>CM066045.1:72747689-73947689 GCA_033557465.1 Ichthyophis bannanicus | reverse complement strand
CTTCTCCCTCACCAGGAATTTGTTGAGGTTGCGCAGGCTGAAGATGGGCCTTAGGTCCCCTGTGTTCTTTTTGGTACAAGTACCTGGAGTAGAACCCCTTGCCTTTGAGATGATGGGGCACTGGTTCCACCACTATGTCTTCGAGAAGACCTGCCAATTCCTTCAGTAGAAGGTCCTGGTGGAGGGGAGACCTGAGGGGCTCTCCTGGAAAATAAGAGGGAGGTGTCTGAGTCAGATGGAGGAGGTAACCTTCCCTGACTACCCTTAGTGCCCAGGAGTCGGTGGTGATGGTTAACCAGCTCCGGGCACAGAGGGACTGACATCGCCCTATGGGCTGCTGATCTCCTTAGGGTAGATAGGCTATGCTCAAGGAGTCAAAAACTCCCCCCTAGCTGGGCCGGAGCCAGTGCCTGGGGTTTTGGAGCCTTCTGCTTACGAGGGCCATGCCCATGTCCCTTGGCCTGCTGACCCTGCTGGGGAGGCCTGTAAAGGTGGGTAGTTTCTGTAAGCAGCCCCTTTCCTCAGGTAGAAGGGCTTTTTACCCAAGCCCTTACATCGGGGAGGGGCAACTTTTTTTTTTTTTTTGACAGCCTGATTCTCGTCATGAACTCAGTCTCCAGCTCGACAGCCTTGTCAGTCATGGGTTTGCCAAAGAGATTCTCTTCTTGACATGGGACACTGACCAATTTATCCTGAACATACTGCTCGAGATCCGACAACTGTAGCCAAGATTGGCATCGTGCACTGATGCCTGCCGCCGCTACTCGAGCCGCCGACTCAAATCCTAGGCCATCCGAGACATGAATTTGGAGCACTCATGGACTGCCTTGGCCAGATTCTTGAACCGCTGCAGGGTTCCTCAGAGAGACCAGCTGAGAAAACGGTGAGTTCCTTTGCTAGGTCTCTCAGGTACATGCTCATGTACAGCTGGTAGGCCTGGATGCGGCCGATGAGCATCAAGCCCTGGCAACACTTTCTGCCGAGGGCATCCAGGGTGCGGGCCTCCCTGCTGGGGGGCACCAAGGAATGCATCTTCTGGCTTTCCAGCCGATGCATGGCCGACTCCACCACCATGAAGTTATGTGTCAGCTGTGGTTTCTGGAAGCCCGGGCTCCGGCAGACTCGATACATCAAGTCGAGCCGTTTGCTCACCACCGGCACCGACGCCAGTGTCTCCCACATCCAGAGCATCAGCCATTCCAGGATAGGAGGGATGGGTACCGTGAGCAACTCCCTCAGAGGAGCCTCGTACTGGAGGATTTCTAACTCATCTGCCCGAGGGTCCTCCTCCAACTCCATAGGGAACTCCAGGGCCTTTGACATATCCTTGACAAAATTACAGAAGCCCATATCCTCCGGTGGAGACTGTTGCCGAGGCTCTGAGGCGGGAGAGTCAGATGGGACGTCGCAGTGGCGAAGGGTGTCGGGGCGCTCCTCATCCTCCATCTTCCTCTTGGAGTAGTCCGTCGAGGACTCGTAGGAAGGCTGCTCTGTGGGCCTTGGGGCTCCCGATGCTCCGTGGCCGGTGCCCAGCACACTTGCCGGGGATGATCGCAGTCCCATGAGCAGGAATCGGATTGAGACCTCGGTCGAGGATAGACTCGAGGCCAAAGGACTTCTAGGATCGTCTCGGCCTCCGGGGACATTTTCGACGTCGAGGGCCCGGTGGTTGGGGTGGATGAATTGGTCATGCCAGACATCAGCGCCCACTGCTGATTCAGGAAGGCAGACAAACTGTTCTCCAGAGCCACTATTCTGGACTCCAAGCCAGAAGACTCAGCAGCCTTCGGCGCAGGCACCAAGGGGACTCTGGGACGGTGCTGCCTCCCCCGAAGGGGAATCCTCGATGAGGATGGTGTCTAGGGATCAAAGCCGGTCCGAGGTCAAATCCTTCCAGGGGACCTTTGCAGGCCATTCCTTCTCCGATGCCTCAGACGAGTGTTTCTGACGGCAGGATCTGGCCTAGGGGGCACCCGGCTGGTCAGATCCGTCCAAGGACGCTGCCTTCAAGGGTTTCTTCTTCTTCCTGAGTTCCCTTGAGGGAGACTCCCTTTCTGAAGACCTACGGTGGGGCTCAGACTCTGAAGGTTCTGCCCGAGGTGTCGAGGCTTCAGACGAGGCCCTGGCCTTCGGAGGCACTGGGGACTCGGGGAAAAACTTATCATGCTGCTGCTGGCAGCTCTTGAGGGCCTTGCTGGACATCTTATTGCAAAGACCACATGCTGTCAAGGTCATGGCCTGGCCCGAGGGAGCAGAGACAGCAGTCGTGTGTGTCTGTCAAAGACAAATTTTGAGCACCGATCACTTCTTAAAGCCACTGGTAGCCATGGGGGAAAAAAGTACCCCTGCGAGGTCGAAGACTCACCAGGCTGCCAGTTGGGAAAAAGGGCATGAAGATTCCAGAAAAGTAAAGAATGAAAAAACTACAAAAATAGACCCAAACTAGATGCCAAGGCAGCAAGGTCAGATGGCGGGAAGAGTACCGGTGCGATACCAGGTGCAAGTATAAAACTCAGAGAGGAAAAAAAATCAACTTTTTCTGGGGATAAGCCAGACGAACGTCTGAAGGGCTCTGCAGAAAAAAGGAGACTGAGCAAGATGACATTCTTGGGTGGGAAGGGGACTATGCATGAATGGTGGCATTTACCAAAGGCTTTATTTGAAAGCTGGGTGGATGCTTCCACAAGGGCTGTCGGTGCTGACGTCACCCGTATGTGAGGACTGACTTGCTGCATGTTCCCAGAGGCACAGCAAAATATGTAACTGATAGGATATGATTCTTAGATTAAGCATGGAGCTTTGCTAAACTTTTTTTGCCTTTCATGTCCAGTGTTCTCAGGTCCCTGCCAAGCAGGGAGTTAAGAGGACTTATGAATCTTGGACATTTTTTTTTTTTTAAAAGAACTGTCTCTGCAACTACTGAATGCTGAACGAGTTGATTGAAGATAATATCCTGATAGAAACATGATGGCAGATAAGGACCATATGGACTATCCAGTCTGCCCTTGCATACCAACTACTAAGCTCTACAGTCCATTTTTCCTTTAAAGATCTTCTGTGTTTGTCTCATGCTTTCTTGAATTCAGAGAGTCTTTGTCTGTACTACCTCCACTGTGAGACTATTCCACACATCTACCACTCTTTCAGTAAAGAAATATTTCCGCATGTTATTCCTGAATCTCTCCTTTCACTTTCATCCTATGCCCCCCTGCTACAGAACTTTCTTTCAACTGAAAGAAAGAGGCTCTCCTTCTGTGCATTTATGCCATGGAGGTATTTAAACATCTCTATCATATCTCCCACCTTTCCTCCAAAGTACACATATTGAAATCTCTGTCACCATATGCCCACTAACCATTTTGGTAGCCACCTTCTGCACCATCCTGTATATATTCTTTTGAAGATGTCAGTGCAGAGGCCATAGCGGAGAGACTGAATGAATTCTTTGCTTCGAGCTTTACTGAGGAAGATGTAGGGATGTTACCCATGACTGAAGTGGTATTTAAAGGTGATACTGCAGAAGAATTGAAAGGAATATTGATACACTGGGAAGATGTATTAAAACTATTTGATAAAATGAAGAGTAGCAAATCACCTAGACCAGATGGTATACATCCAAGGGTGTTGAAAGAATTGAAATATGAGATTGCAGAATTGCTATTAGTAAATCTGTGAACTATCATTAAAATCATCTGTAATACCTGGATGGCGGCCAATGTAACGCCAATTTTTTCAAAAGGGTTCCGGGGTGATCCGGAAACTACAGACTGGTGAGCCTGACGGCAGTACTGGGAAAAATGGTAGAAACCATCATAATGAACAAAATTACTGAACATATAGTCATGGCTTAATGGGAGACAGCCAACATGGCTTTAGACAAGGAAGATCTTGTCTTACTAATCTGTTATGCTTTTTTGAAGGTGTGAATAAATAGGTAGACTAAGGTGAGTTGGTTGATAGTGTATTTGGACTTTCAGAAAGCCTTTGACAAGGTCCCTCATCAGGAAAAAGATTTAGGAGTCATCGTGGATAACATGTTAAAAACCTCCGCCCAGTGTGCAGCGGCGGCCAAGAAAGCAAATAAAATGCTAGGTATCATAAGGAAAGGAATGGAAAATAAAACAAAGGATATTATAATGCCTCTGTATCATTCCATGGTACGACTGCACCTTGAATATTGTGTGCAATTCTGGTCGCCGTATCTTAAAAAGGATATAGATATTAGATATTAGAAAAGGTACAGAAAAGAGCCACCAAAATGGTAAAGGGGACGGAAGGCTACTCCTATGAAGAAAGGCTACAAAGGCTGGGGCTCTTCAGCCTGGAAAAGAGACGGCTGAGGGGAGATATGATAGAGGTCTATAAATTAATGAATGGAGTGGAACGGGTAAGAAGTAATTAGGTCTTACCTGCTAATTATTGTTCCTGAAGGAACGACAGTCCAGTCCCTTACTTCTGGGTTGTGCAACCCTTCCAGCAGCTTGGAGGCTGAGCCCATCCTTTTTGGGGATGGTGCGGTATAAATACCACTAGTACCACCCATCAAAACCAATATGCTAATGCCAAAGTAGACAATCTAAAAACCAAAATACTAACAATAGACCAATGTAACTACGCGAAAAACCCATTTTTTTTCTAGCGGAAGTAAAGAGATTAAAAAGAGGAAAAAACGGGGGGGGGGGGGGGGGGGAAGGAAGAGGACTACCTGGGCTTGTCCGAACTCCCCTTCCCCTGCTTCTCAGGACCTGGGCCAAAGGCCCTTGAACCAGACTTCGGTCCGCCGTATTTACCAACCCTCTGGCACATTGCACCCATACACGTAACTGGGAGGGAACAGGGACTGGACTGTTGTTCCTTCAGGAACAATAATTAGCAGGTAAGACCTAATTACTTCTTCCTTATCGTCACTCCAGTCCAGTCCCTTACTTCTGGGATGTAACAGAGCAGTTCAGGCTTGGGAGGGTTTCACTATCCCGGACCGAAGAATCGCCTCTCCAAACCGAGAATCAGCTGACCCCTGAACCTGCAGTCTGTAGTGTTTGGTAAAGGTATGTAGAGAAGCCCAAGTAGCCGCTCTGCAAATGTCCAGCGGAGGGACCAAGCTATACTCCACCCAGGAAGCCGCCTGTGCCCGCGTTGAATGTGCGCGCAGACCTCCTGGAACTTGCCTTCCCTTCAGGATATAGGCGGAAGCGATAGCTTCCCTGATCCACCTGGAGATAGAGGCCTTGGCCGCCGCCGCCCCTTTATGAGCTCCTCCAAATTGAATGAATAGACGTTCAGATTTCCGAAAGGGGGCCGTGCGGGAGAGATAGAGCTTCAAGGCTCTGCGAACGTCCAGAAGACGTAGTTTCCCACCGTCCCCTTCCAGCTCTTCCGCCGGGAAGGACGGCAGCGAGATCGTTTGGTTCACATGGAAAGGCGAGATGACCTTGGGTAAAAAGGAGGGAACTGTCCGCAAGACCACCTTCTCCCTGAAGAACAAAATAAAGGGGGGGTTGAGAGGACAGCGCTTGAAGCTCTGAGACGCATCTGGCCGAGCAAATGGTGACCAGAAAGACCGTCTTCAGAGTAAGATCCTTTAGGGAGGCTCTCTTGGCCGGCTCGAAAGGCTCCCTGGTCAGGGCATTTAACATCAGATTGAGATCCCAAGGGGGGATGACTGATCTCTGCTGTGGTCGCAGGCGCCTCACCACTCTTAGGTACCTAGTCACATCCGCGTGTTCTCCTAAGGGCTTCCCTCGAATTCTACCTCTATAACACGAAATAGCTGCTAGCTGGACTCGTAATGAGCTGGGAGCTAGGCCCTTCTCGAAGCCTGCTTGTAGGAATTCCAGGACTTCCGGGACAGAGGCCGAAAGGGGATTCTTCCGGTGCTCCGCACACCATGCTTCGAAGATGCGCCAGACTCGAACATAGGAAAGGCAGGTGGAGCGCTTCCGAGCGTTCAACAAAGTAGAGATTACTGCACCTGAATATCCTCGCTTGCGGAGCTGCGCCCTTTCAATAGCCAGGCCGTAAGCGAGAATCGATCCACGTGAGGCATCAGAAGAGGCCCCTGTCTCAACAGACCCTTCTTGCAGGGAAGCCGCCACGGTCGGTCGATCGATAACCTTACGAGATCCGCATACCAGGGGCGACGAGGCCAATCCGGCGCTATGAGGATCACCAACCCTCGGTGAGCTTCCACCCGTTGTAGAACTCTTCCGATGAGAGCCCATGGAGGGAATACATACAGGAGCCCCTCCGTGGGCCATCTCTGGGCTAGAGCATCTAAGCCTTCGGACATCCTTTCCTTCCTTCGACTGAAGAATCTGCTTGCCTTGGCCAAGCCATACCGTGCCATGAGATCCATGACTGGAGGACCCCAAAGCGTTACAATCTGGTAGAAGACCTTCTGGTCCAGTTCCCACTCCCCGTGGTCGATCTTGAACCTGCTGAGCGGCTGTCGCGTTGTCCGTTCCGGCCACATGCTGAGCTGACAGAGCCTCCAACCGAGCTTCTGCCCACTGGAACAGGCTGTCCGCTTCCTTTTCCAGGGATGGACTGCTGGTACCTCCCTGGCGATTGATGTAAGCCACCGCGGTGACGTTGTCTGAGAAGACGCGAACCGCCCTTTGGCAAACCATGGGCTCGAGTGCCCTGAGCGCTAGGGCTACCGCTCGTAACTCCAGTCTGTTGATGGACCACTGGGACTCCGTTAAGGACCACCGGCCCTGGACGAACTGGTCCTCGCAATGCGCTCCCCAGCCTGTCAGACTGGCGTCCGTCGTGAGCAGTAACCACTGCGGGGTTTCGAGAGGCATCCCGCGATCCAGGTTCCCTGAGTGGCGCCACCATTGGAGGGCTTTCCTGGTCCGGGGAGCGCAGGGCAGCTGCATAGACAGAGGATGATGCTGAGGGGACCACCTGCGCAACAGGGCCCTTTGCAAGGGTCGCATGTGAGCCCTGGCCCACGGGACTACCTCTATTGTGGCCGCCATGGTTCCCAGCAATTGAAGGTAATGCCACGCCGTAGGGAGACGCCTGCTCAGGAATTGAGACACCAGGGTCCTTAGGTCCCTTGCCCTGTTCTTGGACAGAAAGACTCTTCCTCTTCTGGTATCGAACCTCGCTCCGAGATACTCGAGCTCTTGAGAAGGAACCAAACTGCTCTTTGTCCGATTGAGGACCCAGCCTAGCTCCTCCAGGACTTCCACCACTTTGGCGGTAGCTGAGCGACTCTCCTCTACTGACTTCGCCCGGATCAGCCAATCGTCTAGATAGGGATGAACCAAGATTCCCTCCTTTCTCAGGGCTGCAGCGACCACTACCATGATCTTGGTGAAGGTTCGAGGGGCTGTAGCTAGCCCGAAGGGAAGTGCCTGGAACTGAAAGTGACCCCTCGGTACCGCGAATCTCAGGAACTGTTGATGGGACCTTCGAACCGGGATATGTAGATAGGCTTCCGTCAAATCCAATGAAGTCAGGAACTCTCCGCTCCTTACGGCCACTATGACAGACTTCAGGGTTTCCATCCGGAAGTGAGGCACTTTGAGGCATCGATTGACTTGCTTTAAATCCAGAATCGGGCGAAAAGTCCCTTCCTTCTTTGGCACCACAAAATAAATCGAGTATCGACCGCAGCCGTATTGGTCTGGAGGGACCGGGGTTACTGCTCCGAGCGCTATGAGCCGTGAGAGAGTGACCTCTATCGCTGCTCTCTTTACCGGAGAACCGCAGGGAGACTGAACAAAGGCTGGGAGTATTTGTTTCGCAAATTCGAAGGCATACCCCTCTCGGATCACCTCTAGGACCCATTGATCGGACGTGACCCGGGACCAGGCGGGAAGGAACTGCTTTAAACGCCCCCCCACCAGCAGGCCTTCCCCCTGGACCCCCGCTTTCTCATTGTGGTTTTCTAGGTCCCGCGGAAGCGGAGGCCCCAAAGCCTCTCCCTGCCCCCCGAAAACCTCTGAAGCCTTGTCCCCTCGAAGGGAGACGGCCCCTAGGAAAGGAGAACGATCTAGCTGGACGAAACCTCCGGGGGTCTCTAGGCTGGCTCCGTACCGGGGCTAGGGAGCGACCTTGCTTTGGTCTGTCCTCCGGCAGCCTGCCACCTTTAGACTCACCGAGATCTTTCACCAGTTTATCCAAGTCTTCCACAAACAACAATTTCCCCTTGAAGGGGAGACGGCTTAGGCGCGATTTCGAAGAGGCATCTGCTGCCCAATTCCATAGCCATAGATATCGTCTAGCCGCTACCAGCGAGGCCATGTTCTTAGCCAAGCTTCTGATGAGGTCATATTGGCTATCCGCTAGGTAGGCCGCCCCGGACTCCAACCTAGCCGGGATAGACTGGGCATCTCCCGAGAAGTTCTCTGCCAGCTGGAGTTGCTGGGACCACCTCAAGCAGGCCCGAGCCACCCAAGCTTCTGAAACCGAGGCCTGCAATGCGAGGGCACTGATATCAAAGGCTTGCTTCAGCAGGGCGTCCAATTTTCTATCCTGAGAATCTCTCAAGGACGCGCTACCCTCGACCGGTATAGTCGTCTTCTTTGTCACCGCAGATACTGCTGCATCTACCCTGGGAGACTTCAGCAGTTCTTTGTCCGGTTCCGGTAAAGGGTAAAGTCTCGTCATAGCGCGCACTCCTCTCAAACTTGATTCTGGTTGGTCCCACTCCTCTTGAATCATCTGACGCACTACTCTGTGAACGGGGAAGACCTTTTGGGACCTCCTCACTGCTTGGATCAGGGGATCCTCCAACGCTTCTTCCTCCGCCGGGGCATCCGAGGTCACATTGAGCACCTTGAGGGATTCGCTGATCA
The DNA here is from genome assembly GCA_033557465.1 of Ichthyophis bannanicus. NCBI lineage: Eukaryota > Metazoa > Chordata > Amphibia > Gymnophiona > Ichthyophiidae > Ichthyophis > Ichthyophis bannanicus. Next base: position 73,938,879 of record CM066045.1, on the reverse strand, counting down.
GTGCCGGGAGCTCCTCCCGCCGGAAAACCCGCACTATGCGAGAGTGGTCCTCTTCCGGGATTTCTCCCTCCTCTAGTTCCTCCTCATCTTCCCCTAGATCTTTGTCCGAGACCTCCTCTTCCGGGATCTCATGTGAGGAGGATGAGAGGGGTTCATCACTCACCAGCCTTGCGCGCTTGAGTGGGATCTCTGATACCTGGGAACTAGCCCCAAATGGACTGGGCCGTAGGCATTCCTTTGCTGCGTTCGGCTCAGCTGCCCCAAGACCCTTCTTGCGCATGCAATAGGCCTTGTGCAACAAGGGAACAAATTCAGGAGAGAAAAGGTTGCTGACGCTCCCTTCCCCCGCTGCCGTAGAGGGAAGGGAGGGAGGAGCGACCGGGGGGTCTGAGTTAGAGGGAGGGGGTGAGAGAGTTTCCCTTTCCCCTATCAGAGAGTCCCCTGACCCTTGACTGGCTTGGGCCATGGATAATTGCATACCCTGCTCCACAGAAGAAGCCTCTGTAGCACAAGCCTTACAGATCCCTGAATCAGTGGCAGTACCCTTACGTGTGCCACAAGACGGGCACCACGTTTTGCCAGTCATGATCACTTCTGCAATCAAGCCTAAATACTGTTTGCCAGCTCATAAGGGCAACTCCACAGTAGATGAACTGAATAACAAACTGTTGCAGCCAGGAACCATAAGAAAAACTGCTCCTCCCCCAGGTACTAACAATAGCAGAAATCAAACAATGTCAGATTAAAGAAATTAAATTAAAGTAAATTACATTAAATTAAATTAAATTCCCCCAAACGACCTAAGATTAAGGCTCACTAAACTTAGAGTCCCCCAGTACTTGCGCTTGATGCCTCTTTAGCAGCGCGATGTCCCGCGGCGGCCAGCAGCACTCCGGCGGCTCACACGTGGAAGGCCTCAGCCACATGGAGCACCAACCGGTTGGCGATTACAGCTGGATAGTGTCCTTCGCCTCCGCTCCTGAATAGAGCCGGAATCGGGCGAGATGCAGCTCCCGTGTGCTCCTAGTCTGCTGAGCCAAGACGGAGAAGCAGGGGAATAAAGCACTACCGCCTCAAGCGCTCAGCCACCTTAGGGCTTCGGCGCGAGGTCGGGCAGGCCTGTGCGCAAGACCGCGGGAGCCGGCGGGCCCAGCCGGGGAGGAGAGTTTGGGGTCCCTCTTTCCGTTGCCGGTCGATTTACCGGGCTTAGTGAACGCGAAGCTGTCCCCGGAGCACACCTCCTTGCGTTGCTGGCCCGGGAGCAGACCTCCTCCTCGGGGAGAGAGAGGGGAGGGGAGGGAGGGGAGGGGGGGGAGGGAGGGAGAGAGAGAGGGGAACTTAAAGGAGCAGAAGCCTAAGGATTGGAATCCAAAGGATACCCCAAACAGAAGCAAAGAAATCAAAGAAATTAAGTAGGAAATAAAACAATTGAAACAAAAAGTAAGGTAATTAAAAAGGAAGACTCCAGTAAGCCCCTGGCTTACGGAACCCTCCAGCTGCTTGGAGGCTGAGAATACTGGTTTCGATGGGTGGTACTAGTGGTATTTATACCGCACCATCCCCAAAAAGGATGGGCTCAGCCTCCAAGCTGCTGGAAGGGTTGCGCAACCCAGAAGTAAGGGACTAGACTGGAGTGACGATAAGGAAACGTAGATCGATTGTTTACGTTATCAGAATATAAAAAGACTAGAGGACATGTAATGAAGCTACAGGGTGATCTATTTAAGACAAATAAGAGAAAATATTTTTTCACTCAACGTGTAATCAAACTCTGGAATTTGTTGCCGGAGGATGTAGTAAGAGCTGTTAGTGTAGCTGGGTTTAAAAAAGGTTTGTTCAAGTTCCTGGAAGAAAGGTCCATAAACCATTATTAAAAAGGGACCCAGGATATCAATGCTTGACCCAATACAAGCATTGTGGAACCTGTGTTTCTTGGGGATACTGCTAGGTACGTATGACCTAGATTGGCCACTGTTGGAAACAGGATACTGGGCTTGATGGACCTTGGTCTGACCCAGTATAGCATATCTTATGTTCTTATGTAGGCTTTTGGCAAAACTAAAAAGTCATGGGATAGGAGGCAGTATACTATTGTGGATCAGGAACTGGTTAAAAGATAGAAAGCAGAGGGTAGGGTTAAATGGCCAATTTTCCCAATGGAGAAAAATGAATAGTGGAATACCTCGGGGATCTGTGCTGAGTTCGCTGCTTTTTAACATATTCATAAATGACCTGGAAAAAGGAATAACGAGTGAGGTTATCAAATTTGCAGATGACACAAAACTATTTAAAGTTGCTAAAACCCATGAGGATTGTGGAAAACTGCAAGAGGATCTTGATAAATTGGAAGTCTGGCCATCCAAATGGCAGATGAAATTTAATGTGGACAAATGCAAAGTTATGCAGCTAGGAAAGAACAACCCAAACTATGGTTACACGATTCAAGGTTACAGATTTGGAACCACCATCCAGGAAAAAGATTTAGGCATCATCGTGGATTACATGTTAAAACCCTCTGCCCAGGGTGCAGCAGTGGCCAAGAGAGCAAATAGAATGTTAGGTATCATAAGGAAAGGAATGGAAAATAAAACAAAGGATATTATAATGCCTCGGTATCGTTCCATGGTGTGATCGCACCTTGAAAATTGTGTGCAATTCTGGTCGACGTATCTTAAAAAGGATATAGTGTTATTAGAAAAAGGTACAGAGAAGAGCCACCAAAATGGTAAAGGGGATGGAAGGATACCCCTATGAAGAGAGGCTAAAAAGGTTAGGGCTCGTCAACCTGGAAAAGAGACGGCTGAGGGGAGATATGATAGGTCTATAAATTAATGAATGGAGTGAAACGGGTAAACGTAGATCGATTACTTATGTCATCAGAATATAAAAAGACTAGGGGACATGCAATGAAGCTACAGGGTAACCTATTTAAGACTAAGAGAAAATATTTTTTCACTCAACGTGTAATCAAACTCTGGAATTTGTTACCGTAGGATGTAGTAAAGGCTGTTAGTGTAGCTGGGTTTAAAAAAGGTTTGGACAAGTTCCTGGAGGAAAGGTCCATAAACCATTATTAAGAAGGGACCCGGGATATCAATGCTTGACCCAGTACAAGCATTGTGGAACCTGTCTCTTTTGTGGAAAATGCTAGGTACGTAATGACCTAGATTGGCCACTGTTGGAAACAGGATACTGGGCTTGATGGACCTTGGTCTGACCCAGTATGGCATATCTTATGTTCTTATGTGGCTACCAAAATGGCCAGCGGGCTTGCACCGTATCTTACATAGGAATATAAGATATACCATACTGGATAAGACCAAGGGATCATCAAGCCCAGTATCCTGTTTTGAGCAGTGGCCAATAAAAATCACAAGCACCTGTCAGGGTCCCAAAAGGTAGACAGATTCCATGTTGCTTATCCCAGGGGTAAGCAGTGGATTTCCCCAGTCCACTTTAATAATGGTTTATGACTTTTCCCCCAGGAACCTGTCCAAACCTCTATTAAACCCAGCTACACTAACAGCTTTTACTACATCCTCCAACAACAAATTCCAGTTTGATTACACATTGAGTGAAAAAATGTTTTCTCTGATTTGTCTAAAATATGCTACACTGCAGCTTCATTGCATATCCCCTAGTCTCTACTTTTTTAGGGAGCAAACAGATGTATGTCTACCTGCTCCATTCCACTCATTTTATATATCTCTATCATATTTCCCTTCAGCCATCTCTTTTCAAAGATGAAAAACTCTAATTTTTTAAGTCTTCCTTCCACTCCCTCTATCATTTTGGTTGCTCTTCTCTGTATCTTTTCTAATTCCACTATATCCTTTTTTTTTAGGCATGGAGACCAGAACAGGTGCAGTCACACAATGGAGTGATATAGAGGCATTAGAATATCCTTTTGTTTTGTTCACCATTCAATTCCTTATGGTTTATTGGCATTTGATATACCGTCCTTGGCTAGGCAGACAGAGCGGTTTACAATAAAGCGTAGTTACTCACCTGTACCAGGTGATCTCCGGGAACAGCAGGAATTAAGTCTTCACATATGGGTATCGTCGGTACCAACGGAGCCTGCGCGGGAACACTCCCCAGCGCCTAATAGGAACGCTTTTCGGATCATCCCTCAGCACATGCGCGCTGCCTTCCCGCCTTTCCAACTGTCCCTCTTCAGTTAAGTTTGTAGCTGAGTGAAAGGATAGAGGGAGAGAGGAAAGAGACAGAGAGATAGAGACAACTCCTAGGGGAGGTGGGTGGGTTGTGAAGACTTAATTCCTGCTGTTCCCGGAGATCACCTGTTACAGGTGAGTAACTACGCTATCTCCAGGAACAAGCAGGAATGTAGTCTTCACATATGGGGGACTCCCTAGCTGAGGATGCTAGGAAGCTGCCACCTATAGTGAGGTGGGCCATGCTTCCTCCCATGAATCTCTGGCAGCCTACGAGGGTTGGTGGGTAGGAGATGTATTAAATCTGAAAGAGATTTTGAAGAACAGCCTGGCCAAAGAAGGCATCCCGATGGGAGGCTTTATCTAGACAGTAGTGGGCTGTAAAGGTGTGTACCAAAGCCCAGGTGGCTGCTCGACAGATGTCATCAATAGACACAGAGTGAAGGTTAGCCATAGAGGCTGACATGGCTCTCACATTATGAGCTGTGACATGGCCTTGAAGAGGTAGACTCTTACTCTCATAAGCAAAGGATATGCATTGTGCAATCCATTCGGATAAAGTTCTCTTGGAGACTGGAAGTCCCAAATAACTAGAATCAAAAGCAATAAAAAGTTGAGAAGACTTTCTATGTTGCTGTGATCTTTGTAGGTAAAAAGCTAAGGCTCTTTTACAGTCCAAAGTGTGAAGATTCTTCTCTGCATTAGAGGCATGAGGCCTCTGAAAGAATACAGGAAGATAAATTGATTGATTTAAATGAAAAGGCAAAACCACCTTTGGCATAAAGTGTGGATGAGTTCTAAGGACAACCTTATCATGGTGAAACCTAATGTAAGGAGGATCAGCCACTAACCTTTGCAATTCACTAATGCGTCGTGCAGAGGTGATTGCAATTAGGAAGATAACCTTTCAGGACAAAAACTTCAGGGTAGTAGTGGCTAAAGGTTCAAAAGGCAGTTTCATGAGCTGCCCGAGAACTAGATTTAAATCCCATGCCACCGGTGGTGGTCTGATGGGAGGTTTTGTTAACAGAAAACCTCTCATAAATCTGGATATGAGAGAATGAGGGGAAATTGGTTGTCCAATTAGAGGCTTATAGGAAGCTGTAATTGCACTAAGATGGACTCTTACTGAATTGGTCTTTAGAACAGAATTTGATAAATGAAGTACTCTAGTATAGATTCCAAAGGTATCACCAGGGGGTTTAACCCCTTCTGGAAACACCATATAGTGAAACGTTTCCACTTGAAGGCGTAAGATCGTCTTGTGGAAGGTTTTCTAGAAGCCTGAAGGATATCCTTTACCTGTTGGGAAAGGTTGAGATCCTGAAGAATTAAGCTCTCAGCAACTAGGCCATGAGATGCAGGGACTGGGGATTTGGGTGCCATAGCATCCCGCTCTCTTGGGAAAGGAGATCTGGAGCACACACTAACTCTAGAGGTGCAGCCTGAGAGAGATGTAGAGGCAGGGGATACCACGTTTGGCGTGGCCACCGTGGTGCTATGAGGATCATACGACCTCTGTCTCTCTGAAGCTTGAAAAATGTTTTGGGGATGAGGAGAATGGGTGAGAAAGCATAGAGGAAATCCTGACCCCAGTGAAGGAGGAAAGCGTTCCTTGGCTGGCAATTGTGAGCCGGAATTCTGGAACAGAACCAGGGAAGTTTGGCATTCAGTGGACTTGCAAAGAGGTCTATGTCTGGAGTCCCCCGGATGTGAAATATCTTTGTCACCTGGTCTAGGTGGAGAGACCATTCATGAGGTAACAGTATTTGGCTGAGTCTGTCTGCCCAAAGGTTTTGAATGCCTGGAAGATATACCACGAGAAGGTGAATTTGATGCTCTCTGGCGAGGGCCCATAGTTGTAAAGCTTCGTTGCATAACAGAGAGCCTGTTCCGCCCTGCTTGTTCACATAGAACATGGCTACTTGACTGTCCGTTTGGACTCTGTCTTGTAGCTGAGCTGGACATGGAATACTCGAAGAGCTAAATAGATTGCTCTTAATTCTAGGAGGTTTATGTGAAGACAAGCCTCCTGTGGAGTCCAGGTGCCCTGGGTAGAAAGATGATGCAGGTTTGCTCCCCAACCCACCTGTGATGCATCTGTTAGGGTGGCCTGGAATAGGGGTTGTTGGAAAGGAGACCCCAATAAAAGATTCTCCAGTGATTGCCACCATTGAAGGGACAAGATCAGTCTATGAGAGTTTGATATCTTGTCCGACAGACGTCCTGTGGCCTGTGTCAACTGTGTGGATAGGGTCCACTGGGCTGCTCGCATGTGGAGGCAAGCATAGGGAACTACATGAACTGTGGATGCCCTGTGTCCCAGTAACTGTAGCAGTTCGAGCAGTTAGGGAGGATTTTCCCACTGCTTGAGAAGCTAATTGCACTATGCGAAGACACCAGGCCTGTGGAAGGAAAGCCCTTGACTGTCTGGTATTTAAACAGGCTCCTATGAACTCCAGAGACTGGGAAGGAACAAGTTGGGATTTTGGGAAGTTTATTACCAATCCCAAATATTGGAGGATTCGCATTGTGCGAGACAGAGCAGAGCTGGCTTCTGCAACCGTGGGGGCTCGAATGAGCCAGTCGTCCAAGTAAGGGAAGATGAATATCCCTAGGGTTCGCAGGAATGCAGCTACTACTGCAATGCATTTCGTGAATACTCTTGGTGCGGAAGCCAGACCAAAGGGAAGAACCCTGTATTGGAAGTGTTTTCCCTTGAAAAGGAATCTTAAGAATTTCCTGTGATCTGGATGGATCAGAATGTGAGTATATGCATCCTTTAAGTCTAGAGAGCAAAGCCAATCCCGACTTTGAAGGTATGGCATTAGAGTTCCTAGAGAAAACATTTTGAACTTCTCTTGGAACAGGTATTTGTTCAATTGTCTGAGGTCTAGAATGTGTCTGTGTCCCCCTATTTTCTTTGGAATAAGAAAATAGGCGGAGTAGAACCCTGTACCCTGCTGGAGAATGGGTACTTCCTCTATTGCCCCTTGGGCAAGAAGTGTTGAGACCTCGTGATCCAGCAGATTGTCTGCAGAGGTCTGGGAATTGAACTGCCTTGGGATTGTAGGAGGGGGCATGCTGTGAAAATGAAGCTTGTACCCCTCTCCTACAATGGACAGAGTCCAATTTTCTGCTGTTATTTGGTGCCATCTGTTGGCAAAATGACACAGCCTGCCTGGAATATTTAGGGGTTCTGGACCCCTCAGAGGCAGGAAGGCTAAGCTCTCTAGGTTGGAGTCAAAGCCCTTGAGGGGGCTGAACCTGTGGAGCTGGTTGAATTCTCGGGCCTTTTGGCTTCTTCTGCGGTTTGAATTGCTGTTGTTGTCCCCTTTGGACAACTTGAGCGTGAGGTTGGCTTTGCTGGGTATAGGATGGATAAAACTTCCTCTTTTTGCTGAAAGAGGGGTTTTTTATAGGGTTTCTTTTTGGCTGGAGTGGCTGTAGATTTTGACAATCTATCTCATTAGCCTTTTCCTACCAATTCTTGCCAAAGAAGTCTTCTCCAGTGCAAGAGATGTTGCCTAATTTATCCTGTACCCAAATCTCCAAGTCTGATGCCTGAAGCCAGGCAATCCGTCGTGCATCAATGGCAATAGCAGAGGTTCTGCTGATGCATTCAAAGCAGTCAAAGGCTGCACGATTTACAAACTTGGAGACATCTTGAGCATGCCTGACAAGAGTAAGGAAGTCTTGTCATCTGTCATCTGGGAGAAGTGGAGTCATGAGCTCCAAATCTCCTGTGACCTCTTTGAGGCACATTCCCATATATAAAATATATGAGCTGATCCTAGCTGAAAGCATGGAAGCCTGAAAGGTTTGACGCCCAAAAGCATCAAGAGTCCTGCATTCACGACCTGGAGGATTGGATGCATGTCGCTTTGTACTTTTCATCCTACGCATGGCTGACTCCACTACCATGAATGGAGTGGCATCTGAGTCTTTTGAAATCCAGGACATGGTGGAACTCGATACATGGTATCAAGTCTCCTAGAATGAAGAGATGTGGTCAAAGTTGTCTCCCACATTCTGAGCACCAAATCATTACAAAATTATACTGACTACATTCAAGTTAATTAACAACATTGCCCCATCTTACCTATCTACCCTCATCCATAGCCCCTCAGATAGTAGAGTAAGAAGGAGGAATCTCAATACAGTGCAAGTGCCAGATACAATAAGAAAGACAAAGCAAATAACAAGCAACAGCGCTTTCACCTACGTAGCACCTACACTATGGAACAACCTCCCTGATCAACTAAGAGAGACAAAAGATCTCCAAAAGCTTAGAAAGGAACTAAAAACACACTTATTCACCCAACATTACTGTCAATTCTCAGATCTAGCCTCCCACCCCCCATAGCTCATTCTGCTGTCTAAATAATCAAAGGCGATACTATGTTACAGGCTGTAAATACCACAGTTCTGCAAATAATCAAGATTTTTTGTTGTAACCTCTGTAAATAATTAACTGTCTAAATAATCAAAGGTTATTGTTATGAGCTATACATGATTGCTTTTGTTTATAATGTTCCTTGTACATAGTTGCAATGTTACATAATGTTCTATGTATTTGTTCACCAATGTTCTATGTAAACTGCCACTGATCTTGGGAAGGGGCGGTATATAAAAGTTTTCAAATAAATAAATAAAAATCATGAAGGATTTCATGAATGGGCAGAGTGGCTGCCTCCTTTGGAGCCTTAGGATATTGGAGAATTTCCAATTCCTTTGCTCTAGGTTCCTTTTCAGGAGCTACCGTGATTGAAAGGCCTTTGGCAACATCACAAATAAAATCCTGAAAAGACATGTCCTCCGGAGGCGACATTCTGCGTTGGAGAGAAGAGTCGTCTTCCGGGAGAAACACTCTGGTACCGACCGAATTATCAGAGTCATCGGAATCGGAGGATTCGAAGTATCTCTGATCACGATGTTCATGCAAGGCACGGTGCCGGTATCGATCGAAGTCGGTACCGAGTTGATCCGGTACCGATCTCTTGATGCCAGCCAAAGACGGCATGGGTAGAATTCCCACCAGGGCCGGTACCGTCAGTGCTGGTACCAGTATCTGTGCCGGTGCCGGTGCCGGCATCGGTACCCGTTGAACAATCGGTGTCAACGGTACCGCAGCTGTAAGGAGAGCTGCAATACTGCGCTCGATAGCGAGGAATCTCTGGTCTATTGATGCTGCCGATGCCTGGGTATTGGTACCGGTGAAGGCGACTGGGACCCCTGAGCATGACACCAGTAGTTCTGTTGAGGCCGAGGCCAAGGCCTCGAGAACACAGGATAGAGGAGAGCAGGATAGAAAAAAAAGACAGAATCTTTATAGACAAAGGACATGATTATTTGAAACTGCAACTCACTAGGAGGGGGGTCTGTCTATACCATATGCTAGAGAGCAATTTGCTTTCTTGGCTGCAGCTGCCCAGTGAGCAGAAGATTTCAATGTATTATCCACGATGGTGCCCAGATCCATTTCCTGGGTGGAGATTCCTAATGTGAAACCTTGCATTGTATAACCGTAGTTTGGGTTCTTCGCTAAATGCATAGCTTTGTGCTTTTCCACATTAAATTTCATCCCCCATTTGGATGCCCTGTCTCCCAATTTCTCAAGGTCCTCTTGAAATTTTTCACAATCCTCTTGTGATTTACATAGAAATAAACACAGAAACATGAAAGCAGAAAAAGACCATAACGTCTCTCCAGTCTGCCTTTCCATACCATTAACTATATTCTCTTTTTTTCCCTTTAGAGATCCTTTGTGTTTGTCCCATGCTTTCTTGAATTCAGATAATGTCCTGGTTTCTACTACTTCCACTGAAAGACTATTCAACACATCTACCACTCTTTCCGTAAAGAAACATTTCCATATATTACTCCTATCCAATTTCATTCTATGCCCCCTTGTTGCATAGCTTTCTTTCAATTGAAAGAGGCTCTCCTCCTGTGCATTTATGCCACAGCGGTATTTAAATGTCTCTATCAAATCTCCTCTCTCTTGCTTTGCCTCCAAAGTTTAACTATTGAGATCTTTAAGTCTGTCCCTATATGCCTTATGGTGAAGCCCACTGACCATTTTGGTAGCCACCCTCTGCACAGATTTCATTCCGTTTATATCCTTTTGAAAGTGTGGTCTCCAGAAATGCACACAATACTCCAAATAAGGCTCAAAGATTTACAGAGGCACTATCACCTTCTTCCTGCTGGTCATTCCTTTCCCTCTGCACCCAAGCATCCTTTTGGCTTTTGCCATCACAATTTCTACCTGTTTAGCCATTTAGATCATCAGAAACAATCACACCCAGGTCCCACTCTTCTTTCATTGACAAAAAAACTTCACTCCCTATACTGTACTGCTCCTTTGGAATTTTTCAGCCCAAATACACGACCCTGCATTTTTTAGCGTTAAATCTCAGCTGCCAAATTCTCGACCATTATTCAAGCTTAGTCAGATCCTTCATGTCATCTTCTCCTTCCTGGGTGTCTACTCTATTGCAGATTTTGGTATCATCTGCAAAGAGGCAAACCTTACCTGACAGCCCTTCCACAGTATCACTAACAAAGATGTTAAAAAGGATCAAACCAAGGACAGATCCTTGCAGCACATCTCTGGGTAACATACTTCTCAGAGTGAGCTCCATTTACCTGTACTCTTTGTCACCTCCCACTCAACCAATTTCTAACCCACTCAATTCAGAGTCCATTCCTAAGGTGCTCGATTTATTTTTAAGTCGCCTGTGGGGGAACGGTATCAAAACCTTTACTGAAATCTACTTACACCATATCTAGAGCTCTCTGTCAGTCCAACTTTCTGGTCACCCAGTCAAAGAAATTAGACCTGCCTCTAGTAAAACCATGCTTCTTCGGATCCTGCAATCCACTGGATTCCAGAAACCTCACCATCATCTGTTTCAGAAGCGTTTCCATTAATTTACTCACAACACAGGTCAGACTAACCAGCTTGTAGTTCTCAACCACATCCTTACTTCCACTTTAGTGTAAAGGGACCACATGTGTCTTTCTCCAATCCTGTGACCAGTAACAAAGTATATGACAGCAGATAAAGACCAGTATGATTCATCTAGTCTGCCCAGTAAGATGGTTAGAGTGTATGCGCCGATGCATGAAAGTCACCTCCCTCAATGCCTTTGTTTAGGGTTGTATGCGCTGCTCCGTGCAGTTCACCCCTCTGTTTATTGAGGTATAAAAGATATTTGTTTGTTTTGATTTCATCCTTTTGCTATAAAGGGATCCACTGTGTCTGTCTAATGCCATTTTGAATTCCATCACTCTGTTTGCCCCTCCTACCCCCCATCACCTTCACTGGGAGAGCATTTCAAGCATCCATAACCCTTTTCAGTGAAAAAGTATTTCCTCATGTTGCTCTTAAGTTTACCTCCCTGCAGCATCATTGTGTGCCCTCTCGTTTTACAGCTTCCCCTTCTTTGAAAAAAGGTTTGTTTGCTCATTAATACCCTTTAAGTATTTCATGGTCTGTATCATATCTCCCCTGTCCCTTCTCTTCTCTAGGGTATACATATTTAGGTCTTCAAGTCTCTTCTCATAACATCCTCTGGCACAGGCTCCATATCATTTTGGTTGCTTCCCGTGGACTGTTAAGTCTTTTTATATCCTTTGTGAGATAGTCTTCAAATCTGAACACAATACTTCAAGTGAGGCCTTGTACAGGGACATTAATACCTCCTCCTTTCAGCTGGTTATTCTTTTCTGTATGAAACCCAGCATCCTTCTGGCTTTGGCTACCACCTTGTTGCATTGTTTTGTCACCTTGAGATCCTCAGACGCTATCACTCCAAGGTCCCTCTCCTGGTCCATGCACAGCAACCTCTTGTTCCCCTATCGTATACAATTCTTTGGCTTTCTGCAACCCAAGGGCATGACTCTGCACTACTTTGCATTAAATCTTAACTGTCAAGCATTAGACCATTCTTCCAGTTTTTGTAGATCTTTCCTCATGTTGTCCACTCCCTCAGAAGTGTCCACTCTGTTGCAAATTTTTGTCTCATCTGCAAAAAGGTGAAATTAAACCTTACCTAATTTTCTTTCCTCAAGTCCAGCCACATGGCTTTTTTGCCCCATCACCGGCAGATGGAGAGTGAGCAACACTGGTTTTGATGTCGTCACCATATAAAGGATCTGTACATCTCAGTCACTTCAGTATTCCACTGACCAAGCAAACTCCATCAATTTGAATACTATGTAAAACCTTATATAATCTATAGGAACTATGTGCAGTTTGAATACACACACAGGAATTCAGTGGTACAGCTCCCCAGAACAGAGAGCAGAGAATTGAACTGTAAATAGGCCTGTCCGGGTATCCCCACTCCGACAGAACAAAAAAAGTGGCCTGAATGGGTGCAAACACACACTTTAATTTTTTCCATGTCCATGCTTGCAAGGCATACAGAAAGGGAGGGTCCTGGACTGGAGGGACTCAAGGGAAGAAAATAAGCAGGTAAGGTCTAATTTCACCTTCCTCATCATCTCTTTAGTCCAGTCCAGACGCATAGGTCATACCAAAGTAGTACTCAAGTTCAGGCAGGACCGCGATCCCAGCCTGTAACACCTGGGCCCTGAACCTTATATCTGCTCTTGCTTGCACATCCAGGTGGTAGTGTCATACAAATGAATGGAGCGATGACCACATCACTGCTTTGCAAATATCCCCGGTGGAGGGACAAGCTCACACTGCCTATGATGATGCCTGAGCACTTATCGAAGGCTCCCCTCAAACCCTCGGGAGGAGTCCTCTTACTGAGCAAATATGCAGAGGAGATGCCTTCAAGATCACCTGTCCCTTGCATGGCCCTCTGAACAGCACAAACAAGTGATCGGACTTCTGAACCATTTCTGTATGCTTAAGATACCACCACAGACACCTTTGAAGGTCCAGCAGGTGCAACTGACATGAGTATGCGTCGACTTTCAAGCCCGAGAACACCGGTAGTGTCATGGGTTGGTTAAGGTGGAACAGCAAAAAGACCTTCGGTAAAACGAACAGAACCAGATGAATCACTACCTTTCCCCGGGAAAACGTCAGGAAGGGCTCTCTACAAGACAAGGCCTGTAGCTCCGAGTAGACAGATACCAGAAATATCACTTTCAACGTAAGATCCTTAAGTGTCGCTCAAGAAAGGGGGTCAAAAGGAGCTTCCGTAAGCTCCCCCAAGACCAAGTTCAAAGTTCACAACAGAACTGGTCTGCGCACTGGAAATCGAATTTGTATGACTACCCTCAGAAAAAAAAACCACATCCGAGTGAGAAGCTAGAGATCCCTCTTTAAGCTTACCCCAATAGCATGCCAAGGCTGCTACCTGAACCTGCAGGAAATTTAAGGCTAATTCTTTATCCAGTCCATCCTGCAGAAAGGAGAGAACCTCTACCACTGAGGAACAGAGAGCACTAAGACACCTCTCTCTTCACACCGGTTCTCAAAAATGTACCAGACCTACACATACGCCAAACTCGTTGATTGCTTTTATGCCCTTAGCAACATAGTCTGAGCTTATTTTATTTTATTTATTTAGCAAGCATTTGTAGCCCGCTCCTTCCAGCGATCAGAAGCGGGTAGGATTACTATTGTGAAACTGCCGAATCAAGGCAGGTACAAATTTTGTTTACATACAGATTGTCAGAAAAGCACATCATATAGAGTTAACATTTCTTAGCTATGGGGGAGTTCATTTACATATATACATAAATACATATATACAGGATAATCTTCTTGGACTGTCGAATCAAGGCAGGTACAAATTTTGCTTACATACAGATTGTCAGAAAAGCACAGAAAAGCTTAATAGCCTTTTCGCCTCAGCCTAGCTCTCTCAAGACTCAAGGTGTAAACGAGAATCAAGCCACCTCTGGCATAAGGATCTTTATCTTTATTTCATATTTGATATACCGCTACGGCAAAAGAATTAAGCGGTGTACAATAAAGACTGATTAAACACTGCAAACCAGGAAATAGAACGCCAAAAAATAGATAGGAAAGAGGGTGCAGAAAAGGGCAAACAAATCATACATTAATACCAACTCATAATAAACCATAGGGATGGAAAGGAAGACAAACAAGACAATTCATGGGATTTCAGACGAAAACAAAGGACAGTCGGGGGGGGGGGGCCTTCGGGGGGAGGTCAAAGGCTTTCTGGAATAAATAAGTCTTAAGCAGTGACTTGAACTGGGGGTAAGATGATTCTAGCCGAAGAGAAGTAGGCAGTGTATTCCATAATAATGGTCCAAGGAAGAACCAAGCAGAGTGCCGTGTCTGTTCCAGACGGGCTTGGGAAGGCGAGGGAAGGGCCCTGCAACTACAGGTTGTCCACCACTAGCAGGCACCAGGGCTCCTTCATCACTAACCGCACCAGATCTGCATACCAAGCCTGCACGGCCAATCTGGAGCCACCAGGATCACCAGATCCCAATGCACTTCTATCTTTTAAAGAACCCGGTCTATAGGAGAGATTTGCTTGGCCATCACTGTGCCAGGGCGTCCAGGCCTTTGAACATCCGCGCTCTCCTTCAACTGTAAAACCTCTCCACCTTGGTAATGGATGCTCCTGCCATCAGATCCATGACTGGCGGTCCCCAGCGACATACTATGTCCCGAAACAGAGTTTTCCAGAAACTACTCTTCCGGATTCACATGACTGAGAAAAAAAAATTGGCCTAATGTTCTTCTTTCTGGCCAGAAGAGCTGCTGACAGCGTTAGCAGATGGCTCGCTGCCCACTGAAGAAGAGAAGCCAACTCCTCCACCAATACTGCACTGACTAGCGCCCTGCCAATTGATGTACACCACTGTGGTTGCATTGTCCAAGAAAATTTGTACTGCCCTGTTCTGTACCAGGTGTTGAAAGGCCTGCAAGGCGAGAAAGCACAGTTACTTACCTGTAACAGGTGATCTCTGGGAACAGCAGGAATAAGTCTTCACATATGGGTATCATCAGTACCGATGGAGCCTGCGCGGGAACGCTCCCCAGCGTCCTGAAAGAAAGCTTTTGGGAGCATCCCATAGCACCTGCGCGCTGCCTTACCCCCTTTCCTAACTGCCTCTCTCCAGTTCGAGTTTTAAAGCTGAGACAAAGAGAGAGAGAGAGAGGAAAGATAGAGAGATACAACTCCTAGGGGAGGTGGGTGGGGTTGTGAACTTATTCCTGCTGTTCCCAGAGATCACCTGTTACAGGTAAGTAACTGTGCTATCTCCAGGAACAAGCAGGAATGAGTCTTCACATATGGGGACTCCCCAGCTAGAGATGCCTGGGAGATCACCCAGATTGTGAGTCCCTGGAAAGGGCTCTACCTTTACCCATGAATCTCAGGCATCCAGTTCAGGGATGGAGGGTAGGAGTTGATTAGGTATGGAACAAGTGTTTGAGAACAGCCTGACCAAACAAGGCATCCCGGCGGGAGTCCTTGTCCAAGCAGTAATGGGCTGTGAAGGTATGAACCGATGCCCAGGTGGCCGCTCGACAGATTTGGTCGATGGACACAGAATTTAGATGAGCCATAGAGGTTGCCATGGCCCTCACATTGTGAGCTGTGACATGGCCCTCCAGAGAAAGGTTCTTACTTTGGTAGGCAAAGGAAATACACTGAGCAATACAATTGGACAGAGTTCTCTTAGAGACTGGAAGTCCTAAATGAGAAGGACCAAAAGCAACAAAAAGTTGAGAGGACTTTCTATGTTGCTGTGTCCTGTGTAAGTAGAAAGCAAGTGCTCTTTTACAATCCAGGGTGTGAAGATTCCTCTCTGCACTTGATGCATGAGGTCCTGGAAAAAAGACAGGTAAAAACACCTCCTGGTTCAGATGAAAAGGTGAGACCACTTTAGGCATAAAGTGTGGATTAGTTCTGACTACCACCTTGTCATGATGGAACCTTGTATAAGGAGGATTAGCCACTAAACATAAGATATGCCATACTGGGTCAGACCAAGGTCCATCAAGCCCAGTATTATGTTTCCAACAGTGGCCAATCTAGGTCATATGTACCTAGCAGTTTCCCCAAGAGACACAAGTTCCGCAATGCTTGTACTGGGTCAAGCATTGATATAAAGCTTGCAACTCACTGATACGGCGAGCTGAGGTGACTGCAATGAGAAAAATAACCTTCCAGGAAAGGAATTTTAAGGAGGTAGTGGCTAAGGGTTCAAAGGGTGGCTTCATAAGCTGGCCAAGAACCAGATTCAAGTCCCAGGCCAATGGAGGTGGTCTAATGGGAGGTTTAGTTAAAAGAAGGCCTCTCATGAATCTTGCTATAAGAGGATGAGAGGAAATAGGTTGTCCATTGAGAGGCTTAAGGGATGCTGCAATAGCACTCAAAGGGACTCTGATTGAATTTGTTTTAAGGCCTGCATGGGATAAATGCAGCAAACAGTCTAGTAAAGAATGCAAAGGTATTGCAAGAGGGTTGAGACCCTTCTCTGCACACCAAATGGAAAACCTTTTTCCATTTAAAAGCATATGAACGTCTGGTGGAAGGCTTTCTGGAAGCATGAAGGATATCCTTCACTTGCTGAGAAAGTTGTAAATCTTGAAGGTCTAGGCCTTCAGCAACCAGGCCCTGAGATGAAGAGATCGAGGATTTGGGTGCCACAAAGTTCCCTCCTCCTGGGAGAGGAGATCTGGAGCAGACCCCAGGTCTAGGGAGGGAGCTTGAGAGAGATGCAGAAGTAGAGGGTACCACACTTGGCGTGGCCAAAGTGGTGCTATGAGGATCATAGTCCCCTTGTCTCTCTGAAGCTTGAACAGAGTCTTGGGGATTAGGGGAATAGGTGGAAAGGCATAGAGGAAGTCTTGCCCCCAATGAAGGAGGAAGGCATCCCTGGCCTGAACTCCCTGACATGGAATCCTGGAACAGAACCGGGGAAGTTTGGCATTCCACGGACTTGCAAACAGGTCTATGTCTGGGGTACCCCAAATCCGAAAAATTCTGGTTATCTGGTCCCCATGGAGGGACCATTCGTGCGGAAGCAGAACCCGACTGAGTCTGTCTGCCCAAGAGTTTTGAACCCCTGGAAGATACACTGCCATGAGATGGATTTGATGCTCTCTGGCGAAGGCCCACAATCTCAGAGCTTCGTTGCAAAGCGACAGAGAGCCAGTCCCTCCCTGCTTGTTCACGTAGAACATGGCTACCTGGTTGTCCGTATGGATGAGGACTGTCTTGTAGCTGAGCAGGGTGTGGAAGACTCTGAGAGCCAGAAAGATTGCTCTGAGTTCTAAGAGGTTGATATGAAGAGATGTCTCCTGTGGAGACCAGATGCCCTGGGTTGAGAGATCTTGTAGATGAGCTCCCCAACCCCTTGGAGAGGCATCTGTTGTAAGAGTGGCTTGGGGTAACACCTGTTGAAAGGGGGACCCCAGCAACAGATTTTGTGTGGACTTCCACCAGTGGAGGGACCAAAAGAGGCGACTGGAGGTTGCTATTTTATCTGACAGGCAACCTGATGCCTGAGTCCATTGGGTGGATAGGGTCCACTGAGCTGCCCTCATGTGAAGGCGAGCGTAAGGAACCACATGCACCGTGGATGCCATGTGGCCTAAGAGTTGTAACATCTCTCGAGCTGTTAAATGGGATTTTAACTGAATCTGGGAGGCTAACTGCGCCAAGCGTAGGCAACGGGCCTGGGGAAGATAGGCCCTTGCAGTTGTGGTATCCAGTAAGGCCCCTATGAACTCTAGAGACTGAGTAGGGGTGAGATGGGATTTTGGAATGTTGATTACCAGTCCCAGATACTGAAGAACACGCCTTGTGCAGGCCAGGGAAGTCTGGGCCTCTGACTAGGATGGAGCTTGGATGAGCCAGTCGTCCAGATATGGGAATACGAATATTCCTAGAGTGCGCAGAAAAGCAGCTACTACTGCCATGCATTTTGTGAACACTCTTGGAGCAGAGGCCGACCGAAAGGAAGCACTTTGTATTGGTAGTGCTTTCCCTGGTAAAGGAACCGAAGGAACCTTCTGTGTGTTGGATGGATGAGAACATGGGTGTACGCATCCTTGAGATCTAGAGAACAAAGCCAGTCCTGACTGGAGGTATGGAAGGAGAGTTCCGAGAGAGATCATCTTGAATTTCTCCTTGCATAGAAACTTGTTCAATTCTCTGAGATCTAATATGGGTCTGTAGCCCCCTGTTTTCTTTGGAATGAGAAAATAGGGGGAGTAGATGATATGCATAAGCACAAGAAGTGTTCCTGATTTCATAGTAAGAATCTCAAATGTGGAGAAATATTATATTAAAATGTACTCAATCAACCCAAAAAAACCCAAATAGTTTGTAAGAAACTGATTATCAATAATAAATAAAATAGACTGTAAAACATTAAAAATTAAACAAAGAAAAGAGATTGTAAGTATAGTAAGAAATGCCATACCATGAAGATACTTATATTCTAAGCTATAAGTGATATTGGCAATATAATTACACTCATAAAAAAACTGAAAAGTCACGTTCTGCATTCAAACCATGTGGAACTAGAATATTAAGATCAAAAATATATCTTTGTTCCATCTGAAGTAATGTCCTATCTATATCTCCGCCCCTCCAATTTTGTTTGACCTTCTTTATGACGCAAAATTTTAAGTCTGATAGTGTGTGTGCCCGATCTATCCAGTGTTGCACTAGCGGATTGTCTAACGCACGTCTCCTAATGCAACTCTTGTGCTCTACTATTCGCATCCGGATCTTCAGTTTGGTTTTGCCAACATATAAAAGGCTACATGGACACTGTATGATATATATAACATGGGTTGTGTCACAATTGGCAAAATCGTCAATATAGAACTGCTTCTTTGTTATTGGATGAATAAAAACTTTTCTTACCGGTAAGACATTTAAGCAGACAGAGCAGTGGCCACATTGGTACTGTCCTTTATGAACAGAAAGGTATTCTCGAAACCAGGAATCGCCTGAATTAAATGCCACTCTCTTTTAAGAATATTAACAATCCGTTGGGATTGTAAAGAATATAATAATGGACAAACCATTTTGGTATCGATTTTATTCTTATCATCCTGGGATACATCTGGCTTGGATTGTGATTGATTGCTTGCCCGAACATAGGCCCTATGAATGTACTGTTCGCCAATATCCACAGCAGTATATTCATAGGGCCTATGTTCGGGCAAGCAATCAATCACAATCCAAGCCAGATGTATCCCAGGATTTAATTTAATTCAGGCGATTCCTGGTTTTGAGAATACCAAAATCATGGTGGCACACAAACGTAATGTCAACCTCCGCAACTTGTTAGTGCCGTCTGCCTTCACAGAAAGAAAACCACTTTCTGTTCATAAAGGACAATACCAATGTGGCCACTGTTCTGTCTGCTTAAATATCTTACCGGTAAGAAAAGTTTTCATTCATCCAATAACAAAGAAGCAGTTCTATATTGACGATTTTGCCAATTGTGACACAACCCATGTTATATATATCATACAGTGTCCATGTAGCCTTTTATATGTTGGCAAAACCAAACTGAAGATCCGGATGCGAATAGTAGAGCACAAGAGTTGCATTAGGAGACGTGCGTTAGACCGCTAGTGCAACACTGGATAGATCGGGCACACACACTATCAAGACTTAAAATTTTGCGTCATAAAGAAGGTCAAACAAAATTGGAGGGGCGGAGATATAGATAGGACATTACTTCAGATGGAACAAAGATATATTTTTGATCTTAATACTCTAGTTCCACATGGTTTGAATGCAGAACGTGACTTTTCAGTTTTTTTATGGTGTAATTATATTGCCAATATCACTTATAGCTTAGAATATAAGTATCTTCATGGTATGGCATTTCTTACTATACTTACAATCTCTTTTCTTTGTTTAATTTTTAATGTTTATCAATAATAAATAAAATAGACTGTAAATCAGTTTCTTACAAACTATTTGGTTTTTTTTTGGGTTGATTGAGTACATTTTAATATAATATTTTTCCACATTTGAGATTCTTACTATGAAATCAGGAACACTTCTTGTGCTTATGCATATCATTGTTTGTTAACATTCATCTTAATCATTATTGGCAATTAGTCTCTTATGGATGATTTCAGATAATACATCGGTGCTATCTGTCCTTTTAAGTGTGGTACATAAGTTTTTTACACTAATTTTTTGATGGTAGATCAGTCATATATGGCCTGAGATACTCACTTGGTTCGGGCTCCCGCAGGAGAGATAGATATTGACACGCACGCGCCGGTGCGCTCCTGTTTAGTGCGGCGCTAAGAACAATTGCTGCTAGTTTTTGGAAGCTACGTAATCACCATTGGAAGTGCGGGTTGTAATACTGGTTATTCCATCACACACTGTTAGACGGATTACATATCTTTTCTTATGAACAGAAGGTTTCACCAGTGACAATAACAGATAACAGTAATTACTAAATCTCGAGTCTGATTTTTGTTTGAATTCCAATGTACGATAGTAGATCTCAGTATAACCAGCATGGTTATATAACTTGACATGCCCGTGGTCGCTACAAAAGCTGATATGCATGCGCCGGCGGTTTTTACTATTACAGTGCCGCGAGCATTTGGTGCCGGTCTAGGATTCTTGTCTAAGTTACGGTTGAAATATGTGAGTAGAAATGTTGTTCATTTACTTATAGGCTAGTCGTTGGTAAGATAGATAGTTTTAAGTTTTTGAGGGTCGGGCATCAAAAGGAACGATAATATAAGAATTTAAACCTTATCCTCAGTTTAATAATAGGGTATCAACATTGAATGCGCAATAATTAGTTTTAGATTTTATGGTGTTTTGTGTAATTCACTTATGTATAATACAGTGTTAGTAAAGCCACAAGATGGGCGTTTTGAATTAGTTAGTTTTACTTTAACTCGGTATCTGTTGCGGCTAATATAGACGAAGCATTTACAGCTCGCTCATCCACTGAGAGGGAACGTGGCAGCATAGTGTATTTTGCACAACAGTGGTAGACATCATTTTTGGTTCCGATTGCTTTCCAAACGTTTTGAAACTGCTTTATTGTAGTTAATGCATCAGCGATTATTCAAAACACTGCTACCACGTTCTATATGCCTTTAGAATTAAAAGGTGGATCGTCACTACTAGCGATTAAATACACTCTTTTTATATTTAAGTTTGTTTGTAGTAAATGATGAATTTTTAATTAGAACATACAATTTTTGTCCCCCTACACCTTCCAGCCATAAAAAGTGGTATCAATTTTAGCACCATTCGGTTGTGCTACCATATTCCAGTACAGTCCGCTCAGGTAACTTTGGTTCACTCCTGCTCCCCTCTTTTTTTCTCTCTCCCTCCTTGGGGGGTTTCTAAAAGTTTAAAAGTTTTTGTGCTTATCTTTTTAAGGTTCATTATTTATATTTTATGATAGATTTCATATCTAAGTAGCATGATTAGTCACCATATGTGATAAGCATCTGTCATCTTTGGTGGCCTTGGTCACTCCTGCCTTATAGTTCTCCTCTTTTATGAGCTCTCTTTTAGTTATTTATTTATTTTTTATGTGGCATGATTATTATTATTAACACCTTTTAATAGTTTGGATGTTATGCATTTGCCGGTATTAATGTTTCTTCTATATTTATGTTTTAAGTTTTTATCAGTATTTTTAACTTCAACATATGCTATTAATTTTTATTTATGCATATATATGTTCAGGGATCACATACATTGACAAGAGTTTATGAATTATAAGTTTTTTTGTACGATTTGATTTTATATCTGTTATCGATTCATTATTTATATTCTTATTCTTATTGTGTTCCTTCATGTTGTTTTAACCACTGCATTTGTTATTTATTGGTTTTATCATTGCTGTTTTATTTATTTACAATGTATTTTTAATATCAAGGTGAGCCAACCCCTGAAGAAGATTTTATCGAAACACGGCCAGTGTCGGGTCAGGTCTCCCTCTTTTATATATATGGATCAATAAAGTTTGGTGAGAACCTACACCTGCCTACGTCTTGTACTGTGTTACCAGATATAAAGTTGCCACCAATGGATCCTAGTAGTTGCAGGTAATGCCATGCAGACGGAGCCTTCATCTGGCAAAACATTATTACCTTTAGCTGAATCTTCCTGACATGATCTGGAGGAAGAGAGACCACCCCCCTCCCTCCATCTCAAACCACACCCCCAGATATGTTAAATCCTGTGTGAGCTCCAAGGCACTCTTCTTGATCATTCATCCTAGGGTCTGGAGGAGGGATACCACTTTCCTAGTCACATCCAAACTCTTGCACCGACTTTGCTCTGATTAACATGCCCATGCCCCTCTTGGCACAGCATGGCCACAACAACCACCATCATCTTGATAAAGGATCGAGGTTCCATGGCCAGGCCAAATGGCAGCACCCGAAACTGGAAATTCCCCCTGAGTACCACAAAGCATAGGTACCGCTGATGATCTGGATGAATTGGCATGTGCAAGTATGCCTCAAAGAGATCCAGCAAGGTTAAAAGCTCACCCTTTCGAACCACTATTATGATGGACCATAAGATCTTCCTGATTGACAAATTTTAAATCCAGAACCAGGCGAAAAGAGCCTTCCTTTTTGGGAATCACAAAATAAATTGAATATTGCCTATTGCCCCAAGTTGCATTCATCCGGGGGCACCTCAATTACAGCCTCCAGCTGAATGAGCCATTGTAGGGTGTTCGCTACCACCTTTGCCTTGACTGAAGCCTTGCAGGGTGACAACAAAAGCATCAAAGAGAAGCTGGGCCAGTTCCAAGATGTACCCCTCTCGAATAGCTGCCCCATCACCCACTGGTTAGACATAATCTGGACCCAAGATGAGCAAAAGGTTTGTTGGCCACCTCCTACTGGTATCATGTCCGCCTGGGCCTCCTTCGCTTCACTGGGGCTTCTTGGAGCTCCTGGGACTCCACTCCCCCCCCCCCATAGTCCCCCATCTCCTCCCCGACCACCTCAAAAGGGCTGGCCCCTGGGAGGCTACTGAGATGCTGGAAAGCCTAGTTACTCACCTGTAGCAAGTGTTCTCTAGGAACAAACAGGAAGTAAGTCCTGACATGTGGGACCTCCCTAACTACAGGCTACCGAAAAAGAGCAAAAAAAAAAAAAAAAAGAGCAGCCCAACGGGGCAACCAAACAGGAGAACTGGAAGAAACAGCTTGAGTAGTCCCTCTGAGGGACTCGTTCAATTCCACATCCATAGCAAACATTCACATCAAAGACTCTTTACAGTAGCCTGGACAGATAAAAGGACCAGTGGGAAGGAGTTGAATCTAAGTCCCAAACAGAAACCAGAGTACGGCCTGGCCGAAGTTGCTGTCATGCTGAGAATCCCCATCGAGATAGTAGTAGGCTGTGAAGACCAAGCACAGAGTTGCCACAGAAGTGGCCATAGCTCAGACATTATGGGCTGTGACGATGTTCAAGGCTCAGCCCAGCCTAGCCTTTGCATACGCGAAGGAAATGCAGCCTGCTATCCAAATGGACAGCATACATTTGGAGACAGCCATGGCCAGCCTGATAGGGTCAAAGGAGACAAAGAGCTGGGTGGAATGCCAATGTGCCTTCGTCCTTTCCAGGTAGAAAGTCAAGGCATATTTGCAATCCAATGTGTACAGAATGGCCTCCACCCTGTTGGCATAAGGCAAAGGAAAAAAGGTGTGCTGGACTACTGACTGGATGAAGTGAAACAAAGAGACCACTTTGGGCAGGAAACATGCATGTGTCCACAGAACTACTCTATTCTGATGAAACCTGGTGTAGGGCACATGCGCCACTAGGGCTTGGAGTTCATTAACTCGTCAGGCGGAGGTAACCGCCACCAGGAACACAACCTTCCCAGGTCAGGTATTTCAGTGGGCAAAAGGCTAGCGACTCAAAGGAGGCAGAGGGAAGCTGCCTGAGAACTACACTGAGATCCCATGCTACCAGTGGGGGCCTGATCAGGGGTTCAGAGAGGAGGCAGATCTGCAAGAAACAGCCCATCAGTGGGTGCGCAGAGATGGGTTTATCACCCAGCCTGAAATAGTATGCCCTTATCGCACTTGTGTGCACTGGGACATGATTGGACTTGAGGCCTAAGTTAGAGAGATGGAGAAGATACGGTAGTAGAAGTTCCACTGTGCAAAAAAAGGGGTCCTGAGTCCTGTCCACACACCAGAGAGCAAACCTGCACCATTTGAAGGCATAAGAATGACAGATGGAGTCCCTACGGGAAGCCAGGAGTACGTTTTCCACCTCCTCAGGGAGGTTGAGTTCCGAGAAGACTACCCATTGAGGCCCAGGGACCACACATTGGGGTGAAGCAGGATCCCACTGTCTTGAGAGAGGAGATACAGGTCAGAACCTAGCCGAAGAGGCTCCCACTGAGAGAAGCAGCAGGGGGAACCACTGTCACCTTGTAAGCCTGAAGCTTAAACTTTCATTACTAGAGGAATTGGGAGGTATGGTACAGCAACCCCACCTCCCAGTCCAGGAGAAAGACATCAGACGCTAGCCTGTCGCTGGACACCACCCCGGAGCAGAAGTGAGGCAAATGGGCACTGAATGGAGTAGCAAACAAGTTGATTGCTGAAGTGCCCTACATCAGGAGATGTTATCCACCACCCTCCTGTTGCGGGTCCATTCGTGGGGTTGGAGGACCCTGCTGAGATTGTCTGCCAAAGCACTGAGCTCACCTGGCAGGTACATCGCCCTGAGATCCATGTCATGGGTGACAGCAAACTTCCATAGCCACACCGCTTCCCAGCGAAGAAGGTATGACACTGTGCCTCCCTTCTGCTGATGTAGAACATTGCCACCTGATTGTCCCTCTGAATGAGGACTATTTGGTTGGTCAGCTGTGTCAAGAAAGCGTGGAGGACGTTTGCAATGGCCCGGATTTCCAGAAAGTTGATCTCCTGCTCCAACCAGAGGCCCTGCATGCGCAGGCCATCGAGATGCGCTCCCCAACCCATCTTGGATGCATCTGTGGTCAGAATCCGATGTGGTGGAGTAAAGTCCCTTGAGCAGGTTCTGCAGCTGAAGCCACCAGTGGAGGGAGCTGATGAGGGACACGGTGACCGCCACTCTGTCCTGGAGGTGGCCTGTGACTTGGTGCCAATGAGTGCACATGGGCCATAGTGTGACATGCACCATGGAGGCTATATGGCCTATTAACCACAGCATGTCTCAACACCATGGTGAAACAATTGCGCTGGACAGTGCTGACCACCTTGATGAAGCACTTCGTGCAGTCCTCCAGTATGAATGCCCAGGCTTGCATGGTATCAAGAAGAGCCCCGATAAATCCCAGCCATTGCGAAGGTTGGAGGTGCCACTTTGGATAGTTGATGACGAACCCCAAGCTCTTGAGAACTTGAATGGTGAAGGAGGCCTAGCGCCGATCATCATCTGGCGTGGAGGTCTTTATGAGCCAGACGGCCAAGTAGGGGAAGACGAAGATACCCAGGGTCCGGAGGTAAGCAGCTATTACTGCTAAGCACTTTGTAAAGACCCTGGGAGCCAACGCTAACCCGAAAGGCAAAATGCGGTACTGGAAGTGTCATCTGCTCAACATATGGGGCGATACTTGTTAGGGGAAAATAAAGCTTAAAGCATATAGTGGGTGCTAGGAGAGCTCCTCAGGCCAAGCAGGGATTCTGTATATGCCTATATAAGGAAAGGAATATATTGTGCCATAAGGGACAGGAATTTGCTGAGCTAAGGGAAATTTATTACTCTACACAGAAACGACTAACATCTTCTTTGTTCTTGGTAAGCTGTGGTGGGCCTCAGGGGGTGGGTTGATGACGTATGTATATGCTCCCTGGAATGTATAAAAGATGAACTGCCCTTTTAACCATTGGAATAAACTGACATACTACTTATGTGCGAGTGTGTGTGTTTGTTCCCCTGGGTTCCCAGACAGAGAAGGAAAGGTGATTCCTCGGTCCAGAGGATTAACAGACGTCCCAGGGTAAGTGATATAAGTGCTGAGAAGGAAAAAGGACCCATTACTTACAATACTGTTTGTGGAGAGAATGGATCAGGATGCATGTGTACGCATCCTTCAAATCCAAGGAGCAGAGCCAATCGTCCTTTTGGATGTATGGGAGCAGCATCCCCAGAGAGACCATCTTCAACTTCTTGCATACTAAGAAGCGGTTAAGGTTCCTGAGATCCAGGATGAGTCGAAAACCGTGGTTTTTTTTGGAACCAGGAAATGCTGGGAGTAGAAACCTCATCTGACCTGTTCTGGAGGTACCAGTTCTATGGCGAGGTCAGCCAGCAGGGCATTGACCTCCTGCAGGAGAAGACCGCGGTGAAGCGGGTTGAGGGGGTACTCTCCAGGAAAGAACGTGGAAGGCAGATGGGAAAAATGCAACAGGTATCTGTCCTGGATGATCCTTAAAGCCCAGGTTTCTGTTGTCACTATGGGGCACTTATTGGCAAAGTGGACAAGTCAACTCCCCCCCCCGCCAACTGTGGGGACACCTCCGGGAACAAGGGCAGATTGACCATGCTCTTTAGGAAGCAGTCAAAACCCCACTCCTGGCTGTGGCTGCAGGGCAGGCAGGTCCTTCCGAGGCTTAGGGCAGCATTGCTGGGGTGGGCCTTGTGTCTTCTACTGGGCCCTGATAGGTGTGGTAGCTTGGGCAATACCTGTGTTTTGTGTGGGTAAAAGGTCCTTTACCCGTAGCCGCCTTCCTGGAGGGATCTGCAGTCTTCCTGGAGCATAGAGTCATGGTGAGCTGCTTCTTTTCCAGCTCATCGGCCTTATTCTCCATGGACTTTCCAAATACGTTTTCCCCCTGGCAGGGCACCGCAGGCAACTTGTCTTGAACCCACTGTTCGAGGTCTGAAGACTGGAGCCAGGCCACGTGGTGGACACCGATGTCCACAGCTGCCACTTGACTAACTCAAAAGCATCATAGTCTAAATCTGCTCATACATTTTGAGCAGTATTTTCTGCATAGTGGTGGCTGCCACAGGTCATGCATAACGTTGTGCTGGCCGACATTGCTCACTGACACAGCTGTGCACTCCCGCTCCCCTCAACTTCTGTGAACACGTCAGCCCGAGCTGCTAGGCACTGCTTCTGTTGCAGCAGCTAACTCCTCTCACCTCCACTCAGTTTCCTCCTTGGTCATGCCTTTTATTTTTATTTTTTTTTTAATTGCGTGAAATTAAAGGGCCAATCTCAGCTAGCCAACAAGTCTCTGGGCCTCCTCCCAAAAGAGGAGGAATGGAGGACCTTCAGGCTGGTGAGGTGAGGGAATACGGGGGAGGGACTCTGATTACTGCACCCCAATAACCACAAGCAGACCAAATTAACAGCCCTGGGTTCCCCACAGAGCACCACCAATTCCTTTTCACTGTTTTTTTTTTTTAATGCTCTACAGTAGAGTCCAGATTACACAGATACTCATCACCATCTGCTGGAGACTGAGAAAGCGTAGTTACTCATTTGTAACAGGTGAGCTCCGGGAACAGCAGGAATTTAGTCTTCACATATGGGTAACGTCTGTACCGACGGAGCCCACATGGGAATGCTCCCCAGCGTCCAATAGGAAAGTTTTTGGGAGCATCCCACTGCGCCTGCATAGCTGCCTTCCCAGCTCTTCCTCCTCAGTTGAATCTGTAGCCGAGATAAAAGGAGAGAAGAGGAAAAGTACAACTCCTAGAGGAAGAGGGTGGGTTGTGAAGACTAAATTCCTGTTGTTCCCAGAGATCACCTATTACAGGTCAGTACCTATGCTATCTCCAGGAACAAGTAGGAATGTAGTCTTCACATATGGGACTCCCTAGCTCGAAGATGCCAGAGAGATGACTTCAGAGTGAGTTGTGGTTCACAGGCATAAGTAAGTAGGTCATATATCCTCCAAGGATGTCTGGTAGAGAAACCCGGGACAGAGGGTAGGAGTTGATCTAAGTCTGAAAGAGATGCTGGAGAACAGCTTGGCCAAACAAGGCATCCCAGCGGGAGTCCTTGTCCAGGGAATAGTGAGTAGGCAAAGGTGTGGACAAAAGACCAGATTGCTGCTTTGCATATCTCAACAATCGCTACAGAGCGTAGATTTGCCATGGAGGCAGCCTTGGCCCGAACATTATGTGCAGTGACATAACCCTCAAGAGAGAGACCTGCACAGGAGATGCAATCCGCTATCCATCTGGATAGAGTTTGCTTGGATACTGGCAACCCCAGATGACTCAAGTCAAAGGCGATGAAAAGTTGGGAAGCTTTTCTGTGATCTTGAGTTCTCTGGAGATAAAAAGCCAAGCACATTTGTGTGAAGTGTTGCTTCTTTCCTAGAGGAATGAGATCTAGGGAAAAATACAGGGAAGTAAACCAACAGGTTTAAATGGAAGGGCAAGACAACCTTTGGCATAAAGTGGGGATGAATCTTAAGGACTACTTTATCATGGTGGAAATGTGTATAAGGAGTGTCAACCATCAAAGCCTGGAGCTCACTAATGTCTCTCGCTGAAGTGAGGGCAATAAGAAAGGTGACCTTCCAGGTGAGAAACCTCAGAGAAGTGGTGGCTAGAGGTTTAAAGGGTGGCTTGAGAAGCTGTCCTAAAACAACATTAAGATTCCATGCCACTGGAGGTGTCTTAATGGGAGGTTTAGTTAATAGAATACCCCTCATGAAGCATGCTACAAGTGGCTGAGAAGAGATGAGCTGACCATCCAGGGGTATGTGAGAGGGCGCAGTTGCACTTAGGCGCACTCTTACTGAATTGGTTTTGAGTCCAGAAGAAGACAGGTGGAGAAGATATTCAAGTAATGCATCCACCGGAACTGAGAAGGGGTTAAGATCCCTTTCAGAACACCAGAGAGAGAATCTACGCCATTTGAAGGTATAGGAGCGTCTAGTGGAAGGCTTCCTAGAAGCTAAGAGGATATCTTTTACCTGTTGAGAGGTTGATGTCCTGGAAGGCTATGCCTTCAGCAGCCATGCTGTAAGATGTAGGGACTGCGGATTGGGATGCACCAGTGTCCCATCCTCTTGCGAGAGGCGATCTGGAACAGACCCCAAATCTACTGGCTAAGCTTGAAACAGACGGAGAGGATACCATGGTTGTCGTGGACAACGCAGGGCTATAAGAATCATGTAGCCCCTACCTCTCTCTGGAGTTTGAAGAGAGTTTTGGGAATGAGGGGAATGGGAGGGAAGGAATATAGGAAGCCTTGACCCCAATGAAGGTGAAAGGCATCTACCTGCTGGTTGTTCTGCTTGCCTGGAAGATACACCACAAGTAGGTGAATGTGATGCTGTATTGCAAAAGACCACAGATGCAGGGCTTCGGTGCAAAGGGTCCAAGAGCCTGTTCTGCTCTGCTTGTTCAAGTAGAAAATAGCTACTTGATTGTCTATCTGGACTAGAAATGTCCAGAAGCGAAGATGGTCTTGGAACACCTTCAGAGTATTGTGGATGACCCTGAGTTCCAGCAGATTTATGTGGAGTTGTGATTCCATATGTGACCAAAGACCCTGAGTGGAGAGATCATCCAGATGAGCTCCCCAGCCCAATTTGGATGCATCCGTCATCAGGGTACACCGATGTGGAAGCATCTGAAAAGGAGACCCTACAAGAAGGTTTTCTGGGGATTGCCACCACTGGAGAGAGGCGATTAGATGTGTAGAGACCATTATTTTGTCTCCCAGGCAACCCAACGCCTGAGACCACTGGGAAGCCAGGGTCCATTGAGCTACGTGCATATCTAGACGAGCATATGGAACGTGTACTGTTGATGCCATATGACCCAGGAATTGCAGCATTTCTCGAGCAGTGAGAAAGTTCTTGAGACATGCTTGAGATGCAAGCTGATTGAGTCGAGCGAGTGGGCTTGGGGCAGAAAAGCCTTTGATTATTGAATGTCTAGGAGAACCCCTATGAACTCTAGGAGTGAAGGAGTAGCCTAGTGGTTGGGGCAAGGTACTTCAGGCCGGAAGGTCGGGGGTTCAAATCCCACTAGAGGACAGCAACCTTGGGCCGGAAGGACTGGGGTTTCTAGTCCCACAGGTGCTCCTTGTGGTCTTGGGCAAGCCACTTAACCCTCCATAGCCCATGTTCCCTGTAAAATAGTTATCTCCAAGTTATAATGCCCTGCTCAATGTAATTTCAGTTTGTTCAATGTAAACCGCACTGATGCAGAATAGCGCGGTATATAAGAGAATGTAAATAAAAATAAATAAACTGTCTTTCAGGCCCTAATAATGCCTCACTTTGACTATGCCAATGCGATCTTGTATGGTCTACCTAAGTGCACGACTAACCCCTTACAACTTGCAATGAATTCAGCTGCAAGAATCCTTCATGGAGCCTCAAGAAGTTCTCATATTACCCCAATACTAAAACAATTGCACTGGCTACCCATACAAGCCAGGATCTCATTCAAGATCCTAATTATGACCCATAAAGCCATCAATAAATACCCTGCTACTGCCATTACTGATCTAATTTCAATCACACCTCCCAATCGAGCAAGGAGATTGAATGCTGCAAATACTCTCATATTACCTAAGGCAAGCACGAAGTGTTCTCAATTCACTAGATCCAGAGCCTTCTCCTTCTTTGCTCCATCCTGCTGGAACGCACTACCAGCAACTATCAGAACCATCAGTGAACTCTCCCAATTTAGGAAGGCACTGAAATGGCACCTCTTTCTTCATCACTACGATGATGCAGTCTTCTCCCCACTCACCCACTCTCACATCTCAATGCAGCACCTCAAACTCATGCACGTCACATTCCCAGACTGATCACTCGCAATCACACCTTCCCCTCCAACCACCATGAGAAACTTATGCAGTGTCACATAACTCATTATATTGTTGCATAAAGTAGACTGTATTTATTCATCGTGTCTCCTTGTTAAGTGACTGGTTATTTATACCCTATTTTACCTGTTATACCTGCTTAATGCATACCCAAGTTTAATTTTCCTGTTTAATGTATACCCAAGTTATTATACCTGTTTCACTGTAAGCACAAATCACGAAATTGAGATGTGCAACTCTTATGTTCATTGTAAACCGCACTGATGTCGAATAGCGCGGTATAAAAGAGACTACAAATAAATAAATAAATAGAGCTTGAGAGGGAATGAATTGGGACTTTGGAAAGCATAGTTACTCACCTGTAACAGGTGTTCTCCAGGGACAGCAGGAATCAGTCCTCACTTATGGGTGACGTTGACACCAACGGAGCCCACGCAGAGCAATTTCCCAGCTTTCAAAGAAAGCCTTTTGGATTGCTGCCACACATGAGTGGTCCTCCTCCCACCCAAGGGTGCCATCTTGCTCAGTCAGGTCCCATAGCTAGAGCCCTAATAAGCAGATGGCAAGGGAAGAAAAAAGGAATGGCAACTCTTAATGGGAGGTGGGAGAGTAGTGAGGACTGATTTCTACTGTCCCTGGAGAACACCTATTACAGGTGAGTAACTACGCTTTCTCCAGGAACAAGCAGGAAGTCAGTCCTCACTTTTGGGACTCCCCAGCTACAGGCTACTGAAACCTATAAGTAAAGCACCTCCGCGAAGCCATGAGCAGATGCTGATGATCTGAAGGAAGTCAGAGTCCTCGGGGGCCAAGCTCCCAGTAGCCACAAGAGGAGGTCTGAGGGCAGAAGTTGCTTATAACCTGAACAGACTACGGAGTACAGCCTGGCCGAAGGCACTGTCCCAGAGGGACTCCCTCTCCAGACAGTAGTGCGAAGCGAAGGTGTTCGCTGAAGACCAGGTTGCAGCCTAACAGATGTCCATCAGAGACACTGAGCGCAGCAAAGCCATCGATGTCACCTTGGCATGAATGCCATGTGCGGTGACTCGTTGGATCCAGCAGGGCCCCAACCTTCGCTTGGGCAAAGGCGATTCAGTCCACCACCCAGATGGAGAGGGTGTGCTTGGTGACTGCAAACCCCAGATGGTTGGGATCATAGGTGATGAAGAGCCAGTCAGACTTGTGATGACCCTGGGTGTGCTGCAGGTAGAAGGCAAGAGCTCTCCTGCAGTCGAGGGTATGCAGAACCAGTGACGCCCGGTCGGCATGAGGTCTCAGGAAGAAAGTCAGTAAGACTATCTCCTGGTTGAGATGGAAATCCGAGACAACTTTCGGTAGGAACTTAGGGTGGGTGCAAAGGACCACTGTGTTCCCATAGAACCTGGTGTAGGGGGCCATGGCCATGAGGGCTTAAAGTTCACTGACTCGCCGAGGTCAGCACCACCAGGAAGACTACCTTCCAGGAGAGGTGCCAAAGCGAGCACTTTGCCATCGGCTTGAAGGACAGCTGCGTCAGCTGCATGAGCATAATGTTCAGGTCCCACTCCATCTGCGGGGACCAGGAGAGTAAAAGGCCCTGCATGAAGCGGGAGACCAATGGTTAACCCGAGGGGGGTTTACCCTCGAAGGGGAAGTGGTTGGCTGAAATGGTGCTCAGGTGAACCCTGACCAAATTGGATTTCAGCCCCACCTGCGAGAGATGGAGGTGGTACTGGAGAACCCACCGGATGGGACAGGAGAATGGATCGATCTGGAGCCCAGTGCACCAGACCGAGAAGTGCCACCACTTGAGGGCATAGGCCAGTCTCATCGAGTCTTTCCTTGATGCGAGCAGGACTTCCTCAATCTCCTCTGGGAGGTGCAGCGAGGCTAAAGAGACCCATTCAGACGCCAGGGATAGTGAGTCCAGGTTTGGGTGAAGAACCTGTCCCTCCTCCTGCGTCAGCAGACCTGGAGGACTGCCCAGGGGGACCATGGGTTCCGACGAGTAGAAGCGGGAACCAGGGCTGTCGAGGCCACGAGGGGGCCATGAGAATCATTGATGCTTGGCCCCGCTGAATCTTGTGGAGGGTCCTCGCCGTGAGGGGAGTGGTGGGGGGGGGGGGAACGCATACAGAAGCCCGAAGGTCCAGTTCAGGAGGAACACATCCAGGACTACCCTGCTTGGGTGCTGTATCTGCCCGCAAAAGCGGGGAAGTTGTGCGTTCACCAGGCTGGCGAAACAGGTGGAGAGTCACCTCTGGACTCGGGCGCCACTCGTGCGGGCAGAGAAGCCTGCTGAACCTGTCTGCGAGGACATGGTCTTGGCCCAGGAGGTAGACAGCTCTCAGGGTCATGCTCTGGCACCCTGGAAGACTGCCTCCCGACAGAGGAGGCAGGAGTCCATACCCCCTCCTTGTTTATGTAGATCACAACCTTGTCGGTTTGCACGAGCACAGACTTGCCTCGCAAGTGGTGCTCAAAGACCCTCAAGGCAAACCGGACCGCTCGAAGTTCGAGCAGGTTGATCTGCTGCCGGGATTCCTCAGGCGACCACTGTCCCTGGGTATGGATGTTGTCGCAGTGGGCTCCCCAGCCCGAAAGTGAGGCATCCGTCGTCAAGATGAGCTCATGCTGCAGAGCCTGGAAGGGCATGCCCCAAAGTACGTTTTGGGGATTCTGCCACCAATCCAGGGAATTGGAGAGGCTGTGCGAGACCGAGATAGGATCCCGGAGCCGGCCCGAGGCCTGGGACCATTGTGCCCTGAGGCACCATTGAGTTGCTCGCATATGCATGCAAGCATGGGGAAAGAGTAGTTACTCACCTGTAACAGGTGTTCTCCAGGAGCAGCAGGAATCAGTCCTCACATATGGGTGACGTCGGCGCCGACGGAGCCCTCGCGGAGCAATTTCCCCAGCTTTCAAAGAAAGCCTTTGGGAATTGCAGCGCGCATGCGCGGTCCCCTTCCCGCCCAAGGGTGCCATCTTGCTCAGTCTCATGACATTCAAGAAGTGGTCAGGTCTTAGAGGGTACAATTATATATCAAAAATATAACTAAGCCCTCAAAATCAAAAACTCAGGCAATGATCTACTTCACAATAGCAACAGCACAATAGCAGTCTGATGACATAGCTAAAAGACAGCAAAAAAAAGTTAGCAAAAACGAAATGATAGGACTGCAACTCCAAGGGGAGGACGGAGGGTTGTGAGGACTGATTCCTGCTGCTCCTGGAGAACACCTGTTACAGGTGAGTAACTACTCTTTCTCCAGGACCAAGCAGGAAGTCAGTCCTCACATATGGGACTCCCTAGCTTAAGGCTACCGGAGACCTCAAGCGGAAAAATGAGCTCCCTCCAGCTCAGTAGCACAGAAGGAAGGCATCTTCTCTGAAAACGCCTCCAACCGGTAGCCCAACACCAGGGCCGGAGGGTAGGAGTTGCCTAAACCTCAAAGAGAATATGGAGGACTGCCTGTCCGAAAGCACTGTCCCTGCGGGACTCCCTCTCCAGGCAGTAATGGGCCGCAAAGGTCTGGCTTGAAGACCAAGTAGCGGCCCGGCAGATGTCTGCCAACGGAACAGAGCAGAGATGAGCCACTGACGCAGCCTTCGCCCTAACACGATGAGCCGTGACTCGACCCTCCAACGAGAGGCCAGCTGCCCCATAAGCCCAAGCGATAGTCAGCAACCCATATGGACAAAGTACGCTGGAGACAGGCAGCCCCAACTTATTGGGGTCAAAAGAAACGAAGAGCTGAACAGCTCTCCTATGCTCTCGCGTACGGTCAAGGTAGAAGGATAAGGCCCTCCTACAGTCCAGGGTATGCAGGACCATCTCAGCTCGGCTGGAGTGGGGCCTGGGAAAGAACTACCTCCTGGTTGATATGAAACGGAGAAACCACCTTTGGAAGAAACTTAGGGTGAGTCCGTAAGACTACCCTATTCCTGTAGAACCTAGTGTAAGGAGGATCAGACACTAGGGCCTGCAGTTCACTAACGCGCCTAGCAGAGGTAAGGGCTACCAAAAACAAGGTTTTCCAGGAAAGAAAACGAAGAGGGCAGGTAGCCATAGGTTCAAAGGGCGAACAGGTAATCCGCTCCAAGACCACATTCAGATCCCATTCAGGGGCTAGTGGGCGCAAAGGAGGCTTAAGGAGAAGGAGGCCTCGGAGAAAACGAGCCACCAAAGGGTGGGTGGAAAGAGGCCTGCCATCCACCTGTGCGTGATTTGCAGAGAGCGCACTGAGGTGGACTCTGACAGAGTTGGACTTAAGGCCCAGATTGGAGAGGTAAAGCAAATATTGCAAGATCACTGCCACCAAGCAGGAGAAGGGATTCTCAGACTGCTGAGAACACCAAATGGAGAACCGACGCCACTTAAGAGCGTAGGACTTCCGGGTGGAAGGCCTCCTCGAGGCCAAGACAACCTCTTCCACCTCCCGAGGCAGCTGGAGGGGAGCAAGGACTACCCTTTCAGCAGCCAGGCCATCAGATGAAGGGACCGGAGGTTGGGGTGTAGGAGAGACCCCTGATCCTGTGTCAGGAGATCGGGTTGAAACCCCAGAGGAAGAGGAGTGTCCACTGCCAGCTGCATTAGAAGCGGGAACCAAGGTTGTCTCGGCCACCGGGGAGCCACTAGGATCATCAAGGCCTTGTCTCTGAGAACTGTGAAGAGCGTCCGAGACACCAGCGGCATGGGAGGAAAGGCATACAAGAGGCCTGTGGACCATGGAATCAGAAAAGCATCCGCCGCTACTCTGAGAGGATGCGGTTGTCGAGAGCAGAATCTGGGAAGTTGCTGGTTCAGAGGACTGGCAAACAGATCCATGGTGGGGAGGCCCCACTTGAGAAAGATCCGCTGAACCACCAATGGATCCAATCTCCACTCGTGAGGTTGGAGGATCCTGCTTAGATTGTCTGCCAGGTAATTTTCCTGACCTGGGAGACAGACAGCTTTGAGGAAGATGCCGTGGTGGACGGCCCAAGAGCACAGTTTTTGTGCCTCCTGACAGAGAAGGAAGGAGCCTGTTCCTCCTTGTTTGTTCACGTAGAACATTGCAACTTGATTGTCCGTCTGCACCAGCACAGACTGGTGAGAAGTGAGGTGGGAGAAGACCCTCAGAGCTAGGCGGATGGCTCTGAGCTCCAGGAAGTTTATCTGCTGAGCAGACTCCCAAGGAGTCCAGAGGCCTTGAGTACATGTCCCTTGGCAATGTGCTCCCCAACCCAGGAGAGAAGCATCGGTTGTTAGCACCTGAGAAGGCGGAGGAGATTGAAAATCCACTCCCAGCAGCAGGTTTGGCAGATGAAGCCACCACCGCAGAGAAGAGACCAGCAGGTCGGATACCTGTACTGAGTCTGCAAGGCTCCCTGTGGCTTGATGCCACTGAGTTCGAAGGCACCACTGAGCAGGTCGCATGTTCAGGCGGGCATTGGGGGTCACATGGACCGTGGAAGCCATATGGCTGAGCAGTCTCAGAAATTGCCTGGCAGAGACGAGGGAATTGCTGTGAAAGTGGCTGGCGAGATCCATGAGCCTGTGTGCTCTGTCTAGAGGCAGGAAGGCCCGCGCCTGAAGTGTGCTCAACCTTGCGCTGATGAATTTGAGGTCTTGAGAGGGGAGCAAAGTGGACTTTGCGAAGTTTATGACAAAGCCCAAGTACTGGAGCAGAGCCACAGTGCGATGAGTGGCCTGAGTGGCCTCTTGGGAAGACTGGGCCCTGATGAGCCAGTCGTCCAAGTATGGAAACACAAAAAGGCCTTGAAGTCTTAGATAGGCCGCCACCACTGCTAGGCATTTGGTGAACACCCTGGGGACAGAGGATAGGCCAAAGGGCAGTACTCGGTACTGGTAATGATTTCCTCCCACAACAAACCTGAGATATTGTCTGTGGTCTGGATGAATAAGGATGTGAGTATAGGCATCCTTCAGATCTAAGGAGCATAGCCAGTCTCCCTGCTGGAGGTAGGGCAGCAGGATTCCAAGGGTAAGCATCTTGAACTTTTCCCTTGCCAGAAACTTGTTGAGGTTTCGCAAGTCCAGGATGGGTCTGAGGCCTCCTGTTCGTTTTGGTATCAGAAAGTACCTGGAATAAAAGCCTTGACCCCTCAGGTGGTGGGGCACCGGTTCCACAGCCTGTTCCTGAAGAAGACTTGCTAGCTCCTGAAGGAGTAAGTCCCTGTGCAGAGGGAGTCTTGGAGGCTCCCCTGGAAAGTAGGAGGGCGGTACCTGGTGAAAGTGTAGAAGATAGCCTTTTTGAACTATATGAAGCACCCAGGTATCTGATGTGATGGCTGACCATCTGTGGGCAAAGTGGACCAGCCGGCCTCCTGTGCTGAGAGAAACCAGGGAAGGGGAAGAGGCTATGCTGATGGAGTCAAAAACCCCCACCCTGCTGAGCAGGGGCCGGTGTTGTGGGCTTGGGGGCCTGCTGCCTACGGGACCCATTACCCCATCCCTTGGCCTGCTGACCCTGTTGGGGAGCTGCTGAGGCCTGATAATGAGGGTATTGTTTATAGGCAGCCGCCTTCCTCGGGTAAAAAGGCTTTTCCCCCGAGCCCTTCTTCTTCTGAGAAGGGGCAGAGGTTTTTCTGGACAGCCTAGTCCTGGTCAGAGTCTCGGTCTCGAGCTGTGCAGCCTTTTCAGCCATGGGCTTGCCAAAGAGGTTTTCACCTTTGCAGGGGACATCGACCAACTTGTCCTGCACCCATGGCTCGAGGTCGGATGAATGAAGCCAAGCCTGTCGGCTCCGGCTACTCGAGCCGATGCTTCGAAGCCATCGTAGGCTGCTCGAGAGATAAACTTCGAGCACTCTCGAATGCCAGTGGACAAGGCCTGGAACCTCTGCAAAGGTTCCTCGGAGAGACCAGCAGAGAACCCGGCAATTTCTTTTGCCAGGTCTCGGAGATACATGCCCATATAGAGCTGGTAGGTCTGGACTCGACAAGCAAGCATAGAGCCCTGGAAGAACTTCCTACCGAGGGCATCCAGGTTCTGGGCCTCCCGGCCGGAAGGCACCAAGGAGTGCATCTTCTGACTCTTGAGTCGATGCATGGCCGATTCCACCACCATGGAATGGTGCGGTAGTTGTGCCTTTTGGAACCCGGGGCTCTTGCGGACTCGATAAATGGAATCGACCCGCTTGCTTAACACCGGCGCCAACGCCGTGCTCTCCCACATGCGGAAGAGAAGTCGTTCCAGCATCGGAGGAACCGGTACAGTAAAGGCCTCCTTTGGGGGAGAGTCATACTGGAGGGCATCGAGCTCTTCGGCTCGATGCTCCTCCTCAGGATCCGCGGGGAATGCCAAGGCCTTGGCCATATCCCGGACGAAGTCCGAGAACCGGGTGTCCTCCGGGGGGACCGTCTCCGAGGTTCGGACCCGGGTGAGTCCAATGGGACACACCGAGTCCGAAAGGTACCAGGTGACTCTTCGTCGTCCGTTTCCCAGGCTGACTCCTCGGAGGAGGAAGCGAGCGGCTCCGGTCGGGCGGGCACCGATGCCCTCCGCCCCGACGCCGAGGGTGTCGGCGTCGACGACCTCGGTCCCGAACAGGAGGCCGAGGGAGACCGCGACCGAGGATCGACTCGAGCTCGCATGGACTCGAGGATCGGCTCGGTCTCCGGGGTCGACTTAGACGTCGACGTCCTGGTGGCCGGGGCAGATGCACTGGCGAAGCCAGCGATCAATGCCCGCTGCTGGTCCATGAAGGCAGCCAAACTGCTCTCCAAAGCCGTCAACCTGAGTCCGAGCTCAGGAGACCCAGCAGCCCCCGACTCGGGCTCCGACGGCGTCGGGCCCGACGTCGGCTCCTTCGGAGGTGAGTCCAGGAGGACTACAGTACTCAAGTGTCCAGCCATTTCGAGACGAGGATGTTTCGAAGGCCTCTCCGACTCTGCGGACCCGGAACGGCTATCGGGGCTATGCGACCTTGTCCTCGAGGAACCAGGAGCGTCCACTGACGCCGCCCTCGCGGGTTTCTTCTTCCTATGATGTTCCCGGGCAGGAGACCCCCGCTCAGAGGAACTCCGACGATGCTCAGGACCGGAGTCCCGGGACGTCGAAGCCTCTGACGAGGTCCGGGCCCGACCGGAAGCGGAGTCAGAGAAGATTCTCTCTCTTTGATGCTGCCGACTCCTCAACGCTTTTGAGGACATCTTGCCACACGGACCACAGATCATCGGGTCATGATCGGGTCCGAGGCAGCGGAGGCAGCAGTCGTGTGTGTCGGTAAGAGACATAAGTTTCTTACACCGATCACACTTTTTAAACCCGCTGGCAGCCATCGGGGGAAAAAGGGCCCCTGCAAGGTCAAAAGACAGGGCTGCCAGTGAAAAAGAAAAAATGGCGCTAACGCTTGTCACGAAGGACAAAAAACCGAAAAATAAAGAACGGACCCATTACCGGCGTAGCGGGTCCGGGCGGGAAATGGATCCGGCGTCGAACCGAGAAAAGAATAAGAAATAAAATCAACTTTTTCTGCGGCGAACACAAACAGCGTCTGTAGGGCTCCACGGAAAAAAGAAGACTGAGCAAGATGGCACCCTTGGGTGGGAAGGGGACCGCGCATGCGCGCTGCAATTCCCAAAGGCTTTCTTTGAAAGCTGGGGAAATTGCTCCGCGAGGGCTCCGTCGGCGCCGACGTCACCCATATGTGAGGACTGACTTCCTGCTTGGTCCTGGAGAACGACATGTACGGTCGAGGTCATGTGTCCCAGAAGGCGCAGCATGACTCGCGCCGAGACCCTGGTTTGGCCTTGGACCTCGGCAGCCAGAGCGCGGAGGTGGTCCGTGCGTGCTCAAGGAAGGAAGGTGGTTGCCCATTCTGTGTCTAGCAGTGTGCTGATGAACTCCAGTGCCTGCACCGGTTCAAGGTGGGACTTGGAGCAACTGATCAGGAAACCGAGGCGCTCAAGGAAGAGGTCCGTGTGCGATGCCGAGAGGCATGCCTCTTCGGCCAATGTGCCCATAACAAGCCAATCGTCTAGGTAAGGGTAGACTGGTATGCCCCCTGCAGTCGAAGGTAGGCTGCAGATGCCGACAGGTATTTGGTTTAAGACTCGCGGGGCAGACGCAAGCCTGAAGAGGAGCAGTCTGTACTGATAGTTCTCCCCCTGCATCCTGAAATGTAGGTACTTCCTGTGCTTGACATGAACAGGGATGTGGACATAAGTGTCTCTGAGATCCAAGGAGCATAGCCCATCGCCCTGCTGGAGGAAGGGCAGCAGGACACCAAGCGACAGCATTCTGAACTTCACCCTCACCAGAAATTTGTTCAGGTTCCTGAGAGAGGATGGGGTGCAGGCCCCCTGTCCTCTTCGGAAAGAGGAAGTAACAGGAGTAGAACCCCTGACCTTGGAGATGCGGGGGGGAGGGCCCCTTTCGACCGCCCATTGACCGAGGAGGTTGTCCAAGTCTGGTGTGAGGGAAGCAGAGTAGGCTCTGCTGAGGAGAAAGGAGGGGGGAGTCTGTCCAGATGGAGACAGTAACCATCCCAGACTACCTGGAGCACCAAGGTGGCTGATGTGATGGCCTCCCACTCAGAGGCAAAAAGGGACAGATGTCCTCCTACTGGCGGGAATACTGCCAGAAAACGAGAGGCTATGCATATGGCGTCAAAACCCCGGAGCTGGCTGGGGTGGCGCCGGTGGTTGGTTCTTGGGCCCCTTAGGTTTCCGGTGGCCATGAGCTCCGCCCTTGCCTTGGCCACTGGGTGTTGGCGTTGGGGCAGGCGGATAGGGTGGGTATCCTTGGTAAGGAAGTCCCTTCCTTTGAAAGAAGGGCTTCTTGCTGTGCTGTTTCTTCCGAGGAAGGGACGAGGTTTTCTGAGAGATGGGTATGGGTTACGAACTCAGTCTCAATCTCGGCTGCCTTGTCCTCCATGGGCTTGCCCAACAGTTGTTCGCCAAGGCAGGGAATATCCAAGAGTTTCTCCTGGACCCACTGTTCCAGGTCTGAGGACTGGAGCCAAGCTTGACGCCGGGCTCTGATGCCAGCCACTATCACATGGGTGGAAGACTCGAACCTGTCATACACGGTGCAAGAAAGGTATTTTGAGCAGTCCGCAACCAATCTCAGGAGAGTATGAAATCTGAGGACTGCAGCAAAACCGCTGAGCTCTTTAGCAAGGTCATGAAGGATGCCTGGATGTGGCATGCCAGCATGGATATCTGGTAAGTCTTATGCCCAAGGGCGTCGAGGGCACAGGAGTCCCTGCCAGGCGGAACTGAAGAATGCGACTTCGGGCTTTTCTGTTTCTGCATCGCGGATTCCACTACCATTGAGGTACGAGGAAGCTGGGCCTTTCAAAGCCCAGGGCCACGCTGGACTCTGTACATGGCATCGAGTCTTTTACTGATGATAGGAACCGAGGCGAGTGCTTCCCACATGCGGAGCAGCCGGGTCAGGATGGACGGCACAGGGACTGTGAAAGACTCCCTTGGAGGAGACTCATATTGCAAATTGTTAAGTTCCTCTGTCCCTGGCTCTTCCTCGGTCTGCATGGGCAAATTGAGGGCCCGAGTCATATCCCGCACGAATACCAAGAAGGAGGTATCTTCAGGGGGGGTGACGCCTTCACGAGGCGGGCGGGAACAGGTCAGAAGGAAGGTCCCAATGGGCAAGGGTTTCAGAAGGTTTCGGAGTTGGGCTGATCCCCAAATCTGGTAGCCAAGGCCCGTCTGGAGCCGGAGGCACCGACTCTGGAAGACCTCGCTCCCGAGGAACGGGACAGCAAGCGAGACCGGTGCAGAGGACCCTCACAAGGCCCATGGCTCTCAGAGGTTTCCAAGGCAGTTTTCGGGATCACAGTCAAGGGACCTTCTCTGTCTCGAGGCGCGAGCCAGCTGTGCTGGGCAAGAGCACCTGCTGGGCGGCTAGGAAGGCAGAAACGCTGCACTCTAGTTCCAGCATACAGGACTCCCACTCAGAAGTGGGGGTCCCTGGGACACCGATGCTGGGGTTACTGGGTCTGCTGTGAAGGAAAAGAGGGGGTCCTCACCAGGACGACCCTCAGGAGACCGTGCACCATCGCCAGAGGCCTCCGTGTCTGTACGAGGTACCTTTTGAGGCCACTCCTTGTCAGACTCTTGGGAACACCAGAAAGGGCTAAGGGGAGTGGAGGAGTGGCCTAGTGGTTGGGGCAAGGTACTTCAGGCCGGAAGGTCGGGGGTTCAAATCCCACTAGAGGACAGCAACCTTGGGCCGGAAGGACTGGGGTTTCTAGTCCCACAGGTGCGCCTTGTGGTCTTGGGCAAGCCACTTAACCCTGCATAGCCCATGTTCCCTGTAAAATAGTTATCTCCAAGTTATAATGCCCTGTTCAATGTAATTTCAGTTTGTTCAATGTAAACCACACTGATGCAGAATAGCGCGGTATATAAGAGAATGTAAATAAATAAATAAATAAACAAACAAACAAGTGTAAGACCGCTCACACACATCTGGAGCCCGACAGTGTCTTTGAGATCTTTTTCTTTCGCTGTTCCACCTCAGGTGAACCCTGGTCAGAGTGATGCCTGGGATGAGGAGTCACTGTGGGGGACCTCGCAAGTAGTGGATCGGTGGAGTGGGGCGCTACTGGGGACTCCAGTGCTGACCTATGGAAAATGTTGTCTGACTTCTGCTTACAGCTTTGTAAGGCCTTAGCGGACATTTTCTTGCAAAGCGAACAGAGCTCCGGGTTGTGGTCAGCCCCCAGACACCGCAGACAACAGTTTTGGGCATGAACAACATGTTTATGGAGCATCTGCCACATTTTTTGAAGCCAGTAGCCATGGGGGCGAAAAGAGCCCCTGTGAGGTTGAAAACCCTCGAGGCCAGTGGTTAGAAAAAGGGCGCGAAAAAGGCCTGAAATAAGAAAAACGGAAGAAGGGAAAAATAGGGATCCCCTAGCCCATAGCCAAAGCGGGGGCATCAGGGAGGATGGGAGAGGACCGGTGCAACCAGAAAAAAGGCCAAAAAGCCCGAAGGAGAAAAACTTTTTCCAAGGGACGAGGATGTGCGTTCGAAGGGCTTGGCGGAAAAAGGGAGACTGAGCAAGATGGTACTCTTGAGCGGGAAGAGGACCACTCATGTGTGGCAGCAATCCCAAAGGCCTTCATTGAAAGCTGGGGAATTGCTCCATGTGGGCTCCGTCGGTGTCAACGTCACCCAAAAGTGAGAACTTACTCCCTGCTTGTTCCTGGAGAAAATTTATTACAAATCCCTAGTGTTGCAGCACCTGCATGGTACGTGAGAGGGAACGACTGACCTCTAGAGAGGTGCCTGCTCAAATCAGCCAGTCGTCTAAGTAAGAGAAGACAAATATCCCTAGAGTCCTTAGGAAAGCAGCTACTACTGCCATGCACTTTGTAAATACTCTGTATTGATAATGCCTCCCTTGGAACAGAAAGCCCAGGAATCTTCTGTGTTGTGCGTAAATAAGTATGTGAGTATATGTCTCCTTTAGATCTAGAGAACAGAGCCAATCCAGACTTTGGAGATAGGGCAGAAGACTACCTAGAGAGATCATTTTGAATTTCTCCTGTAGGAGATACTTGTTCAGTTCCCTGAGGTCCAGAATGAGCCTGTATCCTCCTGTCTTCTTTGGAATGAGGCAGTATGGAAAATAAAGGCCAGTCCCCTGCTGGGAGAGTGGTAACTCTTCTATTGCGCCCTGCGAGAGAAGGGAGGTGACCTCCTGCAACAACATATCGCTGAGAGGGGGTTGAGAACAGAACTCTCTTGGAGGAGTCCGCGGGGGGGAGGGGTAGACTTTGTAGATGAAGTTTGTACCCATCTCGTATTATGGAGAGTCCATTGCGCTGATGTTGCACTTGTGGGCAAAATAACAAAGTCTGCCGGGAACGCAGATGGTATCTGAAATCTCCAGAGGCAGAATGGCTATGTTCTCCAGAAAAGAGTCAAAGACCCTGAGGAGGTTGGGTCTGCTGAGGTGGCTGTTACCTGGGAGTCTGAGCCTTCCTCTGCTGTTTTGGTGGCTACTGCCCCTTCTGGGAAGCATGGATTGGGCACTGCACTGCATGGTTGTAAGAGTAGTATTTATTTTTCTTGTTGAAAAAAGCCTTCTTCGCTGTCTTTTCTAGCTGGGTTGGCAGTAGATGTAGATAGTCTATTAAGAGTGGTGTTCTCAGATTCTAGCTGAGAAGCGTTGTCCTGCCAACCCTTGCCAAAAAGGTTTTCACCGGTGCAAGGGATATTACCCAGCTTATCTTGAACCAATTGTTCAAGATCAAATGCTTGGAGCCAAGCAATCCTGCATGCACCGATGCATATAGCTGAAGTTCTGCTGATGCATTCAAAACAGTCAAAAGTTGCCCTGTTAAACTTTGAAACATTTTGGGCATGCTTTACAAGGGTGAGATAATCAGCTCTTATCATCCGGGAGAAGAGGAGCCATCAAATCTCTAGCAACTTCCCTAAGGAACATACCCATATAGAAAATGTAGGCACTGATTCTGGCCGATAACATGGAGGCCTGAAAAAAAGGAGTAGTTACTCACCTGTAACAGGTGTTCTCCAGGAGC
Source organism: Ichthyophis bannanicus (assembly GCA_033557465.1). Classification (NCBI taxonomy): domain Eukaryota; kingdom Metazoa; phylum Chordata; class Amphibia; order Gymnophiona; family Ichthyophiidae; genus Ichthyophis; species Ichthyophis bannanicus. Next base: position 73,894,430 of record CM066045.1, on the reverse strand, counting down.
AGCAGTAATTAGTCCTCACATATGGGTGACATCGACATCGATGGAGCCCTTGCGGAGCATTTCCCCAGCTTTCTATGAAAGCCTCTGGGAATACTGCACGCATGCGCGGTCCCCTTCCTGCCTAAAGGTGCCATCTTGCTCAGTCTGACGTCCTAGCTAAAAAGCAGCACACAAAAATGTAAAAAACAAACTATGTACAACTGCAACTCCCAGGGGAGGAGGGAGGGTTGTGAGGACTGATTCCTGATGCTCCTGGAGAACACCTGTTACAGGTGAGTAAATACTCTTTCTCCAGGACCAAGCAGGACGTCAGTCCTCACATATGGGTGACTCCCTAGCTCTGGGCTACCAGGAAACCAGGCTGCACAAGAGAACTCCCTCTAGTCCCAGCATCAAAGAAAGGATTTCCACTGAAAGAACCTCCACCGGTAGCCCAAAGGAGGGCTGGAGGGCAGGAGTTGCCTAAACCTCAAAGAGATTCCGGAGTACTGCCTGGCCAAAAGCACTGTCCCTACAGGACTCCCTCTCCAGACAGTAATGGGCCGCAAATGTCTGGCTTGAGGACCAAGTTGCAGCCCTGCAGATGTCTGCCAACGGTACAGAGCGGAGATGAGCTACTGAGGCAGCCATTGCCCTGACACGGTGGGCCGTGACCCGACCCTGCAAGGGAAGGTCAGCCGCCCTGTAAGCCCAGGTGATACAGTCAGCCACCCAGATGGACAAGGTATGCTTGGACACAGCTAACCCCAAATTATTAGGGTCAAAAGATATGAAGAGCTGAGTAGCCCTTCTATGCCCCTGCATACGGTCAAGGTAGATGGACAAGGCCCTTCTACAGTCCAGGATGTGCAGGACCGCTTCAGCCTGGCTTGCATGAGGCCTAGGGAAGAATGTTCGAAGAACCACCTCCTGGTTGAGGTGGAAAGAGGAGACAACCTTTGGGAGGAACTTTGGATGAGTCCTAAGGACCACCCTGTTCCTATAGAAGCGAGTGTAAGGCCTGTTGCAGACCAGGGCCTGAAGCTCACTCACTCGCCTGGCCGAGGTTAGGGCTACCAGGAAGAGTGTCTTCCAGGAAAGGAAGTGGAGAGGACAAGTAGCCATCGGCTCAAAAGGTGGGCGAGTCAATTGTTGCAAGACCACATTCAACTCCCATTCAAGGGCTGGAGGACGGACAGGAGGCTTGAGCAAGAGCAAACCTCTGAGGAACCGGGACGCCAAGGGGTGAACCGACAGTGTGTCCTTCCATCAGTGAGTGGTGAGCTGCTAGAGCTGAGAGGTGGACCCGAACAGAATTGGACTTAAGTCCCTGGTTGGATAAGTGCAGCAGGTACTGAAGCACCACTGGTACAGCACAGGAGAAAGGATCTTCTGTACGCAGCTGACACCACAGAGAAAACCTCTTCCATTTCAGGGCATAGGTCTTCCTAGTAGACTGCTTTCTAGAGGCCAGGACGACCTGAGGTAGGCCCCAGGGAGCCAAAACTACCTTGCAGCCTCCAGGCCATCAAATTGAGAGATTTGAGAATGAGGTTCAGAAGGGAACCCTGATCCTGAGAGAGAAGATCGGGTTGCAACCCCAGAGGCAGTGGGGTGTCCACTGCCAGTTGAAGTAGCAGTGGGAACCAAGGTTGCCTCGGCCATCTGGGAGCGACCAGAAGAACAGAGGCCTTGTCCTGTAGAATCTTGAACAGGGTTCGGGCCACCAGAGGCGTGGGAGGAAACGCATACAGGAGGCCCTGGGACCAGGGAATGAGAAAAGCATCTGCTGCCAGCCGCAGAGGATGCGGTTGCCTGGAACAGAACCTGGGCAGCTGCTTGTTCAGGGGACTGGCAAACAGATCTATGGATGGAAGTCCCCATTTGAGGAAAATCTTCTGAGCCACTAATGGGTGCAGTTGCCATTCGTGGGGCTGCAGAACTCTGCTCAACCTTTCTGCCAGGTAATTTTCCTGGCCAGAAAGATAAACAGCTTTGAGAAACATGTTGCGCTTGAGCGCAAACAAGCAAAGGTTCTGTGCCTCCTGACAAAGGAGCCTGGACCCAGTGTCGCCCTGTTTGTTCACATAAAACATGGCTACCTGATTGTCTGTTTGTACTAAGACAGACTGGTGAGCCAGGGTGTGAGAGAAAGTCCTGAGGGCTAAGCGAATAGCCCGTAGTTCCAGCAGATTGATTTGCTGCCTGGCCTCCCAGGGAGACCACAGGCCCTGGGTGCACTTGCCCAGACAATGTGCACCCCAACCCTGCAGGGAGGCATCGGTGGTCAACACCTCTGTGAACAGAGGCATCTGAAAGGGCACCCGTTGCAGTAAGTTGGGGGGGGGGGGGGTGCAGCCACCATCGCAGGGAGGTCAAGAATGGTCAGGACACCCTTACTCTGTCTCGGAGGCTCCCTGTGGCCTGTGTCCACTGAGCTCTGAGGCACCACTGTGCAGGCCTCATGTGGAGCCTGGCATTGGGAGTCACATGAACTGTTGAAGCCATGTGGCCGAGAAGCCTCAGGCAGAGTCTGGCGGAGACCAGAGACCTGCTGAGAAACTGGGTTGCCAAGCTGATCAGTCTTTGGGCTCTGTCCTCTGGCAAGAAAGCTTTTGCCTGCAGAGAGTCTAGTCTTGCCCCTATGAACTCCAAGTTTTGGGAGGGGAGCAAAGTAGACTTTGCGAAGTTTATGACAAACCCCAGGTGTTGAAGTAGAGAAATAGTGCAGAGGGTGGCTTGCCTGGCCTCCTGGCACGTCTGACCCCTGATGAGCCAGTCGCCCAGATAGGGGAAGACAAAGATACCCTGATTTCTCAAGTAGGCCGCCACCACTGCCAGGCATTTGGTAAAGACCCTGGGTGCGTAGGTGAGGCCGAAAGGCAGCACTCTGTACTGATAATGGTTTCCTCCCACAATGAACCTGAGGTACTTTCTGTGGTCTGGATGATTGAGGATGTGAGTGTACGCATCCTTTAGATCTAAAGAGCATAGCCAATCTCCCTGCTGGAGGTAGGGCAGAAGTGTTCCAAAAGTAAGCATCTTGAACCTTTCCTTCTCTAGGAACTTGTTGAGATTTCTGAGGTCAAGAATAGGCCCGAGGCCTCCGGTCCTCTTTGGTATGAGGAAGTACCTGGAGTAGAAACCGTGACCTTGTAGGTGGAGAGGCACAGGCTCCACAGCCTGGTCTCGCAACAGACCCTGAAGCTCCTGAAGGAGGAGGTCTGTGTGGAGAGGAGGCCGTGGAGGATCTCCTGGGAAGTAAGGAGGCGGCAACTGATGAAAATGAAGCAGGTAGCCCTTATGGACTATGCTTAAGACCCAATTGTCTCCTGTAATGGGTGGCCACCAGTGGGCAAACAGGGCTAGTCGACCTCCTGTGCAGGGATGGGACAGCAGAGACGGAGAGGCTATACCTTGAGAGTCAAAAACCCCCACCCTGCTGAGTGGGAGCAGGAGCCTGAGGCTTGGGGCCTTCTGCCTACGGGGCCCATGTCCCTGCCCCTTGGCCTGCTGACCCTGTGGGGGAGCTGGGGAGGCCTGGTAAGGTGGGAACTGTTTGTAGGCAGTCACCTTCCTCAGGTAAAAGGACTTCTTAACCGAGCCCTTCCTTTTTATCAGAAGGGGCAGAAGTCTTTCTAGACAGCCTTGTCCTCATGAGGTGCTCGGTCTCGAGCTGTGCAGCCTTCTTGGCCATGGGCTTGCCGAAAAGGTTTTCACCTCGGCACGGGACATCGACCAACTTGTCTTGCACCCATTGCTCGAGGTCCGATGACTGCAGCCACGCCTGGCGTCGAGCCACGATGCCGGCTGCCGCAACCCGGGCCAAGGCCTCAAAACCATTGTAGGCTGCATGGGACATGAACTTAGAGCATTCCCGGATCCCCGAAGACAAGGACTTGAACCTCTGCAAAGGTTCCCCGGAGAGACCAGCAGAGAACCCGTCAAGTTCCTTCGCCAGGTCCCGCAAGTACATGCCCATGGACAGTTGGTAAGACAGGACACGGCAAGCAAGCATCGAGCCCTGGAAGCACTTTCTACCAAACACATCCAGGTTCCGGGCCTCCCGGCCGGGGGGGCACCGCGGAGTGCATCTTCTGGCTCTTCAGACGATGCATGGCCGATTCCACCACCATGGAATGGTGTGGTAGCTGCGCCTTCTGAAAACCAGGGCTCTTACGGAGTCGATAAATGGAATCGACCTACTTGCTCAAAACCGGCGCCGAAGCCGGTGCCTCCCACATCCAGAAGAGGAGCCGTTCCAGCATCGGAGGAACCGGCACAGTCATAGTGGAGGGCCTCGAACTCTTCGGCTAGAGGCTCCTCCTCATGGTCCGCATAGATCGCCAACGCCGTGGCCATATCCCGAACGAACTCCGAGAACCGGGTATCCTCCGGAGGGGATCTACTCCGGAGCTCGGACTGCGGTGAGTCCGAAGGGACGCACTGAGTCCTGAAGGTATCGGGGGACTCCTCGTCCTCCGTCTCTCAGGCGGACTCGTCCGAAGAGGAGTCTGGCTCTGACCGTGCACCGGCGTCGACGACCTCGGTCCCTCACGGGAGGTCGAGGGTGACCGTGACCGAGGTCGACCTCGAGCCTTCATGGTCTCGAGTATCGGCTCGGTCTCTGGGGTCGACTTTGACGTCGATGTCCCGGTGGTCGGGGCAGATGCGCCAGCGAGGCTGGCCATCAGCACCCGCTGCTGATCCATGAAGGCAGACAGTCTGCACTCCAAGGCTGTCAGCCTGAGTCCAAGCTCAGGAGACTCAGCAGCCACCGACTCGGGCCCCGGTGGCGCCGGGCCCGACGTCAGCTCTCTGGGAGGAGAGTCCTCGAGACAACAGGACTTACGTGTCCAGCAGACTCTGGCTCTACGCGAGGTAGTTTGGATGGCTTCTCCTGTTCCAAGGGCCCGGGATGGCGGTCGGGGGTCCGAGACCTGGCCCTCGAGGAGCCAGGGACCTTCTCCGACGACGCCCTCGCGAGCCGCTTCTTCCTCTTTCGCTCCCGATCGGGGGACCCCCTGTACGAGGAACCCCGATGATGCTCGAGGTCAGACTGCCGAGACGTCGAGGCCTTAGACGAGGTCAGGGCCCGGCCGGAGGCCAAATCAGAAAAAAGCCTTTCCTTTTGATGCTGTCGACTTCGCAGTGCCTTAGTGGACATTTTCCCACAGGGCCCACAGATCTTAGGATCATGGTCGGGACCCAGGCACCGAAGGCAGCAGTCGTGTGTGTCGGTGAGAGACATTCGCTTCTTGCACCTATCACACTTCTTGAAACCACTGGAAGCCATCGGGGAAAAAAGAGCCCCCGCAAGGTCAAAGGACCGGCCTTCCAGGGAAAAAGAAAAAAGGGCGCGAATGCCAGCCACTAAGGGTAAAAACCGAAAAAAGAAAGACGGGCTCGATACCGGTGTACCGAACCCGGTGGGAAGGGGAAACGGCGTCGAACCGGACAAAAAACGCGATGAAATCGGAAGAAAATCACAAGAAAAATCTAACTTTTTTCCAGGTGAATAGGACGAACGTCCAACGGACTCCTCGGAAAAAGAAAGACTGAGCAAGATGGCACCTTTAGGCGGGAAGGCGACCGGGCATGCGTGCAGTATTCTCAGAGGCTTTCATAGAAAGCTGGGGAAATGCTCCACAAGGGCTCCATCGACGTCAATGTCACCCATATGTGAGGACTGACTTCCTGCTTGGTCCTGGAGAATAACATCGACCAAAAACATCGAAGGTTCTCGATTCCCTACCTGGTGGGTTCGAGGAATGCGTCTTAGCACTTTTTATTAGACATATTACGGATTCCACCACCATGGAATGGTGTGGTAATTGCGTCTTTTGAAAGCTGGTACTTTTTACATCAGGGGTGTCAAACTCCAGTCCTGGAGGGCCGCAAACCAGTCGGGTTTTCAAGGTATCCATAATGAATATGCATGAGATATATTTGCATACACTGGGGGCAGTGCATGCAAATATATCTAATGAATATGCATTAGCGGCATCCTGAAAACCTGACTGGTTTGTGGCCCTCCAGGATTGGAGTTTGACAGCCCTGTTGTACACTACATCGAGTCGTCGCATATTGGAAAGATGGTTAGGGGTGTCTCTCACATATGAAGCATAAGATCGTGAAGTATGCAATGAATAGGGAGAGTAGCAGCTTCTTTTGGGGCTTCAGGGTATTGAAGGATTTTAAGTTCCTCGGCCCTAGGTTCTTTCTCCGAAGTCACTGTTATAGACAGACCCCAAGCAACATCGCAAATAAAGTCCTGGAAAGACATGTCCTCCGGAAGGGACATGTGACATCGCGGAGAGGGAGATGGGTCTTCTGTGAGAGTTCTCATTTCCTGCCGGAGTCCAAAGACTCAAAGCATCGATGGGCAGGGTGTTCGTGCTCTGCAAGTACTCTACTGTTCGAAACCGGTAGCTGAAGCTTGTGGTGCCAGCACCTCTGTACCGGAAATGGACTCAAGGGCCGGCAGGGGTGGTTGCATGGTAAGCGGCAAAAAGGTCGATGCAGGCTCTTTCAGTACCGCAGCCGGTACCGATGTCTGAGGAATAGACTGTAAAGGCTTTACCGGTATGGAGGCCGCCAGTAAGGCCGCTAAGCTCCGCTTGATGGCCAGGATACATTGATCCATGGAGCTTGCCGATGCTTGGGTATTGGTACCGGAATTGCGGGCCACAATCCCTGAGCATGGCACCAGGAGCTCTCCGGAGGGGGAGGCTTCAGGAGGAGCATCCTCGGACCACACTAAGGCTTTGGAGGCAAGGTCCTCCCGCCAGGATTGTTTGGCCGGTGTATTCCCCTCCAGGAAAACACCCGAGGCATCTCGATGCTTAGAAGGAGATCTACCCTTGGAGAGCCGGCCAGTCTTCGATGAAGACTTAGGTTTCGATACCGGAGATCCTTGAGAGGAATATGAAGCTCTCGATGACGTCAATGCTAAAGACACTGCAGAGGCAAAGAGGGTGCCCAGTTTTGCAGCTCAATTCTGTAGGGTTCTCTTTGTCATCTTCCTACAGAGAGGACATTCTGACGGTTGATGATCCGGTCCTAAACATTTTAGACACCAATCATTGGTGTTTGTGGCCAAAACTGTACTACCACATTTGGAACACTTCTTAAAACCACTGGATGGTTTTTCCATTTTGTTTGTGACAAAAGAGAGAGGCCTAAGCCTAAGATGGCATCGATGCGCCTGAGGGTAGAAAATTTTCTTCCCTCACTGAAGAGTTTTTTTTTTTTTAAAAGAAAAAGAAAGAAAGAAAGCACCGACAGAGTCGGTACCAGCGTCAACGAGAAGGCAGACGCGACCACTAAAAATAAGAAAACCCCAGAAATTTTCTGCAGAGAGAGGAATTGCTTCTTGTCGGCTCCGCAGAAAATGAAGAACTGAGGAGGGAGAGCTGGAAAGGTGGGAAGGCAGCTACGTAGGCGCAGTGGGATGCTCCCAAAAGCTTTCCTATTGGACGCTGGGGAGCGGTCCCACGCGGGCTTAGTCGGTACCGACGTTACCCATATGTGAAGACTACATTTCTGCTTGTTCCTGGAGATAATACTAGAGTGACAGAGCTGCACAGACCTTTTATGTGGTGGTATCAAAACCAATGTTTCTCAGTCTCCATCTGCTGGTGACTGGGCATAAACCCATGCACCTGAACTGGACTGGAGGGACGATGAGGAAGACAAACTTTTCCCTTCGATCCTTCAGCAACATCACTCACAAATACATTGAACAGTATCAGTCCCAGGCAGGGGGAGCCCAAGGGGGGTGCAGGGCCTCATTTGCATAAGGCCTCATTTGCATAAACATTTGCATAATGTTAACATACACTAACTTTTAGTAAACATGCCTCTTAATGAGTATGGATAAAGGTTGACTAAAAGATTTCTACATTACTATAATCCAGTGCCAACCGCCAGGCACATTAGGAACTACTACAAACACTGTCCATTTAGAACCCATAGCAAACCCGCCATATCGTAACAGCACTAACAGGACTCACAAAGCACCATACTCTACCTAGCAAAAGGCAACACTGCAAATATTAAACAAATATTTCAGAGAACAACAATACATGACCTACTGGGGAAAGAGAACAAGTGGCAATGTCAAATAGAAACTACATAAACAGAATACCTCAGCTCAGTTACACATGCAGAACATAGACCATCACCAAACAACAAGCCGGAAGGACTGGGGTTTCTAGTCCCACAGCTGCTCCTTGTGGTCTTGGGCAAGCCACTTAACCCTCCATAAGAACATAAGATATGCCATACTGGGTCAGACCAAGGTCCATCAAGCCCAGTATTCTGTTTCCAACAGTGGCCAATCTAGGTCATATGTACCTAGCAGTTTCCCCAAGAGACACAAGTTCCACAATGCTTGTACTGGGTCAAGCATTGATATCTTCGGTCACTTCTTAATAATGGTTTATGGACCTTTCTTCCAGGAACTTGTCCAAACCTTTTTTAAACCCAGCTACACTAACAGCCTTTACTACATCCTCCGGTAACAAATTCCAGAGTTTGATTACACGTTGAGTGAAAAAATATTTTCTTTTATTAGTCTTAAATAGTTTACCCTGTAGCTTCATTGCATGTCCCCTAGTCTTTCTATATTCTGATAACGTAAACAATCGATCTACGTTTACCCGTTCCACTCCGTTCATTAATTTATAGACTTCTATCATATCTCCCCTCAGCCGTCTCTTTTCCAGGTTAAAGAGCCCTAACCTTTTTAGCCTTTCTTCATAGGAGTATCCTTCCATCCCATTTACCATTTTGGTGGCTCTTCTCTGTACCTTTTCTAAAATCGCTATATCCTTCTTAAGATACAGCGACCAGAATTGCACACAATATTCAAGGTGCGGTCTCACCATGGAACGATATAGAGGCATTATAATATCTTTTGTTTTATTTTCCATTCCTTTCCTTATCATACCTAGAATTCTATTTGCTCTCTTGGCCGCCGCTGCACATGTTCCCTGTAAAATAGTTATCTCCAAGTTATAATGCCCTGTTCAATGTAATTTCAGTTTGTTCAATGTAAACCACACTGATGCAGAATAGCGCGGTATATAAGAGAATATAATAAATAATAAATAAATAAATTTAGAAATAGGAAGACAATAATTAAACTGGGACGCCCAAAAGCCAAACTTGGAATGTACAACACTGTAGAAATAAAACTATAAATTAATTTCCTCTTGTACTAAACAAAGCGCAGACGTTAATTATGCACATTTCCCAGAGCTGATATATTCCAGTTAATAAATTCAAAATAAAGAGAGCTTTTTCTACCTTTTGTGCATTTTTTTTCAGTTGCAATTGCTCCAGCCACTTTCTTCTGGTTTCTTCGTGTCTTCTGCTAACTCTCCATTGTCTGCTGTCCATTTGTCCTTTCTTCTCTCCTAATTTTTTTCCATTCTCACTCTACATCTGCTTTAATATACTAATCTTTCTCCTTTTGCTCTTTCCTTATTCCTTTTTCATCCACTCAAATTTTACCTCTCCATCCTCAATCCCCACTTACTCTCCCAATACCCGGTCAATTGTAGATTTTCCTTCCCTCCCACACAAAATATTTCCCCCCTCTCCATGCACCATCCCATTCTATTCCTCCCCCAATACCAGCTCCCTTCTAGCTCCAGCCCCACCCAGCATCCGCTCCCTTCTAGTTCCCACATCAGCCCATTTCCAGTCCTAGCCTCCCATCAGCCCATTTCCAATCCTATCCTAGCCCCACCATCAGCCTATTTCCAGTCCTAGCCAAGCCCCTCCATCAGCTTATTTCCAATCCCAGCCACCCATCAGCCCATTTCTAGTCCTTTCCTAGCCCCACCATCAGCCCATTTCCAATCCTAGCTCCCCCTCCACTCAGCCTATTTCCAATCCAAGCCCCCCCATGAGCCTATTTCCAGTCCTAGCCCCTCCATGAGTCCATTTCAATCCTAGCCCCCCCCAACAGCCCATTTCCAGTCCTATCCTAGCCCCTCCATCAGCCCATTTCCAATCCCATCCCCCCCATCAGCCCATTTGCAGTCCTAGCCCCCCAACTCAGCCCATTTCTAATCCAAGCCCCTCTATGAGCCTATTTCCAGTCCTAGCCCCTCCATGAGTCCATTTCAATTCAAGTCCCCACCACAGCCCATTTCCAATCCTAGCCCCCCCCAACAGCCCATGTCCAGTCCTATCCTAGCCCCTCCATCAGCCCATTTCCTATCCTAGCGCCCCACCCCACTCAGCCCATTTCCAGTCCTAGCTCCCCTCCCACAGCCCATTTCCAGTCCAAGCCCCCCTCTCCATCAGCTATTTCCAGTTCAAGCCTTCCCTCCACAGTCCATTTCCAGTTCTAGCTCCCTTCCCTCACATCCCATTTTCATTCCAAGCCCCCCTCCCCATCAGCTATTTGTAGTTCAAGCCCCCCTCCACTCAGCCCATTTCCAGTCCTAGTAACCCCCATCACAGCCCATTTCCAGTCCTAGCAACCCCCCAGCCCATTTCCAGTCCTAGCAACCCCCCCCCCCCATAGCCCATTTCCAGTCCAAGTCCCCACTCCCCTCCCCAAGAGCCCCACAGCTAGCTAAGAGGGAGCTGGAGAGGCCCCGGCTCACCTCTACAGCTTCCGAAGTGAAGCGCGCCTTTTCCCTTCACTTTGGCAGCTGTACTGACGTTTAGAATGCTGCCGTGCTGAGGTCAAAGGGAACTTCCTGTTTCCCGGCGCTCAGTGCGGCAGGGTTCTAAACTTCAGTACAGCTGCCAAAGTGAAGGGAAAAGACGTGCTTCACTTCGGCAGCTATTAGAGGGAGCCGGGGCCTCTCCAGCTCCCTCTAAAGCTGCCCTGCCTGCCGGTCTTCAATGCAGGATGTTGTTTGCGTGGGGCCTCTTGAAACACAGGGCCCTGTACAAACAACGTTCTTTCTCAATGAATGGGCCGGCCCTACTCACCTTCCTTTCTTCCAAATGAGTTTTGTTTACCACTACCTTCTGTTGTCTGTCAGTCAACCAATTTTTGATCCAGTTAACCACCTTGGGACCCATCCCTAGGTTGCTCAGTTTATTGATAAGCCTCCTATGAGTAACAATATCAAAGGCTTTGCTGACGTCTAGGTAGATCACATCCATTGCATGCCCTTGGATCTAGTTCTCTGGTCACCCAAAGAACACAATCAAATTTGTTTGGCATGATTGCCCTTTGGTAAAACTATGTTGCTTTGGATCATGCAGCCCATTGGTTTCTAGAAAGTTCACTATTCTTTCTTTCCAGAGCACCTCCATTACTTTTCCCGCCACAAAGGTAAGGCTTACCTGCCTATAGTTTTTTACCTCTTCACTATCATCACTTTTGTGAAGAGGATCCACGTCAGCCCTTCTCCAATCCTGCAGAACCTCTCCTGTCTCCAAGAATCTATTTAAAAAATCCTTTAAAGGTCCTGTCAGAACCTCTGAGAGCTCTTTCAGTATCTTGGGAGGTATCCCATCCGGTCACATGGCCTTGTCCACTTTCAGTTTTGCAAGCTGTTCATAATAATCATCTTCTGTGAATGGTGTGGCATCTACTCCATTCCCATTTGTATATTTGTCAATCATATGTGGTCCTTCTCCAGGATTACTTTTGGGTCATCTGCTAATTTGATCACCTCACTCATTCTCATTTCCAAGTCATTTATGAATCTGTTAAAAAGCAGCAGATCCATCCATAGATCCCTAGGGTACTCCACTATTTCACTTTTTCTGTTGAGAAAATTGGCCATTTAACTCTATTCCGTTTTCTATGTTTTGACCAGTTCCCAATAGTACATTGCCTCCTATCCCATGACTTTAATTTCCTCAAGAGTCATTAAAGGTTTTCTGAAAATCCAGAGATACCTACAACAACCAGCTTACCTTTACCTGTTTATTCAGGCCTTAAAATATATAGCAAATTAGTGAGACAAGATTTTCCTTGGCTAAATTCAGGTTAGTCTTGGTTTAATGGGACACAGCCATATGTTTGGTAATTTTGTTCTTTGTAACGGTTTCTACCATTTTGCCTGGCACTTGCATCAGACTCACCAATCTATAGTTTCCCAGATCACCCCTGGAACCCTTTTTAAAAATGGGCATTATATTGGTCATTCTCCAATCTGCAAGTGCTATAGACTATTTTAACAATAGTTTACAGACTACTAATAGTAGGTCTGCAATTTCATTTTTTAGTTCTTTCAGCACCCTGGGATGTATACCATCTAGTCCAGGTGATTTGCTACTCTTCAGTTTATCAAATTGCTGTATTAAATCTCAATAGTGTGCAAGTTCCTTTAATACATCACCTTTAAATAGCATTTCTGGCATGGGCAACTTCCTTACATCATCTTTAGTAAAGACTGAAGCAAAGAATTCATTCAGTCTCTCCACTGTGGCCTTGCCCACACTTAGTGCTCATCTAATGGTCCAACAGACTAATTGCTTTTTAAGCTATAAATGTACTTGAAAAAGTTTTTATTATGAGTTGTTGCTTCCACAGCAAGTTTCTTTTCAAATTCTCACTTTGCTTGTCTCATCAATGCCTTGCATCTGATAAAAGCAGTATAGAAAACCTGTTAAATAAATAAAATTTCTTAAAGATGCTTTTTTGGCTATAACATCCTCATTGATCTCACCTTTAAACTATGATGACCGTTGCTTGGCCTTCCTGCCACATTTCTTCAAGTGTGAAATACATCTGCTCTAGGCTCCCAATATAACATTTTTTAAACAAGGCCCAGGCCTTATGTAAACATTTAACCTTTTCATTTGCTTTAGCTTTGTTTTTTTTAACTGTTGTTTTAATTTATTTATTATACCACCTTTTCAGGTTACACAAAGCAGTTTACAAACTTCATTTTATCATAATCTCACTTTTGAAAGTTAAATGCTGGCTTTGTGGATTTCCTTGCTGTCCTCCCTCCATCTATTAAATCAAATATGATCATGTTATGACTGTTATTGTCAAGTAGCTCCAATACTATTACCTCTTGTATCAGATCTAGAGCTCCACAAAGGACTACAACAGCTTCCCCTCGTGTTGATTCCTGAACCAGCTGCTCCATGAAGCAGCCATTTATTTCATCTAGAAACTTTCTCCCTAGAATGTTCTGATGTGGCACTGACCTAGTTGATACTGGGGTAATAGAAACCACCCATTATTATTGTGCTGTAAATTTTGCTAGCTTCCCTAATGTCTGTTAGCATTTCATCATCCATCTGTTCATTCTGGCCACGCAGCTGGTAGTACACCCCCACTGCCATTCCCTTTCCCGTTTACATGGAATTTTAGCCAAAGAGATTCTACAGTGTATTTTGTTTCCTGCAAAACTCTAATCCTCTTTAAGATATAGCGCCATCCCTTCACCAATTTAATTTACCGTTTGCAGCTTGTCATGCTATGAGGGCTTGTGTGCATCAGTGATGCTGAGAGCTATGTGATCAGTAGCTTAACTACTGGCAGGGCCTCCCAAGATGGACAGGTCTCAGCTGAGGTGCCAGACTAAGATAAACCACCATTCTGGGCAGCAGCAGAATAGGACAGTGTCGTTGTCGGCGGATCACATTTCTGTGACAATGGCAAAATACTAAAATGATATGCGCAAAAGGCAGGCCTGGCAGTCAACTTCCGTATCTTGCTATGAAAACCCAGTGGATAGTCACAACAAAAGAAATTGCACTATAGTACTGGAAGATGAGACCCCCAGATCGGAAGGCACTCAACTGGCTACTAGGGAGGAGCTAAAGACTTTTCAGAGCAAAGCCAGCATTTATGAGGTCGCTGGATTAAAGTTCTTGGGATGACTGACTGCTGATGTAGCTGTGCATGAAATGAGAGAGTTAGAAGCTGCAAATGTATCTTACATATTGGGACATGGAACATACAAAGCATGAACCAAGGGAAGTCATAAGTGGTCAAGAATGAAATGGAGCATGTACAATGTGATCTGCTGGGTGTCAGTGAACTGAAATGGACTGGCATAGGGCACTTTGCATCTCATGATCATATGGTATACTATGCTGGAAACGAAAGACAAAGAAGAAATGGTATTGCATTTATAATTAAGAAGAAACTTGCAAGAACTGTAATGAAATACAACTGAACAATTTCTATTCGTCTATGACGAATGCCCATCAACACAACTATTATTCAGGTATATGCACCAACAGCTTCAGAAAAGAAGTTGATGAGTTCTATGAACAAGTACAAGCTGAAATAGACAGAACCTGCAAACAGGATATCCTGATAGTCATGGGTGACTGGAATGCAAAAGCTGGCAACAAAGAAGGTGGCAAAGTGAATGGAAAATATGGACGGTGACAGAAATGAAGCTGGAGAAAGACCGATAGAATTCTGCAAGACCAACCATCTAGTCATCTCAAACACCTTCTTCCGGAAACACAAGCGGCGACTGTACACAGACTTTACACCCCAATGGATTGTACAAAAATAAGAATCGACTACATCTGGAAGTCAATGATGGACAAGCTCAACATCAACAAAAGAAAATCTGGAGCTAACTGTGGTACAAATCACCAACTACTAGTATGCAAACTAAAGCTAAAGTTGAAAAAAAGAGCAAGCCATCCATGAATGTAGCAAAATAGGACTTTGAGACTATACCACTAGAATTTAAAGACTGCCTGCAAAATCAATTTGCTGTTTTGGATACAAATGACAGAGCACCAGAAGAGTTACGGGAAGACATCAAGAAAGCTGTGCTTGAAAAAAATGAGACGTGTTTTACAAAAGGTGAAAAGGCAAAACCAGCCAAAACGGATGAACTTAGAAACTCTGAAAATTGCCCAGAAATGCAGAGAAGCTAAAGCCAGAGGCGAGAGGCAATCACAGAACTCAGATTTGCAAAGTGCAGCAAGATGAGACAAGGAGGAGTACTGCAATGATGCATGCAAGGAAATAGAACTAGAAACTATTAAAGGAAGAACAAGATCAGCTTTTCTAAAGCTATGAGAGTTAAAGAGAAAATTCCAGCCTTGAAATGAAATGCTAAAAGATGCTCAAGGATCCATGTTGAATGATGCTGAGAAGATCAAGAAAAGGCGAAAAGAATATACAGAGTCATTATACCATAAAGATAGGATGGAACAACAGCCAAAGTTTCAACCTGTACTGTATGATCAGGAATCATTGGTGACGAAAGAAGAAGTTGAAGCAACATTGAAAGCATTATCAAAGAACAAAACACTAGGCATTGATGGCATTCCCACTGAAATATTACAGCAATCGGATGTGGCCATTACCATGCTTACAAGGTTCTTCCAGGAAATTTGGAAGACGACATCATGGCACACCGATTGGAAAAGATCTGTGTTTATACCAATACTGAAGAAAGGTGATCAGACTGGCTGTAAATTATCGCACAATTGCTCTGATCCCACATGCCAGCAAAATTCTGCACAAGATCATTCAAGAGACTACAACCACACTTTGAATGAGAACAAGCAGGGTTCAGGAAAGGGCAAGGAACGAGACATCATTGCAGATGTGAGATGGATTCTTAAAAAGAAAAGAATACCAAAAGGATATCCATATGTGTTTTATTCACTATAGCAAGGCTTTTAACTGTGTAAACCATGAGAAAGTATAGTTGCTTACCTGTAATGAGTGTTTTCCATAGACAGCAGGGGTATGCACCAACACCCTGTTGGTGAAGTCTCTGACTTAGCCAACATGCCCGGCTCTCCACTAACAGAGGTCTTTTGGACTTTGAGTATGCGTGCATACCGTTACCAAGAACCTACGCTTTTGCTCCCTCAGTCCATAACATAGCTGAGGTAGGCAAGTAACCAACAGCTGCAAGGTTGTGCAACAAGTCTTTGCAGCTTGCAGGTAATATAAGAGGGCCCTTCTGCTATCCAGGGAGTGAAGATATTTCCATGGACACCAGCATGGGGTGTAGGAAAAAAAGACTGGCAAGACTATCATCTGATTCAGGTGGAACTCAGACGACTTTTGGAAGAAACTTGGAGCAAGTCTGCAGAACGACCTTATTATAGAGAAACAGTGTATGGATGGTAGCAAACTAGAGCTTATAGCTCGTTAATTCTCCTGGGAGAAATGATGGCCAGCAGAAAACGTTTTCCATGTGAGGTGTTTCAGTGAAGCTGATACCGAAGACTCAAAGGGGGCTTCATGAATTCCAAGAGGATGACACTGAAATCTCATGCCAGTGTGGGTAGCTTGATCAGGGGACCTTAATGTCATCCTCTCAGAGCTCACTCTTTGGGAGACATCCACTCCAGGGACACCCCAAGTCTGAAAGATCAGAGGTTTCGTGTTCATGAGACCCTTCATGAATCTAGACACTAGCGGGTGTAGGGAGTTTGGGTTACCATTGATTGGAACGTGGCAAGATGCTGTAGCTGAGAGATGATAGCGTACAGAGGTGGTTTGGAGACTGGAGTTGGAAAAGTGCAGGAGGTAGGAAAGAACATGGTTAAGCGGGCAATATGCAGGGTCTTGCAGGTGGAAGAAAACACAATTAAGGGGGCAAGATGCAGGGTCTTGATCTTAAAATGAGGTCCACTGTGCAAAGCGCAACCACTTCTGCTGGTAGGACATAGAGTCGATGGCTTTTTGGAACTGGATCAGAAATTGGTAGACTGACAGCAGGGTTTTAATATTGCTTTTGACATATAGGGCTATTCCTCCTCCTTTTCTGCCTTCTCTATCTCTATCTAAATAAATTATAGCTAGCTATGACTATATCCTATTCATGCAGCTCGTTAAACCATGTTTCTGTAATAGCGACAATGTTCAAGTCCATTTCCACCATCAGGGCTTCCAGGTCAAAAACTTTCTTGGCTAGACTTCAAGCATTTGTGCACATTGCCTTCTAGCAATTGTTAGTTTGCTTGTAATTTTGGATGGATTTTATTCCAGACTCCTTTTTCCTCTTGACCATTGATGTGTGTGGATTAATATGACAACTATTACCAATGCTCGCTAGGAGTGACATTCTGAACTTTTTTCCCATTCATCACCCCCTTTCCCTAGTTTAAATGCTTGACCACATATTACTTCAATTTTTCACTTAGGATCCTTTTTCCTGCCACAGAGGATCCTAACAAGATTGCCAGATCCACTGGGGGGCAATGATGATCAATTGAGCATTGTCTTTCCATAACTTGATCTGGACCTGGATCAGAAAGGGAAAAGGTGGGAATGCAGAGAGTAAGCGATGGCTCCAGGAGATGGCAAAGGCGTCGTGAACTAGACTGTGTCTGCTGGGCCTGATCGAGCAGAACAGAGGGCATTTGGCATTTTCCTCCAAAGTGAAGAGAAACACTTCGGGGATGCCCCAAGTCTGAAAGATCTTCTGCAATATTGCTGAATCAAGGAACCATTCGTGCAGATCCAGGTGTCAGCTGAGGGAATCTGCTGGGTAGTTCTGAACTCCAGGCAGGTAAGTGGCCCTGAGTGTTGTGCCCAAACTGAAAGCAAAAAGCCACAGATGCAGCCTCGTGGCCCAGCCAAAGCAAAACTTTATGCAAAACATGATGACTTGCCAGTCTGCACTAGAAAGACTCAGCGACTGACCCACTTTTTGAAGACCCTGAGGGTGTGGCATATTGCCCTGAGTGCCAGAATATTGATGTGTAACTGGCTTTCCTGCGAGGACCACATTCCCTGGGTTGCTGAGAAAGATTCACACCCCCACCCGTAGGGAGAAGAGTAGGTGGTGAGAATGAGCTGATGAGGCAGAGCCTGAAAGGGACTTCTCAAGTCAGGTTAGATAGCATGGCCCATCACTTGAGGGAGTGGTGAAGTTTGTAGAGATTGGCCCTGGTCATGGGAATCCAAGCATGCAGCGTTTGGGAGTGCTGTCGCTAGTGCAATTTGAGTTACCACTGCAGGGAATGCATGAAAAGGCAAGTTAGCAGTAGGATGTTGACCGCTGCCACCATGTGGCCCAGTAGCTGTAGAATCACTTTGGTGGAGGCACAGAATGAATGTCTGAATTGGGCGCCAGTTGTTCGGAGGGTCTCGGCTGGGTGTCTATGCAAGCTCCAATAAATTGCAAACTTTCTTGTGGGATGGGTTCTGATTTTTGGAGATCAATGATAGTTCCGACAATTAATGCACAGTTATTTGTATAAAGTTACAATGTTATAAATCTCTGTTCCGTGTAATATAATAACTATTATCTGTATAAAGTTAAAAAAAATCTCTGTTCCATGTAATGTATACATTAGTATACAAATTTGTTTACTTGTTCCATGTAAACCGCCCCTGATCTCTGGAAGGGGCGGTATAGAAGAAATAGATAAATAAAATAAATAAATAAATGATGAACCCTAGCGCCTGTAGAGCGGTGAAGGTGGCTTGTACTGTGCTTCCCGCCGAGTCTGGTGGGAGTGGAGATGAGCCAGTTGTCCATGTACGGCTAGACACAATAACCTTAGCAGTGCAAAGAGCAGCAACCTCCGCTAGGCACTTGGTGAAAACCCGCGGAGAAGCCAAAGGGCAATACGTTGTACTGATAGTGACGGTGTTTGAAAGTGAACCAGAGGTATCTCCCGTGCTGAAGATGGATGGGTATATTTTATTTTATTTAGCTGCATTTATATCCCACTTTTCACCGGATCAAAGCGGTTGGGGGATACATTTAACACGAGGGGATATGAGACACGTACACTAATACTTACAGGGAACATGGGCAATGGAGGGTTAAGTGGCTTGCCCAAGACCACAAAGAGCACCTGCAGGGACTAGAAACCCCAGTCCTTCCGGCCCAAGGTTGCTGTCCTCTAGTGGGATTTGAACCACCGACCTTCCGGCCTGTAGTACCTTGCCCCAACCACTAGGCCACTCCTCCCTCATAGGTATAGGTGTCCTTTAGGTCAAGGGAGGTGAGCCAATTGTTGCATTGCAGCAGCGGCAGAATTGTATGGAGAGTGTTCATCTTGAATTTCTCTTTTTTTTATAGAAGTTGGGATTGCAGAGATCGAGAATCAGGCGAAGTCCCCTTGACTTTGTTGGGATGAGGAAGAATCTAGAATAGAACCCCCGCTCTTGTTGGTCTCAGGGGACCGGCTCGATAGTGTAGTTACTCGCCTGTAACATGTGTTCTCCAGGGACAGCAAGAATCACGCCACACATATGGGTAACGTCGATGCCGACAGAGCCCTCGTGGAAGCATCTCCCCGGCTTTCAAAGAAAGCCTTTGGGAAATGCCACCTTGCATGTGTGGTCCCTTTCCTGCCAAAAGGTGCCATCTTGCCTCTGTCCGATGACATAGCTAAAGATAGCAGAAAATATAGAACAGCAACTCCACAGGGAGGAGAGGGAGGGTTGCAAGGACTGATTCCTGCTGCCCCTGGAGAACACCTGTTACAGGTGAGTAACTACACTTTCTCCAGGAGCAAGCAGGAAATCAGTCTTAACATATGGGACTCCCTAGTTACAGGCTACCAAAAGCCCGTAGAAAACCACAGATGCTGCCGCCGCCGCTGCCCCCCCCCCCCCCCAAAGGGAGCCGTGAGCAGAAGCAATTGAGTCCAAGGATACAGACTCCAGAAGGACCTATGTGTCCAGTGAGGAACCAGTCCTCCGGTAGCCTAAACACAGAAGGGTTGAAGAGTAGAAGTTGCCTAAACCCCAAACAGATTACGGAGCATGGCCTAGCCGAAAGCACTGTCCCATCAGGACTCCCTCTCCAGGCAGTAATGAGCTGCAAAGATATGGACTGAAGACCAGGTGGTGGCCCAGCAGATGTCCTTCACTGGGACAGAATGCAGGCTTACCACAAAGGCTGCCGTGGCCCTGAAGTTGTGCGCCACAACCTGGTACGCCAGCAAAAGCCTAGCCTGTTCATAAGCAAGGGCAATGCAGTCCGCCACCCAGGTGGACAGAGTCTGCTTGGTCACTGCCTCCCCCAACCAACTGGGGTCACAAGAAACAAAAAGCTGAGAAGCTTTGCGGTAGCCCTGGGTATGCTGAAAGTAGAACAGGGCTCTCTTACAATCCAGAGTATGGTGTACAGCCTCCGCCCTGCTGGCGTGAGGTTGTGGAAAGAAGGTGGGGAGCACCACCTCTTGACTGGAATTTGGGGTGCATGCAGAGCACGACCCTGTTTTTGTAGAACCTGGCATAGGGTCTCTGCCACCAAAGCTTGGGGCTCGCTGACTCTGTGAGCAGATATGAGCACCACCAGGAAGATGACTTACCATGAAAGATACAAGTAACAGGTAGTCAGGGGCTTGTATGGCGGCCCAGTGAGCTGTGCTAGCACCACATTGGAGGCGGATGGGGTGCTTAGACAAGAGACGACCCTGTATGAAGTGGGTGACAAGAGGCTGCACCAAGAGTGGCTTGCCCTTGATATGGTGGTAATATACTGCAAGAGCACTCAGGTGTATCCTGACAGAATCAGATTTCAGCCCAGATTACGACAAATGAAGTAGGTATTGCAGCACCAGCTGCACTGAGCATAATGGGCTTGTACGTCGCTATGCGCACCACACTGAAAACCTGTGCCATTTGAAGGAGTAGGCTCGTCAGTTGGAAGTCTTATAGGAGGCCAAAATGACCTCCTCTGAGAGGCTGAAAAGGGCCAAGAACACCCTCTCAGCAGCTAAGCTGTCATAGACAGGAACCCAAGATGTGGGGTGTAAGAAGGAGCCCACCTCCTGGGACAATAACCCAGGGGGACGGAGGCCTCCGCCACCAAGTGGAGAAGCAGAGGGAACCACAGTTGCCTGGGCCACGGTGGAGCCACCAGGATCAGCGACGCCCTATCATAAAGAATCCTGAAGAGGGCAATCAATGGCATGGGTGGAAAGGTGTACAGAAGGCCCTCCAACCACAGGATGATGAAGGCATCCACAGCCACCCACGACGGATAAGGCTGCCATGAGAAGTGGGGCAATTGGGAGTTGTCTGGACTAGCAAAAAGATCCACCAGAGTTGGAAGAGCCCAAAGTCTATCCGCCAGGTTTTTCCCTGTCCCGGCAGGTACACCACCCGCAGGAGTATCCCTTGGTGGATCACATAGGAGCAAAGAGCCACCGCTTCGTGGCAGAGGGTGCAGTATCCTATGTCCCCTTGTTTGCTCATATAGAACATTGCCACTTAATTGTCCATTTGGACCAGCATTGACTGGTGCTGCAGAGAGTGGCAGAAGACCCAGAGAGACAAGTGTATGGCCCGGAGATCCAGGAGGTTGATCTGATGCTGGCTTTCTGCCTCGAACCAACTGCACTGAGCGCAGAGTTCCTTGCAATGTGCTCCCCAACCTAGTAAGGAGGCATCTGTAGTGAGAACCCACTGAGGGATGGGGGTCTGAAAGGGCATCTCCGCCCAAAGGTGCTGTGTGTTCTGTCGCCAGCTGGCAGAGTCCCTGAACTGGTGAGTCACAGAGTGTCACGCAGTTGGCCCATGGCCTGTGTCCACTGGGCGTGAAGACACCACTGGGCCACTCTCATATGAAGGCAGGCATCTGGGGTGACATGGACCGTGGAAGCCATGTGGTCGAGTAGGCGCAGCAGGAGGTGAGCGGACACAGAGGATGGTGAGCATAGCCAGTCTCCCTGCTGGAGGTAAGATAGCAATGTTCCAAGGGAGAGCACCTTGTTCAGGTCTCGCAGGTCTAGGATGGGCTTTAAATCCCTTGTTCTTTTTGGCATGAGGAAATACCTGGAGTGGGATCTTCTGCCCCAGAAGTGCTAGGGCACCAGTTCACTTCCGTGAACTCGAGGAGACCTGCGAGTTCCTGCAGTAGTAGATCCTGATGAAGGGGAGTCCTGAGGGGCTCTCCTGGGAAGAAAGGGGGAGGCGTCAGTGATAGGTGGAGAAGGTAACCCTCCTTGACCACTTGGAATGCCCAAGTGTCAGTGGTAACTGCTGGCCACCGATGGGCAAAGTGGATCAGACGTTCCCATGTGGGCTGCTGACCTCCTGGGGATGGAGAGGCTATGCCCAAGGAGTCAAAAACTCCCACTAGGCTGGGCCAGGGCCTGTGTCTTGGGCTTGGGAGCCTTCTGCTTACAAGGGCCATGCGCATGTCTCTTGGCCTGCTGATCCTGCTGGGAAGCTGTGGAGGCCTGATACTGCAGGTAGTTTCAAGTAAGCAGCTCCCTTCCTCAAGTAAAGGGGCTTTTTACTCTAACCCTTCCTTTGGGAGAGAGTAGCGGTCTTCTTGGAGAGCCTGGTCCTCATCATGAACTAGATCTCTCCAAATCAACAGCCTTATTGGTCATGGGTTTGCCAAAGAGGTTCTCTCCTTGGCAGGGGACATCGACTAATTTGTTGTGAATCCATTGCTCCAGGTCAGAAGACTGTAGCCAAGTCTGTCATCGGACACCGATGCCCGCAGTGGCTACTCTAGCTGCTAACTCGAAGCCGTCATAGGCTGCTCGAGTCAAACTTTGGAGCACTCTCAGATGGCTTTGGCCAGGCTCCAGAACCACTGTAGGGGCTCCTCAGAAAGACCAGCCGAGAACCTGGTGAGTTCCTTCGCCAGATCCCTCAGGTACATGACCATGTACAGCTGGTATGCCTGGATCCCGACGATGAGCATCGAGCCCTTGTAGCACTTCCTGCCAAGGGAATCAAGGGTGCGGGCCTCCCTACCCAGGGGGGTGGGGACAGAAGAGTGCATCTTCTAGCTCGAGCCGACACCACCACTATGGAGCTATGCGGCAGCTGTGCTTTCTCTAAGCATGGGCTCTGGCGGACTCGATACATCAAGTGAGCTGTCAGCTCATGATGGGCACAGACGCTGGTGTTCCCCACATGCGGAGAAGCAGCCATTCCAGGATGGATGGAACGGGCACTGTCAGCACTTCAATAGGTGGGGCCTTGTACTAAAGATCTCGAGCTCCTCCATGCGGGGATCCTCCTCAGACTCAGTGGCGAATGCCAACGCTTTTGACGTGTCCCATATGAAGTCTAGGAACACTATGCCCTCGTGCGAGGATTGGAGTAAAGTCTCTGAGGGGGACGGGTGTCTGGGGACTCCTCGTCCTTGGTCTCTCAATCTGAGCAATCGGTGGAGAAATAGAGGGAAGGCCAGGCTCCACGACTAAATCCTTGGGCACTCGCCAGGGAGGACCTCAGTCCCATGGTATGGGACCAGGATCGAGACTGCTGTCGAGGATCAACTTGAGGTTGTATGCTCTCGAGAATTAGCTCGACTTCCAGGGATGTCCTCGATGTTGAGGGCCCGGTGAAATGGGCAGATAACCAGTCGGAGACAACCATCAGGGTCTGCTGCTGGGCCACGAAGGCAGACAAACTGCGTTCCAAAGCTGCCATTCTGGTCTCCAGTCCAGAAAGCTCCACAGCCATCAATGTGGGCACCGAGGAAATCTGGCCCAGCGCTGGTTCCACCGAAAGGAAGTCCTCAAAGAGAATGGCCTCAGGGGTCCGAGTCACCACAGGAGTCTGAAGCCTCAGAGGAGGTCTTGGAGTTCGGTGTCACCAGAGACTCCAGGAAGAACTTGAAATGCTGCTGACGACATTTTTTCACACAGGCAACAAGTCTGCCTGGTCATAGTCCAGCCCAAGACAATGAAGGCAGCAGTCGTGCATGTCGGTGAGGGACATGACCCTTGAGCACCTTGAAATCACTGGAGGCCATGGGGGAGGGGGAAGGAAGGGCCTCAGCTACATCAAAAACCCAAGGCTCTGTCAGCAGTGGAAAAAAAAAAAAGGCACGAACTACACTAAGGAAAAAAGAAAAATTTTAAACAGCCCCAAGAAGCGATGCCGAGGTAGCGTGTTCGGGGGCTGGAAGAGAACTGGTGCAAGACCAGAGAAAGAGTAAAAAACTAAAACGGATACTTTTTCTGGGGAAACAGACTGATGTCTTGTAGGCTCCGCAAAAAAAAGACTGAGGCAAAATGACACCCTTAGGCAGGAAAGGGAACATGCATGCATGGTGGCATCTCCCAAAGGCTTTCTTTGAAAGCTGGGGAGATGCTTCCATGAGGGTTCCATTGGAGCAGATATCACCTACATGTGAGGACTGACTTCCTGCTTGATCCCAGAGAATGCTGCACTGTGAAGAAGATTGCCAATTTCTTGTGAGAAGGGCAAGTGCTGGAGGGAGCAGTCAATGCCCGCTGGTTGGTGAATAATTAAGGGGGAGGGGGTGCTGTGAAGTTGAGGTGGTAATCTTATGACACAATGTTTAGCACAGAGAGATCTGTGGTGATGGATTGCCATGCCTCTCCCTTAAAGTACTGGATTCTGCCCCCACACCAGCAGATAGTAAAAAATTAGGAGTTTGTTTGGGTGCAGGGACAGGTGCTAGAAGCTTCCATTTCCTCTCACGAGGCCAAGGTTGCTGGCCACAAGCAGAGGACTGTGAGCGCAGCACTTGCATAGAGTTCATATCTCTTGTGTGGGTAGAACTGTTGAAAATATTGATAATGGTACGCTGGTCTCTGCTAAGAATACTGAGGCCACCGGGAGTGTAGAGGACTCCGCAGGCTGGGCAGACAACTCTCAGGCTCTAGAAGGTGAAATTTCACTTACCGTTAATTTCCTTTCCTGGAATACTGCTAGACCAGTCCAGACAAACGGGTTATGCACCCCTGCCAGCAGATCTTGGAGACAGAGAATTCCACCAGAGCTCTGATTGGGTGGAGTCTGGTGATATACAGCTACCCCTAGGGGTCCCTGTCAGTAACGTATAAAAGCAACTGAAACTGAACCGCACCCCAGAGGGTCCCAAGGAACTATGTACAAGGGAGCCGAAGGACTCCCCAGAGCTGGTCAGCATGCACCAACGCACTCATGGATCACCCATGGCGAGGCATACTGAAAAGGAAGGACAGCGGTCGGCGGCTGCCCAGCGCCAGCAGCAGTGCACCATACAGCAGGGCGGGTCCTGGACTGGTCTAGCAGTATTCCAGGAAAGGAAATTAACGGTAAGTGAAATTTCACCTTCCAAGTCATACTGCTAGACCAGTCCAGACAAATGGGCAGTACCCAAGCTACCTGCTCTTAAGGGGGGGTCAAGGCCGCCGACAGTACTGCAGCTCCAAAGCAGCCGTCCTGACGAGCCTGAACGTCCAACCTATAGTGACGCACAAAGGTGGACAGCGAAGACCAAGTCGCCGCCCGACAAATATCCAGCGGAGCCACAAGAGACCGCTCGGCCCACGAAGCCGCTTGTGCTCGAGTAGAATGAGCACAGAGTCCCACCGGAACCGGCTTCCCACGAAGAATGTAAGCTGCTTCAATGGCCTCTCTGAGCCACCTAGAAATTGTAGACTTAGAGGCCGCGGAGCCCTGACAAGGTCCCGCAAACAGGACGAAAAGATGATCAGACGTATGAAACGAGTTCGTGACCTTCAGGTATCGGAAAAGCACTCTCAAGGTCCACCGCTCGTAACGGAGACCGACTACCCTCACAATGAGCCCTGGTAAAGGCTGGTAGGAAGAGAGGCTGGTTAACATGGAACGGCGTCAGCACTTTTGGCAAAATAGAAGGAACAGTGCGAAGAGACACACCTTCCGCTGAGAAAGAGAGATAGGGATCACGACAGGAGAGAGCCTGCAGTTCGGAAATACGGCGCGCCAACGTAATAGCCACTAAGAACACCGTCTTCAGAGTCAAATCTTTGAGCGAACAGGCCTTCAGGGGCTCAAAGGGAGGAGCAACGAGAGCCCGAAGAACGAGAGCAAGATCCCACGTAGGCACCGGCGGACGCAACGGAGGCCTTAAGGACTTAACCCCGCGAAGGAAGCGACCGCCCCGCTATGCGCCCACGAAAACAAGTCAATGCAGCGACCTGCACTCGCAAGGAACCTAGCGCCAAACCTTTGTCCACTCCGGACTGGAGAAAGGCTAAGATGTCTGGGATACCGGCACGCCAGGGAGATAAGCTATGCTGGGAACACCAACTGTGAAAAAGCCGCCAGACCCTAGCGTAGGCCATGGACGTGGACGTCCGCCAAGCTTTAAGCAGAGTAGCGACCACACTAGGCGAATAGCCTTTGCGTACTAACCTGCGGCGTTCAATAGCCAAGCCGTAAGCGAGTATGGAGCCGGGTCTTCCATTTCCACCGGCCCCTGAGTCACGAGACCGGGGAAGGCTCCGAGATGGAGTGGCGACTCTCGAGACAGTCGGACTAGATCCGCATACCACGGCCGGCGAGGCCAATCGGGAGCCACCAAGATCACTGGACCGCGATGCTCCCAGAGTCGTTGGAGAATCTTGCCTATCATGGACCACGGAGGAAAGACATATAGAAGAAGATGTGCCGGCCACGGCTGAGAGAGAGCATCGATTCCGCACGACCGCTCTTCCCTCCAACGGCTGAAGTACAAGGGCAGCTTGGCATTCTGCGCTGTGGCCATGAGATCCATCGCCGGTAGCCCCCATAGTTGAACAATGGAACGGAACGTTTCCGGCTGCAGGGACCACTATCCGGGATCCGGAGAGTGCAGGCTGAGAAAATCGGCCTTCACATTGTCCACGCCGGCGATGTGTTGTGCCGAGAGAGCCAGAAGATGCTCCTCCGCACACGGGAGGAGCAAGCGCAGTTCCTGGGAGACTCCCGGACACTTCATACCGCCCTGGCGGTTGAGGTAAGCCACCGTTGTGGCGTTGTCGGACAACACCCGAACTGCACGGCGCCACAGAAGCGGCTGAAACTGAAGCAGAGCCAAACGGTGCGTCTCGAGCCGATTGATGGACCAACGGGCTTCGCGAGGAGACCAAACCCCCTGCGCTGAAGTGGAGCCGCAGTGAGCTCCCCAACCGGAGAGGCTGGCGTCCGTCGTGAGCAGTAGCCAGCGCGGAGACTCTAGAGGCACTCCCCGAAGAAGATTGCGCGCCCGAAGCCACCAAAGAAGGTCGTGGCGCACTTACGAAAGCAGAGGTAAGCGAACCTGATAATCCTCCGAAACCGGCGACCAATGAGACAGAAGCGCCGCCTGTAAGCTGCACATGTGCGCTCTTGCCCACAGGACGAGATCTATCGTAGCTGCCATGGACCCCAACAGTTGCAGGTAGTCCCACGTCCGAGGTGCCGCTTGGTCCAAGAAGCGGTGAAGCTGAAGAGAGATCTTCTGAACCTGCTCCTGCGTCAGAAAGACGTGGTCCTGACGAGTGTCGAACCACGCTCCGAGAAAGTCGAGAACCTGAGTCGGCCGAAGACTGCTTTTTGCGCGGTTGATCACCCAACCGAGCTGTTCCAAGAAGAGGACCACACGAGCGACGGTCTCACGAGCTTCAGACCGGGAGTCGGCCCGGATAAGCCAGTCGTCGAGATAGGGATGAACCCGTCCGTATGCCCTGCTTGCGCAAGGCCGCCACCACGACGATCATGATCTTGGAAAAGGTCCGCGGAGCCGTCGCCAACCCGAAGGGCATAGCGCGAAATTGAAAATGTTGACCCAGCACCGAGAACCGGAGATACCGCTGATGGTCGGCCCGGATTGGTACATGAAAATAGGCCTCTGCTAAATCGAGAGACGCCAGGAACTCGCCCTTGCGCACGGCTTGAATCACTGAGCGAAGGGTCTCCATGCGAAAAATGAGGAACGCGAAGGTCGCGGTTCACGCCCTTGAGATCCAGGATAGGACGGAAGGATCCATCTTTCTTGGGCACCACGAAATAGATGGAGTAGCAACCTCGACCTCTTTCGCAAGGAGGCACAGGGCAAATGGCGTTCAAGGACAGAAGGTGCCGAAGGGTCTCGTGGATGATACGCCGCTTCTCGGGGGAGGCTGCTGGAGAGACGACTAAGTTTTCTGGGATGGGTCGAGCGCACTCGAGAGAATAACCCCGAGAAATACTGTCGAGCACCCAAAGATCGGTGGTGATGCGTGCCCACTCTTGCGCGAACAAGGCCAACCGACCCCCTATCGGCGGCCCTGTCCCGAGTGGGCTTCCCGCCCCGTCAGCGGGAGGACCGCCCGGCTGCGGAGAACTTCCCTGCGGAGGAGGAAGGCTCAGCGCCCCGACGGGCTCCTCGAAAGGACTGCGACCGTGCCCCATAGCGATTGGCCGGAGCAGTCCCCTGGGAGGATTTAAGAGAGCGAAACTTCCGGGCGTCCCGAGACCGGGAATAGCACCGAAAATTCTGTGACCGTGACGAACGGCGAGAGGACGCCTTAGGTCGGTCCTCCGGCAAGCGTTGAGGCTTAACTTCCCCCAGGTCCTTCACCAGCTTATCGAGCTCTTCGCCGAAGAGAAGGCGACCTTTAAAGGGCAACTTAGAAAGCCTTGCCTTGGATACCACATCTGCCGCCCATTGGCGGAGCCACAGCCACCGCCTAGCCACCGTGACGGCAGCCAGCGAGCGAGCCGAAAGGCGTAACAAGTCATAGAAGGAATCCGCGATAAATGCCGTAGCCGACTCGAGGCGGATGTGGGACGGGTCCTCCGGTAACCTCTGAAGCCAGCGGAGCAATGCCCGTGCCGTCAAGCCCCTGCACACCGACGCCTGGAGAGCTAGGGACGACGAAGCAAAGGCGGTCCTGAGAAGATTTTCCACCTTACGGTCCTGCGGATCTTTAAGCGCTGCTCCGCCCTCCACCGGGATGGTGGTGTGCTTCATCACTCCTGTGACTAAGGCATCCACCTTAGGGTATGCAGCCATTGCTCTAGAGCTTAAGGAGACCAGACATAAAGCTGATTAAGCCGACGAGAGTTATGCAGCGGCACATCAGGGGAATCCCACTCCCTGGAAACCATCTGCTGCAACTCTGGAGGAAAGGGGAAGGATTTGGAGGGCTTGCGAATGCCCTGCAAAATAGGATCAGCCTGGGAATGACCCAGAGCCGCCTGGGGCTCTTCCAAAGCCGTAAGGCGGAGCGCATCGGACACCTGGGCAATCAGTGCAGACAACTCTTCCTTCCGGAAAAGCCGAATGTCTTGGGAATCGTCCTGGGTAGGCAAGGACGAATCCGAGGGCGAAAATTCACCATCCTCCCGGTCCGAGGAAGCCGCAGAGTCCTCTTCCGACGCTCTGTCCTCAGGGCAACTGAAAACCTCCTCAGGAAGAAATTGAGATGCCCTGAGGGAGCGTGACTTTTTATGTCCTGCAGCAGACTGTTTCTGCATGCCTGCAGAAGGCAGAGAAGTGCTCCCCGGAGCTACTGGCAGCTGCGCAGTCCCTGTCACCGCAGACTCCGCTCGCCAAAGAGACCACGCCTGTCGAAAAAGGGAGAGGAGATGTTCCTCAGATGGCAGCGCTGCCGGTGTGGACAGTGGTGGAATCTGAGAGGCTGCGGGAGAGGCTGCCCGTGGTTCCACAGGCAGCAGGGAAGGCAGCTGACCATCCACAACAGGTAGAGGAAAAACTGAAGAGTCTGTAGGCAAGACAGCAGCCGAGGACTCGCCCGGGTGAGTCAAGCAAGCAGTGCACAAGTGATTCTGGAGGTCTTTGTGCTTTTTCTGACACCCCAGGCAGCGTTGGCCCGAAGAAGGCATAATGAAAGAAAATCCTGCCCTCAGCACAAGACAGGAAAAAAAGGTTGCTCTCACACCCTGCTGAA
This sequence comes from Ichthyophis bannanicus, assembly GCA_033557465.1. Classification (NCBI taxonomy): domain Eukaryota; kingdom Metazoa; phylum Chordata; class Amphibia; order Gymnophiona; family Ichthyophiidae; genus Ichthyophis; species Ichthyophis bannanicus. The sequence continues at coordinate 73,864,952 of CM066045.1, read as the reverse complement.
AACCGTTGTCCCTTTGTTATAAAAATCTCTTTTTTTTTTTCCTTTTCTTTAAAAACACAGGAAAGACAACAACACTCCCAGCATCCAGCTAGGAATCGCTGGGAAAAACAAGCAGTAGGAAAGCTGCCATGAACAATATATGCAGAGGAGAGCAAGCTGGCTTCCCGCCAAAAAACAGAGGTTTTTAGCGATTCAAAATGGCCGCCGGCAAAATAAAAGGAGTAAAAAAGAAGAAATTATACCTCCAAAATTTCAAATAACCCCAGAAAAGAGTGAGGGAGGGCAGGGGGATGCTGTCCACACCAGAAAAGCACCGAAATTCACCAAAAACTGCACCAACCAAAATCGGGCTGCCACGGAGCTGCAGGCACTGAGAGGAGAGAGACAGAAGCTGTACTCACAATACCGATGGTGCAGGGAAGCCACAAACCGCTGCACAGACCTCAGCCAGCTGCCTCACCACTAAAATTAGCCCCAGGGACTAGATTTTAGGAGGGTGATCATCCAGCGAACTAGCTCACAGGACTAGTGCTGGGGAGCCTTCTCATCAGCGATCACCACTGTAAACAGGGGATCACAGCTGGAAAACCTCTCCCTGGTGCCTAGAAATTAATCTGGCAACAACAGGGGGCAGAAGGAATCAAGGAAATCCCAGAATGTAAAGCAGATGAATTTTGAAGGAGAAAAACAAAAAAAGCATCCAGATCTGCTGGAGACAGAAAAATACTGACAGGGACCCCTAGGGGTAGCTGTATATCACCAGACTCCACCCAATCAGAGCTCTGGTGGAATTCTCTGTCTCCAAGATCTGCTGGCAGGGGTGCATAACCCGTTTGTCTGGACTGGTCTAGCAGTATGACTTGGAAGAGTGATCTTTCACATTGGAATACTGCCTCCTCCACCTTTGACCTAAATAGATTGTCTCCAAGGCAAGGTGCGTCTGCAAGGAGATCATGTAGATCTTCCTGAAGGATGGGGACTATAAGCCAGGTGGAGCACCTTGCAGAAATGGCCATAATGGCAGCTCAGGTTACCAAATCATAAGCATCATAGGTGGCTCTGATAATATGGTTCATGGACTCTGAGATTAGCCCATAGCTGTAATTGATCCTCTACTGCTGTAGGATAGGAGTCATCAAGCTGAGATGAGAAGTGTCAGCAACACTTCCCTGGTGGCCAGTGGATGCCAGAGCAGGTGCGACACAAAATATAAAGTTAAGATTTGAGAGTATTTTACAAGGCCCAAATGGCTCTTGGTCTTTGTAGTTTCCTTGAGCTCCAAATCTTTAATGAAATACTTAAGCAGAGTGGTGGGAAAAATAAGGCTTTTATTTCCCGTCTTTGCTGAAGTTCAAAATATTGGGTTACAATGTGAAAGCAAAATCCTTACTTCAGGTAGAATAACAAACTTAGGCTTTTCAAACAAAACTATCATACATTACAGGAATGTTGGTACTTAAATAAACCAAGAATGCTCTGTTGGTGCTTTAAACAGATCACAACTCTGGCAGAGATTCTAGACTTCCGGCAATACACAATCCATGTCATGGTCAGATACATCTTCTATGGGATCCACTTGCATTTGCTCATAATCCGATACCTCTAATTCAGTGTCCCTGGTTTCATGCAAACCATATTCAGGGGTTTTATATATTTGCTCTATCAAGTCCCAATGTCCTGGGCCTAACCTAGGGCGTCGGCCCTGTGCTATATTGAGCTTACAAGTATCCCTTCTTCTTGGAGGTTTTATATCAGCATTATATAAACCTTTATCCTTCACAGCATTCTTCTTAGGCATATATTTTCCATACCTTTTATTGCAGCAGCCTGGTGATGAAAGGTTTTCTCCTTTGGCTTGCTTCCTCCCCTCAGAAGCTTCGTGCCAATCCTTTCTCTGAAAGTTTGCTTTAGCTTTCAACCGTGGGAACAGCTCTCCTGGTAAATACCTGCTCCTGCAACAGCCCAAATCCTGGCTTCCGTGCTCAGCCTGGCTTTTCCTTCCCAGCTGATTCCCACTTGCTTCTTGCTTGCAATCAATGTAAGGCTTTCTCCTCTGCCAGCCAACAGCTTTCTCACCAACCTGAGCCGGTCCTTCCTTGGCTCCTTGTGGCTTCCTGTTAGCTCCTGGAGATTCTCAGATCCTCTCCCCTGGACCTGACCCGGTCTTCTCTCCTGGACCCAACCTGGTCCTCTCTCCTGGACCTGACTCGGTCCTCTCCGAATCCGACCTGGTCCTCTCTGTTTAGCTTGAGGCAGTTCTTCCTTATAAAGAACTCCTCTCCTTGAGGCATGTGAATTGTTTGTCATGTGCTCCTGACCAGCTGGGCATGGCACTCCAGTCTCTCTGACTGCACTCCTGCTCCCTCTAGCTGGTCCCTGTGAACATTGCACTCTGTGCACATCTTTTTCTCTGTGTAAAACAGTTTCATTTCTCTCATCAGGGCTCTCATCAGCTCTCGCTGCATCACAGAAGATCATGCTGGTAATAGAGGATTTGGAGCTGATGTGATAAAATACATCGCAATGAGAATGTTTTGGTAGGAATTTTTGCCCACAGCATGTTGATTCCTTGCCTGGAGATGTGGGGGCCTGATGCTTAGAGAGTTTAGTTTTCTTCATTGCTGCCTCACTCTGGATTGATGCTGCAATTGTTGCTGGTTAAACCCTTGGGCAGATAGAACTTTGTACTTAAGATCAAGGTACCTGGAGATAGCTTAGATGGATGCTGGTGTCTTCCAGATGGAGGAATGGAGATATTACAGAATTTGATGCACAGGCAGGGCTAAAACCTCTTTGGGTGTACTGCAGCCCCTTAATATGGACTGGAAATCCCAATTGTTGGCCAGTGTCTGGGTGGTACTCGGGGCAAGAGCCTAGGAGACCTTCTATAGAACCTTTGGGTTGGAGTAGTAATTGACTGTGTCCATGGGCTGCTGCTCAGTGTCTGGTAGTAGGGAGAGGGCGGTGGGGGCATTGGCAAGAGACAGCAGAGTTACTCACCTGTAGCAGGTGTTCTCAGTGGACAGCATCCTAACATATGGGAGACGTCATGACAGAGCCCAGCACAGAACATTCCCCAGCTTCCACCGTGCATGCACACCTGCCTTCCCACCTGCTGCAGCACCATCTTCTCCAGTAGAGTAACATAGCAGTACACAAACACAACTCCTCAGGAAGGTGGGAGGGTTGTGCAGACTTATTCCTGCTGTTCATGGAAAACACCTGCTACAGGTGAGTAACTAAGCTTTCTCCATTGCTAAGCAGGAAGTAAGTCCTCATGTACTGGACTCTCAAGCTACAGACTACCAAAGGAGGAGGCCAAAAGTCCAACCAGGGTACAAAAGTGGAGAACAATGATGAACAGAGTGGGTAGTCCCTCTAGGGGTCTCAACTGATTCAGCATTGTTAGCGTACATCCTCACTGAGAGGTCTCCTTTTGGTAGCCTGGACAGACAGAGCATAAGAACATAAGAAATGCCATACTGGTCCATCAAGCCCAGTATCCTGTTTCCAACAGTGACCAATCCAGGTCACAAGTACCTAGCAGTTTCCCAAAGACACACAGGTTCCATAATGCTTGAATTGGGGACAAGCAGTGGATTACCTGGGTCCTCTTTATGGTTTATGGACCTTTCCTCCAGGAACTTGTCCAAACCTTTTTTAAACCCAGGTACACTAACAGCGTTTACTACATCCTCCAGTAACGAATTCCAGAGTTTGATTATGCGCCGAGTGAAAAAATATTTTCTTATTAGTCTTAAACGGGTTACACTATAGCTTCATTCCATGTCCCCTAGTCTTTCTACTTTTTGACGGTGTAAAGAATCAATCTACGTTTACCCATTCCATTCTATTCATTAATTTATGGGATCTCTATCATATCTCCCCCCCCCCCTCAGCCATCTCTTTTCCAGTTTGAAAAGCCCTAACCTTTTAAGCCTCTCCTCATAGAGGTATCCTTCCTTCCCTTTTACCATTTTAGTGGCTCTTCTCTGTATCTTTTTTAATTCCGCTATATCCTTTTTAAGATATGGCAACCAGAATTGCACATGATATTCAAGGTGTGGTGAAACCATTATTATAGAATGATACAGAGGTATTATTCTCCATTACTTTCCTTATGATTCCTAGCACTCTATTTGCCTTCTTGGCCACCGCTACACACTGGGCAGAGGGTTTTAACATGTTATCCATGATGCCACCTAAATCCTTTTCCTAGGTGGTGGTTCCTAACGTGGAACTTTATATCATGTAACCATAGTTTGGGTTGTTCTTTCATAGGTCTATAACTGCACTTGTCCACATTAAATTTCATCTGCCATTTGAACATTCAGTCTTCCAATTTATCAAGGTCCTCTTGCAATTTTTCACAATCCTCTTGGATTTTAACAATTTTGAATAATTTTGTCTCATCTGCAAATCTGACTACCTCACTCGTTTCGTTATTCCCATTTCCAGGTCATTTATGAATATGTTAAAAGCAGTGGACCCAGCACAGATCCCTGGGGTACTCCACCATTCACCTTTCTCCACTGGGAAAATTGGCCATTCAACCCTACCCTCTGCTTTCTATCTTTCAACCAGTTCCTGATCTATAACAGTACACTGCCTCCTGTCCCATGACTTTTTAACTCTACCAAACGTCTCATGAGGGATCTTGTCAAAGGCTTTCTGAAAACACAGATACATTATAATCGACCGGCTCACATTCATCTGTTTAGTCACACCTTCAAAAAAATAACACAGATTAGTAAAACAAGCCATGTTTGTTTTCTCCCATTAAACGACGATTATCTACATGTTCAGTAATTTTGTTCTTTATAATGGTTTCTACCATTTTTCCCGGTACTGATGTCAGGCTCACCAGTCTGTAGTTTCCCAGATCACCCTGGAACCCTTTTTAAAAATTGTCATTACATTGGCCATTTGCCAATCTTCAGGCATTACAGATTATTTTAATGATAGCTCACAGATTATTAATAGTAGGTCTGCAATCTCATATTTCAGTTCTTTCAACACCTTTGGGTGTATACCATCCAGCCCGGGTGGTTTGCTATGGTTTAGTTTATCAAATAGTTGTAATATATCTTCCTGGTATATCAATATGTCTTTCAATTCTTCTGATACATCACCTTTAAATATCATTTCAGTCATGGGTAACTTCCCTACATCTTCTTCAGTAAAGACCAAAGCAAAGAATTCATTCAGTCTCCACGTTATGGCCTTGTCCCTTCTTAGTGCTCCTTTTACCCCTCTATCATCTAATGGTACAACTGACTCACAGGTTTCTTGCTACAAATGTACTTGAAAAAGTCTTTATTATGCGCTTTTGCTTCCACAGCAAGCTTCTTCTCAAATTCTCTTTGCCTGCCTTATCAATGCCTTGCATCTAACTTGCTAGTACTTATGTAGTTTCCAGTTTTTGTCACTTGGCTCCTTTTTCCATTTCCTGAAAGATACTTATTTTTGGCTACAATAGCCTCTCTGAGCTTACCTTTAAACCATTCTGGCAGGTTTTTGGCCTTCCTTCCGCCTTTCTTAAAGTATGGAATACAGCTGGTCTGAGCTTCCAAAATAGTATTTTTAATAAACGCCCATGCTTGATGTAAACCTAGCATGGGCCAGTGGGAAGGAGTTGAACCTGTCCCAAAGAGATGCCAGAGTATGGCTTGGCTGAAGTTGCTGTCGCATCGAGAATCTCCATCCAGACAGCAATGGAGCTGTGAAGGTGTGGAGAGAAGACCATATTGCAGCCCTGCAATTCTCCTCTATGGAGACAGCGCATAAATTGGCCACCGATACAGCCATTGCTTGGACACTGTGATCCGTGACATGGCCATCAAGGCTCAGGTCTGCCTGGGCATAAGCGGAAGAGATACAGTCTGCTAGCTAGACAGACCGCATTTGTTTGGAGACTGCAGTCCCCAAGCTTGCTAGGGTTGAAGGAGATAAACTGGGTGGACCTGCAGTGGGCCTTCGTATACTCAAGGTAGAAGGCTAAAGTTCACTTGCAGTCCAGCATATGTAGAGAAGCCTCCCCTGGTTGGCATAAGGTCTGAGGAATAACGTTGGCAGAACGACTGATTGATTCAGGTGGAAAGCAGAGACCACCTTGGGAGGGAACCACTGACGTGTTCTCAAGACCACACTATTGTGGTGGAAACCAGTGTATGGTTTGTGAGCCACCAGAGCCTGGAGCTCACTGACAGGCATATTGAAGTAACCGGCACCAGGAACAAGACCTTCCAGGTCAGAAATTTCAAGAGGCAGGAAGCAAGTGGCTCAATGGGAGCAGCTGAAAGCTGAGCGAGAACCACTTTGAGATCCCAAGCCAACGCAGGGGGTTTGAAAGGAGGCTGAAAGGAGCAAGTCCTACATGAAGCGAATCACCAAGGGCTGAATGGAGATTGGCTTCCCCTCTGAGCCATGATGGTAGGCCCCAATCACACTCAGATTGACACTGATGGAGTTGGACTTTAGACCTGAGTCCAAGAGGTGTAGGAGGTACTCCAACTTGTCAACGGCCCAGGAGAAGGGATCCAGAGTCCTGTCAGCTCACCAAGAGGAGAACCATCGCCATTTAAAAACGTAGGATCTGTGCATGGAATCCTTGCAGGTGGCCAGCAGGAAGACTGTGACATTCTCAGGCAGATTGAGCTCCGAGAGGACTATCCACTCAATATCCAGGCTATGAGGATCAGGGACTAGACGCTGGGGTGTAGCAAGGTTTCGTCCTCTTGAGATGAGGTCTGGGGCTGAATCCAGACACAGAGGCTCTTGCCGAGAGAGTTGAAGCAGCAGGGGGAACCATAGCTGCTTGGGCCAATACAGAGCAATGAGAATGATTGTCTCTGTCAGCCTGAAGCTTCAACAGGTTTTTCGCCACTAGCAGAATAGGAGGATGTGTGTAAAGCAGGCCCACTCCCCAGTGAAGGAGGAATGCATCCAGTACCAGTTGGCCACCGGAAGTCACCCTGGAGCAGAACTGGTCCACATGGGCATTGCGCAGAGTGGCAAACAGATCTATCATAGGAGTATCCCACTCTCGAAAGATCTGACCCACAATCTCCCTGTCGCGGGTCCACTTGTATGGCTGGAGGACATGGCTCAGCTGATCCTCTAGGGAATTGAGCTCCCCGGGCAGGTAAGTTGCCCTCAAGTCCAAGCCGTGGGTGATGGCGAACTTCCACAAGCAGACCACTTCCCAGCAAAGGAGGTACAATCCTGTGCCGCCCTGCTTATTGTCATAGTACATGGCCACCTGGCTGCCCATCAGGATCAGCACCACTTGGTTGGGCAATTGCACCTGGAACGCCCAGAGTGCATTCACGATGGCCCAGAGTTGCAAGAAGTTGATCTGGTGAAGGCTCTCCTGCTCAGACCACAGGTCTTGGGTGTGCAGGCCATCCAGATGAACCCCTCCAGCCCAACTTGGATGAATCTAGTCATCAGTGTTTTCTGGGGTGACGATGCCTGAAATGGAAGACCTTTGAGCAGGTTCTGCAAGTTCACCCAACAGTGCAGGGACTGGGTGAGGCATGCGGTGACCACCACCCAGTCAGGAAGGCAGCCAGTGGCTTGTTTCCACTGTGTATTCAGTGTCCATTGAGCTTGTCTCATGAACAGGTGAGCCAGGGGAGTAACATGCACTATGGAGGCCAACTGGCCAAGGACTTTCAGCATCCCCTGGGCTATTGTGCGGCACCTCTGCTGAACGTCGCCAATTACTGCTGTCAGCCTTTGCAGGCGATCCATTGGGAGAAAAGCCCGAGCCCGAGTGATGTTGAGAAGGGCCCCTATGAACTCCAGGACTTGGGGTAGTTGACCACAAATCTCAACTGCTCGAGTACCAGGATGGTCAGGTGAGCCAAACACCATCTGGAGTGGAGCTCTTTATGAGCCAGATGTCCAAGTAGGGAAAGATAAAGACTCTCAGGATCAGATAATAGGCAGCCACCACCGCAAGGCATTTTGTGAAGACTTGGGCACTGATGCCAGTCCAAAAGAGATTACTTGATACTGGAAGTGGCGATCCCCTAGTACAAACCAGAGTTATTTTCTGTGAGCGGGATGGATCGGTATGTGCATATACGCATCCTTGAGATCCAGGGATCATAGCCAATCATCCGTTTGCAGGTAAAGAAGCAGGATCCCCAGCAAGACCATTTTGAACCTCTCTCCCACTAGGGTAGGTGTTGAGGTCTTAGAAGTCCAGGATCTACCGAAATCCCCATCTTAAGGACCAGAAGTACCTGGCATAGAATCCTCGCCCTACCTGAGCAGAGGGCACTGGCTAGATGGCAAGCTCAGTGAGGAGAGTGGAGACCACCTACTCTCTGGGGGAAAGGGGGTGACAGCTCGGCAATGTGGAGCATGTATCCACTGTGATCAGTGGTCTTCCTCATGAGTCTGGAGAGGATGATGTGCTCTGCCCTTTTTTTTTTTTTCTCTCTCCAGCCTTGTCCTCTACCAGCTTCCCAAAGAAGTTCTCTCCCCTGAAAAGCACATCCGCCACTTATCCTAGACCCATTGTTCTAGGTCTGATGATTGGGGTCAGGCAAGCCAGCGTGCCCTGATACCCACAGCCACAACCCTGATAGCTGACTCGAAGGAGTTGTAGGTCACCCAAACCATGTACTTGGAGCAGTCTTTGCTCTGGCCCACGAGAGCACAAAAGTAGTCTAGATGCTCAGAGGGGATGTGTAATGCAAAGCCAGCCATGTCCAGCATGATGTCCCCTTCAGGAACATGCTCATGTACAGCTGGTATGAGGGGACCCTTGTCACCAGCATGAAGCCCTGGAAGCGCCGCCTTCCAAAGTAGTCCAAGGTTCTTGTCATTCTACCCAGGGGCAACGAGGAATGGGTCTTACAGCTTTTGATCCTCTTCATGGCTGATTCCACCACCATGGAGTTGGTGTGAGGGCTGAGGTTTCTTGAGGGATCTAGCAGAGTTTGAAGAATTGTTGAGAAATTGGCAGCTGAGATAATAATGCTAAAAAATGTAGGGTCATGCATTTGGGCTGCAAAAATCCATGGGAGCAGTACAGTGTAGGAGGAGAGGTACTTCTGTCCACGAAAGAAGAGCATGACCTGGGCATGACTGTTTCTGATGATCTTAAGACAGAAGAGGTAATGGCGAAAGTCAGAAGATGCTTGGGTGCATAGGGAGAGGAATGGTCAGTAGAAAACAATACAGGCGATAGTGCCTCTGTAAAAGTCTCTGGTATGACCTCATTTGGAGGCCACACCTTTAGAAGGATAAAAGCAGGATGGAGTCAGTGCAGTGTGGCTACTAAAATGGTTAGTGATCTTCATTATAAAAGCTTATGAGGACAAAGATCTTAATATGTGTACATTGGAGGAAAGGCGGGATAGAGGCGATATGATGTACATTATGCCACGGAGGTATTTAAATGTGTCTAAGAGAACCTCTTTTGATTGAAAATAAGCTCTGCTACAAGGAGACATAGGATGAGGGTGAAAGGGGATAGACTCAGGAGTAATATGTGGAAATATTTCTTTAAGGAAACTGGTAAATGCGTGGAAGTTTCTCAGTGGAGACAGTAGAGACGAGGACAGTATCTGAATTCAAGAAAACATGATTAAAACACAGATGATCTCTAAAGGGAAACAAGGGTCTATTGTAGTTGATATGGAAGGGCAAACTAGATAGGCCATGTGGTCTTTTTCTGCTGTCAGGTTTCTATGAATCCTGGGGCATTTTGGACCCGGTACATCAAGTCCAGCAGTTGGCTGATCGCTGTCACTGAGGGGCTTATGCAACATCCTCAGGAGCAGACTTTGTAGGATGCAGTGCAGGGAGGCCAAGGGGTACTGGAGGATCACCAGCTCCTCCACCCTAGGCTCATCCTCAAATTTCAGAGAAAAGGGTATGACCTTAGCCATATCCCTCAAAGTCATGGAAGAATGTTTCCTCCATAAGAAGCTTCTGCTGCTCACACAGAGATGAGGGGTCTGAAGGAAGGTCCAGGGATCTCTGGATGGACACCACCAATTCCTCCTCAGTCTCCCAGCCATCGGAGTCAGACTCCGAGAAGAAATTGAAATAGTGGCGTGCTCCTCTTGGCACTGGCTGTGTGGCGAAGCAGAACATAGGTGGGACCGACGGTGCATAGAGTGCTTCCACAGATGCACTGGGACATCGGTGCTTGCATAGATGCACTGGGACATTGGACCCTGATATGCTTAAGGGAATGTGGCTGTAGGAACCTGCCTCATCAGGCAGCGCAAGGGTCTCGAGGATCAGCTGAATGGACTGCAGTGATGATACCTGGGGCACTGAAGGCCCAGCCTGCTGCTGGGCCATACTGCTGCCATATGGGCCTCAAAGACATTCCCTCCAGTACTGCTGTCTCCAAAGGTATCAGGACCAGAATTATGACTTTGGCGATAGACTCCAGCACCCCCGTAGGGTACTCCCAGATGGTAGGGATATCGGAAGACACTTGCAGCCCTCCAGGGCTCTGGGAGCTGGCACCACCCACAGGGGCATCTTAGCGGGACACCCTTGGCCATCACTCTTGGTGTCATGTTGGGAAAAACTCCAGTGACAGTGCACATGAGTGAAGGCCCAGTGCTCACACCCCCACTTTGACATCGAGGAATCAGTCCTCTTTTCTGGGTGGAGGTTGATGGAAAGCCTCCCTTCCAGGCCACCATGGCCTTGAGTGTGTGTGAGCACCCCTCAATGATGCTGCCTCTGCAGAACCTTGTAAAAATGTTGATGTTGAATTTGATAGCAAAAGAGGGCCTCCCTCTGTTTCTCCCAGCCCTTCAGGCCATCTTGTCATCTGCAAGCACAGATTAAATGATGCGGGCTGGTGGTCAGGGCCAAGACATTGAAGGCACCAATTGCTGTGGTTGGTGATTGAGATGGTCCAGCCATACTTGGTGCTCTTCTTAAGTCTGCTGGATGGCTTGTACATGTCCAGGAACACAGCCACAGCCAAGTCAAAGGTCTTGGTGGTGTCAGCAGCAGCAAAAAAAAAAAAAACAGAACAAAAAGTAAAACAAGCATTGGCCCTGGCGCCGATGCTACTGGCGACAGGCAGAAAGCATAGTTACTCACCTGTAACAGGTGTGCTCCAGGGACAGCAGGAATCAGTCCTCACTTATGGGTGACGTCGGCACCGACAGAGCCCCATGTGGAGCAAATCCCCAGCTTTCAAAGAAAGCCTTTGGGAATTTCTACCAGTCATGCGCGGTCCCCTTCCCGCCCAAGGGTGCCATCTTGCTCAGTCAGATGACCTAGCTAAAAAGACAGCAAAAAACAAACAATGAAATGAAGGACTGCAACCCCAAGAGGAGGGAGGGAGGGTAGTGAGGACCGATTCCTGCTGTCCCTAGAGAACACCTGTTACAGGTGAGTAACTATGCTCTCTCCAGGAACAAGCAGGAAGTCAGTCCTCATTTATGGGACTCACTAGCTACAGGCTACCTGGAACCCATAGCCAAAAAAGGCTCCCTCAGGAGAGCTGCAAGCAGCCGCAAGGACAACCCTAACAAGGGAGTGACACTCCGGTAGCCTGAACACAAAGAGGGTTAGAGGGTACAAGGTGCCTAGACCTCAAATAAATTCCAGAGCACCACCTGGCCAAAAGCACTGTCCCGTTGGGACTCCCTATCCAGGCAGTAATGAGCTGCGAAGGTCTGCACCAAAGACCAGGTGGCGGTCCGGCAGATGTCCGCCAATGGAACAGAGTGGAGGTGAGCCAAAGACACCATGGCCCGGACCCTATGAGCCGTAACTCGGCCCTCCAGCATGAGACCCACTGCCTCATAAGCCTGAGCAATGCAGTCCGCCACCTAGGTGGACAGCATACGCTTCATCTCAGCCGCCCCCCAGCTTACTGGGGTCGTAGGAAACAAACAGCTGAGAAGCTCTCCTGTGACCTTGTGTACACTGAATGTAGAAGGACAGTGCCCTCTTATAATCCAGGGTATGGAGGACCGCATGCGGTCTTGGGAAGAAGGTGGGAAGCACCACCTCTTGATTGAGGTGAAACGGAGAAATCACCTTTGGAAGGAACTTGGGATGAGTCCGGAGCACCACCCTATTCTGGTAAAATCTGGTATAAGGCCTATCGACTACGAGGGCCTGGAGCTCACTGACCCTGTGGGCAGAGGTGAGCGCTACCAAGAACACCACTTTCCAGGAGAAGTAACGAAGATGGCACATGGCCATCGGCTCAAAGGGCGGCCGGGTGAGCTGTCCCAAGACAACATTAAGATCCAACTCAGCTGCCAGGGGGAGTATCAGAGGCTTTAACAGAAGCAAGCCTTTCAAGAACCTGGACACCACTGGGTGAGCAGAGAGAGGCCTGTCTACGAGAAAGTGGTTTGCCACCAGGGCACTAAGATGCATCCTGACGGAGTTAGACAAGGCCCTGCTCAGAGAGATGGAGCAGGTATTGCAGGACCATAGCAACTGGACAGGAGAAGGGATCCACCCAGTACATCAAACAGCAAATCTGAGACACTTGAAGGTATCCATCTGTCTAGTAGATGGTTTACAGGAAGCCAGTAAGACCTCCTCGACTTCCTTTGGGAGGAGAAGTGGGGCAACAATCATCCTCTCAGTAGCCACACTGTCAGCAACAGAGAATGAAGGTTGGGATGTAGGAGAGAGCCCCCCTCCTGGGATAGGAGCTGTAGGGACGAGCCAAAGGGAATGGGGGCCTCCACCGACAGAAGCAGCGGGAACAACGGTTGCCTGGGCCACCGCAGCGCTATGAGCATGACTAAAGCTCTGTCACGAAGAATCTTGAACAGAGTCCAGGCGACCAGAGGGGTCAGTGGAAATGCGTACAGAAGCCCCGCCGACCATGAGACTAGAAAGGCATTGGTGGCCACTCTGGCCAGGTGCGATTGCCTTGAGCAAAACCAGGGTAACTGGTGGTTGTCTGGACTGGCAAACAAGTCCAACAATGGCCTCCCCCAGGTCTGAAAGAGCAGGTCGGCCAACTCCCGATCGAGTTGTCACTCGTGCGGTCGGAGGATCCTGCTGAGCCTGTCAGCCAGCCAGTTGTCCTGGCCATAAATGACTAAAGAGTAATTACTCACCTGTAACAGGTGCTCTCCAGGAGCAGCAGGAATCAGTCCTCACATATGGGTGACATCGACATCGATGGAGCCCTTGAGGAGCATTTCCCCAGCTTTCTATGAAAGCCTTTAGGAATAGTGCACGCATGCGCGGTCCCCTTCCCGCCTAAAGGTGCCATCTTGCTCAGTCTGATGACATAGCTAAAAGACAGCACAAAAAAAAATGCAAAAAATGAACTATGTACAACTGCAACTCCCAGGGGAGGAGGGAGGGTTGTGAGGACTGATTCCTGCTGCTCCTGGAGAACACCTGTTACAGGTGAGTAACTACTCTTTCTCCAGGACCAAGCAGGAAGTCAGTCCTCACATATGGGTGACTCCCTAGCTCTGGGCTACCAGGAACCCAGGCTGAACAAGAGAACTACCTCTAGTCCCAGCATCAGAGAAAGGCTTTCACTGAAAGAGAACCCCCACCGGTAGCCCAACAGAGGGCTGGAGGGCAGGAGTTGCCTAAACCTCAAAGAGATTCCAGAGCACTGCCTGGCCAAAAGCACTGTCCCTACGGGACTCCCTCTCCAGGCAGTAATGAGCTGCAAAAGTCTGGCTTGAGGACCAAGTTGCAGCCCTGCAGATGTCTGCCAACGGTACAGAGCGGAGATGAGCTACTGAGGCAGCCATAGCCCTGACACAGTGAGCCGTGACCCGACCCTGCAAGGGAAGGTCAGCTGCCCTGTAAGCCCAGGTGATAGTCAGCCACCCAGATGGACAAGGTACGCTTGGACACAGATAACCCCAAATTATTAGGGTCAAAAGATATGAAGAGCTGAGTAGCCCTTCTATGCCCCCGCGTACGGTCAAGGTAGAAGGATAAGGCCCTTTTACAGTCCAGGGTATGCAGGACTGCCTCAGTCTGGCTTGCATGAGGCCTAGGGAAGAATGTTGGAAGAACCACCTCCTGGTTGAGGTGGAAAGAGGAGACAACTTTTGGGAGGAACTTAGGATGAGTCCCAACGACTACCCTGCTCCTATAGAAGCGAGTGTAAGGCCTGTCACAGACCAGGGCCTGAAGCTCACTCACTCGTCTGGCCAAGGTTAGGGCTACCAGGAAGAGCGTCTTCCAGAAAAGGAAGCGGAGAGAACAAGTAGCCATCGGCTCAAAGGGTGGGCGAGTCAGTTGTTGCAAGACCACATTCAACTCCCACTCAGGAGCTGGAGGACGGATAGGAGGCTTGAGCAAGAGCAAACCTCTGAGGAACCGGGACACCAAGGGGTGAACAGACACGGAGGGTCCTTCCACTAGTGAGTGGTGAGCTGCTAGAGCTGAGAGGTGGACCCGAACAGAATTGGACTTGAGGCCCTGATTGGATAAGTACAGCAGGTACTGAAGCACCACTGGAGCAGGAGAAAGGATCTTCTGGGCATAGCTGACACCACAAAGAGAACCTTCTCCATTTCAGGGCATATGTTTTTCTGGTGGACTGCTTCCTAGAGGCCAAGACCACCTCTTCAACTTCCTGAGGCAGGCCCCAGGGAGCCAACACTACCCTTGCAGCCTCCAGGCCATCAAATTGAGAGATTTGAGGTTGGGGTGTAGAAGAGAACCCTGATCCTGAGAGAGAAGGTCGGGCTGCAACCCTAGAAGTAGTGGGGTGTCCACTGCCAGTTGAAGCAGAAGTGGAAACCAAGGCTGCCTCGGCCACCTGGGGGCTACCAGAAGTACCAAGGCCTTGTCCCTTAGAATCCTGAACAAGGTTCGGGCCACCAGAGGCGTGGGAGGAAACGCATACAGGAGGCCCTGGGACCAGGAAATTGGGAAGGCATCCGCTGCCCACCTCATTGGATGCGGTTGCCTGGAGCAGAACCTGGGCAGCTGCTGGTTCAGGGGACCGGCAAACAGATCTATGGATGAGAGTACCCATTTTAAGAAAATCTTCTGAACCACTAATGGGTGCAGTTGCCATTCGTGGGGCTGCAGAACTCTGCTCAACCTGTCTGCCAGGAAGTTCTCCTGGCCAGGGAGATAAACAGCCTTGAGAAACATTCTGTGCCTGAGCGCAAACAAGCAAAGGTCCTGTGCCTCCTGACAAAGGAGCCTGGACCCAGTGCCTCCCTGCTTGTTCACATAGAACATGGCTACTTGGTTGTCTGTCTGCACTAAGACAGACTGCTGAGCCAAGGTTTGAGAGAAAGTCTTGAGGGCTAAACGAATAGCCCAAAGTTCCAGTAGGTTGATCTGTTGTGTGGCCTCCCAGAGAGACCACAGGCCCTGGGTGCACTTGTCCAGACAATGTGCCCCCCAGCCTTGCAAGGAGGCATCGGTGGTTAGCACTACTGTGAACACAGGTATCTGAAAAGGCATCCCTTGTAGTAAGTTGTGGGGATGCAGCCACCAGCGTAGGGAGTTCAGGAATGGTTTGGATACCCGTACTCTGTCTCTGAGGTTTCCTGTGGCCTGAGTCCACTGAGTTCTGAGGCACCACTGGGCAGGCCTCATGTGGAGCCGGGCATTTGGAGTCACATGCACTGTCGATGCCATGTGGCTGAGAAGCCTCAGGCAGAGTCTGGCGGAAACCAGTGGCATGCTGAGAAACTGGTTTGCCAAGTCCATCCATCTTTGGGCTCTGTCTTCTGGCAAAGTAAACCTTTGCTTGCAGAGAGTCTAGCCTTGCCCCTATGAACTCTAGGTTCTGGGAGGGGAGCAAAGTGGACTTTTCGAAGTTTATGACAAAACCCAAGTGTTGAAGGAGAGAGATAGTTCGGAGGGTGGCTTGTCTGGCCTCCTGGCACGTCTGACCCCTGATGAGCCAGTCGTCCAGGTAGGGGAAGACAAAGATACCCTGATTCCTCAAGTAGGCTGCCACCACTGCCAGGCACTTTGTAAAGACTCTGGGGGCGGAGGTACTGATAATGGTTTCCTTCCACAATGAACCTGAGGTACTTTCTGTAGTCTGGATGAATGAGGAAGTGAGTGTACGCATCCTTTAGATCCAAGGAGCATAGCCAATCTCCCTGCTGGAGGTAGGGCAGTAATGTGCCAAGAATAAGCATCTTGAACTTTTCTTTCTCTAAGAACTTGTTGAGATTTCTGAGGTCGAGAATAGGCCTGAGGCCCCCCAGTTCTCTTTGGTAGTAGGAAGTACCTGAAGTAGAAACCGTGACCGTGTAGGTGGGGAGGCACAGGCTCCACCGCCTTGTCTCGCAGCAGACCCTGAAGCTCTCGAAGGAGGAGGTCTGTGTGCAGAGGAGGCCTTGGAGGCTCTCCTGGGAAGTAAGGAGGAGGCAACTGTTGGAAATGGAGCATATAGCCCTTGTGGACAATGCATAAGACCCAACTGTCTCCTGTGATGGGTGGCCACCTGTGGGCAAACAAGGCTAGTCGACCTCCTGTGCAGGGATGGGACAGCAGAGACGGAGAGGCAGCTTTGGGAGTCAAAACCCCCCACCCTGCTGCGTGGGAGCAGGAGCCAGAGGCTTGGGGGTCTTCTGCCTAAGGGGCCCATGTCCCTGCCCCTTGGCCTGACGACCCTGCTGGGGAGGTCTGGTAATGTGGGAACTGTTTGTAGGCAGTCGCCTTCCTCGGGGTAAAAGGACTTCTTACCCGAGCCCTTCTTTTTCTGAGAAGGGGCAGACGTTTTCCTGGACAGCCTTGTCCTGGTAAGGTGCTCGGTTTCGAGCTCAGCAGCCTTCTCGGCCATGGGCTTGCCAAAAAGGTTTTCACCTCGGCAAGGGACATCGACCAACTTGTCCTGTACCCATGGCTCGAGGTCCGACGACTGCAGCCATGCCTGGCGTCGAGCCGCGATGCTGGCTGCCGCAACACAGGCCGAGGACTCGAAGCCATCGTAGGCTGCTCGGGACATGAACTTAGAGCATTCCCGCACTCCCGAGGACAAGGACTTGAACCTCTGCAAAGATAAACCGCCCTGAGCAACATGTTGCGCCTCCTGACAAAGGAGCCTGGACCCAGTGCCGCCCTGTTTGTTTGTGAAGGGAGATAGATTCAGGAGTGATATTTCTTTACGGAAAGAGTGGTGGATCCGTGGAATAGTCTCCCACTGGAGGTGGTAGAGATGAGGACAGTAACTGAATTCAAAAAAGCTTGGGACAAACACAGAGATTCTCTAAAGGTAAAAAGGGGACTGTTTTAGTTGTTGATATGGAAGGACAGACTAGATAGGCCATGTGGTCTTTTTCTGTCGTCATATTTCTATGTTTCTATAAAACATGGCTACCTGATTGTCTGTTTGCACTAAGACAGACTGGTGGGCCAGGGTTTGAGAGAAAGTCTTGAGGGCTAAGCGAATAGCCCGCAGTTCCAGTAGATTGATCTGCTGCTTGGCCTCCCAGGGAGACCACAGGCCCTGGGTGCACTTGCCAAGACAATGTGCCCCCCATCCTTGCAGGGAGGCATCGGTGGTCAACACCACTGTGAACACAGGTGGCTGAAAAGGCATCCCTTTCAGTAAGTTGGGGGGATGCAGCCACCAACGTAGGGAGTGCAGGAATGGTCTGGACACCCTTACTCTGTCGCTGAGGCTCCCTGTGGCCTGCGACCACTGATTTCTGAGGCACCATTGCGCAGGCCTCATATGAAGCCTGCCATTGGGAGTCACATGTACTGTCGAAGCCATGTGGCCAAGAAGCCTCAGGCAAAGCCTGGCAGAGACCAGTGACCTGCTGAGAAACTGGTTTGCTAAGCTGATCAGTCTTTGGGCTCTGTCCTCTGGCAAGAAAGCTTTTGCCTGCAGAGAGTCTAGCCTTGCCCCTATGAACTCCAAGTTTTGGGAGAGGAGCAAAGTGGACTTTGCGAAGTTTATGACAAACCCCAGATGTTGGAGTAGAGAAATCGTTCGGAGGGTGGCTTGCCTGGCCTCCTGGCACGTCTGACCCCTGATGAGCCAGTCATCCAGATAGGGAAAGACAAAGATACCCTGATTCCTTAAGTAGGCCGCTACCACTGCCAGGCATTTGGTAAAGACCCTGGGGGCGGAGGTGAAACCAAATGGCAGCACCCTGTACTGAAAATGGTTTCCTCCCACAATGAACCTGAGGTACTTTCTGTGGTCTGGATGAATGAGGATGTGAGTGTACGCATCCTTTAGATCTAAAGAGCATAGCCAATCTCCCTGCTGGAGGTAGGGCAGAAGTGTTCCAGGAGTAAGCATCTTGAACTTCTTCTGTAAGAACTTGTTGAGAGTTCTGAGGTCGAGAATAGGCCTGAGGTCCCCTGTTCTCTTCGATACTAGAAAGTACCTGGAGTAGAAACCGTGAACATGTAGGTGGGGAGGCACAGGCTCCACCGCCTTGTCTCGCAACAGACCCTGAAGCTCCTACAGGAGGGGGGCTGTATGGAGAGGAGGCCGTGGAGGCTCTCCTGGAAAATAGGGAGGAGGCAACTGATGAAAATGAAGCAGGTAGCCCTTGTGGACTATGCTTAAGACCCAGTTGTCCCCTGTAATGGGTGGCCACCGGTGGGCAAACAGGGCTAATCGACCTCCTGTACAGGGATGGGACAGCAGAGATGGAGAGGCTATGCCTTGGGAGTCAAAAACCCCCACCCTGCTGAGTGGGAGCAGGAGCAGGAGCCGGAGGCTTGGGGGCCTTCTGCCTATGGGGCCCATGTCCCTGCCCCTTGGCCTGCTGACCCTGTGGGTGAGCGGGGGAGGCCTGTTAAGTTGGGAACTGTTTGTAGGCAGTCGCCTTCCTCGGGTAAAAGGACTTCTTACCCGAGCCCTTCTTATGTGAAGGGGCAGAAGTCTTTCTAGACAGCCTTGTCCTCGTGAGGTGCTCGGTTTCGAGCTCAGCAGCCTTCTCGGCCATGGGCTTGCCAAAAAGGTTCTCACCTCGGCAAAGGACATCGACCAACTTGTCCTGAACCCATGGCTCGAGGTCCGATGACTGCAGCCATGCCTGGCGTCGAGCCACAATGCCAGCTGCCGCAAAACGGGCCGAGGCCTCGAAGCCATCGTAGGCTGCTCGGGACATGAACTTAGAGCATTCCCGGATCCCCGAAGACAAGGACTTGAACCTCTGCAAAGGTTCCCCGGAGAGACCAGCAGAGAACCCGGCAAGCTCCTTTGCCAGGTCCCGCAAGTACATGCCCATGTACAGCCGGTAAGACTGGACACAGCAAGCAAACATCGAGCCCTGGAAGCACTTTCTACCAAACGCATCCAGGTTCCGGGCCTCCCAGCAGTGGGGCACCGCGGAGTGCATCTTCTGGCTTTGCAGACGATGCATGGCCGATTCCACAACCATGGAATGGTGCGGTAGCTGCGCCTTCTGAAAACCAGGGCTCTTACGAGTCGATAAATGGAATCGACCCGCTTGTTTAAAACCGGCGCCGAGGCCGGTGCCTCCCACATCCGGAAGAGGAGCCGTTCCAGCATTGGAGGAACCGGCACAGTAAAGGCCTCCTTTGGAGGAGAGTAATACTGGAGGGCCTTGAGCTCTTCGGCTCGAGGCTCCTCCTCGGGGACCGCTGGGATCGCCAAAGCAGTGGCCATATCCTGAACAAACTCCGAGAACCGGGTATCCTCCGGAGGGGTTCTACTCTGGGGCTCAGACTGCGGTGAGTCCGACGGGACGCACAGAGTCTTGAAGGTATCGGGGGACTCCTTGTCCTCCATCTCCCAGGTGGACTCGTCTGAAGAGGAGTCGGGCTCCGACCGCGTGGGGCCCAGCAGCACCCGCCCTGACACCCTCGGTTCCCGACCGGGAGGTCGAGGGTGACCGTGACCGAGGACGACCTCGAGCCTTCATGGTCTCGAGTATCGGCTCGGTCTCCGGGGTCGACTTCAACGTCGATGTCCCGGTGGTCGGGGCAGATGCGCCAGCGAGGCTGGCCATCAGCACCCGCTGCTAATCCATGAAGGCAGACAGTCTGCACTCCAAGGCTGTCAGCCTGAGACCCAGCTCAGGAGACTCCGTAGCCACTGACTGATGTCAGCTCCCTGGGAGGAGAGTCCTCAAGGACAACAGGACTTACGTGTCCAGCAGACTCTGGCTCCACTCGAGGTACTTTTGACGGCTTCTCCTGTTCCACAGGCCCGGGACGGCGGTTGGGGGTCCGAGACCTAGCCCTCGAGGAGCCAGGGACCTCCTCCGATGCCGCCCTCACGAGCCGCTTCTTCCTCTTTCGCTCCCGCTCGGGGGACCCCCTCTCCGAGGTACCCCGACGATGCTCGGGGTCAGACTGAGCAAGATGGCACCTTTAGGCCGGAAGGGGACTGCGCATGCGTGCAGTATTCCCAAAGGCTTTCATAGAAAGCTGGGGAAATGCTCCGCAAGGGCTCTATCGACGTCGATGTCACCCATATGTGAGGGCTGACGTCCTGCTTGGTCCTGGAGAAGCACTACATTCAGTCATATTTTATGCCATGCTATAATATAAGTGACGACTGCCAACACCGCCAGGCTCCCTTCAACGCAGAGTTTTTATGAAGGGAGCCTGGCGGTGTTGGCAGACAGCGCTTATATTATAGCATGGAATAAAATATGAAGGAATGCAGTGCTTTTCAAACCCCTGAAGAAGCTTGTAATAAGTAAAACGCATAGAAGCTGCCAAGAAACGGCGTTGGGGAGAAGCAGCAGCAGCTAAACACAAGTTGCATTGTTTGGGAATAACATTTGCTAAGTTTAATGAATGATTTTAGTCTGCATTTAAGTATAAGATAGAAATATGGATGGTCACTGATGCAAGTAGGCAGTTGTACTAGACATGTGAAAATATGGCTGGAGTTTAGTGCCGTGAAGTCTGAGACCTCCTATTCCATACTTCTATATCCAATAATTTTGGAAAATTTTGCAGATTGATGAATTATACACTCTTTTGACACTCATTAACTTTGGAAGAAACGTGGAGTGAGAATTAGCTGTTTATGGACCTCCTGTTTCACTCTGAGAATTGACCAAACAAAAGTTGTCCTGGCCAGGCTGGTACACCGCTTTCAGAAGAATCCCCTGTTGGATTGCAAAGGAGCACAAGCTTAGGGCTTCCTGACATACGATGCAGGACCCCGTGCCCCCTTGTTTGTTCACGTAGAACATGGCCACCTGGTTGTCCGTTTGGACTAGGACAGCTCTGTGGCTCAGGTAGGGTTTGAAGACTGCGAGGCCAAGGCGAATGGCACACAGCTCCAACAAGTTGATCTGCTGTGTGCTCTCATCTTGGGACCACACTCCCTCAGTACGGTACCCCTGATAATGAGCTCCCCTACCCAGTAAGGAGGCATCTGTGGTGATGGTCCTTGAGTGGGAAGGGGCCTGAAAGGGCATGCCCGCTCCCAGATGATGGGGGAGAGCCACCATGTCAGGGATCGCGCCAGGGCCCCGGTGATCTTGATCTGTCCCTGAGGTGTCCCGAGGCCTGGGACCACTGGCCTCTGAGGCACCACTGCGCAGTTCACATGTGGAGGCGGGCATTTGGGGGTTACATGAACCGTGGAGGCCATGTGGCCCAGAAGAGACAGCAATTGTCTTGCTGGCACTGAGAGACCATGACTTACCTGGTCTGCCAGGGCCATAAGTCGCTCTGCCCTGTCTCCGGGCAAAAAGGCCTTTGACTGGATAGTGTCGAGCCTTGCCCCAATGAATTTGAGCTCCTGGGTCGGTTCTAAATGAGATTTGGGGTAGTTGATTACAAACCCCAAGTGCTGCAGGATCTAGATGGTACGGGCTGTGGTCTGTCGCACTTCGTTGACTGAAGTGCCCCGGATGAGCCAATCGTCGAGATAGGGGAAGACGAAAACTCCTTGAAGCCTGATGAAGGCCACAACCACCGCCAGGGCACTTTGTGAACACCCTGGGGGTCGAGGCAAGGCCAAAGGGACGTACTCTGTACTGATAGTGGTTTCCTCCCACCACAAAGCGGGGGTATTTCCTGTGGCTGGGGTGGATCATAATATGCGTGTAGATATCCTTCAGATCTAAGGAGCATAACCAGTCTCCCTGGCGGAGGTAAGGCAGCAAGATTCCAAGGGAGAGTATCTTGAACCTCTCCCGTACCAAGAATTTGTTGAGATTGAGTAGGTCTAGAATGGGTTTGAGGCTGCTTGATCTTTTTGTTACCAGAAAGTACGTGGACTAGAAACCTCTGCCCTAAAGGTGATGGGGCACCGGTTCCACCGTCTGATCCTCAAGAAGACCTGTCAACTCCTTCAAAAGAAGGTCCTGGTGAAGGGGAGACCTGAAGGGCTCTCCTGGAAAGTATTGTGGCAGCACCTGGGCTAGACGAAGAAGGTAGCCGTCCTCGACCACCTGTAATGCCCAAGAATCGGTGGTGATGACTGTCCACCTGTGGGCAAACAAGGCGAGTCGACCTCCTGTGGACTGCCTGGCTCCGGCTGGAAGAGGGGCCATGCTGTGGGAGTCAAAAACCCCCACCAGGCTAGGCTGGAGCCAGGGCCTGGGGTTTAGGGGCCTTCTGCTTACGCGGGCCATGCCCCTGTCCCTTGGTCTGCTGCCCGTGTTGGGGAGCCAGGAAGGCCTGATAAGGGGGGTAATTTCGGTAAGCAACTCCCTTCCTCGGGTAAAAGGGCTTTTTACCTGAGCCCTTCTTACGAGAAGGGGCAGAGGTCTTCTTAGAGAGCCGTGTCCTCATCATGTACTCAGTCTCCAGCTCTGCGGCCTTGTCGGACATGGGTTTGCTGAAAAGGTTTTCTCCCTGGCATGGGACATCGACCAACTTGTCCTGAACCCATTGCTCGAGGTCGGACGACTGCAGCCAGGCTTGGCGGCATGCACCGATGCCCGCCGCAGCTACTCGAGGCACCGACTCGAAACCAGCATAGGCCACCCGAAACAAACTTGGAGCACTCACGGATGGCTTTGGACAGGCCCTTGAATCACACTGCAAAGGCTCCTCAGAGAGACCAGCTGAGAACCCGGTGATCTCTTTCGCCAGGTCCCTCAGGTACATGCCCATGTACAGCTGATATGCCTGGATTTGACAGTTCAGCATTGCACCCTGAAAACATTTCCTACCGAGGGCATCCAAGTTACGGGTCTCCCTACTGGGGGGGCACCGAAGAGTGCGTCTTCTGACTCTTCAGCCGACGCATGGCCGATTCCACAACCATGGAGTTGTGCGGCAGCTGTGATTTCTGGAATCCAGGCTTTGATGGACCCGATACATCGAATCGAGCCGTTTGCTGATCACCGGCATTGACCCCGTGTCTCCCACATGCGGAGCATAAGTCGTTCCAGGATCGGAGGAACGGGTACTATGAGGGTCTCCCGAGAAGGAGTCTCATACTGGAGGATCTCGAGCTAGTCGGCTCGAGGCTCCTCGGACTCCGTGGGGAAAACCAAAGCTTTGGCCATATCCTGCACGAAGTCCAGGAACCGCATATCCTCCGGTGGGGACACTTTCTGAGGGTCGGATACCGGGGAATCCTTGTCCTCCGTCTCCCAAACCGAGGCGGTCTCGAGGGGCACCGCAGACAGAGGGCCTCAGCGCCTTCTGCCCTGATGCCGGCAGGCTCTGCGGCGACATCATCGGTCCTGAATGGGAGGCCGAGGGTGACCTCGGCTGAGGATCAACTCGAGCCCGAAAGTCCTCGAGGATTGGCTCGGCCTCCAGGATCGACTTGGACATCGAGTGCCCGGTGGTCAGGGCAGAGGAACCGGACATGTCGGACATCAGTGCCCGCTGCTCTGTAATGAAGGCAGTGAAACTGCGCTCCAAAGCCGTCATCCTGGACACGGGTCCGGGAGGCTCTGCAACCTCCAGCTCGGGTGCCGACTCGATCAGTTCCGATGCCGGCTCCCCCGGAGGGGAGTCCTCAACAAAAACGGTCTGTACTTGCCTAGATGGCTCTGGGTCTCGCCAAGGAACCTTAACAGGCTGCTCCCTTTCTGACGACCTGGGCAGGTGTTTGGGGCTCCGCGACTGGCCCTGAGATGGCCCGATGCCGTAGCCATCTAGAGACACCGCCCACCCCCTTTCCGAGGAACCTCGATGATGCTCGGGCTCATTCCCCTCGAGACATCAAGGACTCGGACAAGGTCCTGGCTATCAGAGGCACAGGGGACTTAGTGAAAAATTTTTTGTGCTGCTGCTGGAGGCTCCTCAGGGCCTTAGAGGACATCCTCTTACACAGGCCACAGGCTGTCGGGTCATGATCCGGCCCAAGGCAACAGAGGCAGCAGTTGTGAGTATCAGTGAGGGACATGATTTTCCCACACCGATCGCACCTCTTAAAACCGCTAGTAGCCATCAGGGGAAAAAGGACTCTGCGGGCTGCCAGCAAGGAAAAGAAAGACAAAAAAGGTGTGAAAGCATCTCAAGGACAAAAAGCTAAAGAAGTGGAAAAAAAAGAACCTGGCTCAATACCGGAGTACCGAAGCCGGAGGCAGGATGGATACCGGTGTCGACCGGCGAAGAAAACAGAGAAAAACAATCACTTTTTCCGGGACACGGAGGAACTAAGTCCGAAGGGCTATGCGGAAAAAAGGAGACTGAGCAAGATGGCACCCTTGGGCAGGAAGGGGACCGCATATGCATGGTAGCAATTCCCAAAGGCTTTCTTTGAAAGCTGGGGATTTGCTCGGCATGGGGCTCCGTTGGTGCCGACGTCACCCATAAGTGAGGACCGACTTCCTGCTTGTTCCTGGAGAAAGACCAGGAACAGGTTTTTGGTTTTTTTTAAAGAAATAACCCACAAGGGGGTAGAAAAGCATGACTTTTTCTGCAAGGATAGTAGGAACACGTCTCAGGGGCTCCATGGAAAAATAATGGAGAAGATAGCACAGGTGGGAAAGCAGGCACCCAAGGCATAGTGAAGCTTCCCAAAAGCTTCCAATGGAAGCTGGGGAGCGTTCCTGCACATGGCTCCGTCGCAACATCACCCATACACAAGGACTTACTTCTTGCTTGTCCACGGAGAACAGAAATTGTGATCCAGGGGTGGAGGAGGGTACCAGTCCTCTAAGAAGAGTGATCAGGAAAGTGTCCAGGGTAGGTGCTGCCATGGCAGGGGATGGATAATCTCTGGGAGCAGGCCCTTGAAGGAGGCTTGCACTGTCCTGGGTGGATTTCTGCAGTAGGTTGAGGAAAGAGATGTTGAAGCTATGAGGCGCCAGGGTAGACATTGCAGGCAATAGTTCTAGCATAGCAGCAGTGTGTGTTACCTTACTGGGGGAACCATGGTCAACACTCCGGGTCTCCAGGAACCCCCCTCTTGTGCCCATTTGCTGGGACCAGCCAGGAAGAATCACCGTCTCTATTCCTTGAAGGAGCCTGAGTCCAAGAAGGCTCCTTGGAGGACTTATGATTTGATTTTGATTTAGCTTTACCCCCCCCCCCCCATGTGGCCTGTGCCTTTATCCAGAGCTCTGTGGGAGAAAGGGGGGAGGGGTGGATGTGTTGATCCGAGTCAGCATGTTCTGCACTGTGATAGCTGAAGCTGGTGCAGGGAGGAAGTCTGCCTCTGGCCGTGTGGCTGCCTTCAGGGTCATCGATCGGGCCATGTCTGGGAAAAACAAATGGAGGGCAAGTTCACCACAGATGCCGCCATGGCCCGGATGCTGTGTGCCGTGACATGGCATTCCAGCGAGTGACTGGCCTTCTTGTAAGCGAAGGCAATGCAGTCCACTGTCCCCAATTGATTTGGGGTCGTAGGAGATAAAAAGCTGTGAGGAGTGACGCTGGGCCTGGGTATGCTTCAGGTAGAAGGCCAGGGCCCACTTATAGTCCAGTGTGTGGAGAGCGGCCTTTGCCCTGCTGGTATGGGGCCATGTGAAGAATGTGGGAAGCACCACATCCTGGTTGAGGTGGAATGGAGAACCACCTTTGGGAGAAACTTGGTGTGCATGCGAAGCACGACCCTGTTTTTGTAGAACTTCGCATAAAGGTGGGTGAGCCACTAGGTCCTGGAATTTGCTGACCCTGTGGTGCTTAAGTGAACGCCATGACGAAGACCTCCTTCCATGAGAGATATTTAAGGTGGCATGAGATGAGAGGCTCGAAAGGTGGCGCGGTAAGTTTTGAGAGAACGACATTGAGGTGCCACTCCACTGCCAGAGGGCAAACAGGTAGTCTTATGAATAGTAGGCCCCTCAGGAAGCGAGTCACAAGGGGTTAAGCAGAGAGAGGCTTGCCCTCGACAAGATGATGGTGCACTGAAAGCATGCTGAGATGTACTCAGAGAGCTGGACGTCAGCCCTGCCTGGGACAAGTGAAGCAGGTACTGCAGGAAACAGAAGGGGTTGATCCACTTCACACACCAAATCAAGAATCTCCACCACTTAAAGGCTTAGGCCCAGCGGATGGAAGGTTTGCAGGAAGCCAGAAGGACTGCCTCCACCTCATTGAAAAGATTGATTTGGGCCAGTGCTACCCTTTCAGCAGCCAAGCTGTCAAGACAAGCACCTCAGATTGGGGTGCAGGAGGGAACAGTGTTTCTGCGAAAGAAGGCCTGGGTCACACCTCAGAGGGACCAGAGCTGCCTGGGACAGTCAGGAGAGCAGCGGAACCCACAGCCGCCAGGCCCACAGAGGCGCCACCAGTATCAATGTGGCTCTGTCGAGCTGGACCTTGAACAGGGCGATCAGCAGGGTGGCAGGAAGGCATAGAAGAGGCCCTTTATCTATGGAATGAGGAACGCTTCAACTGCCACACGTGTGGAATGTGGCTGCCTGGAGCAGAAGCGGGGCAACTGAACATGGGTTGGGCTAACAAAGAGGTTTACCTGCGGGAGCCCCCAGATGCAGAACAGTTGGCTGGTCACTCTGGGGTCCTGCCTCCACTCGTGAGGTTGGAGGACTTGGCTGAGCTGGTCCGCCAGGGCGTTGTCCTGGCCCGGGAGGTAGACTGCCTGCAGGAGAATCTCACTGCCTCCTGACACAGGAGGGACAAACCCGTCCCTCTCTGTTGATGTAGAACATCGCCACCTGGTTATCATTGTGGATTAGGACCACTTGATGCTGAAGGTGGTGATGGAAAGTGCTATCGCCCAGAGCTCCATCTGCTGGAAGCTCTCTGCCTGCAATCAGTTGCCCCGATTGCAGGTTGTCAGAATGGGCTCCACAGCCCAGTTTGGTGGCATCCGTGTTAAGGATCATCTGGGGGGGGGCAGAGGCCTGGAAGAGCATCCTGACCTGCAGGGGCTGGAGTTGTTGCTACCAGCCGAGGGAGTTGGGTGGATGGGTCACAACTATCCTGTCCCATAGGCGTACTGTTGCTTGGGACTACTGGGAACTGAGAGCCCACTGGGCCAGCCGCATGTGCAGGCAGGCATCCAGGATGATGTGCACCATGGACCCCATGTGGCCCGGAAGGCCAAGCAGGAGGCGGGAAGAGACCAAGGGTTCACCAAAGATGTGCCCTGTGAGCGTCCTAGGGCACTGGGCCCTGTCCAGAGGGAGAAAGGCCTTGGTTTGATGGTATCCAACAGCACCCCTATGAATTCCAGGCGTTGGGTTGGCTGGAGATAGGAATTATGGGTAGTTTATGTTCCAGAATGAGGATGGTGCGGGCCATCGCCTGATGAGCCTCAGCGGCAGTGCCGTCTTTATGAGTCAGTCGTACAGGTAAGGGAAGACGAACACCCTCTAGAGGCGTAGGAAGACGGTGTCCACAGCTAGGCACTTGGTGAAAACCCTTGGGGCAGAGGCCAGATTGAAGGGTAGAACCTGGTACTTATAGTGGGAGCCTCCTACCATGAAGCGGAGGTACTGCCTGTGAAGAGGGTTGATGAGGATGTGTGTATAGGCATCATTCAGATCCAAGGAGCACAGCCAAGGGAGAGCATCTTGAATTTCTCTCACCAGGAACCGGTTGAGGTCTCGCAGGTCTAGGATGGGTCAAACCACCCCCCTCCCCGGTCCTTTTGGGCACCACGAAGTAGCAGTAGAACCTTGTCCCTGAGGTGGGGAGGGGGACGGGTTACACAACCCAGTCTGTCAGAAGATTTGCAAGTTCCTGCTGAAGCCGGCCCTGGGGCATCTGCTCAAGGTGGAGGTGGTTCCCCTCCTTCACCACCTGCAAGGCCCATGCATCAGTGGTGATGGCAGACTAGCAGTTGGCAAGGAATACCAGACATCACCCTGTATGCTGTGGGGCAGGTCCCTTCGGGGGAAGAGAGGCAATGCCCTAGGAGTCAAACACCTCCCCCACCAGATTGCATCTGAGGCACGGTCTGGGGCTTGGGGGCCCCAGGCTTACAAAGGCTCTGCCCTTGTCCATTGGCCTGCTGTGAAGGCCAAGTGCTGAGGATAGTTTTCATAAGCTTTTCTCTTTTTTTGGGTAAAGGGGCTTCTTACCCAAAGCCTTCCTTTGGGAAGGATCAGTGATCTTTTTAGAGATCCTGGTTCTGGTCATTAACTCTGACTCCAGCTTGGCAGACTTCTCCTTCATAGGCTTGCCAAAGAGGTTCTATCCCCAGCAAGGGACATTGACCAATTTGTCCTGCACACATTACTCCAAGTCAGAAGACTGTAGCCAGGCGTAGTGGCAGGCACTAATGTTCACCGCTGCTACTCTAGCTACTGACTCGAAGCACATAGGCTGCTTGAGTCATAAATTTGGAGCACTCCCTGACCATGGAGACCAGGATCTGAAACTGCTGAAGAGGTTCCTCGGAGAGACCAGCCAAGAACCCGGTGAGTTCCCTTGCAGTGTCCTGCAGGTACATACCCATGTACTACTGGTAGACCTGGATCTGGCTGATGAGCATCGAGCCCTAGAAGCACTTGCTGCCCAGGGCATCCATGGCGCAGGCCTCCCTATCTGGGGGCACTGAGGAGTGCATTTTCTGGCTATTGAACCTACACATGGCTGACTCCACCACCATGGAGTTGTGAGGCAGTTGAGCTTTCTAGAAGTCAGGACTCCAGCAGATCTGGTACATCCGAGTCCAGCTGCCCACTCACAATGGGAACAGAGGCCAGGGTCTCCCACATATGGAATAGCAGTTATTCCAGGATAGGGGGGACCATTCACTGTACGGGCCTCCTTGGGGGGAGCCTCGTACTGGAGGATCTTGAGATCCCCTGTCCAAGGCTGCTTCTCGGACTCGGTGGTGAAGGCAAGAGCTTTTGACAAATCCCTCACAAAGTCCACGAAGGCCAGATCCTTGGGTGGGGGACCAGCGCCAGGCTTCTGGAGGGGAAGGTCAGAGGGCACCATCCCTGTGGAGTCTGGTGACTCATTGTCCTTGGTCTTCCAGACCAGCCTGGAGTCAGAGGAGACCTCGAGGATCCTCTGGGCCTCGGGCTGGTGCCCCAACTCCGATGGCCCAGGGTTTCCGATGCCCTTGCGCTCCGAGTTGGGTTCACTGTGCAGGGAAGGCCCAGGCCCAGTGGTGCTGCCTTAGAAGCCTTCACAGTGGAGGGACCAGTGGTCAGGAGTGATGACCCAGGCATCAGAGCCTGCTTTTGGGCCATGAAGGCAGACAAACTGTGTTCTAAGACCGCTATCCTGGCCTCAGTGCCAGATAGCTCCGTAGCCACTGATGCGGGCAACAAGGATCTCTGGCCCGATGCTGGTGAGGGGGTAACCTCAGAGGACAGAGATCAATCCCTGGACGCCAATGGCATTTTCTCCTGCTGGGGCAGCTTTGAGGGTCGCTCCCAGCCATCGCCCTTGGCCTCACATCGAAGGCTCCAAGACCAGGGGCCATGGGACTTCCCAATGGCCCCAGACTAGTCACGCAAGGAAGCCGATGATGTCAGGCTCTTCGAGGGGCATCCCTCCCCAAGGGAGCCCTCCGGCTCGACAATCCGTGACATTGAGGCTCCAAGGTCACCACACAAGGCCTCAGCCTCTGCAGCGGCACTGGTCCCGCAGACTGCTCCGCGGCTGAGTCGGTCTTGTGGAAAATCAATTCATGCTGCTTCTTATGGCCTCAGAGGGCCTTGGGGTTCAATTGCTGGCAGAGATCACATGCCGAGGCATCATGATCCGACCTGAGGCACTGAAGGCAACAATCATGTGGGTCCGTGCACGTTATGTTATGAGCGCAATGGTCGCACAGCTTGAAGCTACTGACCGAGGACATGGTGGGGAAGACTGTTCCCCCAAAGTCAAACTCTCTTGGCACAGCCAGAAAGAGCATGAAAACCTACACACCAGAGAAAAATCCCCCAAGAGGGGAAGAAAAAAGGAACCCAAAGCAAAATGCTATGCCGAAGGCAAGCGGACTTGGGAGGTGGGAGGGCACCAGAGAAAGAATTAACGACAAAGGAAAAATATCAACTTTTTCCAGGGGGAAAAGACATATTACCGATGGACTCAGCAGAAAAAAGGAGACTGAAGCAGGATGGCACCCTTAGGTGGGAAGGGGACTAAGCATGCCTGGTGCATTTCTCAAAGGCTTTCTTTGAAAGCTAGGGAGAGGTTACCACACAGGCTCTATCAGCGCCGATGTCACCCATATGTGAGGGCTGACTTCCTGCTTGTTCCCAGAGAAGCAGAGTTTAGGGGTTTCTTTTTTTGGTATTCTTCTGCCAATTACAATCATGGCTGATTTTGAAGAGAGTATTTGGTTTTGTAGAGAGGCTGGTTGAAGATTGTGATCCCGACGACTAGAGAGGAAGAGAGAGCCATGGCAGTAATGGCTGCATTTGAAATAGATTAAGGGAGCAAAATGCACAGGTTTCTGAGCTAGAGGAGAGCTGGGCACATTGGTTATGTCAGAGACTTCATCAACAGTATGACTGCATCTCTCCGCTGGTCTCTGGAGAAACTCTGGGCCACATTAAGAAGCATGGGTATATCAGAACACCTGATAATTCTCTTGCACAACACCTTTACATTGATCAAGAAGCAACAGTTCAAATGGAGGAAGGAAAAACAGAATGGTTTAAGATCAGCAAAGATGTACAACAAGGCTGCATACTTTCCCCCTACCTGTTTAATTTATAGGCAGAACAAATCATCAGAGAAGCAGGACTGTATGAAGAAAACAGAGGTGTGAAGATTGGTGGAGAACTCATCAACTACCTTTGCTATGCTGATAACACA
Source organism: Ichthyophis bannanicus (assembly GCA_033557465.1). Classification (NCBI taxonomy): domain Eukaryota; kingdom Metazoa; phylum Chordata; class Amphibia; order Gymnophiona; family Ichthyophiidae; genus Ichthyophis; species Ichthyophis bannanicus. The sequence goes on along the minus strand of CM066045.1, from coordinate 73,833,923 downwards.
CCACAATAATGGCTGAAAGTGAAGACGATCTGAAATATTTGCTTCTCAAGATCAAGGAACAGTCTTAAAATGGGCCTGCACTTTAACGTAAATTAGACAAAGTTCCTGACAGCTGGCAAAAATCAGTAAGTTCATTGTTGATGGAGAAGAAATTGTAATAGTGGACAACTTTAACCTGCTTGGATCAATAATCAATAAAGATTATAATCAAGCAGTCAAGAAATCTGACAACACATTGCTCTTAGCAGAATGGCTATGAGGGACCTAGACAAGATTCTCATGAGCAGAGATGTCTCCCTCCATACAAAGATTAAACTTGTCCAAGCCATGGTATTTTCAATGTCATATGGATGCACAAGTTGGACAGTGACAAAGACAGGAAGAAAACTGATGCCTTTGAATTATGGTGCAGGCGAAGAATACTGTGTATACCATGGACTGCCCAAAGAAGAAACCATTCAGTATTTGAGAGATCAAACCTAAGCTTTCTTTAGAAGCTTAGATGACAACACTTCTACTTTCATACTTTGGACACATCATGCAAAGAGAGAGTATAGTTACTCACCTGTAACAGATGTTCTCTGGGGACACAGCAGGAACTAGTCCTCACATATGGGTGAGGTCAGTGCCGACAGAGCCTACATGGATCCATTCCCCAGCTTTCAAAGAAATCCTTTGGGAGTTACATTGTGAATGCGCGGTCACCTTCCCGCCCAAGGGTACCACCTTACCTCAGTATGACGACATTTCTTTTTTTCTATATGTTTGATCAAGCTAATAACTCCACAGGGAGGAAGGAGGGTTGTGAGGACCGATTCCTGCTGTCCCCAGAGAACACCTGTTACAAGTGAGTAACTACGCTTTCTCTGGGAACAAGTAGAAAGTCAGTCCTCACATATGGGACTCACAAGCTACAGGCTACTGAAAAATCCTGTAAAAGCTACAGATGATCCAAAAAGCAGACCGTAAAGGACAGCAGGGAATGCTGGTTGGCTGGAAGACCGGCACTGTAGCAGCAACATTGAAAATGCAACCCCTCTCCAGTAGCCTGAACACAAAGAGTTGGAGGGAAGGAGTTGCACTATTCCCCAAAGAGGTGACAAAGTACTGCCTGGCCGAAGGCACTATTACACCGTGAGCTCTCTTCCAAACAGTAGTGCACTGCGAAGGTGTGCACAGAGGACCATATGGCAGCCTGGCAGATGTCCAGCAAGGGCACCAAGTGCAGATTGGCCACAGAGACTGCCATGGCGCACATATTGTGTGCTGTGACATGACGGTCCAGAGAAAGCCCTGCTTGCTGGTAGGTGAAATGCAGTCAGCCATCCATCATGAGAGGGTGCACTTGGAGACTGCAACCCCAAAACGAATGGGGTCAAAGGAAACAAAGATCTGCGCCCTCTGTATGTAAAAGGACAAGGCCCTCTTGCAGTCAAGCATGTGCAGGGAGGTCTCCGCCATGGAGAAGTGAGGCCTGGGAAAGAAGGTGGGAGCACCACCTCTTGATTCAAGTGGAAGGCAGAGACCATTTTTGGCAGGAACTTGGGGTGAGTCGACAGACAACTCTGTTCCTGTGAAATATAATGTAGGGCACATGGGCCACCAGTGCCTGCAGTTCGCTCAAGCACCTGGCAGAGGTCAGCACTACTAGGAAAATAACCTTCCAAGACAGGTACTTGAGATGGCTGGTAACCAAGCGCTCAAAGGGGGTACACATGAGCTTCTCCACCACCACATTAAGGTTCCACGCCACTGGCGATGGATGGATCCAGGTCCGTGACAGGAGTAGTCCTCTCATGAAACAGCCCACCAGACTGCATCAAGATGTCCTGGCCATCCACCGGATGGTGGTGAGCCAAAATGGCACAGAGGTGCACTCTGATCATGTTAGACTTGAGGCCAGCACAGAAAGATGTATGAGGTTTCACAAGATGTCTTGTACCACGCATAAGGGGTTAAGACCCCTGTCCGTGCACCAGTGAGAACCTATGCCATTTAAACGCATATGCCTGACATGTGGAATCCCTATACAAGGGCCAGCAGGACATCACCCTCCTCCCTCGAGAGGTGGTGGTGCGTTATGGCTAACCTCCCAGCATCAGGCCATCAGAGCAAAGGACAGGAGGTTGGGATGAAGAAGCATCCTGTACCCTGCAACAGCAGATCCAGCAGCAGTGGGTCCCTCCGGGTCAGTTGCAGGAGCAGGGGGAGGGGGAATGATGATTGCCTGGGCCACCTGGGAGCGATGAATATGATTGAGGCCACCTTTGCCTGTATCTTGAGCAGCACCAGGGAACCAGAGATGTAGGTGGGAAAGCGTACAAGAAGCCCCTGGACCAGGGGAGGAGGAAGGCATTTGCCACCTTCTGTCCCTGGCCCAGCCTCTGAGAACAAAAGCGCTGCAGTTGCGCGTTCTCCTGACTGGCAAAGAGGTCTATTGCTGAGGTACCCCAGCAGTGAAAGACCTCCCCTCAGTACACTGTCCTGGCCTGGCAGGTAAGCTGCCCTGAGGGAGATGTTCTTCCCTGCTGAGAAGTTCCAGAGGCGAACGGCCTCTCAGCAGAGGCCCATGACACCCTGCTTATTGAAGTAGTACATCACCACCTGATTGTCTGGACTTGAACCACCTGTCCAATCAGATGGTCCTGGAACACTCATAGGGCATGGTATACCGTCCTGAGTTCCAGCAAGATAATCTGCAAGGCACTCTCCCCTAGAGACCATGGGTCCTGCAGCTGATCGCAGTGGGCTCCCCAGTCCAACTTGGACGTGTCCATCATGAGGATGTGCTGCACTAGGGGAGTCCAGAAAGGCAGGCCGGCTCTGAGGTTGAGGGGGTCCAGCCACCACATTAAAGGATGCCACCAGGGCTGACATGACCTGGATCCTGTCCTCCAGGTGTCCAGAAGCCTGTGTCCACTGGGCCTGTCACATATGGAGGTGAGCAAAGGGTGTGACGTAGACCATAGATGCTGTGTTTCCCAACAGGTGGGGCATGTCTGGCTGTCACCACTGAGTGCCCTGCACATCCTGTGCAAGGGCTGAGAGGCACAGTTTGTGGTCCTGTGGGAGGGAAAGTCTGTACCTGGGTGGAATCCAGCAGGGCACCGGATGAACTCCAAGTGCTGGGTTGGCAACAGGTGAGACTTTTGGAAGCTGACTACAAACCCTAGGCACTGGAGCAGCTTTATGGTGTGGCGAATTGGCTCCAATAAGCTAGTCATCCAGGGAGAAGACAAAAAACCCCAGGAGATGGAGGCGGACAGCCACAACTGCCAGGCATTTGGTGAACACCCAAGGAGCAGAGGCCAGTCCAAAGGGAGCACCCTGCATTGGCAGTGTCAGCCCCTGACCACAAACTGAAGATACGGATGGTGCCTTAGATGTATCAGGATGTGAGTATATGCATCTTTGAGATCCAAGGAGCATAGCCAATCTCCTTGTAGGAGGTAAGGCAGCAAGGTTCCAAGGGATATTATTTTGAACTTTTCCTTGACCAGGAAGCGGTTGAGGTCCTGCAAGTCCAGATTGGGCCTGAAGCCCCTGGTTTTCTTGGGGACAAGGAAGTAGCGGGAGCAGAACCCCTGGCCCTGGAAGTGCTGGGGAACAGGTTCTACCATGTGATCCTTGAGCAGGGTCTCAAATTCTCTCTGGGAAGAAGGGAAAGCAGCTGGAAGAAGTGGAAGAGGTACCCCTCCCTGGCCAACTGCAGCACCCAGGCGTCTGTGGTGATGTCCGGCCATAGGTATGCAAAGTGGACCAGCTGTCCTCCCATGAACCTAGGGCCTGTTATGTCCTGGGGGAGGGAGGCTATGCCCAAGGAGTCAAAAACGGCCCCCCCTCTTCCAGCTGCACCTGTGGTGCTGTTTGGGGCTTGGGGCCTTTTGCATATGGTGGCTGTGCCCCTCTACCTTGGCTTGATGCCCTCGAGGGGGAGCCTGATAGGCCGGAAATTTGGGATAAACCCCATAAGCCTTCTTGATCTTGGATGGAAGTTCTTTTTCCCCAAAGCCTTCCGATGGGAAGGGTCAGCAGTCTTCCTTGGCTGTCTGGTTCTGGTCAGGAATTTTCTCCAGCTTGTCGGCCTTCTCCATTATGGGCTTGCTGAAGAGGTTCTCACCCCGGCAAGGGAAGTTGGCCAACTTGTCCTGAACTCATTGCTCCACATCAGAGGACTGTAGCCAGGCAAGGTGTCACGCACTAATGCTCACCTGAACCACCAACATGAAGTCAAAGGCAGCCCGAGTTTGAAACTTGGAGCACTCCTTGACCAAGGAAAACAGGGTCCAGATACATTCAAGAGGTTCACCCGACAGTCCAGCTGAGAACCCGGCGAGATCCTTCACCAGGTCTCTCAGGTACATGCCCATGTACAGCTGGTATGCCTGGATCAGGGCTATGAGCATAGAGCCCTGAAAACATTTCCTGCCAAATGCATCCATGGTGCAGGCCTCCCAGCTGGGGGCAGAGGAGTGCATCTTCTGGCTCTTTATGTGATGCATGGCCAACTCCATCACCATGGAGTTGTGAGGCAGTTGTGCTTTTTGAAAGCCAGGGCTCCGGCCGACAATACTGAGAATCGAGTTGACGGTTCACAATCAGCACCATCACCGGGGTCGCCACATCCAGAACAGCTGTCATTCCAGGATCGGGGGTATGGGCACTGTCAGTGCCTCCCTCGAAGGAGCCTCATATTGGAGAATCTAGAGATCCATGGTCCGGGACTCATCTTCGGGCACCACCATGAAGGCGAGGGCCTGGGACATCTTCACAAACTCCAGGAAGGCGAAAGCCTCTGGAGGAGACCACCAATGATGATGCGGCAGGGACGGGTTGGAGGGGATGTCCCCATGAAAGATGGTGTCAGGGGACTCCTCATCCATCTCCCAAGCAGGCTCCGAGTCAGAGTAATCGTCGAGCATCAGGTGCTCTCCGGACAGACAGTGCTGACTCCTGGCAACATTACCCTGCCGCAGCAGCGCCTGATGAGACGTACCTTGAGAGTCAGATGCTGACGGAGGCTGTGCCAATTAATCCAACTTCGAGGAGAGGCCAAGTATCCTCTGGGGACATCCTTCTGAGGATGGTCCCGTGGCCAGCGCAGATGATGCGGAGATTCCATCATCGGGTCCCACTGTGCCTCAAGGAATGCAGCAAAGTTGCATTCCGGGCTACCATCCTGGCCTCAATGACAGTGGGCTCCGCGGCAACTGGCAGGGGCCCCAGGAACGCAGAGGCAAGCGCAGAGTCCCTGGTTGGGGAATCACAGATGGTGATATCATTGAGGGACCTGACCCAATCCCCTGACGCCATGGGAGTCTCCTCCTACCGGGGCTGCTTGGAGGGCGACTCCACACCCTGGAGCCGGAGGTCTTACCTGCCGGTCGGGAGTTGAATCTCACCTTTGGCCTTGACGACATCCTGGATCCATGAGGAAGGTGCTCAGGGGACGATCCCTGGTCCGAGCCTCTGTGACTCAGACCGAACCTAAGCACACAACAATGAGTCGCCAGATGCCAGTGTCGAGGGCAGGAATTTCACCCCCGATGCAGATTCTGAGGCAGACTTGCCAAACAACTCCACCTGCAAGCCTTTCATGGTTCCTTGCATATCTTTGCCAACATAAGTTGGCAGACAGGGAAGGTAGATGTATCGTGGTCCACCCCGAGGCACTTAATTGCAGGTATTGCGGCAGTCCGTGCGGGACATAGTGTGGTTGCACTTGCCACACTGGGAAAAACAACCCCCGCAAGATCAAACTCAGATGTCTCGGTCAGCTAGGCTGTGAGCAAAGACCGCACATCAAAAAATAAGAAAAGTAAAGTATGCCTGAGAAAGAAAAACATGACACTGAGGCAGTGGACTTGGGTGGTGTAAAGGTGATCGGAACCAACTCTGGCAAAGCACAAAGTAAAACTGAAGAAACTAGGTGAGAAAAATTAACTTTAACCAGGGGGGCGCAGACAGAACATCTGCAGGGTTCTGTGGAAAAAAGAAGACTGAGATACGATGGCACCCTTGGACGGCAGTGGTGTTACATGTGTAGTGTAACTGCCAAAGGCTTTCTATGAAAGCTGGGGAGTGGATCCATGCGTGTTCCATCGGCACAGACATCACCCATATGTGAGGGCTGACTTCCTGCTTGTTCCTGGAGAAAGATCATTAGAGAAAGATATCATGCTTGGCAAGGTTGCAGGTCAACACAAGAGTAAGGCCAGCAGTGAGATGGATCAATACAACAGCAGCAGCTATGGATGTCATTCCATCAACAATGAGCCATCTGACTGAAGATCCGACACAGGTTTAGGCAACTATCCAGAGGGTCTCCATGAGATGACACCAATTTGATGGCACTTAACATGATTGTGATATAATTTGTACCCAGGTATCAACAGTGTCCCACGGATTATCCCCCTTCCATTCAGTGCTATATATTCTAACTCTCTGCTCTTGTTTTTTTAGACTTCTAGCATTTACATACAGACATTTCAAAGTTCATTTATATTAACAATCTGGTTATCAGTTGACGGGGTAATTTGGAATCTTTCAACTCCTACTATTTACTTACAAGGCACATAGAGAGGTTCCAATAAAGGTAAAAATAACCTATCAGGATGCCCTAACTTCCCTCTTTTGCTGGTATTCTTCAAAAGCTACATCATTCTGAACCATGTGTTCTTGGACAATTGTCAGCTTTCCCAGTATCTAGTTTAAGTTTATATGCTGCCCTCTTAATGACAGCAGTCTGGTTCCACCCTGGTTAAAAGTGGAGCCCATGCTTGCCCACTGCCTTTGATGGTAGTCCAGAGGGGCTGGGAACATGGTAAGGAGAGATTTTGTGTGAGACTTTATAAGCTTCAATAGGGTCTGATGTGTGATAAGCAGGGGAGGGTTGAGGGTGGGGGAATAGGAGGAGAGCAGCTCCCTCTCTTACTGTCTAGCTTCTGTTGATTGTTCAACTAAGGGGCATGAGTGCCACAATGTCTGAGTCATTCCCAGCATGGCCGCAACCCTGGCTACCACTTCTGTTACCCCCACAGGTAGCTTAACAGGGTCTCAAACGATACCTTTGAGCGGCCTTTTGGAAATTTTGGTTCAGCTTTTTTCTTATGGCTTTTTTTTTTCCTCTAAGGGGAGTGCGTTTGATGTGCATCAGCCTTGGCATGTGGATGAAGACAACTAAATGCAAGTATGAACTGTTGATATAAGTGGGAATTGCAATGCATGTTCAAGAGTGCCTGCACAAACACTCTTGAGTTTTGAGGAAAGCCATGGATCCAACACAGCAACGCACAGAATTACATCAGCCACTGGTGTGGCTCCATCCACCCCTGCTTGTCCAAGTCAAACTTATAAAATACAGCAGTGAAGTCTGTCTCCCTTCAAGCATGCCCATAACCCAGGACTCAACAAATCATGGCAACCATAAATTTGCATCTGACACCTGGGATTACCCCCCCCCCCCCCAAATAAATCTCAATCGCAGGCCAAGAACCCTTCTGTCTGCCTGGGGGAGATTGATCCCCATGGGCAAAAGAGAAAGGGATGGTGGCTCCGATGCAAGCTGCCTGCCTGTGGGGATCTGATCTCCCACAAGCAGATAGCTTGAATCGGCTCCACGATCGCAGTAATACCCTGCATTTCTGCTCACGGGGATCTATCTCCTGCAGGCAGAAGAGAAGGGGATGGCTGCGATTGTGGGGCCAATGCAAGCTGTCTGCCCAAGAGAGATCAGATCCCCACAGGCAGAACAGGTAGGGAAGGCCAGCATCGCAGCCTGCAAGTCAAAATAAGAGCTGATAAGGCAGCAATTATTTATTTAAAAAAAAAAAAAAAAAGAGGGAAGGAAGGGGGAGTAAAACTGCAAAACCTTAAAGGGGCAGTAACAGCAAGCAACAACAAAAAAAACCACCAGGAAAGAGGATGGGGGGAATGTAGGGCAAGGGGATGGAGTGCTAGGGGGAGGGAGAAGGGAAGAGAGTCTTGAAGGGGAACAGACAGTGGGGAGGGGTTGGAGGGGGGGAAGGAAGAGTGGGAGGGGTTGGAGGGGGGGAAGGAAGAGTGCAAGGTGTTGGATGTTAAAGGTATAAAATCATGGGAACAAAAACACACACACAGGCATCCCAGCTCCATACTATGTACACATGCACACATATAGGCACCTCACCTCCACACCACACACTCTGACACAGGCACCTCCACCTCTAGACATCACACACACAGGCTTCCCAGCTCTGCAGCATGCACGCACACATGCACCATAGTCCTGCACCTCATCCACACAAAGGCACCCACCGCCACATCCCATGCACAGAAAGGCAGTGTAGGAACTCTGGCTCTGGTCTCATGAGACTTGAGAACATGAGATCGGTGCGAGAGACAATGGGGGGGGGAGAGAGGGGAAACTAGGAGATTACAAAGCAATGGCTCCTAAAATCGCAAAAAACTTGTCAAGGCCTGCCATAACCATTAGCACTCTCCAGGCAGCAAGATCCAGACTGCAGTTCAGGGGCAGCGTGTGCACATGCATAAAGCTTGCACTTACTGCTGGCTGTACTGTACCATTTTGTGGTGGATCTGTACAGCTCTTGCAATGCTGCTACCTATGCTGTTTGGAAGGATGGTAATGAAGCTCTAGCTGGCACCCCTGCTGTCCATGTAATGGCTAGATAGCACGGTCTCTTCAAACTTTCACCAGCCTTAAATTTACTAGAAGTGTGTTGTTCTTGTTTGTGGCAGGAAAACGTTCGTTTTATAAACATCTGCACAATGTTGATTTAATACTAAACTGAAGAACATGAAAATGAAATGCAGAAGGCATTACAGCAACAGGAAATATTTAATTTTCCAATTTCCACTTTTCATTTTATAAACTGAAAGAAAATATATTACAAAATACCTGTACATAGAAAAAAGGTACAACCAAAGAGAAAGATGTTCCAGACTTTAGAAACAAGGTATGTAGAACAAGGGTTGCAGAAACATGTGTGCTGGGTAAGGCTAACCCTTTTCTCGCCTTCACAGTCCTCTGGAACGCTCCAGCTGGTGCTGAACCCTAAGGAAATACCATGGCAAACCTCAATACTGTAAGGTGAATGAGAACCTTTCAACAGAAACCAGGAGCAAAGGCTGGGAAGTCCATAATGAACTTTTTTTCATCTTTCCACTGCTGGGATATATTTTTTTAAATAATTGTTTAATCCATCTGTGGTCTCCACTGAAGATCTGCATCTGTATTACGCTGCTCTCTCAAAGTGAAAGCGCATGGACTGCAGGCACTATGCATAACCAGCTTCTTCAGCTGCAGACCTAATTATAAATAAACCCAACTTTAATTATCCTATTACAGACCAACACCAGCAGCGAAAAAAACAAAGTTTAAAGGAATAGTGCTACGGGATTAAACCAACTGCAGCATGAGTGTTAAAACAGTCCCTTTACTCTCTGAAACTGCACAAAAACTTAAAGGGGAAAAATGTTACTTTGTAAATGTTAACCCACTGCCTGCCTTCTTCTGCTTATGTGACAGCCAGATCTCCATATTGGCTAATTAAAAATCCCATTTTTATGTACATAGTTCCGTTTATACAAAAGCTTTACAAATTGTAACAGTGCCCTAGCAGTCACTATGCTTTGGCTCTTTCTGCTTGCCCTATTTTGATGCTGCACTGTTTGACTTACTTAACCCAATATCTGGGGTACACAATACCTGAAGCTTACCAGAACACCAGCTGGCTAAGCTGAAAAAGTGTTCATTCTAAACTATCCAGGGCTGATGGGTTGAGAGGAGGAAGGGAGTTAAAAATCACAACTCCCCCCTCAACACACACAAGCACATGGGAGGCCTACTTGCAGGCATGGCCTCAGATCTCCAGTGTTTTGAGTGAGGTAAAGAGGCAAGCAGAGGACCAGAGAATGGTCTGCTGCGTTAACTATCAAAGAATGCACCAAAAGAACTGAATTAAGACATTTTCCATACAGTTAATGCAAGGTCAAAACAGCCAGAGGTACTAGAATAAAACTGCATCAGCTGTGACACAAAATATAACAGATTAGCATGCCTTAAAAGATGGTCAAGTTGGTTCCAGAGAGAAATTAACAACGAAAACAGTTAAGATCATGCAGCAGGATACTTCAGCCTTGAAGGAATTCTTCATGTTAGTCTAAATGCTTAATCATAACCATGGCATAATCATGCATATTCAACATGTTGTGAAAACCCTCTTTAAAACAGAAAAGCTACTTAGCCTGCAGAGATGTCAAGCCAGAGCTGTTCATGCAAGTGTGATTTGAAAGAAGTCTGCGGACTTCATTTATTAATTTAGAACAGTTTTTACAGCATGCTGAGTTTATGCACGGTTAGGCCATGGCTGCGATTTAGGAATGCAGACTAACATGAAGGCTTCCTTCAAGGCTGAAGTGCCCTGCTGTATGAGCTTTAACTGTTTGTATGCTGCAAATATAGTTGTCTCTGGAAGCCAACTTGGCCATCTTTTGAGACCTACTAATCTTTCTTTTGTTATATTTACATCACTGATCTCTATGTGAGTGGTTGCCATTCTCACTCCAGCCACACTCTACCATTAACTGTTTACGGCCTGGAATCAGTTACTTTGACAAGAAAACAACGTTAGTACTCATAATCTTTTAAAATGTTAAAAAAGTCTAACTGCACAGCTTTGCTTTGGGCATCACATCCTCTGCACAGGCTTGACTTACTGAAGGCACAGGATGCCTAAGTAAGATGTAAAGATGTAAAGGGGCATCTCATACCTCCTACTGTCAAAAACACAGTTTCCTTTGCACCAAGTTTTTAACAATGTCTGACGCTCTACTCTGCTGCACCTTAAAAGGAGAGGCTGCGATAAAACATACAAATTCACTATGTTCTCTTTACTAGAGGTTTTCCATGTGAGAAACTCATGAAAACCCAAGAAGAAAAATTAGATCATTTTACACATAGAACCAGGCCATTGAGCTCTGCTGACCTCGCAGCATCAGATCCTTTTCTCTGCTCCTGTCCTACTAGAGGCTCTTTCCTCTTCTGCACTGGATAGGGCTCAGACAATTTACACCAGGAGATGGGCAACTGCAAACACACTTTACACACCAATAATGTGGGGTGGGTCTGTTTCCAAACCTATATATTTCATACCCAAATCTTCCATTGTTCAAGTAACCCACCTTACAAAAACAGCAACCATTACTTGCTTAGATTTTGTGTTTTAATTGATATCGTTATGAGAATCTATTGAGGGGGAGAGAAAAAAAGGTAATTTTCTTGACAACAAAAATATATGTATATATAAATTATACAGTAATGGCTGTATTTAACCCTCGGCACCGATTTGTTTCTTCACCCATGTTCACCAGCGCTAGGAGCTCAGTATCAGAGTGGAGAGTGTTACATGTCTTTAAAAAAATAAAAAATAAAAATAAGACATTCACTCCAGTTTGCAAAAGTTCCCAAGGAAAATGTTTTTTTTTTTTATTTCTCCCCCATCTTCAAACAATTTTGCAATCTTTCAACAGTGTTGGAAAGGGAAGATTTTTTTTTGTTTCGGTCCGAGCATTCAGAAATGCTCACTCTCTTCTGGTCTTAAAAAAAACAACAAAAAAACCTAAACCAAGTCAAGTCCATGTAGTTCCCCACTGTAGTCAAATCACCTTAAATAGAATGAGTCACCGGGTACAGGACACAGCGAGGTTGAGCTGATGGCGTACCAGATTTCTTTGTTATCTTTACTATGGACTCTGCATTGGGATTGGGGGGGGGGGGAGACATCCAGCAGCTTCTCAAATCTAAGAGAGTAGATTTGCTAAAATAGAAACAAATTGTATACACAGCTAGTTGCCCTTTCATGGCTCCCAAAACTCAGTCATGTCAGCTAACAGGCTCCATTTTATAACCATAAAAAAATAAGGGACGGGGAGAGGGGATAATGTAATGCCTACAGCTGTGCAGCATAACCAGCAGACCATGTGCTCGGGAAGCCTGGACCTTGAGCCTAGCCAAAACATAGAAGTTTGTCATTCACATCTATTCCACCTAGACTGCTTTGTCAGTAACCAATTGCAAGCAGAAACAGAATCCTGCCTAGGAAGATACCTGGTATGGACTACTATAAACTGGAGGGTACCTTTCAGCAGCTAGCACATGAGGAGCTGGATTTCTGCAGCAGTCGCTACCTGGTCTCTGCAGGCTGAGCCAGCACAGGGGAGAGCAGAAAACCAAAGAATAAAGACTCTGGACTAATAAGGAACGCCTCTACCCCTGCCCCCTCTAGGAGGCACATGACCAGTCCCTCGATAGACCTTTCCAAAAGCGGTAGCCTGGGTTGAGACACCCCAACTGTGACCTGTCCCTGTACTGCTTGAGCCTGCTGCTCCTGGTCCCAGTTCACTGTATGTTTGAAGTTTGGCCTCTGGGTACACAGGTGTATTGTTACTCCCCTCTGTTTTCACTGCTGTCTGGCTAACTGCTGAATGCAATGCTACCGGAACTCTTCCAAATCGGAGATCCTGGTCCCCTGGGAACTGTACAGATCCTGTGCCCTGATAGCCACTGGCTTCACCAACATGGCTGGCAGAACTGGAAAAGGTCCTATTTTTTCCCACTGTTTGTGGTAAAGATTCTGTTAAGGGCTGGCTAGACTCCAAGTCATCAACAGCAGCACTAAAGCCCCCTTCTGGCCCCTCAGTACTGTAAGTCCTGGGTGCTTGTGACCTCGCACAGTCTGTGGATCTTAAGGCTTGGCGCTCATGTGCTGGGTTGCTCGGAGGTGGTGGGGGTGATGGTGGTGGCTCTGTTTCCTGCTGGGACAAAAGCTGCAGTAGGGCAGCTGTCACTACTGGGTTCAGTTCTTGTGCTGAGCCAGAGACATCCCCTTCAATCAGTGGAGGTGGAGGCGGTGGTGATGGCCCAAGAGGTTCAAGAGGCCTCTTCTCTGGCAGAAGTATGGGAGGATGACAAACTGTAGAACAGTCACTTCTTTTAACATCATCTTTCAAATTACAGAAGAATGTATTAAAAAAAAGAAAAAGAAAAGAAAAAAAAAGACATTTACATAGAGAATAGCCTTCTCCCCTTCGACACTTCTGCCAGACACTGTGGCATGCACTTTTCAGTCAGGGTATTTTCAGATTAGGCCCCATCTTTGAACTAGATCATTAAGGCTAAATACTTCATGTAACTTGCTCATTATTTCTTGCAGTTGAACAGCGGTCTGAACCTGTGGGAATCTTACAACACAATGATTATTCTTACATCAAAAGGGTAAGAGGAAGAGCAAGAAAGCGAAGTGAAGAGTGAGGGAAGGAGAGAGAAAGTCTCACCTCAGAGTAGTGTTAGGTAATGAGAGTTGCTTGCTAAGTGCGATTTGCTACAGTTGGGTGATATATGTATTCTGCAAGCTTGTGCTGTGTGGGAGGTTACCAGCACTAGCCTGCGTCACCAATCTCCAGCTTTAAACTTCTCTTGATGAACTCTTTGCTCCTCACTACACTGCTGAAATAAAGCAGATCTGGACAGCAACGTCTTGACAATGCTGTGGATGAATGGCAACTCCGGGAGGCTTTCAGAAAATGGAAGGTCTCAGCTGCTCCACACAGATTTAGAAACTCATCCCCAGCAGCATTTAAGTGGCCCAATGCCAAAATCTCACACTTCCATCTAATGTTATTCTCTAATCTATACCATTTCTTTATAAAACTTTCCCAGAAGACAAGAAACCCGTATCTATTGAGATCTCCTGCCCATCCCAACCAAGGTAAAGATGGTATAATGTATCTATATTGAGGTTAGGGTCAATGTGCACATGGTTATTTACCTACAACCTCTTCCTCCTCCAACACTGTGGGAGTCGTCTTCTGCTCCTGTGGCACACTGCTCTTCTCTCCATTGCTCTCCTCTGTGTTCACTGGCGTTTCTTGAGCCTTGATCAGCTGGCTCAGCAGGACTGCCAGCACACTCTGCATGTCTTCCTGAGTGTTGGCCACGCTGGACATGGTTAAGTCTCCAGTGACAGCTGGCTCATTGGATGCTTCCTCCGCCATCACTGGCTTCTCAGAATCTGCCTGCTGTCTAGTTACTTCTGTCAATGCATTAATAGACTGGTGAAGGGCCTCCAGTTGCTGCTGCATTTCCGGATTAGCTTGCACATTGAGGAGTTGCGAGATCTGCGATACACTCAGGTTGGTCTGGGTCTGTAGCAGGTTCAGTAGAACTGCCAATTCACTCTGATTCAGCTGCTGGGTGATGTCCCCAAGGCCTGTGAGAGAAACCAAGACCATTATGCACATTACCTGCCTCTGCTAATGGACAAGATACACATGTTATCCAGGATAAGTACTACTACTACTACTGAGCATTTGTATAGCGCTACAAGTCATACGCAGCGCTGCACAGACATGTAAGAGACAGTCCCTGCTCATCAGAGCTTACAATCTAGTCAAGACAGACAACACAGAAGGTGTAGGCAGGGATAAACAAAAGGGACAGAAAAAGAAAAGGGAGATCAGGTGAGTCAAGATCCAAAAGCATCAGCAAAGAGGTGAGTTTTCAGCCTGGATTTGAAGAGGGTCAGAGAAGGTGCCTGGCTTACAGACACAGGTAGTTTGTTCCAGGCATAAGGTGCAGCAAGGTGAAAGAAGCAAAGTCTGGAGTTAGCAAAAGAAGAGAAGGGCACAGATAGAGTAGTTACTCACCTGTAACAGGTGTTCTCCAGGAGCAGCAGGAATCAGTCCTCATATATGGGTGTCATTGACGCCGATGAAGCCCCAGCGGAGCATCTCTCCAGCTTTCTATGAAAGCCTTTGGGAATGCAGGCACGCATGCGCGGTTCCCTTCCTGCCTAAAGGTGCCATCTTACCTCAGTCAAATGACAGCTAAGAACAGCACACAAAAAAATGTAAAAACAAACTATGTACAACTGCAACTCCCAGGGGAGGAGGGAGGGTTGTGAGGACTGATTCCTGCTGCTCCTGGAGAACACCTGTTACAGGTGAGTAACTACTCTTTCTCCAGGACCAAGCAGGAAGTCAGTCCTCACATATGGGTGACTCCCTAGCTCTGGGCTACCAAGGAACCCAGGCTGAACAAGAGAACTCCCTCTAGTCCCAGCAGCAAAGAAAGGCTTTTCACTGACACAACCTCCACCGGTAGCCCAACAGAGGGCAGGAGTTGCCTAAACCTCAAAGAGATTCCAGAGTACTGATTGGCCAAAAGCACTGTCCCTACGGGACTCCCTCCCCAGACAGTAATGGGCCGCAAAAGTCTGGCTTGAAGACCAAGTTGCAGCCCTGCAGATGTCTACCAAGGACACAGAGCGGAGATGAGTCACTGAGGCAGCCATTGCCCTGACACGGTGGGCCGTAACCCGACCCTGCAAAGGAAGGTCAGCCGCCTAGTAAGCCCAGGTGATACAGTCAGCCACCCAGATGGATAAGGTATGCTTGGACACAGCCAACCCCAACTTATTAGGGTCAAAGGATACAAAGAGCTGAGTAGCCCTTCTATGCCCCTGCGTACGGTCAAGGTAGAAGGATAAGGCCCTCCTACAGTCCAGGGTATGCAGAACTGCTTCAGCCTGGCTAGCATGAGGCCTAGGGAAGAATGTCGGAAGAACCACCTCCTGGTTAAGGTGGAAGGAGGAGACAACCTTTGGGAGGAACTTTGGATGAGTCCTAAGGACTACCCTGTTCCTATAGAAGCGAGTGTAAGGCCTATCACAGACCAGGGCCTGAAGCTCACTCACTCACCTGGCCGAGATAAGGGCTACTAGGAAGAGTGTCTTCCAGGACAGGAAGCATAGAGGGCAAGTAGCCATCGGCTCAAAGGGTGGGCGAGTCAGCTGCTGCAAGACCACATTCAACTCCCACTCAGGAGCAAGGGGACGGATTGGAGGCTTGAGCAAAAGCAAGCCCCTGAGAAAGCGGGACACCAAGGGGTGAACCGACAGAGAATGTCCTTCCACCAGTGAGTGGTGGGCTGCTAGAGCTGAGAAGTGGACCCGAACAGAATTGGACTTAAGTCCCTGATTGGACAAGTGCAGTAAGTACTGAAGCACCACTGGCACAGTACAGGAGAAAGGATCCTCTGTACGTAGCTGACACCACACAGAAAACCTTTTCCATTTGAGAGCATAGGTTTTCCTAGTGGACTGTTTCCTAGAGGCTAGGACAACCTCCTCAACCTCCTGAGGTAGGCCCCAGGGAGCCAAAACTACCCTTGCAGCCTCCAGGCCATCAAATTGAGAGCTTTGAGATTGGGGTGCAGAAGAGAACCCTGCTCCTGAGAGAGAAGATCGGGTTGCAACCCCAGAGGCAGTGGGGGATCCACCGCCAACTGAAGCAGAAGTGGAAACCAAGGCTGTCTCGGCCATCTGGGAGCCACCAGCAGGACCGAGGCCTTGTCCTGAAGGATCTTGAACAGAGTTCGGGCCACCAAGGGAGTGGGAGGGAACGCATACAGGAGGCCCTGAGACCATGGAATCAGAAAAGCATCTGCTACTATCCGCAGAGGATGCAGCTGCCTGGAGCAGAACGTTGGCAGTTGCTTGTTCAGTGGACTGGCAAACAGATCTATCAAAGGGAGACCCCATTTCAGGAAGATCTTCTGAACTACTAAGGGATGCAGCTGACACTCGTGGGGCTGCAAAATTCTGCTAAACCTGTTGGCCAGGTAGTTTTCCTGGCCTGGAAGGTACACAGCCCTGAGGAGCATGTTGTGCTTGAGGGCAAAAGAACAAAGGTCCTGAGCCTCCCGACAAAGGAGCCTGGACCCAGTCCTGCCCTGTTTGTTCACATAAAACATGGCTACCTGGTTGTCTGTCTGAACCAGGACAGATTGATGAGCCAGGGTAGGAGAGAAAGCTTTGAGAGCCAAGCGAATAGCCCTGAGTTCTAGGAGATTGATCTGCTGTGCAGCCCCCCAAGGAGACCACAGGCCCTGGGTGCACTTGTTCAGATAATGAGCTCCCCAGCCCTGCAGGGAGGCGTCTGTGGTCAGTACCACTGTGTACCCAGGAAGTTAAAAGGGCACCCCCCTTTAGTAGATTGGGCGGGTGCAGCCACCAGCTGAGGGAGTCCAGAAATGGTCTGGACACCCTTATTCTGTCTCTGAGGTTGCCTGTGGCTTGTGACCACTGATTCCGAAGGCACCACTGTGCAGGCCGCATATGGAGCCTGGCATTGGGGGTTACATGAACTGTCGAAGCCATGCGGCCAAGAAGCCTCAGGCAGAGTCTGGCGAAGACCAGTGACCTGCTGAGAAACTGGTTTGCCAAGGCTATCAACCTTTGTGCTCTGACTTCTGGCAAGAAAGCTTTTGCCAGCAGAGAGTCCAGCCTTGCTCCTATGAACTCCAGGAGGGGAGCAATAGTGGACTTTGCGAAGTTTATGACAAACCCCAGGCTTTGAAGAAGAGCAAAAGTTCTGAGGGTGGCTTGTCTGGCCTCCTGGCACGTCTGACCCCTGATGAGCCAGTCGTCCAGATAGGGGAAGACAGATTCCCTGATTTCTCAGGTAGGCCGCCACCACTGCCAGGCATTTGGTAAAGACCCTGGGAGCGGAGGTGAGGCCAAAAGGCAGTACTCTGTACTGATAATGGTTTCCTCCCACAATGAACCTGAGGTACTTTCTGTGGTCTGGATTAATGAGGATGTGAGTGTACGCATCCTTTAGATCTAAGGAGCATAGCCAATCTCCCTGCTGGAGGTAGGGCAGAAGTATTCCAAGAGTAAGCATCTTGAACTTTTCTTTCTCTAGGAACATGTTGAGGCTCCTGAGGTCCAGAATGGGTCGAAGGCCACCAGTTCTTTTGGGCACCAGGAAATACCTGGAGTAGAATCCGTGACCTTGCAAGTGGGGAGGCACAGGCTCCACAGCCCTGTCCACCAACAGACCTTGAAGCTCGTGAAGGAGAAGGTCTGTGTGCAGGGGAGGCTTTGGAGGCTCCCCTGGAAAGTATGGCGGAGGCAGTTGGTGAAAATGCAGTGCATAGCCCCTGTGGACTATGTTCAACACCCAACTGTCCCCAGTGATGTGGGGCCACTGGTGGGCAAAGAGGGCGAGGCGACCTCCTGTGCAGGGTTGGGAGAGCAGGGACTGAGAGGCTACGCTCAAGGAGTCAAAAACCCCTACCCTGCTGAGTGGGAGCAGGGGCCGGAGGCTTGGGGGTCCTCTGCCTACGGGGCCCATTACCCTGCCCCTTGGCTTGCTGACCCTGGGGTGCAGCTTGGGCAGCCTGATACTGAGGGTACTGTTTGTAGGCAGTGCCCTTCCTCGGGTAAAGGGGCTTCTTACCCAAGGCCTTCTTCTTGTGAGAAGGGGCAGAGGTCTTCCTAGACAGCCTTGTCCTTGTAAGGTGCTCAGTCTCGAGCTGTGCGGCCTTCTCGGCCATCGGCTTGCCAAAAAGGTTCTCACCTCGGCAAGGGACATCGACCAACTTGTCCTGAACCCATGGCTCGAGGTCAGAGGACTGCAGCCATGCCTGGCGTCGAGCCGCGATGCCGGCTGCCGCAACTCGGGCCGAAGCCTCGAAGCTATCGTAGGCGGCGCGGGACAAACTTCGAGCAGTCCCGAATCCCCGAGGACAAGGACTTGAATCTCTGCAAGGGCTCCCTGGAGAGACCAGCAGAGAACCCGGCCAAACCGGCCAACTTCCTGGAGTGGAGGAGTGGCCTAGTGGTTGGGGCAAGGTACTTCAGGCCGGAAGGTCGGGGGTTCAAATCCCACTAGAGGACAGCAACCTTGGGCTGGAAGGACTGGGGTTTCTAGTCCCACAGGTGCTCCTTGTGGTCTTGGGCAAGCCACTTAACCCTCCATAGCCCATGTTCCCTGTAAAATAGTTATCTCCAAGTTATAATGCCCTGTTCAATGTAATTTCAGTTTGTTCAATGTAAACCGCACTGATGCAGAATAGCGCGGTATATAAGAGAATGTAAATAAATAAATAAATAAATAAAATAAATAACTCCTTGGCCAGGTCTCGCAAGTACATGCCCATGTACAGCTGGTAAGACTGGACACGGCAAGCAAGCATGGAGCCCTGGAAGCACTTTCTACCCACACCATCGAGGTTCCGGGCCTCCCTGACGGGGGGCACCGCGGAGTGCATCTTCTGGTTTTTCAGACGATGCATGGCCGATTCCACCACCATGGAATGGTGTGGTAGCTGCCCCTTCTGAAAGTCAGGGCTCTTTCGGAGTCGATAAATCGAATCGACTCGCTTGTTGAGAACCGGCGCCGAGGCCGGTGCCTCCCACATCCAGAAGAGGAGTCGTTCCAGCATCGGAGGAACCGGGACAGTAAAGGCCTCCTTCGGAGGAGAGTCGTACTGCAGGGCCTCGAGCTCTTCAGCTCGAGGCTCTTCCTCGGGGTCCGCCGGAATAGCGAACGCGGAGGCCATATCCCAGACAAACTCCAAGAACCGGGTGTCCTCCAGAGGGGATCTACTCCGGGGCTCAGACTGCGGTGAGTCCGAGGGGACGCACAGTCTTGAATGTGTCGGGGGACTCCTCATCCTCCGTCTCCCAGGCGGACTCGTCCGACGAGGAGTCAGGATCCGACCCCGCGGGGGCCTGGAGCACTGGCGTCGACGCCCTCGGTCCCGAACGGGAGGTCGAGAGAGACTGCGACCGAGGTCGACTTCGAGCCATGATGGACTCGAGTATCGGCTTGGTCTCCGGGGTCGACTTCGATGTTGATGTCCCGGTGGTCGGGGCAGATGCACCGCAGGCTGGCCATCAGTGCCCGCTGCTGCTCAATGAAGGCAGACAGTCTGCTCTCCAAGGCTGTCATCCTGAGACTCAGCTCGGGAGATGCAGCAGCCACCGACTCGGGCCCCAGCGGCGCCAGGCCAGACGTCGGCTCTCTGGGAGGAGAGTCCTCGAGGACTACAGGGCTTACGTGTCCGGCAGACTCCGGCTCCACGCGAAGAACTTTGACAGGTTTCTCTTGTTCCACGGGCCCGGGGCGACGGTCGGGGGTATTAGACCTGGCCCTCGAGGAGCCAGGGACCTCCGACGACGACGCCTTCACGAGCCGCTTCTTCCTCTTGCGTTCCCGGTCGGGGGACCCCCTGTCCGAGGAGCTTCGACGGCGCTCGGGATCCGAATCCCGAGATGTCGAGGCCTCAGACGAGGTCCGGGCCCGGCCGGAGGTTGAGTCAGAGAAAAGCCTTTTTTTCTACTGCTGGCGACTTCGCAGTGCCTTGGAAGACATCTTCCCACATGGTCCACATGACTTAGGGTCGTGATCAGGACCGAGGCACCGAAGGCAGCAGTCGTGTATGTCGGTGAGAGACACCAATTTCTTACACCGATCACACTTCTTGAAACCGCTGGAAGCTATCGGGGAAAAAAAAAGAGTCCCCGCGAGGTCAAAGGACCGGCCTTCCAGGGAAAAATCAAAAAAGGGCGTGAACGCCAGCCACGAAGGGCAAAAACCGAAAAAGAAGAATCGGGCTCGATACCAGTGTACCGAACCCGGCGGGAGGGATACCGGTGTACCGAACCCGGCGGGAGGGGAACTGGCGTCGAACCGGGAAGAAAAAATAGCGAGAATCGCCGAAAAAAATCAAACTTTTATCCGGGATGACAGGACACACGTCCGGTGGGCTTCTCGGAAAAAGAGAGACTGAGGTAAGATGGCACCTTTAGGCGGGAAGGGAACCGCGCATGCGTGCCTGCATTCCCAAAGGCTTTCACAGAAAGCTGGGGAAATGCTCCGCTGGGGCTTCATCGGCGTCGATGACACCTGTATGTGAGGACTGACTTCCTGCTTGGTCCTGGAGAAAGAAGCATTATGCTAGAAGAGCGGAGTTCCCGAGGGGGGTTGTAAGGAGAGATAAGAGAAGAAAGGTAGTGAGGAGCCGCAGAGTGAATGCATTTATAGGTCAGCAGGAGAAGTTTGAACTGGATGCAGAAACGGATAGGGAGCCAATGAAGTGACTTGAGAAGAGGAGTAATTTGGGCATGACGATGCTGGCGGAAGATTAGCCGCGCAGCAGTGTTGAACAGATTGAAGGGGGTAGAGAGATGATTCAAAGAGAGACCAGCAAGGAGTAGGTTACAGTAGTCAAGACGGGAGGTGATCAAGGAGTGGATAAGCGTCTTAGTAGCGTGTTCAGAAAAGGAAAGGGCGGATTTTGCTGATGTTATAGAGAAAGAAACAGGGGGTCTTAGCTATCAGATGGATGTGTGTGGAGAAAGAGAGAGAGAGGAGTCAAAGACGACCCCAAGATTGCGGGCCGAGGAAACAGGAAGGAGTACAGAGTTATCCACAGAGACTAAGAAAGGAGGAAGGGGGGGGATGTTTGGGGGGGGGGGTGGAAGATAAGAAGTTCAGTCTTGGCCATGTTCAATTTCAAGCGGCGGTGAGACATCCAGGCAGCAATGTCAGAAAGGCAGGCAGAGATCTGGGTCTGGATTGCCAGAGAGATTTCAGGCGTAGAGAGGTAGATCTGGGGGGAGTCAGCATACAGATGGTACTGAAAGCCATGGGAAGAGATAAGCGCACCAAGGGACTGGGTATAGAGAGAAAAGGAGTGGACCTAAGACATATCCTTAGGGTACACCAACTGGGAGCGGGATAGCAGAGGAGAAGGAGCCACCAGAACACACACTGAAAGAGCGATGGGAGAGATAGGAGGTGAACCAGGATAGTACAGACCTTAGAACCAAGCGAGGACAGGGTATCGAGGAGAAGGTTGTGGTTAACAGTGTCAAAAGCAGCAGGGAGGTCAAGAAGGATGAGGACAGAGTAAAGGCCCTTGGAGTTTGCCAGGAACAAGTCACTGGAGACTTTAGCAATAGCTGTTTCAGTAGAATGTAAAGGATAAAAGCCAGACTGTAAAGGATCCAGGAGGGCATGAGAGGAGAGGAAGTTGAGGCAGCGGCGGTGAACCATACATTCAAGTAGTTTAGAAATGAAGGGAAGGAGGGAGATGGGTCGATAATTAGAAGGACAGGTGGGATCAAGTGAGGGTTTCTTGAGGAGAGACGTGACCACAGCATGCTTGAAGTCTGCAGGGACTGTTGCAGTGAAAAGTGATAGGTTGAGAATATGAGAGATGGAAGGGACAACGGCGGAGGAGATGGGGCTTAGGAGACGGGTGGGGATAGGATTAGAGGAGCAGGTGGTGAGTTTGGAGGAAGAAAGAAGGTGCGCAGTTTCCTCTTCAGAGATCACAGGAAAGGAAGAGAAGGTAGCAGAGGTAGAGGGGGAAAGTTGGGAGTGAAGAGGGGGAGGAGGGGAAGTAGCTGACTTTGTGGGGAATTGGAGGGTGATCTTGTGGATTTTGTCATGGAAATAGTCAGCCAGGGTTTGGGCAGAAAGGGAGGGAGGGAGGGATCAGAGGCGGAGGCACTGAGGAGAGAGCCTAGAGTAGTAAAGAGACAATGAGGATCAGAGGCAAGAGAGTAGTCAGATGAATATAATAGTCTTGTTTGGCAAGAGCTATGGCTGACTGGAAAGAGACAAGCATGAATTTGAAGTGTAGAAAGTCTGCAAGGGAGCGGGATTTGAGCCAAGCATGCTCAGCAGAACAGGTACAGGAATGTAGATAGTGGGTAGTGGATGAGAGCCAGGGCTGGGGTGCAGAATGTCTCACAGGACGTGGCATGGGCTGAGCAAGAACATCCAGAGCAGAGGAGAGTGCAGCATTATAGGAAGTTACTGCCTCATCAACAAACTTGGAAGACATAGTGGAAGAAAGAGATGAAGAAATAGTGGAAGAGAACCAAGGGATCAATAGCATGAAGATGTCTAAATAGGTTGGAGGAGATAGGTCGAGGTTGAGGCAGCGGGTGATGAAGATTAAAGCTTAAAAGGTGATGGTCAGATAAGGGAAGAACTGAGCTACAGATGTTCGAGGATAAGCAACTAGAGAAAGCGTAGTTACTCACCTGTAACAGGTGATCTCCGGGAACAGCAGGAATTTAGTCTTCACATATGGGTATTGTCGATACAGACAGAGCCTGCGCAGGAACACTCCCCAGCGTCCAATAGGAACGCTTTTGGGAGCATCCCTCAGCACATGCACGTTGCCTTCTCGCCTTTCCAACTGTCCCTCTTCAGTTAAGTTTGTGACTGAGTGAAAGGACAGAGGGAGAGAGGAAAGAGACAGAGATAGAGAGAACTCCTAGGGGAGGTTGGTGGGTTGTGAAGACTAAATTCCTTCTGTTCCCGGAGATCCTGTTACAGGTGAGTAACTACGCTATCTCCAGGAACAAGCAGGAATGTAGTCTTCACATATGGGGGACTCCCTAGTTGAAGATGCCAGGGAGATAGCCCCAGGAAGGTGCCACCCTAGAAAGGTAGGCATACTTCCTCCCATGGATCTCTGGCATTCCACCAGGGTTGGTGGGTAGGAGTTGAATTAGGTCTGAAAGAGATTTTGAAGAACAGCTTGGCCAAAGAAGGCATCTCGACGGGAGGCTTTATCCAGGCAGTAGTGGGCTGTGAAGGTATGTACCGAAGCCCAGGTGGCTGCTCAACAAATGTCATCAATAGACACAGAGTGGAGATTAGCCATGGAAGTTGCCATGGCTCTCACGTTATGAGCTGTGACATGGCCTAGAAGAGGAAGACCCTTACTCTCATAAGCAAAGGATATGCATTGGGCAATCCATTTAGATAAAGTTCTTTTGGAGACTGGAAGTCCCAAACGACTAGAGTCAAAAGCTATAAAAAGAGGACTTTCTATGTTGCTGTGTTCTCTGTAGGTAAAAGGCTAAGGCTCTTTTACAATCCAAAGCATGAAGGTTTCTTTCTGCATTAGAGGTGTGAGGCCTCGGAAAAAATACAGGAAGATAAATTGATTGATTTAAATGAAAAGGCGAAACCACCTTTCGCATAAAGTGTGGATGAGTTCTAAGAACAACCTTATCATGGTGAAACCTAGTATAAGGAGGATCAGTCACTAAAGATTGCAGTTCACTAATGCGACGTGCAGAGGTGATTGCAATTAGGAAGATGACCTTCCAGGTCAAAAACTTAAGGGATGTAGTGGCTAAAGGCTCAAAAGGCGGCTTCATGAGCTGCCCGAGAACTAGATTTAGATCCCATGCCACCGGTGGTGGCTTAATGGGAGGTTTGGTTAATAGAAGACCTCTCATAAATCTGGATATGAGTGGATAAGAGGAAATTGGTTGTCCATTCAGAGGCTTATAAGAAGCTGCAATTGCACTAAGATGGACTCTTACTGAATTGGTCTTTAGACCAGAATTCGATAAGTGAAGGTGATACTCTAGTAGCGATTCTAAAGGTATGACAAGGGGGTTTAATCCCTTCTTGGAGCACCATATAGTAAAACGTTTTCACTTGAAGGCATAAGACCTTCTTGTGGAAAGTTTTCTAGAAGCCTGAAGGATATCCTTTACCTGTTGGGACAGGTTGAAATCCTGGAGGTCTAAGCCTTCAGCAACCAGGCCGTGAGATGCAGGGACTGGGGGCTCGGGTGCCATAGCGTCCCGTCCTCTTGGGAAAGAAGATCTGGGGCATGCCCTAACTCCAGAGGTGTAGCTTGAGAGAGAGATGTAGAAGCAGGGGATACCACGCTTGGAGTGGCCATCGTGGCGCTATGAGAATCATATGACCCCTGTCTCTCTGAAGCTTGACGAGTGTTTTGGGGATGAGGGGAATGGGTGGGAAGGCATAAAGGAAGTCCTGACCCAATGAAGGAGGAAGGCATCCCTTGCCTGACAATTGTGAGCCGGAATCCTGGAACAGAACCGGGGAAGTCTGGCATTCAGTGGACTTGCAGAGAGGTCTATGTCTGGAGTGCCCCAGAGATGAAATATCTTTGCCACCTGGTCTAAGTGGAGAGACCACTCGTGAGGCAGCAGTACTCGACTGAGTATGTCTGCCCAAAGGTTTCGAATGCCTGGAAGATATACCACTAGAAGGTGAATTTGATACTCTCTGGCGAGGGCCCACAGTCGTAAAGCTTCGTTGCATAACGACAGAGAGCCTGTTCCGCCCTGCTTGTTCACATAGAACATGGCTACTTGATTGTCCATCTGGACTAGGACTGTCTTGTAGCTGAGCTTGGCGTGGAATACTTGAAGAGCTAAATAGATTGCTCTTAATTCCAGGAGGCTTATGTGTAGACCAGGTGCACTGTGTAGAGAGATGATTCAAGTGTGCTCCCCAACCCACCTGATATGCATCTGTTAGGGTGGCCTGAAAAAGGGGTTGATGGAAAGGAGACCCCACTGTCAGATTTTCTAGTGATTGCCACCATTGGAGGGACAAAATTAGTCGTTGAGTTTATTATTTTGTCTGATAAGTGTCCTGTGGCCTGTGTCCACTGTGTGGATAGGGTCCACTGAGCTGCTCGCATGTGGAGGCAAGCATGTGGGACTACATGAAATGTGGATGCCATATGTCCCAGCAACTGTAGTAGCTCCAGAGCAGTTAGGGAGGATTTCCCTGCTGCTTGAGAAGCTAGTTGCATTATGCGAAGACACCGAGCCTGTGGAAGGAAAGCCTTTGCCCGTCTGGTATCTAGACAGGCCCCTATGAATTCCAGGCATTGGGAAGGAACAAGTTGGGATTTTGGGAAGTTTATTACCAACCCCAAGTATTGGAGGATTCGCATTGTGTGAGACAGTGCAGTGCTGGCCTCTGCAACTGTAGGGGCTTGAATGAGCCAGTCGTCTAAGTAAGGGAAGACGAATATCCCCCAGGGTTCGCAGAAATGCAGCTACTACTGCCATGCATTTTGTGAATACTCTTGGTGCTGAAGCCAGACCAAAGGGAAGAACCCTGTACTGGAAATGTTTTCCCTTGAAAAGGAATTGTTCCTATGATCTGGATGGATGAGAATGTGAGTGTATGCATCCTTTAAGTCTAGAGAGCAAAGCCAATCCTGGCTTTCAAGGTATGGTAGAAGAGTTCCTAGAGAAATCATTTTGAACTTCTCTCGGAACAGGTATTTGTTCAATTCTCTGAGGTCTAGAATGGATCTGTCCCCTCCTGGTTTTTTTGGAATAAGAAAATAGGGGGAGTAGAACCCTGCACTCCGTTGAAGAATGGGTACCTCTTCTATTGCCCCTTGGGCAAGAAGTGTTGAGACCTCGTGATCTAGCAGATTGTCTGCGGAGGTTTGAGAATTGAATTGCCTTAGAATTGTAGGAGGGGGTATGCTGTGAAAATGAAGCTTGTACCCCTCTCCTACAATGGACAGAGTCCAATCTTCTGCTGTTATCTGATGCCATCTGCTGGCAAAGTGGCATAACCTGCCTGGGATATTTGGGGGATGGGGACCCCTCAGAGGCAGGAAGGGTAAGCTCTCTAGGAAGGAGTCAAAGCCCTTGAGGGGGTGAACCTGCGGAGCTGGTTGGGCTCTCGGGCCTTTTGGCTTCTTTTGCTGTCTAGTCTGTCCCTTTTGGGCAACCTGACCCTGAGTTTGACTCTGCTGGGTATAGAAGGATAAAATTTCCTCTTTTTGCTGAAAGAGGTTTTTTTTTATAAGGCTTCTTTTTGGCTGGAGTGGCTGTAGATTTTGACAATCTATCTAGAGTGGTATTATCAGCATCTAACTCGTTAGCCTTTTCCTGCCAGTTCTTGCCAAAGAGATTCTCTCCCGTGCAAGGAATGTTGCCTAACTTGTCCTGTACCCAAGTCTCCAAGTCTGATGCCTGAAGCCAGGCAATCCGTTGTGCACCAAAGGCAATAGCAGAGGTTCTGCTGATGCATTCAAAGCAGTCAAAGGCCGCATGATTCACAAACTTGGAGACATCTTGAGCATGCTTAACTAGAGCAAGAAAGTCTTGTCTCTTGTCATCTGGGAGAAATGGGCTCATAAGCTCCAAGTCTCCTGTAACTTCTTTAAGGAACATTCCCATATATAGTATATATGAACTGATCCTAGCTGAAAGCATGGAAGCCTGAAACGTTCGGCGCCCAAAAGCGTCCAGAGTCCTGCATTCACGACCTGGAGGATTGGATGCATGCCTCTTTGCACTTTTCATCCTACGCATGGCTGACTCCACCACCATTGAATGGTGTGGCAGCTGAGTCTTTTGAAATCCAGGACATGGTGGAACTCGATACATAGTATCAAGTCTCGTAGAACGAGGAGATGTGGTCAGAGGCGTCTCCCAAATTCTGAGCATCAAGTTACGCAGAATTTCATGGATGGACAGAGTAGCTGCTTCCTTTGGAGACTTAGGATATTGGAGAATTTTCAATTCCTTTGCTCTGGGTTCCTCTTCAGGAGCTACCGTGATTGAAAGGCCCTTGGCCATATCACAAATAAAATCCTAAAAAGACATGTCCTCTGGAGGTGACATTCTGCGTTGGGGAGAAGAGGGATCTTCCAGGAGGAACCCTCTGGTACCAGCAGAATTGTAAGAGTCTTCGGAATCGGAGGATTCTAAGTATTCCTGACCACAATGCTCATGCAAAGCATGGTCCCGGTATCGATCAAAGTCGGTACCGGGTTGATCCGGTACCGTTCTGTCGATTCCAGCCAAAGATGGCATGGGAAGAATTCCCACCGGGGCTGGTACCGACGGTACCGGTACCTGTACTGGTGTAGGTACCGGCATCGGTATCGACGTCAGTACCAGTGCCCGTTGAACCATAGGTACCAACAGTACCGCAGCTGTGAGCAGAGCTGCAATGCTGCGTTCGATAGTGAGGAACCTCTGGTCTATCAACGCTGCCAATGCCTGGGTGTCGGTACCAGTGAAAAACGGCCGGGACCCCTGAGCATGGCACAGGTAGTTCTTGCGAGGTCGAGGCCTCAAGAACATCCCGAAGCCCCATTGATGCTTTGGAAGCCGAAGCCTCCCGCCGGGGCTGTTTTGCCGGTGTGGTTCCCTCAAGGGCAATGCCAATGGCCTCTCGATGCTTAGCAGGAGAGCTACCCTTTGAGGACCAGCTTTTATGTTTAATTACCTGAGATCCATGGGAGGAAGAGGAGGCCCTTGAAGATGTCGATGCAATGGATCTGGCATCCATAGAAAAGAGGGTACCGAGCTTTGCAGCCCGGTTCTGTCTTCCCCTTTTAGTCATCCCCATACAGGAGAGACATTCAGATGGAGAATGTTCAGGCCCTAAACATTTAAGACACCAATCATGGGTGTCAGTGACGGAAATAGTACCGCCACACTTAGTACATATTTTGAAACTATTAGTTGGTTTTTCCATGTTTCAGGAATATGGAGCCTAATGCCCAAAATGGCGCCTAGCACCGAAAAAGAAAAGTTTCTGAAGAGAAATAGTTCGAGGGTTTTTTTTGTTTTTTTTAAAGAAAAGAAAAGAAAAGAAAAGAACCGGCAGTACCGGTAGACGTCATGCGGAGGCAAACGCGACCACAAGAAAACAATTTTAAAGACAAAATTTTCTGCGGTGACAGGGTATGGGTCCTGTCGGCTCCGCAGAAAATGAAGAACTGAAGAGAGACAGTTGGAAAGGCGGGAAGGCAGCGCACATGTGCTGAGGGATGCTCCCAAAAGCACTCCTATTGGACGCTGGGGAGTGTTCCCGCGCAGGCTCCGTCGGTACCGACGATACCCATATGTGAAGACTACATTCCTGCTTGTTCCTGGAGATAAATATCAGGTTACGGCACTGGCCATGCTGGTGAGTGGGGGCAATGGAACAAAGCTGGAGGTCAAACAAGGAGGTAAGGAAGAGGAGCTTTAAAGCATAAGGATCAGAGGGGTTATCAACATGAATGTTAAAATCCCCAAGATTAAGAGTGGGGGAAGAGGAATCCAGAAAGAAGGAAAGCACGAGTCAAAGTCAGTGAGAAAGGTAGAAGCAGACTTGTCAGGAGGTCGATAAATAACAGCTACCCAGAGAGGAAGTGGAGTGAAAAGGCGGATGGAGTGGACTTCAAAAGAGAGAAAGGAGTGAGACTGAGGCAGCGGGAGGGGTTGGAATTGGCAGGAGGGAGAAAGTAGAAGCCCAACACCACCACCACAGCCAGTGGGACGAGGTGTGTGAGAGAACTGATAGCCCCCATGACAGAGAGCAGCAATAGATGCAGTATCATCTGGGAGGAGCCAGGTCTCAGAGCAAGAAGATGTAGAGCATTAGAGATAAAGAGATCATGAGTAAAGCAGTTACTTACCTGTAACAGGTGATCTCTGGGAACAGCAGGAATTAGTCTTCACATATGGGTACGTCGGTACCGACGGAGCCTGCACGGGAACGCTGCCCAGCTTCCAATCAGAAAGCTTTTGGCAGCATCCCTCGCGCCTGCGCGCTGACTTCCCGCCTTCTCCAGAGCCTCTCTTCAGTTGAGTTTCAAAGCTGAGACAAAGGCGAGAGAGAAGGAAGAAGAAGATAAAGAGATGCAACTCCTAGGGGAGGTGGGAGGGTTGTGAAGACTAATTCCTGCTGTTCCCAGAGATCACCTGTTACAGGTAAGTAACTGTGCTATCTCCAGGAACAAGCAGGAATGAGTCTTCACATATGGGGACTCCCTAGCTGGAGATGCCAGGGGGAGATCCCATAAAAATGCAGGAGCCTGGACCAGGGGGTGCATTTTGTTTCCAGGAATCCCCGGCATCCAATGTGGGATGGAGGGTAGGAGTTGACAATAAAGGAGCTGTGAGGAAAGAAACAGCATAGCCAAGGACTAAAGGGTCCTACAGACTACAGGAGTCCTTGGTATATATGATGAGTAGCATTAAAACACATTTAATGTACACTCAAAATGTGCAGCTTACCTACTGTATTGTAGGAAGTAGAAAGCATGATGGAGTCTACTGGATAAGCAGTGGCGGAATCTTCAAGGTGACCTCCCAACAGTGAGGATGAAGGTCCAGACCTGGAGGTAGTAGACGATCCAGGTGTCAACTGGGTAGGATTAGACGTCAGGTCTTTAATGGAAAGCTTTATGGAAAAAAGCTGAAAACTCCTTTAGGCATAAGGTCATTAACATTGAGGACTAAAGGAAGAAGACTGACGGAGTTGGAGAACTAGCCCAGTCCTGGCGGGAAGAGGGGGACTGGAAAAACCCCTATTCCCAAGGAGAACAGCTGTGTACTCAAAGATAAAGATGTACACTGTTTTTCCTAGCTGGCGAGAGATAGGAAAAATATTGAAGCTTGATGCTTCAAGGACTTAAAGAAAAAATGAAAGATGTTAGCACCACAGTGGTTACTGGTGCCTAACAGTTTCTGCATCGTAATATGGTATGCGAAGTAGGGCGATAGACTGTCTAAAACCTCTAGGAGGTAAAACATTTAGTATAGACAGTAAGGGTGATAGTGTGTAAGACATATCAACCCTTAAGAAGCCCCCCAACAGACACATATATATACAGATATATATATATGTGGATGGAATATATATATACACATCTAGATGTGTATATTAGGATAGGGGTAGATAGATAGATAGATAGATAAATACCTAAATATAGATACATTTGTGGGGCATGGTTTTGCAACACCAGAGTAATGATATAGGTATGTAGACATATATGGAGATGCTACATACAAGACAACAGGTTGAAGATACATGTCTACCACCCAGCCCCATAATTGTACATGGGGAATACAAAAGAAAAAGATTCTGTGCTCTACAAGAGGGTGAACCCACTTGGAATATGTATAGAGAATCTATTTCCGTGGATTGAGGGATGCAGGAAGGCAATCCAACAAGATAACTGTGATGTTCGCGTGAAAACAGATGATCATATGAATCTGTAAGGAACAAGGCGGGAGTTCCACAGAACACTGACATGGCAGATGTGCGGAAACGCAGAAGAAGATACCAGAGGGACCTACTGGAGGGACCCAGAGGTAGCATGCGTAAACATCAGCCTTGGATTTTCACGCAGAAGAACTGATATCTCGTGTTAACACCCCAGGCTAGAGGGTGTGGAGAACCCTCACAGGCATGGGAAGGGTTTATAAGCTTTTCCCTACTAATAGAGAAGCTTCAGGGACAAGGTCAATGCTCTATAGCAAGGCCCTCATAGTAGAAAGCTTCTCTGAAGACTGCAGAGAGCATTGTGCAGGAGAGATATGAGAAACTGACTGAAGTCAGGTGTGTTGCCATATCCTAGGAGAGGAGATGGTTAGAATAATGTGAGAAAGCCTAAACGAGTAGGAGGATCCAAGATAGATGACGAATAGCTTGGAATCACTACTGAGGCTAGACAAAATTTTGAACAAGGGACTGGAACTTGGAAAAATTACCAGTAATACCATTACTGTAACTCCTGCAGGCACAGCTGCTGACGGAAACAGCAGAGAGATTGTCCTGTGCCCAATAAAGAAAAACAGACAGGAAAAGAGAGGAGATATCCCTTCTCCCTGTCTGAGGAACGAGCTTGCTAGAGAAGCTTTTCAGTATGGTACCCCTCAGTCAGGGAAAAAACCCGGTTGAGAGGGTAGAGTAAGTAATTTGAGGGTGACGTACCCATAGGGTAAGTCAACTGAAGGAAAAAATGTTCAGTTGGGACAGAACTATCAGGGGATAGTTGCAACTGCTCTTCTAGGGAATAAGAAGGGGAGAAATCTGTAGTCCCTGAACAAAAATTTTCCGACAGGTTAGTATACTGAAAAAGAGAGCTCAGTGAATAAACTTCTAATGGGTAGAAGTGAACTGTAGATTACAATTCCCGGCCCCTATGGTTGCTGGGAATGCTGAGACTGGCCAGAGCTGGGGGACTTCAGGCTAGGCTGAGGCGTCCCTTGTTTAGGTACAGCCGAATGATGGGCAAGAGATGAATGAAACTTTCTTTTCTTAGGGAAAGAAGGTTTGGTAGGACATTTCCTACCCTTTGAAGAAGGAGGTGGCTTAGAATGGTCTTTAGTGAAAGGAGAGTCAGTGGAGCATTGAGCAACCTGACGTAAAGCCTCCTTATTGAAGAGACCTTCTCCTGTACAAGGAGAATGAGCCAGTATAGTTTGTGCCCATCTGCTCAAGTCTGAAGCTTCAAGTCAGGCTCTGCGACGTGCTGCAATGGCAATAGCAGAGGATCTGCTAACGGACTCAAAAGAGTCTATAGAAGCACGAGACAGGAACCAGGATATATTCCGGCTGTGATTGACGAGCAAGGAACAATCAGTAGCCCTGGGCTCTGGTAAAAAAGGGGTCAAAAGAGACAATTTCTCTGTGACTTCCTGGAGTGTTAGACTCATGTGAAAAATATATGAAAGAATTCTGGAGGCCAGCATAGAGGTTTGGAAGGCCTGACGACCAAAAGCATCGAGTGTTCTTGAAGAACGACCTGGCGGATAAGAAGAATGCTTTTTCTTGCTCTTAACTTTCCTTAGTGCTGATTCCACTACAAGGGAACGATGAGAAAGTTGAGGCTTTTGAAACCCTGGAGAGGGTGGCACCCGGTACCGAACCTCAGTGGCTGTAGAAACTAGAGGAAGTCGTAAGGGCGATTTCCAGACCCTCAGAAGGAGATCCTGCAGAGCAGGATGTAAAGGAAGCATCATATTTTCCATTTGTGTCGGTGAGCCATGAGTAGCATCACAACCAGGGATAGAGATATTAAGAAAGGTTGCCATATCCAGGAGAAAAGCCTGAAAAGACTGATCTCCTATGGGAACCATCCCTGGTAAGGCTAAAGAAAGAGGCTGAGCACCAGAGGACGTATAGTGGTGTGAAGAGAGAAACCTAGTAGATGGACAGGGATACTGGCATGTTAACTTAGAGGCAGTGGGTACTGCATCAATGCCAGGTATCGGTTCCAAACTAGGCATCGGTGGAATCGGTGCAAGAACAGGCATCGACATCGATACTGATACAGGACCAGCAGTTAAGTTGCCATCGGGGACTGCTGCAGTGGTACCGAGAGCATGAGAGAGTTATGGCTAAGATCTTCGGAACTGCCTATCTGGAAACGACAGGAGTCGGTTCCGGGACGCGTCGGTACCCAGTCCTTGAGACTAGATATCGGTTCAAGACTCGGCATCGAAGAAAGCGAGGCTATCGATGCATGTCGCGAGGGTTCTGATGCCAGTGGCAGTATCGGCGATGCCGATACCACTAAGGCAGCCTGGGTTACATCGATCGGTACCGAGGGTACCGAGGATACCCGATGACCACTCCTTGCAAAGGGTAAGGCGGTCCACCTCGATGCCGATGCCAGGGTATCGGAACTGATCGATGCCGGTACCGTCCTGGAGCATGGCTGAGATATGGAAATGTCCATCGGTATCGTATCGACCGGCCCCAAAGGCGCCGAGGATGGTGGACGACGATTCCTGGTGAAGAGTGGAACACTCGACACCGAAGCCGATGCCGGGGTATCGGTACCGCTCGAAGCGGATACCCGCACCGTAGACGGCTGGGATTGAGAGAAGTCAATCCGGTGCATATCGATCGGTCCCGAAGGTACCGAGGATGCCCGATGACGATCCCTGGTGAAGAGTGGAACACTCGACACCGGTGCCGATGCCGGAGGCTCGGTACCGCTCGAAGCGGATACCACCCCCGAGCATGGCTCAGGTATGTTCTGTGAGGGGTGAGCCCCAGGAACAACCTGAAACCCCTTTAACGCTTTGGAGCTCGAAGACTCCCGCAGGGGTAATGCCAATGGATTCTTGAGGGTAAGGCCGGAGCCGTCACCATGCTGGGCATGGGACATACCACTCAAGCATTGACTAGTCTTAACAGACTGTTTGTGGGTTACCTGATCCTGTGAAGTGGAGAAACTGGGTACCCTCACTGCCGAGGAAAAAACGGTATCGAGGGAAACTCTAAAAACTGAAGGCTTCCTCACAAAATTATCCCCTGACAAGTCAGGGGAAAAAGGGTCAGGACCCACACAGTTGAGACACCAACTATTGGTGTCTAAAAAGAAACAGGTGTTTCCACATCGAATGCACTTCTTAGGAAAAGAAGGCTCCATAATGAAGAGGCCTGGTAGGCCCAACAAGTTAAGGCAAAAAACTGAAGAAAATGTTTCTCAGAATTTAGTCAAAAATCCACCGGCGATACCGGTGGCAGCGGGGAATACAGCCGCGACCACAAGAAAAGAAAAACTAAAGTAATTAAAGTAAGCAAAAAGAAAAGTTTCTGTGGTGACAGGAGGACGTCCTGCCGGCTCCGCGGAAAAACGAAAACTGAAGAGAGGCTCTGGAGAAGGCGGGAAGTCAGCACGCAGGCGCGAGGGATGCTGCCAAAAGCTTTCTGATTGGAAGCTGGGCAGCGTTCCCGTGCAGGCTCCGTCGGTACCGACGTACCCATATGTGAAGACTCATTCCTGCTTGTTCCTGGAGATAAGCAAGTTTATTAGAGACAGAGTGTGCGTTCCACAAGGCACATGAGAAAGGGAGAGTGGAAGGGGAAAGGAGAGGGATATGAATAAGATTAGACGTGTTGCGTAAAGATCTCTTCTCAGAGTGAGACAGAAGTCTAGGGGGGCCAGGATTGGGGTTGATATCTCCGGATGAGAGGAGAAGTAGCAGAGTACAGGGTAGAGAGGAGCGGAAACGAGGATGAGGTTGCCTTAAAGAGAGGGGAGATGGTTGAAAGAGGGAGAAAGCGATGAAGCTCAAGAGCTGATGATAGGGTAGAAGACAGAATGGAGGGGTAAGTGAGGATGGTAAAGGGGAAAAGGGTGCTGGTACAAGGGGAGACAGTTAGGGAGAATGAAGAAGAGGAATTCAATGATGAGGAGCCATACGAGAAGAATAGAGAGGAGAACAAAGGCCAGAGGATATAGAAGGTGGGAGAGTCAAAGAGATTGGGCGCATCTGTGCGTGAAGTAAGTAATGAGCAGATGACAACTATAAGAGACAGCGAGCCACGGGGTGGGTGGGTAGAGGGAAGGGGGTAGGGTATACGTTATACAGCTGAGAAAACAGAACAAAAGTGCAAAATAAGGGACAGAAAGGTAAGAGAACACACTAACAGGGACAAATAAATATAAAAATAAGTGCAGACAGATAAAACTCACAGCAAATTCACGGAGCGAAAATTCATCTTTCAAGCAGAGCACTATGAGGGCACTGCTCTTCCCAGAGCACAGAGAGGCAAAAAGAGAGCTAGGCACACCTGAGAGACAGGAAGAGGGGCTTGACAATACCTAAGCAGGGGGGAGGGGTTAATCACTCAGGTAGACTAAGAGCAGAGACAGGGAAACAATATAGACTCAAACAATGGAGAGAGAACAACGATAGATATTGAATTAAAAGTCAAAGTTAAGCTGGCCAACACAGACAGGCCAGATAAGGAAGCAGGGTAAGTTATACAGCTGAGAAAGCAGAACAAAAGTTCAAAATAAGGGGCAGAGAGGTAAGAAAAAACAGACTGGCTGTCCACCCATGGGCTTAAATTGAGTATCTCTAAATCTATAGCCATGTGGTTTAGAGAATAAATCTCTCCCTTGGTTCCAGATAGAGGATTCCTACCTGCTAATTTGCCTTCCTTAAGTCCCTCCAGTCCAGACATGTGGGTTCTCTCGCCTCACCAGCAACTTGGAGACTGAGCGTGCCAAGTCTTGATGATGTCATCCTAGATAGGCAACTGTCACCGCCCATCAAGCTCAGAATTCTATTGACAAAACAGACTCGAAGAGCAACAACTAAGAACTTAGACAAAAATGCCCCACAACTATATACACTGCTTACACTTCACCCCCGCGCAACCTGCGCCTGTACCTTTTAACTCTGACCCTCTTCTCCTACACTGTCTCGCATCTGTCCTTTTTCTTCTGTATTTTTTTTTCTTTTCTCCTGTACGGCAGTGTACAGTAGTGAACTGAAGCCCAGAAGGGACTCCGTAAACATGTCTCCACAACACCGATCCCCGGATGTAAAAAAGGAGTGTGATGGAATCTGCATCACCTAGGATTGCCACCATACAAATGAACAGGAATACAAGGGAGGATCCTGGATTGGACTGGAGGGACGACGCAAGGAAAGCAAACTAGCACCTTCCTCATCATCCCTCCAGTCCAGTACAGACATGTGGGATGTACCATAGCAGTACTAACCTTGGGAGGGACCCACGAGCCCAGCCTGAAGTACCGCTGAACCAAAACGTGCATCTCCCACAGCTTGTACATCCAGAAGGTAATAACGGACAAAAGTACACAGGGAAAGCGTAGTTACTCACCTGTAACAGGTGTTCTCAGGGGACAGCAGAAATCAGTCCTCACATATGGGTGACGTCGATGCCGATGGAGGCCGCGAGGAGCAAATCCCCAGCTTTCAAAGAAAGCCTTTGGGAATTGCTACCATGCATGTGCGGTCCCCTTCCCACCCAAGGATGCCATCTTGCTCAATCAAATGACATAGCTAAAAAGACAGCAAAACAAATGAAAATAATTGGACTGCAACTCCAACGGGAGGAAGGCGGGTTGTGAGGACTAATTCCTGCTGTCCCTGTTACAGATGAGTAACAACCTACTGGACATGCTGGAACAACCTACCGTCCAACATTCGAGCCATAAACAACCTTCACCAATCCAGAAAGGCTTTGAAACACTACCTTTTCCTTCAATGCTTTCCCAACTCTGAGGACATCACTTAGCCACAGCCCATCCATACCCTCCCGACCAACCCTGATTCTACAACCACAGCGACCTTTAAATAGCATGCATAAGATAGATTGAAGAATTATGTACATAGTTTTACCTATTCTCCAAGTTTAAATCCCTTGTTTTACTGTAAGTCCAATGTAAGACCCCACACTGGACATTTGTGTTACTTGTAAACCGTGCTGATGTTAAATAGTGCGGTATATAAACAATGTTAAATAAAATAAATAAATAAATAAATAAAACTACGCTTCCTCTGGGAACATGCAGGAAGTCAGTCCTCACATATGGGACTCCCCAGCTACATATTACCCTGAACCTATAGCAAAAAAAGGCTCCCTCATCGAGAGCCGCAAGCAGCCGCAATGAAAACCCTAACCAGGGAAGTAGCACTCCAGTAGTCTGAACACAGAAGGGTCAGAGGGCAGGAGTTGCCTAGACCCCGAAAAGGTTACGGAGTACAGCCTGGCCGAAGGCACTGTCCCATCGGGACTCCCTATCCAGGCAGTAATGAGCTGCGAAAGTATGAACCGAAAACCAGGTGGCAGCCCGGCAGATGTCTGCCAGAGGAACAGAGCGCAGGTGAGCCACCGACGCAGCCATGGCCCTGACCCTATAAGCTGTAACACGGCCCTCCAACAGAAGCCTTGCTTCCTCATAAGCCTGGGCAATACAGTCTGTCACCCATGTGGACAACATACGCTTGGCCACGCCTCCCCCAGCTTGCTGGGGTCGAATAAAACGAAAAGCTGAGAGGCTTTACAGTGACCTTGAGTACGCTGAATGTAGGACGACAGAGCCCTCTTACAGTCCCGGGTATGGAGGACTGCCTCTGCTCAACTGGCATGCGGCCTGGGAAAGAAGGTAGGGAGAACCATCTCCTGATTGAGGTGGAACGAGGAGACCACCTTCAGAAGGAATTTGGGGTGTGTGCGAAGCACCACTCTATTCTTGTAGAACCTGGTATAAGGCCTCTCTGCCATGAGGTCCTGGAGCTCACTCACCATTTGGGCAGAAGTGAGCGCAACCAAGAAAACCACCTTCCAGGAGAGACAGCGGAGGTGGCACGTGGCAAATGGCTCAAAGGGCAGCCGGGTGAAGTGCCCCAACACTACACTGCGATACCATTCGGTCGCCAGGGGGCAGACCGGGGGCTTAGACAGGAGTAGGCCCCTTAGAAACCAGGACAGCAGTGGGTGAGCCGAGAGGAGCTTTCCATCCACGGGATAGTGGTTCGCCACTAGGACACTGAGATGCACTCTGATGGAGTTGGATTTAAACCCCGTCTCGGAGAGGTGGAGAAGGTACTGTAAGACCACAACCACCTGGCAAGAGAAGGGGTCTATACTCCTTGCCTAGTGCACCAAATCGCAAATCTGTGCCACTTAAAGGTGTACGCCCGTCTGGTAGACATTCTGCACGAAGCCAGCAAGACGACCTCCACTTCCTTTGGAAGGAGGAGTGGGGCGAGTCACCAACTCAGCAGCCACGTCGTCAGCGAAAGGGAGCCGAGGTTGGGATGCAAAAGAGAACCCCCCTCCTGGGAGAGGAACCGTGGAAACGATCCCAAAGGAATGGGGGTCTCCACCGCTAGCTGTAGGAGAAAAGGGGAACCACGGTTGCATGGGACTATCAGGATAATTGAGGCTCTGTTGTGAAGGATCTTGAACAGAGTCTTGGTGATCAGAGGCTTCGGGGGAAAAGCATACAGAAGACCCACCGACCATAACACTAGAAAAGTGTCGGTGGCCTCCCTGGCTGGGTGTGGTTGCCTTGAGCAGAAACGGGGTAATTGGTGATTGTCCGGGCTTGCAAACAGGTCCATCACTGGCTCCCCCCAAGGTCTAAAAAAGCCTGCTGGCTACTACCTGGTCCAGCTGCCACTTGTGTGGCTGGAGCATTCTGTTGATTCTGTCGGCCAGCCAGTTGTCCTGGCCTGGCAGGTATACTGCCCTGAGGAGAATTCCCTGCTAGACTGCATAAGAGCACAGATCTAGGGCTTCCTGAAAAGGGGGCTGTTTGTTCACATAGAACATGGCAATCTGGTTGTCCATTTGCACTAAAACAGTCCTGTGACACAGGCACTGTCTAAAAGCCTTCAGGGCAAAACGGATTGCTCACAACTCTAACAGGTTGATCTGTTGGGCACTTTTGACAAGGGACCAAACTCCCTGTGTGCGGTACCCCTGGTAATGGGCTCCCCAGCCCAGCAGGGAGGCATCTGTGGTTAGGACCCTCGAGTAGTGAGGGGCCTGGAAAAGCATCCCCGCCCCCAGATGGAACGAGAGCCACCAGGCCAGGGACTGTACCAGGTGCCCGGTCACTCCGTCCTGGAGATGTCCCGTGGTCTGTCCCTGAGGCACCACTGTGCAGTTCGCATGTGGTAGCAGGCATCTGGAGTGACGTGGACCGTGGAGGCCATGTGCCCCAGGAGGTGCAGCAGTTGCCTTGCTGGCACTGAAGAACAGTGCTTTATGTCCTCGGCTGGCGACATGAGTCTGCTTGCCCTGTCTGCAGGCAGGAAGGCCTTCGACTGAAGGGTATTGATCCTTGCCCCAATGAATTCCAGCTCTTGTGCCGGGCAAAGGTTGGACTTGGGGTAGCCAATTGTTGCAGGATCTGGGTGGTGCGAGTTGTGGCCTGCTGGACCTCAGGGGCTGAAGTGCCCCTAATGAACCAGTTGTTGAGATAAGGGAAAACAAAGATCCCTTGAAGCCTGAGGAAGGCGGCAACCACTGCCACGCAGTTTGTGAACACCCTGGGGGCCGAGGCAAGGCCAAAAGGGTAGTACTCTGTATTGGTAATGATTGCCCCATACCACAAAGTGTAGATATTGCCTGTGGCTTTGGTGGATCAGGATGTGTGTGTAGGCATCCTTTAAATCCAAGGAGCACAGCCAGTTTCCCTGGCAGAGGTAAGGCAGCAATATTCCAAGGAAGAGCATCTTGAACTTCTCCCTCACCAGGAATTTGTTGAGCTTGCGCAGGTTGAGGATGGGCCTTAGGCCCCCTGTCCTCTTTGGCACGAGGAAGTACCTGGAGTAGAACCCCTGGCCCCTGAGGTTGTTGGGCACCGGTTCCACCACCTGATCCGCGAGAAGACCTGCCAACTCCTTCAGAAGGTGGTCCCGGTGAAGGGGAGACCTGATAGGTTTTTCTGGAAAGTAGTGTGGAGGCACTTGGGCTAGATGAAGGAGGTATCCCTCCATGACCACTTGTAATGCCCAGGAATCAGTGGTGATCACTCCCCACCTGTGGGCATACAAAGCGAGTCGACCTCCTGTGGGCTGCCCAGCTCCGGCTGGGAGAGGGGCCATGCTGCAGGAGTCAAAAACCACCACCAGGCTGAGCCGGAGCCGGAGCCTGGGGTTTGAGGACCTTCTGCTTACGCAGACCATGCCCCTGTCCCTTGGCCTGCTGCCCCTGTTGGTGAACTGGGGAGGCCTGGTAAGGGGGTAGTTTCAGTAAGCAGTGGACTTCCTCGGGTAAAAGGGCTTTTTACCCTAGCCCTTCTTATGGGAAGGGGCAGAGGTCTTCTTAGAGAGCCATGTCCTCGTCATGAACTCAGTTACCAGCTCTGCGGCCTTGTTGGTCATGGGTTTGCCGAAGAAATTCTCCCCTTGGCATGGGACATCGACCAACTTGTCCTGAACCCATTGCTCGAGGTTGGAAGACTGCAGCCAAGCTTGGCGGCGTGCACCGATGCCTGCGCCATGACTACCTGGGCCGCCGACTCGGACCCGGGTAGGCCGCCTGAGACATTAATTTGGAGCATTCACAGACAGCTTTGGAGAGGCCCTTGAAGCACTGCAAAGGTTCCTCGGAGAGACCAGCCGAGAACCTGGCGAGTTCCTTCGCCAGGTCTCTCAGGTACATGCCAATGTACAACTGGTACGCCTGGATCCGACAATTCAGCATCGCGCCCTGGAAACATTTCCTGCCAAGGGCATCCAAGGTGCGGGCCTCCCTGTCAGGGGGCACCGAGGAATGCGTCTTCTGGCTCTTAAGCCAACGCATGGCCGATTCCACAACCATGGAGTTGTGCGGCAGTTGCAATTTATGGAACCCAGGGCTCCGGCGGACTCGATACATTGAGTCGAGCTGTTTGCTGATCGCCGGCGTCGACGCCGGCATTTCCCATATGTGGAGCATAAGTCGTTCCAGGATCGGAGGAACGGGTACTGTGAGGCTCTTCCAAGGGGGAGCCTCATATTGGAGGATCTCAAGCTCGTTGGCTCGAGGCTCCTCCTCAGACTCCGTTGGGAAAGCCAAAGCCTTGGACATGCCCAACACGAATTCCAAAAAATCCATATCCTCCGGTGGGGACCTTCTCCGACGTTCAGATACCGGGGAATCAGAGGGAACATCCCTATGCCTTCGGGTATCCAGGGACTTCTTGTCCTCTGTCTCCCAAGCGTCCGCCCCGACGCCGGCAACGACCTCGGTCCCGAACGGGAGGCCGAGTGCGACCTTGGCCGAGGATCGGCTCGGCCTCCGGGGTAGACTGACATCGAGGGCCCGGTGGTCAGGGCGGAGGAACCAGACATGCCGGACATCAGCGCTTGCTGCTGTTCAATGAAGGTAGTAAAACTGTGCTCCAAAGCCACCATCCTGGACCAGAGTCCAGGAGGCTCTGCAGCCTCCGGCTTGGGCGCCGACATGGTCGGCCCGACGCCGGTTCCCCGGAGGGGAGTCTTAGACAAGAACAGTCGGTACTTGCCTAGGCTGATCTGCTTCCCGAGGAACTTTGGCCGGGCGCTCCTTCTCCGACGATCTGGGCAGGCGCTCAGGGTTCCGCGTCCGGCCCAAGAGGAGCACAGTCGTTCGGAACCGTCCAGAGATGCCGCCTTTGAGGATTTCTTCTTCCTCTTGTGTTCCCTCAAAGGAGAGCCCCCTCTCTGAGGAACCCCGACGATGCTCGGGCTCGGAGTGTTCCTCCCTAAACGTAGAGGCCTCAGACGAGGTCCTGGCTCTCGGAGGCACGGGTGATTCATTAAAAATCTTATCATGCTGCTGCTGGCGCCTCCTCAGGGCCTTAGAGGACATTCTCTTACAGAGACTGCAGACCATCAGGTCGTGGTCTGGCCCGAGGCACCGGAGGCAGCAGTCGTGTACATCGGTGAGGGACATAATTTTCCCGCACCGATCGCATTTCTTGAAACCGCTGGTAGCCATCGGGGGAAAAAGAACCCCGGCTAGGTCGAAGACCCGTCAGGCTGCCAGCGAAGGAAAAAAGGGCACGAAGACACCTCAAAAGGAAAAAAGCGAACAAAACGCAGAAAAGACCGACCCGATACCAGGGTACTGAGGCCGGAGGCAGGAAGGGTACCGGTGTCGATCAGTCGGGCAAAAAAGGCACACAGAAAAATCAACTTTTTCCGGGACACGAGGGACTATGTCCGATGGGCTCCGCGGAAAAAAGGAGACTGTGCAAGATGGCACAACCTTGTACGGGAAGGGGACCACGCATGCGTGGTAGCAATTCCCAAAGGCTTTCTTTGAAAGCTGGGGATTTGCTCCGTGCGGGCTCCATTGGCATCATCACCCATATGTGAGGACTGACTTCCTGCTTGTTCCCGGAGAAAACCACGTCTCCACCCTACAGATGTCCAGCGGAGGCACCAACCTCACTTCCACCCAAGACGCTGCTTGCACCCTAGTCGAATGCGGGTGAAGCCCCTTAGGTAACTCTCTGCGTTGCAGAAGATATGCTGAAGCAAAGGCTTCTCAGATCAGCCTTAGAGGCCGCTTCCCCTCTCTATGCACCATCAAACAGGACAAACAACCGATCAGATCTGCAGAATGACTGCATGGTCCTGAGATACCTGTGGAGCACTCTGCGCACATCCAGCTAATGCTCTTCCAAAGAATTTCCACGCTCCGCAAAAAACAGAAGCATCACCAGCAGAAATGACAATTAGACGCAGCACCACTTTCTCCTTAGAGATCGATAGTAAAGACTCCCTGCAGATCAACATCTGAAGCGCAGAAATGTGCCACGCCTAGCAGATGGCCACCAAAGACAGTCTTCAACGTCAAGTCCTTCAAGGTGGAACGTCCCAATGGCTCAAAGGGAGCCTCTTAAGGCCGGCAGATTTAAATTCAGACCCCACGGTGGAATGAGAAAGTGCACTGGCAGTTGGACATGTTACGCCGCCCGGAGAAAACGCACTACATCTGGGTGGGCTATAAGGAGAACCCCTGAATGCACCCCTATAACATGTCAGCGCAGCCACTAGCACATACAACAAGGGTATGGACCATTTGCAAGCTTTCAACAAACTCACTAACACCAGAGCCAAATATCCTTTTTTCCTCAACCAAGCCTTTTCAAGAGCCAGGCCATAAGCGAGAATCGATCCACCTGAAGCATGAGAATGGGCCCCTGCGAGAGCAGATGTGGAATTGTCGGGCAGGAGTCAAGGCAGGTTCGCATGCAAGCTGAGAAGATTTGCATACCATGGTCTCCAGGGCCAGTCCAATGCGATCAGGAGCACTAAGCTTAGGTGAGCTTCTATCCTCAGCAAGCGCCCTATGAGGGCCCAGGATGGGAACACAGAAGATTCCCTCTGTTGGCCACCTCTGGAAAAACATGTCCAAGGCCCTCCAACATCCTTTCCCTCCATCTGCTCAAGAACTGGGATGCTTTTGCGTTCCTGTAGGTCGCCATCAGGCAGAAATCGTGCTGTGCCTGAAGCAACTGCTTTTTCCCCGCCAGGCATCCCAGCCTTACCTCCCACTG
This sequence comes from Ichthyophis bannanicus, assembly GCA_033557465.1. Classification (NCBI taxonomy): domain Eukaryota; kingdom Metazoa; phylum Chordata; class Amphibia; order Gymnophiona; family Ichthyophiidae; genus Ichthyophis; species Ichthyophis bannanicus. The sequence continues at coordinate 73,790,707 of CM066045.1, read as the reverse complement.
AAGGAATTGGTGGGCTGCTGATAATAAATGATCTGCACCCTTGAGCCAACAGAGAGTTAACAGACTGCACTTTGAATTTTTTTTTGGTTTGTTTTCCCTCTTAAAGAGATAGAGAGCCCAAAGGCAAAAGACAATGCCCAAAACTGCTGAATACTGCCCCTTTTCAAAGCACTTTTTTTTTGCTCCAATTCTTATTTGAAGCTCTGTAGTCAAGTCCAGACCCTGGGAAAAAAATGCTCTCCAGCTGCCTGGAGACAGAATACTGAGCTTGATGGGTGGTGACAGCTGCCTATCTAGGGTGACACCATCAAGACTTGGCATACTCAGTCTTCCAAGCTGCTGGTGAGGCGCGATAACCCACATCTGGACTGGACTGGAGGGTTGATAAGGAAGATTCCATTCTCCTTGAGAGTTTTGATAGACTCTGATCTCTCCTTCAGACTGTATATCTCTGCTACAGTTAACAAGATATTCTATCTATCTATTTAACATTTATAAAGCGCTTCAAATACTCTGGTCCTTGAGAAAAACGTGCTAAGATTCTGTATGGATCAAAAGGCCTTGGTGACACTGTTGACCTCTCTGGTCTTGACAAAATTGGACTACTGCAATTCGCTCTTAGCGGGAGTACTCTGGGTACACCTTTGAAGGTTGCAATCACTACAGAATACTGCCATAAAGTTAATTTATGGAGCTAGGAAATATGACCATGTAACTCAGTTGCTCCAGCAGCAACAATGATAGCCGATGACTAACAGAAAAATATAAGATATTTCTTATATTGTTTTATTCACTCTAGACCACCGCTACATCTAAATTATTTATAGTTTCCTTATTCCCTATATTCTTCCCAGACAAATCATCTTGTAGTTCCTTCCTACAGAGTTCTCTATATCTATTTGTCAATCTCGTTTTGCATACTTGGCTCCTTCATGGTGTAATCTGCTTCTGGATTATCTTCGCTCAGAACACTTGAGGGCGAAATTTAAATCGTCTTAAAACTAGGTTCTTTGAGTAGTCTTTCCCCCCATGGTTAGGTGCAATCACTTTGACACTGTTTCTATTCCTTGCCTAGACTCTGTGTTTACTGTATTTTTTTGTGTTTTTGTATGTGATTTTTTTTAAAGTTGTACATATATGTTTATAGTATCTCTCTCTTGATTGTGAACCACTTGGATGTCATTATACAGGCGGTGGTATATTAAGAAGAAATTTTACTTACCATTAATTTCCTTTCCTGGAATCCTGCTAGACCAGTGGGTTATGTCACCCTGCCAAGCAGATAAGAGACAGAAAATTCCAGAAGCTTAGTGACATTACCCTTGGGGGTCAGCTTCAGCATACCACTGGCAAGCATAAAGACTTCAGAACAGCTCAGTGAACAAGCGATACCAGCCAGAAAACTTAAAACCAATGCGTGCAACAGATGATAATGTATATACTGTACAGGGCCAGAAGGCAGAGAAAGAATGTACAAGGCAGAGAACAGCCAAGGCTGCCAAACAAGTACATGTAGGCGTCAGTAAGGCCAGTTCTTCAACAGAGAGCAGAGGGGGTGGGGGTCTTGGACTAGTCTAGCAGGATTCCAGGAAAGGAAATTAACGGTAAGTAAAATTTCTCCTTCCAAATCATCCTGTTCAGATTAGGGGGTAGTACCAAAGTTACTCCCTGGGTGGGAAGAAAACAGCTGCAGCCAAGACGATGGCTCCAAAGAGAGCTGCTTCTCTGGCTTGGATATCCAAGCGAACGTTCTGGGCAAAGATGGGCAGGGAAGACCAGGTAGCTGCCTTGCAAATATCCAGTGGAGCCACCCATCACCTTTCTGCCCAAGAGGTAGCTTGAGCCTGCATGGAGTGGGCCCTAAGCCCCATGGGAACAGGCTTATTCTATAGAATATAAACTGACTTGATGGCCTGCTTGATCGACCACACTATTGTCACTTTAGAAGTGGCTGCTCCTTTTTGCTAACCAAAGATGAGAAAACAAAGGGTCCCATAAAGTGGAATGGATTGGTAACTGAGAAAGCAGCGTAATGCTCTGCTTACGTCAAGAAGGTGAAGAACATGACCATGCCCCAAACACTGTTCCTTCAGAAAAGAAGGGAATGACAGATTGATTTACATGGAAATCTGAGAGAGCTTTTGGCAAAATGGACGGCACTGTCTGAATGGGGAAAAGAACAGAAAGGAGTCCTGGCAAGAAAGCATCTGAAGTTTCTAGAGGCGATGAGCTGAGGTAACTGCCACCAGAACAGTCTTGAGATTCAAATCTCTGAGGGATGCATCGCAGAGAGGCTTGAAGAGGACGCAGGTGAGTGTGGGAAGAACCAGAGAGAGATCCCAAGCTGGAACAATGGGAGGCCGAAGTGTACGCACGCCGCGCAAAAAGCAGGCAATAGCTGCATGAGAGGCAAGGAAACACCCACAAAGCAGCCCTCTGAACCAGGTCAAGGCTGCAATCTGAACTTCCAAGGAATTAAGGGCTAGGCCCTTGTTGAACCCATCCTGCAGGAATGAGAGGACGTCTGGCACCTGCACTCTCCATGGGGATAGGGTCCTCCGAGAACAACCAGGAAGCAAAAAGACATCAAACATGGACCTACGTCTGAGAAGTGGAGGGCCGTCGCGCCTGCGGCAAGCTAGCCACCACCTGCATAGAGTATCCTTTGCATACTAACCAGCACCACACAAGAGCCAAGCTGTATGCGAGTAAGGAGTGGGGTCGCCAATGACTATTGGTCCTTGCCGCAGGAGATCTTTGTGCATGCTGAGGGGCAGGGGCGCCACCCACAATTAGGCGAATGAGGTCGGCATACCACGGACCCTGTGACCAATCCAGCACTACCAGAATTATCCAGCTGGAGTGCGACTCTATCCGACAGAGTACATGGCCAATCAGCGCCATGGAGAAAGCATAGTTATTCACCTGTAACAGGTGTTCTCCAGGAGCAGCAGGAATCAGTCCTCACATATGGGTGAAGTCGGTGTAGACGGAGCCCTCGTGCGGAGCATTTCCCCAGCTTTCAAAGAAAGCCTTTGGGAATGCAGTGCACATGCGCGGTCCCCTCCCTGCCCAAGGGTGCCATCTTGCTCAGTCTGATGACAGCTAAAAGAGAGCAAAAAAATCAAAATGAAGGATATGACTGCAACTCCAGAGGAGGAGGGAGAGTCGTGAGGACTGATTCCTGCTGCTCCTGGAGAACACCTGTTCCAGGTGAGTAAAGCACAGTTACTTACCTGTAACAGGTGATCTCTGGGAACAGCAGGAATAAGTCCTCACATATGGGTACGTCGGTACTGACGGAGCCTGCGCGGGAACGCTCCCCAGCGTCCCAAAAAAGAAAGCTTTTGGGAGCATCCCACAGTGCATGCGCGCTGCCTTCCCGCCTTTCCTAACCGCCTCTCTCCAGTTTGAGTTTTAAGCTGAGACAAAGAGGAAAGGAAAGATAGATAGAAAGATACAACTCCTAGGGGAGGTGGGTGGGTTGTGAAGACTTATTCCTGCTGTTCCCAGAGATCACCTGTTACAGGTAAGTAACTGTGCTATCTCCAGGAACAAGCAGGAATGAGTCTTCACATATGGGGACTCCCCAGCTAGAGATGCCTGGGAGATACCCAAGGTTGTGAGACCCTGAGAAGGGCTCTACCTCCTCCCATAGATCTCAGGCATCCAACCAAGGATGGAGGGCAGGAGTTGATCAAGCATGGAAAAGGTGTTTGAGAACAGCCTGACAAAACAAGGCATCCCGGCGGGAGTCCTTGTCCAAGCAGTAATGGGCTGTGAAGGTATGAACCGAGGCCAAGGTGGCCGCTCGACAGATCTGGTCGATGGACACAGAATTTAGATGAGCCATAGAGGTTGCCATGGCCCTCACATTATGAGCTGTGACATGGCCCTCCAGAGAAAGATTCTTGCTCTGATAGGTGAAAGAAATACACTGAGCAATCCAATTGGACAGTGTTCTCTTAGAGACTGGAAGTCCCAAATGAGTGGGATCAAAAGCAACAAAGAGCTGAGAAGACTTTCTATGCTGCGGTGTCCTTTGTAAGTAAAAGGCAAGAGCCCTCTTACAATCCAGGGTATGAAGATTCCTCTCTGCACTTGATGCATGAGGACCTGGAAAGAAGACAGGTAAATACACCTCTTGGTTAAGATGAAAAGGTGAGACCACTTTAGGCATAAAGTGTGGATTGGTCCTAAGGTCCTACCTCATGATGGAATCTTGTATAAGGTGAATTAGCCACTAAGGCCTGCAGCTCACTGATGCGGCGAGCTGAGGTGACTGCAATAAAGATAACTTTCCAGGAAAGAAATTTCAAGGAGGTAGTGGCTAAGGGTTCAAAGGGAGACTTCATGAGCTGACCAAGAACCAGATTCAAGTCCCATGCCACTGGAGGTGGTCTAATGGGAGGTTTAGTTAAAAGAAGGCCTCTCATGAATCTTGCAATAAGAGGATGAGAGGAAATAGGTTGTCCATTGAGAGGTTTGAGAGATGCTGCAATAGCACTCAAATGGACCCGTACTGAATTTGTTTTGAGGCCTGCATGGGAAAGATGCAGGAGGTACTCTAGTAAAGAATTCAAAGGTATTGCTAGAGGGTTAAGACCCCTCTCAGCACACCAAATGGTAAACCTTTTCCATTTAAAAGCATAGGAACGCCTTGTAGAAGGCTTTCTGGAAGCATGAAGGACATCCCTCACTTGCTGAGACAGATGCCAATCTTGAAGGTCTAAGCCTTCAGCAACCAAGCCCTGAGGTGGAGGGATTGGGGGTTTGGGTGCCACAACATTCCCCCCTCCTGAGACAGGAGATCTGGAGCAGATCCCAAGTCCAGGGAGGGAGCTTGAGAGAGATGCAGAAGTAGAGGGAACCACACTTGGCGTGGCCATCGTGGAGCTATGAGGATCATAGTCCCTCGGTCTCTCTGAAGCTTGAACAGGGTCTTGGGAATTAGGGGAATGGGTGGAAAGGCGTATAGGAAGTCTTGACCCCAATGAAGGAGGAAGGCATCCTTGGCCTGAACTCCCTGACACGGAATTCTGGAACAGAATCAGGGAAGTTTGGCATTCCACAGACTTGCAAAGAGGTCTACATCCGGGGTTCCCCAAATTCGAAAGATTCTGACTATCTGGTCCATATGAAGGGACCACTCATGTGGAAGCAGAACTCGACTGAGTCTGTCTGCCCAAGAGTTTTGAACTCCTGGAAGGTATACTGCCAGAAGATGAATTTGATGCTCTCTGGCGAAGGCCCACAATCTCAGAGCTTCGTTGCAAAGCGACAGAGAGCCAGTCCCTCCCTGCTTGTTCACATAGAACATGGCTACTTGGTTGTCCGTGTGAATGAGGACTGTCTTGTAGCTGTTGGAAGAGGGACCCCTGCAACATTTTTTGAATGGACTTCCACCACTGGAGAGACCAAACGAGGCGCCTGGAGGTTGCTATTTTGTCTGACAGACCCCCTGATGCCTGGATCCACTGGGTGGACAAAGTCCATTGAGCTGCTCTCATGTGAAGGCAAGCATAAGGGACCACATGCACAGTGGATGCCATGTGGCCTAGCAGTTGTAACATCTCTCGAACAGTTAAATGGGTTTTTAACTGAATCTGGGAGGCTAACTGCACTAAGCGTAGGCAACGGGCCTGGGGAAGATAGGCCCTTGCAGTTGTGGTATCCAGCAAGGCCCCTATGAACTCTAGAGACTGAGTAGGGGTGAGTTTGGACTTTGGAATGTTTATCACCAGTCCCAGACACTGCAGAACACGCATTGTGCAGGTTAGGGAAGTCTGGGCCTCTGACTGGGATGGAGCTCGGATGAGCCAGTCGTCCAGATATGGGAATACGAATATTCCTAGAGTGCGTAGGAATGCAGCTACTACTGCCATGCATTTTGTGAACACTCTTGGAGCAGAGGCCAGACCAAAAGGAAGTACCCTGTATTGGTAGTGCTTCCCTTGATAAAAGAACCAAAGGAACCTTCTGTGTGCTGGATGGATGAGTATATGGGTATACGTATTCTTGAGATCTAGAGAACAAAGCCAATCCTGACTCTGAAGGTATGGAAGGAGAGTACCTAGAGAAATCATTTTGAATTTCTCCTTGCATAGAAACTTGTTCAATTCTCTGAGATCTAATATGGGTCTGTAACCCCCTGTTTTCTTTGGGATAAGAAAGTAGGGGGAGTAGAACCCTGAGCCCTGTTGAAGAAGGGGTACTTCTTCTATTGCCCCTTGTACAAGAAGGGTAGTAATCTCTTGACCGAGAAGGTCGAGGAGAGATGTTTGAGAATTGAACTGTCTCACCATGGTGTGAGGAGGAAGGTTTGAGAAATGAAGTTTGTACCCTTCCCTTATGATGGAGAGGGTCCATTGCTCTGCTGTGATTTGTTCTCATCTGGGAGCAAAGTAAGCTAACCTTCCTGGAATGGTGAGAGGCTCTGGTTTTGCTAGAGCCAGAAAGGCTAAGTTCACTAGATGCAAGTCAAAGGCCCTGAGGAGGCTGAGGCTGTTGGGCTACAGGAGTCCTTGCAGCCTTAGGCTTGGCCTGTTTAGGTTGTTGACGCTTTGCAGCAAAACGACCTGCAGAAGATGTCTGTTGACCATAAACAGGATAATATCTTCCCTTCTTGGGAAAATATGGCTTTTTGAACAACCTCTTCTTGACAAGATTAGAGGTAGACTTTGAAAACCTATCCAAAGCAGAATTTTCTGCATCCATCTGTGTGGCCTTTGCTTGCCAATCCTTGCCAAAAAGGTTTTCACCTGTACAAGGAAGATTTCCTAATCCATCTTGGACCCAAGGTTCCAGATCAGAAGCTTGTAACCAAGCAATTCTGCGTGCACCTATGGCAATAGTCGAAACTCTGCTGGCACCCTCAAAAGAGTCAAAGGCTGCACGGTTGGACCATGCTTAAGCCAAGTGAGAAACTCTTTCCTCTTATCTTCTGGAAGAAAAGGGAGGAAAATTTGCAGATGATCTGTAACTTCTTTTAGAAACATCCCCATATAGAGACTATAGGAGTTGATTCAAGCAACAAGCATGCTGGCTTGAAAGATTTTTCTGCCAAATGCATCTAAGGTTCTACATTCTCTCCCTGGAGGGGTAGAAGAGTGCCTTTTTGCACTCTAACTTTTTCATGGCAGACTCCACCACAATAGAGTGGTGAGGAAGCTGAGTCTTATGAAACCCAGGCCAAGGCGGGACACTGTACATGGTGTCTAGCCTACGAGAGTGGGAAGAGATAGTAAGAGGGGTCTCCCATATGCCCAACATGTGATCATAAAGGATCTCATGAACTGGCAAAGTGGCTGCCTCTTTAGGAGCCTTGGTATATTGCAAAATATCCAACCTTTTGGCTCTAGGCTCTGACTCAGGGGCTACTGAGATAGAAAGCCCCTTGGCCACCTCTCTTATAAAGTCCTGAAAAGACAAGTCCTCTGGGGGAGACATTCTTCTTTTTGGAGAAGGCTCTTGAGGAAGGAGTACCGATGCTTCGACAGAAACCTCCGATGCATCAGAATCTTCGGAGGAATCGAAGTATCGCCTGTCTGGATGCTCCTGTAGAGCCCGATACGCGTACCTTGTGGTATCGACATCGGGAGTGATCGGTACCGGTTCGGTACCGATGGGCATCACTGGACAGGGTACCGTTGCAGTCGACACCGAAGCCAATGTCGATGCAATCGATACCGGCACCGAGATCGGTGCCGGTACCAGCAACGGAGCCTGTTGCGGTACCAGCGGCGTCGCAGCTCGAATGAATGCCGTGATGGCCTGCTCCATGGTCAGAATATTCTGATCCATCGACGCCATTAATGTCTGGACATCGGTACCAAAACGATCGTATCTTCACGTCACTTTTCAGAGCTATGTATACCTTATCAGTCAAAAATGAAGAATCAAGCTCTACTTTCTCACCCTAAAGATGATGTATTTTCTAAAACAGTGTGTGAACCCTTTACTTAGCTTTGTTATGCAACTGGGTCTCAGAATCAGAATTTTTACAGATTTTGGATGCCCATTCACGATGGGCTATGGCATAGAATATACTATTGGTCACATTAGATGTGACCTCTTTATATACCAAGATCCCACAGGAAGCAGCAGCACAAGTAATAAAGGAAGCTCTTGTGGAAAGGCAGGACCTTTCTGAAAGTCATCAACTTTTTCTCATGCGCCTATTACGCCTAGTATTATTTCACAATTATTTTCAATTTGCAGAAAACATCTATTTACAGACATCAGTAGTGGCTATGGGTGCTACGTGCGCCCCTTCGGTAGCCAATCTATACATGGAAATGTTCGAGCGAAAATGGCTTACTATGTCCCCTTTTGAAGATCATATAAAATTATGGCGACGTTATATTGACGACGTATTTATGCTCTGGCAGGGGCCATTGGAGTCTTTGGTCACTTTTGTACACTGGCTGAATGGCTGCGACCCCAATATTCAATTCACTTATGAGAGCAATGAGCAATCCATCACGTTTTTGGATTTGAAGGTGTCTAAGGGCGCTACTATTTGGAACACATCTATGTATTGTAAACCTACGGATCGTAACACTCTGCTACATTACACCAGCGTTCATCCTAAACGTTTAAAGGATAGCCTTCCTTTTTCCCAATTTCTGAGGTTCTGTCGCAATTGCTCGGAGGTGAAAGAGTTTAAATTACAGGCGAAGATACTAAAGGAGAAGTTTCGCACACGAGGATATCCTAAAAGCGTAATTGAATCAGCATATAAGCGGGCGTTATACTACAATCGTGATAGTCTGCTGGCTCCCCATTGTACTCAGTCTACAGCTCAAAATTGTGTCAACCTCATTACTAAGTATTCTCCTTACAGTCATGACATAATGAAAATTTTGAAAAGGCATGAGAATGTCTTTCGTAGCATACCTGGTTTAGAAAATTATTATGCACGCTGTGTCTGGCAAAGGCAACGCAATATGAAGGAACTTCTCAGTCCCACAGTTCTGCGTTTATTTTATTTATTTATTTAGACAGTTTTGTATACCGCCTTATCCTTCAATCAAGCGGTCACAACACAAATGGGGGATACATTTAACACGCAGGGATATGAGACACATACACTAATACTTACAGGGAACATGGGCAATGGAGGGTTAAGTGGCTTGCCCAAGACCACAAGGAGCATCTGTGGGACTAGAAACCCCAGTCCTTCCGGCCCAAGGTTGCTGTCCTCTAGTGGGATTTGAACCTCCGACCTTCCGGCCTGAAGTACCTTGCCCCAACCACTAGGCTACTCCTCCCTCTTGGTTCCGAATTGGTAAATCCTGCACATGCTAGTAGTGGTCATTGTAAATATGGCTCTTGTGATATTTGTCCTGTCACCTTGGAACTGGACGTTTTTGAGTATGGCACCAATAAATTTCGTTTAAGACATGAAACTTCGTGCAGTTCTACGTATGTAGTATATTGCATTTTATGTCCGTGCCAGTTAGCTTATATCGGTAAGACCACATGTCCGTTCAGGGTGCGCATGAGAGAGCACAGGAGCAGATTAAAATGTGGATATACACAGGCCCCTATTGTCCAACACTGTATGGATTTGAAACACAGTTTTGATTCCCTGCAATGCTTTTGCATTGATTTCATCGAGCGGGGTTTCGAGGGTAGATCAAGGGATATTTCCTTGATACGAAGAGAACAAAAATGGATTTTTGAGGTTCATACAGTGTATCCAACTGGATTGAATTTACAAATTGAGTGGGGCACTTGTTGCTGACCAATTGCTTTTTAGAATTGCATCACATGACTACAACTTAGCCCTTTAAATTAGTTCTGTTGTGCCATAGCCCGCATGCGCGGCATCTTTTGTTAAAGAGTACATCAGCCGGCACGGGGTAAGTGCTACTCAATAGCATGAAGATACATTATAAATTTTAAGATGATGTATAGGACAACTTTCAGTGTTGTTTCTACATTACAGATTCTGAATGGTGATTGATGCTAAGTTCGAGTAGAAATGATGGGCATCCCCTGATGAAACGTGCGAATGTGAAACGCTACGGCGCTATTATATAGGTGTTGGGAGAAAAACTCACCTGGTCTCAGAAAAGCATCTTTTGATATACATCATTTTGGAATATGAATTAATGGAACTGTTGTTAAAACCCTCCTTTTAGCTTTAAAGAATAAGTAAGCAACAATTATGGGTCATTGATGTGACGTTTTGGGCGCTGTTTTCATATTGCCATATATGTTCGGTAAGTCGCCCCATTCTGATTCTGAGACCCAGTTGCATAACAAAGCTAAGTAAAGGGTTCACACATTGTTTTAGAAAATACATCATCTTTAGGGTGAGAAAGTAGAGCTTGATTCTTCATTTTTGACTGATAAGGTGGACATCGGTACCGGCAGATTCTACCGGTACCCCAGAACATTGTAACAGGTGATCGGTCGAGGCCGTGCCATCGATGTCAACCTGTGACCCCATAGGAGGAGCTTTGGAAGCCGGAGCTTCCCGCCGGGGTACTTTTGCCGGTGCAAGATCCTCGAGGGCAAGCCCGGCGGCATCTCGATGCTTAGAGGGAGATTTACCCTTCGAGGACCGGCTGGATTTATGCTTGGTTACCTGAGATCCACAGGAGGAAGCAGCAGCCCTGGACGACGTCAATGCCACCGAAACTGCATCAGAGGGAAACAGGGTACTGAGCTTAGCTGCTCGGTTCTGTAAACCTCTCTTTGACATCATGGAGCAGGACGCACAATCCGTGATGGAATGGTCAGGACCCAAACATTTAAGACACCAGTCATGGGTGTCGGTAACAGAAATGGTAGCGCTGCACTTAGTGCATTTTTTAAACCCGGAGGCGGGCTTTTCCATGAGGAAATTTCCCTTAGGCCTAAGGCCCAAAGAGACAAAAATATACACTAAAGTGGAACGGAAGAATTATATTTTTTTAAGAAATGAAAGAAAAGACCGGCGGTACCGGTTCGACGTTGAAGAAGGCAGACGCGCGACCAAAGAAATAAAATAAAATAAAGAACTTCTTCAGCAGTGACAGGAACACGACCTGCTGGCTCCGCGGAAAAGAAGAACTGGAGAGAGGCGGTTAGGAAAGGCGGGAAGGCAGCGCGCATGCGCTGTGGGATGCTCCCAAAAGCTTTCTTTTTTGGGACGCTGGGGAGCGTTCCCACGCAGGCTCCGTTGGTACCGACGTACCCATATGTGAAGACTCATTCCTGCTTGTTCCTGGAGATCTACACTTTCTCCAGGACCAAGCAGGAAGTCAGTCCTCACATATGGGACTCCCCAGCTCTAGGCTACCGTGAACCCAGACCTGAAAAATTGGCTCCCTCTCAAGAGCCTCAGCATATGTGATAAGAATTTTCTCTGAGAACACACCCCGTACGGTAGCCCAACACAAGAGCCGTAGGGGTAGGAGTTGCCTAAACCTCAAAGAGATTACGGAGTACCGCCTGGCTGAAAACACCGTCTCGCCAGGACTCTCTCTCCAGGCAGTAATGGTCTGAAAAAGTCTGTTTTGAAGACCAAGTTGCGGCCCGGCAGATGTCTGCCAACGGAACAGAGCGGAGATGAGCTACTGACGCGGCCTTTGCCCTGACACGGTGGGCCGTGACCCAACCCTGCAAGGGGAGGTCGGCTGCCCTATACGCCCAGGCGATGCAATCTGCTACCCAAGTGGACAACGTATGCTTGGAGACAGGTAACCCCATCCTATTAGGGCCAAACGAGACGAAGAACTGAGTAGCCCTTCGATGCTCCCACGTACGTTCTATGTAAAAGGACAACGCCCTTTTACAGTCCAGGGTAGCAAGACTGTTTCAGCCCGGCTGGCATGCGGCCTGGGAAAAAAGGTCGGAAGAACCACCTCCTGATTGAGGTGGAAAGAGGAGACCACTTTTGGGAGGAACCTGGGATGGGTCCGTAGGACCAACCTGTTCCTATAGAACCACGTGTACAGTCTATCAGAAACCAGAGCTTGCAGTTCACTCACACATCTGGCCGAGGTAAGAACCACCAGGAAGAGCGCTTTCCAAGAGAGGAAGAGCAAATGGCAAGTAGCCATCGGCTCAAATGGTGGGCGAGAAAGTTGCTGCAAGACCACGTTCAAATCCCACTCAGTCGCCGGTGGACGAACCGGAGGATTGAGTAGAAGCAGACCTCTGAGAAATCTGGACACCAAGGGGTGAACCGACAGACTGTCCTTCCACTGGTGAGTGGTGTGCTGACAAAGCACTGAGGTGGACCCGAACAGAGTTAGACTTAAGGCCTAGGTCTGAAAGGTGAAGTAGATACTGCAGTACTACTGGCACAAGGCAAGAGAAAGGATCTTCATTGCGCTGAGCACACCATACCGTAAACCTACACCACTTGAGGGCATAGGACTTTCTGGTGGACTGCCTCCTAGAGGCCAAGACCACCTCCTCAACCTCCTTAGGTAGAAGAAAGGGAGCTAGCACTATCCTTTCAGCAGCCAGGCCATCAGATTGAGAGACCTGAGATTGGGGTGCAGAAGGGAACCCTGCTCTTGAGACAGGACATTGTGTTGCAGCCCCAGAGGGAACGGAGCTTCCAACGCCAACTGTAGAAGAAGTGGAAACCACGGCTGCCTTGGCCATCTGGGGGCTACCAGAATCACCAAGGCTTTGTCCTGGAGGATCTTGAACAGAGTTCGGGCCACCAGGGGCGTGGGAGGAAACGCATACAGGAGGCCCATAGACCAAAAGATTAGAAAAGCATCTGCTGCCATCCTCAGTGGATGCGGCTGTCTGGAGCAAAACCTGGGCAGCTGACGGTTTAGTGGACTTGCAAAGAGATCGATGGATGGAAGTTCCCAGCAGAGGAAGATCTGCTGGACCACCAATGGATTCAACTGTCATTCGTGAGGCTGGAGAATCCTGCTTAGCTTGTCTGCTAGGAAGTTCTCCTGACCAGGTAGATAAACTGCTTTGAGAAACATGCCTTGTCGGACTGCAAAGGAGCAAAGGGCCAGTGCCTCATGACATAGGAGACTGGACCTTGTGCCCCCCTTGTTTGTTCACATAGAACATTGCCACCTGATTGTCCGTCTGAACTAGGACAGACTGTTGAGAGAGAGCATGGCAAGTTTGCAGAGCTAAGTGGATTGCTCGCAGCTCTAAAAGGTTGATCTGCTGTGTGGCCTCCCGAGGGGACCACAGGCCTTGAGTGCATGTGCCCTGGCAATGTGCACCCCAGGCCTTTAAGGACGCATCTGTCATCAGCACCCTTGTGTGTGCTGCAGCCTGAAAAGATACACCTCTTAGAAGGTTTGGCAGATGTAACCATCACTGTAAGGAGTTCAGAAGTCATCTGGACACCTTTTCTCTGTCTCGGAGGTCGCCGGTGGCTTGTGTCCACTGATCCCTGAGGCACCATTGAGCAGCCCGCATGTGCAGACGGGCATTCGGGGTCACATGTACCATGGATGTCATGTGGCCCAGGAGCCGCAAGTAGTGCCTGGCGGAAACACGAGAATTGCTTTGGAACTGGTTGGCCAGTCCATAAGTCTGTGGTCCCTGTCCTCGGCCAAGTAAGCTCTTGCCTGAAGAGTGTCTAGTCTCGCCCCTATAAAATCTAGGTTCTGAGAGGGGAGCAAAGTGGACTTTGCATAGTTTATGACAAAACCCAGATGCTGAAAAGAGACAGTGCGAAGAGTGGCCTGTCGTGCCTCCTGGAGTGACTGGCCCCTGATTAGCCAATCGTCCAGGTACGGGAAGACAAAAATCTCCTGATTTCTGAGAAAAGCCGCTGCCGCCACCACCACCAGGCATTTGGTGAAAACCCTGGGGGCAGAGGTCAGTCCAAAAGGAAGCACTCTGTACTGAAAGTGGTTCCCTCCCACCACAAATCTGAGATATTGTCTGTGGTCTGGATGGATGAGGATGTGAGTGTAAGCATCCTTTAGATCTAAGGAGCATAGCCAGTCTCCCTGTTGGAGGTACGGCAGCAGTATCCCAAGGGTAAGCATCTTGAACGTTTCCCTCTCCAGAAACGTGTTCAGATTTCACAAGTCTAGGATAGGTCTGAGGCCTCCTGTTCTCTTTGGTACCAGGAAGTACCTGGAGTAGAAGCCTTGCCCTTCCAGGTGGTGTGGCACCAGTTCCACCGCCTGTTCCTTTAGAAGACTTGCCAACTCCTGAAGGAGGAGGTCCCTGTGTAGAGGGAGTCTTGGAGGCTCCCCTGGATAGTAGGAGGGGGTAGCTGATGGAAATGGAGCATATAGCCCTTCTGGACTATGTTCAATACCCAGGTATCCCCTGTGATGTCTGGCCATCTGTAGGCGTACAGGGCTAGCCGACCTCCTGTGTTGAGTGAAGCTACTGGCGGAGGAGAGGCTATGTTGTGGGAGTCAAAAAAAACCCTCCCCGCTGTGCAGGAGCTGGGGCTGGCGGCTTGGGGGTTTTCTGCCTACGGGGCCCATGTCCCTGCCCTTTGGCCTGCTGGCCCTGTTGGGGAGCTGGAGAGGCCCGATACTGAGGGTAGGTTTTGTAGGCAGCACCCTTCCTCGGGAAAAAGGGCTTCTTCCCTGAGCCCTTCTTTTTTGTGAGAAGGGGCAAAAGTCTTTCTGGACAGCCTTGTCCTGGTGAGAGTCTCAGTCTCGATTTCTGCAGCCCTTTCAGTCATGGGCTTGCCGAACAGGATGTCATCTCGGTATGGGATATCGACCAACTTGTCCTGCATCCATGACTCCAGGTCCGATGACTGTAGCCAGGCCAGACGGCATGCACCAATGCCAGCTGCAGCTACCCGAGCCGAAGCCTCAAAGCCATCATAGACTGCTCGAGAGATAAACTTCGAGCACTCACAGATCCCCATAACGAGGTTTTGAATCTCTGCAAGGGATCCTCAGAGAGGCCAGCCGAGAACCCGGCAATCTCCTTTGCCAGGTCCCATAGGTACATGCCCATGTACAACGGGTAAGTCTGGACACGGCAAGATAGCATAGAGCCCTGGAAGCACTTTCTACTGAGGGCATCTTTTGACTTTTCAGTCTGTGCATGGCTGATTCCACAACCATGGAGTTGTGCGGTAGCTGCGCCTTTTGGAACCCAGGGCTCTTACGAACTTGATAAATGGAATCGACCCGCTTGCTAAGAACCGGCACCAAGGCCGGTGCTTCCCACATACAGAAGAGCAGCCATTCCAGCATCGGAGGAACCGGAACAGTAAAGGCTTCCTTCGGAGGAAAGTCATACTGGAGGGCATCAAGCTCTTCGGCTCCTCCTCGGCCTCTGCCGGGAATGCCAAAGCCTTGGCCATGTCCCTGACGAAGTCCGAGAACCGGGGGGACCTTCTCCGAGGCTCGGACTCAGGGGGGGTCCACCGGGTCCGGAAGGTGTCAGGAGACTCCTCGTCCTCTGTCTCCCACGCCGACTCCTCCGAGGAGTCGTCGAGCGGCTCTGGCCGTTTGGGCCCGACATCGGTTCTCCCGGAGGAGAGTCCACAAGGACAACAGATGTTACCTGACTCGGGGACTCCGGCTTCAGGCGAGGCAGTTTGGTTGGCCGCTCCGACTCCAAAAGACCGGGACGGCAGTCAGGGTTGCACGACCTGGCCCTCGAGGATCCAGGTGCCTCCACTGACGCCGCCCTCATGAGCTGCATCTTCCTTTTGTGCTCCCAGGTGGGAGACCCCCTTTCAGAGGACCCACGATGGCGCTCGGGGTCAGACTCCCGAGATGTCGAGGCCTCTGATGAAGTCCGGGCCCGGCCGGACACAGACTCCAAAAAAATTCTCACACGTTGATGCTGACGGCTCCGAAGCGGCTTTGACGACATCTTGCCGCACAGGCCACAGACCAGCGGGTCATGGTCGGGCCCGAGGCATCGGAGGCAGCAGTCATGTGTGTCGGTGAGAGACATATGTTTCTTACACCGATCACATTTCTTAAACCCGCTCGCAGCCATCGGGGGAAAAAGGACCCCTGCAAGGTCAAAAGACAGGGCTGCCAGTGAAAATAACAGAAAAAGCACGAACGCTAGTGACAAAGGACAAAAAACAAAAAAAAGTTCCAGGCTCGAATCCGGTGTACCGAGCCAAGGCGGGATGGGGAATCGGCATCGAACTGGATAAAGGGACACGAAAAATCGCAGAAAAATCAAGTTTTTAACCGGGTGACACAAACTACGTCCGTTGGGCTCCGTGGAAAAAGAGTGAGCAAGATGGCACCCTTGGGCGGGAATGGGACCGCGCATGCGTGCTGCATTCCCAAAGGCTTTCTTTGAAAGCTGGGGAAATGCTCCGCACAAGGGCTCCGTTGGCGTCACCCATATGTGGGGACTGACTTCCTGCTTGGTCCTGGAGAAAAAATGTACCCAAGGGCCAGGGTTGGACTAGGGCATCAAAGCCCCGACAGCTTGGAAAGACTGGCACCTTGGAGTTGGAGGAGGTGGCCATCAGATCTAGAGCTGGATGGCCCTACTGGCACACAATTTTCGCGAATGCCCACAGAGTGAGTTCCCACTCGCTGAGATCCAGTACATGATAACTGAGGAAATCCGCCTGAACATTCTCTGCTTCCGCTATGTGCTGCACCAAGAGTGCCACGAGACTGCTCTCTGCCCATGGGAATAAGAGGCTCATCTCCAGGGCCACTCCTTGACATTTGGTCCCACCCTGCCAGATGAAATAAGCCACCAGCATGGCTTTGTCCGAGATCACTCAAACTGCTCAATCCCAGAGAAGGATCTGAAAGTAAATTTAGTGCCAGACAGATGGCATGCACTTCGAGGCAAATGATTGTCCAGTTGGCTTCGCGCTTGACCCAAGATCCTTGCACTATTGTCCCAAAAAGTGCGCTCCCAGCCCTCCATACTGGAGTTGGTGGTTAAGAGTACCCTACTACTACAATTTAGCACTTATATAGCGCTACACACGCAGCGCTGTACAGAATACATGCAAAGACAGTCCCTGCTTGTCACAGCTTACAATCTAGTCAAGACAACACAGAGCCAGTGTCAATATGGGGGAAAACAAGAAATGGCACTTACAATTCGGGGCAAAACAAAATATGGCATTTACAATATAGTCATGACAAAGGACGGGAGTCAGGTTAAGACAGAGAATAGAAGTCAGGATCTGAAAGCAACAGTGAAGAAGTGGGTTTTCAACCAGGACTTGAAGAGGGCCAGGAAGGTGCCTGGCGTATAGACACAGCTAGGTTGTTCCAGGTGTAAGGTGCAGCAAGGTGAAAGGAAAGAAGTCAGGAGTTAGCGGTGCGAGTGAAGGGCCTAGATAGAAGTAATTTGTTAGAAGAGCGAAGTTCCCGAGAGGGGATGTAGAGAGAGATAAGAGATGAAATATATTGAGGGGCCATAGAGTGAGTGCATTTATAGGTCAGGAGGGGAAGTTTGAATTGGATGCGGAATTCGATAGGGAGCCAGTGAAGCGACTTGAGGAGTAATGTGGGCATGGCGAGGCTGGCAGAAGATTAGTCGAGCAGCATAATTTTGAATAGACTGAAGGGGGACGAGATGGCTCACAGGGAGACCAGCAAGAAGTAGGTTGCAGTAGTCGAGGCGAGAGGAGATTCCCAATGCAGTATCTCCAATGACATCCCTCGCAACAAATGGCGATGACAAAGCCACCACCTCAGACTGTAGTATACAGCAGGTAAGAGGGCAAAATGGACTTGGCAGTCCTAGGTGCAAGGGGACCAGTGAGGCAGCAGAGTGCACTGTAGCAAACACATATGAGCTCGAGCCCAGGGAACTACGTCAAGAGTGGCTGTCATGGTGCAGAGAACTTTCAGGTAATCCCATGCCCTTGGAGCCAAGCAGCACTGGAAGGCATGGAGCTGTGTGCAAAGTTTCTTGCATCTGTCCTGGGTAAGAAAGACTCACCCTGCTTTGGTGTCAAAATAAACTCAAAGGAATTTAAGAAACAGTTGGGTGTAGGCAGCGTTTGATCTGGTTGACTACCCAGTGAAGCAGCCCAGAAAACAGATGACTTGAGATACTGCTGAGATTGCCTCCTCGTGAATTCTGGCTCTGATCAGCCAGTAGTCTAGGTAAGGATGTACTCTAATACCCTGGTGGCGTAGAGCAACTGCGACCACTACCATTACATTGAAAAAGGTACGGGGGGGGGGGGGGGGCTGTGGAGAGATCAAACAGCAGGGCCCTGAACTGATAATGCTGTCCCAGCACCGCGAAAAAGCATGTACTGCTGATGGTCCTTGCAGACTGGGATGTGGACATACGCTTCTGCAAGGTCCAGGGATGCCAGAAACTCACCTGGTCGGACTGCTTGGATGACCGATTTCAGAGTTTCCATCCAGGAGCATGGTACACAGAAACAGTGGGTGACGCCCTTGATGTCTAAAATAGGCCAGAAGGAGCTGTCCCTTTTGGGAAGAACAAAATAGACAGAATAGTGACCGGAGCCTCTTTCCAAGGGGAAAACCGGACAGATATCTTGGAGCTGCAGGAGACATTGCAGAGTGATTCGCACAGCAGTCTTTTTGGAGGGCGAAACGCATGGAGAGAGAAGGTGGTGTGAATTGGCTTGGCAAGGTCAAGAACATATCTGTGCATGATCACCTCAGGTACCCATTTGTCAGAGGTAATGTGGGTCCATTTGCGGGAGAAAAGTTATAACCGACCCCCAAACAGTCCTGAAAACCTCTTAGGAGTAATTGTCTCATGTGTGACAGACACTCTGAAAGGTACTGCATCTTGGATCCAGATTTGTTTTAGGATGTAGGTTTCCCTGGATGGTAACGCTGAGCATCTCTGAAGTGTACCCTGTAAAAGAAGGAGGTGGTGAAGAGACGACGAGAACTGGATTTAGGCTCGTCTTCCTTCGAATGTCGAGGCTCAACTTCCCACAAATCCTTCACAAGCTTATCAAGATCCTCACTAAAAAAAAATCTGCCCTTGAAAGGAATCTTGGCGAGGTGGGACTTGGAAGCTGCATCAGCATTCCAATGGTGCAACCACAGCCAGCACCTTGTCACTGTGACTGTGGCCATGGAATGAGCCAACAAGCGAAGCAGATCATAGAAAGCATCGGCCACAAAGATGGTAACCGATTCCAAGCGAGTCCTCTGGCAGCAACTGAAGCCAACACAACAGAGCATGTGCTGCTAAGCCCCCACATACTGAGGCCTGCAGTACTAATGAAGAGGCAGAAATGGTTGTCTTCAGGTGGTCCTCTACCTTGCTGTCTTGTTTGGTCTCTGAGTGCTGTGCCACCCTCCACAGGAAAGCACAGTTACTTACCTGTAACAGGTGATCTCTGGGAACAGCAGGAATAAGTCTTCACATATGGGTATGTCGGTACCGATGGAGTCTGCACGGGAACGCTTCCCAGCGTCCAATCAGAACGCTTTTGGAAGCATCCCAACACACCTGCGTGCTGCCTTCCCGCCTTTCCCAACTGCCTCTCCTCAGTTAAGTTTTAAAGCTGAGGCAAAGAGAGAGAGCGAGCAAGGAAGGGAAAGATAGAGATAGAGAAATGCAACTCCTAGGGGAGGTGGGTGGGTTGTGAAGACTTATTCCTGCTGTTCCCAGAGATCACCTGTTACAGGTAAGTAACTGTGCTATCTCCAGGAACAAGCAGGAATGGAGTCTTCACATATGGGGACTCCCAAGTTGAGATGCCCAGAGGGAGTCCTAGCATGTTGCGAATCTAGAACGAGCCATGTTACTCCTCAGAACCTCAGGCATCCTGGGGATGGAGGGTAGGAGTTGAATACAGAAAAGGTGCTGTGGAACAGCTGGACTGGAACAGGACTTCTATAGAGGAAGACCCTGTATAGAGGGCATTTAGTAGTAAAATATTGTAATATGAGCCTCCCTTGTTGGCATTGCAAAAGTCTACTGAGGTTCATATGGATCTGTTAGAAGAGCCAGTGAAAAACCTCAAGGAGTACCTCACTGAGAAGTAGAGGTAATAAATGTAGAAAAAACAAGGAGGTCAGAACCCTTCAGGGTGAGAAATAGCCCCAGGGGAAACTGAGGTAGTATAAAGAGGTAGGGCTTCAGCGGAAAACGCAGAAGGTACTATTACCTCTCGGACCTAGAACATCGTTAAAACCTTTGGAATATAGGAATAGAGGCTACCTCAAAACCCTCCTGGAGTCACCCAAGGAACCCAAACGTACGTAAGTCGTAACAATGGTATACCTCTACCCTACGTGCTCTGAAGAAGGAGCTGAGAAAACAAGAAAGAAAATGGAGGAAACTCAGAACCGAAGAACAGAGGATGGGATACCTCAACCTCCTAGTAACCTACAAAAATGAAGTCAACCAAGCAAAAAAGACACACCACACAAACACACTCAATAAGGCCCTCAACAGACCCAGGGAGCTTTTCGCACTCGTGAAATCGCTCACCAAAGCACCGCAGGACTGCAATTCCAGCGGAAACATAACTGCCAAACGGCTAGCTGACCATTATGCCAACAAGCTTAAGCCCACAGCGCCTGCCCTCCGCACCCCAAAGCCAGATGCAGTGGACCCCCTACAAAACATCAACACCCCACAAGCACCAGACCAAGGCAAAAAATGGTCTACCTTCCAGAGTGTGGATGACCAGCAAATAAGAAACATCATCACCAACCTAAATACCACAACCTCCCCTCTAGATCCCTGTCCAGCCGCATGGATCAAGGCCACCAAACATGAAATGGCTCAGCACATCTCTCACATAGTGAACCTTTCACTACAACAAGGTATAATGCCATCACTGCTCAAAAAATCTATCATACGACCCATTTTGAAAAACAAATCACTCGACAAAGACGACCCATCCTCCTACCGTCCAATTTCAAGTATATCCTTCCTCGCCAAAATTATCAAAAAGGCTGTTCAGCACCAGCTGCAGGATCACATTGACGACTCAATCGCCCTCGATGTCCATCAATACGGGTTTCGTCAACATCACGGTGTAGAAACTCTCCTGCTAGCCCTAATGGACAACCTACTCAAAGGCTTAGAAAACAAGAGTAAGATGTATATGCTTATATTTATCGATATATCAACTGCCTTTGACTCCGTACACCACCCCACACTTCTGGAGCGTCTCGCAACCATAGGCATTTCTGGTACTCCATTAAAATGGTTCTCTTCCTACATAACAGAATGCAGGAGGTCCAATTCAACAATGACAAGGCAGCCCCCTTCCTACAAACTCAAGGCATTCCGCAAGGCTCTGCCCTCTCCTCCCTCCTCTTCAACTTATACCTACGACCTGTGTGCAAGATTTTCCAGGAACATGAGATCAACTACCATATATACGCTGATGACCTGATGCTATATACACAACTCGATGTGAATAACCCAAACCTCAACAGTCTTGAAAAATGCATACTCAAACTGCAAACCTGGCTACAACGAAACATGACCATAAATCACAAAAAAACAGAAGTCATGTGTATATCCAGGAACACTGGTTTCAAGCCCCCAGCTACGGTCACCATGAACACCACCACCTACCACATCAAGACTGAGATAAAATATTTAGGAGTGCTGCTTGACAGCAACCTACATATGGACAAACATCTTCGAAATACCCATCGGGCTATCTTCCATAAATTGAGAACGTTGCAGCCATTACGTAACATCCTGGATCATGCCGACTTCAGGTCAGTCGCACAAGCACTCATCATTCCGCACCTAGACTATTGCAACGCCATACTGCAAGGCTTACCAAAGAAAACCACAAATATCCTGCAACTGGCACAAAACGTCGCTGCAAGAATCATTATGCAAAAAGGCCTCACTGAGCACATTACACCCGTACTAATCGAGTTGCATTGGCTCCCCATTGTGGCCCGCATTCAATACAAAATGATAGTCACTACCTTCAAACTCATTCATAATTTAGCACCCTCACAGCTCAGCAGCCTAATCTCTAATCTACCCAACAACAGAAGTAGAAGAACAGCAAGCCTCAATACCCTTTGTCTCCCGAAATGCATCAGAAATGTTAATGCTTGCACAAGTAAAAGAGCGTTCTCACTGATAGCTCCACTACTCTGGAACCGGCTGCCATTGGACCTGCGTGCAAACTGTGATCTGAAAGATTTCAGAAAAAAGCTTAAGACGCACCTCTTCCAATCACATTTCAATATAACCTAGCATCAGTACCCAGCCTCCTCTTTATTCCACCACTAACCATATACTTTGGAATGGGAAAGCCACCCTACCCTAAGTATTAGCCCAACAGGTAATGCACTCAGCCTATGTGTATATATGTATATAATATTTACTGTTTGAAGTGTTCCCAACAATCAACTGTAAAATGTAACTATGATTGCCATGCTCTCCCCCCCCCCTAAATCTTCAATGTATACCCTTCTAGTTCTTGGCCGGTACAGCCACCCTTACCTTGTATGGCAGCCGCTGCTGATCGCTGGAAGCAGCGGGATACAAATGTACACTAAATAAATAAATAAATTAGACAAAGCTTAAGCTGTTTTGGTCCAAGAACAGTACAATCCTAGGACCAAAAGAAAAATGAGTCTGACCCATCTGGACTGGCAATGGAATTAATCCATGTAGGAGAGAAAGAGTATGGAGACCCCTGTATCTGATAAGAAAGTAAGGACAGACTTAGGAAGCGCTAAGCTTTAGATTAACTGAAGTTCCGCAATGTCTTTCCTAAATGGGGTCAATTAGGAAAGAAAAAGGTACATGGAGAGCTTCAAAGGTACCTAACCCCTGAAAGGTTATGTGGTTATATGTGTAGAACCCTAAGTATGCTGGCACAGCATTGATAGGGGTAGTGCCCATCTGTCAGGATCATATAGGAATGTATGGATATCTGAACCTAAACAGACAGATAAGTATGAGGATACATATCTACCTAAAAGATATATCTCACTAGATATCTATATCTATCTATCTATATGTAGATATATTCCTAAATATATACACCTATAGGGTATGTATATGCATATATATATATATACATATATATATATATATATATATATATAATATATATATATATATATATATATAGATAGATATATATATAGAGAGAGATATGTATGGGCAGAAGATACACATATATATATGAATATGTAAGCATATAGACACATGTCTCCAGGTAGGTGTATGGAGAGATGCCTATAGAACGAGATCCCCCTAGGAATATGGGGAAAGAGAAAGATTCATCTAATAGCAAGAAGGGTGATACCTGCTTGAATAGATGCATAGAGAATCTTCTTTCCCTGGTTATGACTGACAAAGTCAGAGGAATGGTTTCCCTGACAAGAAGGAATCTAGATTCCTTTCAGAAATCGAGCTCTTGAATAACCAGGATGGCCTACGTGAAAAATGCAGAGGATAACTTCAGTCTGCAGGCAGCAAGTCCAGATCTCTCCAGAACTGCAGTATGGTGATTGGATGGAGGGCACCAGTGGAATAAGATACCATAGTGACCTGCCTATAAGGGCAAGATGGGTATCAGGCGTCCTTGAGCTGCCACCGAAAGAAAACTATCTCTGGCGAGAGTCCAAAGGAGATATGGGCCAAGCCAGGGAATTGGCCATTCTTTAGGTTTTCCCGTGATGAAAGGCCTGTGTCTTATGTCTCAAAAGAGATTTTAGATGAGATGGTAAGGGTAGGGAACACCTACCAGCCATGAGAACATGACTGGGGGAACCCCTCCTAACCATCTAGGGTCATCTGCTAGGCAGAATACTAATGCTCTCTAGCAAGGGCCCATAGTGCAAAGCTACTCTGTAGAGTCGCAGAGAGCATACTGCAGGTTGGTTAGAAGAAAAAACTGACTGTTTAAAGCCAGTGGGCAACTTAACTATTCTGCCAAGGACAAGGGGCAGAGAATAGAAGTTAACCAACCAGTATGTGATAATAGGGTTTCCAAACAAGGTTAATAACCTGTTTGGGGTTTAGCACTGAGGCTAGAAGAATTGCTAGTGGAGGGGAAACCCTGGTTGTGTGGTGAACAGAACCAGTGGCTTAACCACTAGGAATTGCTGTATCTGCAGCAACTACCAGGGCAGCAGAAGAAAATTTCTTTTCTCCTCCTTTTTTGGATTGGGAAAAGAAACAGACATGGTAGGACTTCCTATTGTCTGATGAGCTGCCCTAAGGTAATAAAGGGGGAGACAACTCTAGAAGGGAGAATCCCCCTGTGGAATAGGTAGAGCACCATAGGGGCTTACCAGTGTAAAAGAGCCATTCTTACAAACCGAATGTTGTAGTAAGAGGGAGGTAAGACAGAGTTGAAGGAGACTGACTATGCAGAAAGTCTCTGAAAAGTAAGATGATACATGCCAGTACAGGGAAAAAACTGTCTTATTGATAGTTGTCACTTCTCTTTTCCCCAAAGAGGAAGAGAAACCTGTTAAGTATGGGCATGATCACCATAAAGACTCAGAGTAAAAGAAAAGATGTCTCGTGAAGAAATATCTAGAAAAGGTTAGAATAAAATTAGTGCAGATACTTCAAGTGAAAAGAAGCAGACTGCCACTCTAACCAGCAACCAAGAGAGGTAATGATGATCTATTTGAAACCCTGCGACTGCTGGGTTTGCTGATCCTGTTGAGGTTGTGGTTTCTTCAGACCAGGGCGATGTTTCCACTGTTTGGGAACATCTGTATGATGGGCAGAAGATGGATAAAACTTTTTCCCCCTAGGGGAAAAAAGTTTGGTAGGACATTTCCTACCAACTGGGAAAGAGGAAGGCGTAGAACAGCTTCTGGAAACAGGAGTGTCAGTAGTTAACTGAGCAACTTGGAGTAAAGACTCTTTGTTAAAGAGATTTTCTCCAGTGCAAGGAGTATTTCCCAGTCTTTCTTGTGCCCATTTGTCCAAGTCTGAAACCTGGGGCCAGGCTTTACATCGTGCCCCTATAGCTATAGCAGACGTTCTGCTAATAGACTCAAAGGAGTCTAGGGAAGCACGAGTAAGGAACCTAGAGATATTTTGAGCATGACTAACCAGTAAGGAATAGTCTGCACTCTTGGGCTCTTGAAGAAAAGGAGTCAAAAACAGTAATTTCTTTGTGACCTCTTCAAGAGATAAACCCATATAGAAAATATATGAGAGAATTCTTGCTGAAAGCATGGATTCCTGGAAGGTTTGGCGTCCAAAGGCATCTAAAGTCTTAGACTCATGACCTGGCGGATAAGAAGAGTGCTTTTTAGTACTCTTAACCCGCCTCATTGCTGATTCTACAACAATGGAATGATGAGGAAGTTGAGTCCTTTGAAAACCTGGAGAGGGGGGCACCTGATATAGAAGATCAGTTGCCCTAGAAGGTGGGGGTACCATTAAAGGAGCTTCCCACATTCGTAGAAGGAGATCCTGCAAGGAATGATGCAAAGGAAGCATGATGTTCTCTCCTTTGCTCTCCCAGGAATACACAGGGATTCCGTATTCCCTTGTGTAGGATCCTGTCCAGGTATAGAAATGGCAAGTGATTTTGCCATATCCAGGAGAAAAGCTTGAAAAGAAAAATCCCCAGAGGGAAATCCTTTTGGACAGGCTAGATTTGTTGAAGAACTAGCATTGGCACCCAGGGATCTATCCAACTTTATAGGAATATAAGATCCTGAATGGTGGAGTATGGGATCTTTAGAGGATGGTTGCCGGTACTGTAGGAGGTCGGGACCAGCAACAGTCGGTAGCATATCGTCCATGCCAGGAATCGATTCCAGACTCGGTATCGAGGGAAGCGAGCCTGATGAAAGAAGCATGGAAGGTACCGACAACGATGGTAAAAAGGATACCGGTACCGACTCCAATACCGGTGGAAGAAGGCCAGCCGATGACGGCTCTAACGGTATCGAAAGAACCGTCGATGCCGAACATGGACCATCGGAACCGTGCCTTCGGTACCGTCTGATGTCGGTACCAAGGCGAGTCGGTACCCAGTCCTCCAGACTGGAGATCGATTCCAGACTTGGCATCGAAGGAAGCGAGTCTATCGATGCACATCTGGAGGGTACTGACGTCGGTACTAGTACCGGTACCGGGATCGATACCGATACTGGAAGGTCGGTCTGCAGCGTATCCAACGGCCCCGTAGGTACTGAGGACGCCAGACTACGATCCTTGGTGAGGAATGTTTCATCCAACACCATTGCCAATGCTGGGGTATCGGTACCGCTTGAAGCGGATGCCACCATCGAGCATGGCTCAGGTATGTTCTGTGAGGGGTGAACCTCAGGAACAACCTGAAACCCCACAAAGGCTTTGGAGGCCGAAGACTCCCACAAGGGTTTTAAAGCCAGTGTGTTCTCGAGGGCAAGGCCAGAGGCATCTCTATGCTGTGCATGAGATCTACCACTCGAGGACTGGCTAGTCTTAAAAGACTGTTTTTGGGTTACCTGATCCCGTGTAGAAGAAGAGGTGGTCGGTGCCCTGAAGTTGGATGGGGACCACGTATCGAGGGGAACTCGATGCTGAAGACTTCTTCCCACAATACTATTGCAGGAGGGACACTCCGGAGGAAAGTGGTCAGGACCCAAGCAGGGGAGACACCAATTATGTGTGTCTAAAATAAGTTTTTTACCGCCACAGTTTGAACATTTCTTAGGAATAGTGGCTGGCGTTTCCATGAGGAAAAAAGGGGTAGGCCTAGAAGGCCGGGGAAACCCCGCCAGGCACTAAGAGGGAAAAAGTTATTCCCTAACAGGAATAAATTGAAGAAAAAAAGGAAAAGAAACACCGGCGGTACCGGTGGCGTCGGGGAAGGCAGCCACGACCACAAGAAAACTAAAAAATAAAAGAAGAATTTTCTGTGGTGACAGAAGGACGTCCTGTCGGCTCCGTGGAAAAACGAAAACTGAGAAGAAGCAGTTGGGAAAGGCAGGAAGGCAGCACGCAGGCGTGTTGGGATGCTTCCAAAAGCGTTCTGAATGGACGCTGGGAAGCGTTCCCGCGCAGACTCCGTCGGTACCGACGTACCCATATGTGAAGACTCATTCCTGCTTGTTCCTGGAGATTGGTCGTGTGCTTCTGACTGCAATCACGAGAGCATCGACCTTGGGAAAGTGCAGTCACTTATTAAGATCCTCCGGGGACCAAAGACAGAAGTGTCCCAGGCAGCAAGCCAAGCGCAGGGAGACCTCTGGAGAATCCCGCTCCAGGGAGACCATTTGTTGTAGTTCTATGGAGAAAGGGAAAGCCTTTGATGATTTTCTGATACTCACAATAATGGGATCCGCCTGATGCTTAGCTGGGTCTGAAGTTGAGCCTGTGGTTCAAGAAAGGTAAAGAGCTTCTGTAATTTGGGCGATCAGGGCCGGGAGTTCTTTATGGAACAACCAGATATCTTGACCGTCCTCGAGCCTCCAGCTCATCCTCTAGGGGTGAGAGCTCTCCCTCCTCCTGATCAGAATCTGAGCTGAGAACACGTTCCTCCAAAAGGCACTCTCCCGTCCTCTCCAGCAGGGCACCAGTCTCCTGAAGGAGAAGAGAGATCTCTGGCTTGGTCAGTGGCAGATCAAGCCAATGTTGGCCTGGAGCGCTTCCTAGAGAAGGGAGCTGGAGCGCTTGATGCTGAAGAAGATTCCAAGCGCCACAAACCTCAGGCCTGACAAAAGAGCTCCATAAACTGAAGAGGTTGTTGAGGCTGCGGACGTGGTTGTTGTATCTCAGGAGATAACAAGGAGACTCCAGAGGCCATCCTGGAGAGTCCTAATAGGATAGGACTCAGAATAACCATGCTAGCCTGAACTGTGGCTGAAGGACCCCACCTGATCAGCCCCGCAAGTAGAGCATAAACTGTCCTATAAAAACTGGCGTTTCCTCCCGCAGCCCAAACAACGCTGTAGGGAGGAAGGCATTTGCACAGTAAAAAGGGCAGAGAAAGCTTAAGAAGTCTGAAGCAGAAAAGACAAAACGGAGGTGTCCCGCTCAGGAAAATGGTAACCGCAATGAAACTTTTGGCAGGAAGCTACAAAGAAGAAATCTGCAGGCTGCCAAATGGCGGTGTGTTAGCGAAAAAAGGATAGACGTTCCAACAGTAACGTTGAAAAACACCCTCCTGCAATGTAAACCTCTTGGCCGCAATGAAGTACCATTCTGGAGAAAGGGATGATCTGCCACTCTGCTGTGGATAGCAGCCACGTGAGAAGGGAAATGACGGTGAAACAGAAGGAGTCCTGAGGGGGACTGCAGCTCGGAGAGAAACCGGGGAGATGAAGTTAGCCGGGCAAACTGCTGCTTTTGAAAAAGTAAAGAAAGCATAGTTACTCACCTGTAACAGGTGTTCTCCGGGGACAGCAGGAATCAGTCCTCACATAGAGGTGATGTCGGCGCACATATGATACTCCCTCGCAAGAGGCTACCTAAAGCCCGTAAGGAAAAAACATGGTCACCCTCAAGGGGAGCCGTGCACAGCAATTGAATCCGCAGAAACAGATTGCAGTAGGATCTGTATGTCCGATGGAACCAACGCTCCGGTAGCCTGAACACAGAAGGGTCGGAGGGTAGGAATTGCCTAGACCCAGAAGAGATTATGGAACATGGCCTGGCTGAAGTGCTGTCCCATTGGGACTCTCTCCAGACAGTAGTGAGCTGCAAAGGTATGGACTGAAGATCAGGTGGCGACCTAGCAGATGCCCAACACAGGGACAGAGTGCAGGTTTGCCACAGAGGCCGCCATGGCCCTAACACTGTCATGACCCAGCCATTCAGCGTGAGCTCAGCCTGCTCATAGGCATGCATGATGCAGTCTGCCACCCAGGTGGACAGCGTTCACTTGGTCACCACTACCCCCAGTCAACTGGGATAGTAGGAAACAAAAAGCTGAGCAGCTTTGCGGTGGCCCTGTGTACGTTGAATGCAGGACAGGGCCCTCTTACAGTCCAAGGTGTGAAGGACAGTGTCCACCCTCCTGGAGTGAGGCCTTGGGAAGAAGGTGGGTAGCACCACCTCCTGGTTGAGGTGAAAGGAAAATAACACCTTCAGAAAGAATTTGGGGTGCATGCATAGTACGACCCTACTTTTGTAGAAACTAGTATATGGCGCCTCTGCCACTAGGGCTTGAAGCTCGCTGACCCTGTGAGCCAAGGTGAGAGCCACCAGGAACACGACCTTCCACGAGAGGTACCTCAGGTGGCAAGTAGCCAGGGGCTCAAATGGTAGGTGGGTGAGCTGTGCCAATACTATGTTGAAGTCCTACTCCGTCGCCAGAGGGCGGATTGGGGGGGTTGACAGCAGGAGTCCTCTCAGGAAGCAGGTCACCAGAGGCTGGACCGAGAGGGACTTGCCCTCAACTGGGTGATGGTGCGCTGCTAGGGCACTGAGGTGTACCCTGACAAAGTTTGATTTGAGCCCGGATTGTGAGAGATGAAGGTACTGCAGCACCATCTACCGGGCAGGAGAAAGCACA
Source organism: Ichthyophis bannanicus (assembly GCA_033557465.1). Classification (NCBI taxonomy): domain Eukaryota; kingdom Metazoa; phylum Chordata; class Amphibia; order Gymnophiona; family Ichthyophiidae; genus Ichthyophis; species Ichthyophis bannanicus. The sequence goes on along the minus strand of CM066045.1, from coordinate 73,761,378 downwards.
GTTACTTACCTGTAACAGGTGATCTCTGGGAACAGCAGGAATAAGTCTTCACATATGGGGGGGTACGTCGGTACCGACTGAGCCTGAGCGGGAACGCTCCCCAGCATCCAATCAGAAAGCTTTTGGGAGCATCCCTCAGCGCCTGCATGCTGCCTTCCCGCCTTTCCAACTGTCTCTCCTCAGTTGAGTTTTATAGCTGAGACAAAGAGAGAGAAAGAGGAAAGGAAGATAGATAGAGAGATACAACTCCTAGGGGAGGTGGGTGGGTTGTGAAGACTTATTCCTGCTGTTCCCAGAGATCACCTGTTACAGGTAAGTAACTGTGCTATCTCCAGGAACAAGCAGGAATGAGTCTTCACATATGGAGACTCCCAAGCTAAGATGCCTGGAGCCCTGCATGGTGGGGATTGGAACATGCTACACCTCATATGGCCAGGCATCCTGAGGATGGAGGGTAGGAGTTGAAAAGAGAGGAGCTGTAGGGAAAAACAGCTAACCTAAAATAGGACTACAGGTAAGGAGTCCTTGTATGTATGATAATTATCATGAAAAATATTGAAATGAACAATCACAATATGGACCTCACCTACTGGATTGCAGGAAGTAGAGAGACTGATGGAGTCTACTGGGGATCCAGTAAAGGAATCTTCAAGGTGACCTCACTGAAGTGAAGGTGAAGGTCCAAATCCGGAAGTGACAGGTGATCCAGTTGTCAACTGGGGTAGTACAAAAACGGTAGGTCTTGAAGAAAGCTTTATGGAAAAAGTTGGGAACTCTTTTGGCTACAGAGTTACTCACAGTTAGGAGCAAAAGAGGAAGACTGACCGATTTAGATAAACTAGCCCAGTCCTGGAGGGAAGAAGGGTTATGGGAAAACCTGTATTCCCAAGGACAGATGTCTGAAGGGATGAAACCTCAGATCTACTGAAGATCCACCCTGTCTTTCCTAACTAGTGAGAGAAAGGAAAGATATTGGAGCATGGAGCTTCAGGGATACCTAAACCTAGGGTTAAGGTAGGAGCTGTCAGTACCACAGCAGTGGTTGTGTGCATAATACCCCAGACATACTGTGGGACAGTATGAACATATGCAAGCCCACTGTCTGGAACCTATAGGAAGGTAAACCTTCATAAGCATAGACAGTTAGAGAGATAAGTATGTAAATACATATCTAACTATAAGGAAGCATCTCGACAGATACACATATATGTAGATATATATATATATATATATGTGTATATATAGATATATATATGGGTATATATATATGTCTAGTGATATCTGGAGGGGCATAACATATGCACATGCAGCTTACAGACATATGTATCTATAGAGAAGTATATAGAGATATATACATACATGAATATATATATATATATATGTCTAAAGATAAATGTCTGCAATTAAGCAGATAAGAGATATGCCCATAAGAATATTCACATGGGAGATGTGAAGAGGAAAGATTCATCTAATAACAAGAAGGTGGAACCTACTTGAGAAGATATAGAGAATCTGTTCCCCCTGGTTAAGACGGAGCAGGAATACTATCCAGTGAGATAACCAGGATGGTTGCGTGGAAAAAACAGAAGATAATATCAGTCTGTAAACAGCAAGTCCTGAGTCCGGTAGAACTCTAACATGGTGAATGGACCGAAACGCAGAGGATGAGATACCAGGGTGACCCACTTGAGGGACAAGGGGGGGGGGGGGGTATCATGCGTTGTTTAATTAAATATGTGCTGTCCATGAAGGATTAGGATACCATGAGGACAAGCTGCAAGGAAAAAGAGCATATTTCCTGTAGAAACTGGGTAACTCTTTAGACTATCACATAGAGAAGGCTTATGTCCTTTATTAAAAGGAAATAGAAGGGTGTAAAGAACCCCTACAGTCATGAGGAATGACTGAGGAAGCCTTATTCAACCATATAGGATAGTAATTAGAGAAAAAATCCCCATGCTCTCTAGCAAGGGCCCATAGTGGAAAGCTTCTCAGTAGGATTGCAGAGAGCACTATGCAGGAAAATTGGGAAATAAAAGTGGCTGTTGGAGAAAACCAGCTGCCACTTCAGTTATGCTGCCAACTCCAGAGATTTGGAGATGACAGAAAAGAAGCGATAAGGATTATCCAAGATAGATGAGCACTATCTTGGAAGCACTACTAAGGCTAGAGAAAAAGTAGTGGAAGACAAGACTGGAACTCGTAGAAAAGTACCAGTAGTCCAATCACTGGAACTCCTGCATGGGCAGCTGCTGAATAGAACAGCAGAGAGAATTCTTCTGTTTGTAACAGAGAGAACAAACAGAACAAGAGGAAAAAATCCTGATCATGTCTGATGAGCTGCCCAAGGAAAGCAGGGAGATTACTCCAGAGAAAACTCTACACTAGAAAGGACAGGAAGACTAGAAAGGCTAAGAGAGCCTTCCAGTGGCATGGTAGCACTCTTACAGGGGAGACCCTAAAAAAAGAGGGTAAAGAGAAATAGGAGCTGGAGGGAGACTTGCCATATGGTAAGTCTGCAGAAGGAAAAGATTCATGGTGGTACAGGAGAAAACTATCATACCTCTCTTCATGGTAGAAAGAGGAGGAAAACCCTGTGACCCATAGACATGAAACTCCTGACAGCTCAGCCTACCTAAGAGCAGTGGATGTCCTGGAAAACAGGAATCCATGTGTAGAGTTTTAAGGAAAAAAACAGTAAAAACTTCTGCTGAGAAGTGATTGTAGGTTATAAAAAGATTAATTAGAATGCTATTGAGGGTTAATTTTCCTGGCTTGAGTTTGGATTCTTCAGATCAGAGTGAGATTTCCCTTGTTTGGGAACATCCGTATGATGGGCAGGAGAAAAATAAAACCTTCTTCTTTTAGGGAAAGAAGGTTTGGTAGGGCATTTCCTACCTACTGGGGAAGGAGAAGGCTTAGGATAGCCCTCAGAAATAGGGAAGTCAGTGGAGCAATGAGCAATCTGACGTAAAGACTCCCTATTGAAGAGATTTTCTCCAGTACAAGGAGTATTACCCAGTCTTTGTTGTGCCCATCTGTTCAAGTCTAAGCTTGGAGCCAGGCTCTATGTCGTGCTCCTATGGCTATAGCAGAGGTTCTGCTAACAGACTCAAAAGAGTCTAGGGAAGCACGAGAAAGAAACCAAGAGATATTTTGGCTATGACTAAGAAGTAAGGAATAGTCTGTAGCCTTGGGCTCTGATAGAAAAGTCGTCAAAAGAGATAATTGCTTTGTGACCACCTGAAGGGATAGACTCATATAAAAAATATATGAGATAATCCTTGTTGCCAGCATAGATGTTTGGAAGGTTTGACGTCCAAAGGCATCCAAGTGTTCTAGATTCACGACCTGGCGGATAAGAAGAATGCTTCTTCTTGCTTTTTACCTTCCTCATTGCTGATTCCACTACAATGGAATGATGGGGAAGTTGAGTCTTTTGAAACCCTGGAGAGGGGGGCACCTGATACAGAAGATCAGTTGCTGTAGAAGGTGAGGAAACCCTTAAAGGTGTTTCCCATATTCTCAGAAGAAGATCCTGCAAAGAATGATTTAAAGGAAGCATTATATTTTCCTTTTCCGCAGAAGAGCCTTGTGTAGGATCATAGCCAGGGATAGGAATAGCAAGGAATGTTGCCATGTCAAGGAGAAATTTCTGAAAAGAAGGATCTCCAATGGGAACCATCCCTGGACAGGCTAAAGTTGAAGCAGTAGCCTGGGCACCGGAGGATGTACTGGTCCGGTGCAGAAAAGGAGCCCTAATGGATGGATACTGGTACTGGCGGTTATGACTTGAGACAGTCAGTACTGCATCGTCCATGCCAGGTATCGACTCCAAACTAGGTATAGAAAGGAGCGATCCTGGTGAAAAAGGCATGGAAGTAGCTGGTCCCGATGTCACTGCAGGAACCGGCATCGATACCGATACCGGTAGCTGTGCCGGAATCGGAGGCGATACCGACATCGAAGCAGTCAGAGGCTGCTCAAGCGGTACCGAGGCAACCAAAAACCCTTGGTGAGTATCCTCGGTACCGCGCATCCGGAATCGGTAAGCATCGGTTCCGAGACGCGTCGGTACCCAGTCTTCCAGACTAGATATCGATTCCAGACTCGGCATCGAAGGAAGCGAGTCTATCGATGCATGTCTAGAGGATACCGACGTCGGTGGTCGTATCGGCGATGCTGTCGATACTGGAAAGTCAATCTGGGACGTATCGATCGGTCCTGAAGGTACCGAGAACGTCAGATGACGATCCCTGGTGAAGAGTGGATCACTCAACACCAGTGCCGATGCCGGGGTATCGGTACCGCTCGAAGCGGATGCCACCACCGAGCATGGCTCAGGTATGTTCTGTGAGGGGTGAGCCCCAGGAACAACCTGAAACCCCTGAAAGGCTTTGGAGACCGAAGACTCCCGCCGGGGTTTTGAAGCCAATAGGGTCTTGAGGGCAAGGCCGGAGTCGTCATCATGCCTGGCATGAGACCTACCACTCAAGGATTGGCTAGTCTTAACAGACTGTTTGTGGGTTACCTGATCCTGTAGAGAAGAAATGGTCGGTGCCCTGACACTGGAAGGGAACTCAGTATCGAGGGAAACTCGAAATGGAGAATCTCTTCTCATAAAATTGTAGCCTAATGGCTCCGGAGGAAAAGGGTCAGGACCCAAACAGGTTAGACACCAGTTATTGGAGTCTAAAAAGAAAACTGTATTTCCACAGTTAAGGCACTTCTTAGGAGAAGAAGGCTCCATGATGGAGAGGCCTTACAGGCCCAAAAACTAAAGACAGAAACTGAGGGAAAAACTCTCCCTGAGTTTGAGAAAAAGAAAAGAAAAAACCCACCGGCGGTACCGGTGGAAGCGGGGAAACAGCCGCGACCACAAGAAAAAAAAAGAAGCAAAGAATTAAAGAAAAAATTTTCTGCGGTGACAGGAGGACGTCCTGCCAGCTCCGCGGAAAAACGAAAACTGAGGAGAGACAGCTGGAAAGGCGGGAAGGCAGCACGCAGGCGCTGAGGGATGCTCCCAAAAGCTTTCTGATTGGACTCTGGAGAGCGTTCCCACGCAGGCTCCGTCGGTACCGACGTACCCCCCATATGTGAAGACTCATTCCTGCTTGTTCCTGGAGATCAGGTTTACCCGTTGCACCGTGCACCACACTGAGAACCTGTGCCATTTGAAGGTATAAGCCCTCCTGGTGGAAGTCTTGCGGGAGGGCCAGCAGGATCTCTTCCACTTCTCCCCAAAGGTTGAGCGCTGGGGAGGCCTGAAAATGTTGGTAGTTTTTGTGAGCAGCCCCTTTCCTTGGGTAAAAGGGCTTTTTACCTAAGCCCTTCCGTCAGGGAGGGTCAGCGGCCTTTTTGGAGAGCCTGGTCCTCCCACTAGCACTCCTTGTGGCCTTGGGCAAATCACTTAACCCTCCATTACTCAGAAAAATCCAAGTTAACAATGTCCCTGTTTAATGTACATTACCAAGTTTAAGTTACAATGTAAACCGTTTTGATTGAAATGATAAAGAGGTATAAAAAAAGACCAGTTAAATAAATTTAAAAATATATATAAAATTACGAACTTGGTCTCCAACTAGGCGGCTTTTTCCGTCATGGGTTTGCCAAAGAGGTTCTCCCCTTGGCATGGGACATTGACCAATTTGTCCTGAACCCATTGCTCGACGTCGGAAGACTGTAGCCAAGTCCAGCATCGGGCACTGATGCCCGCCGTGGCTACTCTAGCTGCAGATTTGAAACAGTCATAGGTTGCTTGAGTCATGAATTTGGAGCACTCACGAATGGCTTTGGCCAGGTTCCTGAACCACTACAGGGGTTCCTTGGAGAGACCAGCTGAGAATCCAGCAAGCCCATGTACAGCTGGTAGGCCTGGATCCGGCCGATGAGCATCGAGCCCTGGTAGCACTTTCTGCCAAGGGCATCCAGGGTGCGAGCCTCCCTACCTGGGGGCACCAAGAAGTGCGTCTTCTGGCTCTTCAGCTGACGTATGGTACTTCACCACCATGGAGTTATGCGGCAATTGTGCCTTCTGGAAGCCAGGGCTCTAGCATACCCAATACATCGAGTCGAGCCGCTTGCTCACAACAGGCACCAACGCCGGTGTTTCCCACATACGGAGCATTAGACATTCCAGGAAGGGAGGGATGGGTACCATGAACGATTCCCTTGGTGGGGTCTTGTATTTGAGGATTTCTAGTTCCTCCGTCCAAGAGTCCTCCTCTGATTCCATTGGGAATGCTAAGGACTTTGACATGTTCCACACAAAGTTGAGGAAAGCCTTACCCTCGAGTGGGGAATGATGCCAAGGCTCGGAAGGTGGCGAGTCCGAGGGGATGTTGCGGTGGCAATGGTGTCCGGAGGACTCCTCGTCCTTGGTTTCCCATTCTGAGTAGTCAGCTAAATACTCGAGGGGAGGGTGGCTCGCAGGCCCCGTGGCTGGAGCTATGTGCACTAGCTGGGGAAGACCTTGGTCCCGTTGAACAGGACTCTGATCTAGACCTTGGCTGAGGATCGACTCAAGGCCGCATGATACTGAGAATTGGCACGGCCTCTGGGGATGTCCTCGACATCGAGGGCCCAGTGGTCTGGGTGGAGGAACCGGCTGTACTGGACAGCAACATCCGCTGCTGGTCCATGAAGGCATGAAGGCAGACAGGCTGCTCTCCAGGGCTGCCATTCTGGTTTCCAGTCCAGAAGGCTCCGCAGCTATTGACATGGGCACCGAGAAACTCGGGCCCAATGCCGGTTCCCCCAAAGAGGAGTCCTCCAATAAGGATGGCCTCGGGGGTCCAAGGCCGATCTTCGGGCAATTCCTTCCAGGTGACCTTGGTGGGCCACTCCTGCTCCAAGCCCTCAGATGAATGTCATGGACTGCGGGACCTGGCTCGGGGCTTAACTGATCTGCCGAAACCGTCCAGGGATGCTGCCTTTGAGGGTTGTTTCTTATTCTTGTGCTCTCTCGAGACCCTCCTTTCTGAAGATCCGAAGCGTCGACAGAGGTCCGCAAGGGCACCACAGGAGTCTGGCTTTCGGAGGCACTGGGGACTCCAGGAAGAACTTAAGCTGCTGCTGGCAGCTCCTGAGGACCTTGGTAGACAATCTTACAGAGACCACAGGCCGCAGGGTCGTGGTCTGGCCCTAGGCAGCAGTCGTGTATATTGATAAGGGACATGATTTTTGCACACTGATCACATTTCTTAAAGCCATTGGTAACCATGGGGGAAAAAAGTACCCCAGCAAGGTCGAAGATGTGCAGTGCTGCCAGTTGGAAAAAAGGCGCCGAGAGGAAAAAATATCTGATACTCTATGCCAGGGCAGCGGGCTCAGGTGGTGGAAAGAGTACCGGTGTGCAACTGGAGTGGAGTATGAAACTCAGGAACAAAGAAATCAACTTTTTCTGGGGGAAAGCTGACAGATGTCTGAAGGGCTCCTTGGAAAAAAGTAGACTGGGGAAGATGGCACCTTTGGGCAGGAAGGGTACCATGCATGCGTGGTGGCATCTCCCAAAGGCTTTCTTTGAAAGCTGGGGAGATGCTTCCACAAGGGCTCCATCTGCACCGACATCACCTATATGTAAGGACTGACTTCCTGCTTGTTCCTGGAGAATAAATTCACTGCCCTCAGTCAAAGAGTTAGTCAATGGAGGCCGGATGAGTTCAGTATTGGGTCCAGGAGCCGCTGCTGTCTGAACAACTTCCATGTTGAAGTTAAGATTTTGAGTCTTTTTATTTGCAAACTTGTAAACTTTAAACACTGGTTAGACAAAAATAAAGACAGGATGGTAAGCTAGGTATGCTGAATGGAAATCCTGAGGCTTGGAAGGCTGCATTGCTCCTCCTGAGCAGGGGCCCTTCCCTTCAGAGGTTCTCTACTGATCCTCCTGATCAGGAGCATTTCTGGGACAGAAAGGACAGGAGTCTGCCAATTTGACAGAAAGCATCTCAGTGTGCTCTGGAAAACCCCAAGGCAAAATTACGTTGACATGCAATCCTCACCTACAGGCCGTCAGGAGTTAAAGTAGAAGTTTGCCATCTGCTGAGACAGAGAAAATACTGAAGCTGACCCCTAGGGGTATAGGGTTAACTATCAAGGGTGAAGTCACTAAGCTTTTGGAATTTTCTCTGTCTCATCTAGTGGCAGGATGACATAACCCACTAGTCTGGACTGGTCTAGCAGGATGATTTGGAAATGCCATTACAGAAATACATAAACATACATACGCTTCTTATCCCATTGGGAAAGAGCACAGATTTTAGACTTCATGAATGGCTGCCTAACAGCCTCTCCCTCTCATTCTTTGCTTTCAGGTTCTCATCAGGAAAGCAAAATACATGTCTTTTGGCATTCTTTAAATGCCTTATTGTGTTTCTCTCTTGGCAGAACCAAGACACAGCTCTCTCTACAGAAATGTCTGAATGCAATGTGACCAATATTATGGATCCTATAGGAAATACAGCACCAGTTTGGCAACTGGAGAATGGATGTCTGTACCTTTGTAAAGGTTGATTAATCTATGTACCTGGAATATAGGGTTGCCAACTGGCTCCAGATTTGACTGACAGATTTGATCCAGTCCTGTGTTTACCCCACTGCATGCAGGAACCTATAGTGTTGATGATGAAAATTTGCTTATTGTTAATTTCCTTTAATAGATTCCTGCTAGACGTCCTTAGAAGTGAGTTATATTCCCCTGCCAGCAGATGTTGGAGACAGATATAATACCAAAGGCTTCGCTGAGCGTGCCCTAGCACCTATGTGCCTCCCCTAGGTGTCACCTTCAGTATATCTCTGGCAAAGTAGAGGCGTCAAGTGCACCAAGTAGAGCCCCCTATTAAACTAAAAGTGAGAACCAAAGCACCACTATAAATGAAAACCATAACGCTACTAGCGCCCAGTGTCACACAACTGTGTACAAATCCACAGACTGCAGAGGATAGCTGCTAACTGGAAGCTCTATTATAACGGCTGTTGTGATGGCTGCAGAAGAACTACAGCCAGTATTACAGTGAGTGAGGGCGAAAGATGGACTGGTTTAGAAGGAATACAGGAAAGGAAATTAACGGTAAGTAAAATTTCACCTTCCAAATCTCCTGCTAGAGCAGTTCTTACAAGTGGGCAGTACCAGAGCTACCTCACCTGTGGGTGGGACAAGACACTGCAGTCTGTGCCTGGATATCCAGCCGATAATGGCACACAAAAGTAGACAGATGACCAGGTGGCCACTCAACAAATGTCCACCGGATCCACGCAGGACCACTCCACCCAGGAGGTGGCTTGTGCTCTAGTAGAATGTGCTCGGAATCCTAATGGGACCGGTTTGCCTTGCAAAATATAGGCAGATTCAATGGTTCTCTTGATCTATTGGCCAATGGTCTGTTTGGAAGCGGCCCTGCAAAGACAAAAAGGCGATCTGATTTCCTGAAGGAATTTGCCATCCGCAAATAGCAGCGCAGAATGCGGCTAACATCCAGCATCATAAGATTATGCTTAGAGGCCGTGCAATCCTACTGGAAAAGGCAGGCAGGATAGGCTGATTAAGGTGGAATGGAGACACGACCCTGGGTAAGACGGATGGCACAGGTCGGATAGAGACTCCTGTTGAGAAGGTCAAGAAGGGGTCCTGACAAGAAAGCACTTGGAGCTCTGACACCCATCTAGCGAATGTGATGGACACCAAGAAGGTCCCATGGAGGAATCATAGGACACAGACGGGCGCAGTAATCTGATGCCACGAAGGAAACGTCTGATAACGACATGTACCGCCACCAAGCGGTCTGCGATGGGCCCTCTAAAGCAAGTGAGAGCGGCCACTGGGACCGTTCAGCGCAAGTCCCTCGTCATAGTCATCCTGTAAGAAGGCGAGGATGTCAGGAATCTGTATACACCAGGGCAAAACTCCACGGTGTGCGCACCAGGCCTCGAAGAGGCGCCTGATCCGTGCATAAGCCAGATAGAAATAGGGTCATGACAGCACGCTGCAAATAACCTTTGCACTCTAGGTGGCGCCTTTCAGGAGCCAGGCCATAAGCGAGTAAGGAGCCGGATTGTCCATCTGTCCATCCATACAAGTCCCTGACAGAGCAGTCTGCGGCAAGACCCCAGCAGAAGGGGCCAACCCCCCATGAAGGCGCACCACGGGCACTGCAGCCAGTCGGGAGCTACCAGAATCACTAGTCCCTGGTGAGCTTCGATGTGTCAAAAGGGCCCACCTGATCATCGCCCAGGGAGGAAAGAGGTACAGGAGGGCTGCCAGTTGGCCAGGGCTGAACCAGCGCATCCATCCCCTGAGCTCCAGGCTCCCTCCGACTGAAAAAGATCAAGGCCTTGGCTGCGGTTGCCATCAGATTGATCTCCGGCTGAATCCATCACTGAACTAGCCGTTGGAATGCCCACGGAGAAAGCTCCCATTCCCCGGGATCCAAGGCATGTCGGCTGAGAAAATCGGCCTGCACGTTGTCTATGCCTGCGATATGCTGAGCTGACACCATCAGCACAAGTCTCTCCAGCCAGGGGAATAGGCGAGCCATCTCCTTCGCAACTCCCAGACAGTTTGTGCTCCCCTTCGTGGCATTGTCTGAGAAGATCCGTACTGCTCTGTGATGGATGTTCGGCAGAAAGTGCAGCAAGGCCTGGCTTCCAGGCGACTGATGGGCCAGGATGCCTCCCAAAGGTTCCAGACACCCTGCGTGGTGTGGTCGCAACAATGAGCCCCCCAGCACGAGAGACTGGCGTCGGTAGTTATGACTATCCATTGTGGTGCCTCTAAGGGGACCCCTGGAGCAGGTTCCCCGGATGGAGCCACCACTGAAGGCTGAGGTACAGAGAAGGTGGAAGGGATACGTGAAGATTGAAGTCTTCAGAGACGGGCGACCACTGGGAGGAGCAGTGATCCCTGAAGAGGCCGCATGCGCCCATGCCCAGAGGACGACATCGATGGTGGCCACCATAGCCCCAGGCACCTGAAGATAGTCCCAGGCTTGTGGCTGTGCTGTCCATAGAAAACTGCAGAGCTGATCGGTAAACCAGTGAAACCGTCCCTGTGTGAGGTAAGCGCTGCTTTGTTGGACACTGACGTGGTCTCCGAGAAATTTGAGAGATTGCGTGGGGTGAGGGAACTCTTGGCGTGGTTCACTACCCAGCCTAGGTCTTCCAAAACTTGGATGTGACGAATGGCCTGCAGAGCCTCATGTAAGACTTTGCATGGATGAGCCAATCATCAAGATAGGAGTGCACCCGCACTCCTTTGCGTTTCAGCACTGTGGCAGCCACAATCATGACCTTGGAGAAGGTGCAGGACACCGTTGCTAGGCTGAAAGGCAGCACCTGAAACTTAAAATGTCCGAGAATGACAAACCGCAGGAACTGCTGATGGTCTGTGTGGATGGGGATGTGGAGGTAAGCCTCGGCAAGATTTAAGGATGCCAAGTACTCCCTGTCTGACAGCTTGACTAACCAACTGGAGAGTTTCCATCCGAAACCAGGGAACGTGGAGCGAGTGATTGACTCCATGGAGGTCCAAAATAGGGCGCCATGACCTGTCCTTTTTGGGTACGACAAAATGGACGTAATAGCGTACAGACCCTTGTTCGGGGGCTGGGATGGGACAGATGGCCTGGAGATCTAGCAGGCACTACAGAGTTACGTGCACGGCCGGACGTTATCGAGCCATACAAGGGGAGATTAAAAAGGCGCCCTGGATGGGTCGGATGCACCAAAGGGCACAGCTGTGAATGATGCCTAAGACCCACTGATCTGTGGTGATGCGGGCCCACTCGTGGGAGAAAAGGGATAAGCGCCCTCCAACTGGCAGCATCCCGGAGTAGGGCCCAGGGGAGTCAGCAGGACTACCGACAGGATCTGGGGAACTTAGCTATGGAGGTAGAAAAGGAATCCTTTACTCTGTGAAACGCCCAAAAGGGCTGAGAGGTGGGCTCTAACTTGAGGGGCGACACCAAGGAGAATCTGCTGGGACGGTGGTGGCAGTTGCTCCTGAAGCAAGATTGTGATGCCACAGGAGCTGCGGATCCACTGGCCCCCCTATGCAAGGAAGATCAGGGTCTGTCCTCTGGTAGACGCTGAGGTTTCACCTCACTGAGGTCCTTGACAAATCGCTCCAGATCCTCACCAAAGAGGAGCTTGCCCTTAAAAGGTAACCTGGCAAGGCGGGCCTTAGATTCAGAATCGGCTGACCAATGTCAGAGCCAGAGGCGCACTACCGTTATGGCCGCGATGGACCAGGCCGCTAGCCTGATATCAGAGAGCATCCTCCACAAATGCGACAGCGGAATCCAAGCGCGCTGAGGAGGAATCATCGGGCAAGAGTTGAATCCAAAGCAAGAGGGCACAAGCTGCCAGGCCAACGCAGGCAGAAGCCTACAAAGCAGGTGAGGAGGAGGAGAAGGCTGTCTTCAACAACCTTCTATCTTGCAGTCATTCTGATCTCGAAGCACTGCACCTCCTCCTACCAGAATGGTGGTGTGCTTGGTCACGGCTATGACCAAGGCGTCCACTGTGGGGAGGCGAAGCCAACTGTCAAGTTTTGCCATTCCTAGGAGACGGGAAGGCCTTAGCTGGCTTTCAGATACCTGCTAGAATGGGATCGGCCTGCGATGAGGTTTGAGCCAGTGTTGCCTCAGAGCTGTCTAAAATATGAAGAGCTTCTACAATTTGTGCAATAAGCGCTGCCAGCTTGTCTGTGAAACAGTCTGACATAGTATACGACAGCAGATAAAGACCAATATGGTCCATCTAATCTACCCAGCAAGATAGCAAGAGCAGGTGCACCTGCTGCTCCATGCAGGTCACCCCTCCCCATGCCTTTGTTTAGGGGTGTACCCACCGATCCGTGTAGGGCACCCCTATTTGTCCAGATATAAGAGATAGTTATGTTTATTTTTATTTTATCCTGTTGCTATAAAAAGGATACACTGTGTCTGTCCCATGCCATTTTGAACTGTCACTATAGTTTCCCCCACCACGTCCATCGGGAGAGCATTCCAAGTATTCACCACCCTTTCAGTGAAAAAGATTTCCTGACATTGCCTCTCAGTTTATCCTCTTGCAGCTTCATGTTATGCCCTCTAGTTTTACAGCTTCCCCATCTTTGGAAGAGGTGTGTTTGTTCATTCATTAATACTCTCTATTAAAGGTCTGAATCATATCTCCTCTGTCCCTCCTCTCCTCCAGAGTATACATATTTAGGTCTTCAAGTCTCTTCTCATAAGTCTTCTGATGCAGGCTCCAAATCATTTTAGTCACCTTCCTCTGAACTGCTTCCAGCCTTTTTATATCCTTTGCGAGATATAATCTCCAAAACTGAACAAAATATTTCAAGTGAGGCCTCACCAGTGACTTGTACATTGGCATTAGTATCTCTTCCTTTCCTCTCTGTATCCAACCCAGTATCCTTCTGGCTTTTGCCACCGCCCAGTCACACTGTTTCATGAGGGTCCTCGTCTGGTTCTTCTGACAGGAACCATTTGCCATCCTCATGATCTGAGACGGAATACTGGCTGCCAGCCTCCAAAAGATGCTCCAAATCACTTTGAGGAGGCGAGTTGCCGACCCCAGCCACCCAAGAGACTGTCTTGGTGTGTGGGATGGGACCTCTGTAGCCTGAGCATCCGAGGCACATTTCCTGGTGGAATGTTGGTGCGAATTAGATGAAGTCAGTGACGGCGTTGAAAAATCCTGTGAGAGGGGCGATGCACCGTGCCAGGTATCGCATGCCTTTCTAAAAAGAGACACAAATCTGTCAGATTCAAAGTTCATGTCTGCAGGTGAGAGATCTGGAGTTACTGCCCTGAATCTTTGGGGGAGCAGCCGGGGGAGGGGGGGGGTCCTTACTCTGATGTTGGAGAGCCGCCAGGGGGAGCAGCCGCCACGTGGTCCGTCCCCAGAGGGGGCTGCATCTTGCTTTTCCTGGGCTCCCGGTGGCGATGTGGGCACCAAGGTCTCAAGGGGTGGGCAGAGCAGCTGGCACAGATTCAGTCTATTAACTGCTGGTGTTTATGCCCACAGCAAGGCACGGCAACAGAAGTGGAGGCATAACAGTGGTGAGCTGTCTCCCCCAGTGCCAAGTTAACTTGGTGACCCTTTTGCAGTCGCGGAAGACTGAAAAATAGAATCTCCTGCTGAGTTACCAACTCTGGAGTGCTGCCTGGAGTCTGGGGAACAAATGGCTGCCGCATGCACGAAAAGGGTAAATTAGACTTACCTGCTAATTGTTGTTCCTTGCGGAACTCTAGTTCAGTCCCGGAACTATAGAGTTGTCAACCTCCTCCAGCAGCCTTGGAGACTGAAATACATCATCGCTTTGCTGCCACCAGTATAAGTAGGCAAGGACCGCCCCCTCTCACCAGTACCTATTGACAAAGCACACTAAGCAGAACAGCAAATAAGGAGAATTAACCAGAATACATTCAACATAGCAAAATATATAAAACAGAATATGCCATGTTCCATTGCAAGTAAGTAAAATCACTCCCCGAAAAGGAAGGACTTTTTTTTTTTTTTTTTTTAAAGAAATTAATTTCATTCATCAACTGTGTCAGAATAAGCAGATCGTCTGACAGAAGATAAGAGCGCTACGCAAGAGGGTCCTCCAATGGCTTCATCCCGCGCCCCCCGGAAGCAAAGACAACGCAGAGCACCCGCGGGAGCCGAAACAAACAGGCTGGCAACTCTTCAAACCAAGGGAGGGATCCGGGACTGGACTAGAGTTCCGCAAGGAACAACAATTAGCAGGTAAGTCTAATTTACCCTTCCTTAGCGTCCCTCTAGTCCAGTCCCGGAACCATAGAGGATGTAACAGAGCAGTGCACATCAATGGGAGGGACAAGCAAGCCCAGCCTGAAGCACCGCCGAGCCGAAACGCCCATCCGCCGCTGACAAAACATCCAAGCGGTAATGCTTTGCAAAGGAATGCAAGGACGACCAAGTCGCCGCCCTACAAATGTCGCCCACCGGGACCAGACTGAACTCCGCCCAAGACGCCGCCTGCGCCCGAGTGGAATGAGCCCGAAGACCCAGCGGAACCAACTTGCCCTTCAAGATGTAAGCCGAAGCGATAGCTTCCTTCAACCAGCGGGAAATAGACGACTTCGCTGCCGCTTCCCCCTTACGCGGTCCCCCGAACGCCACAAAAAGACGATCCGACCGCCGAAAGGACGCCGTCTGGGCGAGATACTTCTTGAGAACCCTGCGTGCATCCAACAGCCACAATTGACCCCCAGATCCGGCCCCATCGCGATCTGAGAACACCGGAAGAGAGACCACTTGGTTAACGTGAAACGCGGACACCACCTTGTTGTAAGAACGCCGGAACGGTACGGAGAACCACCTTGTGGTCGGTAAAAGAGAGATAGGGCTCCCTACAAGACAAGGCCTGTAGTTCCGAGATCCTCCTAGCCGAACAAATTGCCACCAAGAAACCCGTCTTCAACGTGAGGTTTTTCAGCGAAGCAGTGGACAACGGCTCAAACGGGGGAGCCAGCAAGGTCTCCAAAACCAAATTCAAATCCCACGGAGGAACAGCACAGCGCCGTGGCGGCCGCATGAGCAACACCGCCCTCAAAAACTGCCGGACATCCGCGTGGGCCCCGAGAGACTGACCCTGCACTTTCCCCCGGTAGCAGGAAAGGGCAGCCAGCTGCACACGCAACGAACTAGCCGCCAAGTCCTTATCCACACCATCCTGTAAGAAGGAAAGGATCTGCGACACGGAAGCTCCCAACGGATGGACGGTACGCTCTGAACACCAAGCCTCAAAGATGCGCCAGACGCGAATGTACGCCAAAGAAGTTGACCGTCTACGTGCCTTCAGCAAGGTCGAAACGACCGCCGGCGAATATCCCTTAGCGGTCATCCGAGCCCTCTCAAGAGACATGCCGTAAGCGAGAACCGAGCTACCTGAGGCATGCGCAACGGACCCTGACACAAGAGATCGGTCCGCTGAGGGAGCCTCCACGGGCGATCCGCTAACAGTCACACCAAATCCGCGTACCACGGCCGCCTGGGCCAATCGGGCGCCACCAGCACCACGAGGCCCCGATGACGCTCTATGCGCTGCACCACCCGGCCTATCAGAGCCCAAGGCGGGAAGACAGAGCAACTTCTCCTGCGGCCAGGGCTGCGCCAGTGCGTCGAGCCCCTCTGACATCCGTTCTCGCCGATTGAAAGGTCACCATGAGATCCATTAGGGGAACACCCCAGCGCCATACCAGCAGCGCGAAGACCTAGGGGTGAAGGACCCACTCTCCCGGGTCCACCCTTCGGCGACTCAGAAAATCCGCCGCTACATTCTCTACGCCTGCCACATGCTGTGCCGACAGACACTGTAGATGTGATACGGCCCAAGCCAGTAACTGAGCCGCCTCCTGCACTCGCGCCACGCTGCCGGTGCCGCCCTGCCGATTTATGTAAGCGACTGTGGCTGCATTGTCCGAGAGAACCCGCACCGCCCACCGAGCAAGAGTCCCCCGAAACGCTTGTAGAGCCAGAAACACCGCTCGCATCTCCAACCGATTGATGGACCATGCCTTCTCCGCCATTGACCACAGGCCCTGGGCAAACGCGTCCCCGCAACACGCCCCCACCCCAGAAGGCTGGCATCCGTGGTCAGCAGCATCCAGGACGGGGGTTCCAAGGGCATGCCCGCAGCTAGATTCTCCGGGCGTAACCACCACCGAAGATCCAGGCGGACCTCCTGGGGACAGATCAATCGGCGAGATAACGCATCGTGCTGATGAGACCAACGCCGGAGAAGCGCGCTCTGAAGTTTTCGCATATGCTCTCTGGCCCAGGGCACCAGCTCTATCGTCGCTGCCATCATGCCGAGCAACTGGAGATACTGCCACGCCGTAGGTGCTGGCTGCCGGAGAAAACACCGCACCAGCTCCCGCAACGCTCGCGCCTGCTGATCCGGCAAGAACACTCTCGCTTGAAGCGTCTCAAAGCGCGCCCCCAGGTATTCCAACGACTGCGAGGGGGTCAACCTGCTCTTCGCAAAGTTGACCACCCAGCCCAGACTCTGTAGCAACCGCACCACCTTGGCTGTGGCCTCCACACTCTCCGCCCGAGACTTTGCCCGAATTAACCAATTGTTTAGGTAAGGATGCACGAGCACCCCCTCCTTGCGAAGAGCCGCCGCCACAACTACCATGACCTTTGTGAACGTGCGTGGCGCCGTCGCCAGGCCGAAGGGCAACGCCTGAAACTGAAAATGTCCCATGGGGACCGCAAACCGCAGGTAGCGCTGGTGCTCCCGCCGAACCAGGATATGCAGGTAAGCCTCCGTGAGGTCGAGCGAAGTCAGAAACTCCCCCTGCCTGACGGCCGCTATGACGGATCGAAGGGTCTCCATGCGAAAGTGAGTTACCCGGAGACACCGATTGACCCTTTTTAAATCGAGGATAGGACGAAAGGACCCCTCCTTTTTCGGCACCACAAAATAGATGGAGTACCGACTGGAACCGCACTCGTACCCTGGCACCGGAACAATGGCCCTGAGGCGCAACAACCGCTGCAAAGTGTCGAATACAGCCCTTCGCTTGAGCGGAGCACTGCAGGGCGAAAGAACAAAGGAATCGAACACGGGACAATGAAGCTCGAGAGCGTAGCCTTCCCGAATTACCTCCAGAACCCACTGATCTGACGTAAGTTGGACCAAGGCAGGGTAGAATTCCCGCAACCGCCCCCCTACGGGAACTACATCCACCTGAGCCCGCCTCGTCTCATTGAGGCTTTTTACCAGAGGCGGAAGGGAAGGCGGAGAAACCTCTGCCGGCTCCTCTGAAGCCACGAAACCCCTGTCTTTTAGCCGGGAAACGCCCACGCTGGGGCAGACCAAAGCGAGCCGCCCGAAAACGGCAGAAATCCCGAGGAGCAGCTCGAGACCCAGAGGCAGCCCTGACCGGCTTCGGTTTATCCTCCGGAAGACGACCCCCTTTAGATTCACCGAGATCCTTAACCAGCTTCTCCAAATCCTCACCAAACAACAGCTTACCCCGAAAGGGAAGTTTACTGAGACGAGCCTTGGAGGAACTATCGGCCGCCCAATTGCGCAACCATAAATACCGGCGCGCCGCTACTACAGAGGCCATCGACTTAGCTCCACTACGGATGAGATCATAATGAATGTCCGACAAATAGGCAGCCCCAGATTCCAAATGCGCCGCATCCTCTTCCTGCGCAGTCCCGACATCCCCCTGTAATCGCTGGGACCAGCGCAAGCAACCTCTCGCAACCCAAGCCCCTGCCACAGCGGCTTGCATAGAGAGGGCACATACATCAAAAACCTGCTTCAATAGCGTATCCAACTTCCTATCTTGCACATCCTTCAACGCCGCGGCGCCCTCAACAGGGATCATAGTCTTCTTAGTGACAGCTGACACTGCCGCATCAACCTTGGGAGACCGAAAAAGCTCCCTATCCTGATCCGACAACGGATAAAGGCGCGACAAGGCCCGAGAGCCCCGGAGCGCCGATTCAGGCGAGTCCTACTCCTCCTGAATCATTCCTCTAAAGACTCTGTGCAGCGGAAAGACCCGCTGGGACTTACACACCGCCTGGAGCAGAGGATCCTCCAGAGCATCATCCGACGCCGTCGCCTCCATATTCAACGTTTTGAGAGTCTCAGTGATCAAGGCCGGAAGCTCTTCCCTACGAAACACCCTGACGAGCCGACTATGCTGCTCCGAGTCAGGTAACTCTCCCTCCTCGAGTTCCTCACCGGAGGTGTTATCCAGGTCCACGTCCTCCGGCCCGAGGTTTTCCCCCAGATGAGACGAAGAATCCTCCTCTGCGGACCCCTTGGCCACCTTCACAGCAGGAGCGCCGTCCTCCGTCCGAATCAGGGACCCCGGACGTTTCAGCCCCTCCGAAGCCCGAGTCGAAGAGACTAAGCCGGGTTGCAGGAGTGCAAAAGCTTGTTGCATGAGAGAGAAGTCAGGCGGAATCCCCGGAGCAAAGGCCACCGAAGTCGGACCCTGCGAACCCAAGGACCCCTCCCCAGGGGAAGACTCCGGCACCTGAAAATCCAGAGTCGGAGGCAAAGCTGGCACCGCACCTAGCGGAAGCTCCTCACCGGCGACAGCCTGAGAAGGATCAGAAGCATCCATAACGTTGGAAGCCAGAGTACAGGACCCACACACACTGGACCCTGCGAGTAAACCCGCTTGGCTCCACAAACCACACAGCGTGGCTTCGCATGCATACTCAGAGGGAAGCTCTCCTGCCACCCTCTGTCCGTGGGTCTGCAGCACAGCCTAGCAACAAGGGAGTTTGTGAGGCTGAGCAAGAAACCCCAGATTAAAATTAAAGTTTTTTTTGTTTTTTTTTTAATTCTTCACACAGTATGATGCCCAGGCACCCCCAAGTCGAACCCAGGTGGTCTTCAGCCAAAACGAGGGTTAGAAAGCACAGAAAAAGCAAATTAAAAGGAAAAAAATCAAATCGGGATTTGTTCAAAATGGCCGCGGCGGCCGATTCCCGCCGAAAAAACCACGCGAAAGACCACCCCGAGAGCAATAGAAAACTAAACTTAGGCACCCCCCCTGACAAACCCAAAGGGACCCCCAAAAAATTAGAAAATTAATCACCTTCTACTCACCACTGCAAGATGGGGTGAAGGAGAGAGGGAGAGATGCAGCAGCCTTGCTGGAGCTCAGCCTGACTGTGGCTTCAGCTCCAACACCAGCAGCAGTCTGTCAGCTGCCCTGCCAACTCCGGGCCACTGCTGTCAGCCTGCAACCTGCTCCTCACCCTTCAAAGCGGGTGCAGGGAGGCACAAAAATATCCTCGTGCTGACTGAACCCCACAGTGCTCGTTTAAGCAATGGGGCAGGGAAAGGAAAGAAGCAAAAGTAAAAGTTAGAGGAAAAGTAAGAGGAGGGAGGGGGGAAAGGGGGGGGGGGACAGATGGAGCCAGAGGAAGAAGTCTCCTGCACTAGCACAGCTCCTGCAATCAAAAACCCAGAAGGGCAAATTAATAAAAGTAAAATTTAAAGGTAAATGTATTCTATTTAGCTCTGCCTATATCCCTAACTGAGCCCAGAACCAGGCTCAGAATCTCCTTCAGCTGCTTGGAGACTGAAAGTACTGGTGAGAGGGGGCGGTCCTTGCCTACTTATACTGGTGCCAGCAAAGCGATGATGTATTTCAGTCTCCAAGGCTGCTGGAGGAGGTTGACAACTCTATGGTTCCGGGACTGGACTAGAGGGACGCTAAGGAACCAGCGCTTTAAAATGGCCACCGCAAAGGGATGCCCACCAGGAAGAGGCAGGTCAGCATGCTGGAGGAGACGCGTTGAAAACGTTGTCAAGCAGCCAGCAGCAGAGGAGAACAGCAGCAAAATGGAGGCAGAATCTGAGTCACGGTGAAAAGGTGGCTGTAAGAACGTGGTTGGCAGCAACTCGCAGGAGCAGTCAGCGGCGGTAGTGCAGGAACAGAACTGCGGTGGTAGAGGGCCTCATGGCATCAGAAGCGGCGGCAGCAACACGGCATTCAGAGAGAGTGCCATCGGCAGGAATGGGGAGAGGAGGGGAAAACCCATCACTCACAGTTTCACCGACGCTGCAAGAGAGCCGATCCAACAAGCTGTCTGGAAGCTGAGCAGTAACTGGCCACTGTTCTGTAAGTGGAGTCCCAATACAAAAACAAAAACAAAGAATTGCTGAATAGTGGTGGCTGTACTAGGGCAGGCAGCTCAAGCTCCAATGACGGTGCTCAGCTCTCTCCAGACAGGCTACATAGGCTTTCGGAGCCTGCAGCCTGATCCCCTATGTAGGTGGCAGGCCTTTCTAATCCTCGTGATCAGTGGCTACTGCCCAGTGACTGGCTTCAAGAATGTGGGAAACTCTGTGGGGACACCTTCAGTGTTCCCTAGAGACCTCCAAAGTTGAAAGTTCACTGAATTAGTCCTGAAATAAAACTATTTGAGGAGCAAGGCGAGTAACAACCAACATCAGCTGAAGGCGACACCTAGGGGAGGCACACAGGTGCCAGGGCATGCTCGGTGAAGCCTTTGGTATTATATCTGTCTCTAACATCTGCTGGTAGGGGAATATAACCCACTTGAAAGGGTTGATCTAGCAGATTTGGAAATCTCTATTAAACACCATAAGAAAAGCAAGACTACAAATTCCTGCATGCAGTGAGGTAAACCCAGGACTGGATCAAGTCTGTTTGGCGAACCTAGAGGCAGATGGCAACCCTATTGTTACAGCAGCGGCATCTCCCCCTCAAGATCTACGACCATAAAGAGAGTCTTCAGCCACCTCAAGTAGAAAGAGCAGGTACAGGAACCTATTCTAAGAATCCCATGTCAGAAAATGTGCTGCATGAATTCTATTCCAGCTCTCCATCTACAGTATTCAATGTCTGCATATCTAATACTAAAGCAGCTAGATGGACTACAGGCTGGAATATTCTGAAAGCTCAATGTCTGGATGCAAGGTGCAGAACCCCCAGAAAGCACAGTTACTTACCTGTAACAGGTGATCTCTGGGAACAGCAGGAATTAGTCCTCACATATGGGTACGTCGGTACCGACGGAGCCCGTGCGGGAAAGCTCCCCAGCTTCTTAGAATAGAAGCTTTTGGGACCTCCCACTGCACATGCGCACTGCCTTCCCGCCTTCCTGAACAGCTCTCCTCAGTTTCGAGTTTATAGCTGAGTCAACAGAGAGAGGACAGGAAGATAGATAGATAAAAGATACAACTCCTAGGGGAGGTGGGTGGGTTGTGAGGACTAATTCCTGCTGTTCCCAGAGATCACCTGTTACAGGTAAGTAACTGTGCTATCTCCAGGAACAAGCAGGAATAAGTCCTCACATATGGGGACTCCCTAGCTTAGATGCATGGGATCCCCTGTAAAGGTTCGCCATCTTCGTATGGATCTCAGGCATCCATTCTGGGAAGGTGGGCAGGAGTTGTTTAGGAATGGAACAGGTGCTTGAGGACAGCCTGGCCAAACAAGGCATCCCGGCGGGAGTCCTTGTCCAAACAGTAATGGGCTGTGAAGGTATGAACCGAGGCCCAGGTAGCGGCTCGACAGATCTGATCTATGGAAACAGAGTGCAGATGAGCCATAGAAGTTGCCATGGCCCTCACATTGTGAGCAGTGACATGGCCTTCCAGAGAAATGTTTTTGCTCTGGTAAGCAAAAGAAATACACTGAGCAATCCAATTGGAAAGTGTACGCTTGGAGACTGGAAGTCCCAAATGGGAAAGGATCAAAGGCCACAAAAAGTTGAGAAGACTTTCGATGTGGCTGAGTCCTATTAAGGTAAAAAGCGAGAGCTCTTTTACAATCCAGAGTATGAAGGTTCCTCTCTGCATTGGATGCATGAGGAGCTGGAAAAAGACAGGTAGATATACCTCTTGATTAAGATGAAAGGGCGAGACCACTTTAGGCATAAAGTGGGGATTCGTCCTAAGGACCACCTTATCATGATGAAATCTTGTGTAAGGTGGATTAGCCACTAAAGCCTGCAGCTCACTGATGCGGCGAGCCGAAGTGACTGCAATGAGGAAGATGACCTTCCAGGAAAGAAATTTCAAGGAGGTGGAAAACATTGGCTCAAAAGGTGGCTTCATAAGTTGACCGAGCACTAGATTCAAATCCCATGCGACCGGGGGTGGTCTGATGGGAGGTTTAGTGAGAGTCAGGCCTCTCATGAATCTTGCAACAAGAGGATGAGAGGAGATAGGTTGTCCATTTATATGTTTCAAGGATGCTGCAATAGCACTTAAATGGACTCTTACCGAATTCGTCTTGAGGCCTGCATTGGATAGATGCAGGAGATAATCAAGAAGAGAATTCAAAGGAAGTGCCAGAGGGTCAAGACCCTGCTGAGCACACCAAATGGAAAAACGTTTCCATTTGAAAGCATAGGAACGCCTGGTAGAGGGTTTCCTAGAGGCAGAAAGGATATCTTTCACTGGTTGGGAAAGATGAAAGTCTTGAAGGTTTAAGCCTTCAGTAACCAAGCACTGAGGTGAAGGGATTTGGGGTTTGGGTGCCACAAAGTCCCCTCCTCCTGAGACAGGAGGTCTGGCGCAGCTCCCAGATCCAAGTAGGATCCCTGGGAGAGCTGTAGAAGTAGAGGGAACCACACTTGGCGTGGCCAGCGTGGAGCTATGAGGATCATAGTTCCATGATCCCTCTGGAGTTTGAACAGAGTCTTGGGAATCAAAGGAATGGGTGGAAAGGCATATAGGAATGCCTGATTCCAATTCAGGAGAAAGGCGTCCGTAGCCTGAGCTCCCTGACACGGAGTTCTGGAACAGAACCGGGGAAGTTTGGCATTCCACGGACTTGCAAAGAGGTCTATGTCCGGGGTCCCCCATTCCTGAAAGATTCGGTTTATTTGGTCCAAATGTAGGGACCATTCGTGTGGCAGCAGAACTCGACTGAGCCTGTCTGCCCGAGAGTTTTGAACTCCTGGGAGATACACTGCTAGCAGGTGAATCTGATGCTCTCTGGCGAAGGCCCATAGTCTTAGAGCTTCGTTGCAAAGCGACAGAGAGCCCGTCCCTCCTTGTTTGTTTATGTAAAACATGGCCACCTGATTGTCCGTCTGAACTAGGACAGTGAGGTTGGTTAGGAGGGAGTGGAAGACCTTGAGGGCAAGGTAAATTGCTCGCAGTTCCAGAAGATTGATATGAAGGGTGGTCTCCTGTAGAGACCAAGTGCCCTGAGTGGAGAGAGTTTGCAGATGGGCTCCCCACCCTGTTTGGGAGGCATCTGTTGTGAGGGTTGCTTGGGGTAGCAATGGTTGAAATGGAGCCCCCAACAACAGATTCTTGGTGGAAGTCCACCAGTGGAGGGACCAAAACAGACGATCGGAGGTTTGTATTTGGTCTGAGAGCGCTCCTGACGCCTGAGTCAACTGAGTGGCCAGGGTCCATTGAGCTGCTCTCATATGAAGACGAGCATAGGGCACCACATGCACTGTGGAGGCCATATGACCCAGTAGGCGTAGCATTTCCCTGGCTGTCAAGTGAGTGCTGGACTGAGCTTGGGAGGCCAAACTCAGGAGGCGCTGGCCTCGAACATGTGGAAGGTAGGCCCTTGCAGTGATGGTGTCCAACTGGGCCCCTATGAATTCTAGAGATTGAGTAGGGATGAGTTGGGACTTGGGAAGGTTTACTACCAGTCCCCATACTGCAAAAGGCTCCTTGTGTGGTCCAGGGAAATCTGGGCCTGTGACTGAGTTGGAGCTCGGATGAGCCAGTCGTCCAGATATGGGAAGACAAAGATTCCCATGCCTCTTAGAAATGCGGCTACGACTGCCATGCATTTTGTGAATACTCTTGGAGCAGAGGCTAGACCGAAGGGGAGTACTCTGTATTGGAAATGTTTTCCTTGAAACAGAAAGCGAAGATACTTTCTGTGGGATGGATGGATGAGTATATGTGTATACGCATCCTGTAGGTCTAGAGAACAAAGCCAGTCCTGACCCTGGAGGTAAGGAAGGAGAATGCCGAGAGACAGCATTTTGAATTTCTCCTTGAAGAGAAATTTGTTCAATTCTCTCAGATCTAGGATTGGTCTGAATCCCCCTGTCTTCTTTGGAATGAGAAAATAAGGGGAGTAGAAACCGGACCCTTGTTGAGGAAGAGGAACCTCTTCTATGGCCCCTTGGGCAAGAAGAGAGGAAACCTCTTGACCCAACAGGGTTAGGAGAGATGGGGGAGAATTGAATGGTCTCACCATATGATGGGGAGGAAGGCTGGAGAAATGAAGTTTGTAACCCTCTCGAATGATAGAGAGGGTCCATTGTTCTGTTGTGATTTGTTCCCATCTGGGAGCAAAGTGAACCAACCTTCCGGGTATGGTGAGAGGTTCTGGTTGTGTTAGAACCAGAAGTGGCAAGTTCCCTAGGAGCAAGTCAAAACCCCTGAGGGGTTGGAGCCTGCTGAGCTACAGTAGCTGCTGCAGGCTTAGCTCGTGCTTGTTTGGATTGCTGACGCTTAGCAGTATAGCGAGGTTGAGAAGACTGCTGGCCAGTATTTGAAGCAACTCTGGCCTTCTTATAGTAAGGCCTTTTAAAAGACTTTTTCTTAGTAGGAATTGAAGTGGACTTTGAAAGTCTTTCCAAGGTGGCATTTTCAGCATCCATCTGGGTGGCTTTGATTTGCCACTCTTCCCCAAATAAGTTCTCACCTGTACAGGGCAGATTCCGTAAGCCATCTAGAACCCAAGGTTCCAGATCAGAGGCCTGGAGCCAAGCAAGACGTCGGGCTGCAATAGCAATGCCCGAAGCCCTACTGGCTCCCTCAAAGGAATCATATGCTGCCCTATTAGAGAACTTAGAAACCTCTAAGAGTTGTTTCACTAGGGAAAGGAATCCCTGCTTTTTATCCTCAGGGATATAGGGGGCAAACTGCGGCACGTTTTTGGCAAGTTCCTCCAGGAACATGCCCATATAGAGACTGTAGGAATTAATCCTGGCTATAAGCATACTAGCCTGGAAAATTTTCCTACCAAAAGAGTCCAAAGTCTTACATTCCCGTCCTGGAGGGGTGGAAGAGTGCCTTTTGGTACTCCTAATCTTCTTCATTGCAGACTTCACCACAATAGAGTGGTGGGGCAATTGAGTCTTTTGGAAACCAGGAGAAGGAGGGACCCTATACATGGTGTCCAACCTACGGGAATAAGGAGACAAAGTCAAAGGATTTTCCCAGAAATCCATCAGTTGTTCTTGAAGGATTTCATGGATAGGCAGGGTAACTGCCTCCTTAGGGGCCTTTGAGTATCCCAAAATATCCAGTTTTTTGGATCTGGGTTCCTTTTCAGAGGATGTGGTAATAGAAAGGGCTGTAGCCATATCTAAAACAAAGTCCTGGAAGGACAAATCCTCTGGAGGGGACATTCTCCTTTTAGGAGAAGAGGGCTCCTCAGGTAAGTTGAGTGAAAACTCAGCAGAATCATCAGAGGAGTGAAAATCCTCAGAGGAATCGGTGCTTTCCTCTAACGCACGATACGCGTACCGATCGGTATCGATATCGGGCGTATCGGGTATGGAACCGGTATGGAGCGAAAGCCCATACGGTACCGACTTGCGTTTAGAGGTGGACGGCCTCGATACCGGCATGGCGGACGATACCGGTATCGGGCCCGGAACCGCTGAAAGCGGAACCGATGGCGTTGCAGCTTTAATGAAAGCCATGACGGCCTGCTGCATGGACTGTACAGTATCGCCCATGGACGCCATAGCTGCCTGGATGTCGGTACCGGAGTGACCCGGTACCCCAGAGCAGGCTAACAGGTGATCTGTCGAGGCCGTAGCATCGATATCAACCTGAGACCCCTGAATTGGCGTTTTTGGAAGTTGGACTTCCCGCCGGGGTTGTTTGGCTGGGGCAGGGTCCTCAAGTTCTAAGCTAAGAGCCTCTCGATGCTTTGAAGGAGATTTGCTCTTTGAGGACTTGCCCACAGAAGGTTTGGTTACCTGAGATCCATCCGGAGAAGAAGACCTGGATGACTGTGATGCTGTATTCTCTGAAGCAAACAGCACATGGAATTTGTTGGCCCGGTTCTGCAGCCCACGTTTAGACATGTGGGAGCAAGATGGGCAGTCCGGTATGGAATGGTCAGGCCCCAAACATTTCAGACACCATTCATGGGTGTCTGTGACTGAAATAACAGCATTACATTTGGTACACTTCTTAAATCCAGGGGCTGGCTTCTCCATGAGGAGAAATTGAGTAGGCCGAGAGGCCTCTCTGAAGTGACCAAAAAGCTAAAAATAAGAAAAAAGAATTATAATTTTTTAAAGAAAGAAAGAAAAGACCGGCGATACCGGTATCGGTATGGGGAAGGCAGGTACGCGGTCTAAAGAAACAAATAAAATAACAATTTCTTCAGCGGTGACAGGAACACGACCTGCTGGCTCCGCGGAAAAAGAGAAACTGAGGAGAGCTGTTCAGGAAGGCGGGAAGGCAGTGCGCATGTGCAGTGGGAGGTCCCAAAAGCTTCTATTCTAAGAAGCTGGGGAGCTTTCCCGCACGGGCTCCGTCGGTACCGACGTACCCATATGTGAGGACTTATTCCTGCTTGTTCCTGGAGATACCCTTTTCACAAATAGATGAAATTCACAGGAAGACATGGGCTGGCTTGCACTCATTAAGAACCAGATTATAGAACTTGGATTTTGATCCTCCTACCCATGCATTACAAATCAAAAGCTGGGAGTAAGGGCTTGTATTCAAACCGCCGCTTCTGAGGCGTGCTGGCAGACCGGGGAGCAGCAGCCATCATCGGAGGGAGTGAGCAGGAGCTCCTCCTCACCTCCATTCCCTGCCAATCAGCAGCCCTCCACAGCCCTCTTCAACGGCTTCTAAACCGCCGCTTCTGAGGCGGGCCCGCGCCTGAGGGCCCTTTGGCATGGCCCTTAGGTGTTGGTCCGTGGCGTTCTGTTGCTGAGGGTTGCTCCGATGACATGGACCCGGTCGATGTGTCTCTATGTTGTGGTAATTTGCTGTTCCTGTTCCTCTTCTTCTCCTATCTTTCTGACTGTCTCTGTTCTCTATTCTGTCCTATTATATAAATGGCGTTCCTTTCCTAATTCCTCAAATGATGTAGCATTGTAAACCGCTCTGATGCCTTTGGCCTGAGCGGTATATCAAATTATAATAAACATAAACATAATAAACAAAGTGTGCATGGAAAAAGTGTGTGAAAACAGTCTGCCACCTTAATACTCACCTCCCAGCTCTGTGACAGAGGCTTCAATCTTCCCCTGTGCTGTTGGTATCTGCAGTGGGCTGTTGTTCCTTGTTACATCTGTGCTTGTCGCTGAGGTGGCTTCTTTCCGAGAAATTTTAACTAAAGGTGGTTCCTCTATGGTTACCCCACTCTGTCGCTGCCTACGGCGTTTCTTGCTCCACAGCTCATGGCAATCTTGCCAGTGAGGAAGACTAAAAAAGGAAAAATATTTAAAAATCAGAAAGACACAACCACGGTGATTAGTGAAACCAGCCCACCATACAATTCGGTAGTTTTTGCTTAAGACAATAACATAAGAACATAAGATATGCCATACTGGGTCAGACCAAAGTCCATCAAGCTCAGTATCCTGTTTCCAACAGTGGCCAATCTAGGTCACAAGTACCTAGCAGTTTCCTCAGGTTCTACAGTGCTTCTACTGGGACAAGCAGTGAATTTCCCAGGTCTCCTTTAATAATGGTTTATGAACATTTCCTCCAGGAATTTGTCCAAACCTTTTTTAAACCCAGCTACACTAACAGCTTTTACTACGTCCTCCAGTAACGAATTCCAGAGTTTGATTATGCATTGAGTGAAAAAATATTTTCTTTTATTAATCTTATATGGGTCACACTGTAGCTTCATTGCATGTCTCCTAGTCTTTCTACATTTTGATGGCGTAAACAATTGATCTACATTACCCGTTCCACTCCATTCATTAATTTATAGACCTCTATCATATCTCCCCTCAGCCATCACTTTTCCAGGTTGAAGAGCCCTAACCTTTTTAGCCTCTCCTCACAGGGGTATCCTTCCATCCCCTTTACCATTTTGGCGGCTCTTTTCTGTACCTTTTCTAATTCTGCTATATCCTTTTTAAGATACGGCAACCAGAACTGCACATAATATTTGAGGTTCGGTCGCACCATAGAACGATAAAGAGCCATTATAGCAGCCTTTGTTTTATTCTCCATTCCTATCCTCATGATTCCTAGCATTCTATTTGATACAGGTTACAGGACAGGCATAAGGGAAATGGGCAGAGTCATGCAAGTGGTAAAAGGGAGGATGTCATCTCTATACTCCCTTCCTCCCCGATTCCACCAACGATCAGCTGTTTGAACGGCATGAGGACAGCCGTTGCCAGCAGCTTCAGTGAAGCAGCGGCGTCGACGGGGGTGAGAGCGGGAGCTCCCCCTTCCTCCCCGATTCCACCAACGATCAGCTGTTTGAACGGCATGAGGACAGCCGTTGCCAGCAGCTTCAGTGAAGCAGCGGCGTCGACGGGGGTGAGAGCGGGAGCTCCCCCTTCCTCCCCGATTCCACCAACGATCAGCTGTTTGAACGGCATAACAGCAGCCGTTGCCGGGGCGCGCCCGCGCCTGAAGGCCTCGCCAGAGGGCCCTTTGGAGTGGCCCTTAGGCGTAGCTCCGTGGCAAAAAGTTTAAGAACAGCAAATGTGTATAAGACCTATTAATATGAGTAGGCGTTCTCATCATAATTTCCTCTGTCTGTCTCTCCCTTTGTATGTATTACATGTTAACCTGATTTAGTCTTGTCCTTCCCTGTTACCTATAGATCCATTGCTTATCACTTTGATATTTGGATAAGGTGATATAAAACTGGATGCATTGTTTTGTCTTTGTAGTCTGATATGTCTAACCTGATGTAGTCTTGTAACCGCTTTGATTGAAGGAAAAGGCGGTATAAAAAAACACTGGAAAAGAAGGAGTGATATGTATGGATAGGGAGGCGGGTGAAGTTTTACTTACCAATAATTTCTTTTCCTGTAGTCCTACTAGACCAGTCCAGACAAGTGGGTTATGCCCCACTGACAGCAGATAATGGACTTCAGTGACATTACTGGTACTAAACCTGGTAGAGCTAGGGGCATCCTCCAGTTTTAATGTCTAACAAAGCTGATGGAAAATAGCCCATGAACAAGACCCAAGCCTTTTTCACTTCTCTGTTTTGTACAAACAAAAAGCACAATGTCACGCAACAGTCGCAACAGCTTATTCAAATACGAAACAGTCCGGGCGTGTCTTGGACTGGTCTAGCAGGACTACAGGTAAGAAAATTAACGGTAAGTAAAATTTCACCTTCCAGAGAATTTTGCTAATAAATAAGTGGGAAGATGCTGCAGCCACCTAACAGATATCGAGAGGAGAAACCCTACAGTACTTCGCCCAAGAGGTCGCTTGAGCCCTGGTAGAATGGGCACTAAGACCCTCTGGAACAATTTTGCCCTGCAAGAGGTAAGCCAAAGTGATAACCTCCTTGATACAGTGCACAAGCATGGCTTTAGAGGCAACCTGACCTTTGCGAGGTCTGGCAAAGAGGAAAAACAAGTGGTCCGAAAGTCGAAACAAAAGCATAGTTACTCACCTGTAACAGGTGTTCTCCAGGGACAGCAGGAATCAGTCCTCACATATCGGTGATGTCTGCACAGACAGAGCCCTCACAGAAGCATCCCCCCCAGCTTTCAAAGAAAGCCTTTGGGAGATGCCACCACGCACGTGTGGTCCCCTTCCTGCCAAAGGGTGCCATCTTGCTCAGACAGATGACATTGCTAAAAGATGGCAAAAATAAAAGATGGTAAAGGAGCAACTCCAAGGAAGGAAGGTTGTGAGGACTGATTCTTGCTGTCCCCGGAGAATACCTGTTACAGGTGAGTAACTACGCTTTCTCCGGGAAGCAGCAGGAAGTTAGTCCTCACATATGGCACTCCCCAGCTACAGACTACCAAAAGCCCTTAGCGAAACAGGGGCTTCCTCACAGGGAGCCGTAAGCAGCAGCAATTGAGTGTGTCCACAGACCACAGTAGGACCCCTGTATCCGATGAAACCAGCACTCCGGTAGCCTGAACACAGAAGGGTCGGAGAGTAGGAGTTGCCTAAACCCCAAAAAGGTTACAGAACACAGCCTGGCCAAAGGCACTGTCCCGTTGGGACTCCCTTTCCAGGCAGTAATGGGCTGCGAAGTTATGGACTGAAGACCAGGTGGTGGCGCAGCAGATGCCCATCATCGGGGACAGAGCGCAACTTTGCCACCAAGGCTGCCATGGCTCTGACACGGTGTGCTGTGACACAGCCTTCCAGCGTGAGCCCCACCTGCTCATAGGCGAGGGCAATACAGTCTGCCACACAAGGTGGACAGCGTACGTTTGGTCTCAACGCCTACCCCAGCCTACTAGGGTCATAGGAGATGAAAAGCTGAGCAGCTTTGCGGTGGCCCCGAGTGCACTGGATATAGAAGGACAAAGCACTCTTACAGTCCAAGGTGTGAAGGACCATCTCCACCCGACTGGAGTGAGGTCTTGGAAAGAAGGTAGGGAGTATTACTTCCTGGTTGAGATGGAAGGGCGATACTACTTTCAGAAGGAATTTGTGGTGCATGTGGAGCACCACTCTTCTTGTTGAACCTGGTATAAGGTGCCTTGGCAACTAGGGCCTGGAGCTTGCTCACTCTGCGAGTGGAGGTGAGCGCAACCAGGAACGCCACCTTCCAAGAGAAGTAGCGAATGTGGCAGGTAACCAGAGGCTTAAGGGGTAGGCAAGTGAGTTCCCAAAACACTACGTTAAGGTCCCATTCGGTTGCCGGAGGGCGAACCACATGCTTCAATAAGAGCAAGCCCCTAGGAAAGCGGGTCACCAAAGGCTGGATCGAGAGGAGCTTGCCATCCACCAGGTGGTGGTGCACCACCAGGGCACTAAGGTGCACCCAGACGGAGTTAGACTTGAGCCCGGATTGCGAAAGGTGGAGAAGGGGTGGAGAAAGTACTATAACACCAGTCCCACCAGGCAGGAGAATGGGTCAAGCCCTGTGCTCGGTACACCAGACCGAAAACCTGTGCCATTTGAGGGCATAAGCCTTCCTAATAGAGGCCTTGCGAGAGGCCAGCAGAATCTCTTCCACCTCAACTGAAAGGTTGAAAGGGGCTAGAGTCACCCCTTTTAGCACCCACGCTGTCAGCGACAGGGACCTCAGGTTGGGGTGCAGAAGGGAGCCCCCCTACTGAGATAGGAGCCCCGGAGCAATCCCCAAGGGGATGGGCTCCACTGTTAACTGGAGGAGCAATGGGAATCATGATTGCCTGGGCCACCTAGGGGCTATCAGGATGAGTGAGGCCTTATCGCGGAGGGTCCTGAACAAGGTTTTGGCAATCAGCGATGTGGGAGGGAAGGCATACATGAGACCCCTTGACCTTGAGACGAGGAACGCATCCGCTACCACTCTTTGAGGGGTGGGCCTGCTGGGAACAGAAGCTGGGCAACTGGAAAACCCAGTGGGCCACCATGGGGTCCAGCTACCACTCGTGCGGCCAGAGGACTCTGTTTAGTCTGTCAACCAGAAGGTTGTCCTGGCCTGGAAGGTACACTGCCCGCAGGAGGATACCCTGTTGGATTGCATACGAGCAGAGGACCACTATGCCCCCCCTGTTTGTTCACAAAGAACATCGCCACCTTTCTGAGGACCCATGACAGGGCTCAGGCTTGAAAGGTTTCATCTGAGGCGAGGCTTCAGATGAGGCCCTGGCCTTCAGAGGCACTGGAGACTCAGGGAAGAACTTATTATGCTGTTGCTGGTGGCTCGAGGGTCTTGCTAGACATCCTTTTGCAGAGACTGCAGGCTGCTCGGTCATGGTCTGGCCCGAGGCAGCGGAGACAGCAGTCGTGTATGTCGGTCAAAGACATAATTTTTGAGCACCGATCACAACTTAAAGCCACTAGTAGCCATGGGGGGGGGGGGGGGGGAAGTACCCCACGAGGTCGAAGACTCGCTGGGCTGACAGTTGGGAAAAAAGGTGTGAAGATGCCAAAGGAGAAAAAGAACGGAAAACTACAAAAATAGACCCGAACTTGACGCCGAGGCAGCGAGGTCGGGTGGCGGGAAGAGTACCAGTACGATACCGGAGGGAAGTATGAAACTCAGAGAAAAATCAACTTTTTCCGGGGACAAGCCAGACGAAAATCTGAAGGGCTCCGCAGAAAAAAGGAGACTGAGCAAGATGCACCCTTGGCGGGAAGGGGACCACGCATGCATGGTGGCTTCTCCCAAAGGCTTTCTTTGAAAGTTGGGGGGATGATTCCGTGAGGGCTCTGTCAATGCTGATGTCACCCATATGTGAGGACCGACTTCCTGCTTGTTCCTGTAGAATTTTTTACAGCGAGGTATGGAAGCAGCACCTGGCAAACATCCACAAATTAACAGAACCTATCTTTGCCCTCACAGAGGGCAGAAAAATCACTTGGTTTGCTTGAAACGATGATACAACCTTTTGTAAAAAGGAAGGCACCAGGCGCGAGGAGACTTCCGAGGAGGAAAAAGTCAAGAAGGGGTCCCTGCAAGAAAAGGCCTGCAGTTCAGACACCGGATGGGCCAAAGCTACGGCAATCAGAAACACAGCCTTCAAGTAAAGATCCTTTATAGTAATATAGTATATAATGGCAGATAAAGACCATTATGATCCATTTAGTCTGCCCAGCAAGGTGGCATGAGGTGGCCTTTTTAAAGGCGCAAAAGGAGCTTCCGAAAGGGTCCTAAGCATGAGAGGAAGGTCCCAAGGCAGCACTACTTGCTTTAGTGGAGGACATAACAAGCGAACCCTGGAAAGAAAACATGCAACATCCATATTAGAAGCAAGAGGCTGATCTGTTTTTGGCCCTCAAAAACAAGACAGAGCCTTCACCAGAACCTTGAGAGAGTTAGTTAAAGGCAAGACCTGTCTCAAAACTGTCCCTGCAAAAAGGCCAACATGTTTGACACCTGTGTGTGCCAGGGAGAAAGCTGTTGCCTGTGACAGCACATCTCAAAGATGCACCACATCAGCATGTAACCCAGGAAGATCAAACTACATCTGGCTTCCAGGAGCGTGAAAACAACTGCTGCCGAGTAACCATTATGGGCTAGATGCTGCCTCTCAGGGGCCAAACTGTAAGCGAGAAGGGAGCCAGATTGTCCAGCAGGACAGGTCCACGACGCAGAGGCTGCGCTGCCAAGAGTCTGATCAGATCCGCATACCATGGTCAACGTGGCCAATCTGCAGCCACTAGAATTACCATCCCCGGATGAACCTCTATATGGCAAAGAGCACTATCTATCATTGCCCACAGTGGAAATACTTAGAGGAGGGACTGCTAGGGCCAGGGTTGAATCAGTGCATCTGTCACCAAGAACTGCATAGTCTCCAACAGCTGAAGAACAGTGGCACCTTGCAATTGGGGTCCGTTTCCATCAGATCCATTTTGGGTAGGCCCCAGCGTTGAATTATGTGAAGAAATGCCCATGGTGCTAGTTCCCATTCACCTGGATCCAACAAATTTCAGCTGAGAAAGTCGGCCTCCACATTCTCCACCCTGGCAATGTGCTGAGCAGAAAAGGCCTGAATATGACGTTCGGCCTAAGGGAATAGGACAGCTATCTCCTGTGTTACCCCTGCCCTCTAGGTTCTCCCTTGACTGACATACGAGCTCCCGCATTGCCTGATTCAGGAGCAGATGGTGAAAGGACTACAATGCAATCAAACGGTCCTTACCTTGAGGCGATTTATGGCCCAACGCGCCTCCCTGGACAATCAATGCCCCTCTACTGAGTGGCCCAAACAACGAGCCCCCGAGCCCGACAGACTGGCATTCGTTGTTACCACAGTCCAGACTGCCAGAGCAAAGCCACCAGTGGAGCCTGACCCTCATCACTGATGACACGGGAAGACACAGAGTAATTCTGAGAAGGAGACCAGCAATCCAGTAGAGATTTCTGCAAGGGCCACATGTGTGCTTGTGCCTGGGGACTAGGTCTAGAGTAGCCACCATGGAGCCCAGCAATTGCAGGTAATGCTAGACACTGGGCACCCGATGAGCCTGAATCTCCAGAATCTGTGAATGAAACTTGATCCACCTGTCCAAAGTGAGAAAAAAAAACCTCTCCCCGTCGTGTGTTGAACCTTGCCCCAGGAATTCCAAATTCCTGGTCGACTGAAATAGCTCTTGGTGCACTTCACAACCTATCCTAGACTTGAGGAACTGCACTACTCGCACAACCACTTGTCGAGCCGCCACCTGGAACTTGGCCTGGGCAAGTCAATTGTCCAAATAAGGATGAACGCAAACGCCCTCCTGGCACAGTGCCGCCACCACCATGACCTTCGAAAATGTGCAAGGAGCTGGCAAGACCAGAAGGGCAGAGCACAGAATTGGAAATGCTGCCCGAAGATGGAAAATCTCATGCAACACTGCTGATTCTCCCAAATGGGAATGTGAAAGTAGGCCTTGGCGAGGTCCAGAGATGCAAGAAATTCTCCCATGCATACTGCCTAAACGATGGACCTCAATGTCTGTATGTGAAAGCGAGCGACTTGCAAGCAGACATGGACTCCTTTCAAATCAAGAATAGGGTGAAAGGATTCGTCCTAACAGCCGCTACCCCTCTCAGCAGGCAGATAGCAGCGTTGAATAGGAGGCTGTGTCGCAACATGCTCTCATGGCCACCCTTTTGTCTGTGGAACTGCCAAGCGAGGTGACAAAGGCATCTCGAACATGTTCGCGTAATCCAACACATTACCTGCCTGATGATGTTGAGAACCTACGAATCTGACATTATCCAGGGCCATTCCTCAAAACAGCTGCAACCTTCTGCCCGCCTGTGGGCATATCGGAATGGACCCCTTGTCCGTTAATGGGCCTGGTGAGCAGAAGAGGACCTGGGGCCATCGAGAAACTAGTGTGTCCCATGAAATGATTGAGCCTTGGACCCCTAACTAAAGAAGGAACTAGATGGCTTTACTGGCCGGTATATAATGGGTATCCTTGTAACGCAGTCATAAGGATTCAACTGCCAAAGACGATGACAATGACCTTTTAGAGGGGAGGACAAGGTTATCTTCTGGCAAATGCCACGGTTTGGACCTCCCCCAAATCTTTAACCAGCTTCTCAAGGTCTTCTCTGAAGAGCATTCTACCCTTGAAGGGAAACTTCGCAAGCCGTGCCTTAGAAGAGGCATCCGTTAACCAGTTACGAAGCTAGAACCACCGATGTACCATAGTCACCCCTCTAGTGGCCAACCTGAGATGATCATAGAAGGCATCCATCAAAATGGCCAAGATAGACTCCAGACGGATCCTTCAACAACCACTGCAATCTTGCCGCCACAAGCCAAAACCTGTATGGCAAGGAAGGAAGCTGAGAACTCCATTTTCAGCAGACCCTCAACTTTCTATCCTGCTGATTCCAACAGCCACTCCCATTTTCACAGGAATGGTGGTACTCTTTGTGACCAGTCTCCAAGGCATCCATCTTGGCGAAATGTAACCATTTATCCAAGTTGGCTTGATACCAGGTGTAAATTTTCCCCAAACGATGCCCACTCCGTGGTGCAGCATCTGGGGCTTTGCACTCCGCAGACACCAGCTGCTGCAACTCAAGTGAAAATGGAAAGACCTTCAATGGCTTCCACATTCCCACTAGGATTGGGTCTACCTGTGACAGACTTCTCATCTTTTGCTGGCTCGGCAAGGCAGAGTGTGAAAACAATCTGGAAGATGAGATCAGGAAGCTCATCTTTCCTGAAAAGACGTATATTCAAAGTGTCTCCATCATTCTCTGGTGGAGACAGCTTCTTCCCGACTGGTCTCACTACGTCTTGTAGTGCTATACAAATGCTCAGTAGAAGGGTCCACCTCGGATTCCATTCCCTGGTCCAGGTCTTCATCCACTAAACCCCACGCCCCTGAAAACCAAGATGATGCCTAAGGAAGCTTGGGGCCACCACATTCCAACTGCTCCCGGGTCCTTGAACACTTCCTAGACAAAATTGCATGAGAAAAGGTCACTCCTGTGGAGCCACCCACAGGTGGAGGCAGCTGCTCCCGAGTCCCTGAAGACCAAGCAGACCAGACCTGGTGAAAAAAGGGCAAAAAGCTTGGCTGTCGTTGAATCCCCTACTGGAAAGGGCAGACGCCCTCAGAGAGCCCTCAGACTGCTCTGACGCCATTCTCGGAGGTCCCTCTGGTGCCAGAACTGGAGGAGAACTGCCCTCAAAACCTTGACCCGGTTCCTGAGAACTGCTGCCCCAACAATTCCTCTTGTGATTTCTGGGATGTCTCTTCCAGGTTGGAGGAGCAGGCAACAGATAAATTATCCATGAGAGTCTGTTGCCGCTTCCACAGCCAAGACAATTTTGTGAGGTTGGCGCCATTGATGAGCCCAGAAGATCTAAGATGGCCGCTACAA
Source organism: Ichthyophis bannanicus (assembly GCA_033557465.1). Taxonomy (NCBI): domain Eukaryota; kingdom Metazoa; phylum Chordata; class Amphibia; order Gymnophiona; family Ichthyophiidae; genus Ichthyophis; species Ichthyophis bannanicus. The sequence goes on along the minus strand of CM066045.1, from coordinate 73,724,431 downwards.
CAGGAGCCATGCAAAGGAAGACAGCCAGCACTAGTGGCCAACTGAGATGTCCGTGCTGCCTCTCCAGCCAATGGAAAGCCTCCCGGTAAACAACCTTCCCCATGTGAACCTGGAGCATATAGGGAGAACACACGACTGCACACGCTGCGTTGAATGGCCGGCATCTGCTTCCCGTGCTGCAAAGTCTCTCGAAATGCCCGGCTCTGCAGCCCGCAGTTTCTTGGCTTCTTCCCCGGAGGCAGCAAACTCACCAAAGAAGCCCTCTTTGGCCAGGTAGTGCAATCATAGGGGGGAAAGGGGGGGCTGTTCTACTGCTGAACAACTGTTGCTGCTGAAGCACAGAGCTCTCTGCTATTCTTTTTTTCCCCAAGAAAGAGAGTGGATTTAAAAGAATTACTTTTCTTTAAGTAAATTTAAGTGAATGCAGAACTAGGGCCCGACCCTCTCGCTCTCTGCTGCGCTGGTCTTCCTGACCAGGAGCAGACCTCCTACCAATGGACAGGAAACTCCAGAGGGGTATTCTAAAATATGCACTGGAGACCTCCGCCAAACGTAACCATTTACTGGAAGGCACCCTTCAGGACAGCTATCAGAAACCCACGAGCTTCACTGCACCAGTACACATCCACCATCTGCTGGAGACAGAAAAAACTGTAGGGTGCCCCAAGCTGCACCAGGTTTAATACAGTGGTGTCTTTTCTCTGTCTCCGTCATCTACTGGCAGGGGGGCATAACCCACTTGTCTGGACTGTTCTAACAGGATGCTCTGGAAGGTGTGTGTGATGGTCTCAGCAGTGCAATAGCAGGGACGCTGAAGGAATAGGAATAAGCTGCATTCTCAAAGTTTTAAAATTCACAGATCATGTGTGTCAGAAGTCTGAACCACAATGTGAATTCTTTGTATGAAAATACTTGCGCAAAACTAAAAGTTGTTACATGGGTACAAGAGGATCACAGACTTCTCTGTTGTCCAGTGCAGTGTTTATTTGAAGCACTGCACTGGCTGCAAGTCCCTCCCCTCCCATATAGTCCTCATTCATCCCAGGTTCCGTGTCCCCTTCATCCATCTTCATCCACAAGCTTAGAAAGCACAGTTACTTACCTCTAACAGGTGATCTCTGGGAACAGCAGGAATAAGTCTTCACATATGGGTACGTCGGTATCGACAGAGTCTGCGCGGGAACGCTTCCCAGCGTCCAATCAGAAAGCCTTTGGAAGCATCCCAACACGCTTGCGTGCTGCCTTCCCACCTTCCCAACTGTCTCTCCTCAGTTAAGTTTGAAAGCTGAGACAAAGAGAGAGAGCAAGGAAGGGAAAGATAGAGATAGAGAAAAAGCAACTCCTAGGGGAGGTGGGTGGGTTGTGAAGACTTATTCCTGCTGTTCCCAGAGATCACTTGTTACAGGTAAGTAACTGTGCTATCTCCAGGAACAAGCAGGAATGAGTCTTCACATATGGAGACTCCCAAGCTCAGATGCCCAGAGGGAGTCCTAGCATGTTGCAGGTCTAGAACGAGCCATGCTATTGCTTAAGACCTCAGGCATCCTGGGGATGGAGGGTAGGAGTTGAATACAGAAGAGGAGCTGTGGAACAGCTGGCTAGAACAGGGTTTCTAAAGGGGAAGACCCTGTATAGAGGGTATTTTGTAGTAAAATACTGTAATCTGGGCCTCCCTTGTAGACCTTGCACAATTCCACTGAGGTACATATGGATCTATTAGAAGAGCCAGTGAATGTGCTCAAGGGGTACCTCACTGATAAGTAGAGGTAATAAAAGCAGAGAAAAACAAGTGGAGGTCAGAACCCTTCAGGGTGAGAAATGGCCCCATGGGGAAAGACTGGGGTAGTATAAGAGGTAGAGCTTCAGCGGAGACGCAGAAGGTAGTATTAAAGAAAGCTTAAGCTGTTTAGGTCCAAAAACAGTATAAATTGAGGACCCAAAGAAAAAATGAGTCTGACCTAACTGGACTGGGGATGAAATCAATCCATGTAGGAGAGAAAGGGTATGGAGACCCTTGTATCTGATAAGAAAGTAAGGACAGACTCAGGAGCGCTAAGCGTTTGGTTAACTGAAGCTTCGCAATGTCTTTCCTAAATGGGGTCAATTAGGAAAGAAGAAAGGTACATGGAGAGCTTCAGGAGTACCCAACCTATATGGTAAGGAAACTTTTGTTAATTACCACAGGGGGTGGTTATAAGTGTCGCCCCCTAAGTATGCTGGCATATCATTGATAGGGGTAGGGCCCATCTGTCAGGATCATATAGGAATATAAGGATATCTGAACCTAACAGAACAGATAGATGAGTATATGGAGAGAGGTCTATAGAAGCTGATCCCCCCTAGGGATATAGAGAGAGACCTTTTCAAGTACATTCGTAGCAAATAAAGACCTTTTCAAGTACATTCATAGCAAAAAACCTGTGAGAGAGTCAGTTGGTCCATTAGATGATAAAGGGGTTAAAGGAGCACTAAGAGGCGACAAGGCGATAGCGGAGAGACTGAATGAATTCTTTGCTTCGGTCTTTACTGAGGAAGATGTAGGGATGTTACCCATGACTGAAGTGGTAGTTAAAGGTGCGGAAGAATTGAAGGAAATATCGATACATCGGGAAGATGTTTTACAACTATTAGATAAACTGAAGAGTAGCAAATCACCTGGGCCGGATGGTATACATCCAAGGGTGTTGAAAGAACTGAAATATGAGATTGCAGACCTGCTATCAGTAATCTGTGAACTATCATTAAAATCATCTCTAATACCTGAAGATTGGAGGATCGCCAATGTAACACCAATTTTTAAAAAGGGTTCCAGGGGTGATCCGGGAAACTACAGACCGGTGAGCCTGACGTCAGTACCAGGAAAAATGGTAGAAACCATCATAAAGAATAAAATTACTCAGCATGTAGATAGTCACAACCTAATGGGAGACAGCCAACATGGCTTTAGACAAGGAAGATCTTGTCTTACTAATCTGTTATGTTTTTTTGAAGGAGTGAATAAACAGGTGGACAAAGGTGAGTCGGTTGATATTGTGTATCTGGACTTTCGGAAAGCCTTTGACAAGGTCCCTCATCAGAGACTTTTGGCAAAACTAAAGAGTCATGGAATAGGAGGCAGTGTACTATTGTGGATCAGGAACTGGTTAAAAGATAGAAAGCAGAGGGTAGGGCTAAATGGCCAATTTTCCCAATGGAGAAAGGTGAATAGTGGTGTACCCCAGGGATCTGTGCTGGGTCCGCTGCTTTTTGACATTCATAAATGACCTGGAAAGTGAAATAATGAGTGAGGTTATCAAATTTGCAGATGACACAAAACCATTTAAAGTTGTTAAAACCCAAGAGGATTGTGAAAAATTGCAAGAGGATCTTGATAAATTGGAAGACTGGGCATCAAAATGGCAGATGAAATTTAATGTGGACAAGTGCAAGGTTATGCACCTAGGGAAGGACAACCCAAACTATGGTTACACGATGCAAGGTTCCACATTAGGAACCACCACCCAGGAAAAAGATTGAGGCGTCATTGTGGATAACATGTTAAAACCCTCGGCCCAGTGTGCAGCGGCGGCCAAGAGAGCAAATAGAATGCTAGGTATGATAAGGAAAGGAATGGAAAATAAAACAAAAGATATTATAATGCCTCTATATTGTTCCATGGTGAGACCGCACCTTGAATATTGTGTGCAATTCTGGTCGCCGTATCTTAAAAAGGATATAGCGATTTTAGAAAAGGTTCAGAGAAGAGCCACCAAAATGGTAAAGGGGATGGAAGGATACTCCTATGAAGAAAGGCTAACAAGGTTAGGGCTCTTTAACCTGGAAAAGAGACGTCTGAGGGGAGATATGATAGAAGTCTATAAATTAATGAACGGAGTGGAACGGGTAAACGTAGATCAATTGTTTACCTTATCAGAATATAGAAAGACTAGGGGACATGTAATGAAGCTACAGGGTAAACTATTTAAGACTAATAAAAGAAAATATTTTTTCACTCACGTGTAATCAAACTCTGGAATTTGTTACCGGAGGATGTAGTAAAGGCTGTTAGTGTAGCTGGGTTTAAAAAAGGTTTGGACAAGTTCCTGGAGGAAAGATCCATAAACCATTATTAAGAAGTGACCGAAGATATCAATGCTTGACCCAGTACAAGCAATGTGGAACTTGTGCCTCTTGGGGAAACTGCTAGGTACATATGACTTAGATTGGCCACGGTTGGAAACAGAATACTGGGCTTGATGGACCTTGGTCTGACCCAGTATGGCATATCTTATGTTCTTATGTTCTTGTGAGAGAGGAAGATTCATCTAAGAGCAAGAAGGATAATACCTGCTTGAATAGATATACAGAGAAATCTCTTCTCCTGGTTATGATTGGCAGAGACAGAGGAGAGGTCTCCCTGACAAGAAGAAGTCTGGATTCTTTTCAGAATTTGAGCTCTTGAATAACCAGGATGGCCTACGTGAAAAAGGCAGAGAATAACTTCAGACTGTAGACAGGAAGTCCAGATGACTCCAGAATTGCCATATGGAGAATGGATAGAGGACGCCACTGGAGGAAGATACCCTAGTGACTTGCCTGTGAGGGCAAGGGGGTATTGGGCGTCCTCTAGCTGCCATTGAAGAAAATTACCTCTGACGAGAAGACCAAAGGAGATATGGGCCAAGTCAGGGAATTGGCCCTTCTTTAGGTTTTCACGTAATGAAAGGCTTGAGACTGATGTCTCAAGAGATTTAAGATGAGATGGTAAGGGTAGGAAATACCTACCAGTCATGGAAACATGACTGGGGGAACCCCTTTTAACCATCTGGGGTTATCTGCTAGGCAAGATACTAATGCTCTCTAGCAAGGGCCCATAGTGCAAAGCTACTCTGTAGAGTTGCAGAGAGCATGCTGCAGGTTGGTTAGAAGAAAAACTGGCTGTGGAAAGCCAGCAGGTAACCAGTATTCTGCCCAGGACAAGGGGGGAAGAATAGAAGTTAACCAATCAGGCTGTGATAAGAGGGTTTCCCAAATGAGGTTGATAACCTGTTTTGGACTTAGCACTGAGGCTAGAAGGATTGCTAGTGGAGGAGAATCCCTGGTTGTGTGGTGGACAGAACCAGTGGTTTAACCACTAGGAATTGCTGTATCTGCAGCAATGTACCAGGGCAGCGGAGAAAATTTCTTTTCCCTCTCCCTCTTCTAGATTGGGAAAAACAAACAGACCTGGTAGGATTTATTTATTTATTTTATTTATTTAAGGGTATTTCTATCCCGCCTTATCCTTCAATCAAGGCGGTGAGCACAGTAAACGATCATTAGCAAGTGTTGTGTGTGTCAGGTGAGAGTATGTACAGTGGGGGTGCGTGTGTGCGGATGTGCTGATTAGAGTGAGCTATTTACAGTGTGCGCTATTTACAGTGTGCGCTATGTACAGTATATGAAGAAATTAGACCTTACCTGCTAATTGTCTTTCCTTGAGTTCTCTCCGGGCCAGCCAAGGAACAGAAGGGTTGTCAATCCCATTCAGCAGCTGAGGACTGGAAACTGAAAAGTTTCTCCTGTCAGACCATCTATCTCCCGGTGACGTCAGCTACTCAGTCTACTTAATGTCCAAGCAGCCACAACTCCACACACGTCCAGAAACAAACAAAAAACCAACGAGGAACTATGTACAATCAAATAAACACCTCCAAGATAAAGGTAATCTAGCTTTGCATCCACCCCGTTCCGTTTCGTCGCAGTTATGATGGCTATGTTGTTTTCTTATCTCTTTTTTTTTTTGTATTTATACTGCCATTGTGCACCTACAGAAAAACAAACGATCATTACTCCCCTCCAGCTCGCCACCCCGCGCGGCCAAAAACAGCTAGTAATACAGACCTTGTGCCAGCTCGCTACCACAAAGGGTGGGTCCTGGACTGGCCCGGAGAGAACTCAAGGAAAGACAATTAGCAGGTAAGGTCTAATTTCTTCTTCCTCTTCGTCTCTCCGGGCCAGTCCAGGAACAGAAGGGAAGTACCAAAGCAGTTCCTAAATATGGGAGGGACCAGCGAGCACGGCCACAAGAGCTGCAGCCCCAACTCTCGCATCCTCCTGGCATGTACATCTAAGCGATAATGCCTAGCGAACGTGTGAAGCGAGGACCACGTCGCTGCCCGACAGATATCCACGGGAGGCACCAAGGCCAACTCCGCCCATGATGTCGCTACCCCCCGGGTAGAATGAGCCTTAAGATTCCCAGGAGGTGGGCGCCCGCTAACCTTGTATGTCTCCGCTATCGCCCGCTTCACCCAACGAGCAATAGAAGCTTTAGAAGCAGCCTGACCTTTACGCCTACCTGCAAAGAGCACGAAAAGGCGATCCGATTTCCGAAACGGTTTCGTCCGTTTAAGGTACTTGCGAAGCACCCGGCCGAGATCCAAGAGGCGCAAAGAGCGTGGAAGCTCCTCTCCGCCCTTGCTGGAAAATGTCGGAAGGGAAACTGGCTGGTTTACATGAAACTCCGACACCACCTTAGGGAGAAAGGATGGAACTGGTCGTAAAACCACCTTCTCAGCCGAGAAGTGGAGAAACGGGCTTCTACAAGAAAGCGCCTGTAAATCCGAAATCCGACGCGCTGAACACAAGGCCACCAGAAAAACCGTTTTCCAAGAAAGATGCTGCAAACTAACGGAACTACCCGTTTCGAAAGGCGGATGCGTTAAGGCCTCCAAAACCAAATTCAAATCCCAAGCCGGCATCACGGAACGAATGGGTGGCTTGATAATTCGCGCCGCCCTGAGGAACTGATGCACATCCGGATGCGCCGACAGTGCCACGCCTTGCACTTTGCCCCTATAGCACGCCAGTGCCGCCAGCTGAACTCGGAGGGTATTAAGCACCAAACCCTTGTCAAGCCCCCGTTGAAGGAAGGCGAGAATATCCGAAAGGGGAGCAGAGAACGGGCGCAACTCCCGCTCCGCACACCAAGCCTCAAAGATCCGCCATACGCGAATATAAGCTAGAGAAGTGGATCTACGCCGGGACTTTAACAAGGTCGCGATCACTGCCGCGGAATAGCCCCTCCGCCGAAGGCGCTCCCTCTCAATAGCCAAGCCGTAAGCAAGAACCGATCCACCTGCGGCATCAAGACCGGACCCTGGTACAAAAGATTGACCCGGTCGGGTAAACGCCAAGGGCGCTCCACCAGCAACCGCACCAGATCCGCATACCATGGTCTCCTTGGCCAATCTGGAGCTATGAGAATCACGGTACCCTCGTGACGCGTAATCCGCTGAACCATTCTGCCGATCATCGGCCATGGCGGAAACACATACAGCAACACATTCTCCGGCCAGGGTTGAACCAACCCGTCCAGGCCCTCCGACATATGTTCCCGACGTCGGCTGAAAAACCGACCCGCCTTGGCATTGTTGAAGGTCGCCATCAGGTCCATAACCGGCTGACCCCAGCGAACAGTGAGGTCGTGGAAGACCGCTGCATTCAGTTCCCACTCTCCGGGATCTAAGGTATGGCGACTGAGATAATCGGCTTGCACATTGTCCTTTCCCGCTACGTGCGCCGCCGAGAGCGCTAGCAGGTTTTCCTCCGCCCAGAGCAGCAGCAACTGGCTCTCCTCCAACAAGGCGGCACTGCCCGTGCCCCCTTGCCGGTTGATATATGACACCGTCACGAGATTGTCTGAGAAGACGCGAACCGCTCGACCCACAACGAGGTTCCGGAACTCCAACAGGGCCAACCGCACTGCTCGGAGCTCTAACAAATTGATGGGCGACTTGCTCTCCGCCAGAGTCCAGGAGCCCTGCGCCACCTGAGCCTGACAATGAGCTCCCCACCCGACAAGACTGGCGTCCGTAGTGACCAACAGCCAATCTGGTTCTTTTAGAGGAACCCCCGCCTGCAGGTGCGTGGGATCTAACCACCACTGCAGAGTGGACGCCACAGACTGCGGACACGGCAGCCGACAGTGCAGGAGATGGAGCTGAGGAGACCATTGGCTCAGGAAGAAGCTCTGAAGAGGACGCATATGAGCCCTGGACCACAGAACCAGATCCAAGGCCGCCGCCATGGACCCTAGGAGCTGTAAATATTTCTAGGCGGTGGGAGCCTGCGAACGTAGAAAGGCCCTCAGGAGCCGTAGAAGCTTGTGGACACGCTCTTCGGGAAGGAACACGGAACCCAGCTGAGTGTCGAACAACGCCCCCAAATAAGTGAGGCGACAAGTCGGCGATAACCGACTCTTTGCAAGATTGATCACCCAACCGAGACTCTCCAGGACCTGCACTACCCGAGCCGTCGAAGAAACCGACTCCGCCTGAGAGCGAGCGCGGATCAACCAATCATCGAGATAGGGATGAACGTGAATCCCCTCTCCCCTCAAGGTGGCTGCCACTACCACCATGACTTTCGTGAAGGTCTGCGGAGCCGTGGCCAAACCGAAGGGCAAAGCCAGAAATTGAAAATGTCCCATGGGCACGGCAAAACGCAGATACTTGTGATGCTCTGCCCGGATGGGAATGTGAAGGTAGGCCTCCATGAGATCTATGGCCGAGAGCACCTCGCCCGGTTGTACCGCCCGAATCACAGAGCGCAGAGACTCCATGCGAAAATGAGGCACCCGCAAACATCGATTGACATGTTTGAGATCGAGGATGGGACGAAAGGACCCTTTCTTTTTGGGAACCACAAAATAAATCGAGTATCGACCTAAGCCGCACTGGTCTGGCGGAACCGGTACAACCGCCTTGAGCCGCAGCAACCGGAGAAGGGTCTCCTGCACCGCCAATCTTTTCGCCGGAGACCCGCACAGGGACCTCACGAAGGCAGGTGGTAGAGGCTGAGCAAAGTCCAACGCGTAACCGTCGCGGATAATCTCTAGAACCCAACGGTCCGCAGTAATGGAGGTCCAGACAGAGAGGAAATCCTGCAAACGACCGCCCACCGGCACCTCCGCCTGGACCTGCCGCCCTTCATTGCGGCTTTTTGGAGGCAGTCTGCTGAGAGGACAAAAATCCTCTGCCAAACCCCCGAGCTCCACGAAAGGACTGACCTCGCGCTCCAAACCGACCTCTCTGATACGGAGCAAAGCGAGGCCCCCGAAATCTGCGAGTATCGCGGACTGGACCCCTGAGCTGAGTGCCGGGCCACGACTGCTTAGGACGATCCTCTGGCAGGCGACCGCCCTTGGAATCACCGAGATCTTTGACAATTTTCTCCAGAGCCTCCCCAAAAAGTAGCTTACCTTTATAGGGCAGTTTACTGAGCCTAGTCTTAGAAGAGGAATCCGCTGCCCAATTTCTCAGCCAGAGAAACCGACGGGCGGCTACCACAGATGCCATGGAATTCGCGGAAATCCAAACCAAATCGTAGAAGGCGTCGGCTAAGTAAGCGGCCGCGGATTCCAACTTTGCCCCTTCTGTCCCGAAGGAGCCCTCCTTGTCAGTCGCTGACTCTCCCTGGAGCCAACGGATGGAAGCCCGGGACACATACGCCCCGCAAACGGAAGCTTGCAGTGCTAGCGCACAGGAATCAAAAACTTGCTTCAGAATGGTCTCCAATTTCCTATCCTGAAGATCCTTAAGGGCCGCAGCCCCCTCCACCGGAATGGTGGTCTTCTTTGTCACCGCGGAAACCAAGGCGTCCACCTTGGGCATGCGTAACAAGTCCTTTTCTTCCTGCGGCACTGGGTAGAGTCGACCCATAGCCCAACTACCCCGCAAGGATGCCTCCGGGCATTCCCACTCAGACTCAAATCATTTGCTTGATCACTCTATGGATCGGAAAACAATGCTGGTCAACTTTAAACCCCTGTAACAGAGGATCCTCCAAGGGCTCCTGCGGGACCGTTGGGGGAACAATATTAAGCGCTGCCAACGACTGCACCCAGCTCCTTCCTTGCGAAATACTCGAAAAATATTAGGGTCATCCCCCGGAGCAATCTCCCCCTCTTCTAACTCCCCAGACCAGGAGTCCATATCCGCCTCAGATATGATCTCTCCTTCCTCCCCCAAAGGAGCAGCAGAGAGTGAGGGCCCCAAAAAAATCAGCCGCATTGCCTGTGAGCTTATCCATTTTAGAGATACCCTCACCTGAATCCAAACCCGCAGCCGCCAGCTGCGGGTCAGCCAAGAGGGGAGGGGGGAAGGGGGGAGGAGAGAAAGCAGCGCTGCCAGTCTGCTCTGTCTTCAATAGGTATGCTCTATGAAGAGCCAAAATAAAATCCGGGGAAAACAAAGACTCCACCTTATGAGGCACCCTCTCAGGTCGTTTAATCCCCCCCTCAGCAGAGGAGGGCTTTTTGGACTTCGTCTTCTTCTTCTCAGGCTTCCCCGAAGGCATAGAAGCAGCCGTGCCTGAAGACAAAATGGCCGCCGTTCCCGCCACAATCGGCTTGCTTTTGGAGGCTTCCCCCGCGACGGCAGACGGAGCAACCGCGTCCATCAGGCCCCCCAAGTACCCTCACTCACCTACTACCAACACCCACAACCAGAAGGAGAACTCCCCCGGTCCGGGCCCGTCGCCGGCTTCGCTAGACACGCCAACGTCGAGAACACAGAAAAGAGCGCGCTCACGCTGAGACGCCTGTGAGGGCAGCCACGAACAGAGCCCGACAGAAGCCCACCCGGCTCCCACGAGCCCCGCAACACTCACCGGACCTGCAGAGACGCCGACCAGCACGAGGAGCACTCCTACGTCCTGCTGCTAGCGGGACACGGAGAAAGAGCAAACAACTGAGGGAGGAAAATCTGGGGCTCCCAGCGTCTCCCGGGTAAGCTGTGCGGCGATGGCAGCGTAGCAGTGAGCAGGCTCTGCCCCCGATAGCAACCAGCTTTGTCAGCCTCCTAATTATTGAGGTAAATTGAATGAGGGCAAACTGAAAAGGGAGAGGATGCTCTGCCAGAACCTCCTAACCCCCCAGCCGTGTAAAAAAAAAAAAATAAACTGCAAATAAGGAAGTTCTTCAAGTCTCTCCGGGAGCCCAACAGGGAACACGTCCTATTCAGCTGCTGAGGACTGTAAGACTGAGTAGCTGACGTCACCGGGAGATAGATGGTCTGACAGGAGAAACTTTTCAGTTTCCAGTCCTCAGCTGCTGAATGGGATTGACAACCCTTCTGGTTCCTGGACTGGCCCGGAGAGACGAAGAGGAAACATGGGTTTTCTGGGTCCGTTTCTGGTTGTGGGTGAGCTGTCATTGAGTCCAGATTGGATCCGGTTTGTAGATTCTGGTTAAGCGTTTGGGCCGTAGTGCTCTGTGAAGAGTACAGTCTTCAGGTGCTTTCGGAAGTCCTTCAGATCTTCAGTTGATCTTAGGTCGTGAGGGAGTGAGTTCCATATTGATGGGGCCGCCAAGGAGAATGCTCTTTGTGTGGTGGATGTGCATGCTTTTGTGTAGTTGCTTGGGGTGCTGAGTGTGTCTGCTGTGGTTTTTCTTCTTGGTCTGTTGCTGGTGTCAGGGAGTAAGAGGGCTTGGATGCTGAGTGCTGAGCTCTTGTGTCTGATTCTGAATATGTTCAGGATCATCTTGTATTTGATGCGGTGGCTGATTGGGAGCCAGTGGAGGTCTTTGAGGATGGGGGTGATGTGGGATTGGGTTGTGGAACCGGTGATTATTCTGGCTGCTGTGTTTTGAGCCATTTGAAGTGGTTTCCTATTGTGATTTCCATTTGAAGTGATTTCCCATTGTCTGATGGGCTGCCCTAAGGTAACAAGGGGGGAGACAACTCCAGAAGGAAGAATCCCCCGGTAGAACAGGTAGAGGACCATAGGGGCTTACCAGTGTAAAAGGGTCCCTCTTTCAAACCAAATGTTATAGTAAGAGGGAGATAAGACAGAGTTAAAAGAGACTGACTACGGAGGAAGTCTCTGACAGGTGAGATGATACATGCCAGGGAAAACAACTGTCTATTTATAGCTGTTCTCTTTCCTCCAAGAGGAAGAGGAAAACCCTGTTAATTATGGGCATGATCATCATAAGACTCTTAAAGTTAAATAAAAGATGTCTCATGAAGAGATATCTAGGAAGGTTAGAGTAAATTTAATGCAGATACTGCAAATGAAAAGAAGCAGACTGCTACTCTAACCAGCAACCAAGAGTGGCAATGATGATCTATTTGAAACCCTGCCACTGCTGGGTTTGTTGACCCTGCTGAGTTTGTGGATTCTTCAGACCAGGGTGATGTTTCCACTGTTTGGGAACATCTGTATGATGGGCAGAAGATGGATAAAATCTTCTTCCCCTAGGGGAAGAAATCTTGGCAGGACATTTCCTACCAACTGGGAAAGAAGGCGGCGTAGAATAGCCTCTGGAAACAGGACAGTCAGTTGTTAACTGGGCAACCTGGAGTAAAGACTCCTTGTTAAAGAGATTTTCTCCAGTGCACGGAGTATTTCCCAGTCTAACTTGTGCCCATTTGTCCAAGTCTGAAGCTTGGAGCCAGGCTTTACGTCGTGCTCCTATAGCTATAGCAGAAGTCCTGCTAACAGACTCAAAGGAGTCTAGGGAAGCACGAGTAAGAAATCTAGAGATATTTTGAGCATGACTAACCAGTGACGAATAGTCTGCACTCTTGGGCTCTTGAAGAAAAGGAGTCAAAAGATGTAATTTCTTTGTGACCTCCGCAAGAGATAAGCCCATATAAAAAATATATGAGAGAATTCTTGATGAAAGCATGGATGCCTGGAAAGTTTGGCGTCCAAAGGCATCTGAAGTCTTAAGACTCACGACCTGGCGGATAAGAAGAGTGATTTTTAGTACTCTTCACCCGCCTCATTGCTGATTCTACAACAATGGAATGATGAGGAAGTTGAGTCTTTTGAAATCCTGGAGAAGGGGGCACCTGATATAGAAGATCAGTTGCTCTTGAAAGTGGGGGTAACTTTAAAGGAGCTTCCCACATTCGTAGAAGGAGATCCTGCAAGGAATGATGCAAAGGAAGCATGATGTTCTCCTTTGCTCTTCCAGGAACATACAGGGATTCTGTATTCCCCTGTGTAGGATCTTGTCCAGGTATAGAAATGGCAAGTGATTTTGCCATATCCAGGAGAAAAGCTTGAAAAGAAAAATCCCAAGAGGGAAATTCTTTTGGACAGGCTAGATCTGCTGAAGAACTAGCATTAAACCAAAAAACAAAAAACCCCCACTCTACTCAAATAATACCAAAAACAAAAATAGAGTGAAAAATGTGTGAGCAAATAAATAATGTGTGATATTTTTGTCGGAAGGCAGCCGGGAGAATAAAATTATCCTCTTGAGGCTGTAACTTCAATTTTATTCTATTTATAATAAACCCTATGAAAAAAATACTAAAGGGTTAAAATGGAGGTAAAACCACCACAAGGTGTCACCTCATACAAAAGCCACATATAATTTAAAATGCGGTCCAAAACTGAATGAAAAAACGTGGTACTTATCAAAAACCGCCGCTCCCTTCAATGCTTGTATGCTTTCCAAAGGGGAACTGACAGCGTCCACAGAAGTTTCAAATCACTCTCGGAAGGATCTTCTATGACAAAAGTCAAAGCAGCAGTAAATATCAAAGGTCACAGTACTGCGTTTCGGGCGAATGCAAAAGTTCTTGCGCCCTGTATCAACGCTTTAAAGAACTGCCATGAAAATGAAACTACAGCGTCTCCCTCTCCAAGACGCCGGCGCATGCTCATTGATGATCAAAAACCCAAAAAGCAAATTAAATAACCAGGGCGGACCAATAGCAATGAAGAAAAACATTGCACCTATTAAACTGTTATGCTGAAGCCCAGAATTGGCAATAAAAAATTGCCAAAAATTCAGAAATGTCCTAGATGAAAATAAAGGACTAACTTGAACAGATTTTAAAGATTTTAAAAATTTTTAAAGTATGCTAATCCAATCTAGTTCTTTATTCAAACCCAAAGGTTCAACGGTATGCCATGTAAAGATCCACTTTTGTCCAAGACGCTGCAAAATTTGTTCACGATCACCCCCTCGTGGGAGATCCGGAACCATATCTAACACTCTCCAAGAAAAGTCCGCAAAATTATGACCCAAGTCCAAACTATGCTGTACTACCGGAGCCGTGAGAACTGAATTACGAAATCTTGAGGCATGTTCTGTCAACCGAAGCTTCACAGGACGAATTGTGCGCCCTTATACATAAAAGATTACAAGGGCAAACACACACATATACTACATAAGACGTGGAACAGATAGTATGCCAACGAGCCTCTTGAATCAAAGTGGAATTCGGCACTTGCCACTGCTTTCCAATGATAGTTTGAGAGCAAAAATTACAAGAGTCACACGGAAAATGTCCCAATTCCAAAGATATATCATGAACACTTCTATCCATAGGTGAAGGAGTAGGTCCCACATAATCACGAATGTTGGAACCCCTAGAATGAGCAATTCTCAAATTTCTCCTAAAACAAGCGTGCAATTGTAGTATATGCCAATGTTTAAGTAAAATCTTTCTTATGGAGTCAGTGTGTGACATAAATGGAAGAACAGCCACCAATGGTTCACTAGAAATACCTGTAGATGATTCACTATTACCAGCTGATGTATAAGGAGGAAAAAGCCAATCTCTATGGATATATCTAGCTCTTAGAAAGGCTTGTTTAATAACTTTTTTGGGGTAACCACGCTGAGCCAGACGTATTGAAAGATCTTGGGCATGCCGAAGAAACTCTGAAAGATCTGAACATATCCGTCGAATTCTGAGAAATTGGCCAAACAGAAGACCCTTCTTTAATGGCAAAGGATGGAAACTGGCAAAATTGAGTAGCGTATTCCGTTGTACTGGTTTTCTAAATAAGGTGGTATGAAAAGAATCTGAATGCTTAACCACCAATATGTCTAAAAATTCCAAACGACTTGAATGGTGGTGCATGGTAAAAGATAAATTTGATCTTAAAGTGTTGAGCCAGTGAAAAAATAACCAAAGATGATCCTCAGTATCAGTCCATAGGAAAAAGATGTCATCCAAAAATCGAACCCATAATTGGACCTTTTCAAACCATGGTGATGGATATACTAAGGATTGCTCAAATTCTGCCATATACAGCGTGGCCACTGACGGAGCCACTGTGGCCCCCATAGCTATTCCCCGTATTTGATGATAAAAATGTTGTTCAAATTGAAAAAAGTTCTTCGTAAGCACCAAATTTAATAACTCCATGAAGAATGAATGGGGAATGCGATCTGGTAAAGCAAGGTCACACTGAGAGATTACCGAAAGGGCTTGGTCCTGATCAATGTTGGTGTACATTGCGGTGATATCCAAAGATACCAACCACCACGACCTAACATCATCATGAATTTGTTGAAGTTTGGTGATAAAAGCCGTAGAATCCTTCAAAAATGATGGTACCCGCTGGGCACATGGTTGTAAAAATTTATCACAGAATTTGAAAGTGGTTCCAACATCGACCCTCGACAAGACACAATAGGTCTACCTGGGGGTATCTCAAGCGACTTATGAATCTTGGGAACTGTGTAAATAATAGGAGTGATCGGATGTTTAGTGACCAAAAAATTATGTTCTTTCTTCGTAAGCCAAGAAGCAGCTAATGCCTGGTGTAAAAGTGCATTAATTTGAGAATGCAATCCCGGAAACGGATTTGCCCCAAGTGAAGTATAAAAATCACCATTAGATAACTGATCTACAAGATGCAATCGATATTGATCATACGATTGTACTACTGTTGCTCCACCCTTGTCAGCCCTTCGAATGACTAGTTGTTGGTTAGAGCGTAATTCCCGCAATGCTTGCCATTGAGCTTTAGATAAATTATGGTAAGGAGACTTCAATCCCGACTCCTCAAGGGCTTCCAAATCATGAAGAACCAAAGTTTGGTACGTCTGAATAAAGGAATCCATTGCCCCTGATGGTACCCATTTAGAGGGAGCACGAACCACTGATATGTCCGTGCCCATATTATGAGTAGCACAAAAATGAGTCACCAGCAGTTTTCACGGCTCCGGTAGTACAGCATAGTTTGGACTTGGGTCATAATTTTGCAGACTTTTCTTGGAGAGTGTTAGATATGGTTCCGGATCTCCCACGAGGGGGTGATCGTGAACAAATTTTGCAGCGTCTTGAACAAAAGTGGATCTTTACATGGCATACCGTTGAACCTTTGGGTTTGAATAAAGAACTAGATTGGATTAGCATACTTTAAAAATTTTTAAAATCTTTAAAATCTGTTCAAGTTAGTCCTTTATTTTCATCTAGGACATTTCTGAATTTTTGGCAATTTTTTATTGCCAATTCTGGGCTTCAGCATAACAGTTTAATAGGTGCAATGTTTTTCTTCATTGCTATTGGTCCGCCCTGGTTATTTAATTTGCTTTTTGGGTTTTTGATCATCAATGAGCATGCGCCGGCGTCTTGGAGAGGGAGACGCTGTAGTTTCATTTTCATGGCAGTTCTTTAAAGCGATGATACAGGGCGCAAGAACTTTTGCATTCGCCCGTAACGCAGTACTGTGTCCTTTGCTATTTACTGCTGCTTTGACTTTTGTCATAGAAGATCCTTCCGAGAGTGATTTGAAACTTCTGTGGACGCTGTCAGTTCCCCTTTGGAAAGCATACAAGCATTGAAGGGAGCGGCGGTTTTTGATAAGTACCACGTTTTTTCATTCAGTTTTGGACCGCATTTTAAATTATATGTGGCTTTTGTATGAGGTGACACCTTGTGGTGGTTTTACCTCCATTTTAACCCTTTAGTATTTTTTTCATAGGGTTTATTATAAATAGAATAAAATGGAAGTTACAGCCTCAAGAGGATAATTTTATTCTCCCGGCTGCCTTCCGACAAAAATATCACACATTATTTATTTGCTCACACATTTTTCACTCTATTTTTGTTTTTGGAAGAACTAGCATTGGCACCGAGGGATCTATCCAACTTTATAGGAATAGAAGATCCTGAATGGTGGTCCTTAGAGGATGGTCGCCGGTACCACAGGAGGTCGGGACCAGCAACAGTCGGTAGCATATCGTCCATGCTAGGGATCGATTCCAAACTCGAGATCGAGGGAAGCGAGCCTGATGAGAGAAGCACGGAAGGCACCGACAGCAATGGTAATGTGGATACCGGTACCGACTTCGGTACCGTATCCGATACCGGTGGATGAAGGCCAGCCGGTGGCAACTCTAACGGTATCGAAGAAACCGAGAGTTGCGGATCCGAATTATCGGAACCGAGCCTTCGGTACCGTTTGGTGTCAATACCAAGGCGAGTCGGTACCCAGTCCTCCAGACTAGAGATCGATTCCAGACTCGGCATCGAAGGAAGCGAGTCTATCGATGCATGGAGTGGAGGAGTGGCCTAGTGGTTGGGGCAAGGTACTTCAGGCCGGAAGGTCGGGGGTTCAAATCCCACTAGAGGATAGCAACCTTGGGCCGGAAGGACTGGGGTTTCTAGTCCCACAGGTGCTCCTTGTGGTCTTGGGCAAGTCACTTAACCCTCCATAGCCCATGTTCCCTGTAAAATAGTTATCTCCAAGTTATAATGCCCTGTTCAATGTAATTTCAGTTTGTTCAATGTAAACCGCCTTGATATCATGAAAGGCGGTATATAAGAAATGTTAAATAAATAAAATAAAATAAATAAAATAAAAATGTCTGGAGGGTACCGACATCGGTACTAATATCGGTACCGGTACCGATACTGGAAGGTCGATCTGGAGCGTATCCAACGGCCCCGTAGGTACCGAGGACACCAGACGATGATCCTTGGTGAGGAATGTTTCATCCAACACCATTGTCGATGCCGGGGTATCGGTACCGCTCGAAGCGGATGCCACCACCGGGCATGGCTCAGGTATGTTCTGTGAGGGGTGAACCTCAGGAACAACCTGAAACCCCACACAGGCTTTGGAGGCTGAAGACTCCCACCGGGGTTTTGAAGCCAGTGGTTTTTCGAGGGCAAGGCCGTAGGCATCTCTATGCTGTGCATGAGAACTGCCGCTCGAGGACTGGCTAGTCTTAACAGACTGTTTTTGGGTTACCTGATCCTGTGTAGAAGAAATGGTTGGTTCCCTGAAGTTGGATGGGGACCGCGTGTCGAGGGGAACTCGATGTTGAAAACTTCTTCTCACAATACTATTGCCAGAGGGCTCCGGAGGAAAATGGTCAGGACCCAAGCAGGTTAGACACCAATTGTGAGTGTCTAAAAATAAGTTTGTATCGCCACAGTTTGTACATTTCTTGGGGATAGTGGCTGGCGGTTCCATGAAGGAAAAAGGAGAGGCCTAACAGACCTGAGAAACCGTGAGACACTGAGGAGGAAAAAATATTCCTTAAAAAGGAAAAATTTTATAAGAAAAGAAAAAAGAAACATCGGCGGTACCGGTGGCGTCGGGGAAGGCAGTCGCGATCACAAGAAAACTAAAAAATAAAAGAAGAATTTTCTGTGGTGACAGGAGGACGTCCTGCCGGCTCCGCGGAAAAACGAAAACTGAGGAGAGACAGTTGGGAAGGCAGCACGCAGGCGTGTTGGGATGCTTCCAAAGGCTTTCTGATTGGACGCTGGGAAGCGATCCCGCGCAGACTCCGTCGGTACCGACGTACTCATATGTGAAGACTCATTCCTGCTTGTTCCTGGAGATTGCTATTTCCTAGTCTGCTCTGCTCAGGTGTTCAAATACTGCATCTCTTTCTGACAATGCCATCCTGTATCAGCACTGGGCACAGGACATTGCTACTTTCGGGGACAGACACCTTTTTTTTTTCCTTTTTAAATTGGAAGAGAAGAGATCTGCACTAAGTATTTTATAAGTATGGGCATAAAATCAGTTGAACTCTCAACATGAGCACAAAAGATATTTATTAATGCAGAGAATGTCAGCTGTTAATGCCCAATTATTTCAGAATGACAACTACCATGAAACAATTCAAACTGAAATGGTTTACCAAAGCTGCAATTTTAGAGCAGGAAGGCATTTTGGCATGGCCAGAGATTATTCAAAAACCCCGTGGGCTGGAAGAGTTACAACTCATATCATTTGATAGAGGACAATCATCCCTGCCATGTCTCACTGATAAATGAGCTGCACAACATACAAAAATAGTGCTTCCTTCACTATTCCACAAAACCCAGACATGTACCATCACCAATACTTACTCTGGTGGGGCCATTTTGCTGACATCAACATCCTTTAGGAAATCACTCTGCAGGGTCTGTTCTGCTGTGCATCGTTTGCTGGGGTCCAGGGTGAGCATGTGGTCCAATAAGTCCAGAGCAACAGAAGGGATACTGGGTAATGATATAAATGGCAACTGTAATTAGCCAAGCTTTAGAAACCCTTTGGAGAAAGCATGAGTTTTCTGATTTGAGCCTTTTCTAGAACATTACACAAATGTGTATTTATGGATCTCAGAAATTCTATGGGAAGAGCATCTTTAAATTCCGAGAACCTTCTCCAACTGACTTTTCCTCCAAAACTCAAATTTAAATTTCCCGCCTCAATCCCACCAATCCAGTTTGAGGACTGCTATATAAAAGAACATCCACTGCTTAACCACTTCGCCCTGAAGAAAGCCACAGTATGGTGGCTGAAACGTCGGTTTTCAGTTATGAAGATGCAGCATGACTCATAAAAAGTGAAATTAGACCTTACCCGCTAATTGATGTTCCTTGAGTACCTCCAGTCCAGTCCCGACCTGTGGGTAGTCACGCTTCACCAGCAACTTGGAGATTAAGCATGTCAACTTCAATGACATCAGCACAGGCAGGCAGCTGGTACCTCCCACCAGACTCCACTATCCTATTGGCAAAGCAGACTCACAGGAGCAAGAATTGAGAAATGTAGTTACTGGAAAATCTTTATGAGAAACCTCTAACCCCAACAGGCAGAAAAAACACCCCAAAATGATAAACAAGATTGCTTACCTTGTAGTCGGCAACTTACCAACCTAATTACTAGGTATGAGTCACGTTGGCCTTTCTAGACCCTGCCAACCTGACCATATACCTGCCTGTCTTTGCTTAACTCTGCTAATCCTATGTCCTGATGCTGTCTACTGACCGACAGTCATCAAGACCAATTCCTAGGCCAATAAACACGAGATGGATTTCTTCAAGCCCATAGATGCTATCATAATCCAGACAAAACGGGGAGGGTTCCAGGACTGGACTGGAGGTACTCAAGAAAGATCAATTAGCAGGTAAGGCCTAATTTCACTTTCTTTATCGTCCCCCCAGTCCAGGCCTGACCTGTGGGATGTACCATAGCAGTTCAAATCTTGGGAGGGACCTGCGAGCCCAGCCTGAAGGAACTGCCAAACTAAACCACCTGAACATCCCGACGATAATACTTCACAAAGGTATGCAGGGACAACCAGGTCGCCGCTTTACAAATATCTACCGACGGCACCAACCTGGACTCTGCCCACAATGTCGCCCGAGCTTGGGTCGAGTAGGCACGTAACCCCATCGGCACCTGCTTGCACTACAACATGGCCTCACGGATCCAGCATTAAATGGAGGCTTTAAAAGCTGTCTCCCCCTTGTGCGGTCCTCCAAACAGAACAAACAGGTGGTCAGACTTCCTGAAATGTTCCGTTCGCTTCAAATAGCGCCACACATTCAGAAGGTGAAGGAGGGGATCCCTCCACTGCTCCTCCTGTCCCAGAAAATACTGAAGTGTCACTAGCTGATTCAGATGAAAAAACCAAGAGCACCTTTGGAAGAAAAGAAGGCACCACTTTCTCCCTCGTGAGCATGAGAAAAGGCGCCCGACACAATAGTGTCTGAAGCTCCAATATTCTTCCGGCCAAACAAATGGCCACCAAAAAGATGGGCTATATGTTCTCATGGGCTATATGTTCTCATTACCCCTCAGTTGGTAAACTGTTGTCTGTACCTAGCTAAACTCCAGTGAAATATCTTTGTCTAACCAGAGTGCACTTTTCACTTTGTAAGCTTCTGCAACATTTCTCTGTAGCTAACTTAACTCCAGTGAACTGTCTTCCCCTAGCCAGACATTAAACTCTTCTCCACAGAAAACCACAAACATTATCTTGAAAATCTCCCTCTCAAGCAATTTTCCTCACATCCATGCAATGGCCCTCCACAGCAAGATTTCATTAGCCCTATACCTCCTCCTCATAGGTCTGATACCAGATATCTTAGCTCTAATTTCTTCAGGCAATTCCATACCTACCTTACATAACAATTGGCGAAAGTGGTCAGGCACCAATCACCACAATGGAAATTGGGACCACCGTTCACACCACCATTATCTATTATACATTCCTCTTCAGCACACTACAAAGTTAAATACAGAAAACTACAATCAACCATGCCCTCTCAAATGTGCCCTCATTAATGCTCGCTCTCTCCGTAAAAAATGGCCAGCTGTCACAGACATAATCACTTCTTATAACCTTGACATACTTATGGTCACCGAAACATGGCTGTCGCCCGAAGATAATATAATTCTCAACCAACTCCTCCCCAACAACTTTGAGGTCTTCACCAGCAGCAGACAAGGCAAAAGAGGTGGAGGGGTACTTATCCTCGCCAAGACTGAACTCCAACTTAAAATGGTCGACTCCTCCACCAACAACCACCTCGAAACTCTCTCTATCTCTAACAACCTCTACTCTATAAACTTAGTCTACAGAGCGCCATCATCATCCCCAGATGATCTGTCAACTATTATAAACCTCGCCTCCAACTCACAGAATCCAAACAGACCCAACTGGATCTTAGGAGACATTAACCTACCGTCGCTACAAGACAACCATTCTGACGCCTTCATAGACGCTCTGGAAACCCTAGGCTACAAGCAAGTTGTTCAACAACCCACACATTCTAAAGGTAACATCCTTGATCTCATATTTGCTCCACTATCCGCCCTCAAGCAACTTCAAAATATTATACTAGCAATAACAGATGTCCCATGGTCAGATCATAATCTCATTTTGTTCCTGATTCCCATTCAAAAGAAGCAATATCCTGTTGACAAGAACCTAAACAAATATGCAAATACCACATCCAGAAGCTTCCAACCTTTTAACAGGGAACAGATCCTCGAGGAAACTGACGCACTCTTTAAAGACTCTACCCTAAACCTGGAAGAGATCATCACTTCTTGGAACAACAGACTCAACCACCTATCATCTCGTCCACCCAGAAACAAGCCCTCAAGAAGAAGAGCTACTGCACCTTGGTTTACCTCAGATCTAAAAGACTCCCTAAAACTTTTGCGAAAACTCGAGAAGAAATGGAGGAGGTCACGCACCAATACCAATCAAACCGCATACATGCAACATCTTGACGCTCACCGTAAAGCCATTTCAGAAAAAATGAGACTATATCATACAGACACCCTGAAACGTGCTATAAACAAACCCCACGATCTATTTACCCTTGTCAAGAAATTAGCCAAGGAACCTTCACAAGAACACCAGTGCGAAATCAACCCACAAGAATATGCCCTTTACATACAATCTAAGATGTGCTGTACAAATAAAATTACAATACCCCCTATCCCGAATATTCATGGGCTCCCAGCTCCCTTAGCCTCATTCTCCACCCCTTCGCTGAAGCTAATTGAAGATATAATCTCATCTCTTAACTTATCCACAGCACACACTGATCCGTGTCCAGCCTTTTGGATAAAGGACCTTCGCAAAGAGCTTGCTCCAATAATAGCCAGGATCATAAGCCTATCTTTTGACACCGGCTCATTCCCTTCTGCCCTCAAACAGACTTCTATCAGACCTCTTCTAAAAAACCTCAAGTTAGATCCACAAAAAACGGACTCTTACCGACCCATTTCCAGCATACCCACTCTTGCCAAAATAATCGAAAAAATAGCCTACAGACAACTGCAAGACCATATCGACACTGAAGAGCCTTTGGATACTTGTCAACATGGATTCAGGGAATCCCACGGGGTCGAAACCCTCCTCACCTCACTTCTCAACAGCCTAAACCTTGGTATCGATAACATCAAACAGGGCTTTGTTCTCATCTTTTTAGATATTGCGGCTGCTTTTGACTCGGTTTGTCACGAGCTTCTCATTATCCGCCTAAGAGAGAAGGGCATTTGTGGAAAGGCTCTCGACTGGTGCATCTCATACCTCTCTGAGAGATGGCAGCAGGTTCGCTCAAATGGTGAAACATCTGATCCGTTTCACCAAGGTCAAGGAGTCCCGCAAGGTTCCTCTTTGTCATCACTTTTATTCAACATCTACATGCAACCCTTATGCAACATTATCAGGTCCTTCAGTGTCAACTATATGATTTATGCTGATGACGTGCTACTATATATTCCGTTCTACATAGATAAGATGAACCTTACCCCCATAACCAACTGTTTTAACGCCATCTCAAATTGGCTACTGACCCAAAACCTCAGAATCCAGAACAAAAAAACAGAGGTCCTTTTTATCTCAAGGAACTCTAAATTCACACCACCCACATTCCTTGAAGTTCAAGATGCCAAGCTGCAAGTAAAATCCCACATCCGATACCTTGGAGTGACCCTGGATCAAAATCTAGATATGAAGACCCACATAGCCAATACTGTAAGGTCAGTTTATTTCAAGATCCGCTCCCTCAGACACCTCCGCCGACTGATTGATCCAGATGACTTCCGTACAGTCTACCAGGCCCTAATTATCCCACACTTTGACTTCGCAAACTGTATACTACAGGGGCTCCCCCAATCCACCCTTAACCCGCTTCAACTAGCATTAAACAGCGCAGCAAGAGTGCTTTTCGGGGTACCTAAAAGAGAACATGTAACACCTCTCCTGAAACAATTACATTGGCTCCCTATCCAAGCGAGAATCACCTTCAAGACCCTGCTACTAGCCTTCAAAGCTCAAAAAGGACTTGCTCCCTCTTCACTATCAGATTTGATCCAACCAATCCCTTCCAATAGGCTTCGAAGAACTACGGAACTAAACATGCTAAAAGTTCCAAAAGAGTCCTTAAGATATATCTCCGCAACTGTAAACCGATCCTTCAGTTTATGCGCTCCAAAAATGTGGAACACCCTCCCACCACACATTAGGGTCATCGCTGATCTCTCCCAGTTTAAAAAGGCCCTGAAGCACCACCTGTTCATCAAATACTTCCCAGTGAACACAGTAACACAAGCTCACTCAAATAGCACCAATCCTATTCTTAACACGCAACCCCTGCTAACCCATTAACACTTCATACCCCGCTCATACTACAAAGCTCTTTTCATGTACTACTCCGTCCATATGTATATAGTTCAATGACTATTACTCATTGTAAATAATTACCCCGGTTACCCAAGTTTTTGTTCCTGTTCCATGTAAAAAACAGATAATATGTATCTTATCTGATGTTTTATTGTTCTTTGTAAACCGCGCTGATTATAAATAGTGCGGTATATAAGAGATGTTAAATAAATAAAATAAATAATGTCAGGTCTTTCAAGGTGAACCATTCAAAGGTTCAAAAGGCACCTCCTTCAAAACTACCACCACCAGATTGATGTCCCATGAAGGACCAACCGATCGCACCGGCAGTCAGACCTGATTCACAGCCCGCAAAAAAAACACACTACATCCAGGTGCATCGCCAGGGACATCCCCTCAACTCTGCCACGATAACACGAGATGGCCACCACCCACATGTGAAGGGTGCTGTATGCCAGACCCTTGGCCAGCCCTGTCTGCAAGGCAGCGAGAACATCTGGCATGACGCTGATAGAGGATGGCAACTATATTCTCATCACCAGCCTTCAAAGATCCTCCACACCCGTATGCAGGTGAGAGATGTAGAGGGCCTACGGGTCTTCAACAGTGTTGATATCACAGAGGCTGAAGAGCCCTACTTCCTCCACAAAGCCCTTTCAAGAGCCAGGTAGTCAGTGAGAATTGACCCACCTGAGGCATCAGGATTGAGCCCCGCAACAG
Organism: Ichthyophis bannanicus; assembly: GCA_033557465.1. NCBI lineage: Eukaryota > Metazoa > Chordata > Amphibia > Gymnophiona > Ichthyophiidae > Ichthyophis > Ichthyophis bannanicus. Next base: position 73,699,557 of record CM066045.1, on the reverse strand, counting down.
CAGATCGGCCCAAGCTGGCAGGCACAAAGGGCAGTTGACCGCCAACCACAGTAAACTGGCATACCACGGTCTCTGTGGCCAGTTGGGAGCAATCAGAAATACCAGGTCTCGATACACCTCAATCCTTTGTGTTTCCTCCCTGGCCGCTCATAGGTCAGGTGGTGAAAAGTAGCCTGTCCATGAGCCCATGTTACACGAGGGCACTGAGCCCCTCAGACATGCACGCTCTCCTCCTGCTGAAAAACCAAGCCGCCTTCACCGACTCAAAAGTTGCCATCAAGGTCCATGATCGGCTGCCCCCAGTGATCCACCAACCGAGCAAAGACCGCGCCATTGAGTGTCCACTTTTAGGGGTCCAGACAAACCAAGCTGAGGTAGTTGGCCACCACATTTTCCCTGACGGCCACATGCACTGCCGAAAGCACCTGCAGGTTCTCTTCTGCCCAGGTCAACAGACCGGCCTCGTCTTCCAGGTTTGTGCTGCTTGTCCCTCCTCTACGATTGATATAAGCCATTGCCGTGGCATTGTCCGAGAACATACTGGCCACTTTGCCATGTACTAGTGCCTGAAACGCCTGCAGTGCCAGTACACCACCCCATCTCCAATTGGTCGATAGACCATGCACTCCTGTGGAGACAGAAACCCCGAGTCACCTGGTCTCGCAATGTGTTCCCCACCGTGACAGACTGGCATCCATCATTAGTGCGATGCATTGTGGCGTCTCCAGGAACATGACCACTAAGAGCATGTCCAGCTGCAGCCACCATTGAAGGGATCCCTGCACCTTCTTTGGGCAAGGCAGCACTTGCGAAAGTGGATGGGAGCTGCACCGACCACCTCCGCAACGACCACCTCTGTAGCGGTCTCATGTGGGTCCAAGCCTAAGGAATGAGCTCAATGGACACCCAACATCTGCAGATAAAGCCATGCCATTAGCACCTATATCCAGAGAAATTTCCAGATTTGCCCCTGCAGGGTGTGCATCCGGTCCAATGGCAAGGACATCTGGTCTTCTCCTTTCTGTAAACGGGCCCCCAGATACATCAAATCCTGTGACAGTTGCAGGTAACTCTTGGCAAATTTTATCACCCAGCTGAGACTGCAGGAAGGCAATTACTCTTTCAGTGATCCGTTGGCTCTCCTCCTTGGATTTCTCCCGGATGAGTCAATCATCAAGGAAGGGATGCACTAGAAGCCCCTTCTGGCGTAGCACTGCTGCCCAGTAAAAGTGCAGGGTGGAGTTGCTAGACCGAACGGAAGGACCTGAAACTGAGTGGTCCATAGGCACCGCGAACTGCAGACACTGCTGATGTTCTGCCCGAATGAGAATGTGTAAATAGGCTTCTGTCAGGTCGAGCGAGATCAAGAACTCTGACCGCCACAATGACCGACCAGAGTGTTTCTATATGGAAGTGGGGCATTTGAGGCAGCAATTTACCTGCTTGAGATCCAAGATGGGCCTGAAAGACCCTTCCTTCCTGGGGACGATGAAGTAAAAGGGAGTATCGACCATATCTGCACTGGTCGTCCGGTACATGCATACCGCTTGCAAGTCTAGAAGATGATGGAGTGTGTCCCGCCCGTCCCAGAGTTTCTGGGAGGCCTTGTACGGCGAACTTACAAAGGCGTCCACAAGAGGTCGAACAGACTCCAACACATACCCCTCTCAGATGATCTCTAACACCCACTGGTCAGAAGTCATTCGAGACCATGTGGGATAAAAGTCCCACAGCTGACCCCCCCCCCCCCCTCAATGGACATTTCTCCCCCCTGGACCGTTCTCGTCTCATTTTTAGTGGCTGAGGAGGAGGGAGAGTAAAAACCCTTGCCAGATCCTCGAAACCCTAAAAGGCCTGCCCCAGGCTGGAAAACACCCTCTCTGGGAGGGCACAAAATGCACCACTTGAAAGCATCAGTAATCCTTAACTATCCCTTCACAGGGGCCAATGAACGGACCCGGCTTCTGCTTATCCTCGGGAAGCTGGTCCCTTTTGACTCCCCCAAATCTTTCACTAATTTGTCCAAATCTTACCTCTGAAGGGGAGCTTGCTTAAATGCAACTCAGAGGAGATATCTGCCAACCAGTTCCTGAGCCACAAGTAGCAATGAGCAGCCACCACCGAGGCCTTACATTTGGACAAACCTCAAATCAAATCATTGTAACGGGGTTGTCCCGGTTCACAGCCTACAGGCCCGGGGAATCCCCTCCGTCTGCTTTCTTTGTTCCTCCTCGGCCTTTTTTAGTTTCTCCTTGAACTTTAGAAGTGAATCTGTCCTAGCAATCATAAAAGGCATCCGCCAAATACGCCACCCCAGATTCTAACTTAGCTGCCTCTGGCGGGTGAACACTTGCTTGAGGAGGTTCTCAATCTTTCCATCTTGAATGTCCCTGAGGGCTGAATTGCGGTCTTTTTAGTCACCGCTGAGACTGCCAAATCTACCAAAGGGGAGCACAAAAGCTCTCTATCTTGATCTGGTAAGGGGTAAAGATGGCCCATGGTCTGTGTCCCATTCAGCACAGCCTCAGGGGCATCCCACTCGTCCTTTATACCCTGTCAGAGCACTTGGTGCAAGGGGATCACTGTCTGCAGCTTCCTGACGGCCTGGAATAGCATCCTCTAGTCCTCCTCCAGCAGAGCATCTGCTCCCATATTGAGAGCCCTTAACGAATGAGAGATCAAGGTTGCCAGTTCTTCTCTCCGAAAAACACAGACAATGCGAGACTCCTCCCCTTAGGATATTTCACCTTCCAGCTCCGCTTCAACGACTCCCACATCAGCATCAGCCTCATCCCCCCCCCCCTCCTCCAAGTGGGCTGACCGCCCCATCTCCCCAAGGCTTATCATCAAACCTCTGCTGGCTAGAACCAGGTTCACCCTCTGCCTCATCACTCCTAACAATCATGGGCAACCCTCTTTTTGTAGCTCACTCCTGGGATCCCATCGGTCCCTCCTCACACACTTCCTCAAACAAAAAGCCTTATGCATGAAGACAAACTCTGGAGAAACCTCTCTCGGGAGACCGACTGCACAGATGAATCTGGAGGAGGAGGAGGATCTGGAGGGTCCACTGTCTCTATTCTTAGGCTCTAGTTGAGGCAGCGGTGGACTCTGACTGCCCCTGAGCCAAACACTGCCCTTGCAATGGCTGCAGGCGAACCTCATTCTCCCAGGAGTAAATAGGGACCTTCTAACCCCTTTATCTTTATTCGCAATACTTGATCTACCGCCCTGGCCGGAGCATCAGGGCGGAGTACAACAAACATTTTCTGGCTACTAGAAGAGAAAAGGGGGGGAAAGAACATCATTAATTTATAGGAAAGTTGTAGTAAAGGATGGAGAGGATAAGGAGACAAACATGGAACACAGCTGACAGACAATGTGGAGTAGGTGAAGGGGAAAAAAGGGTAGGCACAGGGCTATATGGGAGGTTTAATCTATTGCTTCATGGTGAACATGACAGAAATGACAGAAAAAGGATCCCTCAGACTGGTCTGACCTTCTCTCTTGGAGGCCTTCCTCTGCTGACCAAGACTCTGCCTCACAACCACGGCAGAAGCCTGCTGCTGAAACTAAGTTCCTGCGTGCGCCATGTGCTAGGCAGACTGGCTTAGAGGGCATGACGAGCTCAGTGTTCTGCAGACTAGCCCAACAGCAAGCTCTACTGCTGTAGCACACTGCCTTACCTGAGTGCATGGTTTGTTTGTTTTTTCCTGTAGACTCTGGGAGAAATAAAATAAAGTAAAGGTAAGATAAGGTAAGGTAAAGGGCCCAAGAAAAACAAAATGCGAAGGCGTCTCCAGAGCCTCCAAAACCCGCTCCGGAATTCTGTTTTTCAACTCCCTGAAACTTGAAGGACCAAAACCAGAAAAAAAAATGTGGCAAACAAAATGTTGCCGGTTCACACGCTCAGTGGGAGCTGGCTGCTGTGCGCCACGCTGTCCCCCCAAGCCTCTAAAACTGCTGTGGCCAAACCTGCGGATTCCTCCCACCAGAGAACCTACTGCCGGAGCCGACGGGAACCACCAAATACTCCTACAACGATGCTCAGCTGCCTGTAGAGCTTCGGCGTTGTCGGGAGTGCGCAGAACAGCCAAGTGACAGGCCCCACACACACGCACGGCTCCTCTCCGTGAGGGGATCGGGAGCTGCCACTAGCAAGGTAATACCTGCAATAAGCCCTGCTTGCCTCACAGAGGGCTTTTGCTGCCTGTGTGAAAGTTCTGCTGCATGGAAGGTCTGCAGACCTTTTTTTCTACCTTTTCTTTACTGCTTAATTTTTTTTTTTACACTTTAGTGTAACCCCATCTTGTGTTAAAGGGCCAGATCCAAGCTAAGAAAAACAAAAATCCCTCAAATTACCTGATTAGTTGTTTCTTCAATGAGTTCCCTTCTATGGGATCATGTCTCTCCAGCTGCTTGGAGACTGAGATACTGGAGTCTGGTGGGAGATACCAGCTGCCTATCTATGATGATGTCATTGAAGTTGACTTGCTCAGTCTCCAAGTTGCTGGTGAGGTGTGACTACCCACAGGTTGGGCCTAGACTGAAGGGACGATAAGGAAGGGATAATTAGGTCTTACCTGCTAATTGGCTTTTCTTGAGTACCTCCGTTCTGACATGTGTGTTGTCACCCCTAACCAGCAGCTTGGTGACTGATAGTATCAAAACCTGACGACATCACCTTACACAGGGCATCGACACCGCCCACGAGCCTCAGTATTCCATTGATAAAGCAGACTCACAAGAGCCACGAACCAAAAATGAACTAGTCAAAACACCAGCAACACTGTAATGTACTTACTCCAGTACGCCTAGGCCAGGCAAGATAACTCCCGATAAGCAAAGGATTATAGTACCCAGCATCCACCCCTTTTTTTTTCTACATCTCCTACAGAGATGTAACTGTACCCCATAGGCCAGCCACCTCTCCAAAAGAGTACCCATAACTCAGACATTCCCTCCAACCCCTAACCACTTTATTAATCAACCTCTTCCGGTTCAGGATCACGCACAGTGCAAACCAGGGAGGGTCCGGGACTGGACAGGAGGTCCTCAAGGAAAGTCAATTATCAGGTAAGACCTTATCATCCCTTCCTTATATCTCATCTCCAGTCCAGTCCCTACATGTGGGATGTACTATAGCAGTACGAAACACAAACATGACGGCAGAAAAAGATCACATGGCCTATCTAGTCTGCCCTTCCATACAAACTATTACAATATCCACTTTTTTCCTTTTGAGATCCTTTATGTTTGTCCCATGCTTTTTTGAATTCAGATGCTGTCCTCATCTTTACCACCTCCACTGGGAGAATATTCTATGCATCTACCACTCTTTTCCATAAAGAAATATTTCAGCAAATTACTCCTATGTCTCCTCGCAGCACAGCTTGCTTTTAATCGAAAGAGGATCTCCTGGGCATTTATTTAACAGTTTTTATATACCGACTTTCTACAAATCAAGACTGTTTACAGGGAACATAACAGTATTTTTCAACTGAATACAATGTAACATTAGAATATTTAAACATCTCTATCATATCTCCTATGTCCTGCCTTCCCTCTAACATATACATATTAAGATTCTTAAGCCTATCCCCATATGCTTTAGAAAGACGACCACTAACCGTTTTAGTAGCCACCCTCTGAACCGATTCCAACCTGTTTATATCCTTTTGAAGGTGAGCCTCCAGAATTGCACACAACACTCTAAATGAGGTCGCACCAAAGACTTATACAGAGGTACTATAAGCTCCTTTCTTCTGCTGGCCATTCCTCTCCCTATGCACCCAAGCATCCCTCTAGCTTTTGTCATCGCCTTTTCTACCTGTTTAGCTACTTTAAGATTGTCAGACACCATCACGCCCAGGTCCCGCTCTTCTTTTGTGGACAGATGTACTTCACCCCCTACACTGTACCATTCTCTTGGATTATTGCTGCCCAAATGCATGATCCTGCATTTTTTAGCATTAAATCTCAGTTGCCAAATTCTCGACCATTCTTCAGGCTTAGCTAGATCCCTCCTCGTGTTATCTACTCCTTTCCTGGGTGTCTACTCTATTGCAGATTTTGGTATCATCCACAAAGAGGCAAACCTTACCCGACAGTCCTTCTGCAATATCCCTAACAAAGACGTTAAAAAGAGTCAGACCAAGCAGAGATCCCTGCAGCACACCACTGGTAACCTCCTTCTCCTCAGAGTGAGCTCCATTTACCTCTACCTTTTGTCACCTCCCACTCTTTTAACCCAATCAGTAACTTTAAGGTCCACCCCTAGGGTGCTCAGTTTGTTTATAAGTCGCCTGTGCGGAACAGTGTCAAAGGCTTTACTGAAATTCCAGTACACCACATCTAGGGCTCTCGTTCGGTCCAACTCCCTGGTCACCCGGTCAAAGAAAGATATGTCTGACAAGACCTGCCTCTGGTAAATCCATGCTGCTGCCGATCCTACAATCCATTGGACTTCAGAAACCTCAATATTTTCTCTTTCAACAGTGTTTCCAATAATTTACTCACTACAAAAGTCAGACTAACCAGCCTGTACTTTTCAACCACATCCTTACTTCCGCTTTTGTGTAAAGGGAACACATGTGCCTCTCTCCAGTCCTCTGGCATCACTCCAGACTCCAAAAAGGCATTGAAAATGTCAGTCAGTGGAGCTGCTAGAATGTCCCCAAGTTCCCTCAGTATTCTCGGATGTATCCTATCCAGTCCCATCACTTTGTCTACTTTTAGTTTAGCTAGTTCCTCACGAACACAGTCTTTTGAAAATCATTTGAGATCCCCCGTCACTTCTGTTCCTATTTGTGAGTGTTTTCTGAGGTCCTGCTCCAGGCCCTTCATCTGTGAACACAGAACAGAAATATTTGTTAGGCAATTCCACTTTATCCTATTCAGCCTCTACATAAATTTAATGAAACTGAATTCCTGGATATAACAATCCCCCACCTCTCTTCATCCCCAACAGATTTAGACGAAGCTGTCAAAAATTGGCATGACACAATCAACAATGCAGCCAAAATTAATCACTGCAACAAAAAACCCACTTACCCAAAAACTAACAGAACACCATGGTTCAACATGTTAAAACAAATGAAAAGAGAACTAAGAAAAACAGAACTCAAATGGCGCAAAACCAAATCAATCATCCACAAGGATATATATAATAACCTCCTCACAAAATACAAGGATACCATAGATAGTACAAAGAAAACTTACTATGCAGCAATCCTATCTAAATCTTATAACAGACCACGAGAGCTATTCTCCATTGTTAGAAATCTAACTAATAACCCACAAACATCCAGCAATGAAATTACCGACATATCGGTACAAACCTTAGCCAATCACTATCAAAACAAATCAAAACAACCACTAACGACTACAGACACTATCAATATAACTCATTGTTCAGATGAATGGTCAGACTTTCACCCTATAACTAAAGATTCACTGAAGAAGATCATCTCTAATCTCAACACCACAACCTCCTTCCTTGATCCATGCTCAGTAACATGGATAAAAAACACACTTCCAATACTTATATCATACATTCTCCCTATAGTCAACCTCTCATTACTTCAAGGTTACCTCCCACCCACACTCAAACATACACAAATCCGCCCAATTCTCAAGAACGGTACACTCGACAAAACATCACCAAAATCGTATAGACCCATATCAAGTATCCCTTTTTTAGCTAAAATAATTGAAAAAGATGTACAAATTCAGAGACAGGAATATCTAGACTCCTCCTACCCACTTGATGAGCACCAATATGGATTTAGGCCTCGCCATGGAGTGGAAACACTCTTAACAGTTTTAACTGACGTGCTTCTGAGAGGGATTGACAATCATAAACAAGCATTTATCCTATTATTTATCGATATATCAGCAGCATTTGATAGTGTACATCACACGATAATGCTTAACAACCTGAGACAAATAGGCATAAATTCCACGGTACACAAATGGTTCACCTCATATTTAGATAACAGAACACAAAATGTAAGAATAGGCAATCAAACATCCACTATATATAAACAAGAAATTGGTCTTCCACAAGGCTCCGCGTTATCAGCCCTCCTATTTAATATATACATAAAACCGGTCTGCAATATTTTTAAAAGATTTGGAGTACACTATCATCTATATGCAGACGATATTATGATGTACATCCCATTCACGATCCCTAATTTACCGATACAACTTCTATCAGACTGCTTCAATGAAATCACAACTTGGCTAAATGCACAAAACCTCCACATAAATCATTCAAAAACTGAAGTACTAATTGTAACAAAAAACCAATCATATATTCCCCCAACCCACATAATACAAAACCATGAAATTAAAATAAAAAATGAAATAAGATACTTAGGTGTTATTCTAGACACACACCTTACAATGAACACCCACATCAGAAATACTATAAAGAAAAATTATTTCAAACTCAAAATTTTTAAACAACTACACCCTCTAGTACACTTACAAGACTTCATTACAAGCTACCAAAGGCTAAAAGGACTTCATTACAAGCTACCATAACCCCTCACTTCGATTTTGCCAACCTAATTCTATTAGGTACAACGAAACAAAATATTAAAAGACTTCAACTAGCACAAAATGCAGCTGCTAGGATCATAATGAAAGTAAACTCATTCCAACACATAACACCAATTCTAGCATCCCTGCACTGGTTACCAATACAAAGCAGGATAATTTATAAAACAATAACTGCATTCAAAGCATTAAATGACATGGCTCCAATCACACTAAGTAAATTAATTAGCAAAGAATCACAAAAAACTACTCACAGAAAAGGACAAAAACTAAGGACTCCTAATGATTTCATAAAAGCAAATAAATTAACTAATAACAGAGCCTTTTCACACGCAGCCCCAACCATTTGGAATTCCCTCCCAGAGGACCTACGGAATTTAACCGAAATTACAGAATTCCGCAAAAAACTGAAAACCTATTTTCCATGCACTACAGCAACACAGATAATCCCCCGATCAACTCAAAGGCTAAAAAGATACCTGACTGAGTCAAACCAATTCCAACTACTTAATAGATAATATACCGGAGGAGGTCCCTGGCTACTCGAGGGCTAGGTCTCGGACCCCCGACTGCCGTCCCGGGCCCGTGGAACAGGAGAAGCCGTCAAAAGTACCTCGAGTGGAGACGGAGTCTGCTGGACACGTAAGTCCTGTTGTCCTCGGACTCTCCTCCCAGGGAGCCGACGTCAGGCCCAGCACCGCCGGAGCCTGAGTCGGTGGCTGCTGAGTCTCCTGAGCTGGGTCTCAGGCTGACAGCCCTGGAGTGCAGACTGTCTGCCTTCATGGATCAGCAGCGGCTGCTGATGGCCAACCTCGCTGGCGCCATCTGCCCCGACCACCGGGACATCGACGTCGAAGTCGACCCCGGAGACCGAGCCGATACTCGAGAACATGAAGGCTCGAGGTCGTCCTTGGTCACGGTCACCCTCGACCTCCCGGTCGGGACCGAGGGTGTCGACGCCGGTGCCTTCGGCGTTGGGGCGGGTGCTGCCGGGCCCCGCGCGGTCGGAGCCCGACTCCTCTTCGGACGAGTCCGCCTGGGAGACAGAGGACGAGGAGTCCCCCGATACCTTCAGGACTCGGTGCGTCCCGTTGGACTCACCGCAGTCTCAGCCCCGGAGTAGGTCCCTTCTGGAGGATACCCGGTTCTCGGAGTTCGTTAGGGATATGGCCACTGTGTTGGCGATCCCGGCGGAACCCGAGGAGGAGCCTCGAGCCGAAGGGCTTGAGGCACTCCAGTATGACTCTCCTCCGAAGGAGGCCTTTACTGTGCCGGTTCCTCCGATGCTGGAATGGCTCCTCTTCCGGATGTGGGAGGCACCGGCCTCGGCGCCGGTTCTCAGCATGCGGGTCGATTCCATTTATCGACTCCATAAGAGCCCTGGTTTTCAAAAGGCGCAGCTACCACACCATTCCATGGTGGTGGAATCGGCCATGCATCATCTGAAAAGTCAGAAGATGCACTCTGCGGTGCCCCCTGGTAGGGAGGCCCGGAACGTGGATGCGTTTGGTAGAAAGTGCTTCCAGGGCTCGATGCTTGCTTGCCGTGTCCAGTCTTACCAACTGTCCATGGGCATGTACTTGCTGGACCTGGCAAAGGAGCTTGCCGGGTTCTCTGCTGGTCTCTCCGGGGAACCTTTGCAGAGGTTCAAGTCCTTGTCTTCAGGGATCAGGGAATGCTCTAAGTTCATGTCCCGAGTGGCCTACGATGGCTTCGAGTCCTCGCCCCGTGTTGCGGCAGCCAGCATTGCGGCTCGACGCTGGGCATGGCTGCGGTCATCGGACCTCGAGCCATGGGTTCAGGACAAGTTGGTCGATGTCCCTTGCCGAGGTGAGAACCTTTTTGGCAAGCCCATGGCCGAGAAGGCTGCTGAGCTCGAGACCGAGCACCTCACGAGGACAAGGCTGTCTCGAAAGACTTCTGCCCCTTCACACAAGAAGAAGGGCTCGGGTAAGAAGTCCTCCTTTTACCCGAGGAAGGCGACTGCCTACAAACAGTTCCCACCTTACCAGGCCTCCCCCGCTCCCCCACAGGGTCAGCAGGCCAAGGGGCAGGGACCCATTACTGGAAATGTCTCCTGGGCACCGCAAACCTGAGGAACTGCTGATGTCCTTGCCTGACTGGGATATGCAAATAAGCCTCCGTGAAGTCAAGAGCCATCAAAGTCTCTCCCCAGATGGTCACGATAACGGATGGCAACGTTTCCATGCAAAAATGGGGCGTCCTTAAACATCGGTTGATATACTTCATATCCAAAATGGGGGGATCCTTTGCTGACTTGGATCACCTGCTTGTCTTTTTTTTCCTGTTGCTTTATCAGTAGCCGCAGCCAGCAGGCTTTTTCAAAGGGCCAGCACCTCCATACTGTCCAGCTCACCCAAGGAACTAGGCAATCAAGTAAGAAATTAAAGCACTCAAATTAAATAAACTAGGCTCTTCTTTAAGTCCCCTGGTGGGAATCACCCCTCTCTAGCTGTTTGGAAACTGACAATACTGAGGCTGGTGGGCAGTGTCAGTGCACTATGTAGGGTGATGTCATCAAGTTTTAATACTATCAGTCTCCAAGATGCTGGCTGGGGGTTACAACCCACACGTCGGGACTGGACTGGAGGTACAATAAGGAACTGCAGTTTATTACATTAGTTGGAATCTTTTCTTCCCATGTATGCAAATGAGATGACTTTTCCAGTACCCTGTGCTAAGCTTCACTATGTGTGATCCATTCCTTCTCTCCATCCCATGTCTGTGGCCATAAGAGCAGAACGCAACAATCCAGGTTCTTCTGTTAATGCTGTCCACTGCACTGAAATTCAGGCTCACCAAAAATTGTTTAATCTCCATCCCTATGAAAGGATACAAACCTTCCTGGCTACAACTAGTGGAAGGTACACCTACACAAGTTTCTTACCAGTAGCAAGAAGAATTTCCAGCACGATTTCTCCAGCTATAGGAATGAAACCAGAAAACATGCCAAGTCATGAGATCACAACAATCTGATGTCTATTCCTTAATGTAAAAAGAACTCACAAGGAGAACTCCTCACGCAGACGCCTTCGGTACTGCTTCTTCGGTTTCATGGTATTGAAGTATGGCAGTTTGATGACATCAGGCCACACAGCTGGACAGGGGCTGCCACAAAGTCGGCTAGAAAAGAAAGAATCAATTTCCACTCTCCTTTTACCCTCGTAATAGGACAGCTAGGAGTTTTTCATAATTACATTATGTGAACGGAGAACAGTTTTTACATAAGTCACTTAGAAATCCGATCAGTTCAAAAGCCTTTAAACATCAGATTATGTTCAAAAATATTTACAGACCTCAGAAAGCAATGGGGACTTGGAAAGCACAGTTACTTACCTGTAACAGGTGATCTCTGGGAACAGCAGGAATTAGTCCTCATATATGGGTACGTCGGTACCGACGGAGCCTGCGCGGGAAAGCTCCCCAGCTTCCCAGAAGGAAGCTTTTGGGGCCTCCCACTGCACATGCGCGCTGCCTTCCCGCCTTCTTGACCAGCTCTCCTCAGTTCGAGTTTATAGCTGAGACAATAGAGAGAGGAAAGGAAGATAGATAGAAGATACAACTCCTAGGGGAGGTGGGTGGGTTGTGAGGACTAATTCCTGCTGTTCCCAGAGATCACCTGTTACAGGTAAGTAACTGTGCTATCTCCAGGAACAAGCAGGAATAAGTCCTCACATATGGGGACTCCCTAGCTAAGATGCCTGGGAGATCCCGTTCCAAGGGTTCGCCATCTTCGTATGGATCTCAGGCATCCATCCTGGGAAGGTGGGCAGGAATTGTTCAAGTATGGAACAGGTGTTTGAGGACAGCCTGACCAAACAAGGCATCCCGGCGGGAGTCCTTGTCCAAGCAGTAATGGGCTGTAAAGGTATGAACCGAGGCCCATGTGGCGGCTCGACAGATCTGATCTATGGAGACAGAGTGAAGATGAGCCATAGAAGTGGCCATGGCTCTCACATTGTGAGCTGTGACATGGCCTTCCAGAGAAATATTTTTGCTCTGGTAAGTAAAGGAAATACACTGAGCAATCCAATTGGAAAGTGTACGTTTGGAGACTGGACGTCCCAAATGAGAAGGATCAAAAGCCACGAAAAGCTGGGAAGACTTTTGATGTGGCTGAGTCCTGTTGAGGTAAAAGGCAAGAGCTCTTTTAGAATCTAAAGTATGAAGGTTCCTCTCTGCACTGGATGCATGAGGAGCTGGAAAAAAGACAGGTAGATATACCTCTTGATTAAGATGAAAAGGCGAGACCACTTTGGGCATAAAGTGGGGATTCGTCCTTAAAACCACCTTATCATGATGAAACCTGGTATAAGGTGGATGAGCCACTAAGGCCTGTAGTTCACTGATGCGGCGAGCCGAAGTGACTGCAATAAGGAAAAGGACCTTCCAGGAAAGAAATTTCAAGGAGGTAGAAACCAACGGTTCAAAAGGTGGCTTCATAAGCTGACCCAGAACTAGGTTCAAGTCCCATGCTACCAGAGGAGGTCGGATGGGAGGCTTAGTTAGAGTCAGGCCTCTCATGAACCTTGCAACAAGCGGATGAGAGGAGACAGGTTGTCCATTTATAGGTTTTAAGGATGCTGCAATAGCACTCAAATGGACTCTTACTGAATTCGTCTTAAGGCCTGCATTAGAAAGATGCAGGAGATAGTCTAGTAGAGAATTCAAAGGAAGTGCTAGAGGGTCAAGACCCTGTTGAGCACACCAAATGGAAAAACGTTTCCATTTGAAAGCATAGGAATGCCTCGTGGAGGGTTTCCTAGAGGCATGAAGGATATCTTTCACTGGTTGAGAAAGATTGAAGTCATGAAGGCTTAGGCCTTCAGTAACCAAGCTCTGAGGTGTAGGGACTTGGGGTTTGGGTGCCACAAAGTCCCGTTCTCCTGAGAGAGAAGGTCTGGCGCAGCTCCCAGGTCCAGGGAGGGTCCCTGGGAGAGATGCAGAAGTAGAGGGAACCACACTTGGCGTGGCCAGCGTGGAGATATGAGGATCATCGATCCGTGATCCCTCTGGAGTTTGAACAGAGTTTTGGGAATCAAAGGAATGGGTGGAAAGGCATATAGGAATTCCTGCCCCCAATGCAGGAGAAAGGCATCGTTGGCCTGAGCTCCCTGACACGGAGTCCTGGAACAGAACCGGGGAAGTTTGGCATTCCACGGACTGGAAAAGAGGTCTATGTCCGGGGTTCCCCATTCCTGAAAGATTCTGCCTATCTGGTCCATATGTAGGGACCATTCGTGTGGAAGCAGAACTCGACTGAGTCTGTCTGCCCGAGAGTTTTGAACCCCTGGAAGATATACTGCCAGAAGATGAATTTGATGCTCTCTGGCGAAGGCCCATAATCTGAGAGCTTCGTTGCAAAGCGACAAAGAGCCTGTCCCTCCTTGTTTGTTTACGTAGAACATGGCCACCTGATTGTCTGTCTGAACTAGGACGGTCAGGTTGACAAGGAGGGTATGGAAGACTTTGAGGGCAAAGAAGATTGCTCGCAGTTCCAGGAGGTTGACGTGAAGGGTGGTCTCCTGTGGAGACCAAGTACCCTGAGTGGAGAGGGATTGTAGATGGGCTCCCCACCCTGTTTGGGAGGCATCTGTTGTGAGGGTTGCTTGGGGCAACAAAGGTTGGAAGGGGGCCCCCAACAACAGATTCTTGGTGGACATCCACCATTGGAGGGACCAAAACAGACGCTTTGAGGTGAGTATTTGGTCGGAGAGCGCTCCTGATGCTTGAGTCCACTGGGTGGCCAAGGTCCATTGAGCTGCTCTCATATGAAGACGAGCGTAGGGCACCACGTGTACCGTGGAGGCCATGTGGCCCAGAAGTCGCAGCATTTCTCTGGCTGTCAAGTGACTGCTGGACTGAGCTTGGGAGGCCAAGCACAGCAGACGTTGGCCCCGGACTTGAGGTAGGTAGGCCCTTGCAGTGGTGGTGTCCAACTGGGCCCCTATGAATTCTAGAGACTGAGTAGGGGTAAGTTGAGACTTGGGAAGGTTTACCACCAGTCCCAGATACTGCAGAAGGTGCCTTGTGCGGTCCAGGGAAATCTGGGCCTCTGACTGAGATGAAGCTCGGATGAGCCAGTCGTCCAGATATGGGAATACAAAAATTCCCAGACCTCTTAGAAATGCGGCAACAACTGCCATGCATTTGGTGAACACTCTTGGAGCAGAGGCTAGACCGAAGGGAAGTACTCTGTACTGGAAATGTTTTCCCTGAAACAGAAATCTTAGATATTTTCTGTGGGATGGGTGGATGAGTATATGTGTGTACGCATCCTTGAGATCTAGAGAACAAAGCCAATCCTGACTCTGAAGGTATGGAAGGAGAATGCCTAGAGAAAGCATTTTGAATTTCTCCTTGTACAGAAATTTGTTCAATTCTCTCAGATCTAGGATAGGTCTGAATCCCCCTGTCTTCTTTGTTATGAGAAAATAAGGGGAGTAGAATCCTGTCCCTTGTTGAAGAAGAGGAACCTCTTCTATTGCCCCTTGGGCAAGGAGAGAAGAGACTTCCTGATCCAACAGGTCCAGGAGAAATGGGGGAGAATTGAAGTGCCTCACCATGGTATATGGAGGAAGGTTGGAAAAATGAAGTTTGTAGCCCTCTCTGATGATAGAGAGGGTCCATTGCTCTGATGTGATTTGCTCCCATCTGGGAGCAAAGTGAGCTAACCTTCCGGGAATGGTGAGAGGCTCTGGTTGTTCTAGAGCCAGAAATGTTAAGTTCTCTAGGGGCAAGTCAAAACCCCTGAGGGGGTTGAGCCTGCTGAGGAGTGGTAGACGCTGCAGGCTTTGACTTTGCCTGTTTAGGTTGCTGACGTTTAGCAGCAAAGCGAAGCTGAGAAGATTGTTGGCCAGTATTTGTGGAAAATCTGGCCTTCTTGTAGTAAGGCCTCTTGAAAGACTTTTTCTTGGTAGGAGTAGAGGTAGACTTAGAAAGTCTATCCAAGGTAGCATTTTCTGCGTCCATTTGAGTGGCTTTAATTTGACAGTCCTTACCAAATAAGTTCTCACCTGTACAGGGCAGATTCCGTAAGCCATCCAGGACCCAGGGTTCTAGGTCAGAGGCCTGGAGCCAAGCAAGTCGTCGGGCTGCAATAGCAATGCCCGAAGCTCTACCGGCACTCTCAAAGGAATCAAAAGCTGCTCTGTTGGAGAACTTAGAAACATCTAGAAGCTGTTTCACCAGAGAAATGAACTCCTCCTTTCTATCCTCAGGGATAAAGGAGGCAAAATGTCGGATCTTTAGGGCAAGTTCCCTGAGAAACATGCCCATATACAGACTGTAAGAATTAATCCTGGCTATAAGCATAGTAGCCTGGAAAATTTTCTTGCCAAAAGAGTCTAGGGTCTTACATTCTCGTCCTGGAGGGGTAGAAGAGTGCCTTTTGGTACTCTTAATCTTTTTCAGTGCAGACTTCACCACAATGGAATGGTGTGGCAACTGAGTCTTTTGAAAACCAGGAGAAGGAGGTACCCGGTACATGGTGTCCAACCTACGAGAATAAGGAGACAATGTTAGAGGAGCCTCCCATAAGTCCATCAAGTGTTCTTGAAGGATTTCATGGATAGGCAGGGTGACTGCCTCTTTAGGAACCTTAGGGTATCCTAAAATATCCAATTTCTTTGACCTAGGTTCTTTTTCAGAGGATGTGGTAATAGAAAGTCCTTTAGCTAGTTCAATAATGAAGTCTTGAAAGGACAAATCCTCTGGTGGAGACATTCTCCTCTTTGGGGAAGAGGGGTCTTCATGAAGAACTAGAGACAGCTCATCAGAGTCCTCAGAGGAGTCAAAATCCTCAGAAGAATCAGAGTATTCTGTATTTGCTTCCAACGCACGATACGCATACCGATCGGTATCGACATCGGGCGTACCGGGTATGGGATCGGTATCGGGTGAAAACCCGGATCCGGCATGCGGAACCGATCTGCGATTGGAAGTCGATGGTCTCGTCGCAGCATTAATAAAAGCCAGCATGGCCTGCTGCATGGTCTGAACAGTATTGCTCATAGACGCCACTGCTGCCTGGATGTCGGTACCGGTATGGGCCGGTACCCCAGAGCAGTCTAACAGGTGATCAGTCGAGGCCGTGCCATCGATGTCAACCTGTAACCCCATAGATGGTGCTTTGGAAGCCAGAGCTTCCCGCCGGGGTTGTTTGGCTGGGGCAGGATCCTCAGACTCAAAAGTGAGAGCCTCTCGATGCTTTGAAGGAGATTTGCTCTTTGAGGAGCTGCCCGCAGAGGGTTTGGTTACCTGAGATCCATCCGGAGAGGAAGACCTGGATGACTGTGATGCTGGATTATCTGAAGCAAACAGCACATGGAATTTGTTAGCCCGGTTCTGCAACCCACGTTTAGACATCTGGGAGCAGGATGGGCAGTCCGGAATGGAGTGGTCAGGTCCCAAACACTTAAGACACCATTCATGGGTGTCTGTGACAGAAATAACAGCACTACACTTGGTACACTTCTTAAAACCAGGGGCTGGTTTCTCCATGAGGAGAATTTGTGTAGGCCTGAGGCCTAACCGAAGTCACCAAGTTGTGCAGAATAAAGATTTTTTTTTTTTTTTTTAAAGAAAGGAAAAGAGAGACCGGCGGTACCGGTTTCGGTATGGGGAAGGCAGGTACGCGGTCTAAAGAAACAAACTAAAACAATAATTTCTTCAGCGGTGACAGGAACACGACCTGCTGGCTCCGCGGAAAAAAGAGAAACTGAGGAGAGCTGGTCAGGAAGGCGGGAAGGCAGCGCGCATGTGCAGTGGGAGGCCCCAAAAGCTTCCTTCTGGGAAGCTGGGGAGCTTTCCCGCGCAGGCTCCGTCGGTACCGACGTACACATATGTGAGGACTTATTCCTGCTTGTTCCTGGAGATAATAAGTTTCCTTGATAATTTATTTATTTATTTTACATTTCTTATATACCGCCTTTCATGATATCAAGGCGGTTTACATTGAACAAACTGAAATTACATTGAACAGGGCATTATAACTTGGAGATAACTATTTTACAGGGAACATGGGCTATGGAGGGTTAAGTGGCTTGCCCAAGACCACAAGGAGCACCTGTGGGACTAGAAACCCCATTCCTTACGGCCCAAGGTTCCTGTCCTCTAGTGGGATTTGAACCCCCGACCTTCCGGCCTGAAGTACCTTACCCCAACCACTAGGCCACTCCTCCACTCCATAATAATAACATTTCTTGATTAGTATTCTTTTTCAAATTTATAGTTCTAAAATATTACCTTTCAAAAATAAGCATTTATGAAGAGTTGTGCATTACCTGATTAACTCGAGCTGAGCCAGCTCCTGATTAGCTTGAAAAATGGGCTTCTTGGTAAACAGCTCCCCCAGGATACAGCTGGAAGGAAGAGAGATTATGGAAGAGAAAATGCAGGGATCTTACAGAAAGCGAAACCAAAACTGCCAAACATTTATGCTTCCCTCCATATTTACAATGGTCTCTTATCGCCCTACACTTTTCCACTACTGATTCCTACCTGCTCTTTCCAGACTGACAGGGGACGATGGCAGCTAGGACCTACAGCCAGCTTACAAGACTTTGCAGATGCCCCTTGTTAGAATAAAGCACAGTTACTTACCTGTAACAGGTGATCTCTGGGAACAGCAGGAATAAGTCTTCACATATGGGTACGTCGGTACCGACGGAGCCCGCACGGGAACGCTCCCCAGCTTCCCAAAAAGGAAAGCTTTTGGGAGCATCCCACAGCGCCTGCACGCTGCCTTCCCGCCTTTCCTAACCAACTCTCCTCAGTTCGAGTTTAAAGCTGAGACAATAGAGAGAGGAAAGGAAAGATAGAAAAGAGATACAACTCCTAGGGGAGGTGGGTGGGTTGTGAAGACTTATTCCTGCTGTTCCCAGAGATCACCTGTTACAGGCAAGCAACTGTGCTATCTCCAGGAACAAGCAGGAATGAGTCTTCACATATAGGGACTCCCTAGCTGAGATGCCTGGGAGATCCCCAAGGATATGAGACCCTGAAAGGGGTCTGCGTCCTCCTATGGATCTCAGGCATCCATCCAGGGAAGGAAGGCAGGAGTTGTTTAAGAATGGAACAGGTGTCTGAGAACAGCCTGACCAAACACAAGGCATCCCGGCGGGAATCCTTGTCCAAGCAGTAATGGGCTGTGAAGGTATGAACAGAGGCCCAGGTGGCTGCTCGACAGATCTGGTCGATGGACACAGAATTTAGATGAGCCATAGAGGTGGCCATGACCCTCACATTATGAGCTGTGACATGGCTCTCCAGAGAAAGGTTCTTACTCTGGTAGGCGAAAGAAATACACTGAGCAAAACAAATAGACAGTGTTCTCAGAGACTGGAAGTCCCAAATGAGAAGGATCAAAAGCAACAAAAAGCTGGGAAGACTTTCTATGTTGCTGTGTCCTATGTAAGTCAAAAGCAAGAGCTCTTTTACAATCCAGAGTATGAAGATTCCTCTCTGCACTGGATGCATGAGGAGCTGGAAAAAAGACAGGTAGATATACCTCTTGATTAAGATGAAAAGGTGAGACCACTTTAGGCATAAAGTGTGGATTTGTCCTAAGGACTACCTTGTCATGATGGAACCTTGCATAAGGTGGATTAGCCACTAAGACCTGCAGTTCACTGATGCGGCAAGCAGAAGTGACTGCAATGAGGAAAATAACCTTCCAGGAAAGAACTTTCAAGGAGGTAGTGACTAAGGGTTCAAAAGGTGGCTTCATAAGCTGACCAAGAACCAAATTTAAGTCACATGCCACCGGAGGAGGCCTAATGGGAGGTTTAGTTAAAGTTAGGCCTCTCATAAATCTTGAAATAAGAGGATGAGAGGAGATAGGTTGTCCATTGATGGGCTTAAGGGATGCTGCAATAGCACTCAAATGGACTCTTACTGAATTTGTCTTGAGTCCTGCATTGGAGAGATGCAGGAGATAGTCTAACAAAGAAGTTAAAGGTAGTGCCAGAGGGTCAAGACCCTTTTCAGCACACCAAATGGAAAATTTTTTCCACTTAAAAGCATAGGAACGCCTGGTGGAAGGTTTCCTGGAAGCATGGAGGATATCCTTCACCTGCTGAGAAAGATTCAAGTCTTGAAGGTCTAGGCCTTCAATAACCAAGCTCTGAGGTGAAGGGACTTGGGGTTTGGGTGCCACAAAGTCCCTTCCTCCTGAGACAGAAGGTCTGGAGCAGCTCCCCAGTCCAGGGAGGGGGCCTGGGAGAGATGCAGAAGCAGAGGGTACCACACTTGGTGTGGCCAGCGTGGAGCTATGAGGATCATAGATCCTTGATCCCTCTGGAGTTTGAACAGAGTCTTGGGAATCAAGGGAATGGGTGGAAAGGCATACAAGAAGCCCTGACCCCAATGAAGGAGGAAGGCATCCTGGCCTGAACCCCCTGACACGGAATTCTGGAACAGAATCGGGGAAGTTTGGCATTCCACGGACTTGCAAAGAGGTCTATGTCCGGGGTTCCCCATTCTTGAAAGATTCTGAGTACCTGATCCATGTGCAGGGACCATTTGTGGAAGCAGAACTCGACTGAGTCTGTCTGCCCAAGAGTTTTGGATTCCTGGGAGATATACTGCCAGGAGATGGATTTGATGCTCTCTGGCGAAGGCCCACAATCTTAGAGCTTCGTTGCAAAGCGACAGAGAGCCAGTTCCTCCTTGCTTGTTTATATAAAACATAGCTACTTGATTGTCCGTATGGATGAGGACTGTCTTTTAGCTGAGGAGGGTATGGAAGATCCTGAGAGCTAGAAAAACTGCTCGAAGCTCCAAGTGGTTGATATGAAGAGAGGTCTCCTGAGGGGACCAAGTGCCTTGAGTGGTGAGGTCCTGTAGATGAGCTCCCCAACCTGTTTGGGAGGCATCTGTTGTGAGGGTTGCTTGGGGCAACAACTGTTGGAAGGGGGACCCCAGCAACAGATTTTGAGTGGACATCCACCACTGGAGAGACCAAAAGAGACGTTTGGAGGTTGCTATTTGGTCTGAGAGAGCTCCTGAAGTTTGAGTCCACTGGGTGGACAAAGTCCACTGAGCTGCTCTCATGTGTAGGCGAGCATAGGGTACCACATGTACTGTGGAAGCCATGTGGACCAGCAGTTGTAGCATCTCCCTGGCAGTTAAGTGGCTCTTTGACTGAATCTGGGAGGCTAGCTGCACTAGACGTTGGCAACGGGCCTGAGGAAGGTAGGCCCTTGCAGTGGTGGTATCCACCCAGGCCCCTATGAATTCCAAGGACTGAGTAGGGATGAGCTGGGACTTTGGGAGATTTACTACCAGTCCCAGATACTGCAGAATGCGCCTTGTGCGGTCCAGGGAAATCTGGGCCTCTGACTGAGATGGGGCTCGGATGAGCCAGTCGTCCAGGTATGGGAAGACAAATATTCCCAGAGTGCGTAGAAATGCAGCAACTATTGCCATGCATTTGGTGAACACTCTCGGAGCAGAGGCTAGACCAAAAGGAAGGACTCTGTATTGGTAATGTTTTCCCTGGAAAAGAAAACGTAGGAATTTTTTGTGAGATGGATGGATGAGAACGTGTGTACGCATCCGTGAAATCTAGAGAACAAAGCCAATCCTGACTTTGAAGGTATGGAAGGAGAGTGCCCAGAGAAAGCATCTTGAACTTCTCCTTGCATATAAATTTGTTCAATTCTCTGAGATCTAGAATGGGTCTGTATCCCCCTGTCTTCTTTGGAATGAGAAAATAGGGGGAGTAGAACCCTGACCCTTGTTGAAGAAGAGGAACTTCTTCTATTGCCCCTTGGGCAAGAAGGGTAGTTATCTCCTGACCTAAAAGGTCGAGAAGAGATGTGGGAGAATTGAAGTATCTCACCATGGTGTGGGGAGGAAGGTCTGAGAAATGGAGTTTGTAGCCCTCTCTTATGATGGAGAGGGTCCACTGCTCTGATGTGATTTGCTCCCATCTGGGAGCAAAATGAGCTAACCTTCCTGGAATGGTGAGAGGTTCTGGCTGTGTTAAAGCCAGAAAGACTAAGTTCTCTAGCATTAAGTCAAAAACCCTGAGGGGGTTGGGACTGCTGGGTTACAGCAGCCCCTGTAGACTTAGGCCTGGCCTGCTTAGGTTGCTGACGCTTAGCGGTAAAGCGACCTGTAGAAGATTGTTGGCCAGAAGTGGAAGGAAACCTGCCCTCCTTGAAAAAAGACTTTTTAAAAGTCTTTTTCTTGGCAGGAATGTAGGTAGACCTTGAAAGTCTATCCAGAGCAGAATTCTCTGCATCCATTTGAGTGGCTTTAATTTGCCACTCTCTGCCAAACAGATTTTCACCTGTACAGGGCAGATTTCCTAAGCCATCTTGAACCCAGGGCTCTAAATCAGAAGCCTGGAGCCAAGCAATTCTGCGAGCAGCTATGGCAATGCCTGAGGCTCTACTGGCACCTTCAAAGGAGTCAAAGGCTGCCCTGTTTGAAAACTTGGAGATGTCTTGAGTATGCTTAAGCCACATGCGGAATTCTTCCCTTTTATCTTCTGGAATAAAAGGGAGGAAAGTGTGCAGCTTTTCTGCCACTTCTTTCAGAAACATACCCATATAAAGGCTATATGAGTTGATTCTGGCAATAAGCATACTGGCCTGGAAGATTTTCCTACCAAAAACATCCAAGGTCCTGCATTCTCTTCCTGGAGGAGCAGAAGAGTGTCTCTTTGTACTCTTTATCCTCTTCATAGCTGACTGCACCACAATGGAATGGTGAGGAAGCTGAGTTTTCTGGAACCCAGGACAAGGAGGGACACGATACATAGTGTCCAACCTGCGAGAATGAGGAGCGAGAGCGAGAGGAGTCTCCCATAAATCAATCATGTGTTCATGAAGAATCTCATGAATTGGTAAGGTGACTGCCTCTTTAGGAGCCCTAGAGTATCCTAAAATATCTAATTTTTTTGCTCTAGGCTCTGATTCAGAGGTTACTAAAATAGAGAGTCCTTTAGCTACTTCTCTTATGAAGTCTTGAAAGGACAAGTCCTCTGGAGGAGACATTCTTCTTTTTGGAGAAGGCGGCTCCTCAGGAAGGGCTATGGATACCTTCAGGAGACTCATCTGATGTATCAGAATCATCAGAGGAATCGAAGTATTGCCTGTCAGGGTGCTCTTCTAACGCTCGATACGCGTATCGAGCGGTATCGACATCGGGCGTTCCCGGTACTGGATCGGTACCGAGAAGTAGCCCTGGACAAGGAACCGCAGCAGTCGGTATCCTGGTCGATGTCGATGCAGTCGGTACCGGCATCGGCACTGGTGCCAGTACCGGAGCCAATACAGACAACGGAGCTCGTTGCGGTACCGCCGGTGTCGCAGCTTGCATGAAGGCTGAAATAGCCTGCTGCATGGACAGAACATTCTGATCCATCGACGCCATGAATGCCTGGAGATCGGTACCGGTAGATTGTGCTGGTACCCCAGAGAATTCTAACAGGTGATCGGTCGAGGCCGTGCCATCGATGTCAACCTGTAACACCATAGAAGGAGCTTTGGAAGCCGGAGCTTCCCGCCGGGGTTGTTTGGCTGGTGCAGGATCCTCGAGGGCAAGCCCGGAGGCATCTCGATGCTTAGAGGGAGATCTACCCTTCGAGGACCTGCTATGTTTATGTTTGGTTACCTGAGATCCTTCAGGAGAAGACCACCTGGAAGATGTCGATGCTACTGCCGGTGCCTCAGCGGGAAACAGCACATGGAGCTTAGCTGTTCGGTTCTGTAACCCCCGTTTAGACATTAGGGAGCAGGACGGACAATCCGGAATGGAGTGTTCAGGACCCAAACATTTAAGACACCATACATGGGTATCTGTAACAGAAATAGTACCGCTACACTTAGTGCATTTTTTGAACCCGGAGGTTGGTTTTTCCATGAGGGAAATTTTCTTGTGGGCCCTGAGGCCTTAAGAAGAAAAATACACCAAGTGAGGAAAAAATATTGATATATATATTTTTTTTTTTAAAGAAAGAAAGAAAGAAAAGACTGGCGGTACCGGTCCGGAGTCGGGGAAGGCAGACACGCGACCAAAGAAATAAAATAAAATAAAGAACTTCTTCAGCGGTGACAGGGCTCGACCTGCTGGCTCCGCGGCAAAGAAGAACTGAGGAGAGTTGGTTAGGAAAGGCGGGAAGGCAGTGCGCAGGCGCTGTGGGATGCTCCCAAAAGCTTTCCTTTTTGGGAAGCTGGGGAGCATTCCCACGTGGGCTCCGTCGGTACAGACGTACCCATATGTGAAGACTCATTCCTGCTTGTTCCTGGAGATATATAGGATCCCCAATAACGTTCACCCCATAGCAGCACCGTTTTACTGTTTGCCATTACTATCATTCTCCTATACGTATGCAGTGCCTGGCCAAAACTAAAGTTTGTGGAATGCAGCATATTTTGAAGTCACCATGCCCCAAAGGATTCACATGCATTCACATAATAGTATCTGATCAATCACAATAAATGTGATAATTTGAACAGAAGTTTGATATTTGCGGATCTCGTGGAAAATAAAACAGTTCAGTCTGTCTTTTTTAGATTAAGTCTGCTGCTATGTCAATTAAAATTTATATTAAATCAAGAAATATTCTGTATTGTAGTTCAGGTATGGATACTATTAGATCATCATAAGGCCTTTTAAATGAGGTTGCCTAAATAGTTGCATTCCTGCAAATGACACAAAATGCGACAGCTTGATTAATATGTGGTCTGCATAAATATGTTCATGTCTCCTCCGTATTGAATGAAACGCATTGGCCATCAATTCAACAGGGTTGTTTTAAGTGTCTTTTATTCATGTTTAAAATCAAATACATGCAGAGACTTCCGGTGATGTCAGTGGACCTTATGGCGGCGAGGTAATTGGGCTCCGCCGTCAAAGCCTGATAAATGGTGCTAAAAACTCCTAAAAGCAGTGAGGCAGAGCTGCATAGCTGTGGCACTGACCTCTGAGTAAGAGCAGTTACTCACCTGTAACAGGTGTTCTCCAGGAGCAGCAGGAATCAGTCCTCACATATGGGTGACGTTGGCGCCGACGGAGCCCTCGCAGAGCAATTTCCCCAGCTTTCAAAGAAAGCCTTTGGGAATTGCAGCGCGTATGCGCGGTCCCCTTCCCGCCCAAGGGTGCCATCTTGCTCAGTCTGATGACATAGCTAAAAGACAGCAAAAAATTTAGCAAAAACGAAATGATAGGACTGCAACTCCGAGGGGAGGAGGGAGGGTTGTGAGGACTGATTCCTGCTGCTCCTGGAGAACACCTGTTACAGGTGAGTAACTACTCTTTCTCCAGGACAAAGCAGGAAGTCAGTCCTCACATATGGGACTCCCTAGCTTAAGGCTACCGGAGACCTCAAGCGGAAAAATTAGCTCCCTCTAGCTCAGTAGCACAGAAGGAAGGAACCTTCTCTGAAAACGCCCCCGACCGGTAGCCCAACATCAGGGCCGGAGGGTAGGAGTTGCCTAAACCTCAAAGAGATTATGGAGGACTGCCTGACCGTACGCGGGAGCATAGGAGGGCTGTTCAGCTCTTCGTTTCTTTTGACCCCAATAAGTTGGGGCTACCTGTCTCCAAGCGTACTTTGTCCATATGGGTTGCTGACTGTATCGCTTGGGCTTATGGGGCAGCCGGCCTCTCGTTGGAGGGTCGTGTTACAGCTCATCGTGTTAGGGCGAAGGCTGTGTCAGTGGCTCATCTCCGCTCTGTTCCGTTGGCAGACATCTGCCGGGCCGCTACTTGGTCTTCAAGCCAGACTTTTGCAGCCCATTACTGCCTGGAGAGGGAGTCCCACAGGATGTGAGTATAGGCATCCTTTAGATCTAAAGAGCATAGCCAGTCTCCCTGCTGGAGGTAGGGCAGTAGGATTCCAAGGGTAAGCATCTTGAACTTTTCCCTGGCCAGGAACTTGTTGAGGTTTCGCAAGTCCAGGATGGGTCTGAGGCCTCTTGTTCGTTTTGGTATCAGAAAGTACCTGGAATAAAAGCCTTGACCTCTCAGGTGGTGGGGCACCGGTTCCACAGCCTGTTCATGAAGAAGACTTGCCAACTCCTGAAGGAGTAAGTCCCTGTGAAGAGGGAGTCTTGGAGGCTCCCCTGGAAAGTAGGAGGGAGGTACCTGGTGAAAGTGAAGAAGATAGCCTTTTTGAACTATATGAAGCACCCAGGTATCTGATGTGATGGCTGACCACCTGTGGGCAAAGTGGACCAGCCGGCCTCCTGTGCTGAGAGAAACCAGCGGAGGGGAAGAAGCTATGCTGATGGAGTCAAAAAAACCCCACCCTGCTGAGCAGGGGCCGGTGTTGTGGGCTTGGGGGGCTGCTGCCTACGGGACCCATTACCCCGCCCCTTGGCCTGCTGACCCTGTTGGGGAGCTGCCAAGGCCTGATAATGATGGTAGTGTTTATAGGCAGCCGCCTTCCTCGGGTAAAAGGGCTTTTTCCCCGAGCCCCCTTCTTCTGAGAAGGGGCAGAGGTTTTTCTGGACAGCCGAGTCCTGGTCAAAGTCTCGGTCTCGATCTGTGCAGCCTTTTCAGCCATGGGCTTGCCAAAGAGGTTTTCACCTCTGCAGGGGACATCGACCAACTTGTCCTGTACCCATGGCTCGAGGTCGGATGACTGAAGCCAAGCCTGTCGGCGGGCACTGATGCCGGCTCCGGCTACTTGAGCCGATGCTTCGAAGCCATCGTAGGCTGCCCGAGAGATAAACTTCGAGCACTCTCGAATGCCAGTGGACAAGGCCTGGAACCTCTGCAAAGGTTCCTTGGAGAGACCAGCAGAGAACCCGGCAATTTCTTTTGCCAGGTCCCGGAGATACATGCCCATATAGAGCTGGTAGGTCTGGACTCGACAAGCAAGCATAGAGCCCTGGAAGCACTTCCTACCGAGGGCATCCAGGTTCCGGGCCTCCCGGCCAGGAGGCACCGAGGAGTGCATCTTCTGACTCTTGAGTCGATGCATGGCCGATTCCACCACCATGGAATGGTGCTGTAGTTGTGCCTTTTGGAACCCGGGGCTCTTGCGGACTCGATAAATGAAATCGACCCGCTTGCTTAACACCGGCGCCGACGCCGGGCTCTCCCACATGTGGAAGAGAAGTCGCTCCAGCATCGGAGGAACCGGTACAGTAAAGGCCTCCTTCGGGGGAGAGTCATACTGGAGGACATCGAGCTCTTCGGCTCGAGGCTCCTCCTCGGGATCCGGGGGGAATGCCAAGGCCTTGGCCATATCCCACACGAAGTCCGAGAACCGGGTGTCCTCCGGGGGGGGGACCATCTCCGAGGTTCGGACTCGGGCGAGTCCGATGGGACGCACCGAGTCCGAAAAGTACCAGGGGACACTTCATCCTCCGTTTCCCAGGCTGACTCCTCGGAGGAATCGAACGGGAGTCCGAGGGAGACTGCGACCGAGGATCGACTCGAGCTCGCATGGACTCGAGGATCGGCTCGGTCTCCGGGGTTGACTTGGACGTCGACGTCCCGGTGGCCGGGGCAGATGCACCGGCGAGGCCAGCGATCAATGCCCGCTGCTGGTCCATGAAGGCAGCCAAACTGCTCTCCAAGGCCGTCAACCTGAGTCCGAGCTCAGGAGACCCAGCAGCCCCCAATTCGGGCCACGACGGCGTCGGGCCCGATGTCGGCTCCTTCGGAGGTGAGTCCACGAGGACTACAGTACTCACGTGTCTAGGAGACTCCATCTCGAGACAAGGATGTTTCGAAGGCCTCTCCAACTCCGAGGACCCGGGACGGCTATCAGGGCTATGCGACCTGGCCCTCGAGGAACCAGGAGCGTCCACCGACGACGCCCTCGCGGGTTTCTTCTTCCGATGATGCTCCCGGGCAGGAGACCCCCGCTCAGAGGAACTCCGACGATGCTCAGGACCGGAGTCCCGGGACGTTGAAGCCTCTGACGAGGTCCGGGCCCGCGGAGTCAGAGAAGATTCTTTTTGTTGCTGCTGACTCAACGCTTTAGAGGACATCTTGCCACACGGACCACAGATCATCGGGTCATGACCGGTTCCGAGGCAGCGGAGGCAGCAGTCGTGTGTGTCGGTAAGAGACATAAGTTTCTTACACCGATCACACTTTTTAAACCCGCTGGCAGCCATCGGGGGAAAAAGGGCCCCTGCGAGGTCAAAAGACAAGGCTGCCAGTGAAAAAAGAAAAAAAATGGCACGAACGCTAGTC
This sequence comes from Ichthyophis bannanicus, assembly GCA_033557465.1. Taxonomy (NCBI): domain Eukaryota; kingdom Metazoa; phylum Chordata; class Amphibia; order Gymnophiona; family Ichthyophiidae; genus Ichthyophis; species Ichthyophis bannanicus. The sequence continues at coordinate 73,671,804 of CM066045.1, read as the reverse complement.
ACGAAGGACAAAAACCGAAAAAATTACGAACGGACTCGATACCGGTGTATCGGGTCCGGGCGGGAAAAGGATCCGGTGTCGAACCGAAAAAAGAAAAACAAATAACTTTTTCAGCGGCGATCACAAACAGCGTCTGTAGGGCTCCGCGGAAAAAAGAAGACTGAGCAAGATGGCACCCTTGGGCGGGAAGGGGACTGCGCATGCACGCTGCAATTCCCAAAGGCTTTCTTTGAAAGCTGGGGAAATTGCTCCGCGAGGGCTCCGTCGGCGCCGACGTCACCCATATGTGAGGACTGACTTCCTGCTTGGTCCTGGAGAAAACCATCTATATATGGAAGGAAGAGCAGACTGAGAGGGGCCCTTAAAATCATCCGATCGGCGGCAAGCTGTGCTGGTGTGGGGAGCCGCGAGGAGGACCGAGAGGCCCTGGTGACAAAGCACTCAGCAGGAGGACCGGAGAGTGCAGCAGCGTGCTCAAAGCCTCGAAGTGAGGTAACTCATGGGAGCAGAAGTGGAGAAATCGCCTGAAACGAAGAAGAGGCAGGAGTGAGGTGTGGAGCCAGCAAATCCGGCAGGCGGAGAGTGTAGCCGCGTGACCGCACGGGAGAGCAAGTGGGGCAGGGAAGCGATGGCCCAAAACCAGCGGAGAGAGCGTGTTGGGCCCAACAGCCGGCAAAGTGCAGCAGCAGTGGAGGGGAGAATAGCCAGACTGGAGGCAGAAGAGAACTAAAAGGTAGCAAAGGAGCTTGACACGCGGGAGAAACGGCACTCCGGTGAGCAGTGACGTCCCCGGTGAGACCGCGTGCAGCTGGCTGAGGAGAGCCGACAGATCTGAGCAGTGGCGGACCGGGAGGCCAAATGGAGGACACCAGAGAGGCAGTGCATTTTACGGCGAAGGGGAGAAAGCAGCAGCGGTGCCCCCCAGGTGGAGCGGCAAAGTTCAGCTTAACTTAGAGAGCTGAGAAGCCCCGGTAAGAGGGAAGTGAGCAGAGCAAAGTGCAGCCTCATAGCAGACAGTGGGGCTCCATAAGCAGCTTTGGCAACCAGCTCAGAAGTAGACGGAGAGGCCTGCAGGGGATGCAGCTTACGAAGCTTGGGGACCCCACGTTGAATAACATAACAAAAGAATGGAAAAAAATAAAGGATCCTTTACGGCCCGCAAGAAACTGGCTGATTTTCGCTCCCCTTACGCAGCAGTCAAAGGTGGAAGAGAGGGGGAGAAAGAGAGCCGAACGCAGGAGGGAGAGCCCAAAGACCTGGAAGAGGAGCTGGAACATGGAGTTAGCCCAGGGGATATCTCTCACCCTAAAACCTGGCTTACTGAAATGAAGGAAGAGATTAAGACAGAAATTAGCAGGGTGAAGCATGAACTCAAAAGAGTCCATACAGTCACTGAGGCAAGATATTGTGGACATTGGAAATAGAGTTGAGGAGTTGGAGACTCAGATGGAGCAACAAGGGGAGGAAATGGTAGATTTACAAAAGCGCTGGGGGGCACTCCAGCAGGCCCAAGTGGAGCAGCAGATGAAATTGGAGGATCTGGAAGACAGGTCCAGGAGATGTAACCTACGGATCCGGGGGCTTCCAGAGGAACCTCAGTACCGCAACTGCGAAGACGTTCTGCTAAAAATTTTCAAATCCTTGCTGTTAGCCGCAGACCTGCAGGGGGAGATGTCGATCGACTCATCACACATTGAGCGAGCACACCGGGGTCTGGGCCCGATACGCGATAACAAACCTAAAGATATAGTTGTGTGCTTTAGCTCTTTCAAGATTAAGGAAGGACTGCTCCGAGCAGCGAGGAAAGTGCGACAGATAATTTGGGAGGAACACCATCTGGAGCTAGTTCAAGATCTCTCTACAGGAACCTTACAACGCCGACGGCACCTCAAGGAGGTGACCGCGGATTTGCGAAAAGAGGATGTACGATACAAGTGGCTGTTTCCATTTGGGCTACTGATCACCTGCAAGGGGAAGTCAAGGCGGGTGCAGAACAGAGAGGAGGCATGGACTGTACTTCGCGACTTCGGCTTACCTAACATACCAGAAGGGAGAAGTCTTCAGACAGGAGAGCCGGCAGACACTGCGAAGCCCTCCAGTTCACAGAGGACAGTACAGAGATGGCACCGAGTTCCAATGTCGGGGAGCAGAGCGGCGCGATTAAAAAGAGAGAGCCCAGGACTACCAGCAGAGGAGAAAGGCGACGGCTGAATGTGTGGACTTTGAGTTACCAAAGATGTATCAGTATGTTCTTCTTGGAAGTGGCAGAACTGTGTTGCAGAGGTGGGGGGGAAGAAGTTATTAATTGCTGGAGGGGGGAAGGAGGGGTTTTGCTGGAGGGGGGGAAGGAGGGGTTAGACTGTAGGGGAGGGGGTGGGAAGGAGGGCGGTGGGGAGGATAGAGGTAGAGGTTCGGAAGGGGAGATGAGGGGGGCTTTGGGTGTTGTGCTGGTATAGGGGGGAGGGGGAAGGGAAGATAGAGTCAGCAATGGCCCGATCACTGGTCACTTTTATGGAAGACAATTCTCTCTCAAGGAGAGGGGGGAGGGTAGGGGGGGTTGGGGGTTTCAGGATAGAGGGCGGGATGGGGGGGGGGAGTGGAAGAACGGGTGAGCTTAAACTAGTCAAATTAAATGTGAAGGGGCTTAACTCACCATTTAAGAGATGCAAATTGTACACAGAGTTAGCCCGCCAGAAGGCGGCAATAGTCATGCTTCAGGAAACGCACTTGACACGGGCCACAGAATATCTGGTCAAGCCTAAAGGTTACGGGGTGTGTATCCATGCTTCAAATATTGTGGAAAAGAAGAAGGGAGGGGTTGCTATACTCTTTGCATCTCGATTAAAGATGCAGGTGCAGTCGGTGGTAAGGGATAAGGAGGGGAGGTATGTGTTGGTGCGGGTGAAGGTGGGGAGTGTATGGTACTGTGTAGTGAATGTGTATGCACCGACTGAGGGACAGCGTGAATTCTGGACAAAACTGAACGAGGAGGTGGGGAAACAGGGGGACGGTATCCTTATATGTGGGGGGGATTTTAACCTACCATGGAACCCAACCCAGGATGCTACAGGGAAACGGGAGGGAAAGAGGGGGGATAGAAAGAGATATCGTTACTTTGTGATACAGCACTGTCTAGTGGACGCGTGGCGATTGCAGCACCCTGGGAGGAGACAGTTTTCTTACTATTCGCCAGTACATGGGTCTAACTCACGTATTGATGCTATTTGGGTTTCAAAGGAGGTGGGGGGAAAGATTACAGGGGCGGAAATGGAGTCCATTACCTGGTCAGATCATGCCCCGTTGGTGGTGAGCCTGCAAGTGGTAGAGGAAGGGAGGGGGAAGAGGTTTTGGAGACTCAATGAGTCCCTGTTGGAGGATGTGAGTGTCCAAGAGGATGTGGAGAGGGGAACCCAGGAATACTTTAGGTTTAATGATAATGGAGAGGTCGAATGGGGGGGGAATATGGGATGGGTATAAGGCGGTGATAAGGGGCGTATTGCTCAAATGGGGGGCGCGGAAAAAGAGGGAACGGGAGGATAGAGAGCAGCTCCTGAGGGAACGACTGCTGGAACTGGAAGAATTGGATGGGCAAGGAGGGGGGGGAAACATATAGGGGACGGGTGCTGCTAGTGAGAGCGCAACTCAATGAGTTGCAGGCGGAAAAGATACGCTATCAGATGCAGCTTCTGAGGCAGGAGGTATTTGAGGGGGGGAATAAGGCTGGGAGATATCTAGCGCAGAAGCTGAAGCAGCAGAAGCTTCGCTCTCATATCATAGGGGTTCGAAGGAAGGGCGGAGAATTGGTTACTAGATGGGGAGATTAGGGATGCCTTTAAGGACTATTATCAGGAGTTGTACAAAGCAAGAGATCTGCCCCAAGCCGGGAGGGTGGAAACCTACCTCGACTCCATAGCTTTGCGTAAGTTGGGAGAGTGTGAACAGGAGGAAATTAATAAACCCATTCGAGCAGACGAAGTAGGGAGGGCAATTAAACAGTTAAAATTAGAGAAAGCTCCAGGGTTGGATGGCCTCTCTGCCAGATTTTATAGGAAGTTCGGAGACCTGTTAATTGGGCCTCTGGTGAACTTATTTAACCAACAACGGGAGGGTGGGAAATTAGCGGATACAATGGGGTGGGCGGGTATAACAGTAATTTATAAGGAGGGGAAGGACCCACAAGAGTGTGCCTCTTACAGGCCTATCTCCCTGCTTAACCTGGATGCTAAGCTTTTCGCTAAGATTCTCACCATGAGGCTCAATAAAGTTATTGGAAAACTGATACACCAAGATCAGGCGGGTTTTATTCCTGGTAGACAGGTCGGGGATAATATCCGAAAGATCTTAAACATTATATGGGCTAGCGAGCGGAGCAAGGAAGAAGCGCTCTTACTCTCGTTGGACGCGGAGAAGGCCTTCGATCAGGTGTCTTGGCCTTTTCTTTTCCAGGTGCTGGAGAAGGTGGGGTTGGGGAGAGAGTTTCTCGCTTGGGTGAAGGCGCTATATGTACATCCAAAAGCATGTGTGAGGGTGAATGGGGCCCATTCGCAGTTTTTTGATCAAGGGAGGGGAACGAGGCAGGGTTGCCCTTTATCTCCGCTATTGTTTGCGATAGCAATAGAGCCCTTAGCGCAGCGGATAAGAGAATGGGCAGATGTATCTGGAATAAAAGTGGGGCGGAGGGCCTATAAAATTTCACTGTTCGCGGACGATATAATTCTAAGTATGGCAAGACCCCAGGTCGGCCTACCCATAGCTATGTGGGAGCTGGAAGAATATGGCAAAGTATCGGGGTTTACCATCAATTGGACCAAATCGGAAATCTTGAATTTAGCGGTTTCCAGCGAGGTAGTTAATGTACTGGCAAAGAAATATCCCTTCAAATGGGCGCGAGAAAGTATCAGGTATCTTGGCATATGGATCAGCAACAAAATTTACGAGTTATATAACTTGAACTATCGGAGGGTCTTGGGGAAGATAGAGGGTTGGTTGGACAGGTGGGGAAGGAGATACCTATCGTGGTTTGGGCGCATTGCGACAGTTAAAATGATGCTTGTGCCCAGACTGCTGTTTTTGTTTCAGACGCTCCCGATATGGGTTCCGCCGAATAGTTTGCGAAGGATACAACGGTTAGTTAATAGGTTTATATGGGTGCAGAAGCGCCCAAGGGTAGCACTGCGGGTATTGCAAAGGACAAAAGGAGAGGGGGGGCTGGGGGTACCTAATATATGCAAATATTATGAGGCAGCGCAATTAAAAACGATTTATGAGTGGCACAGAGAAACGTTGAAATCTTGGGTACAAATGGAGCATGAGCTGGTGGGGGGGATGGATCTTGAAAGGGTGATCTGGAGGGGGACTAAGGGTCTCGACGTACAGGCACTTAGCGCCCCATGGTGGCGAATAGCTTGAAAATCTGGAAACGCAATAAGCCTCAGTTTGTTCAAGATAAAGGCTATATACAAGGGATGCCTATTGCGGCCTGTTTCGAACGGGGACAGGGCCCCGGTGAGCAACTTTTACGAAGATGGGCACAAAACGGGCTGGAGTACATTCACCAAGTTATACACTCTCAGGGAATGCATCCGTTTGAAGGCATTAAGGATCTCTATCAGCTGAAAGAGAGTGATCATTTTGCCTATACACAATTAAGCTACTTTGTGAGGCAACCGAAGATATGGAAAGACTTCTGGGAAAATAGAGGCTGGTTTGAGGCTCTATGCTCAGGCCAGATGGGTCAAAAGGGGGTTTTGTCCAGAATTTACAAAGGCCTAATGGGACTGGTGAATGCAAGTTACGCTATATGTTACAATGGGAGGAGGATCTGGGTGTGTGTTGGACGGTAGAGGCTTGGGAGAAGTTACTCCAGACGATTGCCACTGTGTCCATAGCCACACAAATTAAAGAAAATGCATATAAAGTACTATACAGATGGTATTGGACGCCAGTACGTCGGTATCGTGCGGGGAGGGGAAGAGATGACTTATGCTGGCGGGGGTGTGCTGAAAGAGGGGACTGGATGCACATGTGGTGGAAGTGCGACAAGATACAGGTGTACTGGGGGCAGGTAATTGAGGTGATTTATGGCATGACTGGGCATAGTTTGCATGGGAGACCGGAGGCATGCTTGTTGCATCAACTTGAGGATGACCTTTCGAGACGGGAGGAGGGGGTGCTGCATCATTGTATCGCTGTAGCTCGTTGAGATAGCTCAGCATTGGGGGGGGACAGAGCTTACCACAATTGGCGGGATTTGTGCACAGAGTGGCTGAGGTGAGTCTGATGTATAAATTAACAGAGTTGAGACGGGGGAAAGGAGGGATAAGTGAGGTATATTGGCAGGGGGCTTGGAGATGGCTGGAGACATGGAGAGGGTGGGGGAGGGGGGTTGGAAGGCGGAGGAGGTCAACGAGTGTAGAGGTATGGCTGTGATGCTCGGTGAGTATGCAGTGGCATGACGAATACAGGAGGTTCAGAAGAGGAGCTTGGGGGGGGGAGTACAGAGGGGGGAGGGATAGGTTACAATACAGAGGGGGGAATAGGGGGATTGCTGGGGGGGGAAGGAAGGGGGGTAGTTTTAGTATAGTATATCTGCATTGTTATATGAGTTCTGCAGACATAATAACCAGGTTGAGGTCTGCTCGTTGATTCTAATGTACGAACGGTGTTTTTCAAATAGTTTGTATTTCTATTGTATAATATCAATAAAAAACACTTAAATGGAAAAAAAAATCAAATACATGCCATCAAGTCCTGATTCACTGACACAGTGAAGTGTCAAGATTCAGAAAGACATCTGCAAACAAGTTAATAAAAAGATAAATTTAAGATAACATCTATTCAAATAGCTTGATTGATAAAAATTAGAACAATTATTTCAGTGGTGGGAGCCAAATGAGCTGCTCACAAACTTATGCGCTGAAGTATATTATCTGATATTTAAGAAAACAAAGGTGAAATTCGACTTTACCTGCTAATTTCCTTTCCTGGAGTCCCTCCAGTCCATGTGTGGGTTATGCTCATCTGCCAGCAGATAAAGAGACTGAACACACAGAGTTGAAACACTCCCTCTTAAGCCTGTGCCCATATGTCAAGTTTTAGTTTAAATTTAAAACACAGAAGAGAGCTTTCTGGTTAAATTTAGAACCCAGCAGAGAGCTTGTAGTTTAAATTTCATAATAAGTTAGAGCCTAGCAGCAGCAAAGAGTTATAATTTAAAATTTTAAATCAAATAAGAATATAGCTTACCTAAGCAGCACAGGACAGGGTACTGTGTAGCAGCCCTCTTTTAACCCTTTCCAGGCCGAGCCCAAAACTCTCGGAATCCAAAATTCTGACTAAATATTCCTATCAAATGGTATATAATACATGACCATAGCAGAAGGAAAATCACTATTAGAACACATTGAATAAGACGGGTACAATTTTCCTGAAATATGCAAAAATTAACCCGGCTGCAGAATGTGGATTAAAAATTTAAACCTGGCCTTGAAAGGGTTAATAAGTGTTATTTCCCTCCCTCCCCACACCCACCCACTCCTGGGATAATCGTAGCTTTATAAGTACTTACACATCTTAAAAGACAGGGGGTGCTCTCAGCTGCAGCTCACTACCAAAATCAGTCATACACTAAGGACCTGAGATTAATTAAGCTTCAGGTGAACAGGGTATATTAAAAGTATCAGGTACAGTTTTATTAGTATAAATATCCATAGCAACCCTTAGGAAGTAAAGAACTTAAAGATCTAAACACAAACTTAAAACTAAAGATGCAGACAGCAGTCCAGCAGCGAGATGGGGGCTTTCCAGTCTTTTGCATTGAGTGTCACATGTATGATTTTCTCCCAGTTGGTGAGAGGTCGTACGTGTGCACTAGGTGCAAGGAGCTCTTTGCTCTCAGGGAACAAGTCTGTTCTCTAGAGGCTAGAGTAGCAGACTTGGAAAACATAAGACAGACAGAGAGGTACATAGACGAGACCTACAGGGATATAGTCCTGAAGTCCCACCTCCAGTCTAGCAGCATACGTGTTGCCATGGAGGAGAGAGGTCACATGACAGGAGAGCATCACTCTGGTGTGGCAGGAAGTGATCCTGTATCTAGGACCTGTCCTCTAGGTGATGTAAAACCCTCTCGCACCGAGGAAGTTTCTCCAAGGCCATGTGCCCATGAGGGAAGGGTTAGGACCGCCGTTATAGTTGGTGATTCGATCATTAGGCAAGTAGATAGCTGGGTGGCTGGGTGGACGTGAGGATCGCCTGGTAACATGCCTGCCTGGTGCGAAGGTAGCGGACCTCACACGCCACCTAGATAAGGTCTTAGATAGTGCTGGGGAGGAGTCTGCTGTCTTGGTACATGTCGGTACCAATGACATAGGAAAATGTGGTAGGGAGATTCTGGAGGCTAAATTTAGGCTTTTAGGTAGGAAGTTGAAATCCAGAACTTCCAGGGTAGCGTTCTCCGAAATGCTTCCAGCTCCACGTGCAGGACCCAAAAGGCAGGCAGAGCTCCGGAGTCTCAATGCGTGGATGAGACAATGGTGCAGAGATGAGGATTTTGGATTTGTTAGGAACTGGGGAACATTCTGGAGAAAGGAGAGGCTCTTCCGAAGGGATGGGCTTCACCTTAACCGGGATGGAACCAGGCTGCTGGCATTAACCCTTAAAAAGGAGATAGAGCAGCTTTTAAACTAGATAATAGGGGCAAGCCGACAGTCGCCCAAGAGCAGATGGTTCGGAAGAATGTATCCTTGAAGGATACTACCAAAAGCTGAGAGGTTCCAAAAAAGAGTAAAGTAGCCCAAATGCCCTCGAGTATGGAGCAGACAGAGCTTAAAGATCCCAAATTACCCATGTCTACCAACAGCCAAACTAATATGAATAAAATAGAGTCTCTAAAATGCTTGTATGCAAATGCTAGAAGTCTAAAAAATAAGATGGGAGAGTTAGAATATATAGCACTAAATGAGAGGTTAGATATGATTGGGATATCAGAGACATGGTGGAAGGAGGACAACCAGTGGGACACTGATACCTGGATACAAACTATATCGTAATGATAGAGCTGATCAAATTGGTGGAGGGGTTGCGCTCTATGTTAGAGAGGGCATTGAGTCAGAAAGGATTAAAGTTTTGCAGGAAACAAAATTTGCTGTAGAATCTCTATGGATTGAAATTCCATGTAAAAAGGGGAAGGCGATGGCAGTGGGGGTGTACTATCGACTGCCTGGCCAGAATGAACAAATGGATGATGAAATGCTCAAAGAAATCAAGGAAGCTAACAAAAGTTATAGCGCGGCAATAATAATGGGTGATTTCAATTACCCCGGTATCGACTGGGTCAGTGGCATGGCAGGACATGCTAGGGAGATAAAGCTCCTAGATGACATAAATGACTGCTTCTGGGAGCAGCTGGTTCATGAACCGACCAGAGGGGAAGCCATATTAGACCTAGTCCTTAGTGGAATACCAGATCTAGTGCAAGAGATAAGGGTGTTGGGGCCACTTGGCAATAGTGATCATAGCATGATCGCCTTTGATTTTATTAGTGAAGGAGAGATAGTAAGGAAATCCACATTACTACCTTTTAACTTTCAAAAGGGAGACTATGATAAAATGAGGAAAATAGTTAAGAAAAAACTAAAAGGAGCACTTGCAAAGGTTAAAGACTTACATCAAGCTTGGATGTTGTTGAAAAATACTATCTTGGAAGCCCAGACCAGCTGTATTCCACACTTTACGAAAAGTGGAAGGAAGAAACTGCCAGCATGGTTTAAAGGGGAGGTCAGAGAGGCTGTTGCCAAAAAAGCATCTTTCAGGAAATGGAAAAAAGAGCCAAACGACCAAACCTGGAAAAAGCACAAGCACTGGCAAGTCAAATGCAAAGTATTGATAAAGCAGGCAAAGGGAGAATTTGAGAAGAAGCTTGCTGCGGAAGCATAAGAACATAAGAACATAAGATATGCCATACTGGGTCAGACCAAGGTCCATCAAGCCCAGTATTCTGTTTCCAACAGTGGCCAATCTAGGTCATATTTACCTAGGAGTTTTTCCCAAGAGACACAAGTTCCACAATGCTTGTACTGGGTCAAGCATTGATATCTTCGGTCACTTCTTAATAATGGTTTATGGACCTTTCCTCCAGGAACTTGTCCAAACCTTTTTTTAAACCCAGCTACACTAACAGCCTTTACTACATCCTCCAGTAACAAATTCCAGAGTTTGATTACACGTTGAGTGAAAGAATATTTTCTTTTATTAGTCTTAAATAGTTTACCCGGTAGCTTCATTGCATGTCCCCTAGTCTTTCTATATTCTGATAAGGTAAACAATCGATCTAAGTTTACCCGTTCCACTCCGTTCATTAATTTATAGACTTCTATCATATCTCCCCTCAGACGTCTCTTTTCCAGGTTAAAGAGCCCTAACCTTTTTAGCCTTTCTTCATAGAAGTATCCTTCCATCCCCTTTACCATTTTGGTGGCTCTTCTCTGTACCTTTTCTAAAATCGCTATATCCTTTTTAAGATACGGCGACCAGAATTGCACACAATATTCAAGGTGCGGTCTCACCATGGAACGATATAGAGGCATTATAATATCTTTGTTTTATTTTCCATTCCTTTCCTTATCATACCTAGCATTCTATTTGCTCTCTTGGCCGCCGCTGCACACTGGGCCGAGGGTTTTAACATGGTATCCACAATGACGCCTAAATCTTTTTCCTGGGTGGTGGTTCCTAATGTGGAACCTTGCATCGTGTAACCATAGTTTGGGTTGTTCTTCCCTAGGTGCATAACCTTGCACTTGTCCACATTAAATTTCATCTGCCATTTTGATGCCCAGTCTTCCAATTTATCAAGATCCTCTTGCAATTTTTCACAATCCTCTTGGGTTTTAACAACTTTAAATAGTTTTGTGTCATCTGCAAATTTGATAACCTCACTCGTTATTCCACTTTCCAGGTCATTTATGAATATGTCAAAAAGCAGCGGACCCAGCACAGATCCCTGGGGTACACCATTATTCACCTTTCTCCATTGGGAAAATTGGCCATTTAGCCCTACCCTCTGCTTTCTATCTTTTAACCAGTTCCTGATCCACAATAGTACACTGCATCCTATCCCATGACTCTTTAGTTTTGCCAAAAGTCTCTGATGAGGGACCTTGTCAAAGGCTTTCTGACAGTCCAGATACACAATATCAACCAACTCACCTTTGTCCACCTGTTTATTCACTCCTTCAAAAAAACATAACAGATTAGTAAGACAAGATCTTCCTTGTCTAAAGCCATGTTGGCTGTCTCCCATTAGGTTGTGACTATCTACATGCTGAGTAATTTTATTCTTTATGATGGTTTCTACCATTTTTCCCGGTACTGACGTCAGGCTCACCGGTCTGTAGTTTCCCGGATCACCCCTGGAACCCTTTTTAAAAATTGGTGTTACATTGGCGATCCTCCAATCTTCAGGTATTAGAGATGATTTTAATGATAGTTCACAGATTACTGATAGCAGTTCTGCAATTTCATATTTCAGTTCTTTCAACACCCTTGGATGTATACCATCCGGCCCAGGTGATTTGCTACTCTTCAGTTTATCTAATAGTTGTAAGACATCTTCCCGATGTATCGATATTTCCTTCAATTCTTCTGCACCTTTAAATACCACTTCAGTCATGGGTAACATCCCTACATCTTCCTCAGTAAAGACCGAAGCAAAGAATTCATTCAGTCTCTCCGCTATCGCCTTGTCGCCTCTTAGTGCTCCTTTAACCCCTTTATCATCTAATGGACCAACTGACTCTCTCACAAGTTTTTTGCTACGAATGTACTTGAAAAGGTCTTTATTTCGCGTTTTTGCTTCCGCAGCAAGCTTCTTCTCAAATTCTCTCTTTGCCTGCCTTATCAATGCCTTGCATTTGACTTGCCAGTGTTTGTGCTGTTTCCAGGTTTTGTCGTTTGGCTCTTTTTTCCATTTCCTGAAAGATGCTTTTTTGGCAACAGCCTCTCTGACCTCACCTTTAAACCATGCTGGCAGTTTTTTGGACTTCCTTCCACTTTTCTTAAAGCGTGGAATACAGCTGGTCTGGGCTTCCAATATAGTATTTTTCAACAACACCCAAGTTTGATGTACGTCTTTAACCTTCGCAACTGCTCCTTTTAGTTTTTTCTTAACTGTTTTCCTCATTTTATCATAGTCTCCCTTTCGAAAGTTAAAAGGTAGTACTGTGGATTTCCTTACTATCCCTCCTCCACTAATTAAATCAAAGGCGATCATGCTATGATCACTATTGCCAAGTGGCCCCAACACCCTTATCTCTTGCACTAGGATCTGGTGTTCCACTAAGGACTAGGTCTAATATGGCTTCCCCTCTGGTCGGTTCATGAACCAGCTGCTCCAAGAAGCAGTCATTTATTTCATCTAGGAACTTTATCTCCCTAGCATGTCCTGAAGTGACACTGACCCAGTCGATACCGGGGTAATTGAAATCACCCATTATTATTACTGCCCTGTAACGTTTGTTAGCTTCCTTGATTTCTTTGAGCATTTCATCATCCATTTGGTCATTCTAGCCAGGTGCTCGATAGTACAACCCCACTGCCATCGCCTTCCCCCTTTTAAACACGAAATTAAGATTTTTTTCAAGTACATTCTAGCAAAAAACCTGTGAGAGAGTCAGTTGGTCCATTAGTTGATAGAGGAGTTAAAGGGGCACTAAGAGGCGACAAGGCGATAGCGGAGAGACTGAATGAATTCTTTGCTTCGGTCTTTACTGAGGAAGATGTAGGGATGTTACCCATGACTGAAGTGGTATTTAAAGGTGCAGAAGAATTGAAGGAAATATCGATACATCGGGAAGATGTATTACAACTATTAGATAAACTGAAGAGTAGCAAATCACCTGGGCCGGATGGTATACATCCAAGGGTGTTGAAAGAACTGAAATATGAGACTGCAGACCTGCTATTAGCAATCTGTGAATTTTCATTAAAATCATCTGTAATACCTGAAGATTGGAGGATCGCCAATGTAACGCCAATTTTTAAAAGGGTTCCAGGGGTGATCCGGGAAACTACAGACCGGTGAGCCTCACGTCAGTACCGGGAAAAATGGTAGAAACCATCATAAAGAATAAAATTACTCAGCATGTAGATAGTCATGGCCTAATGGGAGACAGACAACATGGTTTCAGACAAGGAAGATCTTGTCTTACTAATCTATTATGTTTTTTTGAAAGCTGGGAAGACTTTCTATGTTGCTGTGTCCTGTGTAAATAAAAAGCAAGAGCTCTTTTACAATCTAGAGTATGAAGGTTCCTCTCTGCACTGGATGCATGAGGAGCTCGAAAAAAGACAGGTAAATATACCTCTTGATTAAGATGAAAAGGTGAGACCACTTTAGGCATAAAGTGAGGATTTGTCCTAAGGACTACCTTATCATGATGGAACCTTGTATAAGGTGGATTAGCCACTAAGGCCTGCAGTTCACTGATGCGGCGAGCAGAAGTGATTGCAATAAGGAAAATAACCTTCCAGGAAAGAAATTTCAAGGAGGTAGTGGCTAAGGGTTCAAAAGGTGGCTTCATAAGCTGACCAAGAACCAAGTTTAAGTCCCATGCCACCGGAGGAGGTCGAATGGGAGGTTTAGTTAAAGTTAGGCCTCTCATGAATCTTGCAATAAGAGGATGAGAGGAAATAGGTTGTCCATTGAGAGGCTGCAATAGCACTCAAATGGACCCTTACTGAATTTGTTTTAAGGCCTGCATTGGAGAGATGCAGGAGATATTCCAATAGAGAATTCACAGGAAGTGCCAGAGGGTCAAGACCCTTTTCAGCACACCAAATGGAAAATCTTTTCCACTTAAAAGCATAGGAACGCCTAGTGGAAGGTTTTCTGGAAGCATGGAGGATATCCTTCACTTGCTGAGAAAGATTGAAGTCTTGAAGGTCTAGGCCTTCAGTAACCAAGCTCTGAGGTGAAGGGACCTGGGGTTTGGATGCCACAAAGTCCCTTCCTCCTGGGACAGAAGGTCTGGCGCAGTTTCCAAGTCCAGGGAGGGGGCTTGGGAGAGATGCAGAAGTAGAGGGTACCACACTTGGCGTGGCCAGCGTGGAGCTATGAGGATCATAGATCCTTGATCCCTCTGGAGTTTGAACAGAGTCTTGGGAATAAAAGGAATGGGTGGAAAGGCATACAGGAACCCCTGACCCCAATGAAGGAGGAAGGCATCCTTGGCCTGAACTCCCTGAAACGGAATTCTGGAACAAAACCGGGGAAGTTTGGCATTCCACGGACTTGCAAAGAGGTCTATGTCCGGGGTTCCCCATTCTTGGAAGATTCTGAGTACCTGATCCATGTGCAGGGACCATTCGTGTGGAAGCAGAACTCAACTGAGACTGTCTGCCCAAGAGTTTTGGATTCCTGGGAGGTATTCTGCCAGGAGATGGATTTTATGCTCTCTGGCGAAGGCCCATAATCTTAGAGCTTCGTTGCAAAGCGACAGAGCCAGTTCCTCCTTGCTTGTTTATGTAAAACATGGCTACTTGATTGTCCGTATGAATGAGGACTATCTTGTAGCTGAGTAGGGTATGAAAGACCTTGAGAGCTAGGAACACTGCTCGAAGTTCCAAGTGGTTGATATGAAGAGAGGTCTCCTGTGGGACCAAGTGCCTTGGGTGGAGAGGTCTTGTAGATGAGCTCCCCAACCTGTTTGGGAGGCATCTGTTGTGAGGGTTGCTTGGGGTAACAAAGGTTGGAAGGGGGACCCCAGCAACAGATTTTGAGTGGACATCCACCATTGGAGAAACCAAAAGAGACGTTTGGAGGTTGCTATTTGGTCTGAGAGAGCTCCTGAAGCTTGAGTCCACTGGGTGGACAAAGTCCATTGAGCTGCTCTCATGTGTAGGTGGCTGAGCTCTGGTAGGTACAGGCATACCCCTAGGGGTCCTCCTCAGTATACTCAGTATACTCTGCCTAGCAAAAAACAAATGTTACTATCAAACGTGGCCAACAAGGCCAAATATGAAACCATAAGCAGGTTATAACTATATATATATAAACAAAAAAAAAGCCCCAACAGGGGACTCTGGGACATCCGACTGGTATTAACTTTCTTTAGGATGTCTGTAAGGATGGGTTTTGGCTCCACTGCACCAGTAGCACCACAACCTACAACCGGGTGGGTTCTGGACTGGTCTAGCAGGATACCAGGAAAATAAATCAACGGTAAGTGAAAATTTTCCTTCCATTTCATCCTGCTAGACCAGTCCAGACAAGCGGGACGTACCCAAGCTAATGACCTGTAGGGTGGGCAGAAAGAGCCGCTGAAAGCACCCTGGCTCCAAACTGACTGTCCCTCTTGCGCCTGGATGTCTAGCTGATAATGACGAACGAACGTCGACAAGGAAGACCAGGTTGCCACGCAACAGATATCAAGAGGAGCGACTAGAGAACGTTCGGCCCAGGTAGTGGCTTGTGCTCGAGTGGAGTGTGCCCAGATACCCGCAGGTACCGGTTTTCCACGACCAATACATGCCACCTCAATCACTTGACGAATCCATCTAGCAATAGTGGACTTAGAGGCCGCAAGCCCCTTGCAAGGCCCCGCAAAGAGCACAAATAGATGGTCGGACTTACAAAAGGGAATGGTCACTTTCAGATACCGACAAAGGATTCTTTTGAGATACACCACTCGAAGATTCTTATGTTGCCCAGAACATTGCTCTTTCGAAAAAGCAGGCAGCAATACAGGTTGATTGAGATGAAAAGGTGTAAGGACCTTAGGCAAGAATGAGGGAACCGCTCGAAGAGATACGCCCTCTGCAGAGAAAGAAAGGTAGGGATCCCGACATGAGAGAGCTTGCAATTCGGAGATTCGACGAGCTGAGGTTATTGCTACCAAGAATACCGTTTTAAGTGTTAGGTCTCGAAGCATGGCCTCTTTGAGGGGCTCAAAGGGTGGCCCTATAAGCGCCTTCAGAACTAGGGCGAGATCCCATGGAGGAACAACCGGATGTACCGGCAAGCGGAGCACTTTGGCTCCCTTGAGAAATCGGGCTACGTCTGAATGCGATGCTAGCGAATATCCATGCACTGGCCCACGGAAGCAAGTTAGGGCTGACACGTGTACCCAAAGAGTTCTGAAGGCTAACCCTTTTGTCCAGGCCCTCCTGTAGAAAGGCGGAGATTTCTGGGATGTTAGTGCGCCATGGGGAGATCTTACGCCATGAACACCACGACTCAAACACACGCCATACTCAAGCGTATGCCAGTGAAGTTGACAAACGACGAGCATTGAGAAGAGTAGCGACAACTCTGCCCGAGTACCCCTTGAGGGTCAACTTGCGGTGTTCAAGAGCCAAGCCGTAAGCGAGTAAGGAACGGGGTTTTCCATGGAGATGGGACCTTGCCGAAGAAGGCTCGAAGGAGCTGCTAAACGAACAGGAACTTTGAAACAATCACATGAGATCTGCATACCAAGATCTTCGAGGCCAATTGGGAGCTACCAGTATCACCGGTCCCTGGTGTTCCATGACCTGACTGAGAACCTTCCTGATCATGGCCCACGGAGGGAACACGTATAGGAGAATGTGGCTCGGCCATGGTTGTGCTAATGCATCTATTCCTTGTGACCCATGTTCCCACCAGTGACTGATAAACGCTGGCACTTTGGCATTTGCTGCTGAAGCAATGAGGTCCATCACCGGCCAGTCCCATCTTCGCACTATATCCAGAAAGGCTTCTGTAGCAAGTTCCCATTCTCCGGGATCGAGAGTGTGTCGGCTGAGAAAGTCGGCTTTGATGTTGCTTGTTCCCACGATATGTTGTGCTGTGGCCTGCAAGTGCTTCTCTGCCCACGGGAAAAGAAGAGTCATTTCTTTCGCTACTCCTGGACACTTTGTGCCCCCTTGGCGGTTGAAATAAGACACCGTAGTTGCATTGTCGGAGAGGACTCAAACCGCTTGATCCTGCAGGAAGGGAAGGAAACACTACAAGGCGAGGCGGACTGCCTGAGCCTCTAGTCGATTGATGGTCCAACGAGATTCATGCGGTGACCAAGTTCCCTGTGCTGTACGAGTCCAGCAGTGAGCTCCCCAACCAGAAAGACCGGCGTCCGTTGTTACCAATATCCATCATGGAGACTCCAGGGGGATGCCCTGGAGCAGATTGTGTGGGGACAGCCACCATTGAAGGCTGTATCTGACCGCCGGTAGGAGCGGGAGACGGAGCTTGTAGTCTTCAGATACTGGTGACCATTGAGAGAGGAGCGCCTTCTGTAGGCGGCGCATATGTGTCCTTGCCCAGGGTACCAGCTCAATGGTGGCCGCCATTGTCCTCAGGATTTGCAGGTAATCCCAAACCCTTGGGGAGTTCTGAAGTAGGAAATTCCCAAGTTGTGACGATAGCTTGAGGAAGCGCTCCTGAGTTAAGAACACTCGGCCCTGGCAGGTATCAAATCGTGCCCCGAGAAAGTCGAGTTACTGAGATGTCTGGAGGCAGCTCTTGACGTGATTGATCACCCAACCTAAACCCTTCCAGGAAGGAAACTACTGTGGCTATGGTGTTGGAGGCCTCCAGGAGAGAATCCGCCTGAATAAACCAATCGTCTAAGTAAGGATGCACTCGAATTCCCTGTTTGCGCAAGGCCGCCGCTACCACCACCATTACCTTGGAGAAGGTCCTCGGAGCGGAAGCTAAGCCAAATGGCATTGCCCAGAACTGAAAATGTTGTCCAAGAACAGCGACCCATAGGAAACATTGGTGCTCATGCCGAATGGGAATGTGGAAATATGCTTCTGCCAGATCGAGAGACATGAGGAACTCTCCCTTGTGCACCACCTGGATGACAGAGCGAAGTGTTTCCATCCGAAAGCGAGGCACTCGAAGGTTACGGTTGACTCCTTTGAGATCTAGAATCAGACAAAATGAGCCATCCTTCTTGGGCACCATAAAATAGATGGAATACCTGCCCAGTCCTCTTTCTGAGGCTGGAAACGGTTGAATGGTGAGTAGGAGAAGAAGTTGGCAGAAGGTGGTTCGAATGGCCCTTCTTTTTCCGGGAGCCCCTGCTGGGGAGAGCAGGAAGGCGTCGGGAATAGACCGCCAGCAGTTGAGGGAATATCTGCGCGATATGATGCGAGAACTCACTGATCTGACGTTATATCTGCCCACTGTCGAGAAAAGAGTGACAAGTGACCTCCTACTGGAGGTAAGTTCTCGAGTGGACTGCTCATCCCATCAACGGGAAGGGTGCGCGGTATTGGAGAACTTCCCCGTACCTGAATAGGACTACCTTTCCGCGCTCCTCGAAAGGACTGTGCTCTCTGGCCGAAGCAGCCGGGAGGAACCAAAGAGGGAGCAGGTTTATATGACCGATATCTACGAGAGTCGTGAGATCTAGAAAATGCCGAGCGTTGAGATTGTAAGACCGGGAGGACCAGCGTGACGAGGTCTTAGGCCTATCTTCTGGAAGACGCTGTGGCTTAACTTCCCCAAGATCCTTCACCAATTTGTCAAGATCTTCACCGAATAAGAGTCTCCCCTTAAAGGGGAGCTTTGAAGCGACATCCGCTGCCCATTGTCGCAGCCACAGCCATCTCCTTGCCAGTTACCGCTGCCACCGAGCGAGCCGAGACGCAACAATTCATAGAAAGAATCAGCCAAAAAGGCAGTGACAGATTCTAAGCACCCCACGGTTGGATCTTCTGGAAGATGCTGAATCCAGTGCAACAAGGCACGGGCTGCTACACCCCCCCCTCCCCCCCAACAGTTGCCTGAAGTGCAAGAGCGGAAGATGAGAAAGCTGTCTTTAGAAGACTTTCAACCTTACAGTCTTGTTGTTCCCGGAGCGCTGCACTGCCCTCAACTGGGATGGTGGTATGCTTGGTATATCCGGTGACCAGTGCATCCACCTTCGGATATGAGAGCCATCGCTCCATTTCTGCTGGAAACCAGAGCTAGAACTGTCCGAGGTGGCGTGCCATACGCAAAGAGGTATCAGGGGTGTCCCACTCTCGTGACACCATTTGCTGCAGTTCTGTCGGGAAGGGAAAGGCCTTGGAAGACTTACGAATGCCTTGCAAAATAGGATACGCCTGAGACTGTCTGGGAACCTTGCGGTTCAGGTGGGTCAGTGAGACACAGAGCTTCAACCACCTGTTCTATCAATGCAGGTAACTCTAATTTCCGAAAAAGACGTATCTTGTGCAAGTCCTCAGGAGTAGTCATTGAAAAATCAGACGGAGAATATTCACCATCTTCCCAATCGGAGAATCCTAGGCTTCCTTCCGCTGAAGAGCTGTCCTTTTCAGGAGCCCCCAAGGTGTCACCTAAAATCCAGGAGACTCCCTTTGACGGGCACCCCCCCCTCCTTGGTGTATGGTAACTTATGAGATTGTTTAATGTGTGACTGTAGACGCTCCCTTTTTCGGGACAGCCCCCGAAGTAGAAGGTCCCTCTGCAGAGTCTGATTGCCACAGAGTCCATGCTTGGCGAAACAGCGCTAGAAATTGCCCATCCGAGCCAGGATCAAGCTGAGCTGAAGAAGACAGAGGCTGCGGAGACAATACTGGAGCCGCTTGAGATCCAACCGCAGTGGAAGTGTACTGTATGCTGTCGAGAGCCGGAAGCAAAGGCACCGGTGTGGCATCGAGGGGAAGAAGGTTGACCGGAGGGCCCCTTGACGATTCCCCTGTATGTGAAAGGCATGCTGAGCACAGCCTTTCAGACAATGCCTTCTGCTTTCTATTACAGCCTATACAACACAGCATTGGTGCCAGCATGGTTCTGACACTGTTTGTTTTGTTTTTTTAAACAGTAATGCTGGTTATAAAATGTACCAGTAGGCTTCAACCGGTTTGAAAAAACGGAAATCAAGGTTAATGTGAAGATATTGCAAAGGAAATGGACGTCGGGAGCGCGATCACGCACTCGCAAAAATGGCCGCAGGCACTAAAAGCCCACGAAAAGCACACGTGAGAAGGTCATTAAAGTAAGCCAAAATCCTCCCGGAGAAAATCTCTTCGACAGCCATAGCCTCGAGAAGACAGCAGCCTGGAAGGAAGAGCTGATCGCCGCCCCGACTGAGGCTAAAATGCTGGTACTGGCCCCATCTGCCTCGGGGAAAAGGAGGGTGGGGAGGGGGAACAATTATCACTCATGGTTTCTGTTCAGTGAAGCCGATGCCTCTTCTAACGTCAGAAATTTGGACTAGAGGCAGTTCAGCTGTCCTTTATCCAGCCGACAAGCCCTCATGGACTGTAGCTGGGGATCCCCCGATGGAGGGAGCGCCACTAACCTTAACGATCAGGAGCTCACCTCAGGGTAAGCCAGACTGCCTGTGAATTTGCCTGCTGCTAGGATCTTGGAAACACAGAGTAACACCTCTTGTGGACTCTGGGTGCATCCAGAAAGGAAGGAAAAGCCAGAAAAAAATTAAAATAAAAAATTGAGGAGAGATGGAGAAATTTTCACTTATCGTTAATTTCCTTTCCTGGAATCCTGCTAGACCAGTCCAGACAAGTGGCTTTAGTTCCCCTACCAGCAGATGTTGGAGATGAGACAAATAAAAAAATACCAGTAGCCTGATTGGTTGTTCCCTGGTAATATCTAACTACCCCCAGCAGAGGGCACTCCAGTATTGTAACAAGCCATAACAGAAAACAGATGCAACCATAAAGCCAAAAATTCAAAAACCCGATAAAAACCATCAATATTTACAAGAGGCGATAGCACTCCGCTGCAAAGTCTTGGCTGCTCAGCAATACACCTCTGAACCAGATAGTCAGAATAGGGAGTGGAGGGTCCTGGACTGATCTAGCAGGATTCCAGGAAAGGAAATTAATAAGTGAAAATTTCTCCTTCCAGTACCATCCTGCTAGACCAGTCCAGACAAGTGGGAAGTACCCAAGCTAACTGCCCTTTGGGTGGGAAGAGATAGCCGCCAAGACAACCATTGCTCCAAACTGCGCTTCTTCCCGAGCTTGAATATCGAGCCGATAGTGACGCAAGTAAGTGGATGGGGAGGACCAAGGGCCGCCCTACAGATATCAAGAGGATGAACCTGAGTGTGCTCCGCCCAAGACGTAGCTTGCGCCCGCATAGAGTGCGTTCGGAGACTGATAGGAACAGGCTTTCCCTTAAGGATGTACGCCGATTCAATTGCTAACCGCAACCACCGAGCGATTGTGTACTTGGAAGCAGCTTGACCTTTACAGGGTCCAGCAAAAAGCACGAAAAGATGATCAGAGATACGGAAAGGATTTGTTACCTTTAGATATCTAGGAAGGGTCCTGCCAAGATCCAGACAGTCATTTATTTTCGCCCGCACACTAAACCTGCGAAAAACACGGTAAGAAAATTGGCTCATTGATATGAAAAGACCTAAGTACCTTTGGAAGGAAAGAAGAAACAGTATGCAAGAGAACTCCCTCATCTGAGAAGGAAAGATATAGGGATCCCTGCAGGACAGTGCTTGTAATTCGGATACTCTCCGTGCCAAAGTCATTGCTACAAGAAACACCGTTTTAAGCGTCAAATCTCACTGTGATGTGCTTAAGCGGCTCAAAAGGAGCCTGCATCAAAACCTTTAAGATGAGGGATAGATCCCATGTTGATACCAACCAGAGGACGAACCACCTTAACCACTTTAAGGAAACAGGACACATCCACATGGGACGCTATAGAGTGACAACCAACAGGCCCCCGAAAACAAGTCAAGGCAGCTACTTGCACATGGATGGATCCCAGCGCTAGCCCTTTATCTAGACCCTCCTGGAGGAAGGTAAGAATCTTCGGGATTCCCGCCTTCCAAGGAGAGATCCGGCGCTGCACGCACCAAGCCTGGAAGATGCGCCAAACTCAGGCATACGCGGATGAAATTGATGGACGGCATGCCTTTAGAAGGGTTGTGACCATGCTACTCGAATAACCTTTACCGCTTAGGCATCGGCGTTCAAGAGCCAGGCCCGTAAGCGAGTAGAGAGCCGGGTCGTCCATCAGAATTGGACCTTGACGTAGTAGACCCTGACGAGCACCCAGATGCAATGGTGGTACTCGAGTTAAACGAACTAGGTCTGCATAGCAAGGCCTCCGAGGCCAGTCGGGAGCCACCAGGATCAGTTTCCCCTGGTGCGCTGGAACTCTCTGGCGTACTCTGCCGATGAGAACAATGGAGGAAAAACGTATAGCAGTTCCCCCTGTGGCCACGGTTGAGCCAAGGCATCCAATCCGGAGGACTGCAGCTCCCTCCTGTGACTGAAAAATTCTGATACCTTGGCATTCGCTGCCGTCGCCATTAGATCTATTACCGGTTGCCCTCATGTTCGTACAATTCTCTGAAAAGCCCAAGGGGCTGGCTCCCACTCCCCAGGATCGAGAGTGTTAGCTGAGGAAGTTGGCTTGCAAGTTTTGCACCCCGGCAATGTGTTGTGCCGAGAGCGCCTGCAGATGTGCTTCTGCCCAGGGAAGGAGAAAGGCCATTTCCTTGGATACTCTTAGGGACTTGGTGCCTCCCTGGCAGTTGATATATGTCACTGTTATTGCGTTGTCGCATAGAACTCGTACCACCTGTGCCTTGAGGAGAGGCAGAAAATGCCATAAAGCCAGGCGAACTGCCCGCACTTCCAGTCGATTTATGGACCATTGCGCCTTCTGAGTCTACTGATGCTGACAGAGAGCACCCCAGCCAAAGAGACTTGCATCCGTTGTCACTAGAACCCAACAAGGAATCTCTAGGGAAACACCTTTGAGTAGATGATGGGGCGCCAGCCACCAATGCAGGCTGTGTCGGGTCTCCGGGAGGAGCGGCAGTCGGATGTTGTAGACTTCCGACATAGGGGACCAGCGTGATAGAAGAGCCCTTTGGAGTCCCCTCATGTGCGCTCTGGCCCAAGGCACGACCTCGATAGTGGCCACCATGGACCCCAGAATCTGTAAGTAATCCCAGACCCTCAGAGCTGTCTGAAGAAGGGACAAACGAAGCAAAGCTGTGAACCTGCAAAGCCTTTCGTGTGTTAGAAAGACCTTTCCCTCCGCTGTGTGGAAGTGGGCTCCTAGAAACTCGAGTTGCTGCGACAGCTGAAGATGACTTTTGGCAACATTTACCACCCAGCCGATTTCTTGAGGAAAGAAACCACTTGAGTCACTGCCCGATGCGCCTCTGGCAGGGAGTCCGCTCAAATTAACCAGTCGTCCAGGTAAGGATGCACCCGGATCCCTTGTTTGCGCAGAGCCGCTGCAACTACTATCATGACCCTAGAGAAGGTGCGGGAAGCTGAGGCCAGGCCGAAATGCATTGCACAAAACTGGAAGTACTGACCCAGTACCGCAAAGAGGAGGAAACGCTGCTGGTCATCCTTTATAGGAATGTAGAAGTAAGCCTTCGCCAGATCTAGAGAGGCAAGGAACTCTCCTGCATGCACCGCCTGGATCACCGATCAAAGAGTCTCCATCCGGAAATGTGGAACCCACAAACACCGATTTACGCCTTTGAGGTCTAGAATTGGGCGGAAGGAACCATCCTTCTTGGGTACTACGAAATAAATGCAGTAACGCCCGCAGCCTCTTTCTTCACGAGGGACAGGTCGAATAGCCCTCAAAAGAAGCAGGCGGTGGACAGTGGAGCGAATCGCCACTCTCTTCAGTGATCTTCCCCTTGGTGAGATGACAAACGCCTCGGGAATGGGCTGGGAACATTTGAGAATATAACCATGGGAGACTATGTCGAGGACCCACTGATCTGACGTAATGAGAGACCACTGACGAGAAAACAGCGCAAAACGTCCACCTATCGGAGGGATCCCTTAGGACGGACCGCCCTCCAGAAAAGGCTCCTGTGGCAGACTGTCCAGCCAGTTAGTGGGAAGATTTTGTGGGCACCGCAAACTTGGAAGATGCCAAGTAGTTTTCAGATCCCTTGCGGGCACCCCGAAACGACTGCGATCTCTGGCCAAAATGTCCAGAAGTCGCAGAGGAGGAAGGCTTTCCAGGGAGATAGCGACAAGTATCGCAAAATCTCGAGGTGTGTCTCGACAGACGAGTACCGTTGAGAGGAACGCCTACTAGCAAATTTAGGCTCATCTTCCGGGAGCCGCTGGGGTCAAACCTCCACTAGGTCTTTGACCAATTTGTCCAGGTCCTCCCCAAAAAGAAGCTTCCATCTGAAGGTAAGCTTGGAGAGGCGTGCCTTAGATGCCGAGTCTGCTGACCATTGTCGAAGCCAGAGCCATCTGCGAGATACTGTAACCACTGCCACCACTCTCGTCAAGAGGCACAAAAAATCGTAAAAGGTAACTGCCAACAACGCTGTGACCGATTCCTGACAAGTCGGCGCTGGATACTCCGGCAGACACTGAATCCAACGGAGAAGGGCTCGGGCAGCTAGACCCCTGCAAACAGAGGTCTGGAGAGAATGACGAAGCCAAAAAGGCCGTCTTGAGAAGACTCAACTTTCCTATCTTGTTGGTCATGAAGTGCTGCACCACCCTCCACAGGAATGGTAGTGTATTTTGTTACTCCGGTCACAAGGGCATCCACCTTAGGGTATGTTAGCCATTTATCTAAATCCGGTGATGTCCAGAGATAAAGCTGCCCTAGGCAGCGGGCAGAACGGAGGGGAATATCTGGAGTCCCATTCCCGTGACACCATTTGTTGCAGCTCTGCCAGGAATGGAAAGGCTCTAGAGGGCTTGCGAATTCCTTGTAATATCGGGTCTGGCTGAGAAGTAGTAGCAGACTGAGGATCTTGCTGCTCTGGCTGATCCGTCAAATGCAGGGCCTCAACCACCTGCACAATTAGTGCCAGCAACTCCTCTCTGCGAAACAGGCGAATGTCCTGT
Source organism: Ichthyophis bannanicus (assembly GCA_033557465.1). Taxonomy (NCBI): domain Eukaryota; kingdom Metazoa; phylum Chordata; class Amphibia; order Gymnophiona; family Ichthyophiidae; genus Ichthyophis; species Ichthyophis bannanicus. The sequence goes on along the minus strand of CM066045.1, from coordinate 73,646,973 downwards.
GTTTCTCCTTGGCCCTCCACAGAAAACTCTGAGGGTGACCATTCCCCATCCTCCCGGTCTGACAAGCATTCACCATCCTCTGGGGCTTTTGGCCAAGCGCTAGCAGCCCAGGAAACCTCCTTAGGAGACCGAGTATCTATCTTGGATATCCTCTCTTGCCGGGAGGCTGTGGCTGAAGACTGAGGCATCTGAGCCAGGTTATCCACTGTAGATCTGGAAGAATTAGTGTGCCAGAGATCCCAGGCTTGCCTAAAAAGGGCCAAAAAACTGGGTATCCGAGGCATGCAGAGGCTCTTGTTGACTGAAAGACTCTGGATTAAGAGGAGATAAGCGAGGAGGGGAGACAGGTTTGCCCACTGGAGGAAGCTGTCTGGTTCCCTCTAGCCCCTGAGGACACGCAGGACTCCCTCTGTCCTAAGCTCCCTTGGCCAATGTTGCAGAACTCTCCACAGGGTGATCAAGGCACACACTACAAATGCCATCCTGAAAATCTTTACGTTTCTTCGTGCAGACCATGCACCTTTGAAGGGAAGGCATAACAGAGGCAAGCAGCAACGGACAGCGGCCCCATGAGGCAAAAAAACCCCCAACCCTTTCAAAAACCCAATTAAAAGACCTCAGAAAGATACAGACTGGCAGGGGGAGGCAAGAAATAAATTAAATTAATCTGCCCACAAAAGCCTGCCAAAAAACAGAGCTGTTCTGTAAAAATCCCACTGAAACAAAATGGCTGCCGCTAAAATCCTGCCGAAAAAAACACCTTGAAGCCTCAAAACACGCTGAAAAATTTAAAAAAAAATAAAAAAAAATTCTAGGAGCTAGAACAGTAAGGACCCTATAAAGGGTGCTTATACCCAAACTCTGGCCCCGACAGCATCCCGATGCAAATCCGGGGATAAGGGGGGGTGGGGGACGACTCCGACGATCAACTCACTGTCTCACTGTGCCTGGAACAACAGAGAGGGAAGCTCAACTGATCCTCCTGACCAGAAGCTCAACCTCAATCTGCCTGCACCAAATAAAGCACAGTTACTTACCTGTAACAGGTGATCTCTGGGAACAGCAGGAATTAGTCTTCACATATGGGTACGTCGGTACCGACGGAGCCTGCACGGGGATGCTGCCCAGCTTCCAATCAGAAAGCTTTTGGCAGCCTCCCTCGCGCCTGCGCACTGAGTTCCTGCCCTCTCCAGAGCCTCTCTTCAGTTGAGTTTCAAAGCTGAGACAAAGGCGAGGAGAGAAAGGAGAAGAAGATAAGAGATGCAACTCCTAGGGGAGGTGGGAGGGTTGTGAAGACTAATTCCTGCTGTTCCCAGAGATCACCTGTTACAGGTAAGTAACTGTGCTATCTCCAGGAACAAGCAGGAATGAGTCTTCACATATGGGGACTCCCTAGCTGGAGATGCCAGGGGGAGATCCCATAAAAATGCAGCAGCCTGGACCAGGGGTGCATTTTGTTTCCAGAAATCCCTGGCATCCAATGTGGGATGGAGGGTAGGAGTTGACAATAAAGGAGCTGTGAGGAAGAACAGCATAGCCAAGGACTAGAGGGCCGTACAGATTGTAGGAGTCCTTGGGGCATATGAGGAGTCACATGAAACACATGTAACGTACCAATAGATAGGTCACTTACCTACTGCACTGTAGGAAGTAGAACGCCTGATGTAGTCTGCTGGAGAAGCAGTGGCGGAATCCTGAAGGGACCTCCCAGCAGTGAAGATGAAGGTCCAGACCTGGAGGTAGTAGACGATCCAGGTGTCAACTGGGTAGGATGGGACGTCATGTCTTCAATGGAGAGCTTTATGAGAAAAGCTGAAAAACTCCTTTAGTCATAATGTTATTAACAGGGAGGACTAAGGAAGAAGACTGACGGAGTTGGAGAACTAGCCCAGTCCTGACGGGGAGAGGGAAAGTGGAAAAAATCCCTATTCCCAAGGAGAATAGCTGTGTACTTAAAGATAAAGATGTACACCGTTTTTCCTAACTGGCGAGAAACAGGAAAAAATATTGAAGCTTGATGCTTCAAGGGTTTAAGAAAAAATAGAGAAGTTAGCACCACCATGGTAGTGGTGTCTAACAGCTTCTGCATGGTAATATGGTATGCGAAATAGGGCGATGGACTGTCTAAATCCTCTAGGAGGTAACATTTAGTATAGACAGTAAGGGTGAGAGTATAGAGATATGAACCCTTAAGAAACCGCCCAAGAGACATATATATACAGATGTTTATATATATATGTGGGGGGATCTAAATCTGAATCGATATGTCCAGATGCAGAAATCGGGACATGGGTGGAGATATATAAAAAAAAAAAAAAAAAAAAAAAAATATATATATATAATATAGATATGAAATACGTAATTATAGATATTTTTGTGGGGCATGGGATTGCACCACCAGAGAAATGAGATAGGTATGTAGACATAGATAGAGATGCTACATACAAGATGCCAGGTTGAAGAACATGTCTAGCACCCAGCCCCATGATTGTAACATGGGAAATAAAAAAGAAAAAGATTCTGCATATTACCAGAGGGTAAAGCCACTTGGGATATGTAGAGAGAATCTATTTCTATGAATTGAGGGATGCAGGAAGGCAATCCAACAAAATAACCGTAATGATTGCGTGAGAACAGATTATAAGATGAATCTGTAAGGAACAAGGTGGGAGTTCCACCGAACACTGACACGGCAGAGGTGCAAAATGCAGGGGAAGATACCAGAGGGACCTATTAGAGGGACCCAGAGGTAGCATGCATGAATGTCAGCCTTGGATCTTCACGCAGAAGAATGTATCCCGTGTTAACACCCCAGGTTAAAGGGTGTGGAGAACCTTCACAGGCATGGGAAGGGTGAACAAGCTTTTTCCTACTAATAGCGAAGCTTCAGAGACAAGGTCAATGCTCTATAGCAGGCCCTCATAGTAGAAAGCTGCTCTGAAGATTGTAGAGAGCATTGTGCAGGAGAGATAAACTGACTGAAGTCAGGTATGTTACCATATCCTAGGAGAGGAGATGGATAGAATAATGTGAGGAAGCCTAAGAGAGTAGGAGGATCCAAGGTAGCTAACGCATAGCTTGGAAACACTACTAAGGCTAGACAGAAATTGAACAAAAGACCGGAACTTGGGAAAAGTACCAGAAATACAATCACTGTAACTCCTGCAGGCACAGCAGCTGACAGAAACAGCAGAAAGATTGCCCTGTGCCCCATAAAGAAAACCAGATAAAGAGGGAGGAGATATAACTTCTCCCTGTCTGTGGAATAAGCTTGGCAAAAACTTTTTAGTATGGTACCCCTCCTTTAGGGAAAAAACCCCATTGGAGAGGGTAGAGCAAGTAATTAGAGGGTGACATACCCATAGGGTAAGTCAACAGAAGGAAGAATGTTCAACTGGGACAAAACCATCATGGGATAGGTGCAACTGCTCTTCTAGAGGATAAGAAGAGGAGAAGTTAGAAGTCCCTGAACATAAAATGTTTCACAAGGTAGTACACTGAAAGAAACACAGTGTATAAACTTCTAATGAATTAGAAGGAAAGTATAGAGTATAAGTCCCAGTTCCTAAGGTTGCTGGGAATGCTGAGACTGGTTAGAGCTGGAGAAGTTCAGACTAGGCTGAGGTGTCTCCTGTTTAGGTACAGCCGAATGATGGGCAGGAGAGGAATGAAACTTTCTTCTTAGGGAAAGAAGGTTTGGTAGGACATTTCCTACCTCTCGAAGAAGGAGGTGGCTTAGAAAGGTCCTTAGTGGAAGGAGAGTCAGTGAAGCATTGAGCAACCTGACTTAAAGCCTCCTTATTGAAGAGACCCTCTCCTGTACAAGGAGAATGAGCCAGTATGGTTTGTGCCCATCTACTCAAGTCTGAAGCTTCAAGCCAGGCTCTGCAACGTGCTGCTATGGTAATAGAAGAGGATCTGCTAACAGACTCAAAAGAGTCTATAGAAGCACGAGACAGGAACCAAGATATATTCCGGCTGTGATTGATGAGTAAGGAATAATCAGTAGCCTTGGGCTCTGGTAGAAAAGGGGTCAAAAGAGACAATTTCTCTGTGACTTCCTGGAGTGTTAGACTCATGTGAAAAATATATGAGAGAACTCTGGAGGCCAACATAGAGTTTTGGAAGGCTTGACGACCAAAAGCATCGAGTGTTCTTGAAGAACGACCCGGTGGATAAGAAGAATGCTTCTTCTTGCTCTTAACTTCTCAGAGCCGATTCCACTACAAGGGAACGATGAGAAAGTTGAGGCTTCTGGAACCCTGGAGAGGGTGGCACCCGGTACCGAACCTCAATGTTTGTAGAAACTGGAGGAAGTCGTAAGGGTGATTTCCAGACCCTGAGAAGGAGATCCTGCAGAGCAGGATGTAAAGGAAATTGTATATTTTCCATCTGTGCCTGTGAGCCCTGAGTAGGACCACTACTAGGGATAGATATATTGAGAAAGGTTGCCATGTCCCGGAGAAAAGCCTGAAAAGACTGATCTCCTATGGGAACCATCCCTGGCCCGGCTAAAGAAAAAGCCGGAGCTCCAGAGGAGGCACAGGGGATACACCAATGCCAGGTATCGGTTCTAAAGTAGGCATGGGTGCCAGAAGAGGCATCGATACTGATACAGAAGTAGCAGATGAAGCAGCCATCGGGAACTGCTGCAGTGGTAGCGAGATCATGAGAGAGTTATGACTATGATCTTTGAAACTGCCGATCTGGAATCGATCCGAGTTGGTTCCAGGGCACGTCAGTACGGAGTCATCGAGACTAGATATGGACTCAAGACTCGGCATCGAAGTAAGTGATACTATCGATGCGTGCCATGAAGGCGCCGACGCCAATGGCAGTATTGGCGATGCCGATACCCCTAAGGCAGACTGGGTCACATCGACCGATACCGACGGTACCGAGGATACCCGATGAACACCTTTTTCAAAGGGAAAGGTGGTCCACCTCGATGCCGATGCCAGGGTATCGGAACCGATCGACGCCGGTACCGGCCCGGAGCATGGCTGAGGTTGAAGGAAGTCAATGCGGTGCGAATCGATCGGGCCCGAAGGTACCGAGGATGCCCGATGACAATCCTTGGTGAAGAGTAGGTTACTCGACACCGGTGCCGATGCCGGAGGCTCGGTACCGCTCGAAGCGGATACCACCTCCGCGCATGGCTCAGGTATGTTCTGTGAGGGGTGAGCCCCAGGAACAACCTGAAACCCCTTTAACGCTTTGGAGCCCATAGACTCCCGCAGGGGTAATGCCAATGGATTCTTGAGGGTAAGGCCGGAGCCGTCACCATGCTGGGCATGGGACATACCACTCAAACATTGACTAGTCTTAACAGACTGTTTTTGGGTTACCTGATGCTGTGAAGTAGAGAAACCTGGTACCCTCACTGCCGAGGAAAAACGGTATCGAGGGAAATTCTAAAAGTTGAAGGTTTCTTCACAGAAATATCCCCCGACTTGCCAGGGGAAAAAGGGTCAGGACCCACACAGTTGAGACACCAAGCATTGGTATCTAAAAAGAAACAGGTGTTTCCACACCGAAGGCACTTCTTAGGAAAAGAAGGCTCCATAATGAAGAGGCCTGGTAGGCCCAACAAGTTAAGGCAAAAACTGAAGAAAAAAGCTTCTCAGAATTAAGTCAAAAATCCACCAGCGGTACCGGTGGGAGCGGGAAATACAGCCGCGACCACAAGAAAACAAAAAAACTAAAGAATTAAAGTAAGTAAATAAGTAAGTTTCTGCGGTGACAGGACGACGTCCTGCCGGCTCCGCGGAAAAACGAAAACTGAAGAGAGGCTCTGGAGAGGGCGGGAACTCAGTGCGCAGGCGCGAGGGAAGCTGCCAAAGGCTTTCTGATTGGAAGCTGGGCAGCATCCCCGTGCAGGCTCCGTCGGTACCGACGTACCCATATGTGAAGACTCATTCCTGCTTGTTCCTGGAGATATATATATATATATATACCTAAAAAAAATATATATATATACGTATGCAGCTGGGAAACCCAGAGGGGCACCTCTAGTGCGCCCTGGGTACATCCAGCAGGAACAATAAAAAGTTTAAATAAAAGATCAGAGAGAAAAAACTACACTCCACATCTGTTGGAGAGAGAGAAATACTGGAGTGCCCTCTGCTGGGGGTAGCTAGATATTACCAGGGAACAGCCAATCAGGCTACTGGTATTTTTTTTTATTTGTCTCTGTCTCCAACATCTGCTGGTGGGGAACTAAAGCCACTTGTCTGGACTGGTCTAGCAGGATGTACTGAAATAGTTAAGAACACCTTCATCTGCTGGAGACAGAGAAAATACAGAGTATACTGAGGAGGACCCCTAGGGATATGCCTGTACCTGCCAGAGCTCAACCAATCAGAGCTCTGGAAGTTTTTCTCTGTCTCCATCTGCTGGCAGGGGAACACAACCCGCTTTTCTGGACTGGTCTAGCAGGATGAAATGGAAACCAAATTTGAATCCATGCTCTACATCCCCCTATAACCAGTATACCCTTCATCTCCAAAATCATTGAAAAAGCCATACAAACACAACTCCAAGATCACATAGACCTTCATGCACTGTTAAATGCACAGGCATTCCTAACAGGGGCTATACATTTCAAGCAAAGGTAAGAATTTGTGGCTTTTTAAATTACAGCTCTCTGCCTGGGAGCTCTTAAAATGGTTATAGTACATTTTTTAAAACAAAGTTACATTCTTTTTGGTGCTTTAGTTTAAAAGGGGAAATATTTTCTTTAGTGGTAGGTTTAAAAGGAGAAATTTCACTTAGCATTAATTTCCTTTCCTGGAATACTGCTAGAACAGTCCAGACAAGCGGGTTATGTTCCCCTGCCAGCAGAGGCTGGAGACAGAAAAAAAACTCCAGAGCTGTGATTGGCTGGGCTCTGAGTAGTATAGGAGTGCCCCTAGGGGATCCAATCAGTATACCATTGACAAGCATAAACTTAAAGAAAACTGACTAATTAACTCAACTATGTACATCTAAAAACTTATATAATTAACCCTTCAATTCGTATCTTGAACGGAGGAGGAGGATCAATCATCCTTCCTTGGAGAAGAAATCTGAATCCACTGTTGTGGACTATCTCCGGGATATACAAGTGGCTGTGGCTGTGGCTGAAGTAAGAGAAAACGTCGGCTCCTCTGCACCAGCAGTCGTGCTACTGACAATGGGGTGGGTTCTGGACTGGTCTAGCAGTATTCCAGGAAAGAAAATAAATGGTAAGTGAAATTTCTCCTTCCAGTTCATAATGCTAGACCAGTCCAAACAAGCAGGAAGTACCCAAACTAAGGAATGCCAGGGTGGTAGAGAGAGCCACTGACAGCACATCAGCTCCAAACCGACTATCCTCACATGCTTGAACGTCCAGGCGATAATGCCAGACAAAAGTAGATAAGGAGGACCACGCTGCCACTCGACAAGTATCAAGAGGGACTATGTGTGACCATTCGGCCCAAGACGTGGCTTGAGCCCGAGTGGAATGAGTGCAAAGACCGGCAGGCACAGGCTTGCCTTGCAGGATATAAGCCGATTCTATGGTATGGCGTAGCCACCTGGCAATAGTCGACTTGGCTGCCATACCTTGGCGCGGTCCCGCAAAAAGAACGAAAAGGTGGTCGTCTTACGAAAAGAATTGGTGACTGAGATAGCGAAGGAGAACCCTTCTGAGATCAAGTGCTCGGAGATTTTTGTGACGACTAGAACACTGCTCCTTTGAGAAGGCAGGCAACAATAGAGGCTGATTGACATGGAAGGGAGTAATCACCTTCGGCAAGAATGAGGGTACCATGCGAAGAGACATTCTCTCTGTGAAGAATGACAAATAGGGATCTCTGCACAAAAGGGCCTGCAGTTCCAAAATCCTTCGAGCCGAGGTTATTGCCACTAAGAAAACAGTCTTAAGAGTCAAATCCGCCAACAAGACCTCTCTCAGAGGTTTAAAGGGCTGAGACATCACAAGGCCCCAAGGAGGGACAACCAGACGGACCGGAGGGCGAAGCAGCTTGACTCCCTTGAGGAACCAAGGACACATCGGAGTGGGACGCAATGAATCGACCGCGAATCGGTCCCCTAAAACACATCATGGCTGAAATTTGTACCCTTAGAGTGCCAAGAGCCAAGCCTTTGTTGAGGCTGTCCTGAAGAAAGGCGAGAACATCTGGAACTTCTGTATTCCAAGGAGAAAGATGCTGACTACACCAGGACTCAAATACTCGCCACACTCTAGCATACGCTACCAATGTAGAAGACCGTCGGGCGCTGAGGAGAGTTGATACCACTTTGGAAGAGTAACCCTTACGGGCTAATCGACGGCGTTCAAGAGCCAAGCCGTAAGCAAGTAGGGAGCCGGATCTTCCATATAGAGATAGGTCCTTGCTTGAGGAGTCCGAAGGGAGCTTCTAGTCGCAGAGGAGGCATCCGGGATAGCCTTATGAGATCGGCATACCAGGGTCTTCGGGGCCAATCCGGGGCCATTAAGATCACTGGGCCCTGGTGTTCCCTGATCCGGGAGGACTCTGCCGATCATTGCCCAAGGTGGGAACACAGAGTAACTGGTGTCTTGGCCATGGTTGTGCCAAGGCATCTATGCCGTGAGAGCCAAGTTCCCTCCAGCGACTGAAAAACATTGGTAATTTGGCATTTGTCACCAATGGCATGAGATCGATCTTTGGTCGCCCCCACTTTTGAACTATCGACTGAAAGGCTTGTGGGCTTAGTTCCCATTCGCCGGGGTCAAGCATGTGTCGGCTCAGAAAATCTGCCTTCACGTTACTGGTCCCCGCAATGTGCTGTGCTGAGAGAGCTTGGAGGTTCCTTTCCCGCCAAGGGAAGAGAAGGGACATCTCTTTTGACACGCCTGTGCACTTTGTGCCACCCTGGCAGTTGAGGTAGGGCACTGTCGTGGCGTTGTCACACAGGATGCGCACTGCTTGCCCCTGTAGGAAGTCTTGAAACCTTAGTAAGGCGAAGCGAACTGCCCTTGCCTCGAGTCGGTTGATCGTCCATCGAGACTCGCGCGTTGTCCAAGTCCCTTGAGCTGAGTGGGTGAAACAGTGCGCGCCCCATCTGGATAAACTGGCATCAGTTGTCAGCAAAATCCAGCATGGATTTTCCAACAGTACCCCAGAGGAGATTGCGAGAAGCAAGCCACCATTGTAGACTGTGTCGGACATCCAGCAGTAATGGAAGCCGGGTCTGGTAGTCTTCCAACACTGGAGACCACCTGAAATGCAGAGAACTTTGTAGACAGCCATGTGCGTTCTTGCCCAAGGCACGAGATCGATGATGGCTGCCATGAATCCCAGGACTTGGAGGTAATCCCATGCTCGGGAAGCTTGTAGGGCTAGAAACCTTCGGATCTGAGAAGCAAGCTTGAGGAATCGGGCCTGAGTCAGGAATACACGCCCTTGACAGGTATCGAAGCGTGCTCTCAGAAAGTCGATCTGTTGAGAGGGGTAGAGAGAACATTTGGCATGATTGATCACCCAACTGAGGTTCTGTAGGAACGTAACTACTGTTGAGATGGTGTTGCAGGCATCTGGAAGGGAGTCTGCGTGAATGAGCCAATCGCTCAAGTAAGGATGTACTCTGATGCCCTGTTTGCGTAAGGCTGCTGCCACCACCATCACTTTGGAAAAGGTTTGAGGTGCCGAGGCTAGGCCGAATGGCATTGCCCGAAATTGAAAATGTTGACCGAGGACTGAGAAACGCAGAAAGCGTTGGTGGTCTTCTCGTATGGGAATATGAAAATAGGCTTCTGCAAGATCTAAGGACGCAAGGAACTCCCCTCTGCGTACTGAATGGATGACGGACCGTAGGGTCTCCATTTGGAAGTGCGGTACTCAAAGGCTGTGATTGATGCCTTTTGAGGTCTAAAATTGGTCGAAAGGAGCCATCTTTCTTGGGCATCACAAAATAGATGGAATAGCGGCCTAGTCCTCTTTCTAGCGGAGGGACTGGAGAAATGGCCTTTAAGGAAAGGAGCCTGTGAATGGTAGTTTGAATGGCCATCCTCTTTTCCGACGACTGTCCTGGAGAGACCAGGAAGGCGTCGTGAGTGGGTCGGCAACATTCGAGAGCGTAGCCATGAGAAACTATGTCGAAGACCCAGTGATCTGAAGTTATGAGTGCCCACTGCCGAGAAAAAAGGGTCAACCGCTCGCCTATAGGCGGAAGCTTCTCGAGTGGGCGGCCTGTCCCATCAGCGGGAAGGACAGGAGATTCCAGGAAATTTCCCTGGGCCTGAGTACAAATCCGTTCCTTTGCGGACTCCCCAAAAGGACTGAGATCTTTGTCCAAAACGGTGGGCAGGAGCGGCAGAAGTACCTGGCTTAAAGGAACAGTATCTTCAGGTGTCCTGGGATCTAGAAAACCACTGAAATCCATGGGATCAAGATCCACGATGGGAGGATGCCTTAGGCTTGGTCCTCCGGCAAGCGTTGCGGTTTTACCTCTCCTAAATCCTTTACCAACTTATCGAGGTCTTCGCCAAAAACGAGTCTTCCTTTAAAAGGCAGTTTCGACACACGTGTCTTGGAGGCGACATCAGCCACCCACTGACGGAGCTATAGCCACATCCTAGCAACTGTCACTGCAGCCACGGAACGAGCTGAAAGACACAGAAGATCATAGAACGCATCTGCCAGGAACGCTGCAACGGATTCAAGACGAGCCAACTCCGGATCGTCTGTAAGCTGCTGAATCCATCGGAGGGAGGCTCGAGCTGCCAGACCTCCGCAAACCGCTATCTGTAAGGAAAGAGAGGAAGCGGAAAAAGCTGTTTTAAGCAGACTCTCGACCTTCCAATCTTGTTGGTCTCGGAGCGCCGCTCCACCCTCAACCGTAATAGTGGTATGCTTAGTGACCCCGGTCACCAAGGCATCCACTTTTGGGTATGACAGCCAACGGTCCAGGACAGGAGACGACCAAGGGTATAACTGACCAATACAGCGTGCGGTACGGAGAGAGGAATCTGGAGAGTCCCATTCTCGAGAGACCATTTGCTGTAATTCGGCTGGAAAGGAAAAGGCCTTGGAAGGCTTATGAAAACCTTGCAAAATAGGATCTGGCTACAACAGAGCTTGAGAACTTTGAGGATCAGGCACGTCGGTTAGTCGTAGCGACTCTACCACCTGTGCAATTAAGGCCGGCAACTCTTCCTTTCAAAAAAGTCTAATATCCTGAGAGTCCTCCTGGGCTGTCATCGAAGGATCTGATGGAGAATATTCCCCATTCTTCACGTTCCGACAAATCCAAGCTCCCCTCAGAGGACTTATAGTCTTCATGAACATCCACCGTGTCCCGTAACTCCCAGGAACCATCTCTGTGAGGCAGTATGGCTTTGAGGTCTGTGGATTTATGTGACCGCTTGTGAGAGCCCAACTTTCCCCTTTCCGGTGTCAGGTCGGGTACAGGGACTATCCTAGAGGACTCTGTGCGCCATAGGTGCCATGCCTGACGAAACAGAGCTAGGAATTGACCATTGGCCAAAGCTGAAGTGACTTCTGGAGGTTGTGAGAGCAAATTGGGAGCAGACCGAGAACCCTCTGTAGGGGGACTGGGCTGCAGCGCTTCCAGTGAGAGGGGTGACATGGCACTGATATCCCCAGTCGGTAATGCACTGGAAATGGAGGAAGACTCCTCCCCTGGATGTAACATACAAGAGGAACACAACTGATTAACCAAATCCTTCTGCTTCTTCTGACAGCTAGGACACCTGTGCAGAGAAGCAGGCATGACAGTGTTTTTTGTTTTTTTTTTAGGTTCTCCAAAAAGAGCTTGAAGACCACAAGTCACCTCAGGACAGGTCCCTGGACTACTTCAGGCACTCTCCGGATGATAATCTCACATAAAATGTCTGCCCAGCACTTCTCCCGCCAAAACGGCTGAGTAAAACACGATCCCGTGATTTCAAAATGGCTGCCGGTAACTTTAAAGTCAATATTAAAAGATTCTCTTGCTTAAAAAACTCCCAAAACGCAGCAAAATTGGTTGGCAAGAGGAGAGGAGTGCTGCCAGCAAAGAAAGTTACCACCGCTAAGCCCTGAATCGCCAAAACTGGAAGTTACTCACTGTGCCGGTACAGAAGAGCTGAGGTTCCTTAGAGGTATAGGGAACGATTCACAGTCAGTCAATGTAAGCAACAGTACAGTGACTGAAAGATAGGGAAAGTGAAGTTTGATCCACCTCCAGCCGCATAGACCCTCGTGGCAGGGGCTAGGAGTTATCCAGGAAGGGGGGAGGGGGAGCTCCACTGACACAGATCAGGAGCTCAAACCCTGCTGCTTCTCCTATAGACAGACTTAGAATAAGTACAGCTGATAAAGGAGGAAAGCTGGGAAACCCAGAAGACACCTCTTGTGTGCTCTGGGTTCAATGTAAAACCTGACAGTTTGTCGTTATGGTCGTTGTTGTTATGATGTAAACCGCGCTGATTCTAAATAGCGCGGTATATAAGAAACTGTAATAAATAAATAAATAAATAAATAAAATAATAAATCCAGTGAATAAAAATGTCCAGAAAAGAAAACAAAAATCACTAGACAAACTTGTAACACCTTCATCTGCTGGAGACACAGAAAATACTGGCTGGATCCCCTAGGGGCACTCCTATACTACCCACAGCCCAGCCAATCACAGCTCTGGAGTTTTTTTTCTCTGTCTCCAACATCTGCTGGCAGGAGAACATAACCCACTTGTCTGGACTGGTCTAGCAGTATGAACTGGAACTCAACTTTAGTATCTTTCTCAGCTCTTTGAAGTCACTGACACCTCATCAGAAGATTGCTCACTAGGGGTGGGTGGGAGTTGGGGGATAGGGAGGGAACTATCTTGCTTTATAGGGCACCTCCCAAATTAACTACACATAAGGACTTTAAACAGCATATTTCAACACACTTTAAAGAGAAGTAACTACTTTTTCTCTGAAAGGACAGCTGGAAAACCAGCTGATACTTTGGGTAGGTCTCTCTCTTTTGCTTTAACAGCTAAGCTCCACAGACTGAACAATGGCTGGGAAGAATTGTTTCGCCAAAGCTGTTGCCTCTGTTACAGCTTCTGCATCTGTCCAGACACAGGTCCCAATGCCAGTTGAAGAACCAGTTCCATGTGCAGGATGCCTGCAGGCAGAAGGTCTCAGGAAGCGAGTTGAGGAACTCAGAGAGGAGGTGGCAAGGCTGAGGAGCATTCAAGACAGTGAGAAATACATTGATGAGATGCTACATCCAAGCTCTTCAGCAGAGGAGAAGATAGGATGACGAAGGTTGGACACAGTCACCAGGGCCTGAAAAATCACCAGTCCAACTTCTCCAGCCCTTGAATTGAAGAACCATTATGCAGCCCTGGAAGTGGAGGAGGTGACCACCCCAAAGTTGCAGAATCAGTGACCACAAGGAAGCAAGGGTAGTGGTGGTTGGTGACTCTCTTCTGAGGGGTAAAGAGGCATCCATCTGCCGACCAGACTTGATGTCCAGAGAGGTATGTTGTCTGCCAGGTGCCAAAATCCGAAATGTTACAGAGAGTTAGTCAGTGGACTTGGTGAGTCTTGGCAATTACCCAATGTTGCTAATCCATGTCGGCACAAATGATACATTCAGAGGGATACCTGGCAGTATCAAACGTGACTTCATGACTCTGGACAGAGGGTGAAGCAGATAGGAGGTGCAGGTAGTGTTCTCTTCAATCTTTCCTGTTAAGGGTAAAGGCCAAGGCAGAGAAGCTCGCATCCTGGAGATGAATGCATGGCTGCATGGATAGTGTCAGAGAGCGTTTTGTTTTCCTGGACCATGGGATGCTGCTCCAAGGGTTGCAGAGCAGAGATGGCATCCATCTGTCCAAGAAACGTCGACATGTCTTCAGTAGCAGACTGGCTAATTAATGAAGAGGGCTTTAAACTAGATTCATTGGGGATGAGTGAAGAAAGTCCCCAGGTAAGTGAAACATTAAATAGCTTTATGGAAATGGGTAAAAGGAACAACATATGGAAAGCGGTGTGTATAAATGCCCGTAGCATGGGAAATAAGATCCCAGATGTTAAGTTTTAATGGGAGAGGCTGACTTGGATTCAGTGGCAGTTACAGAAACATGGTTTACATAAAACCATGACTGGGATGTAACTATACCAGGCTATACTTTATTCAGAAAGGACAGGGTAGAAAGAAGAGGAGGAGTGGCACTAAATGTAAAAAGTAATATTAAAGCTTTGGAACTACAGAGCTTAAAAGGGAAGAGGCACTGTGGGTTAAACTAGAAGGAGAGAAAGAAATCTATTTGCATTGGTGTGATATACAGACCTCTCTCACAGGAGGAAAAGGAGGACGGAGAGTTAATTGAAGACATACACAGCATTGTTAGGAAAGGGGAAGTGCTACTGACAGGGGATTTCAATATGCCAGATGTTGATTGGCATATTCCTACTGCAGTATCATCTAGAAGTAAGGAGATCCTGGACTCTCTACAGGGAAAGCTATTCTGGCAACTTGTAACAGAACCCACATGTGAAGGGGCCATACTGGACTCGGTGCTTACCAATGGTGAAAGTGTTTCTGATGTTATAGTGGGAGATCATTTTGCATCCAGTGATCGCCAGATGGTGTGGTTCAGTATTAGGACTAGGGCTGTTAAAATCCATTCAAAAGCAAGGGTCTTAGACTTTAGGGGAAACTAACTTTGCCAAGATGGGCCAATACCTCAGGGAGTCGTTAGCGGGATGGGAACAACTGGGGGGATGTAGAAAAACAGTGGGCAAAACTGAAAGGGGATATTTTAAGGGCAACCAACCTTTTTGTTAAAATAGTAAATAAAGGAAAAAGGAAAAGGAGACCGCTATGGTTTTTGAAAGAAGTAGCTGAAAAAGTGAAGAAAAAGAGGGAGGCCTTCATAAAATACAGAGATTAAGGTGAGAGGAAGATAGGCATCTATATTTGAAAAAAAAACTTAGAGAAGCTAGCAAAGTAGTCAGGAAAGCAAAAATTCAAAAAGAGGAGGAAACAGCCAATGCAGTTAAATGGGGGGATAAGACATTTTTCAGTTATGTTAGTGAGAAGAGGATGGGCAAAAGTGATACTGTCAGACTCAAGGATGAAGAGAAGGAATATGTAGAAGCTGATGAGGATAAAGCGGAACAAATATTTCTGTTCTGTCTTCACAGATGAAGAACCAGGATCAGGACCTCAGAAAACACCCACAAACAGGAAAAGAAACAGAAACGAGGGGCATCTTGAACAATTTTCAGAAGACTGTGATAATGAGAAACTAGCTTCAGTTTATCTAATAGTTGTAAGACATCTTCCCGATGTATCGATATTTCCTCCAATTCTTCCACACCTTTAAATACCACTTCAGTCATGGGTAACATCCCTACATCTTCCTCAGTAAAGACCGAAGCAAAGAATTCATTCAGTGTCTCTGCTATCGCCTTGTCGCCTCTTAGTGCTCCTTTAACCCCTTTATCATCTAATGGACCAACTGACTCTCTCACAGGTTTTTTGCTACGAATGTACTTGAAAAGGTCTTTATTTCGCGTTTTTGCTTCCGCAGCAAGCTTCTTCTCAAATTCTCTCTTTGCCTGCCTTATCAGTGCCTTGCATTTGACTTGCCAGTGCTTGTGCTGTTTCCAGGTTTCGTCGTTTGGCTCTTTTTTCCATTTCCTGAAAGATGCTTTTTTGGCAACAACAGCCTCTCTGACCTCACCTTTAAACCATGCTGGCAGTTTTTTGGACTTCCTTCCACTTTTCTTAAAGCGTGGAATACAGCGGGTCTGGGCTTCCAAGATAGTATTTTTCAACAACACCCAAGCTTGATGTACGTCTTTAACCTTCGCAACTGCTCCTTTTAGTTTTCTCTTAACTGTTTTCCTCATTTTATCATAGTCTCCCTTTCGAAAGTTAAAAGGTAGTACTGTGGATTTCCTTACTATCCCTCCTCCACTAATTAAATCAAAGGCGATCATGCTATGATCACTATTGCCAAGTGGCCCCAACATCCTTATTTCTTGCACTAGATCTGGTGTTCCACTAAGGACTAGGTCTAATATGGCTTCCCCTCTGGTCGGTTCATGAACCAGCTGCTCCAAGAAGCAGTCATTTATTTCATCTAGGAACTTTATCTCCCTAGCATGTCCTGACGTGACACTGACCCAGTCGATATCGGGGTAATTGAAATCACCCATTATTATTACTGCGCTGTATCTTTTGTTAGCTTCCTTGATTTGTTAGAGCATTTCATCATCCATTTGGTCATTCTGGCCAGGTGCTTGATAGTACACCGCCACTGCCATCGCCTTCCCCCTTTTATATGGAATTTCAATCCATATAGATTCTACAGCAGATTTTGTTTCCTGCAAAACTTTAATCCTTTCTGAGTCAATGCCCTCTCTAACATAGAGCGCAACCCCTCCACCAATTTGATCAGCTCCAGAGCCATGCATTTCGTGAACACCCTTGGTGCAGAGGCCAGACCGAAAGGAAGCACCCTGTATTGGTAGTGCTTTCCTTGAAAAAGGAACCGAAGGACCCTTCTGTGTGTTGGATGGATGAGGACATGGGTGTATGGAGGATCTTGATAAATTGGAAGACTGGGCATCAAAATGGCAGATGAAATTTAATGTGGACAAGTGCAAGGTTATGCACCTAGGGATGAACAACCCAAACTATGGTTACACGATGCAAGGTTCCACATTAGGAACCACCACCCAGGAAAAAGATTTAGGCGTCATTGTGGATAGCATGTTAAAACCCTCGGCCCAGTGTGCAGCGGCGGCCAAGAAAGCAAACAGAATGCTAGGTATGATAAGGAAAGGAATGGAAAATAAAACAAAAGATATTATAATGCCTCTATATCGTTCCATGGCGAGACCGCACCTTGAATACTGTGTGCAATTCTGGTCGCCGTATCTTAAAAAGGATATAGCGATTTTAGAAAAGGTACAGAGAAGAGCCACCAAAAGGGTAAAGGGGATGGAAGGATACTCCTATGAAGAAAGGCTAAAAAGGTTAGGGCTCTTTAACCTGGAAAAGAGAAGGCTGAGGGGAGATATGACAGAAGTCTATAAATTAATGAACGGAGTGGAACGGGTAAACGTAGATCAATTGTTTCCTTATCAGAATATAGAAAGACTAGGGGACATGCAATGAAGCTACAGGGTAAACTATTTAAGACTAATAAAAGAAAATATTTTTTCACTCAACGTGTAATCAAACTCTGGAATTTGTTACCAGAGGATGTAGTAAAGGCTGTTAGTGTAGCTGGGTTTAAAAAAGGTTTGGACAAGTTCCTGGAGGAAAAGTCCATAAACCATTATTAAGAAGTGACCGAAGATATCAATGCTTGACCCAGTACAAGCATTGTGGAACTTGTGTCTCTTGGGGAAATTGCTAGGTACATATGACCTAGATTGGCCACTGTTGGAAACAGAATACTGGGCTTGATGGACCTTGGTCTGACCCAGTATGGCATATCTTATGTTCTTATATGCATCCCTGAGATCTAGAGAACAAAGCCAGTCCTGACTCTGAAGGTATGGAAGCAGAGCACCGATAGAAATCATCTTGAATTTCTCTTTGAACAGAAACTTGTTTAATTCTCTGAGATCTAATATGGGTCTGTAGCCCCCTGTTTTCTTTGGAATAAGAAAATAAGGGAAGTAGAACCCTGAGCCCTCTTGAAGAAGAGGTACTTCTTATATTGCCCCTTGGGCAAGAAGGGTAGCAATCTCCTGACCCAGAAGGTTGAGGAGAGATGTTGGAGAATTGAACTGTTTCACCATGGTGTGGGGAGGAAGGTTTAAGAAATGAAGCTTGTATCCTTCCCTTATGATAGAGAGGGTCCATTGCTCTGCTGTGATTTGCTCCCATCTTGGAACAAAGTAAGCCAACCTTCCTGGAATGGTGAGGGGCTCTGGGTCTTCCAGAGCTAGAAAGGCTTAAGTTCTCTAGTTGCAAGTCAAAGGCCCTGAGGAGGCTGAGGCTGCTGGGCCGTGGGAGGCCTGGCAGCCTTTGACTTGGCCTGTTTAGGTGGTTGCTGACGCTTTGCAGCAAAACGACCTGCAGAAGATGCCTGCTGACCATAAGCAGGATAATATCTTCCCTTTTTAGAAAAAGATGTCTTTTTGAACAATCTTTTCTTAACAGGAGCAGAGATAGACTTTTAAAGTCGATCCAAAGCAGAGTTCTCAGCATCCATCTGAGTGGCCTTTGTTTGCCAATCCTTGCCAAAAAGGTTTTCACCTGTACAAGGAAGATTTCCCAATTCATCTTGGACCCAGAGTTCCAAATCAGAGGCTTGTAACCAAGCAATTCTGTGTGCACCTATGGCAATAGCCGAGGCTCTGCTTACACACTCAAAAGAATCAAAGGCTGCACGGTTGGAAAATTTGGAAACATCTTGGGCATGTTTGAGCCAAGTGAGAAATTCCTGCCTTTTATCTTCTGAAATAAAGTCTGCAGATGATGTGACTTCTTTTAGAAACATCCCCATATAGAGACTATAGGAGTTGATTCTGGCAGCAAGCATATTAGCTTGGAAAACCCTTCGGCCAAAAGCATCTAGGGTCCTGCATTCACGTCATGGAGGATTAGATGAGTATCTCTTTGCACTCTTTATTTTCCTCATGGCAGACTCTACCACAATAGAGTGGTGAGGAAGCTGAGACTTATGAAGGCCAGGACAAGGAGGGACATGGTACATGGTGTCTAACCTACGAGAATGAGGAGAGGTGGTAAGAGGAGTCTCCCACATGCTCAACATGAGATCATAGAGAATCTCATGAATAGGTAAGGTAGCTGCCTCTTTAGGAGCCTTAGGATATTGCAAAATATCTAATTGCTTGGCTCTAGGTTCTGACTCAAGGGCCACTGTAATGGAGAGGCCCCTAGCCACTTCCCTAATGAAGTCTTGAAAAGACAAGTCTTCTGGAGGAGACATTCTGCGTTTTGGAGAAGACGACTCCTGAGGAAGAAGTACCGATGCCTCGACAGAAGCCTCCGACTCGTCAGTCTTCGGAGGAATCGAAGTATCGCCTGTCTGGATGCTCTTGTAAAGCCCGATATGCGTACTGAGTGAGATTGACATCGGGAGTAAGCGGTACCGGTTCGGTACCGATGGGCATCATAGGACAGGGTACCGTTGCAGTCGACACCGAAGCCGATGTCGATGCAATCGGTACCGGCACCGGGAACGATGTCGATGCAATCGGTACCGGCACCGGGAACGATGCCGGTGCCAGTACCAGCAACGAAAATTGTTGCGGTACCGGAGGCGTCGCAGCCTGCATAAACACCGTTAGGGTGCGCTGCATGGACAGAATCTTCTGATCCATCGACGCCACCAGAGTCTGGATGTCGGTACCAGTGGAGGCCACCGGTACCCCAGAACACGGCAACAGGTGACGGTCGAGGCCGAGCCATCGATGTCAACCTGTGACCCCATAGACAATGCTTTGGAAGCCGGAACTTCCCGCCGGGGTAATTTTGCCGGTGTGGAATCCGAGGACAAGCTCGGAGGCATCTCGATGCTTAGAGGGAGATTTGCCCTTCGAGGACCGGCTAGATTTATGTTTGGTTACCTGAGATCCATGAGAGGAAGAAGCAGCCCTGGAAGACGTTGATGCCACCGAGGCTGCATCAGAGGGAAACAGGGTACTGAGCTTGGCTGCTCGGTTCTGCCGACCTCTTTTAGACATCATGGTACAGGACACACAATCCGTGATGGAATAGTCAGGACCCATACATTTTAAACACCAATCATGAGTGTCGGTGACAGAAATAGTACCGCCACATTTTGTGCACTTTTTGAACCCGGAAGCGGGCTTTTCCATGAGGAGAAAAATATTCAGGCCTAAGGCCCAAACTGAAAATGCACAGTTGAAGTAAAAAATAGTTTCGTTTTGTTTTTTAAAGAAAGAAAAGACCGGCGGTACCGGTCTGACGTCGAAGGCGGCAGACGCGACACATAAAAATAAAGAAAAAAATGAAGAACTTCTTCTGCCGTGACAGGAACACAACCTGCTGGCTCCACGGAAAAGAAGAACTGGAGAGAGGCGGTTGGGAAAGGCGGGAAGGCAGCACGCAGGCGCTGTGGGGTGCTCCCAAAAGCTTTCTTACTGGACGCTGGGGAGCGTTCCCGTACAGGCTCCGTCGGTACCGACGATACCCCATATGTGAAGACTCATTCCTGCTTGTTCCTGGACATCAGGACTGGAACCTTGTTGGGTCTTTCGAGGCAGGTGATGCTTGAGGATCGGCTCGATGTCCGGGAAAGCCCTCGATGACTAGGGTCTCTTTTGTTGGAGTGGAGTGGCCTAGTGGTTGGGGCAAGGTACTTCAGGCCGGAAGGTCGGAGGTTCAAATCCCACTAGAGGACAGCAACCTTGGGCCGGAAGGACTGGGGTTTCTAGTCCCACAGGTGCTCCTTGTGGTCTTGGGCAAGCCACTTAACCCTCCATAGCCCATGTTCCCTGTAAAATAGTTATCTCCAAGTTATAATGCCCTGTTCAATGTAATTTTAGTTTGTTCAATGTAAACCGCACTGATGCAGAATAGCGCAGTATATAAGAGAATGTAAATAAATAAAATAAATAAATAAAGCTGCCATCCTGGTCTCCATACCAGTTGGCTCTGCAGCCTTCAATACAGACACTGAGGATTTCAGGCCCGGTGCTGGTAGTGTCGAAGGGGGAGTTTGACAAGGATAGCCTTGAGTGTCTGAAGCCGGTCGGTGGGTGGCAATGACTCCTTGTGGGGCAGCATGTGAGGCCGCTCCTGCTCCGACTCCTCAGACTCATGGCAGGAACTGTGGGGCCTAGAGTGGGATTTACCCTTCTTCCCGAACTCGTCCTCCAAGGTGGTCTTTGAGGGTTTCGACTTCTTGCATTCCACCTCGGGGAATTTCCTCTCTGAGGAACTGCGGCTGCAGGATTCCAAGGAGGCTCAGGTTTCGTGGAACACAGATACCAGAGGGGACCCTGGAGCATGGTGTCGCCGGAGACTCCGGTGCGGAGTCAGACTTTTGGAAGAATTTCTCCTGCTGCTGGTGACAGTTCTTTAAAGCCTTTGAAGTCATGGTTCTGCAACGTTCGCAGTCTGAGTCATTGTGTTCCGGGCAGAGGCACCGGAAGTAGGTAGGGGTCATGCGGATCAGTGAGGGACATCATTTTGCTGCACTGATCGCACTTCCTGAAGCCACAGGAGGTCATTAGAAAAAAGGGGTCACTGCAGCCTGGTAGGGGTCAGAGGCCTTTGGCTAATAAAGGGCGCAAACGCCGGTCAAGGGACACATTGAGATGAAAAAGGTAAAAACAAGGCACGAACCTGAGGAGCGATGCAGAGGTGAGCTGGCTCGGTGGCAGGAAGGAACAGGTATACAAACCGGACAGAAAAGTATTAAAAAAAAACAAAACAAAACCACAACACACACAAAACACTTTCTGGGAAGAACTGGACAGACATCCGTAGGGCTCCGTGGATAAGAAGGAGACCGAGGCAAGATGGCACCCTTGGGTGAGAAGGGGACCATGCATGTGTGGTGCATCTCCCAAAGGCTTTCTTTGAAAGCTAGGGAGACGTTTCTGCGGGGGCTCTGTCAGGGCTGACATCAGTCATAAGTGAGGACTGACTTCCTGCTTGATCCCGGAGAATCTCCTTTTCTTGCTCAGGCAAGGGATATATTCGGGACATGATCTGTGTGTCCTTCAGGTCCGCCTCTGGAACCTCTCACTCATCCTGTATCATCTGTTTTATAACCCTGTGCAATGGAAAAACAAATTGGGTTCCTGATAGCCTGAAAAAGTGGATCCTCCAACAGGTCTTCCTCCTGTGACCCCCTTGCCACCATGTTCAGCGTCTTTAAGGACTGGGAGATGAGCCCCGCCAGCTACTCCCTGAAAAAAAAAAAAGCACGCACGATGCGGGAATCTCCTTGTGGGAGTTTCCCTTCCTCCAGCTCTCCTGCCTCGACCTCCAGGCCCACCTCCCCTTCTGATCCATAGGATCTTCTGAATGGAGGGACCCCGACTCTTCCCAGGAATCCCCCTCCATAGGCCATCTCCTTGCTGTGAACTCCTCTTCCACTGCCTATGCCTCCGACAGTCATCTGTTCTTCGTGCTCTCTGGTGTCTGCGAGGGCACTGTTCCCTGCTGTTTCATGCAGAATGCCTTATGCATGAGCAGCAAAAACCATGGAGAACCCCCCCCTCCCTTTTGGCACTGCTCCCACCTGACACTGTGTGAAGTGGACGGCATGGGAGCAGTAGCACCAGGAGACCTTAGCTTGCATCCTCCTCTGTGACAGCAAGGCCTGCCGCCAGTGAAGTATTGCCCCCCCCCCCCCGCTGGCTGCAAGATCACCTCAGACCCCACTGAGGTATCTGCTCACCCAGCTTTCAGTACATTATCCAGAAAGCCTTCTTCAGCTGACCTAGACTCCGCCTCACAGCCACAGCAAAACCCCATGGCTGAGCTGGAGCCCCTTCTATCCCACACACAGAACACATGGCCTTTGTGGGCATAATGCAATAAGGGAAGGCAAGAAAAAAGAAGACATAGGCTCAGCTACCCTTCTTGATTAATTAGCTGATATGACTAAAGTGCTATCCTACCCCTGCCATGTAGTTTAAAAAAAAAATAAGAAATATAAACTCCTGTAGCTGCAATCAAATTTACTGATACCAGCAGGGAATCCCAAAAGACAAAAAAATGCACAGGAAGGGGGGCCCCCCCCCTCCCCCCCCAACGTCTGAGGTGCTTCCCTCCACTACTCTGTGCACTACAAACCCTGAGGGAAAATGGTGCAATTTCCCGTGCTGCAGGAAAACACCGCTGCCACGCGATAATTGAAATAGTGCTCTGTATGGCAGTGCCAAAAAACATTCCCTGTGGCTACCCCTCACGCTGCACCTTGCTTCTCTTTCATCTCCTTGGCCCCCTGACCAACCTGAGTGAATCAGGACTACTCTCAGTTTCCTGCGCTCAACTCAGCCCTAAGACACTGCTTCAGCTGAGTGGCAGGAAGTACAATGCTGCGGGGTTAGCGAGTACTGTGGCTTCTCATCCTCTTACGGGTTCAGGAGCTCCCGCATCTGCCTGTCCATCGTTGGGAAGTCCCCCATTCCCTAGAAGGGCTTTATGCGATCATTGCCTTTCCTTTTTGCTTATTTATTTTTCCCAACTTTATCATTCAGACAAACCCGTCAGGTAGGGAACTTAAGTACCCAAAAAACACAGCACATGCGCCCAGCCAAAAACTACAAAAAAAAAAAAAAAAAAAGGGGGTATGCTGCTCCTTAGTTGTCTGGGATCAGCTCTCTGCAGCTGCTTGGAGACTGAGTTACTGGGGCTGGTAGGTAGTGCCAGCTGCCCATGTGTGCTGATGTCATCAAAGATGACATGCTCGGTCTCCAAGCTGCTGGTGAGAGTTGACAACCCACAAGTACCAGGACTGGACTGGAGGGACAATGAGAAAATAAAATTAAAGTAAAATATACATGAATTTTGTTTTTGTAGCTGCTGGTCCTGAAACAGATTAATGTGAAAGACTTACCCACAGCTCCACACATCTATGGCCGGTGTATAACGTTCTTCTCCAAGCAACAATTCAGGAGGTCGATACCACAATGTAATGACTTTATTGGTGTAAGGACGACTGAAACATTAAATGACAACACACTTAAAATGAGACAAGTGCACAAATCCAAAATGTCTGCATAGGAAAAATGGAATTGGATTTAATTCACGCCTTTTTTCAGAAGTTCAAGGCAAGTTAAAAAGAGATCTGGAAAAACATCTACAATATATATGCCAGCCATAATCACTGACCGCAGGAAAGCAGAGGTTATAAATGCAGAAGCGTAATTCAGGTTCATATGACAGTAAGTCAAAATCAAACTACATGATTTTTCATTTTGTTTCTGTTGTCATTTAACAAGAGTAAATTAGACTTACCTGCTAATTGTTGTTCCTTGCGGAACTCTAGTCCAGTCCCGGAACCATAGAGTTGTGAACCTCCACCAGCAGCTTTGGAGACTGAACATCTTCATCTCTTTGATCATCCAGCTATATGCAGCCCCAAGGACCGCCCACACATCAGTACCTATTGACAAAGCATACTAAGCAGAGCAACAAATAAGTAGATATAACACAGTGGAAAAAAGGATCCTGACCCTAAAGTTCCCACCACTAGCAAAAATTTTTTTTTTCTTTTTCCAATTGCGTAAGAACAACGTCCCCCCTACGGGAAGGCAGACCAGAACGGCCGTGGCGACCCTTGTGCAAAACGCATGCAACAAGAGACGCCACCGCTCACCCCCAAGATTTGACCCCGAAAGGGAACTAAGGCGTGCTGCAAGCAGAGGAGCTCTGACCGAAAGTATAGAGAACAAAAACCCTGGCAGACTCCTATAATGAATGTACCTTCTTGGCTGGCAGCGAGAACAGATAGACAGGGAGGGATCTGGGACTGGCCTAGAGTTCCGCAAGGAACAACAATTAGCAGGTAAGTCTAATTTACTCTTCCTTAGCGTCCCTCTAGTCCAGTCCCGGAACCATAGAGGATGTAACAGAGCAGTAAATCTCAACGGGAGGGCCTCGCTAGTCCAGCCTGAAGCACCCGAGACCCAAACCGTGCATCCGACGCCGCCTGCACATTCAGACGATAGTGCTTAGCAAAGGTGTGCAAGGACGACCACGTCGCCGCCCGACAAATATCCACCGCCGGTACAAAGCTAACTTCCGCCCAAGACGCCGCCTGCGCCCTAGTCGAGTGAGCCCGAAGCCCGGCAGGAACCATCCTGCCGCGTAAAAGGTATGCCGACGAAATCGCCTCTTTCAACCAGCGGGAAATGGAAGACTTAGACGCTGCTTCCCCCTTGCGCGGACCGCCAAATGCGACAAATAGGCGATTGGACTTACGGAAGGCCGCCGTTTCCCTCAAATACCGATGAAGAGCTCGACGGACATCCAACGCGTGCAAGGAGTTATCCGCGTGCTGGCCCCGTTCCTTGGCAAACACCGGGAGAGACACCCCCTGATTCATGTGAAACGCCGAAACTACCTTAGGCAAAAACGCGGGAACCGGTCGCAATACCACCATGTCGGCAGAGAAAGACAGATAGGGTTCCCTACACGAAAGAGCCTGCAACTCCGAGATCCTGCGAGCTGACGAGATCGCTACCAGAAACACCGTTTTCAACGTCAAGTCCTTCAACGAAGCTTGCGCCAAGGGTTCAAACGGCGGAGCCACCAGAGACCTCAACACCAAATTCAAGTCCCACGAAGGCACTAAAGCCCTGTACGGAGGACGCATAAGCAACACCGCTCGCAAGGAGCGCTTCACGTCCGCATGGGACCCCAATAACTGGCCCTGAACCTTGCCTCGAAAACACGCAAGAGCTGCAAGCTGTACCCTCAACGAACTGGCCGCCAGGCCCTTGTCCACCCCTGCTTGCAAGAAGGAGAGGAGCTGAGGAACGGAGGTCCGCAAAGGCCGCAACTCGCGAACCGCACACCAGCTCTCAAAAATACGCCAGACCCGGACATACGCTAGCGACGTAGACTGACGCCGCGCCCGCAACAAGGTAGCAATGACCTCCGGAGAATAACCTTTGGCTCTCATTCGCGCCCTCTCAATAGCCATGCCGTAAGCGAGAATCGAGCCACCTGAGGCATCTGCAGCGGCCCCTGCCGAAGGAGATCCGGCCGAGGAGGAAGGGAGCCACGGATCGGCCACACTCAACCGCACCAGATCTGCATACCAAGGCCGACGAGGCCAGTCCGGGGCAATCAGAACCACGGGACCCAGATGCCGCTCGATCCGCTGTACCAGGCGGCCCAGCAGGGCCCACGGAGGAAAGACATAGAGCAGCCCGTACCTTGGCCACCTTTGTGCCAATGCATCGAGGCCTTCCGACATGCGTTCCAGACGCCTGCTGAACACTAGCAGAGACTCTCCATACTGGAGAACCGCTGATAAATGGAATGGGAGCATAGATAGCTTCAAAGGCCAGAGTTCTATCTTGCAACCCCTCTCCGCTGAGCTGCCTCTTCCATATGTAAAATTAAACCACATATATCCAAAATGAAGACATTACAAATCTACCGTAAAATCTTATAATTTGGGCAAAGCCAAACTAAACGGGAACATTGTCCATTAAGAAACCACACAACTATAAAATCCTACCCATGACATAAAGCTTATGGCAGAGCATTCCACATCTGTGGACTGGCCATGGCGCTCAACCAAGCATCTGTTACAACTGTCCAAGAGAGTTATCACCATAATTCCTTTTGACCTGAATATGTTCACAGCAGAACATAGCGCTATAGCACAGCAGCTAAGCCAAAATATTATCCTGCCATATAAACCGACTTTAACGCTTTATAGGACACTCTATGGATAGCGGAAGGAGAATCTTTTTTTAAGTAGAGGACTCCAAAAACCAAGTTTCCGCCAACTCCAATGAAATCAAAGCAGATCAGCTAAAATTACCTGAACTGCTACTATAGCTTTGCAAGAAGCTACCAGCCCCCGCTGCACCCAGTTGTCCTTCCCCCCCTTATCCAGGGGGATGCTGCATTGCAGGAGGCGTTGCCCACCCCCTGCCAGCCTACTGCAGCTGCCAGGGAGCTGAAGAGCAAAATAGAAAGTAGAACCCCTGGAAGCAAACAGTGTCGTGTCCCTGGGATTCAGGCGCAAAAGGTAAAAATCAAAAGTAAAAGCAACAGTGTTAGCTAAAAATGAACAAGGCTATCTCTCACTAAAGCGAGTTTCTCTATCTTTTTGAAATCCCACCGAAGTCCGTGGGACACAAGCTTTCGAACACAGCCCCTAGCGCTGTGCATTAACCACAACCAGAGAAATGAAATGAAATGAAATGAAACCCTGCTCTAGTAATAGATGAGAATTTCCTGGGAAGGGCCTGCTAAGTGTTGCTATGAAACCCACAAGCACCTCACCAGGCCTTCCTGAAGTCAGAGAAATAGCAGTGGAATACACCAACCACCTTGAAAATGGAAGTCTGAGAGGTTGTTGCCTGTGTGAACCTGATGAGTAATATGATTTTGTATTGTACCACTCACCCCCCAGGGATGGGGCACTGAATACTTTATGTGATTCATGAGCAGCGCTGTCATTCGGTGACCTTTAGGGCAGCAAAGCCCGACCAATGATACAGAAATTAAGAGCTTTAAATCTTGGTCATATAAACTGGATTCTCAGACCTTACATCACAGCACCGAGGCTCTGCGGTGATTTCTATCCTGACCTGCAGATAATGGCTGCCTGCACAGTCATAGAAAGGCACTATTGAGTGTACCAGCTGCCCTCCGGTGGCCATAGACCGTAGCACAGGCACTTCCCGGCTGACAGTTTAACTGCCAGTCTATTCTTGTACATCCTAAGGTTTCCTAAACCTGTCCCTGTGAATTTTGGGCAACTGTCACTATAGAATACATAAAGGCACACTTCTAGGCTTTCCCTCCTGCAAACTACAAGTTAGGGCTCTGCCCTTGAACCTAAAAGCTGGCAATTTGCCTAATATCCCGGGCCTGAACAGATGCTCCTCAGAGACATGATTAGGAGGGAAAGAACATGTGGTATCAGGGATCAATGCCAAAACTGCTGTCCTGTTTTTAAGTTCATTCTTATTTATTCTATAAAGAGGATTGACAACAGTCCCCCTTAATGCTGAGGAACCCCCCTGGCCTCAAAAAAAACAAACTACAAACAAAAGAAAGAAACAATCACTAGGCCCAAAAATTTAGCTATTCTGCCTGTTGTCCTCACGCAGGCAGTTCACTGCAACGCTCGCCATGCGGTCCAAATATCTAGCGAGGAAATGGCCGCCCCTTCGCCAATGAATTTTGGCGCCAAGAACAGCCGCCGTTGCAAAAAGGAGGCCTCAGCAGACCGACAGAGCCCGAAGGCCTTACCTGCAGGGCCGAAAGCCACACAGCCTGCTCCTACCTCCTTGAATTCCTCCGATCCTCAAACTGCGCTGATGCGCCTGGCAGCCGCGGCAAGGATCGCTCAGCCGGTTCCACAGACTAAAATTAAATCCCGCAGCAACAGAGAGGCTCCGTCCCACACAGCTTCAGTGTGGCTGTACGGGTCCCGGAGCTTTCTCCCGTACAGTCCAGGGAGAGAGATCCGCACCGGCAAATGCCTGCAGCAAGTGAAAATCACTGACAAGGAGGGAAGACAAGAACTGCTACTAATTTAAAGAACCAGGCTCAAATTTAAAATTACTGTAAATACAGAAATTTGCTCCTAACTCAAGGGAACCAATCCCCGATTGTCAATTAATCAAAGGTAACTGAATTAAAAGCAAAATTAAAAGTAAATTAAAGGCAATAATCAAAGGTAAAAACAGAATTTGTCACACTAAATGCTCCTATCTGTTCTCCCCAAGTGAGCCCAGAAGCTAGGCTCACTATGTCCTCCTGCTGCAAGGAGACTGGACACACTGGAGGCTGATGGGAGATACCAGCAGGCTATATCCAGTGACTCGTCCCCAGGAGGCGCAGAATCCGCAACACTCGGGGGCCGGCTCCTCTTTTGTGGACCAGTGTCTCCCTCCACTGAAAGTGGACGCTTTAGCCCACGGCGGGGCAGGACCGAGCCTCCCCCCGCCGGCTGCAAGAGAGCCAGAGCCTCCTGCATGAGAGAGAAAAAGGCGGGTGGAACTCCCAGGGATCCCTCCTGGACGCCCCCCGCCAACAGGCGCTCCGGCACTGCAGAAATCCCCGGACCAAGGACCGTCTCTGCCTGCTCTGATGTCCCTTCTGTAGATACAGGTGGGAGATCTGCACTGGAGCCCTCCAGAGGATCCCCCATGCCAGCACCCACAGCAGAACAAGTGGCACAGACTCGGGCTGCCAAATTACTACTTCTACGAATGCCACAGACCAGACACCGAGGACTAGGAGGCATGGCTATGCACACAGCCCTTTGCCAGCAAAGCAGGAAACACCTTGCTGAAGCAAACAGAGCAGAAAAAAAAATCGCGATTTTAAAAGTGCTCAAAAACGCTCCAAATTGCAGGATTAGATAGAGCTGGAGTCAATTAGCTGATATCTGACCAAGAAATGCAAAAACGAAGCTATCCCTAAAAAAAAAACACGAAGAAAAACAACTTTGAAAAAAAAATCCAAAATGGCCGCCGGACCCGATCCTGCCAAAAAAAAGGACCAGAAAAAATACCCAAAAGGTCTAAAACACTCCCCAGAGCTGATTCCAGGCCACCCCAAGGCCTCCACCACTGCCTTTAGAAAGAAAAAGCTTCAAACTCTACTCACCCACACACAGGAGTGGAGGGGGGGTCAAAACACAGAGTGCTGTCCAGCGTGCCTGTCACAAGCTCTGAGTAGCAGTTATCAGAGTCAATAACAGAGTAATAATCGCTCAGGGCAGCTCGGGGAAACCCTAAATCAGTCAGGGGACCCTCAGAGCCTACTGCTGTATTCAATTGCTGCCTGTAATTGTCTTCAACCTTCTCCTCACCCACCAAGGGGGTTCGGTAGAAAGGAGACCTGTGTCCTGTGCAGCTCTCCTGCTTGTTTAACCTATGGGGAGACTGACAGAGAGAGACAGAGAGAAAAAAACAGATTAGAGAAAGACAGAAGGGACACAGTCAAAGATTTCCTCCACAGCAGCAGCCCAGCACCTAAATCTAGAAAATAATAAAACACTAAAGCTCTGCTTATTTGTTCCTAAGGAGCCCAGTTCTGGGCTCTGACTTCCAAGCTGCTTGGAGACTGAGATACTGATGTGTGGGCGGTCCTTGGGGCTGCATATAGCTGGATGATCAAAGAGATGAAGATGTTCAGTCTCCAAAGCTGCTGGTGGAGGTTCACAACTCTATGGTTCCGGGACTGGACTAGAGGGACGCTAAGGAACCTTCTTTAGGCATAAAAGCACTGGTCTAACTGTGCCTGGTAAGACCAGGGCAGAGATCAAGGCACCCCTTCCCCCTCTGCAGAGGGGCAGACTAGAGCAGGCATGACAAGGTCCTATGCAACCAAATTCTATATCAAGGAGGTTATACTTTTCAAAGGACATCTCACCTTTCTTCTGAGCTGTACAGCCGAGCAAGACCAAAATCTGCTAGCTTGATCTGTCCACTAGAAAGGGAAATACAATAGTATCACAATCAGCATTGCAGCTCTATCAGACAAAGCATTTAAGTCTTCAACTGCCTGCTAGTACATGACAGAAAAAGGCATAAAAGAAAGCATTTAAAATGTATGCATTTATCATGCTGCAGGTATGTTTCAGAGCAGATGAGGAAATCACGGCTAGTTTACCTATTGTTCAGTAAAATATTGGAACATTTGATGTCACGATGGAGGAAGTTCTTCTTGTGACAGTAATCCAGCCCTTCCATCAGCTGCTTCATGAAAGACTTGATATGGTCTTCAGAGAAATGTACCAAACCAGATTCCAGCAATCCCATCAGGTCATGATCCATATACTCAAATACCAGGTAAAAGGCACCTATGACAAACCAAAAAAAACACGCTTGAGCATCTTAAAGCAGAATGTTTATCGAGATCCTGGATATTTGGCATGGATGGAGTGATCAATTTTTCTCCCCTTTCTTACAAAGAGAGAGATAAAAAACGGTTGGGACTGAAACCACAGAGAATACAAAGCTACACTGTAGCACACCCCATAACAGATAAGGCTTCAGTTCTCCATCCCACCCGGAACAAGGATGTAATTGATTCAGACTAAGAGGCAATAAACCTCAAACAGCAGAGAAGTGTTCAGGTTCTACCTTTGTCCTTCTTGAAATCCAAGGCATCCTGCTTGTCAGTAACAATCTCCTTCATGTTCACAACGCTGCAATGGATCAGCTGTCGCAGAATTTTGATCTCCCGGATGGCTGTGATAGGGAAACCTTCTTTCTCATTATCCAAGCGCACTTTTTTCAAAGCCACCAACTCACCTGCCAGCACAAAGCAAAGCCTTTATAAAATAGCTGTGTCTGGAGGATGCAAATCCCCAAGCCCTAGCACTTGCATGGTATCTGTTGTGATATTTTTGGGCACTTTAAAGAAATATTTGACCTCACCTGCTAATTTTCTTTCCCCGAGTCCAAACAAACCAGTGTGTAATGCATGGATTATGCTATCAGCCAGCAGATTGAGGCAGAATTTAAAACTGCGAGCCCTGCCCTATAAGGCCACCGTGCATCCACTTGCTCTCCAGTATTTCTCTAACAAAGCAATAATTAGAATGATCCCTGCCCTCAAAAACTCCTACAAAGAAAGAAATCCAGAAACAACTTGCTAAATATAGCCACTGAGGAGCCCCCAGTGCTGCCTTCCAGCTCATGAAGCATAAAACCAGGATAAACATTATCAATCATGGAACCAGGATGCACCCTCTGGACTGGTCTGGTCGGACTAAAGGAAAGAAAATTAAAAGGCAAGACCAAATGTTTCCTTCCTTTTCATCCACTAAACCAATCCATAATGCATGGGATGTAACAAAGCACCCCCCACCCTTTCACTAGGTGGGATTAAGATCACTGATCCAAACACCTGGATGCCAAAAACTGCATCTTACCTGAATGTACAACCAATTGATAATGCTTAAAAAAGGAATACAAGAAAACCACGGTGCCTCCTAATGGATTGTATCATATGGCTGGGAGGTTGGGACCAAATTACAGAAGAGAGAACTTGGGTTAGCAATCTCTAAGTAGGAGAAAAGAGTGAGCATGAACAAGTGTCTCGTGGCTTATACCAGAGATCATATGGGTATTAAAATCTGTGTGCCTAAAGTTTGAAATTAATATTCTGACTTGCTCTGAATTCTTCTTTCTATATGGGCAGATAAAACAGCTTGGTGGACACAAATAAGAGGACTAAAATACAGGAGTAGTGATTCACTTAGCAGAGGCAGTGACCCTGAACTCCATGCAGCTGGTAACAGAGCATACTGTTCATCACTGGAAGTGAAAGGTGTTTGCTAGAATGAACACTTAACTGCACCTCATTCTGAACAGTGGCAGGATGCAATGGCTGTCCTGGTAAGCAGAATTTATTATATTTAACAGGTTTTTATACTGCCCTATCACAGAATTCAGAGTGGTTTACATATAAACATGAACCAAGAGGAAGTTTATATAGAACAAGGGTAATAAACTTGGATATTACATGGGGTTAACAAATACATTACATGTGTAGTCACAGTGGGTGAAATTAATGAAGCAATTAGTTATGATGGGTTGGGGGATACAGTCTGGAGGGGGGGAGGAATATATCAAGGGTCAGAATAATAGATCAGCAGGGGATGGGTATGAACTTGGGATGGGTGATGTGTAGATGGGAGAGGGGATGGGCGATTTGTGTGGGTGGGAGAGGGGTTAGATCAGGGGTCTCAAACTCAAATTGCTTTGAGGGCCAAATGAGGACTTGTAAAATAACCCAGGGGCCGCATGAGACATGGGACCTCATTTGCATAAGGGACCTCATTTGCATAAATATTTGCATAATGTTACCATACCCTAACTTTTAGTAAACATGCCTCTTAATGAGTGCATGAATAAAGAAAGACTAAAAGATTTCTACATTACTATAATCCAGTGCCAACCGCCAGGCACATTAGGAACTGCTACAAACAAACACTGCCCATTTAGAACCTATAGCAAACCCGCCATATCCTAACAGCACTACCAGGACTCACAAAGCATCATACCCTACCTATCAAAAGGCAACACTGCAAATATTAAATCAATACATTTCAGAGAATAACAATACATGACCTACTGGGGACAGAGAACAAGTAGCAATGTCAAATAGGAATTACATAAACAGAATACCTCAGCTCAGTTACACATGCAGAAAACACCATCACCAAACAAGGAAACAAAATTTAGAAACAAGACTATTAAACTGGGACCCCCAAAAGCCAAACTTGGAATGTACAACACCACTGTAGAAATAAAACTATAAATTAATTTCCTCTTGTACTAAACAAAGCGCAGACGTTATTGATGCACATTTCCCAGAACTGACATATTCCAGTTAATAAATTCAAAATAAAGATATTTTTCTACCTTTTGTGCATTTTTTTTCAGTTGCAATTGTTCCAGCCACTTTCTTCTGGTTTCTTCGTGCCTTCTGCTAACTCTCCATCGTCTGCTGTCCATTTGTCCTTTCTTCTCTCTTCTAGCTTTTTCCATTCTCCCTCTACATCTGCTTTAACATATTAATCTTTCTCCTTTTGCTCTTTCCTCATTCCTATTTCATCCACTCAA
This sequence comes from Ichthyophis bannanicus, assembly GCA_033557465.1. Taxonomy (NCBI): domain Eukaryota; kingdom Metazoa; phylum Chordata; class Amphibia; order Gymnophiona; family Ichthyophiidae; genus Ichthyophis; species Ichthyophis bannanicus. Next base: position 73,613,714 of record CM066045.1, on the reverse strand, counting down.
ATTTTACCCCTCCATCTTCAATCCCCACTTACTCTCCCAATACCTGGCCAATTGTAGATTTGTCTTCCCTCCCACACAAAATATTTTTCCCTTCTCCATTTCACTCTCCCAGCTCCATCCCATTCTAATCCTCCCCCAACATCAGCTCCCTTCTAGTTCCAGTCCCACACAGCATCCCCTCCCTTCTGGTCACTGCATCAGCCCATTTTCAGTCCTAGCCCCCCATCAGCCCATTTCCAGTGCTAGCTCCCTCCCCTCACAGCCCATTTCCATTCCAAGCCCCCCTCCCCATCAGCCATTTGCAGTTCAAGCCCCCCTTCCACTCAGCCCATTTCCAGTCCTAGCAGACCCCCCAGCCCATTATCAGTCCTAGCCCCCCCCATAGCCCATTACCAGTCCTAATCCCCCATAGCCCACTTCCAGTCTTACCCCTCATAGCCCATTACCAGTCCTAACCCCCCCCCATCACCCCATTTTCAGTGTTACCCCATCACCCCATTTTCAGTTACCCCCCTCATAGGCCATTACCAGTCCTAACCCCCCCATCACCCCATTTTCAGTGTTACCCCCATCAACCCATTTTCAGTTACCCCCCTCATAGGCCATTACCAGTCCTAGCCCCCCCCCTTAGCCCATTACCAGTCCTAACCCCCCTCCCACCATCAGCCAAGGTAGATTTTAAAAAAATGTATATTTGCTGCTGCTGCCGCAGTATTAAGCGTCCCGCGGGCCCCTCTGCCTGGCAGAGTCCTCTCCTCCCTGCAGCATCAGCTCCAAAAGCGGCGGCTTTCAGAGCCGCGAAGAGAGAGAGAGTTTCTCTCGCGCGGTTCTGAAGACTCTCTCTCGCGCGGTTCTGAGGAGCAGCGAGTGATTCTTCTGAACCGCGCGAGAGAAACTCTCTCTCTCTTCGCGGCTCTGAAAGCCGCCGCTTTTGGAGCTGATGCTGCAGGGAGGAGAGGACTCTGCCAGGCAGAGGGGCCCGCGGGACGCTTAATACTGCGGCGGCGGCAAGTTTGGATTATTTTTTTTTTTTTTTACATGCCGGTAAGTGCTTCGCAGGCCGCACAAGATGCTCTGGCGGGCCGCGTGTTTGAGACCCCTGGGTTAGATTGAGTTGGTGAGGGAATGCTAGGGATCAAGGTAGTTGGGGGGGGGGGATTGGGTTTGCAGACTGATTGTTAGATATTTACATGGTGGTCATGGGGTGTTCCCATAATATTCTGGAAAGAGGAACGTTTTTATTGCTTTTCTAAAGTCTAATAGGTCATTAATGAACTAGCAGAGCTGACAAAGTATCCAGAGCACTAATAGCGGTGGTATCCATATTATTGGTGTATGTGTTAGATGCCATTCTAGGCCTTAAGAAGCAGTTGCAGAGCAAACCTGTTGTCTTCGAACCTCACTTGAGTGTAATCTGTCCTTCTGTTCATACAGATGAGACCACTGTTCATCCTCTTGAACTTTTAAGATGCAGCTATTACCATACTTACAAGGTTCTGTCAGGAAATTTGGAAGACAACATCATGGCCAACTGACTGGAAAAGATCTGTGTTTATTCAGATAGTGAAGAAAGGTGATCCTACTAACTGGAAATTATCGCACAATCGCTCTGATCCACATGCCAGCACAATTCTATTAAAGATCATTCTGCACAGACTACAACCATACCCAGAACAAGAACTGCCTGAAGTGCAAGCAGGGTTTAGGAAAGGGCGAGGAATGAGACATCGCGGATGTGAGATAAATCCTTGAAAAGACAACATTTATTTTTATTTTATTTATTTATTTATTTACATTCTACCGCGCTATTCTGCATCAGTGCAGTTTACATTGAACAAACTGAAATTACATTGAACAGGGCATTATAACTTGGAGATAACTATTTTACAGGGAACATGGGCAATGGAGGGTTAAGTGGCTTGCCCAAGACCACAAGGAGCACCTGTGGGACTAGAAACCCCAGTCCTTCCGGCCCATGGTTGCTGTCCTCTAGTGGGATTTGAACCCCCGACCTTCCGGCCTGAAGTACCTTGCCCCAACCACTAGGCTACTCCTCCACTCCAAATACCAAAAGGATATCTATATTGTTTTTTTGACTACAGTAATGCTTTTGACTGTGTAAACCATGAGAAACTCTGGGCCACATTAAGAAGCATGGGTATATCAGAACACCTGATTGTTCTCTTACACAATATTTACATTGATCAAGAAGCAACAGTTCTAAACAAGGAGAAAGAATGGTTTAAAATCAGCAGAGGTGTTCGACAAGGCTGCATACTTTCCCCCTACTTGTTTAATATATATGCAGAACAAATCATCAGAGAAGCAGGACTGTATGAAGACAACTGAGGTGTGAAGATTGGTGGAAGACTCAACAACCTTCGCTAAGCTGATGATACCGCATTACTGGCTGAAAGCGAAGACAATCTGAAACATCTGTTTCTCAAGATCAAGGAACAGCCTTAAAAATGGGCCTGCACCTTAACGTAAAGGAGACAAAGATCCTGACAACTGGCAAAATCAGTAAGTTCATCAGTGATGGAGAAGAAATTGAAATAGTTGACAACTTTGACCTACTTGGATCAACAATCAGTAAAGAAACGACAAGCAGACAAGAAATCAGACAACGCACTGCTCTTGGCAGAATAGCTCTGAGGGTCCTAGACAAGGTTCTGAAGAACAGAGATGTCTCTCTCCATACAAAGATTCAACTTGTCCAAGCCATAGTATTTTTCAATATCATATGGATGCGAAAGTTGGATAGTGAAAAAGACAGGAAGAAAATTGATGCCTCTGAATTATGGTGCTGGAGACAAATACTGTGTATACCATGGACTGCTCAAAAACAAAACAGTCAGTACTACAAGAGATCAAACCTTTCTTTAGAAGCTCTGATGACAAGACTTCGACTTTCACACTTTGGACACAAGCGAAGAGAGAGATCGTTAGAGAAAGACATCATGCTCGGCAAGGCTGAAGGTCAACGTAAAAGAGGAAGGCCAGCAATGAGATGGATCGATACAACAGCAGCAGCTATGGGTGCCAGTCTGTCAACAATGAGCCACCTGACTGAAGACTGAACACAGTTTAGGACAACTATCCAGAGGGTCGCCCCGAGTCAACACCAACTCGACGGCACTTAAATTGAAATTACACTTACCTGGTAATTGTAGTTCTTTGAGTGACAACAGTTTAGTCCTCCACCTCTGGGTTGTGCACCTCCTCCTGCAGCTTGGAGACTGGCCATGTCAAACTCATGACATCACTGGATGTAGCCTGCTGGAATCCCCCATCAGCCCCAGTGAATTATTGACAAAGCAGACTCAAAAGAGCAACAAACAAGTAGCTAATAAGTTTAAGGATAATCTGAACTGCAATGAAATGATAATTACACTTACCTGGTAATTGTAGTTCCTTGAGTGACGACAGTTCAGTCCTCTGGGTTGTCAATCTCCTCCTGCAGCTTGGAGACTGGCCTGTCAGAATCATGACATCACTGGATATAGCCTGCTGCACTCTCACTCTCATCCCAGTGTGAACTATTAACAAAGCAGACTCAAAGGAGCAAGAAATAAGTAGCTAACAGCAAATACTGAAACGTAACCTAAACTATGTAGAAAAAAAAATCATACTCTCCCCGGCAAGGCTTTCTTACCCCCTTCCCTGCCATACAGAAAGTGAACCATCCACGCAATGGAAAGAAACCAGACCTACCTGTAACATCTTTCGCCAGCCTGCAATCCTGGATCCCTCTTGAAATCCCGGGCGGGAAGGAGGACTGAACTGTCGTCACTCAAGGAACTACAATTACCAGGTAAGTGTAATTATCATTTCCTTATCGTTCCCTCCAGTTCAGTCCTCTACCTCTGGGATGTACCAGAGCAGTAATCATTGGGAGGGACCCTTCCAGCCGGCAGACAAAACCGCCGATCCAAAATGGGCATCAGCAGCTGCTGCAACATCCAGCCGGTAATGTTTACTAAATGTATGTAGAGACGACCAAGTCGCCGCCTTACAAATATCACCCGGCGGAACCAAACTCTGCTCAGCCCAGGAACAAGCTTGCGCTCTGGTGGAATGCACCCGCAACCCCTCGGGCGCATATCAACCTTGAAGCAAGTAAGAGGAAGCAATCCTCTCCCAAATCCACCGGACAATGGATGCCTTAGCCGCTGCTTCTCCTTTGCGCACACCTCCAAACAAAACAACCGCTCCAACCTACAAAAGGCTTGCGTCACCTGCAAATAACTGGCGCAACACCCTCTTCATGTCTAGACGACGGAGACTGTGATCCGATTCGCCGCCCTCCAAAGACCCTAGGACGGGCAAACATACCGTCTGATTCAAATGAAAAGGGGACACCACCTTAAGTAAAAAGGACGGAACCGGCCGCAAAACCACCTTCTCTCTAGAGAAGGATAAGAATGGTTCTCTACACGACAAAGCTTGCAACTCCGAAATGCGCCGAGCGGAACAAATCGCCACCAGGAACACCGCCTTCAATGTCAAAGCTTTCAGCGAAGCCCGCCAAAATGGTTCGAAGGGCGGCTTGGACAAAGCCCCCAAAACGAGGTTGAGATCCCACGGTGGCACACACATCCTGCGCGCCAGCCGTAGCCGAGAAACCGCCTTCAGAAAGCGACCCACATCAGGGAGAGCCCCCAAAGGCACTCCGTTGACCTTGCCACGATAACAGGAAAGCGCTGCCAACTGGGGGGAGGCGTAGCCTAGTGGTTGGGGCAAGGTACCACAGGCCGGAAGGTAGGTGGTTCAAATCCCACTAGAGGACAGCAACCTTGGGCTGGAAGGACTGGGGTTTCTAGTCCCACAGGTGCTCCTTGTGGTCTTGGGCAAGCCACTTAACCCTCCATTGCCCATGTTCCCTGTAAGTATTAGTGTATGTGTGTCATATCCCCTCGTGTTAAATGTATCCCCCAACCGCTTTGACCCGGTGAAAAGCGGGATATAAATGCAGCTAAATAAATAAACTGAACGCACAAAGAACTGGCTGCAAGACCTTTCTCAAACCCGTCCTGCAAGAACTCCAAATCCAAAGGGATAGGAACCGTGGCTGCTCGAACCTGACGTCGCGAACACCAATCCTCAAATATCCGCCAGACTCGCACATACGCCAAAGAAGTCGACTGCTTCCGAGCTCGAAGCAAGGTTGCCACGACCGCCGACAAATAGCCCTTCTTCCTCAGTTTAGCCCTCTCAATGGCCATACCGTAAGCGAGAACCGATCCATCTGGGGCATGAAAAGTAGGCCCTGCAACAACAGGTCCGCCCTCTGCGGGAGCCGCCAAGGCTGTCCGTCTAGCAGGCGCACCAGGTCTGCGTACCATGGGTGTCTCGGCCAATCAGGCGCCACCAAAAGCACCTTTCCTGGATGAGCCCCGATCTTTTGAACTACCCGGCCTATCAGCACCCACGGGGGAAACACATATAGAAGACCGTCAGACGGCCACTGATGCAACAGCGCATCCAGACCTTCGGACATCCTTTCTCGTCTTCTGCTGAAGAACCGGCTGACCTTCGCCGACTGGAATGTCGCCATTAGGTCCATCACTGGAGTTCCCCATCGACCTACAATCTGTGCGAAGACGTCGGGATTCAACTCCCACTCTCCTGCATCCACCTGAACTCTGCTGAGGAAGTCCGCCTTGACACTGTCCTTCCCTGCAATGTGCGCTGCCGAAATTGCAGGCAATCGTCTCTCTACCCAAGCAAACAAACCGTCCGCTTCCTCTTCCATTGTGGCACTCCCCGTGCCGCCCTGATGGTTGATGTAGGCAACTGTCGCTGAGTTGTCGGAGAGAACCCACACCGGACAGCCCAGCACTAAGTCCTCAAACTCTTGAAGCGCCCGGGCTACTGCCTGAAGTTCCAGACGGTTTATCGACCACGATGCCTCCAGAGGGAACCAAGGCCCCTGCGCAAACCGACTTCCGCAGTGGGCTCCCCAGCCTACCAGACTGGCGTCCGTCAACAATGGGAGCCAATCCGGTTGTTCCAACGGCATGCCGGCTTCTAGCGACGCCTTGCGCAACCACCAAAGAAGAGACTGTCGGACCTTGATTGGACAAGGAAGACGCTTGCTCAACGGATCGGCCTGATGCGACCAACAGTGAAGCAGTGCTCTCTGCAGAGGCCGCATGTGAACCTTGGCCCACGGCACCGCCTCCAGCGGCGCCGCCATAGTTCCAAGCACCCTGAAGTAGTCCCACACAGACAGTGCTGGTATCGCTAAGAACCGGCAGACGCGCATTCTCAATTACTCTGCTCTCCTGTGCGGCAAAAACACTTGTCCCCTCTGCGTGTCGAACCGGACCCCTAGATATTCGAGGTCCTGGGACGGCTCTAAGTGACTCTTTCTCGGGTTGACTACCCAACCCAGACCCTGCAAAATGTTCACCGCTCTGTTTGTCACCCGAACACACTCTTCCGCAGACTTGGCCCGAATCAACCAATCGTCGAGATACAGGTGAACCAAAATCCCTTCTTTGCGCAACGCCACCGCCACCACCACCATGATTTTGGTGAAGGTATGCAGCGCCGTCGCCAGACCAAAGGGCAAAGCTTGGAACTGATAATGACCCCAAGGAAGAGCAAACCTCAGAAGCCTCTGATGCGCTTCCCGGATAGGTATGTGCAAATACGCCTCCGTCAGATCCAGCGACGTCAAAAACTCTCCTTGACGTACCGCCACAATGACTGACCGCAGGGTCTCCATCCGGAAATGCGGCACCCGCAAGCAACGATTTATGGCCTTCAGATCTAAAATAGGACACAAAGCACAGTTACTTACCTGTAACAGGTGATCTCTGGGAACAGCAAGAATAAGTCTTCACATATGGGTATTGTCGGTACCTACGGAGTCTGCGCGGGAACGCTCCCCAGCGTCCAATAAGAAAGCTTTTGGGAGCATCCCACAGCACCTGCGTGCTGCCTTCCCGCCTTTCCCAACCGCCTCTCTCCAGTTCGAGTTTTAAAGCTGAGACAAAGAGAGAGAGAGAGGGAAGGAAAGATAGAGAGATACAACTCCTAGGGGAGGTGGGTGGGTTGTGAAGACTTATTCCTGCTGTTCCCAGAGATCACCTGTTACAGGTAAGTAACTGTGCTATCTCCAGGAACAAGCAGGAATGAGTCTTCACATATGGGGACTCCCTAGCTGCAGATGCCAGGGAGAGACCCCAGAGTTGTGTGTCCTTGAAAATGGCTCTACCTCCCCCCATGGATCTCTGGTATCCAACCAGGGTAGGTGGGTAGGAGTTGATTAGGAATGAAACAGGTGTTTGAGAACAGCCTGACCAAACGAGGCATCCCGGCAGGAGTCCTTGTCCAAACAGTAATGGGCTGTGAAGGTATGAACCGAGGCCCAGGTGGCCGCTCGACAGATTTGGTCAATGGACACAGAGTTTAGATGAGCCATTGAGGCTGCCATAGCCCTCACATTGTGAGCTGTGACATGGCCCTACAGAGAAAGGTTCCTACTCTGGTAGGCGAAAGAAATACACTGAGCAATCCAGTTGGACAGTGTTCTCTTAGAAACTGGAAGTCCTAAATGGGAAGGATCAAAAGCAACAAAGAGTTGAGAAGACTTTCTATGTTGCTGTGTTCTTTGTAAATAAAAGGTGAGAGCTCTTTTACAATCCAAAGAATGAAGATTCCTCTCTGCACTTGATGCATGAGGTCCTGGAAAAAAGACAGGTAAGTATACCTCTTGGTTCAGATGAAAAGGCGAGACCACTTTGGGCATAGAGTGTGGATTGGTCCTGAGGACTACCTTACGATGGAACCTTGTATAAGGAGGATTAGCCACCAAGGCTTGCAATTCACTGATGCGGCGTGCTGAGGTGACTGCAATGAGAAAGATAACCTTCCAAGAAAGAAATTTCAAGGAGGTGGTGGCTAAAGGTTCAAAGGGTGGCTTCATAAGCTGGCCAAGAACCAGATTTAAGTCCCATGCCACTGGAGGTGGTCTAATGGGAGGTTTAGTTAAAAGAAGGCCTCTCATGAATCTCGCTATAAGAGGATGAGAGGAAATAGGCTGTCCATTGAGAGGCTTGAGGGATGCTGCAATAGCACTCAAATGGACTCTTACTGTATTTGTTTTAAGGCCTGCATGGGATAGATGCAGAAGATACTCTAGTAAAGAATTCAAAGGTATTGCAAGAGGGTTAAGGCCCTTCTCTGAACACCAAATGGTAAATCTTTTCCATTTGAAATCATAAGAACGTCTAGTGGAAGGCTTTCTAGAAGCATGAAGAATATCTGACTTGCTGAGAGAGATGAAAAACTTGAAGGTCTAGGCCTTCAGCAACCAGGCCCTGAGATGGAGGAGACTGGGGGTTTGGGTGCCACAACGTTCCGTCTTCCTGGGATAGAAGATCTGGTGAAGAAACAACTCCAGGGAAGGAACTTGAGAGAGATGCAGAAGTAGAGGGTACCACACTTGGCGTGGCCAACGTGGTGCTTTGAGGATCATGGAACCTCGGTCTCTCTGAAGCTTGAAAAGTGTTTTGGGAATTAGGGGAATAGGTGGAAAAGCATAAAGGAAGTCTTGACCCCAGTGAAGAAGGAAGGCATCCTTGGCCGGAACTCCCTGACACGGAATTCTGGAACAGAACCAGGGAAGTTTGGCATTCCACGGACTTGCAAAGAGGTCTATGTCCGGGGTTCCCCAAATTCGAAAAATCCTGGCTACCTGGTCAATGTGGAGGGACCACTCATGTGGAAGCAGAACTCGACTGAGTCTGTCTGCCCAAGAGTTTTGAACGCCTGGAAGATATACTGCCATAAGATGAATCTGATGCTCTCTGGCGAAGGCCCACAGTCGCAAAGCTTCGTTGCAAAGTGACAGAGAGCCAGTCCCTCCCTGCTTGTTCACAAAGAACACGGCTACTTGGTTGTCCGTGTGGATGAGGACTGTCCTGTAGCTGAGCAGGGAGTGGAACACTCTGAGAGCTAAGAATATTGCTCTGAGTTCCAAGAGATTGATGTGCAGTGAAATCTCCTGTGAAGACCATATGCCCTGGGTGGAGAGATCTTGCAGAAGAGCTCCCCAACCCATTGGAGAGGCATCTGTTGTAAGGGTTGCTTGGGGTAGTGACTGCTGAAAAGGGGATCCCAGCAACAGGTTTTGAGAGGACTTCCACCACTGGAGAGACCAAAAAAGGCGACTGGAGTTTGCTATTTTGTCTGACAGGCAACCTGATGCCTGAGTCCATTGGGTGGACAGAGTCCATTGAGCTGCCCTCATGTGAAGGCGAGCATATGGAACCACATGCACGGTGGATGCCATGTGGCCTAAGAGTTGTAACATTTCTCGAGCAGTTAAATGGGACTTTAACTGTATTTGGGAGGCTAACTGCACCAAGCGTAGGCAACGAGCCTGAGGAAGATAGGCCCTTGCAGTTGTGGTATCCAGCAAAGTCCCTATAAACTCCAGAGATTGAGTAGGGGTGAGATTGGATTTTGGGATGTTTATTACCAGTCCCAAATAGTGAAGGACACACATTGTGCAGGTTAGAAAAGTCTTGGCCTCTGACTGAGAGGGAGCTTGAATGAGCCAGTCGTCCAGATATGGGAAAACTAATATTCCTAGAGTGCACAGAAATGCAACTAATACTGCCATGCATTTCGTGAACACCCTTGGTGCGGAAGCCAGACCGAAAGGAAGCACCCTGTATTGGTAGTGCTTTCCTCCAAAAAGGAATCAAAGGAACCTTCTGTGTGTTGGATGGATGAGGACATGGGTGTACGCATCCTTGAGATCTAGAGAACAAAGCCAGACCTGACTCTTACGGTATGGAAGCAGAGCACCGAGAGAAATCATCTTGAATTTCTCCTTGAATAGAAATTTGTTCAATTCTCTGAGATCTAAGATGGGTCTGTAGCCCCTTGTTTTCTTTGGGATAAGAAAATAAGGGGAGTAGAACCCTGTGCCTTGTTGAAGAAGAGGTACTTCTTCTATTGCCCCTTGGGCAAGAAGGGTGGCAATCTCCTGACCCAGAAGGTTGAGGGGAGATGTTGGAGAATTTTACTGTTTCACTATGGTGTGAGGGGGAAGGCTTAAGAAATGAAACTTGTACCCTTCCTTTATGATAGAGAGTGTCCATTGCTCTGCTGTGATTTGTTCCCATCTGGGAGCAAAGTAAGTCAACCTTCCTGGAATGTTAAGGGACTCTGGTTCCTCCAGAGCCAGAAAGGCTAAGTTCTCTAGCTGCAAGTCAAAGGCCCTGAGGAGGCTGAGGCTGCTGGGTCATGGAAGGCCTAGCAGCCTTTGATTTGGCCTGTTTAGGTGGTTGCTGACGCTTTGCAGCAAAACGACCTGCAGAAGATGCCTGCTGACCATAAGCAGGATAGTATCTTCCCTTTTTGGAAAAAGATGTCTTTTTGAACAATCTTTTCTTAACAGGAGCAGAGGTAGACTTTGAAAGTCGATCCAAAGCAGAGTTTTCAGCATCCATCTGATTGGCCTTTGCTTGCCAATCCTTACCAAAAAGGTTTTCAACTGTACAAGGGATATTCCCTAATTCATCTTGGACCCAGAGCTCCAAATCAGAAGCTTGTAGCCAAGCAATTCTGCGTGCCCCTATGCCAAGGCTCTGCTTACACACTCAAAAGAGAAAGGCTGCACGGTTGGAAAATTTGGAGGCATCTTGGGCATGTTTGAGCCAAGTGAGAAACTCCTGCCTTTTATCCTCCGAAATGAAAGGAGTTAAAGTCTGCAGATGATCTGTGACTTCTTTTATAAACATACCTATATAGAGACTATAGGAGTTGATCCTGGCAGCTAGCATAGAAGCTTAAAAAACCCTTCGGCCAAAAGTATCTAGGGTCCTGCATTCACGTCCTGGAGGATTAGATGAGTGTCTCTTTGCACTCTTTATCTTTCTCATGGCAGACTCCACCACAATAGAGTGGTGAGGAAGCTGAGTCTTGTGGAAGCTAGGACAAGGAGGGACACGATGCATGGTGTCTAACCTGCGAGAATGAGGAGAGGTGGTAAGAGGTGTCTCCCACATCCTCAACATGAGATCATACAGAATCTCATGGATAGGTAAAGAAGCTGCCTCTTTAGGAGTCTTAGGATATTGTAAAATATCTAACTCCTTGGCTCTGGGTTCTGACTCACGGGCCACTGTGATTGAGAGGCCCCTAGCCAATTCCCTAATGAAGTCTTGAAAAGACAAGTCTTCTGGAGGAGACATTCTTCGTTTAGGAGAAGACTCCTGAGGAAGAAGTATCAATGCCTCGACAGAACCCTCAGACTCAGAGTCTTCAGAGGAATCGAAGTATCGCCTGTCTGGATGCTCCTGTAAAGCCCAATAGCCGTACCGAGTAGGATCGGTATCAGGAGTAACCGGTACCTGTTCGGTACCGATGGGCATCATAGGACAGGGTACCGTTGCAGTCGACACCGAAGCCGATGTCGATGCAATCGGTACCGGCACCGGGAGTGATGCCGGTGCCAGAGCCGGTACCGACAACGGGGATTGTTGCGGTACCGGAGGCGTCGCAGCCTGTATGAATGCCGTTAGGGTGCGCTGCATGGTCAGAATCTTCTGATCCATCGACGCCACCAATGTCTGGATGTCGGTACAAGTGGGAGCCACCGGTACCCCAGAACACAGCAAAAGGTGATCTGTCGAGGCCGAGCCATCGATGTCAACCTGTGACCCCATAGATAATGCTTTGGAAGCCGGAGCTTCCCGCCGGAGTAATTTTGCTGGTGCGGAATCCTCGAGGGCAAGCCCGGAGGCATCTCGATGCTTGGAGGGAGATCTACCCTTCGAGGACCGGCTAGATTTATGCTTGGTTACCTGAGATCCATGGGAGGAAGCAGCCCTGGAAGACGTCGATGCCACCGAAGCTGCATCAGAGGGAAACAGGGTACTGAGCTTGGCTGCTCGGTTCTGCCGACCTCTTTTAGACATCATGGTACAGGACATACAATCCGTAATGGAATGGTCAGGCCCCAAACATTTTAGACACCAGTCATGGGCATCGGTGACAGAAATAGTACCGCCACATTTTGTGCACTTTTTAAACCCGGAGGCGGGCTTCTCCATGAGGAAAATATTTTTAGGCCTAAGGCCCAAAAACTGAAAATGCACAGTGAAGAAAAGATAATTATTTTTTTTTTTTGAAAGAAAGGACCGGCGGTACCGGTCCGACGTCACCGGTCCGACGTCGAAGGCGGCAGACGCGACACAAGAATTAAGAAAAAATGAAGAACTTCTTCCGCAGTGACAGGAACACGACCTGCTGGCTCCGCGGAAAAGAAGAACTGGAGAGAGGCGGTTGGGAAAGGCGGGAAGGCAGCACGCAGGCACTGTGGGATGCTCCCAAAAGCTTTCTTATTGGACGCTGGGGAGCGTTCCCACGCAGGCTCCGTCGGTACCGACGATACCCATATGTGAAGACTCATTCCTGCTTGTTCCTGGGGATCTCTCCGCCCTTCTTTGTCACCAAGAAATAAATAGAGTACCTGACCCCCGCCACATTCGGCTGCCAGCACTTCTACAACTGCCCCCAACTGGAGCAGCCGTTCTAAAGTATCGCAAACCGCTGCGGTTTTCCTGGGACCCTTGCAATGAGACATCACAAAGGAATCCCGCACGAGTCGCGCCAACTCTAGTGCGTAGCCCTGCTGAATTATCTCTAACACCCACTGGTCGGATGTGATATGGGTCCAAGCGGAAAGAAACCCCCTGAGCCAACCCCCTATGGGAGGCCCTTCCGCCTGGACCCACCTCGCTTCATTATGACTTACGGGTCGCGGCAGAGGGAGTGGAGGAGAAACCTCTATTCGCCCCCTGAAACCCACAGGCTCGAGTCGGAAACCGGCCCTTCTGGAAACTTCCGAACCGTGTCGAACGAAACCTCCGGAAATCCCGAAACTGTCCGCGATAGCCTGAACTGGACTTTCCCGGCTTTGGCTTATCCTCTGGAAGCCTACCTGCCTTGGATTCCCCAAGGTCCTTCACCAACTTATCCAAATCCTCTCCGAATGCCCCCCCTTAAAGGGAAGCTTGCTAAGCCGGAACTTAGAAGGCCCGTCCGCCGCCCAATTTCGTAACCACACTGACCGGCGGGCGGCCACCACTGACGCTGTGCTATTGGCCAATGCCCTAATCAAGTCGTAATGCACATCCGCTAAGTATGCCGCCCCTGACTCCAGACGATCTAGCTGCTTTAAATCCTTGAGATCCATGTGCGAAGACTGGCGCAACCGCTGGACCCAACGTAGGGACGCCCTGGCCACCCACGCTCCACAAATGGAGGCCTGCAGCGAAAGCGAATCCGCCTCAAAGGTCTGTTTCAGCAACTTGCCTACTTTCCGGTCCTGAGCATCCTTCAAGGCCGCACTACCTTCCACTGGAATAGTGGTCTTTTTAGTAACCGCCGACACCACCGCATCCACCCGCGGTGCCCGGAACCTGTCTTTATCCTTATCCGCCAGAGGATACAGCCTAGTCATCGCCCGTATGCCTCGAAGGCCCGCTTCCGGCCTATCCCACACTCTTCCTGAATCATTTTGTCGACCACTCTGTGCACCGGAAACATGACCTGCGTCTGACAAACCGCCTGAATGACTGGATCTTCGACGTCGTCCTCCACCGCCGCTGGCGGTGCCAGATGCAACATCTGCAACGTCTCCGTGATCAAGGCCGCAAGCTCCTCTCTGCGGAATACTCTAATAATCTTAGCTTGATCCTCCTGCTCAGGGATCTCGCCTTCTTCTAGATCCTGCGCTCCGTCATTCTGCTCCCATTCCGTATCTGGAGCCTCAGGCCACTCGCCTTCCGCCGAGGCAGCATCCTTCGTCCTTGCCGTTTTAGGTACTGGCGGTCCCTTTCCTAGCTCGACAGCTGCCTCCAGCAGCTGAGCCAGAACTACCGGAGCCCCAGAGCTGGACCCCTTGCCCTGGCTCCGCAGGCAAAAGGCCTGATGCATTAGCAAAATAAACTCCGGGCTAAAATCCCCGAGACCCGCTGCCTGCTCCATCAGAGAAGCGCCGGAGGTCTCCGCCCGGTCCTCCAATGCTGGCCCGTGCGCCAGCGGCCGTGGGGAAGCAGACCCCGCGCCAGACAGCGCTCCTTGATGTCCATCTGCTGTACTACTGTGGAGAAGAGGGTTGCACAGCCCCGGAAAACCCCGGTATCCACCACTGTGCCCCTCCTAGTGCCGAAGACAATACACTGCGGTCTGGCCGCCATAAGTGAGACTAGCAGCTGGCACTGCTAAATTCTGACCACTTTACGTATCTATTGATTTATTAATTAATTATTTTTTTTTTAAAACACACAGGCAACGACGGCTATGTTCAGGCACCAACCCCCTTTACCTTTTTCTTTTTTTTTTTGCAGGCTCTGCTCTCCCCGGGGCAAGAGCCCCCGTCAGCCCCCCCTTTTCCCCCCGAGAGGCTGAAAGAAACACTCAAAAACGCCCACCGAATGCGGAGAAAAAAAGAAAACAAAGAAAAGAATAACTCCTAACAAGGGATTGCCGCTGCTTCACCCGGAACCGGGATTGCGAGCCTCACTGCAGCCACGCGGTTTCTCCGCGGCGAGAAAATGGCCGCCGGGAAACTCCGACAAACAAAAAAAGGCGCCAAAATGAGCCAAGGAGGGCCCTGCGTTTGTCGGGCGATCCCCCCCTAGCAGTGCAGCCTGTTACCGGCGAAAGTCTTACCAGGCAGGTCTGCTTTCTGCTACTCCAAAACCGGCTGAGCCGTTCAATGCCCTGCAGCCCCAGACAGCTGCTGCCCTGTCAGTCGCGAAGTCCAGAGCCGCTTAATGCCGTCGGGAGGCACTCACACAAGTAGAAGGGCTCTCCCCCGTAGAGTCCGGGGGGAGAGAACCTCTGAGCCCCCCCCCCCCCCCAGGGTAATCAACTCAACGTCCTGAGCCTGTACCCCCAATGAATAAAAGAACAGGCAGAGAGCAAGAATGCCTTTTTCTTTCCCTTTTTTTTTTTTTTTTTTTTAAAGGCACAGGTGCCAATTACCAAACAAAATTTAAAATCTCTAAGACCCAAATTAAAAGTAACCCAACTATCCTACACGCTCCTTATCAGTTTCTCCAGAGAGCCCTCTCCCAGGGCTCGCCACGTCCTCCTGCTGCCTGGAGACTGGTCACACTGGGATGAGAGTGAGTGCAGCAGGCTATATCCAGTGATGTCATGATTCTGACAGACCAGTCTCCAAGCTGCAGGAGGAGATTGACAACCCAGAGGTAGAGGACTGAACTGGAGGAACGATAAGTTGTTCAGTTATACCTTTCCTTATCAAACCATTAACCTCCCCTTTAAAAGGAAAGGGTGAGATTTACCCTATTAATGCTCTCCTCCCTGCCGAGCCAGGAACTAGAAAGAGGGAGGAGAGGCAGGTCAAAGAAGTAAGAATGAGAATGCCAGTCAATCATCTTAAGGTGTAAACTGGAATCTTGCTCCAGAAAGCATGCCCTGCTAAAGAATCAATGCCTGGGCAGGAATGAGGACTAAACTGTCGTCACTCAAGGAACTACAATTACCAGGTAAGTGTAATTTCAATTTCCTTATTCCTCCAGTTTAGTCCTCCACCTCTGGGAAGTAACAGAGCAGTACTAACGGGAGGGACACTGCCAGCCGGCACGCAATACCGCTGACCCGAAACAGGCATCATTCGCCGCCATCAAATCCAGGTGGTAGTGTTTACTGAAGGTATGGAGAGGAGACCAGGTGGCCGCTCTAAAAAATCTCTACCGGTCTAACTAGGTTGTGCTCTGCCCAGGAAGCCGCCTGCACTCTAGTAGAGTGAGCACTCAGACCCACAGGTGCCAGACGACCCTGGAAAATATAGGCTGAGAATCGCCTCCTTAATCCACCTGGAAATGGAAGCTTTCGCTGCCGCCTCCCCTTTCCTGGGACCTCCAAACACAGACGATCTGATTTGCGGAAAGACTCGGATACTGTCAAATATCGCCGCAACACTCTCTTTAGGTCCAGGCGGCACAATCCCCGATCGGAAGCGTGCCCGGCCTCTGACTGTAAGACTGGCAAAGAGACCGTTTGATTCACATGAAAAGGAGAGGACACCTTTGGCAAAAAGGAAGGCACTGGCCAAAGAACCACCTTTTCTCTAGAAAAGCACAGGAAAGGCTCTCTACAAGACAGGGCCTGCAACTCCGAAATGCGACACGCTGAACAAATGGCTACCAAAAATACCATTTTTAAGGTCAAATCCTTGACAAGACGCTTGGCTTAAGGGCTCAAAAGGACTCCTTACAAGCGCCCCTAAGACCAAGTTGAGGTCCCACAGCGGAACCGAAATTCTACGTGCCGGACGCATTCTGGTCAGAGCTTTAAGAAAACATATGACATCGACGTGAGCCCCCAGAGACAGGCGTTGGACTTTACCTCTATAACACACTAGGGCTGCTAACTGAACTCTCAAGGAACTGGTGGCCAACCCTTTCTCGAATCCATCCTGCAGAAAACTTAATACCAAAGGTACGGACGCCGTAGCAGCGCGGACCTGATGTCTCGAGCAACAGTCTTCATAAACCCGCCAGACACGCACATAAGCCAACAATGTCGACCGTTTCCGCGCCTGAAGCAATATTGCAACGACCGGCCTGGAGTAACCTTTCTTTTTTAACCTCGCCCTTTCAATGGCCAAGCCGTAAGCAAGAATTGATCCACCCGAGGCATCTGAAGCAGACCCTGCAACAGCAGCTCCTGCGACACCGGAAGCCGCCACGGAACCCCATCGAGTAACCTCACTAGGTCGGTGTACCACGGACGCCTGGGCCAGTCCGGCACTACTAACAGCACATGCCCCCGATGCGCTTTGATACGCTGAACCACGCGACCGATGAGTGCCCACGAAGGGAAGATATAGAGGAGACCCGTCGACGGCCAAGGCTGTATCAAGGTGTCGATCCCTTCCGACATGGGCTCCCGTCGCCTGCTGATAAAAAGACTCGATTTCGCCGACCAGAAGGTTGCCATCATATCCATGACGGGAGTCCGCCACCGGTGAACTAATTGCACGAATACGTCCGGATGCAACTCCCATTCCCCTGCATCCACTCGGACTCTGCTGAGAAAATCCACCGCCACGTTGTCTTTTCCTGCAATGTGAGCCGCTGATGTTGTTTGTAACCGAGACTCTATCCAGGCGAACAGACCTTCTGACTCCTCCTCCATGGCCACACTTCCGGTCCCGTCCTGCCGATTTATGTAGGCCACCGTTGCAGCATTTTCTGACAGTACTCGCACCGCTCGTCCCGTCACCATGGTTTCGAAGCTTTGCAGGGCCAGAAACACTGCTCTCGGCTCCAGGCGGTTCATCGACCATCTGCTCTCTTCCGCCGACCAAAGGCCTTGCGCAAAGTCCTCTTTGCAATGCGCACCCCAGCCTGCGAGACTTGCGTCCGTCAGTAGTGAAATCCACTCCAGCTGTTCCAATGGCATTCCCGCTTGTAGGGACGCGGGTAGCATCCACCACCGAAGGGCCTGCCTGCCCCGCAGAGGGCAAGGGAGACGTTTGTTCAACGAGTGTGACTGGTTTGACCAGCGGCGAAGCAACGCCCGCTGCAACGGCCTCATATGGAATCTGGCCCAGGGGACTACCTCCAAAGTCGCCACCACTGTCCCTAGAACCCGAAGGCAACTCCACGCCATGGGCGCTGGAACCGCCCTGAAGGTTCACACAAGCTTTTGAAGTGCTTGAGCTCTCCGCTCCATCAGAAACACCGACCCTTTCCGAGTATCGAACTGTACTCCCAAATACTCGAGGACCTGAGACGGAGTCAAGTGGCTCTTGACCGGATTGAACATCCAGCCAAGACCCTGGAGAAATGTCACCACCTTTTCCGTGGACCGCTCACTCTCGGCTTTGGATTTTGCTCGAATCAACCAATCGTCGAGGTATGGATGAACCAAGACCCCTTCCTTCTGTAGGGCCGCCGCCACCACCATCATGATCTTGGTGAAAACCCACGGAGCAGTCGCAAGACTGAAGGGCAATGCCTAAAACTGGTAATGCCCCCAAGGGAGCGCGAACCGTAGGAACTTTTGATGAGAGGCCATGATCGGGACATGGAGATACGCTTCCATGAGATCGAGAGACGTCAGATACTCTCCCCGATGTACTGCCACAATGACAGACTGCAGCGTTTCCATTCGGAAATGCGGTACTCGGAGACGATTTACCCCTTTGAGATCCAGTATTGGATGAAGGGACCCATCTTTCTATGGCATCATGAAATAAATGGAGTACTGCCACGACGGCACCCAGCTGCAAGAGACTGTCCAATGTTTGGCGGACCGCCACGGTCTTTTGTGGACCTCTGCAGGGCGACATCACAAAAGAGTCTAGCACTGGCTTTGCCAGATATAGCGCATAACCGTCGCGGATGATCTCCAGTACCCACTAATCAGACGTTATGTGGGCCCAGGCAGAAAGGAAACCCCGAAGCCGACCTCCGATTGGTTGACTTTCTGCCGGGACCCACCTCCATTCATTGCGGCTTTCGAGCGGTCCCTATGGATGCCGCTGTGAATCCTCTACTTGCTCCACGAAACCCTTGGAACCCTTGGGCCCGAGAAGCAAATCTTTCCCCTTTGGAACCCGGCGAAGCGGGAAGAGCGAAATCTTTGAAAATCTCTAAATTGACCCTGAAAGGCCGTCGCGGATTTTCCTTGTTTGGCCTTGTCCTCCAGAAGCCTACCCGTCCTTGGACTCCCCTAAATCCTTAACCAGCTTGTCAAGGTCTTCTCCAAACAACAGTTTCCCCTTTAACGGTAGCTTACCAAGTCGCGACTTAGAGGAACCGTCGGCTGACGGATTCCTTAGCCATAGGGATCACTGCGCAGCCACCAATGAAGCCATGCTATTTGCCAAAGTTCTGATCAGGTCATAGTGTACATCTGCCAAATACACGGACCCTGATTCTAAACGCTCCAGCTCTCTAACACCGTCCTGCTCCAATGAAGCCGACTGACGTTAAGTGTTGAGCCCAGCAGAGGCAGGCCCTTGCCACCCAAGCCCCACAGATGGAGGCCTGCAAGGAAACCGCATCCGCTTCAAAGGATTGTTTTAACAATCCATCGATCTTCCTATCCTGCGTATCCTTTAAGGCTGCGCTACCTTCCACTGGAACAGTGGTCTTTTTAGTGACCGCTGAGACAGCAGCATCAATTCTTGGACAGCAGAATTTCTCCTTGTCTTTATCCGCCAGGGGATATAACCTGTTCATAATCCTTAGCCCTCTGAGCCCCACTTTGGGATGATCCCACTCATCTTGAATCATTCGATCCACGACCTTGTGGACAGGGAATACCACCTGTGTTTGACGCACCGCCTGAATAATGGGATCTTCCCCATCCTCTTCCTCGACCGGCTGCTCCGTAACCAGCTTGAGCGTCTGCAGGGACTCCATAATAAGGGCCGTCAACTGATCCTTCCAAAAAACTCTGATGATCCTCGCCTGATCCTCAGGCTCAGGGATCTCCCCCCTTTTCCAACTCATCAATATCTACCTCCATGTCTAACTCTGCCTCCTCCACCTCCTGCCACCCCAACTCTGAGGGCGAGTGATCCAGTGGGCGAGGCCTCTTGGATGGTTCAAGTGCCAGGCTTTCGCGATCCGCCAACCCGGACCGCGAAACAGCAGAGGGAATAGGCAAGGGCCCCGGCTGCTTACCTTGTCGTCTAAGACAGAATGTTTGATGCATGAGCAAGATGAAGTGTGGACAAAATTCCTCCAGCTGCGTATCGGAGCCGAGCCCTGAACACGCACCAGGGTCCCCTGATGTAGCCTCCGGGCCAGACGTGGATGGGACCGGCATCCACGCTTCTCCCTCCGTCCCCGCTGAAGACTCTTGGGGAGCGGACACGATGGAGTTCTCCATGTGCTGTTGCACATTGGCCGAGACAGCTGCACAACCCCTACAGATGCCAGTATCTGCGACTGTGCCTCTATGGGTGCCACAAACGACGCACTGCGGGCGTGCTGCATGAGCTGGTTGTCCCTCAGAGAATAAAAGAATGACCTCTTATCCTTTGCTTTTCTTTGGGGTTTGTTTGTTTTTTTTGTTTTTTAATATAAACCTGAGACCTAACAAAGGGGCACTGCTTGTACCGGGCCTGTGATCTGTTTGAGCCAAGCCTCCCCAAGCTAACCCCAAGGAGACTGCTGTCTTAAAACAGAACATAACATAAAATAAAATAAAGTAACAGAAAACCGCATAAAAGAAACCTGAGAGACTCCAAAACTAACTACCCTAAAGTTTTTAAAACCATCCATCAGCCAAACCCCACTGCACTGCGGCCTGACGACGACGCCGCCGCGCCAAGCTGACACGCGGCAAAAACGCATGTTCAAAATGGCCGCGGTCTCCTCATAGCAATTTTGGAATGCCTCTGAGGGATACCCCCCCCGGCCGAAAAAACTCACTGGGATGCCTCTGGACTGCCGGTAAAGAGTCAAACAAATAGCTGCGAACAGGACACTAAGACCCTGCCAGCTGCGGCGCCGCTCTGTGCTAACCGTAGCAACATCCACCACAAGGGCCTGAATTACAGCAGCGCTCGTACTCAGGCACAGTTCCCGAAGCCACGAGCTGCCATGCAGCGGAAGCCGAGCTATCCTTGCACCGTCTTAGGAGCTCTGCCCATGCCTTCAAGGGGCAGAGATCCGGGAAGAAAAGTAGAGGTCTCAGCTTTGGCAGGGAAAGGAGCAACCTTTCCCTCAAATCTCCCTTTCTTTTTTTTTTTTTTTTTAAAGTAATATAACCATTTAACAGGAACAGAAATTTAAAAGGTACCCAATTGAAAGAAAATTAAAATAGGAATTTAAAGAAAAGGAAATTTTAAGGAATTTAAACCCTAACTAGCCTGTTCCTTATTAGTTTCTCTAGTGAGCCCAGCACCTAGGCTCACTACGTCCTCCTGCTGCATGGAGACTGGACACACTGGGGCTGATGGGGGATTCCAGCAGGCTATGTCCAGTGATGTCATGAGTTTGACATGTCCAGTCTCCAAGCTGCAGGAGGAGGTGCACAACTCAGAGGTGAAGGACTAAACTGGAGGAACGATAAGGAAAGTGTAGTTACTCACCTAACAGGTGATCTCCAGGAACAGCAGTAATTTAGTCTTCACACATGGGTAATGTCGATACCGACAGAACCCGCGTGGGAATGCTTCCCAGGGTCCAATTGGAAAGCTTTTGGGAGCACTCCACTGCGCCTCCGCGACTGCCTCCCCAACATCCTCTCCTACGTTTAGAAAGGACAGAAAAAGAAACCCTACAACCCCTAAGGGAGGAGGGTGGGTCGTGAAGACTAAATTCCCGCTGTTCCCGGAGTTCACCTGTTACAGGTGAGTAACTGCGCTATCTCCAGGAACATGCAGGAATGTAGTCTACACATATGGAACTCCCTAACTTCCTAATACCAGATGAAGTGACCTCAGAACCGGTGGAAGTTCACCTCGGAGTAGGCTTGAAGAGGTCATGGATCCCTCAGATTTCAGGTACTGTCAAAGTTTGGGACGGAGGGTAGGAGTTGCCTCTAAATCTGAAAGAGGTGCTGGAATCAGGAAATGGAAAAAAAAGAGCCAAATGACAAAAACTAGAAACAGCACAAGCACTGGCAAGTTAAATGCAAGGCACTGATAAGGCAGGCAAAGAGAATTTGAGAAGAAACTTGCTGTGGCAGCAAAAACGCGTAATAAAGACTTTTTCAAGTACATTCGTAGCAAAAAAACCTGGGAGAGTCAGTTGGACCATTAGATGATAGAGGGGTAAAAGGGGCAGTAAGAGGGGACAAGGCTATAGCAGAGAGACTGAATGAATTCTTTGCTTCTGTCTTTACTGAGGAAGATGTAGGGGATGTTACCCATGATTGAAGTGATATTTAAAGGTGATATTGTGGAAGAATTGAAAGAAATATCGATACACCAGGAAGATATATTACAACTATTAAACTGAAGAGTAGCAAATCACCTGGACTGGATGGTATACATCCAAGGATGTTGAAAGAACTGAAATATGAGATTGCAGACCTGCTATTAGTAATCTGTGAACTATCATTAAAATCATCTGTAATACCTGAAGACTGGAGGATTGCCAATGTAACACCAATTTTTAAAAAGGGTTTCAGGGGTGATCCGGGAAACTACAGACTGGTGAACCTGATGTCAGAACCGGGAAAAATGGTAGAAACCATCATAAAGAACAAAATTACTCAACATGTAGATAGTCATAGTTTAATGGGAGACAGCCAACATGGTTTTAGACAAGGAAGATTTTGTCTTACTAATCTGTTATGTTTTTTTTGAAGGTGTGAATAAACAGGTAGACAAAGGTAAGTCGGCTGATATAGTGTACCTGGACTTTCAGAAAGCCTTTGACAAGGTCCCTCATCAGAGACCTTTGGCAAAACTAAAAAGTCATGGGATAGGAGGCAGTATACTATTATGGAATCAGGAACTGGTTAAAAGATAGAAAGCAGAGGGTAGGGCTAATTGGCCAATTTTCCCAATGGAAAAAGGTGCATAGTGGAGTACCCCAGGGATCTGTGCTGGGTCCGCTTCTTTTTGACATATTCATAAATGACCAGGAAAAGGGAATAACGAGCGAGGTTATCAAATTTGAGGATGACACAAAACTATTTAAAAGGTATTTAAACCTCTCAATCCCGCCTTTCTTCTAAAGTATACATATTAAGATCCTTAAGTCTGTCCTCATATGCTTTATAACAAAGATCACTAACCATTTTAGTAGCCACCCTCTGTACCGTCTCTAACCTGTTTATAACATTTTGAAGGTGCAGTCTCCAGAATTGCACACAATACTCCAAATGAGGTTGCACCAAAGACTTATAGAGGCACAATGATGTAATTAGACTTACCTACTAATTGTTGTTCCTTAAGGAACTCTAGTCCAGTCCCGGAACCATAGAGTTTAGAATCTCCTCCAGCAGCTTTGGAGACTGAAAGACATCATTGCTTTGATGACACTGGCATAAATAGGCAAGGACTGCCCCCTTCCTCCAGTACCTATTGACAAAGCAGACTCAGCAGAGCAACAAATAAGTAGTTAAATGAGTAATGAAATAGGCAGTCCAAACTACTAATCCTTATCAACTCAATGTGTCCTAAGGTTTTCTTTTTTTTTTTTTTAATGCATGGAAATATAACTGTAAGGCACCAGGGACAATACATCTCTGCGGAAACATAAAACTACCCCCAGAGCTAACCAAGCCCTGCTGCGAAAAAGGCTCCCACTGCGGTTCTGCTCTGCACCTTATCGAGAACCCTTTGCCAACTGCAGCCCTCGAACTTCAGGCTGATCAACCCCATAAATTACTGGGAGGGATCCGGGACTAGACTAGAGTTCCTTAAGGAACAACAATTAGCAGGTAAGTCTAATTTCATCTTCCTTTGCGTCCCTCTAGTCCAGTCCCGGAACTACAGAGGATGTAACAGAGCAGTGAATATCCACGGGAGGGACCTGCAAGCCCAGCCTGAAGTACCGCTGAACCAAAACGCACATCTCCCGCCGCCGCACATCCAGCTTATAGTGCTTAGCAAAGGAATGCAACGACGACCAAGTCGCGGCGCTACAAATGTCCTCTACCGGAACCAAACTGAACTCCGCCCAAGACGCCGCTTGCGCCCTAGTGGAATGAGCCCGGAGACCCTCCGGAACTACCTTACCCTTCAGAAGGTACGCCGCCGCAATGGCTTCTTTCAGCCATCTAGAAATAGACGACTTAGCCAGGGCCTCCCCTTTACGCAGACCTCCAAAGGACACAAACAATCTATCCGACCTCCGAAAGGGCGCGGTCCTGCGAAGGTATCTCCTAAGGGCGTGACAAACATCAAGGAGATGCAATCTGCCGCCGCCCGATTTATCCTTCTGCTCTTCGGAAAACACCGGAAACGAGACTACCTGGTTAACATGAAACACCGAAACCACCTTCGGCAAGAACGCTGGAACTGTACGTAATACCACCTTGTGATTAAAGAAGGACAGATATGGCTCCTTACAGGATAAGGCCTGTAACTCGGAAATTCTTCTCGCAGAGCAAATAGCCACCAGAAAGACTGTCTTCAACGTTAGATCCTTTAGCGAAGCCTTGCCCAACGGCTCAAAGGGTGCTCTGAGCAAGGCCTCCAACACCAAATTCCGATCCCATGCCGGAACTGAACTCCGTCTCGGAGGCCGCATGAGTAACACGGCCCGCAAAAACCTCCGAACGTCGCCGTGTGCCCCTATCAGCTGACCTTGTATCTTACCCCGGTAACAGGAGATTGCTGCCAACTGCACACGCAAGGAACTAGCCGCCAGACCCTTCTCAACACCATCTTGCAAAAACGAAAGGACCTGCGACACCGACGTTCCCAAGCGCCGCAGCTTCCGCTCCGCACACCAGGCTTCAAAAATGTGCCAAAATCTGACGTACGTCAAAGAAGTGGATCGCCTTCACGCCTTCAGCAAAGTAGATATGACCGCTGCGGAATAACCCTTGGCTGTCATCCTAGCCCTTTCAAGAGCCATGCCGTAAGCGAGAATCGATTCACCTGAGGCATGTGCAACGGTCCCTGAAGCAAGAGGTCCTCCCGCTGCAGGAGTCTCCATGGCCTGTCCACCAGTAGCCGTACCAAATCCGCATACCAAGGTCTTCTGGGCCAGTCGGGCGCTACCAGAATCACCAGGCCGCAGTGCCTTTCTATGCGCTGGACTACCCGGCCTATGAGAGCCCAAGGCAGAAACACAGAGAAGACCCTCCTCTGGCCACCTCTGTGCCAATGCATCGAGACCCTCCGACATCCGTTCTCGCCGCCTGCTGAAAAACCGTGCGACCTTGGCTGACTGGAAGGTTGCCATAAGATCCATGAGTGGAATCCCCCAACGCCAAACCAGAAGCGCAAACAAGTTCGGGTGAAGCACCCACTCCCCCAGACCCACTCTGCGGCGACTCAGAAAATCTGCTTCAACATTGTCCACTCCGGCCACATGCTGCGCCGACAGAGCCTTCAGATTCCGTTCGGCCCAACTCAACAACTGACTTGCCTCTGCTTCTAACGCCGCACTGCCTGTGCCGCCTTGCCGATTGATGTAGGCTACGGTCGTGGCATTGTCGGAAAACACCCTTACTGCCGCCTGCCATAAGCACTCCTGAAACTGCAGGAGGGCCAAACACACCGCTCTCATCTCCAACCTATTGATGGCCCATCCCCTCTCCACCAGAGACCACCGCCCCTGGGCAAATCGTCCTTCGCAATGCGCACCCCACCCCACGAGACTTACATCCGTCGTCAACAGTCTCCAGGATGGAGGCTCCAGAGGCACGCCCGCTTCCAGACTCTCCCTCCGTAACCACCAGAGAAGGTCCTGACGCACCTCCTGTGGACAAACTAGTCGCTGAGATAATGCATCCTTCTGATGAGACCAATGCCGGAGCAGAGCACACTGCAACGGTTGCATATGAGCCCTGGCCCACGGCACCACCTCGACCGTGGCTGCCATAGTCCCAAGCAACTGCCACGCCGTCGGCGCTTGCCTTGATAGAAACCTTCTCACGAGCTCCCGTAACCCTTGCGCTCGGTGGTCCGGGAGAAACACCACTGCTTGCTTCGTCTCGAAACGCGCTCCCAAATATTCCAGGTACTGCGAGGGAACTAATCTGCTCTTCGCAAAGTTGACCACCCAGCCGAGGCTTTCCAACACCTGCACTACCCAAGCGGTGGCCGCAGCACTTTCTGCCCTTGACTTTGCCCAAATCAACCAATCATCCAAGTACAGATGCACTAGCACTCCCTCCTTGCAGAGCACTGCCGCCGCCACCACCATGATCTTGGTGAACGTTCAAGGCGCCGTCGCTAGCCCGAAAGGCATAGCCTGAAACTGAAAATGCCCCATGGGCACTGCAAATCATAGAAACCTTTGATGCTCCTGCCGAACGGGGATATGGCGATAAGCTTCTGTGAAGTCCAGCGATGTCAGGAATTCTCCTGACCTGACCGCCGCAATCACGGAACGCAATGTCTCCATACGGAAATGGGTCACCTGAAGACATCGATTCACCCTCTTTAAATCTAGAATCGGCCGAAACGTGCCTTCCTTCTTTGGTACCACAAAACAGATGGAGTATCGACCGCACCCGCACTGGTCCGATGGAACGGGCACCACCGCCTTGAGCTGTAGCAGCCGCTGCAGCGTTTCCAAGACCGCCCGAACCTTGTGCAAAGCTCTACAAGGAGAGTGGACAAAGGAATCTAACACGGGTCGATGGAGTTCTAGAGCATAACCCTCTCAAATGACTTCCAACACCCACTGGTCTGATGTAATTTGGACCCAGGCAGGGTAAAACTCCCGCAACCGACCTCCCACAGGCACCACCGCCACCTGAGTCTGCCTTATCTCATTGAGACTTTTTAAATGTTTGAGGACTGGAAAGGCGCAAAACCTCTGCCCGCCCCCCGGAAACCTTGAAATCCCTGGCCACGCACCGGAAACCTCCCACGCTGGGGTTGGCCAAAACGAGAGGACCGAAACCTACGAAACTCTCTCAGAACCCCCCCGAGATCCCGTAGTACTACGGCCCTGCTTAGGCTTATCCTCCGGCAGTCGACCCCCTTTGGACTCCCCGAGATCCTTGACCAACTTTTCCAAATCTTCTCCAAACAAAAGCTTCCCCCT
Organism: Ichthyophis bannanicus; assembly: GCA_033557465.1. Taxonomy (NCBI): domain Eukaryota; kingdom Metazoa; phylum Chordata; class Amphibia; order Gymnophiona; family Ichthyophiidae; genus Ichthyophis; species Ichthyophis bannanicus. The sequence continues at coordinate 73,587,009 of CM066045.1, read as the reverse complement.
AAACGGAAGCTTGCTGAGGCAAGCCTTAGAAGAACCGTCCGCCGACCAGTTTCGCAACCAGAGATACCGCCGTGCTGCTACTACGGAAGCCATACTCTTAGCCAGCCCCCAGATGAGGTCATAATGAATGTCCGCTAAATAAGCAGTGCCAGACTCAAGCCGCGCTACTTCATCCAACTGCCCTCCCAACTGATCCCCCTGCAACCTTTGGGACCATCTCAAGCAGCCTCTCACCACCCACGCCCCCGCTATCAAGGACTACATGGAGGGGGCAGAAATATTGAACACTTGTTTCAGCAAGGTATCTAACTTCCTATCTTGCACATCCTTCAACGCCGCGGCACCCTCAACTGGAATCACAGTCTCTTTAGTAACCGCCGATACCGCCGCATCTACCTTTGGAGAGCGAAAAAGTTCTCTATCTTGGTCGGAGAGCGGATACAGCCATGCCAAGGCCCTCGAACCCCTCAGAGCCGACTCTGGCAAGTCCCACTCCTCCTGAATCATGTTTCTAAATACTCTATGAACGGGAAATACCCGTTGGGACGTCCATACCGCCTGCAACAGCGGATCTTCCAACGCCTCCTCCGACACCGGCCCCACTGAGGGCATGTTCAGTGTTTTGAGCGTCTTGGCAATCAAAGCTGGCAGCTCTTCGCATCAAAACACCCTATTCTATTCGGTTGCTCCGCATCAGGCAACTCTCCCTCTTCTAACTCGTCGTCCGAGGCCTCGTCAACTGCCACGCCATCCGCTTCCAACTTCCCCTCAAGCAGAGACGGCGGGCTGTCTTCCACTGCCCCCTTACTCCTCTTAGTCAGGGAAGCCTCCTCCTCAGAACGGCCCACAGACCAGGTCCGCTTCTGCCCCCGCAAACCCTGAGGTGGGGCCGCCAATGCGGGCTGCAGTAGGGTAAACGCCTGCTGCATGAGGGAGAAGAAATCCAGTGGAATCACGGGAGCACTCCCCGCCTGACCTATTCCCAATGGCAGAGTTGCACCTTCCGCAGAGGACGGCCCCACTATCGGCTCCCCCGGACCCAAGGAAGGCAGCAGGACCTCCCCCACCTCCGGAGGGATCGCCCCCTGATCTCCCGAGGCCCCTTCCATCGCCTTGTCCATGACCGCTGCCTCAAGAATGCAGGCTCTACACACACCTGCGTCCAACACCGCACCGGCGCCTCGTGCCACAGACTAAACAGCGAGGCTTAGCAGGCATATTACTCCCTAAGGCAAAGCCACCCTCTCTCAGCCAAACCTTACGCCTACAGAAGGATTTATAAAAATTCTAGCTAATCGTATTCAACTTTGCCTCCTTAAGTTAATCCTTGTCCAGTCATTCACATTGTCACTATCTTTATTTATTTAATTTTTTTTTACCAAAAAAACCTGCACCCCCAGCTACCAAGCAAGTTGAGTAACCAAATCCTAAAACGAAGGTCACAAAATTTAAAAATTAACAAAGAGTGCTTAACTCGCGGCTCTCAAAATGGCTGCCGCCGCGCTTCCCGCTCGGAGACGCGCGGCCCACCTAGCTGCTTAATTGCTGAGATCGCGCAGCAATGTGGCCTGCGTTCCTGCCCCCCCTCCTCTGCTACAAGCTCAATTGTGCGGCTAGCCGCCAAACGGACTCACCGCTGCCGCTGATGGTGTTGAGATGAGGCACAACCGGCGTCGGAGCTCAGCCGGACCGCAGCTCCTGCTCCAGCACCTCAAAAGACCGCGGGAGAACGCCTGCTGCTCTCTTGTATCTGTGGCGCTGCGGTCATGGCCTTCCACCTGCTCCTCACCCTTTGCTGCGGGTTCGGGAGCAGGGAGGCAAAACTACTTTAGTCTCTCCCCTAACGCCCCCCGAGCTCGTGAACAAGATGGGGAAAATACCAAGGGGAGGGGGGCCAGAGGAACGAGAAAGAATGTTTCCAGCAGCAGCACTCGACCTACAAAAAGAAAACAAACTTTAATGAAAAACCCCAAACTAAATCTGCAACTTAAAAGGTAAACTCAAAATTTAAAAATTTAGGTCTGCTTATTTGTGCTAACTGAGCCCAGCCCCAGGCTCAGAACTTTCTCCAGCTGCTTGGAGACTGAAAGTACTGGAGGAAGGGGGCAGTCCTTGCCTATTTATGCCAGTGTCATCAAAGCGATGACGTCTTTCAGTCTCCAAAGCTGCTGGAGGAGATTCTAAACTCTATGGTTCCGGGACTGGACTAGAGGGATGCAAAGGAACACCTCCTTTCTTCTGTGACCATTCCTCTCCCTATGCCCCAAGCAACCTTCTAGTTTTCACCATCGCCTTTTCTACCTGTTTAGCTACTTTAAAATCATCAAACACAACCACAACTAGGTCACGCTCTTCTTTTGTGAACAGAAGTACTTCACCCCTAATACTATATCGCTCCCTTAGATTGCTGCAGCCCAAGTGCATGATCTTGCATTTTTTAACATTAAATCTCAGCTGCCAAATTCTAGACCATTCTTCAAGCTTAGCTAGATCCCTCCTCGTTATTTACACCTTTCTGAGTGTCTACTGTTGCAGATTTTGGTATCATTTGCAGAGGCAAACCTTACCCGACAGCCCTTCTGCAATATCACTAACAAAGATGTTAAAAAGAATCTGAACAAGAACAGATCCCTGCGGCACTCCACTGGTAACCTCCTTCTCCCACTCAACCAATTTCTAACCGAAGCAGTAGGGATGGACGTTAGGGTCCATCCCTTGGATGCTCAGTTTGTTTATAAGTCGCCTATGCAGAACAGTGTCAAAGGCTTTACTGAAATGTAAATACACCACATCTAGGGCTCTCCCTTGGTGCAACTCCCTAGTCACCCAGTCAAAGAAAACAGATATGTCTGACAAGACCTGCCTCTGATGAAGCCATGCTGCCTCAGATCCAGTAATCCGTTGGAATCCAGAAACCTCACTGTTTTCTCTTTCAGCAGCGCTTTCAATAATTTACTCACCATCAAGGTTAAACTAACTAGCCTGTAGTTTTCAACATCCTTACTTTTGCTTTTGTGTAAAGGGTCCACATGTGCCTCTCCCCAGTCCTCTGGCACCACTTCCGACTCAGAGACATTGAAAAGGTCAGTCAGTGGAGCTGCTAGAATTTCCAAGGTCCCTCAATATTCTAGGGTGTATCCCATCTGGTCCCATCGCTTTGTCTACTTTAATATTAGCTAGTTCCTCACGAACAGTCTTCTAAAAACTGTTCTATATGCCCCTCGTTTCTGTTCCTGTTTGTGGGTGTTTGAGGTCCTGCTCCTGGTTCTTCATCTGAATACAGAACAAAAATATTTGTTAAGCAATTCCGCTTTATCCTCATCAGCTTCTATATATTCCTCCCCTTCACCCTTAAGTCTGACAATACCACTTTTGCCCTTCCTCTTCTCACTAATATCTGAAAAATGTCTTATCCCCCCCCATTTAACTGCATCTGCTAATTCCTCCTTTTTGAATCTTTGCTTTCCTGACTACTTTGCTAGCTTCTCAAGTTTTTCCAAATATAGATGCCCGTCTTTCTCTCTCTGTGATCTCTCGTATTTCATGAAGACCTCCCTCTTTTTTTTCACCTTTTCAGCTACTTCTTTCGAAAACCATAGCAGTCTCCTTTTCCTTTTATCTTTATTTACCATTTTAACAAAGAGTTGGTTGCCCTTAAAATATCCCCTTTCAGTTTTACCCATTGTTTTTCTACATCCCCCAGATGTTCCCTCCCGCTAACAACTCCTTGAGGTATTGGCCCATCTTAGCAAAGTTAGATTTCTTAAAGTCTAAGACCCTCACTTTTGAATGGATTTTAATCATCCCTAGTACTAATACTGAACCACACCATCTGGTGATCACTGGATGCAAAATGATCTCCCATTATAACATCAGAAACACTTTCACCATTGGTAAGCACCAAGTCCAGTATGGCCCCTTCACGTGTGGGTTCTGTTACCAGTTGCCTGAATAGTTCTCCCTGTAGAGAATCGAGGATCTCCTTACTTCTAGAAAGATGATACTGTAGCAGGGATGTGTCAAACACCTGGCATATTGAAATCCCCTATCAGTAGCATTCCCCTTTCCAGGCAATGCTGCATATCCCTTCAATTAATCTGTCCACCTCTTCTCCCTGTGAGGGGGAGGTCTGTATATCACGCCAATGCAAATAGATTTCTCTTTTCCTCTCTCTCATTTAACCTAGTTCCTGATCCACAATAATACACTGCCTCCTATCCCATGACTTTTTAATTTTGCCAAGAGTCTCTCAGGAGGGACCTTGTCAAAGGCTTTCTGAAAATCGAGATACACTACATCGACCGACCCACCTTTGTCTACCTGTTTATTTACACCCTCAAAAAAAAATATAACAGATTAGTAAGACAAGATCTTCTCTTTGTTAGTGGTATTGTGGAAGGGTTTGCCTCTTTGTGGTTGATACCAAAATCTGCAATAGACACCCAGGAAGGAGTAGATAACACGAGGAGGGATCTAGTTAAGCTTGAAGAATGGTCAAGAATTTGGCAGCTGAGCTTTAATGCCAAAAAATGTAGGGTCGTGCATTTTGGCTGCAAAAGTCCAAGGGAGCGGTACAATGTAGGGGGCGAAGTACTTCTGTCCACGAAAGAAGTGCAGGATCTGGGCATGATTGTTTCTGGTGATCTTAAAGTGGCTAAGCAGGTAGAAAAAGGCGATGGCGAAGGCCAGAAGGATACTTGGGTGTATAGGGAGAGGAATGGCCAGCAGAAATAAGGGATGCCGCCCTCTGAATAAGTTTCTGGTGCGACCTCATTAGGAGTATTTTGTGCAATTCTGGAGACCACACCTTCAAAACAGGATGTTGTAGAGGGTGGCTAATAAAATGGTTAATGGTCTTCATTATAAAGCATATGAGGACAGACTTAAAGATCTTAATACATATACATTTGATGAAAGGTGAGATAGAGGAAATATGATAGAGACGTTTAAATACCTCCGTGGCATGAATGCACAAGAGGAGAGCCTCTTGACTGAAAACCAGCTCTGCTACGACTTGGGAGTAATATGTGGAAATATTTCTTTACGGAAAGCGTGGTAGATGCGTGGCATAGTCTCCCAGTGGAGGTGGTAGAGATGAGGACAGTATCTGAAATCAAGAAAGCATGGGACAACCACATAAAATCTCTAACGGAAAAAAAGGGGACTATTGTAGTTTATATGGAAGGGCAGACTAAATAGGCCATATGGTCTTTTTCTGCTGTTATGTTTCTAACAATCACTAGGGCATGTTTTTTCTCCTGGAGGGCAGGATTGTGAAGTTGCAGGCCCAGGTATAGGGAGTTGAGGAGGGTCCCCTACCCAAAGTTTAGGACTACCTTCAGGTGCTGGGCTCTTTGGCAATCACGTTGGAGCTGGTGCCCTGGGCAAGAATGTATATTCTGGCCCTTCAAATGGACCGTCATGATGGTCTTCCCAGTTGCAGTCCACGGAAGTTCACTTTCCACTTCGGGCAGAGGCCCGAGTTGAGTTCGCGATGGTGGTTGAATTTGGAGAGGCTCGCAGCAAGGATGCCTCTCGAATCTCCAGATTGGATAGTGGTGACCATGGATGCCAGAGTGTTTGGCTGGTGCGGACATTATCTCAAGTGGCACAGGGCAGATGGAACCAAGCGGAGGGTCGTTGGTTGATCAGTCGCTTAGAGATGTGGCCAGTGCATCTGGCTTTGGAGATGTTCCTTCCACTGCTGCGTCACCGGGTGGAGTGAGTACCAGACAATGTCACAATGGTGGCATATATCAAATTGGTAGGGTAGCACTTGGAGCTCCATGGTAGCGACAGAGGCGATTATGTTGCTGCAGTGGGTGGAGGCCCAGTTGCTCTAGAATGCATATGTTCAAGGAACTGGGTGCCCTGGTTCAACCTTGACCAAGTGCAGATATGCTTTGTGCTCCCTTTGTGGCCTTGGATTGGTCAGGTCCTGGAGCGGATAGAGTTCCATCAGGGTAGAGTGGTTCTGATTGCACTGGACTGGCCTCGACATCACTGGTGCGGATCTGGTGCAGCTTCTGATAGCGGAGCCGTTTCTCTTGCCGGTGGATATGGATGTGCTTAACCAAGGGCTGCTGTGGAAGAAAGGTGTGAGTTGGTTCTCGCTTACGACTTAGCTCTTGAGAGGGCTTAGCTGAGGCACGGGGGCTATTTGCTTCCAGGTCATTGATATGTTACTGCAGACCCACAGGTGTTTGATGTCCTTGGCTTATATGCAGATATGGTGCATTTCTGAGTCGGTGCAGAGAACATGGCATTTACCCTCTTGAAGCCTCACTTCCTGATATTTTGACATTTCTGCAAGTGGTGCCTGAGAAAGGTTTAGCCTTGAGCTCCTTGAGGCTTCATGGTCAGCCTTGGTATGTTTCAGGGGTTGGATTTAGGGTCAAGCCCTGGCAGCCCATGGAGGCGATTTGTTTCCTTTGAGACATTAAGCATCTTTGTTGGTTCATGGTTCCCTTGTGGGACCTTGCTTTGGTGCTCTCGGTTTTGGGAGTGCCTCCCTTTAGGCAGCTTAGGGTAGCCACCATGAAGGACTGGACTTTGAAGGTAGTGTTGCTGGTGGCGATTTGCTCGTCCCATTGCATTTCTGAGTTCCAGGCTTTGTCTTGCAAGGAGCTGTACAAGGTATTTCTAAAGAAATGGTGGTTGTGTCCAGTTCTTTCCTTTTTACCAAAGGTGGTGTCAAGTTTTCACCTCAAAGGATTCCGAAGAGGCTCATCTGCTTCATAAGATAAAATGTTCGTAGATCTCTCAAACGGCACTTAAAAGGTGACTCAGCTCTTTCGGCGATCCAAGAGTTTTTGTCTTGTTTGGTGATTCTTGGAAAGGCAAGTTGGCCTCTAAGGCTTCTATTTCCTGATGGATCCAGGAAGCTATCGCGTCTACATATCTGTTGAAGGGGCGTCCAGTGCCCTTGGGCTCGCAGGTCCACTCTATGTAGGCTCAGGCAACGTCTTGGGTGGAGTTTGGTCTGGTTCCCCCTCAGGATTTGTGCAGCATTACCATCTGGATGTGCAGGCCCGACAGGACGTGGCCTTTGGGACCAGGATGTTGCAGGCCAGTGTCTCAGTTCCCACCTGTCGTTAGTACTGATTTGTTACATCACACTTGTCTGGACTGGACTGGAGGGATAGACTGGAAGGTGAAATTAGACCTGCTAATTTTCTTTCCTGGAGTCCCTCCAGTCCAGTTCAGGACCCACCCGGGTTGCGTTTCTCTGTGGGGTGCTGTCTCGTGTTTGCTGTTGCTGAATTAGATTCGAGTGGGTGCATCCGGGACAGCATGTGCTAGGTTTCGAGTATATCTGCTCGGTTGTCCTCAGGGTTCAGAGTCTTTGTTTTCTGTTCAAGTTTTTTTGCCAGCTTTCCAAACAGAGTAATTCCCTCATATGAGTGTAATTTTTTACTTGACAGACTGCTTTTGGGGGTTTGGAAGTGATGGAAGAAGAATTCCTCTCATTGGTTGTTTTTAGGAGAGGGCATGGCTGATGGAGAATTGGGTTGGGCTTCGTTTTCTCTGCTTTGTGAAGCTCATACTAGCTATTGTCAGTTGTCACAGGCTACTTACAGCATATTTTAAGTTGGTGTTCTCAGTCTCCACCTGCTGGTAGATACGTATAACCCACTTATCTGAACTGGACTGAAGGGGCTCCAGGAAAGAAAATTAGCAGGTAAGGTCTTATTTTACCTTGGTAAGGATGTTGTCTCTTCTGGTGTGCCGCAGGGATCTATCCTTGGTCTGGTTTTTTAAAAAAAAATTTATTTATGCAATTTTACCATAATTACAAGAAAAGCTTGTACAGAAAGGGCAGATATTAACATAAGAAAAAAATCTCCACACTACAGACAAAATAACTAAACAAAGCCCACAAGTCCTCAATTAAAAGGCAAGAGGATACATTGAGGATACAATAGCTTCTCTCAATACCTCCACAGCACAAACAGACCCTTGCCCGGCCTTTTGGATCAAGGAGCTACGCAAGGAATTCAGTCCATTCATTGCAAAACTGACAGATCTTTCCTTTACTACTGGTTCCTTCCCTACAACCCTCAAGCAAACATCAATCAGACCTTTATTGAAGAACCCTAAACTTGATCCAAAAAAAGCCGAGTCATACAGACCAATAGCTAGTATTCCCATATTAGCAAAGATACTGGAGAAAGAGGTTCAAAAACAAATTCAGGATCATATAGACTCCATAGCTCCATTAGATTATTGCCAACACGGGTTTAGAGAGTACCATGGAGTAGAGACACTTCTAACCTTCCTATTCAATAACATATTCACAGGCATGGACAACATCCGACAAGGCTTTGTGTTAATCTTTTTAGACATCGCTGCAGCCTTTGACTCGGTTCATCATGAGATTCTCCTCGGGAGACTGAAAGAAAAGGGAATTTGCAATACTGCACTTGATTGGTGCAGCTCCTATCTAAGTGGACGATGTCAATATGTGAAATCCGGAGCAGAAGAGTCCAAACAATTCCATCAAACACAGGGTGTGCCGCAAGGATCCTCATTGTCATCTCTACTTTTCAACATATACATGCAGCCCATTTGCAACATCATTAGAGCATTTAACGTGAGCTGTCTGATATATGCGGATGACATCCTCCTATATATGCCTTTCTCAACCGTTCAAATGGACCTTACTCCTATTATAGAATGTTTCAATACCATATCGGACTGGCTACAAGCACAAAACCTCCGCATCCAGCACAAGAAAACGGAGGTACTGTTCATCGCCAGCACAAGAAAACGGAGGTACTGTTCATCGCTAGAGACACAAACTTTACCCCACCAACACATATAAAGGTCAAAGAAGCGGAATTACAAACCAGAGAAACAATAAAATACCTGGGAGTCACCTTAGACAGACACCATGACATGAAATACCATATAGGCAACGTCGTGAAAGCGGTCTATTTTAAGATCCGTTCACTCAGGCATCTGCGCTCCCTACTGGAACCAGATGATTTCCGGACTATATTCCAAGCTCTGATACTACCGCACTTTGACTTTGCTAACTCCATCCTACAAGGGCTCCCGCAATCCACACTAAACCCGCTACAACTAGCCATGAATGCTGCAGCAAGGATTCTCCATGGAGCCACCAGAAGCGACCATGTGGCTCCGATTCTAAAACAGCTTCATTGGCTACCCATACACGGAAGGATTATCTTCAAAACATTAATCCTCTCATTCAAGGCCATCAAGCGCCTGTCCTCCACAGCACTTACTGATCTCATTCAAACAGTGCCCCCCAACAGAGCCAGGAGGTCAACCGCCTTAAATCTATTAACTACCCCGAAAACATTGACTAAATGCAATAACATGACAGCGAATAGGGCCTTCAGCCTTTACGTCCCCAAAATTTGGAATACACTCCCACCAAACATCCGAGCCATTGCTGACCTGACCCAATTCAGGAAGGCTATCAAATATCACCTCTTCCTCCAATACTACCCAGCCAGCGATGATTCCAGATAACACCAACTAAGAAACACAGCCAGCGTTGTTTCTAAATAACACCACCAAGAAACACTGCCTTTCTTACAGCCCATTCTCACAATGTATTTTATATTTGAAACGGACTTATTTTATACTGTTCAATTCAATCATGTTATAGGTCTTTTACGTCATGCATTTGACCTATTTCATGTTTATATTTCATGTATATAGTTCATGTATATAGTTCAACCCCCCCCTGTTATCCAAGTTTATACCCCTGTTCGATGTAAAACCAAACAGAAGTGTGTTTTGGTCATTTTGTTATACTGTGAACCGCGCTGATGCCGAATAGTGCGGTATATAAGCAACTGTAATAAATAAATAAAATAAATAAATAAGATAGGTCAAAAAATAAAGGAGAAAATTTGTTACAATGCTAATACAAGAAATGCACAGACGTGAAAGGAATACAACACATTCCGAATTAGCTCTCCTCACTAGGGGAACTACTCTGAGGAAGATCAGAAGGGGGAACCTGCACATCACGTAACGGAAGAAATAAAGGCAGCCAGTTGGGAGGATTCGAAAACCAGATAACTGTGCCCAGCTAACTTCACCAGGCACTTACATGGAAAGCAGAGGAAAAAGAGCCCTCCCAACTGGAGCACCCCAGAATGATACAGAAGAAACTGCTTCCTTCTCTTTTCGGTTGCCCTAGAAACATCAGGAAATATTCTTAGATGGGAGTCCAAAAACACTTTACATGTGGACCTAAAAAATAATCACAAGAGCCAATCTCTGTCCACCTCTAAGGCAAAGGTGACCAGCAGTGTAGCAGTCATTCCGACATCCGTAGGGGACTGTTCCAAAAAGGTAGATAAATCGAGACTGTCCGAAGATAACAGAAGATGGTCATCTTTACTGACAGGTCCAGTCTTTGCAGTTGGCAAATAGAAGGCCTTAGATATAGGTGGAACCGAATCTGCCAATATCTTTAAAGTGGTTACTAGAAACTTCTTAAAAAGTTCCAGGGCAGACACCGAAGGAACCTTAGGAAAGTTCAGTATTCTTACGTTTTGACTCCTTGCTGTAAGTATTCCAACCTCCTATGCATAACCACAGAATCTTTGACAAAGGCTTGGGAAGCATCCTGAACCTGCCCCAACTGGCCCTCAAAAAAGGCCATTTTGGCAGTCAACTCATTCTGTCCCAATTCATATAATTTCAATTGTTGCCCAAACATTTGAAACTGCTGCAGTATAGACTGAAGCTGTGCTGTAATATTGAGTTGCATGGACGAAAAGGCATCCCACAAATTATCAAGAGAAACAACGTCGGGTCTCACCAAAATGTGCTCAGGACCTCTCCCACCAAACTGAGACAAGTCATCCAAGGATATCGGAGGCAGCTCTCCCACAGCGTATAAAGATGAAATCAGCCCCTCTTCTACCTTCCTCCACGCCAGAAAGTAAAGCCGGAGACACCAGCACCGGTTGGCTTCCTCCAGGGCTGGATGGCTACACCAGGACCTCTGAAGCAGGCTTCCCACCTCACTCACGCCAGCAACCAGCTTCCCAGGCAAGGACTTCACTTCCGGCTGCACCGGCGGTATTCGGAGCTCCGGGCTGAGGGAAACCTCTAGCCCCTTCGGTGCTGGGAGACCTTCCTTCCGCCCCACCAGCGCACAGCAGGCGCCCAGGAGCTGACTCACCCCTCCCAGTGGGCTTGACAAACACATCCATAGGCCCGCTTAATGCTGACTTTTCTGCTGCCGGGATCTCCTCCGTCGACATAGCCGCCAGCTTAGCTTTCCTCTTCCTGCCTGCATGCGGCATCAGGAGGGCTTACCCATGCGAACAAAAGACAGGTAATGAGGGAAGAATTAGAAACGGAGGAGCACCGGAGCAGTGTCAGCAGCCGTCCGTGACCACCGCCATCTTGCCTGTTTTTTATCGATCCGATTCTTTTTAACATCTTTGTTAGTGATACTGCAGAATGGCTGTCAGGTAAAGTTTGCTTATTTTCAGATGATACCAAAATCTGCAATAGAGTAGACACCCAGGAAGGCATATAGGCTTCTCCAGAAGGTTTCTGTTTCAGCCCTTGGTTGATGTTTTTACCATATTAATGCTCTTTCCCAATTCCCCATAGAACTGTTTTGGGTTCTCTCTAAATAGTTTATTTTGATATCTTTCTTTTCTGTTTTCTTCATATCTTCATAGTTTGTGCACTTCTGTGCCTCCCAAAAGCTTCCACTAGAAGCTGGGAAGCGTTCACACGTGGCTCCGAAGGAGGACACCCATATGCAAGGGCTTCATTCCTGCCTGTCCAAGGAGAAAGAGAATATTGGAGAGCAAGAGGCCATATGGGCGTCCCCTTTCAAGAAGAACAGCAGTAGCAGCAGGAAGCTTGTCACATTCCAGTAGTATACCATGATCTTTTCCTTGGGACAGCCTCCTTCCAAAAAGGAGGAAAACTAATTATTTGCTTATGCTACACCAGGAAGCCCTCTGCTGTCATATGAACAGTATTATGAAGCTATTAAGCACATGTCATCATATACTCCTAGGGAAATTCTTGCTATGCAGGATTCTGTGCAGACACAGACATCAGAGAGCAGTGAGGCAGGCTCAGAGTGCACAAAAGCCTGCCTCACTGTTCACTGCTCACTGCAGCACAGCCGCAGGAGCGTTTCCCTTTGCTCCCACGGCTGTGCTACACTTCAGATGCCAACATGTGGAAATTAGAGCTTCTGCTAATTTGTTTTCATGGAAACCCTCCAATCCAGTCCAGACAATTGGGTAGTGTCCGCCCACCAGCAGCTGGAGACTGACATGCAAATTTTTTCTGGTGATGTTAACCCCCTAAGCCTAGAGGACCTTCTCTCTTCCTGCCCAGTATCACTCTGCCAAAGCAACTGTACAGCACTGTCCCAAACAAAAGGTAACAACTATAAACTAAAGCTAACGCACGCTCCACATAAAAACCCACAACACAACTGCAAAGCACAGTAGAGCATGTCCCAACGCTTCTCTCCGAAGCGCTTCTTGATCAGCATTTGTCGTCTTATTTGCTTGTTTCTCTTTTCTTTTTCATCTTGCTTGGGCAGCCAAAATACTGGAGCCTCACGTCGGATCCGAGAACAGACCGTAAGAGCAATGAATCGCAGTTCTCCACCTGAACCGGATCCTGTCAGCTCAGCTCTCAATCCAGGCTACTCGCCAGCTACACAATCCAGATACTAAGGTGGGTCCTGGACTGAATTGGAAAGACTCCATGAAATCAAATTAGCAGGTAAGCTCTAATTTCCCCTTCATCCACATCTGTCCAATCCAGTCCAGACAGTGATGTACCACTGCAGTAGCTAACGATGGGAGGGACCTGAGAGTCCCGTTCGCAACACCTGAGCGCCAAAACGCACCTCCACACCCCTATCCAAACATTCAAACAATAATGCTTTGTGAACACAATGCAAAGAAGACCACATCACTGCCCTAAAGGATGTCCCCTGGTGGTACCAAACTAACCTCCACCCAGGAAGCTGCCTGAGATCTTGTGAAATGCGCTCGCAACCCCTCCAGCACCAACAGGCGCGGAATTAGATAAACCCAGGCAATCGCTCCTTTAACCCACTGAGAAATCAAAGCCTTGGATACAGCCTCCCCACGCCGAGGACCACCAAACAAGATAAAAAAAGTCAGACTTCTGGGAGGGCTGCATACGCTTCAGAAGCATAGAAGCATAGAAACATGATGACAGAAAAAGACCACAAGGCCCATCTAGTCTGTCCTTCCAAAACAACAACTACAACAGTCCACTTTTTACCTTTAGAGATCCTCTGTGTTGGTCCCATGCTTTTTTGAATTCAGTTACTGTCCTCATCTCTACCACCTCCACTGGGAGACTATTCCACGGATCCACTACTCTTTCCGTAAAGAAATATTTCCGCATATCACTCCTGAATCTATCTCCCTTCACCCTCATCCCATGTCCCCTCGTCGCAGAACTTGCTTTCAATTGAAAGAGGCTCTCTCCCTGAACATTTATGCCACGGAGGTATTTAAACATCTCAATCATATCACCTCTATCCCGCCTTTCCTCTAAGGTGTACATATTAAGATCCTTAAGTCTGTCCTCATATGCTTTATAATGAAGACTACTAATCATCTTAGTAGCAACCCTCTGCACCGACTCCATCCTGTTCACATCCTTTTGAAGGTGCGGTCTCCAGAATTGCACACCATACTCCAAATGAGGTCGCACCAAAAACTTATACAGAGGCATTATCACCTCCTTTTTTCTGCTAGCCATTCCTCTCCATATGCACCCAAGCATCCTTCTAGCTTTTGCCGTCGCCTTTTCTACCTGTTTAGCTACTTTAAGATCATCGGACACAACTACGCCTAGGTCCCGCTCTTCTTTAGTGGACAAAAGTACTTCACCTCCTATGCTGTATTGCTCCCTTGGATTGCTGCAGCCCAAATGCATGACCTTACATTTTTTAACATTAAATCCCAGCTGCCAAATTCTAGACCATTCTTCAAGCTTAGCTAGATCCCTCCTCATGTTATCTACACCTTCCTGGGTGTCTACTTTATTGCAGATTTTGGTATCATCCGCAAAGAGGCAAACCTTACCTGACAGCCCTTCCGCTATATCACTAACAAAGATGTTAAAAAGAATCGGACCAAGGACAGATCCCTGGGGCACACCACTGGTAACATCCTTCTCCTCAGAGTGAGCAACACTCTCCGAAACTCAAGACAATGTAACAGAGGGTCTCCTTTCTCTTCTTGCGAACCTGCAAACACCAGGAGAGAAACCACCTGGTTGACATGAAACGGAGACCATCTTAAGCTAAAAAGAAGGAACGGTTTGAAGAACCACGCTTTCCTTAGACATTAACAGGAACGGCTCCTGATAGGACAAAGCCTGCAACTCAAAAATGCAATGGGCTGAGCAAATAGCCACCAAGAAAACCACCTTTAGGGTCAGATCTTTAAGAGAGGCTTGACTCAGGGGCTCAAATGGAGCTGTGACCAAGCCTGATAACACCATATTCAAATCCCAAGGAGGAACGACTGCACACATCGGTGGCCTAAGCTGCTTCACGGCCCGCAGAAATCATGTAACATCCGGGTGAGACGCCAAAAAGATGGCCCCTGAAACATATCCCTGCAGCAGGCCAAAGCAGCTATCTGCACCTTCAGAGAATTCAGGGCCAACTCCTTATCCAGACCATCCCGCAAAAAGGCAAGGATGTCAACCACAGACACCCCAAAGGTCGCCGACCTCTCTCATCACACTAGGCTTCAAAACACCCACCAAATTCGAATGTAAGACAAAGGTGGACCTCTTCCTGGCCTTCAACAGTGTGGTAATCACTCTAGCGGAATAACCCCACTTCAGACGCACCCGCTCAGGCCACAAGCAAGAAATCGATCCACCTGCAGCATTCGTATCAGCCCCTGCAAGAGCAGGTCGGGTGTTTGTGGCAGCTGCTACAGTCTGTCCATCACCAGATCGACCAGATCTGCATACTATGGATGCGGAGGCCAACTGGGCACCACTAGGATCACGCGACCATGATGCTCCGCAACGTGATGCAGCACCCAACTGATCAGAGCCCAGGGAGGGAACACAAAGAAGCCCCTCCACTGGCCAGCACTGAACCAAGGCATCCAAATCTTCCGATATTCACTCCCATCTTCTGCTGTAGAAGTGGCCTACCTTGGCATTGTCTGAGGTTGCCATGAGATCCATGACCGACCGACCAACCCCAACACCACACAATGCTTGCGAACACTAAATCCACAGAGTCCACTCTGCCGCATCTATACGATGGTGACCGAGATATTCAGCTTGGTTGTTTTCCTTTCTGGCCATGTGTGCAGCTTGGCCCAATGCAGGAGAGACGCTACCTCCGTTGCCAGCAGCGCACTTCCTGTTAATATACGCCACCTCTGAGGCATTTGTGCAACCCTCCAAGAGATCCACAAAGTGCTGCAGCGCCATCCAGAGCATCCGAATTTCGAGCCGATTGATGGACCAGGAGCTCTCCTCCATTGACCACTCCCCCTGAGCCACTTGCGAGTGATAATGCGCTTCCCAGCCATTCAAACTGGCATCCAAGGTTATCCAAATCGGGCTGCTCCAGTGACACTCCCTTTGTCAAATTGCTTCTCTGCAACCAACACTGCAACTCTATCTTTATACGCCCCGGGCACTGAAACCTGCAATATAAAGGAGTAGTGCTGGGGTGACCATCTTGAGAGCAAGACCCTCTGCAGAAGTCACATATGAAATCTGGCCCAGAACACCAAGTCTAGCACCTCCACCATCAGTCCGAGCACCTTCAGGTAATGTAATGCCACGCCAATGGACTCAAGATCCAGAAAAATTGTTGCAACAGGGCATGGAGCTTGAGAACTCGCTCCTCTGTCAATGAAACCAGTCCAGGTACCATGTCAAACCAGTCTTCCAGGTAAATCAACTGTAGGGACAGGACCAACTTGCTCTTCACAGAGTTAACTACCCATCCCAAACTCTGCAGAAAAGCTATCACCTTCAGTGTCATTTCCTGACTTTCTGCCCTTGTCTTGGCCGGAATGAGCCAATCTTCTAAGAAGGGATGGACGAGGACACCTGCTTTTGCACAGCGGCCGCCGCCACTACCATCACTTTGGTAAACATTCAAGGGGCTATCGCAAGGCCGAAGGGCAGCGCATGGAACTGGAAGTGACCCATAAATGTTGCAAACCTGAGGTGGTTTTGATGCTCTGGGCATATCAGGATATGGAGCTCGTCTCTGTCAAGTCAAGGGCAGTGAGGAACTCGCTCTTCTGTACGGCTACCATCACAGACAATATTTCCATGCAGAACCTTGGTGCCCACCAACGCCGCGCTTACGTGTTTGAGGTCGAGGATGGAATGGAAAGTGCCCTCCTTCTTGGGCACTATAACATTTATTGACTATTTCCCTAAGCTGCACTGGCCTGGTGGCACAGGAACCACAACCTCTAGGGCCAGCAGGTGTTGCAGCGTCATGCAGACCACTTGTCTCTGTCCTGGGGCCATACACCGAGACAGCACGAAGGCCTCCTGAAGGGGATGCTGAAACTCTTAAGGCGTAACAGCAGCAAATAACCTCCAGAACCCACTGATCAGAGATTATTTCGGCCCAAGACTGGTAGAAATGCCAGAGGGATCCACTGATGCATTCTGCCGACTCCTGGAACCTCCTCGCTTCATTGTGGCTTTCTGGTCACCCCATAGAACTCTGTGTAATAGTCACGGCTGGTACCTCTACCTCAAAAGGACTGTCCCCTGAATGGGAAACCAAGTAGCCCTGAAACGACAGATGTCCCTGGCTCCTCCCCGTGACGAGGTAGACTGCCATTTGCTGCCACGAGGCTTGTCTGCGGGCAACTTGCCTTCTTTCAACTCCCCTAGGTCCTTAACTAGTAAGGGGCTAACCAAAGAGCAGCTTACCCTTAAAGGGTAGCTTGCTCAAACGGACCTTGGAGGAAACATCTGCTGACCACTTTAACCAGAGAAATTGACACGCCACTACTACCAATGCCATACTCTTGGATGAGGATCATACTAAGTCATAACAGTCAGACAAATAGGCTGTGGCTGACTCCAGTTTAGGGACCTCCACGGGATCCGAGCCAGAGCCCTGGAGGAGTCCTGGCAGCACCTGCACCCATCACATGCAGGCTCGGGCCACATAAGCCCCACAAATGGAGCCTGTAATGATAAAACATTGACTTCAAACGCCTCCAACCGGCGGGGTCTGGTGGGTCCTTGAGGGCCCTACCACCCTCCACCGGGATCATGGTCTTCTTGGTCACCACCATGACCAAGAAATCCATCTTGGGGTTCTGAAGTTCCTCCTCCTCTGCTGGCATAACGGGATAGAGACGAGCCATCACACCCCCCCCCCCCCCCCCCGAGCACAGCCTCAGAGACCTCCCACTCCATCATCTGCATAACAGCCTTACGGACGGAGAAAGGAAGGTTCAATGCCGCCAGTGATAGTGAAATCAGTGACATCAACTCTTCTTTACGGAAGACTTTCACAATTGTGGGGTCCTCCCCTGTGGAGCGGTCCCTCCTCCCCAAAACCCAGGGCTCCCAGGTCATCCTCAGTGACAGAGGGGCCCTCCCCCACAGTGTTTTCTCCCCCACCCCATCTCTGTGCTCAACTCTGCGTCCTGCTCGGTTACAGAAGGCAGGGAGCGCTTAGGGGCTACTGTACTCCCAGCGGGAAGTGCTGCCCCCAAGATCTGACCTTGTTCCAATCTGCATGCTTTATGAAAGAGCAGTACAAATTCTGGAGAAAATAGAGACGCTTCCCCTTGCACTCTACTGCCTGCCTTCTGGGAATCCTGGCACTCTGTTTCTAATGATGAGGATGAAGGACTGACCAGCGCACAGGCCACGACAGTCCCTGTGCCCGCCGACAAAATGGCCGCCGGAGATTCTGCACAGGAAACTTTCTGCCTGGCTGGAGAGGAGGCAGAGGCCGATTTCATGTTCCTGGCTTGCCGCGTTTACCGCTGATCTGCCAGGCAACACCCCCAGCCCCTCCTGCCTTTGCTCCACATTTCAGTTCTCCCTTTAACAAGTGTGGCAAAAGTAGTCTGTGCTGGCATGCACCACATGCGGCACAGACTACTTTTGAGCTCAGCATCAGGGTCACCGATGTACCAAAACCAATTAACCCCACTTTTGCAGCCTGCCGATCGTGATGCGCCCCAGAGGCCCCCTACCACACAGTAGCACCAACCGGGATCCTGATTAAACGGTCTGCTGCAGTCGGGAGACCCGATGCCGAATCAACGGCTCACGGGTACTCCACAGAAGTCTCTCCCTACCTACCGAAGGGCTCCAGGTTTGCACACCTTTTTTTTTTTTCGTTTGATTTTGTTGCTCGAAACATCTGGGCAGTGAGACCTCCATTCAGGACACTAACTGTGCAGTCCATGTCTGCCAAATTTCTCTACACATGGGGTGACTTTAAAAGCAGTCACTCACTCCAAAGAAGTCTGCCTACCAGCTGCTGGAGACTGAAGATACTGGCAGGAAGAGAGCAAATCCTCTAGGTTTAGGGGGGGCGACATCACCAGAAAAAATTTGCGTATCAGTCTCCAGCTGCTGGTGGGCAGATAATACCCAATTGTCTGGACTGGATTGGAGGGACATGAATGAACACTGTTTTAAAAAAAAAAAAAAGTCAACAGAAGCTTTTCCTGTCCTAGCAAGAAACAGGAGGTGCTTTTTGTTGACCTTTTCAAAACAGTGATGCCAGCATCGGAAGTGTAGCACAACCATAGGAGTGAAGGGACATGCTCCGGTGGCTGTGTTTCAATGCCATGATCGGGCAGAGATGAGTGGCTGGAGCTGGAAGTTGACTGATGGAGAGTCGGGGGGGGGGAGGGGAGGGTGAATGGGGGCTGAAAAGGGACTGCTGGTGATTCGGGATCTTCCTAAAAGTTAGAGGAAGACAGAAGGGGTGGAAGAGAATGCTTGGGTGTTAGGGAGAGACCTGTTATTTACACCTGGTGGAATTCTGCATAAAAATTAAGTACTAATAAAACATGCAGGATTTTAAAATACCATGTGCAGAATTTTCTGAATTTTTGCGCAGAATTCCACCCCCTCCCCCCCCCCGGTGCAATCATAATTCAATCTCTCTATATCCGAGGTGTCATTCTGCATATGTTTTCATAAAGTCTACTTCACAGCTCAATATACTTGTTACTATTACTTCCACTTACCTGTATCTTTATCCTTAGCTTTGTAAACCTGTCCGTATGTTCCTTCTCCAATAATTCCAATGATGTCAAATTTGTCAACACATCGCTTTCCCCAGTCTGTTTCGGTCTGTCTCCTCTCACCATATCGAGGACAACAAATTCTGAGAAGGGGGATGAGGTGGAAAAAAAAACCAGTTATGCAAAGAGGTAGATATTTATAGGACGAGGCTTCTTATTTTCTCAAACCTACACAGCATTGTAAACATATATATTCTATGCATTCTGACACTGGTAGAGCAAACATGGTGACAGTTTACTTACAAGATAATGCCCTTCCCTTGAGTCCTGCTAAACCAGTCCAGACGAGTTGGGTTTCCTTACCAGCAGAACAGTGAAGACAAAAAGGTGAAACATCCAGGTTTTTGATGACATCATCGGGCCTTAATCATCCAGAGTCACTAGGGGCAAACCCAGTATTCATACCCAAGCACATGGCAAGGAATCTCAAACCTCACACGAACCTCAACGCAAATAACAACGTTCAACAGAACAGGAAAGATAACTATGCACAGGATCAGCTCGAACAGAAGGCTCGTCAGAGGGTTATGGGCCCACAGGGCCAAACACTCAGATGACAGCAGACCAATTAGAAAGCTACTGCAGTACAGTAAATAAATACAAGGTCCAGGAAAGGGCGCTGGACTGGCTAGCAGGACTCAAGGATAGGACATTATCTGGTAAGTAAAACGTCATCTTCCATATCATCCTGTGTTGCCACCCAACAAATGTCTGAGGGAGCTACTGAGCTATGCTCTATCCACAAGAAAGCTTGTGTATAATTTATTTATTTATTTATTTTATTTATTTACATTCTCTTATATACCGCGCTATTCTGCATCAGTGCGGTTTACATTGAACAAACTGAAATTACATTGAACAGGGCATTATAACTTGGAGATAACTATTCTACAGGGAACATGGGCTATGGAGGGTTAAGTGACTTGCCCAAGACCACAAGGAGCACCTGTGGGACTAGAAACCCCAGTCCTTCCGGCCCAAGGTTGCTGTCCTCTAGTGGGATTTGAACCCCTGACCTTCCGGCCTGAAGTACCTTGCCCCAACCACTAGGCCACTCCTCCACTCCACTTTTTGAAAGTTACAAACTTTTCGTAAGTCGGACCATATAATGCCAATTCCGTAACAGATAAATTAAGGAGGCCATTGCCTTGGCGTATAACACCCCAATGCAGACTTGTCAGCCGCATCACCTTTACACGGTCCGGAAAAACAGCATAAAAAGATGGTCCGACTTACAAAAAGTTTGTAACTTTCAAAAAAAACGGAGAAACACCCTCTGGTGTGATTATACAGACCTCCCTCACAAGAGGAAGAGGTGGACAGAGAGTTAATTGAAGACATACGCAGCATTGCTAGGAAAGGGGAAGTGCTACTGATAGGAGATTTCAATATGCCAGATGTTGATTGGCACATTCCTGCTGCAGTATCATCTGGAAGTAAGGAGATCCTGGATTCTCTACAGGGAGAACTATTCAGGCAATTGGTAAAAGACCCCACACGTAAAGGGACCATACTGGACTTGGTGCTTACCAATGGTGAAAGTGTTTCTGATGTTGTAGTGGGAGATCATTTTGCATTCAGTGATCACCAGATGGTGTGATTCAGTATTAGGACTAGGGTTGTTAGAATCCATTCCAAGGTGATGATCTTAGACTTTAGGAAGACTAACTTGAGACCGCACCTTGAATACTGTGTGCAATTCTGGTCGCCGTATCTTAAAAAGGATATAGCGATTTTAGAAAAGATACAGAGAAGAGCCACCAAAATGGTAAAGGGGATGGAAGGATACTCCTATGAAGAAAGGCTAAAAAGGTTAGGGCTCTTTAACCTGGAAAAAAGACGGCTGAGGGGAGATATGATAGAAGTCTATAAATTAATGAACGGAGTGGAACGGGTAAACGTAGATCAATTGTTTACCTTATCAGAATATAGAAAGGCTAGGGGACATGCAATGAAGCTACAGGGTAAACTATTTAAGACCAATAAAGAAAATATTTTTTCACTCAACATGTAATCAAACTCTGGAATTTGTTACCGGAGGATGTAGTAAACGCTGTTAGTGTAGCTGGGTTTAAAAAAGGTTTGGACAAGTTCCTGGAGGAAAGGTCCATAAACCATTATTAAGAAGTGACCGAAGATATCAATGCTTGACCCAGTACAAGCATTGTGGAACTTGTGTCTCTTGGGGAAACTGCTAGGTACATATGACCTGGATTGGCCACTGTTGGAAACAGAATACTGGGCTTGATGGACCTTGGTCTGACCCAGTATGGCATATCTTATGTTCTTAACTTTGCGAAGATGGGCCAATACCTCAGGGAGTCGTTAGTGGGATGGGAACAGCTGGGGGATGTAGAAAAACAGTGGGCAAAACTGAAAGGGGATATTTTAAGGGCAACCAACCTTTTTGTTAAAATGGTAAATAAAGGCAAAAGGAAAAGGAGACCGCTATGGTTTTCTAAGGAAGTAGCAGAAAAAGTGAAGAAAAAGAGGGAGGCCTTTATGAAATACAAGAGATCACAGAGAGAGGAAGACAGGTATTTGGAAAAACTTAGAGAAGCTAGCAAAGTAGTCAAGAAGGCAAAGATTCAAAAGGAGGAGGAAATAGCCAATGCAATAAAATGGGGGGATAAGACATTTTTCAGATATATTAGTGAGATGAGGAAGGGCAAAAATGGTATTGTTAGATTCAAGGGTGCAGGGGAGGAATATGTAGAAGCTGATAAGGATAAAGCGGAATTGCTTAACAAATATTTTTGTTCTGTGTTCACAGATGAAGAACCAGGAGCAGGACCTCAGAAAACACCCACAAATAGGAACAGAAGCGAGGGACATCTTGAACAATTTTCAGAAGACTGTGTTCGTGAGAAACTAGCTCAACTTAAAGTAGACAAAGCGATGGGACCGGATGGGATACACCCTAGACTACTGAGGGAACTTGGGGACGTTCTAGCAGCTCCACTGACTGACATTTTCAGTGCCTCGGAGTCGGGAGTGGTGCCAAAGGACTGGAGAGAGGCTCATGTGGTGCCTTTACACAAAAGCGGAAGTAAGGATGTGGTTGAAAACTACAGGCCGGTTAGTTTAGCTTCGGTGGTGAGTAAATTATTGGAAACGCTGCTGAAAGAGAAAATAGTAAGGTTTCTGGAGTCCAGCGGATTACAGGATCCGAGGCAGCATGGATTCACCAGAGGCAGGTCTTGTCAGACAAATCTGATTGATTTCTTTGACTGGGTGACCAGGGAGTTGGACCGAGGGAGAGCTCTAGATGTGGTGTATTTAGATTTCAGTAAAGCACAGTTACTTACCTGTAACAGGTGATCTCTGGGAACAGCAGGAATTAGTCCTCACATATGGGTACGTCGGAACCGACGGAGCCTGCGCGGGAAAGCTCCCCAGCAAGGAAGCTTTTGGGGCCTCCCACTGCACATGCGCGCTGCCTTCCCGCCTTCCTGACCAGCTCTCCTCAGTTCGAGTTTATAGCTGAGACAATAGAGAGAGGAAAGGAAGATAGATAGAAGATACAACTCCTAGGGGAGGTGGGTGGGTTGTGAGGATTAATTCCTGCTGTTCCCAGAGATCACCTGTTACAGGTAAGTAATTGTGCTATCTCCAGGAACAAGCAGGAATAAGTCCTCACATATGGGGACTCCCTAGCTAAGATGCCTGGGAGATCCCCCTCCAAGGGTTCGCCATCTTCGTATGGATCTCAGGCATCCATCCTGGGAAGGTGGGCAGGAGTTGTTCAAGTATGGAACAGGTGTTTGAGGACAGCCTGACCAAACAAGGCATCCCGGCGGGAGTCCTTGTCCAAGCAGTAATGGGCTGTGAAAGTATGAACCGAGGCCCATGTGGCGGCTCGACAGATCTGATCTATGGATACAGAGTGAAGATGAGCCATAGAAGTGGCCATGGCTCTCACATTGTAAGCTGTGACATGGCCTTCCAGAGAAATGTTTTTACTCTGGTAAGCAAAGGAAATACACTGAGCAATCCAATTGGAAAGTGTACGTTTGGAGACTGGAAGTCCCAAATGAGAAGGATCAAAAGCCACAAAAAGTTGGGAAGACTTTCGATGTGGCTGAGTCCTGTTGAGGTAAAAGGCGAGAGCTCTTTTACAATCTAGAGTATGAAGGTTCCTCTCTGCACTGGATGCATGAGGAGCTGGAAAAAAGACAGGTAGATATACCTCTTGATTAAGATGAAAAGGCGAGACCACTTTGGGCATAAAGTGGGGATTCGTCCTGAGGACCACCTTATCATGATGAAACCTGGTATAAGGTGGATGAGCAACCAAGGCTTGTAGTTCACTGATGCGGCGAGCCGAAGTGACTGCAATAAGGAAAATGACCTTCCAGGAAAGAAATTTCAAGGAGGTAGAAACCAACGGTTCAAAAGGTGGCTTCATAAGCTGACCTAGAACTAGGTTCAAATCCCATGCTACCGGAGGAGGCCGGATGGGAGGTTTAGTTAGAGTCAGGCCTCTCATGAACCTTGAAATAAGAGGATGAGAGGAGACAGGTTGTCCATTTATAGGTTGTAAAGATGCTGCAAGAGCACTCAAATGGACTCTTACTGAATTCGTCTTAAGGCCTGCATTGGAAAGATGCAGGAGATAGTCTAATAGAGAATTCAAAGGAAGTGCTAGAGGGTCAAGCGTTTCCATTTGAAAGCATAGGAACGCCTCGTGGAGGGTTTCCTAGAAGCATGAAGGATATCTTTCACTGGCTGAGAAAGACTGAAGTCATGAAGGCTTAGGCCTTCAGTAACCAAGCTCTGAGGTGTAGGGACTTGGGGTTTGGGTGCCACAAAGTCCCCTCTTCCTGAGAGAGAAGGTCTGGCGCAGCTCCCAGGTCCAGGGAGGGTCCCTGGGAGAGATGCAGAAGTAGAGGGAACCACACTTGGCGTGGCCAGCGTGGAGCTATGAGGATCATCGATCCGTGATCCCTCTGGAGTTTGAACAGAGTCTTGGGAATCAAAGGAATGGGTGGAAAGGCATATAGGAATTCCTGACCCCAATGCAGGAGAAAGGCGTCGTTGGCCTGAGCTCCCTGACACGGAGTCCTGGAACAGAACCGGGGAGGTTTGGCATTCCACGGACTTGCAAAGAGGTCTATGTCCGGGGTTCCCCATTCCTGAAAGATTCTGCCTATCTGGTCCATATGTAGGGACCATTCGTGTGGAAGCAGAACTCGACTGAGTCTGTCTGCCCGAGAGTTTTGAACCCCTGGAAGATATACTGCCAGAAGATGAATTTGATGCTCTCTGGCGAAGGCCCATAATCTGAGAGCTTCGTTGCAAAGCGACAGAGAGCCTGTCCCTCCTTGTTTGTTTACGTACAACATGGCCACCTGATTGTCTGTCTGAACTAGGACGGTCAGGTTGACAAGGAGGGTATGAAAGACTTTGAGGGCAAAGAAGATTGCTCGCAGTTCCAGGAGGTTGATATGAAGGGTGGTCTCCTGTGGAGACCAAGTACCCTGAGTGGAGAGGGATTGTAGATGGGCTCCCCACCCTGTTTGGGAGGCATCTGTTGTGAGGGTTGCTTGGGGCAACAAAGGTTGGAAGGGGGCCCCCAACAACAGATTCTTGGTGGACATCCACCATTGGAGGGACCAAAACAGATGCTTTGAGGTGAGTATTTGGTCGGAGAGCGCTCCTGATGCCTGAGTCCACTGGGTGGCCAAGGTCCATTGAGCTGCTCACATATGAAGTCGAGCGTAGGGCACCACATGTACCGTGGAGGCCATGTGGCCCAAAAGTCGCAGCATTTCTCTGGCTGTCAAGTGACTGCTGGACTGAGCTTGGGAGGCCAAGCACACCAGACGTTGGCCCCGGACTTGAGGTAGGTAGGCCCTTGCAGTGGTGGTGTCCAACTGGGCCCCTATGAATTCCAGAGACTGAGTAGGGATAAGTTGAGACTTGGGAAGGTTTATCACCAGTCCCAGATACTGCAGAATGTGCCTTGTGCGGTCCAGGGAAATCTGGGCCTCTGACTGAGATGGAGCTCGGATGAGCCAGTCGTCCAGATATGGGAATACAAAAATTCCCAGACCTCTTAGAAATGCGGCAACAACTGCCATGCATTTGGTGAACACTCTTGGAGCAGAAGCTAGACCGAAGGGAAGTACTCTGTACTGGAAATGTTTTCCCTGAACCAGAAATCTTAGATATTTTCTGTGGGATGGGTGGATGAGTATATGTGTGTACGCATCCTTGAGATCTAGAGAACAAAGCCAATCCTGACTCTGAAGGTATGGAAGGAGAATGCCTAGAGAAAGCATTTTGAATTTCTCCTTGTACAGAAATTTGTTCAATTATCTCAGATCTAGGATAGGTCTGAATCCCCCTGTCTTCTTTGTTATGAGAAAATAAGGGGAGTAGAATCCTGTCCCTTGTTGAAGAAGAGGAACCTCCTCTATTGCCCCTTGGGCAAGGAGAGAAGAGACTTCCTGATCCAACAGGACCAGGAGAGATGGGGGAGAATTGAAGTGCCTCACCATGGTATATGGAGGAAGGTTGGAAAAATGAAGTTTGTAGCCCTCTCTGATGATAGAGAGGGTCCATTGCTCTGATGTAATTTGCTCCCATCTGGGAGCAAAGTGAGCTAACCTTCCGGGAATGGTGAGGGGCTCTGGTTGTTCTAGAGCCAGAAATGTTAAGTTCTCTAGGGGCAAGTCAAAACCCCTGAGGGGGTTGAGCCTGCTGAGGAGTGGCAGACGCTGCAGGCTTTGACCTTGCCTGTTTAGGTTGCTGACGTTTAGCAGCAAAGCGAGGCTGAGAAGATTGTTGGCCAGTATTTGTGGAAAATCTGGCCTTCTTGTAGTAAGGCCTCTTGAAAGACTTTTTCTTGGCAGGAGTAGAGGTAGACTTAGAAAGTCTATCCAATGTAGCATTTTCTGCGTCCATTTGAGTGGCTTTAATTTGCCAGTCTTTACCAAATAAGTTCTCACCTGTACAGGGCAGATTCCGTAAGCCATCCAGGACCCAGGGTTCTAGGTCAGAGGCCTGGAGCCAAGCAAGTCGTCAGGCTGCAATGGCAATACCCGAAGCTCTACCGGCACCTTCAAAGGAATCAAAGGCTGCTCTGTTGGAGAACTTAGAAACATCTAGAAGCTGTTTCACCAGAGAAATGAACTCCTCCTTTCTATCCTCAGGGATAAAGGTGGCAAAATGCTGCACCTTTAGGGCAAGTTCCCTTAGAAACATGCCCATATACAGACTATATGAATTAATCCTGGCTATAAGCATACTAGCCTGGAAAATTTCCTACCAAAAGAGTCTAGGGTCTTACATTCTCGCCCTGGAGGGGTAGAAGAGTGCCTTTTGGTACTCTTAATCTTTTTCAGTGCAGACTTCACCACAATGGAATGGTGAGGCAACTGAGTCTTTTGAAAACCAGGAGAAGGAGGGACCCGGTACATGGTGTCCAACCGACGAGAATAAGGAGACAACGTTAGAGGAGCCTCCCATAAGTCCATCAAGTGTTCTTGAAGGATTTCATGGATAGGCAGGGTGACTGCCTCTTTAGGAACCTTAGGGTATCCTAAAATATCCAATTTCTTTGACCTAGGTTCTTTTTCAGAGGATGTGGTAATAGAAAGTCCTTTAGCTAGCTCTATAATGAAGTCTTGAAAGGACAAATCCTCTGGTGGAGACATTCTCCTCTTTGGGGAAGAAGGGTCTTCATGAAGAACTAGAGACAGCTCATCAGAGTCCTCAGAAGAGTCAAAATCCTCAGAAGAATCAGAGTATTCTCTATCTGCTTCCAACGCACGATACGCATACCGATCGGTATCGACATCGGGCGTACCGGGTAAGGGATCGGTATCGGGTAAAAACCCGGATCCGGTATGCGGAACCGATCTGTGTTTGGAAGTGGATGTCTCGGTTCCGGTATGGGAGATGATACCAGAACCGGACCCGGTACCGCTGAACGCGGTACCGAGGGCGTCGCAGCATTAATAAAAGCCAGCATGGCCTGCTGCATGGTCTGAACAGTACTGCTCATAGACGCCACTGCTGACTGGATGTCGGTACCGGTATGGGCCGGTACCCCAGAGCAGTCTAACAGGTGATCAGTCGAGGCAGTGCCATCAATGTCAACCTGTAACCCCATAGATGGTGCTTTGGAAGCCAGAGCTTCCCGCCGGGGTTGTTTGGCTGGGGCAGGATCCTCAGACTCAAAAGTGAGAGCTTCTCGATGCTTTGAAGGAGATTTGCTCTTTGAGGACCTGCCCGAAGAAGGTTTGGTTACCTGAGATCCATCCGGAGAGGAAGACCTGGATGACTGTGATGCTGGATTATCTGAAGCAAACAGCACATGGAATTTGTTGGCCCGGTTCTGCAAACCACGTTTAGACATCTGGGAGCAGGATGGGCAGTCCGGAATGGAGTGGTCAGGTCCCAAACATTTAAGACACCATTCATGGGTGTCTGTGACAGAAACAACAGCACTACACTTGGTACACTTCTTAAAACCAGGGGCTGGTTTCTCCATGAGGAGAATTTGCGTAGGCCTAACCGAAGTCACCAAGATGTGCAAGATAAAGATTTTTTTTTTTTTTTAAAGAAAAGAAAAGAGAGACCGGCGGTACCGGTTTCGGTATGGGGAAGGCAGGTACGCGGTCTAAAGAAACAAACTAAAACAATAATTTCTTCAGCGGTGACAGGAACACGACCTGCTGGCTCCGCGGAAAAAGAGAAACTGAGGAGAGCTGGTCAGGAAGGCGGGAAGGCAGCGCGCATGTGCAGTGGGAGGCCCCAAAAGCTTCCTTTCTGGGAAGCTGGGGAGCTTTCCCGCGCAGGCTCCGTCGGTTCCGACGTACCAATATGTGAGGACTTATTCCTGCTTGTTTCTGGAGATAGCCTTTGACACTGTTCCTCACAGGCGACTTATAAACAAACTGAGCACCCTAGGGATGGACCCTAAAGTTACTGCTTGGGTTAGAAATTGGTCGGGTGGGAGGCGACAAAGAGTACAAGTAAATGGAGCTCACTCTGAGCAGAAGGATGTTACCAGTGGTGTGCCCCAGGGATCTGTCCTTGGTCCGATTCTTTTTAACATCTTTGTTAGTGATATAGCGGAAGGGCTGTCGGGTAAGGTTTGCCTCTTTGCAGATGATACCAAAATCTGCAATAGAGTAGACACCCAGGAAGGTGTAGATAACATGAGGAGAGATTTAGCTAAGCTTGAAGAATGGTCTAGAATTTGGCAGCTGGGATTTAATGTTAAAAAATGTAAGGTCATGCATTTGGGCTGCAGCAATCCAAGGGAGCAATATAGTATAGGAGGTGAAGTACTTTTGTCCACTAAAGAAGAGCGGGACCTAGGCGTGGTTGTGTCTGATGATCTTAAAGTAGCTAAACAGGTAGAAAAGGCGACGGCAAAAGCTAGAAGGATGCTTGGGTGCATACGGAGAGGAATGGCTAGCAGAAAAAAGGAAGTGATAATGCCTCTGTATAAGTTTTTGGTGCGACCTCATTGGGAATATGGTGTGTAATTCTGGAGACCGCACCTTCAAAAGGATGTGAACAGGATGGAGTCGGTGCAGAGGGTGGCTACTAAAATGATTAGTGGGCTTCATTATAAAGCATGAGGACAGGCTTAAGGATCTTAATATGTACACCTTAGAGGAAAGGCGGGATAGAGGTGATATGATTGAGATGTTTAAATACCTCCGTGGCATAAATGTTAAGGGAGAGAGCCTCTTTCAATTGAAAGCAAGTTCTGCTATGAGGGGACATGGGATGAGGGTGAAAGGGGATAGATTCAGGAGTGATATGCAGAAATATTTCTTTACGGAAAGAGTAGTGGATCCTTGGAATAGTCTCCCAGTGGAGGTGGTAGAGATGAGGACACTAACTGAATTCAAAAAAGCATGGGACAAACACAAAGGATCTCTAAAGGTAAAAAGTGGACTGTTGTAGTTGTTGATATGGAAGGACAGACTAGATAGGCCATGTGGTCTTTTTCTGTCATCATGTTTCTATGTTTCTATGGACATCCACCAGATGAAAATCCTTGTCCTTCAGCTTGATACAACTCCTTAGAAAACGAAGGAAGATAAACCACTTGAATCACATAAAAGGAAAATACCACCTTGGACAAAAGGAAGGGACAGGCCAAACGTATATGGCCTCCTCTGAAAAAGCACAGTTACTTACCTGTAACAGGTGATCTCTGGGAACAGCAGGAATAAGTCTTCACATATGGGTACGTCGGTACCGACGGAGCGTGCGCGGGAACGCTCCCCAGTTTCCCAAAAAGGAAATCTTTTGGGAGCATCCCACAGCGCCTGTGCGCTGCCTTCCCGCCTTTCCTAACCGCCTCTCTCCAGTTCGAGTTTTAAAGCTGAGAAAAAGAGAGAGAGGAAAGGAAAGATAGATAGAGAGATACAACTCCTAGGGGAGGTGGGTGGGTTGTGAAGACTTATTCCTGCTGTTCCCAGAGATCACCTGTTACAGGTAAGTAACTGTGCTATCTCCAGGAACAAGCAGGAATGAGTCTTCACATATGGGGACTCCCCAGCTAGAGATGCCAGGGAGATCCCCAAGGTTGTGAGACCCTGAGAAGGGCTCTACCTCCTCCCATGGATCTCAGGCATCCAAACAGGGATGGAGGGTAGGAGTTGATTAAGAATGGAACAGGTGTTTGAGAACAGCCTGACCCAACAAGGCATCCTGGCGGGAGTCCTTGTCCAAACAGTAATGGGCTGTGAAGGTATGAACAAAGGCCCAGGTGGCTGCTCGACAGATCTGGTCGATAGACACAGAATTTAGATGAGTCATAGAGGTGGCCATGGCCCTCACATTATGAGCTGTGACATGGCCCTCCAGAGAAAGGTTCTTACTCTGGTAGGCGAAAGAAATACACTGAGCAATCCAATTGGACAGTGTCCTCTTAGAGACTGGAAGTCCTAAATGAGAGGGATCAAAAGCAACAAAGAGTTGAGAAGACTTTCTATGTTGCTGTGTCCTTTGTAAGTAAAAAGCAAGAGCTCTCTTACAATCCAGGGTATGAAGATTCCTCTCTGCACTTGATGCATGAGGACCTGGAAAAAAGACAGGTAAATACACCTCTTGATTAAGATGAAAAGGAGAGACCACTTTAGGCATAAAGTGTGGATTGGTCCTAAGGACTACCTTATCATGATGGAACCTTGTATAAGGTGGATTAGCCACTAAGGCCTGCAGTTCACTAATGCGGCGAGCTGAGGTGACTGCAATAAGAAAGATAACCTTCCAGGAAAGAAATTTCAAGGAGGTAGTGGCTAAGGGTTCAAAGGGTGGCTTCATGAGCTGACCAAGAACCAGATTCAAGTCCCATGCCACTGGAGGTGGTCTAATGGGAGGTTTAGTTAAAAGAAGGCCTCTCATGAATCTTGCAATAAGCGGATGAGAGGAGACAGGTTGTCCATTGAGAGGCTTGAGGGATGCTGCAATAGCACTCAAATGGACCCTTACTGAATTCGTCTTGAGGCCTGCATGGGAAAGATGCAGGAGATACTCCAGTAAAGAATTCAAAGGTATTGCTAGAGGGTTAATACCCTTCTCAGCACACCAAATGGTAAACCTTTTCCATTTAAAAGCATAGGAACATCTAGTAGAAGGCTTTCTGGAAGCATGAAGGATATCCCTTCCTTGCTGAGAAAGATGCCAATCTTGAAGGTCTAAGCCTTCAGCAACCAAGCCCTGAGATGGAGAGATTGGGGGGGTTTGGGTGCCACAACGTTCCCCCCTCCTGAGACAGGAGATCTGGAGCAGACCCCAAGTCCAGGGAGGGAGCTTGAGAGAGATGCAGAAGTAGAGGGTACCACACTTGGCGTGGCCAACATGGAGCTATGAGAATCATAGTCCCTTGATCTCTTTGAAGCTTGAACAGGGTCTTGGGAATTAGGGGAATGAGTGGAAAGGTGTACAGGAAGTCTTGACCCCAATGAAGGAGGAAGGCATCCCTGGCCTGAACTCCCTGACACGGAATTCTGGAACAGAATCGGGGAAGTTTGGCATTCCACGGACTTGCAAAGAAGTCTATGTCCGGGTTTCCCCAAATTCGAAAGATTCTGACTATCTGGTCCATATGAAGGGACCATTCGTGTGGAAGCAGAACTCGACTGAGTCTGTCTGCCCAAGAGTTTTGAACTCCTGGAAGGTATACTGCCAGAAGATGAATTTGATGCTCTCTGGCGAAGGTCCACAATCTCAGAGCTTCGTTGCAAAGCGACAGAGAACCAGTTCCTCCCTGCTTGTTCACATAGAACATGGCTACTTGGTTGTCCGTGTGAATGAGGACTGTCTTGTAGCTGAGCAGGGTATGGAAGTGAGAGCCAAGAAGATTGCTCTGAGCTCTAAGAAGTTGATATGTAGGGAGGTCTCCTGTGGAGACCAAATGCCTTGGGTGGAGAGGTCTTGAAGATGAGCTCCCCAACCCTTTGGAGAGGCATCTGTTGTAAGGATTGCTTGGGGTAACAATTGTTGGAAGGGGGACCCCAGCAACAGATTTTGAGTGGACTTCCACCACTGGAGAGACCAAATGAGGCGCCTGGAGGTTGCTATTTTGTCTGACAGACTTCCAGATGCCTGGGTCCACTGGGTGGACAAAGTCCATTGAGCTGCCCTCATGTGAAGACGAGTATAAGGGACCACATGCACCGTGGATGCCATGTGGCCTAGCAGTTGTAACATCTCTCGAGCAGTTAGGTGGGTTTTTAACTGGATCTGAGAGGCTAACTGCACTAAGTGTAGGCAACGGGCCTGGGGAAGATAGGCCCTTGCAGTTTTGGTATCCAGCAAGGCCCCTATGAACTCTAGAGACTGAGTCGGGGTGAGTTGGGACTTTGGAATGTTTATAACCAGTCCCAGATACTGCAAGACACGCATTGTGCAGGCTAGGGAAGTCTGGGCCTCTGACTGGGATGGAGCTCGGATGAGCCAGTCGTCCAGATATGGGAATACGAATATCCCCAGAGTGCGTAGAAATGCAGCTATTACTGCCATGTATTTTGTGAACACTCTTGGAGCAGAGGGCAGACCAAAGGGAAGCACCCTGTATTGATAGTGCTTTCCCTGATAAAGGAACCGAAGGAACCTTCTGTGTGCTGGATGGATGAGTATATGGGTATACGCATCCTTGAGATCTAGAGAACAAAGCCAATCCCGACTCTGAAGGAATGGAAGGAGAGTACCCAGAGAAATCATCTTGAATTTCTCCTTGCATAGGAATTTGTTCAATTCTCTGAGATCTAATATGGGTCTGTAACCCCCAGTTTTCTTTGGAATTAGAAAGTAGGGGGAGTAGAACCCTGAGCCCTGTTGAAGAAGAGGTACTTCTTATATTGCCCCTTGGACAAGAAGGGTGGAAATCTCTTGACCCAGAAGGTCGAGGAGAGATGTTGGAGAATTGAACTGTCTCACCATGGTGTGGGGAGGAAGGTTTAAGAAATGAAGTTTGTACCCTTCCCTTATGATGGAAAGGGTCCACTGCTCTGCTGTGATTTGCTCCCATCTGGGAGCAAAGTGAGCTAACCTTCCAGGAATGGTGAGAGGCTCTGGTTCTTTTAGAGCCAGAAAGGCTAAGTTCTCTAGGTGCAAGTCAAAGGCTCTGAGGAGGCTGAGGCTGTTGGGCTACAGTAGGCCTTGCAGCCTTAGACTTGGCCTGTTTAGGTTGTTGACGCTTTACAGCAAAACGACCTGCAGAAGATGTTTGCTGACCATAAGCAGGATAATATCTTCCCTTCTTGGGAAAATATGTCTTTTTGAACAACTTCTTCTGGACAGGATTAGAGGTAGACTTTGAAAGCCTATCCAAAGCAGAATTTTCTGCATCCATCTGAGTGGCCTTTGCTTGCCAATCTTTGCCAAACAGGTTCTCACCTGTACAAGGAAGATTTCCTAATCCATCTTGGACCCAGGGTTCCAAATCAGAAGCTTGTAACCAAGCAATTCTGCGTGCACCTATGGCAATGGCCGAGGCTCTGCTGACTCCCTCAAAAGAGTCAAAGGCTGCACGGTTCGAAAATTTGGAAACATCCTGGGCATGCTTAAGCCAGGTAAGAAAGTCTTCCCTTTTATCTTCTGGAAGAAAAGGGAGGAAAGTTTGCAGATGATCTGTAACTTCCTTCAGAAACATCCCCATATAGAGACTATAGGAGCTGATTCTGGCAACAAGCATACTGGCTTGAAAATTTTTCCTGCCAAATGCATCTAAGGTTCTACATTTTCTTCCTGGAGGAGAAGATGAGTGCCTCTTTTGCACTCTAACTTTTTCATAGCAGACTCCACCACAATAGAATGTTGAGGAAGCTGAGTTTTATGAAATCCAGGACAAGGAGGGACACGATACATGGTATCCAACCTACGAGAATGAGAAGAGATGGTGAGAGGAGTCTCCCATATGCCTATCATGTGGTCATAAAGGATCTCATGAACTGGCAAAGTGGCTGCTTCTTTAGGAGCCTTGGGATATTGCAAAATATCCAATTTTTTGGCTGTAGGCTCTGTCTCAGGGGCTACCGAGATAGAAAGCCCCTTGGCCACTTCCCTTATGAAGTCTTGAAAAGACAAGTCTTCTGGAGGGGACATTCTTCTTTTTGGAGAAGGCGGCTCCTGAGGAAGAAGTACCGATGCTTCGACAGAGGCCTCCGATGCATCAGAGTCTTCGGAGGAATCGAAGTATCGCCTGTCTGGATGCTCTTGTAAAGCCCGATACGCATACCGAGTGGTATCGACATTGGGAGTCATCGGTACCGGCTTGGTACCGATAGGCATCATCGGACAGGGTACCGCTGCAGTCGACACCGAAGCCGATGTCGATGCAACCGGTACCGGCACCAGAACCGATATCGGAGCCGGTACCGACAACGGAGCTTGTTGCGGTACCAGCGGCGTCGCAGCTTGTATGAATGCCGTTATGGCACGCTGCATGGTCAGAACATTCTGATCCATTGACACCATGAATGTCTGGAGGTCGGTACCGGCGGATTCCACCGGTAACCCAGAACATTGCAACAGGTGATCGGTCGAGGCCGTGCCATCGATGTCAACCTGTGACCCCATAGGAGGAGCTTTGGAAGCCGGAGCTTCCCACTGGGGTACTTTTGCCAGTGCAGGATCCTCGAGGGCAAGCCCGGAGGCATCTCCATGCTTACAGGGAGATCTACCCTTCCAGGACCGGCTGGACTTATGTTTGGTTACCTGACATCCATAGGAGGAAGCAGCAGCCCTGGAAGACGTCGATGCCACCGAAGCTGCATCAGAGGGAAACAGTGTACTGAGCTTGGCTGCTCAGTTCTGTAAACCTCTTTTAGACAT
This sequence comes from Ichthyophis bannanicus, assembly GCA_033557465.1. Taxonomy (NCBI): domain Eukaryota; kingdom Metazoa; phylum Chordata; class Amphibia; order Gymnophiona; family Ichthyophiidae; genus Ichthyophis; species Ichthyophis bannanicus. The sequence continues at coordinate 73,552,393 of CM066045.1, read as the reverse complement.
CATGGAGCAGGACGGACAATCCGTGATGGAATGGTCAGGACCCAAACATTTAAGACACCAGTCATGGGTGTCGGTAACAGAGATGGTACCGCTGCACTTAGTGCATTTTTTAAACCCAGAGGCGGGCTTTTCCATGAGGAATTTTCTGTTAGGCCTAACGAAGAAAAAATACACTGAAATGGAACGGAAGCATTCTTTTTTTTTTTTTTGAAGAAAAAGAAAGAAAAGACAGGCGGTACCTGTCCGACGTCGAAGAAGGCAGACGCGCGACCAAAGAAATAAAATAAAATAAAGAACTTCTTCAGCGGTGACAGGAACACGACCTGCTGGCTCCGCGGAAAAGAAGAACTGGAGAGAGGCAGTTAGGAAAGGCGGGAAGGCAGCGCGCAGGCGCTGTGGGATGCTCCCAAAAGCTTTCCTTTTTGGGAAGCTGGGGAGTGTTCCCGCGCAGGCTCCGTCGGTACCGACGTACCCATATGTGAAGACTCATTCCTGCTTGTTCCTGGAGATGCAGAAGTAGGGATCCCAGGAGAATAGCACTTGAAGTTCGGAATTCTGTCTCACCATGCAAACTGAGACAAAGAAAATCATCTTTAAGAGTTAAAATTTCTTTGCTTTTCCTTTTTTCCTATTATAAATGTAGCCCGCTTCAAGGGCTCTGACATCAGGGTCCAGAGCAGCAGGCAGAGATCCCAGGAAAGGCCGGGGGCGGACACAGGTACAGATCCCCCTGAAGAAAGCAGGAAACATTTGGGTACAAGGCTATGGATTGCTTGGCCACTGTAAGTTCAAAGGAGAGCAAAGGCACCTACAGAATAGCCAACCAAACCAAGGAACGAGTGCAGTAGTAGCGGTCAGACTTTATTGTGGAAAACACCTATAAATATAAATGCAAACCATAAAATGAATGCTGGAGCACTCCTAAAGATATTACAACAAATTCCGTTAAAGTACCGGTGTGTAAAGACCGCTGATGCAAACTAAACAGAGAGTGTGCTGCTGATGGGATCCACCAGTAAGGGAACCACAATGGGCCAAATATGGATAATAAATACTATAAAAAATGTAATTTGTTGCACATAGACAATTTTTACTTGTATATTCAGTTCTCACTTGTCCTCCTCGTCCCTCATCAATTTTTTTGATGGGCATGGTCTCAAAAATGCATTTAGACAGCATGGATGTTGTTTGTCCATTCCGTTTAGTTTTCCTATATGTCTGATTCGGTTTCTGTTGCCTGGTTCATGTGTGCTCTTATTACATTATGACCTATGTATTATATTAGTTTATTATCCTTCTTACAATTGTATATTTTTTTTAACATATATGTTCCCCCCTTGTTTTAAAATTCTTTTTACTATTTATTGATCTTATCAGTATTTGAGTATTTTATATGTATCTTTAGGAGTGCTCCAGCATTCATATTATGGTTTGCATTTATATTTCTATTTTATGACTCATATTCATTGCTGTTTAATATTTGTTTTTATTTTTATGAGGCTGCACCCCTGATGAAGGCCTCTGGCCAAAATGTGTAGGGGTTTTCCAAAATAAAGTCTGTTGACCGCTACTACTGCACCGGCTCCTTGGTTTGGTTGCTTGGCCACCGGACCACTGAAACAGGATAAAGCTGCCACAAGGACATTCAGGGAGCAAAGTAAAGGCCCTTTCCCGGGCCGTCCTGAAGAAAGGCAAGTAGGAACAGCACATTCGTCAGCTCAGAGATAAGTTGATGCACCAAGCATCAATGCTCCAAGATACCAGATGCTTCCATAGACAAAACTGGAAGACCCAAACTTGAGGAGAGCAGAAGTCACTGCAGGAGAATAAACCTTTATATATCAAATGACCCTTGTCAAGAGGCACACTGTATGCAAGAAGGGAGCCAGACTGTCCATAACAACCAACCCCAAGTGCAGAGGAGGCTCCTGCAGAAGCTGCATCAGGTCTTTGAACCACAGCCTCTGTGGCCAATCAGGCACCACCAGAACAATCCAGCTCGGATGGCCTTCCATGGGCTGAGCACATACCCGTGCAGCACGTTGACGCAGCAAGAAAAAACAAACTCCAGAGGATGGGAAATGCTGCGCATGCTCAGAGAAGTCCTCAAGACATCTGAGCTAGGGGAGAGTCCAGCACACCTGGCTTCCTTGAGGACTTAACCCAATACAGTGTGCCTACATCCCCTGCTTGTCTCTGGAGAAACACATACAGCAGGCAGCTCCTTGGCCAGGACGGAACCAAGACATTGACGCCCTCATACTCTGACTTCCTGTGGCAACTGAAGAAACAGCGTATTTTTGCACTGGACTGCTTGACCATCAACAAAATCAGTTGAAATGCCTTCTGACTCAACTCCCACACTCCGGGATCGAGGGAGCGATGACTGAGAAAATTCCCCCTTCACATCATCGTTTACCCCAGTGCTGTGTCAAGCAGACAAAACTAGGAGGTTCCTCTCTTCCCAGGCACAGAGGAATCCTCTCCAGGGCCACTCCAGCACTCCCCATGCTGCCATATTGATTGATGCCACAGCCATGGCATTGTCAGAATACAGGAACTGCTCTGCACTTAACCAAGGAATGGAAGTGCAAGAGGGCCAACTGGATGGTCCTCACTTTGAAACTAGTTGATGAGCCACGCTGCTCCCTGTGGCTCCAGCAACCCTGAGCTGTCTGTCTGATTTCAACAATGGTTTCCAACCCATGAGACTGGCATTAATTGAAGGAGAAGCCACAAGTGATCGTCTAGAGGCATACCCTTCCTCAGATGTTATGGCTGCTGCCATCACCACCGAAGGAGTACTTCATCTCTGGGCTAGAAGGGAAGCCTGAATCCTAACTACTGAGAGCTTGAAAACTAATGAGTCCACAGGGACTGCTTATGCGGCCTCATATGGGCTAGTTCCCAAGGCCCATTTCAATTACAGCCGCCTTTAAGCCAAGAAGATGAAAACAATCCCAAACTCTGGGAGCACATTAAGAACAGAAAACTGCCAGCCAAGCCAACAACTTCTACACGCTCTTCTCGAGTAGGCAGACACTGTCCACTTGTGTATCTAACTACGCTCCCAGGTATTCTAAGAATTGGGAAGGCTCTGACTGGCTCTTCCCAGATTAATCACCCAGCCGAGGCTTTCCAAAAAGAGCACCACCTGAGCTGAAACCTGAGACGCATCATAGTGAAACTGAGCTCAGAAGAGCCAATCATCCAAAAATGGGTGAACTCAGATGCCTTGGTGCCACAGTGCAATGGTCAGCACTATCATGATTCTTGAAAATGTGCTTGGGTGGTGAGGAGGCAAAAAGGAAAAAGCGGCAAAACAGAAAATGAGCCAAGCATGGCAAATGCAGAAAACACTGCTGATCCTCCTCGATCAGGATATGAAAATAAGGTTTGGCTAAATCCAGTGACACCAAGAACTCTCCACAGTGCACTCCCTGGATCACAGATCTGAGTATCTCCATACGAAAGCGCTGCAAGAATAAGAGCTTGGACTCCCTTGAGACAGACAGACAATGGGGCTGAAAGGACCCTTCTGCCTTTTGCACCACAAAATAGATGGAATATTTGCTCTCGTCTCGCTCAACAGGGGAAACTGGCACCACTGCATGCAGATATAGCAACATGTCCAACATGATCTGGACAACAGCTTTCTTGTCCACTGAACTACACGGGGAGATGAAGGCTTCTAGGATAGACTCTGCATTCCAGGATATAGCCCTCAGACATCCTGGAATGGGCCCCCAAGCTGTCATTGATCTGAACAGGAGTCCCCTTTGGAGGGGACAGAATCCTGGGGCCCATGAACCTTTCAAAAGGACTAAGACCAGCCCGAAATCCAGAAGAGGAAGAAAGGAAAGTTTCCCAGGTCAATATTTACGGGAATCCCAAGACCCTCTGGTATCTCGCCAGCATACCTGCCAAGAATGTGCGTATGCTGAAGAAGAGAAAACCCCTGTATGCTTCCAAGGCACCTTCGGCCTATATTCGGGACGACAATCGCCCAAGTCATAAGAACATAAAAAATGCCTTACTGGGTCAGACCAAGGTCCATCAAGCCCAGTATCCTGTTTCCAACAGTGGCCAATTCAGGCCACAAGTACCTGGCAGGTTCCCAAAAAGGAACATAGGTTCCACAATGCTTGTTCAGGGGTAAGCTGTGGATTTCCCAGGTCCTCTTTAATAATGGTTTATGGACCTTTCCTCTAGAAACTTGTCCAAAACCTTTTTTTAAACCCAGCTACACTAACAGTTTTTACTACATCCTCCGGCAACAAATTCCAAAGTTTGATTTTCTCTTATTAGTCTTAAATGGGTTACATTTCAGCTTCATTGCATGTCCCCTAGTCTTTATACTTTTTGATGGCATAAACAACCTGTCTACGTTTACTCGTTCCATTCCATTCATTAATTTATAGACCTCTTATCATATCACCCCCTCAGCCGTCTCTCTTCCAAGTTGAAGAGCCCCAGCCTTTTAAGCCTCTCCTCATTCCTTTTTAACATTTTTGTTGCTTTTCTTTGTACCTTTTCTAAATTCAGCTATATCCTTTTTAAGATATGGTGAAGAGAATTGCACATGATATTCAAGGTGTAGTCGTACCATGGAATGATACAGAGGCATAATATCCTCTTTTTTTATTCCCTATTCCTTTCCTTATGATTCCTAGCATTGTATTTGCTTTCTTGGCCACCGCTGCATACTCGGCAGAGGGTTTCAAGGTATTATCTACGACGACATCTAAATCTTTTTTCTGGGTGGTGGTTTCTAAGGTAGTACCTTGCATTGTGTAACCATAGTTTGGGTTGTTCTTTCCTACATGCATAACTTTGCACCTGTCCACATTAAATTTCACCTGCTAAAATTTGAACGTCAAGTCTTCCAATTTTTCAAGGTCCTCTTGCAATTTTTCACAATCCTCTTGCATTTTAACAACTTTTGCATCATCTGCAAATTTGATCACCTCACTCATTATTCCTATTTCCAGGTCACTTATGAATAAATTAAAAAGCAGCAGGCATAGCACAGATCCCTGGCGTACTCCACTATTCACCCTTCTCCATTGAGAAAATTGGCCATTTAGCCCTACTCTCTGCTTTCTACGGTATCTTAACTAGTTCCTGATTCACAATACTACACTACCTCCATTTCCATTACTTTATAATCTGGCCAGGAGTCTTTCATGACCTTGCCAAAGGCTTTTGGAAAGTCCTGATACAATATATAAATTGGCTCATCTTTGTCTACCTGTTTATTCACACCTTCAAAAAAATACAACAGATTAGTAAGACAAGACTTTCCTTGGCTAAATCCATGTTGGCTATTTTATTCTTTATAATTGTTTTTACCGTTTTGCCTGGTACTGACATCAATTCAAAAATGAAGCACGCCCAATTAAATCTATAAAGGATCAAGATCTTTTCAAAACCATTTTTTTCTGATGGTTACTTTTGCATGATTGAGGGTCGCAGACTTTATGGCACATACTTTTTAGACTTATTGAATGTCTAACTTTTGTGCCTAATAGCATCAATGACCTTCAACAAACTACTTTGATTCAGGGTTCTGTGAAAACTAAAACATATGAAGCGTTTGACACACTGTCCTCCACTCAATGTACATACTATTATTTAAACATTCACAGTTGCTCTTATATTTTTAGCAAACAACGAATGCTTAACTTCTGTTTCAGCAGTGTCTTCTCGCTTCAACTTAACTCCAACTTTGTTATTAACTCTTATCCCAACGCCTCCCCTAGGTGCCTCCGTCACGTTTCACCTTGACAAGTTTCCTCAGGGGATCACTATTCACTTTTATCACTAAAAGACAAAAACCCATATACATAAACCACTCACTATCAAAACACTCTGACTCCTTTATGTAACTCCTTTATGTAAAACCTTCTTTATCATGTAACTATGTTAAATTAATCACCTACTGAAGAAATAAATGATGCTGCACACGTTTCATGAAACCTCTACTGCTGAAACATTTCATCCAACTTGGTTATGAGAAAACGCCGCGCATGCGGGTGAGATGTTACTACTCCCGATTTTAATCTTTCACCTCTGTTAATAAGAACATAAGATATGCCATACTGGGTCAGACCAAGGTCCATCAAGCCCAGTATTCTGTTTCCAACAGTGGCCAATCTAGGTCATATGTACCTAGCAGTTTCCCCAAGAGACACAAGTTCCACAATGCTTGTACTGGGTCAAGCATTGATATCTTCGGTCACTTCTTAATAATGGTTTATGGACCTTTCCTCCAGGAACTTGTCCAAACCTTTTTTAGACCCACCTACACTAACAGCCTTTACTACATCCTCCGGTAACAAATTCCAGAGTTTGATTACACGTTGAGTGAAAAAATATTTTCTTTTATTAGTCTTAAATAGTTTACCCTGTAGCTTCATTGAATGTCCCCTAGTCTTTCTATATTCTGATACCGTAAACAATCGATCTATGTTTACCCGTTCCACTCCGTCCATTAATTTATAATTTTAATCTATTGGTGGTTTCTAAAACCCGCCCTCAAGTGGCGTCATCACAGCCTCTGATATTACCGAACAAATGACTCAAACATCAACTTTCAATATAGTGATTCTTTTACCTTCTTATAGTTAGTTATTGTCAACTTCCCTCACTTGTTCAATCCTTATCCACTGGACTTTCTATATATAAATAAATGGTATCATGCGTTCTCTTAGCATTGCACTCGCCCACACATTTACCTGCTATCCCTTTGCTTATCTCTATATACAAGACGTCCATTCAATACTGGCATTCAGGCCATCGGGTGCTACCGATTTCAAAATAAATATCCGCTTCTGTTCTCTAATGAGCAAAGTTTGTTCCTGTGTTTTGCCTGCTACCCCTGACTGCACTTTGTCTATGCAGAAACATCATAATTGCTCAAAGACATGTCCAGTCGCTAAACAATGTTGAACTAATGGTGCCTCCCTAACCTTACATTTCAAACGGTAGCACATTTTGAAATCGGTAGCCCCCGATGGCTTGAATGCCAGTATTGAATGGACGTCTTGTATATAGAGATAAGCAAAGGGATAGCAGGTAAATGTGTGGGCGAGTGCAATGCTAAGAGAACGCATGATACCATTTATTTATATATAGAAAGTCCAGTGGATAAGGATTGAACAAGTGAGGGAAGTTGACAATAACTAACTATAAGAAGGTAAAAGAATCACTTTATTGAAAGTTGATGTTTGAGTCATTTGTTCGGTAATATCAGAGGCTGTGATGACGCCACTTGAGGGCGGGTTTTAGAAACCACCAATAGATTAACAGAGGTGAAAGATTTAAAATCAGGAGTAGTAACATCTCACCCGCATGCACGGTGTTTTCTCGTAACCAAGTTGGATGAAAGGTTTTAGCAGTAGAAGTTTCATGAAATGTGTGCAGCATCATTTATTTCTTCGGTAGGTGATTAATTTAACATAGTTACATGATAAAGAAGGTTTTACATAAAGGAGTTACATAAAGGAGTCAGAGAGTGTTTTGATAGTGAGTGGTTTATGTATATGGGGTTTTGTCTTTTAGTGATAAAAGTGAATAGTGATCCCCTGAGGAAACTTGTCAAGGTGAAACGCGACGGAGGCGCCTAGGGGAGGCGTTGGGATAAGAGTTAATAACAAAGTTGGAGTTAAGTTGAAAAGAAATTTGTTCAATTCTCTCAGATCCAGAATTGGTCTGAAGCCCTCTGTCTTCTTTGGTATTAGAAAATAAGGGGAGTAGAATCCCGTCCCCTGTTGAAGAAGAGGGACCTCCTCTATTGCCCCCTGGGCAAGGAGGGAGGAGACTTCCCGACCCAAGAGGGCCAGGAGAGATGGGGGAGAATTGAACTGCCTCACCATAGTATAAGGAGGAAGGTCGGAAAAATGGAGTTTGTAACCCTCTCTGATGATAGAGAGGGTCCATTGCTCTGATGTAATTTGCTCCCATCTGGGAGCAAAGTGAGCTAACCTTCCGGGTATGGTGAGGGGCTCTGGTTGTTCTAGAGCCAGAAAAGTTAAGTTCTCTAGGGGCAAGTCAAAACCCCTGAGGGGGTGGAGCCTGCTGAGGCGTAGCAGACGCCGCAGGCTTTGACCTTGCCTGTTTAGGTTGCTGACGTTTAGCAGCAAAACGAGGCTGAGAGGATTGTTGGCCAGTATTTGTAGAAAATCTGGACTTCTTGTAATAAGGCCTCTTAAAAGACTTCTTCTTGGCAGGAGTGGAGGTAGACTTAGAAAGTCTATCTAAGGTGGCATTTTCTGCATCCATTTGAGTGGCCTTAATTTGCCACTCCTCACCAAATAAGTTCTCACCTGTACAGGGCAGATTTCGTAAGCCATCTAGGACCCAAGGTTCTAGATCAGAAGCCTGGAGCCAAGCAAGACGTCGGGCTGCTATAGCAATGCCCGAAGCCCTACCAGCACCCTCAAAGGAATCAAAAGCTGCCCTGTTGGAGAACTTTGAAATATCCAAAAGGTGTTTCACTAAGGAAATGAACTGCTCCCTCTTATCCTCAGGGATAAAGGGGGCAAAATGCCGAACTTTTAGAGCGATTTCACTGAGAAACATGCCCATGTAAAGACTATAGGAATTAATCCTGGCTATAAGCATAGTAGCCTGGAAAATTTTCCTGCCAAAAGAGTCTAGAGTCTTACATTCTCGCCCTGGAGGAGTAGAAGAGTGCCTTTTGGTACTCTTTATCTTCCTCATTGCAGACTTCACCACAATAGAATGGTGAGGCAACTGGGTTTTTTGGAAACCAGGAGAAGGGGGGACACGGTACATGGTGTCCAACCTGCGAGAAGAAGGAGACAATGTTAGAGGAGCCTCCCATAAGTCCATCAAGTGTTCTTGAAGGATTTCATGGATAGGCAGGGTGACTGCCTTTTTAGGAGACTTAGAGTATCCTAAAATATCCAGTTTCTTTGATCTGGGTTCCTTTTCAGAGGATGAAGCAATAGAAAGACCTTTAGCCATTTCTATGATGAAGTCCTGAAAGGACAAATCCTCTGGTGGAGACATTCTCCTGTTAGGAGAAGAAGGCTCCTCAGGAAGATCAAGGGAGAACTCATCAGAATCATCAGAGGAGTTAAAATCCTCTGAAGAAGCAGAGTATCCTCTATGTGCTTCCAACGCACGATACGCATACCGTTCGGTATCGACATCGGGCGTACCGGGTATGGGATCGGTACCGGGCAAAAGCCCGGATCCGGCATGCGGAACCGATCTGCGTTTGGAAGACGATGGCCTCGGTTCCGGTATGGAAGCCATTACCGGAACCGGACCCGGTACCGCTGGCTGCGGTACCGAGGGCGTAGCAGCATTAATAAAAGCCAGAATGGCCTGCTGCATGACTTGGACAGTATTGCCCATAGACGCCACTGCTGCCTGGATGTCGGTACCGGTATGGGCCGGTACCCCAGAGCAGTACAACAGGTGATCTGTCGAGGCCGCGCCATCGATGTCAACCTGTGACCCCATGATTGCTTTGGAGGCCGGAGCCTCCCGCCAGGGTTTTTTGGCCTGGGCAGAATCCTCGAACTCAGAATTGAGAGCCTCTCGATCTTTAGAAAGAGATTTGCTTTTAGAGGATTTGCCCACTGGAGTTTTGGTTACCTGAGATCCATCCGGAGAGGAAGACCTGGATGACTGTGATGCTTCTGAAGGAAACAGCACATGGAACTTGTTGGCCCGGTTCTGCAATCCACGTTTCGACATCTGGGAGCAGGATGGGCAGTCCGGTATGGAATGGTCAGGTCCTAAACATTTAAGACACCATTCATGGGTGTCTGTAAGAGGAATGACAGCACTGCACTTGGTACACTTTTTAAAACCAGGAACTGGCTTCTCCATGAGGAGAATTTGTGTAGGCCTGAAGGCCTAACAAAGTACCAAGCTGTGCTGAAGAAAAATATTTTTTTTTTTTTTTTTTTAAAGAAAGAAAGAGAGACCGGCAGTACCGGTTTCAGAATGGGGAAGGCAGGTACGCGGTCTAAAGAAAACAATAAAATTAACAATTTCTTCAGCAGTGACAGGAACACGACCTGCTGGCTCCGCGGAAAAAAAGAAACTGACGAGAGCTGGTCAGGAAGGCGGGAAGGCAGCGCGCATGTGCAGTGGGAAGCCCCAAAAGCTTTTAATCTGAAAAGCTGGGGAGCTTTCCCGCGCGGGCTCCGTCGGTACCGACGTACCCATATGTGATGACGTATTCCTGCTTGTTCCTGGAGATAAATGTTCTTCATGAGAGCTTGGTACCTCGTGATAAAATTCTATTACCACCTCTCCACATTAAGTTGGGTCTCATTAAGCAATTCATCAAGTCCCTTCCAAAAGATGGTGAGTGCTTTCGGTACCTTTGCTCAAAGTTCCCCCGACTTTCTGAAGCAAAGCTAAAGGAAGGAGTGTTTGTTGGCCCTGATAAGGAAACTCATTTCAGATGGAGCATTCGCTGAAACGATGTCTGAGAAGGAAAAAGAAGCCTGGGATTCCTTCAAGGATGTTGTTCTCAAATTCTTGGGGAACAGGCGGGATGAGAACTATAAGGATATTGTTGCCAGGATGCTCAATGCCTTCAAAGAACAAGGCTGTAACATGAGCCTGAAAGTCCATTTCTTGCACTCCCATGTGAACTACTTTCCCGAAAACTTGGGGGCGTACAGTGAAGAACAAGGTGAAAGGTTTCACCAGGACATCAAGGATGCAGAGAGAAGGTACCAAGGAAGATGGAACACCACTATGATGGCTGATTTCTGCTGGTTGCTGCTGCGGGAAACCCCAGATGAAAAATACGCCAAGCAGCGCACCAAGAGAAGCATTCGGGGGAAGAAGAAACGGGCCCACCAGGAGATTGACTGACCCAAGAATGACTTTAAAATCTAAACTGTGTTGACAAATATCGTGTTTTTACTAAACTTTGAAATAAAAATTTGCTAGTTATTACCACAGTGTCGGATCTCATTTATTAGAATTTTATTTTCACACCATCGGGTGTTTGTCTTCATGTATTGCAATGGTGCGGTTTGCGTTTTCTATTCTTACATACATACCTGTACAACATTTTTTGCACATTTCTTTGCTTTGCTTTGTGTCTAACCTCGCTCTTATATGCTCAATGTTTGTGCACATGTATGTGGCTGTTTTAAGTGCAGACAATTTTGCTACCATCAGTGTGTTTTGTTGACATTACTCTATTCTTATGTGCTGCCTTGTTACAATTTTCTTTATTCTTATTTGAATAACTACTAAACAATTAGTATAAAGAATTCATCCAAGAAACTTTTATCTCGATCGCACTCAATCTGAAACGTTCACCTCAAACTGCTAACCCAATGTAGCAAAAAATCTGTATGTGATGGAGCAAATTGGTTACCAGATTTGGATACAGCGCACCAAAAAACGTAAAAATCAATCGAAACATTAGAGGCAGTTTAAAAATTTTTTTTTTAGTGTACCTGTGTAATCTGCCGTCACGTTTTCTACCCCGGCCACATGCTGAGCCAACACGGCTAACAGATGAACCTCAGCCCACTGCACCAAGCTCTCTGCTTCCTCTTCCAGCTGCGGACTACTTGTGCTGCCTTGACGATTGATGTAGGCCACCGTGGTGACACTCCAACCGCTCTCCCTCGAACCAGATGCTCGAATGCCTTGAGAGCCAGGGCCGCCACCCTCAGTTCCAATTCCAGAGACCCTGGGCAAAACTGCCTCCGCAGTGAGCGCCCCCATCCCATCAGACTGGTGTCCATGGTCAACTGATACCACTATGGGGGGGGGGGGGGTTCGAGAGGCATTCCCTGCTCCAAATTCCCCAGAGCGAGCCACCACTGCAAGGCTTTCCTGGTCCCCGGAGGGCAGGGGAGCCCTACCAACAGGGACTGACACTGATGGAACCAGCGACAAAGCAGGGCCCGCTGAAGCAGTCTCATGTGGGCTCTGGCCCATGGCACTAGTTCGATCGTCACCGCCATATTCCCTAACACCTGCAAATAATGCCAAGCCGAGGGAACCGGCATGGCGAGAAACTGCCGTACCAAGCTCAACAAGCTCAAGTCCTTTGTTCCAGCAAGAACACCCTGCCTCTGACGGTGTCGAACCTTGCTCCCAAATACTCTATTTCCTGAACTGGTACCAACTTGCTCTTTGCAGCTTGATGACCCAGCCCAGTTCCTTTAGCAGACCTACCGCTCTGGCCGTTGCCTCCAGCGACTCCGCCTCAGACTTCGCCCGGATCAGTCAATCGTTGAGATAGGGCTGGACCAAGCTCATTCACCAATTTATCCAAATCCTCCCCAAACAACTTCCCCTTAAAAGGGAAGCCTGCTGAGGCGGGATTTAGACGAAGCATCCGCCACCCAATTGCGGAGCTACAGATAACGCCTGGTGGCTACCTCTGAAGTCATATTCTTTGCCAGACCCCTAATGAGATCGTATTGACTATCCACAAGGTACTCAGCCCCAGACTCAATCCTGGCCGCCTCCCCCTGGGCCTCACCAGACGGCTCGCCAGCCCCTCGAAGATGTTGTGACCACCGCAAGCAGACCCTGGCCACCCAGGCCCATGAAACCCAAGCCTGGAGCGCCAGGGCACTGACATCAAATGCCTGTTTCAGTAAAGCATCCAGTTTCCTATCCTGGGAATCATTAAGGGCTGCACCACCCTCCACTGGAATAGCTGTCTTCTTTGTCACTGCCGCCACCGCCGCATCTACCCTAGGTGATCTCAGCAACTCTTTCTCCGGCTCCAGCAACGGGTACAGACGAGCCATAGCCCGTACTCCCCTTAGGCTGGATTCTGGCCAATTCCACTCCTCCTGAATCATTTTGCAAACCACCCGGTGAACCAGAAAAACCTTCTGATATTTTCTGAGTGCCTGAATCAACAGGTCCTCCAGCACCTCCTCTTCCGCCGGAGCGTCCGCTGACATATTGAGCACCTTCATGGTCTCACCAATTAAGACCGGGATGATCTCCCGCCTAAAGACCCGAACAATCCAGGTCTGATCTTCTTCAGGGATCTCTCCCTCTTCTAGCTCTTGCTCATCTTCCCCCAGGTCCCTATCGGAGACCTCTCCCTCCAAATTTTCAGACAACGAGGACCGTAGGGTGTCCTCCACTGCTAATCTAAGCTGCATCGGGGAAAGATCAGTCTCCTCCTGAACCACTGTCCCCTCCTGTCTTACTGTTCCACGCTGCCGCAAGCAGAAAGCCTTATGCATATGGAGAACAAATTCCGGAGAGAAACCTCCCCCACCTTCTCCTTCCAGAGCCCCCAAGGCCAAAGAGAGCGCAGGTTGAGCCAGTAGAGGGGCTGGATGCTCCAGGGCAGAGATCAGCAGGGAGGGCGCAACCCGTCCCCCCTCCAGAGGAGCCTCAGAGCCCCGAGTGTCAGAAGGCGGCAAAAGAAGAGTCATCTGACTTTCCTGCTCCACTGAGGCGGCTTCGGTCTCACCACCTCTGCAAATCCCGGCCTCAGAGACCGTACCCCTCCTGGTGCCGCAAACCAGGCATTGCGGTCTGCCAGGCATGGTACCGTGCACGAAGGAAAACCAAACCTGTTCAGGAGACAGATCTAAGGAGATATATTGGTATACCTAGATAAACAGAAGGATACCCACAATATCCCTATCATATATACGAGGGTCATTTTTAAAGTAAGAACCGATTGCGCATCGTGTCCGCGCGATCGTCAAGTGACGTCCGTTCAAGGTCAGCCACTCTTTCACTACGCCGCCATTACGTTTCACATCTCTGCCAGTGTTTGTTGTATGGTTATACTGCTTCGTTTGTCGCCATGTCAATCAGTAATCCCTCCGATTGTGAAGTGCGCTTGGTTATCCGTTTTTTAAATGCAAAACAAGTTCGTCCAGCTGAAATTCACAGGCAGCTTGTTGAAGTGTATGGGGAAGGTGTAATGAATGATGTTTAAGGAAGGAAGGACAAATGTTCATGATGAAGAACGATCTGGACGGCCTACTGTCATGAATGAAGACCTGACACAAGAAGTTGATGAGGAAATTCGCCAAAACAGGTGCTTCACTATAGACGAGCTGCATCAGACATTTCCACAAGTTTCAAGATCAGTAGTTTATCACATTGCTACTGACAAACTGCACTACAAAAAATGTGTGCGAGATGGGTGCCGAAAATGCTGGACGAACTTGTTTTGCATTAAAACCGGATAACCAAGCGCACTTCACAATCGGAGGGATTACTGATTGACATGGCGACAAACGAAGCAGTATAACCATACAATCAACACTGGCAGAGACGTGAAACGTAATGGCAGCGTAGTGAGAGACTGGCCAAGAGTGGCTGACCTTGAACGGACGTCACTTGACAGATCGGGCGGACACGATGCACAATCGGTTCTTACTTTAAAAATGACCCTCGTATATATATAAAGCTATGTTTATCTATATTTATACACAGGGTGGCCCAAACAAAAGTGAGAACATCTCATAGCATATGTTATTTAAAAATTCAAAAAGACAGATGTAAACGATTGACAAATTATAAAAAAAAAAAAAAAAAAAGATGGCGACCATAAATTGTCAAAATAAAGACGTTGAATAGCTAAAAATGGTAAATAAGTAAACTATTTAAGCGTTTAATTTATGAGATGTTCTCACTTTCTTTTGGGCCACCCTGTATATCTATATATAAAACCACACACACAAACCTTAACGTTCTCGTTTATCTTTTTTTTAAACTCTATGAGACCTGTCTCTCTCCTCTTTCTCCGTCCCCTCCTCTCCTGCGGTGCGCCAAGGGCGCAAAAAGGCCACCTACCTCCTGCAGCTGCTCTCTACCCGCTGCAGTAGGCCGCGCTGAGCCATGTGGCCGGCGACCGCAAAGTTTCTGCTGCCTCGCGGCTTCACTATCGCTGTTTCCGATCGCCTCTGCCTGCCCGCTAGAAGCAACCTTTCTCCCCTGCTGATTCCCACTGAAGTGCCTACCTCGCCGCGCTCAGCTGCTTAAAGGCTTCGGCGCGGCGGGACAGGCAGGCAGGGCTCCGCCTCCGAATCGGCTGCCAACACCTCAGCCCCTCCACCAAAAGCGGGACAGAGTGCCTTCCTCTCTTGCAAGCAGGCTGCGGTCCAAAATATGGCAGGCAAGCCTCCTCCTCACAGCCCTCACCGAGGGAAGAACAGACCAGGGAGGGAAAGGAGAAAGGGGGGGAGGGGGGCACGGCAACTTACACTAAAAACCTTAAAGAAACAGCACCCAAAATAATAAGGAAAAGAAAAGGCAAACTAAAGGCAACTTAAAGAAAGGAACCAAAAAACCCAAAGTCCCTAGCCTATGTCTCTCCAGTAAGCCCTGCTCTGTCTTACTGCCTCCTTCCAGCTGCTTGGAGACTGAGCTTACTGGAAGCTGGTGGGTGGTGCCAGTGGTATTTATACCAGATGGTCAGCAAATCATTGATGAGCTCAGTCTTCAAGGTTACTGGAAGGGGAGCACAACCCAGAGGAGAGGGACTGGACTGGAGTTACGATAAGGAATCTAGTTTAAAGCCCTCTTCAGTAAAATAGCCAGTCTACTACTGAAGACGCGTCAGCCTTTCTTGGACAGATGGATGCCATCTCTGCTGAGGCTGAAACCCTGAAGCCAGGACGACTTTATACTTAAGATCCAGATGTCTGGAAGTTGCATGGACAGACGCAGGGTTTTTCCAGATAGATGCCTGAAGATCCTGAAAGAGGTTGTGGATTGAAAGTCTCTTTTGTTGCTGGGCATTTGAGACTCACTTAGGGTAAGGGATTATGAGACTTTTTGCAGAAATTTGGGGTATGAACAATCCTTTGGCACCTTCTCAGAGTCCTGCTCTACTGCAAGTGGGGGAGCATCTTCAGCCACCAGAGAGTCAGCCCCCCGAGAGATGGGAGCACTCAAGAGGGGAGCATGCATCATCCTCCAATGGACTGGGGAGGGGAGAACAGACTCCAGTCACCGAGATGGTATCCGGAGGGCCAGCAGAATATCAGCAGTGGTGCACTGTGAGCCCCCCCTATGGTTGCAGCATGGAGGATGGTTGTGCTATCTGCCACGAACTTCCACAGGAGATGAAGTAGGAATGAGTTCAAGCTAGAGACTGCTGGAGTACGCAGGGGGAGGCCCTTCACAAGATAATATGGGCATGGAAGGCTCCCCATGCTTAGATAATTGTGGGGAGGCTCCCCAAACTGCCTGAGAAAGCTTACGCTTTGACACTTGGTGCTCCTACCTGGACTTCAGCTGGAAGTTGCTTGTGCTTGGATCTGACTTTTCCTGCGGAGGACCCTGATGCTGGATGCTGCAGCCAAGTGAAGGAAGACTACAGGGCATAAAGGTTATGAGCTGGTGCCAGTAACAGGCCTGTATCTGGTCACATAGCTGCACTATGGTCTCCAAATCATGCCAGATCTGGGCCTGATAGGAGGAGGGCGGCGGAAAGGGGAGATTGCTGTTTTTGTTTATTTTTTAAACTGCAATCCCCCGATGGCTATGAGCAGGAAGGGGAGGTTGCCGGCATTTGCGATCACTCTGATTCCGTTTTTTTTTTTGTTTGGGGTGGAAATGCATCAGGAGACTGAGGGTTGCTAGCTGAGGCCATCAGCATCAGAACAACGCTGGCTCGCTGAGGGGAAAAAAGGCACGATTACAGAGAGGGGAGAGCTGAAGGCATTTGCCTCGATGCTCCAATTTCTTTTCTGACCGCAAACAAAACGGCAAAGCGTATGCTCAGAGAGGTCAAAAGACTTTGGGGTAGGAAGCTCCTAGTAGCATTTGCCTGCAGTTGTGGTGCAAGAAGGAGGACTTCTCTCCTCCACATTAGGAACCACCACCCAGGAAAAAGATTTAGGCGTCATTGCGGATACCATGTTAAAACCCTCGGCCCAGTGTGCAGCGGCGGCCAAGAGAGCAAATAGAATGCTAGGTATGATAAGGAAAGGAATGGAAAATAAAACAAAAGATATTATAATGCCTC
This sequence comes from Ichthyophis bannanicus, assembly GCA_033557465.1. Taxonomy (NCBI): domain Eukaryota; kingdom Metazoa; phylum Chordata; class Amphibia; order Gymnophiona; family Ichthyophiidae; genus Ichthyophis; species Ichthyophis bannanicus. The sequence goes on along the minus strand of CM066045.1, from coordinate 73,535,412 downwards.
TATACCGTTCCATGGTGAGACCGCACCTTGAATATTGTGTGCAATTCTGGTCGCCGTATCTTAAAAAGGATATAGCGATTTTAGAAAAGGTACAGAGAAGAGCCACCAAAATGGTAAAGGGGATGGAAGGATACTCCTATGAAGAAAGGCTAAAAAGGTTAGGGCTCTTTAACCTGGAAAAGAGACGGCTGAGGGGAGATATGATAGAAGTCTATAAAATTAATGAACGGAGTGGAACGGGTAAACGTAGATCGACTGTTTACGTTATCAGAATATAGAAAGACTAGGGGACATGCAATGAAGCTACAGGGTAAACTATTTAAGACTAATAAAAGAAAATATTTTTTCACTCAACGTGTAATCAAACTCTGGAATTTGTTACCGGAGGATGTAGTAAAGGCTGTTAGTGTAGCTGGGTTTAAAAAAGGTTTGGACAAGTTCCTGGAGGAAAGGTCCATAAACCATTATTTAGAAGTGACCGAAGATATCAATGCTTGACCCAGTATAAGCATTGTGGAACTTGTGTCTCTTGGGGAAACTGCTAGGTACATATGACCTAGATTGGCCACTGTTGGAAACAGAATACTGGGCTTGATGGACCTTGGTCTGACCCAGTATGGCATATCTTATGTTCTTATATTATGTTCTCCCCACAGCTGGAAGAGGGGGAGGGAAGATGGCTGAAAAGGCACAGTTACTTACCTGTAACAGGTGATCTCTGGGAACAGCAGGAAGGTGAAATTAGACTTACCTGGTAATTGTTGTTCCTGGAGTATAGACAGTCTGGTCCCGGACCTCTGGGTTCCCTACCTCATTCAGCAGCTTGGAGACTGAGAAAACTCCTCCTTTTTATGATGTCACCGATATATCTCCCCTGAATCCACCTCCCAAGTTCAGTAACCTATTGACAAAGCAGACTCACCAGAGATACAATTAAGCCTTTAACATCATGAGCAAACACAAAAATAGCCTACACCAAGGCCAACGTGACTAACTTAAGCAGGCCACTCCCTTTCACACCCACGAGGGAAGAGCCCATAGGCTTACCTAAAAAAAAGCAGAAAAACTATCCCGCTTTCCCTGGCTTCTTAATTTTGTTTTATTTTTCGCTCCATGCGTGGCGCAAATGGACACTCAGTTGCGCTCCGTAGCTATGCTAGACCTTGGCAAGCAACGACATGCTCTTACCTGTAAATGTGCTCCAGCGCAAAGGTGCCTAGCTAGCGAAAAATACACTGGGTGGGACACGGGACCAGACTGTCTACACTCCAGGAACAACAATTAGCAGGTAAGTCTAATTTCACCTTCCTGATCGTGAGAACCCATAGGTCCGGGACCAGACTGGCTAGTACCAGAGCAGTGAAAAGTGCTTCAAGCATGGGAGGGACCCGGAAGACCAGCCTGCAGCACAGCAGACCCAAAGCCGGTCTCTTCCGCCCTTTGCACCTCCAGGCGATAATGCTTAACAAAGGAATGCAAGGAAGACCAAGTCGCAGCCTTGCAAATCTCCGCCGGAGGAACCAAACGTACCTCCGCCCAAGAAGACGCCTGCACCCTAGTGGAATGCGCCCGCAAACCATTGGGCACCACTTTACCTTTCAGCAGGTAAGCCAACGCAATGGCCTCCTTTACCCACCGAGCAATAGACCCCTTGGAAGCAGAGTCACCCTTTCTCGGCCCCGCAAAAAGCACAAAGAGTCTGTCCGACTTGCGAAAACATGCTGTCCGCCGCAAATACTTTTTCAGCGCCCTACGGACATCTAACAGATGTAATTTTCTCGGCCCCGACGCCTGAGATTCCTGAGAAAAAAAACAGCAAGGAAATCTCCTGATTCATGTGAAACGGCGAAACCACCTTGGGGAGAAAACCCGGTACCGTTCGCAACACCACTTTCGATGCAAAAAAGGAAAGATAGGGCTCTCTACAAGAGAGGGCCTGCAATTCCGAGAATCTCCTCGCCGAACAAATGGCCACCAAAAACACCACCTTGAGGGTAAGATCCTTGAGCGACGCCCGAGACAACGGCTCGAAGGGCGCACGCTCCAACGCATCGAGAACCAACGGCAAATGCCACTTAGGAACGAACGGGCTAACAGGAAGTCGCGCTAAGGACACCGCCCGGAGAAAACGCTTTATGTCACACTGACTCCCCAGCGCTTGACCCCTCACCTTGCCTCTGTAACAGGACAACGCCGCCACTTGTACGCGGAGGGACACTGCTGCAAGCCCTTTATCAAAGCCGGCCTGCAGAAAATTCAAAATCTGAGGAATGGACGACCGGAGCGCTTCACACCGTTTCTCCGCGCAATAGGCCTCAAAAATCCTCCAAACACGCACATAAGCAAGCGAGGTAGACCGCTTCCTGGCCCTCAAGAGCGTAGCTACGACTGCTTCCGAATAGCCTCTGGATTTCAACCGTGCCCTTTCAAGAGCCATGCCGTAAGAGAGAACCGATCCACATGAGGCATGAATAGAGGTCCTTGCGACAGCAGATCTGGGCGAGCGGGAAGCCGCCAGGGCCTGGCCACCACCAGGCGCATCAGATCCCCGTACCACGGCCTGCGAGGCCAGTCCGGATCTATCAGAATGACCTGACCCCCGAAGCTTTCGACACGCTGCAACACTCTTCCGATCAGGACCCACGGGGGAAATACATACAGTAGCTGCCCCACCGGCCACTCCTGAACGAGAGCGTCTAAACCTTCCGACACCCTCTCTCTTCTCCTGCTGAAAAAACGGCTGGCCTTTGCAGAAGAGAAGGTCGCCATGAGATCCATGACCGGCACGCCCCACCAGCGTACCACCATCTCGAAGACCTCTGGATGGAGCACCCATTCCCCTGGGTCCACCAGAACTCGACTGAGGAAATCGGCCTGCACATTGTCCACTCCCGCTATATGCGCCGCCGAGAGATCCAGAAGGTTCGCCTCCGCCCAAAAGCACAGGGCTTCGGCCTCCAATTCCAGCGCAGTGCTGCAGGTTCCTCCTTGCCTGTTGACATACGCCACCACTGCGGCATTGTCGGAGAACACTCGAACCGCCCTGCCTGCGACTAACGGCTGAAAACTCCGCAGAGCTAGGTACAATGCTCTCAATTCCAGCCTGTTGATCGACCATGCCCTCTCCAGGTCGTCCCAGCTCCCCTGACAATGCGCTCCCCAGCCCAGAAGACTGGCGTCCGTCATTAGAGGCACCCAAGGCGGCGCGTCCAACGGCTTCCCTCTCTCCAATGAGCCCGGACGCAACCACCACCGCAGGGACTGTCGAACTTCCGCCGGACAGTTCAACCGTCGGGACAAAGGGTCCCGCTGATGCGACCAGCGCCATAGTAACACCCTCTGCAACGGCCGCATGTGGGCCGTTGCCCACGGGACTGTCTCTATGGAGGCCACCATCGTGCCGAAAACCTGAAGGTAATGCCACGCCGAGGGGGCTGTGCACCGAAGGAACTGGACTATCAACCCCCGAAGGGCCCGCGCTCGGTCCTCCGTAAGGAAAACCCTGCCGACCCCCGTGTCGAAGCGAGCCCCCAGATATTCCAGACTCTGTGAGGGAACCAGCTGGCTCTTCGTCCGATTGACTATCCAACCAAGCTCCTCGAGAAACACCACACGTGACGTAGCTGTCTCGCTCTCTGATCGGGACTTTGCCTGGATTAGCCAATCGTCCAAGTAAGGATTACTAGAATGCCCTCCTTCCGGAGATCCGCAGCCACCACCACCATTACTTTTGTGAAAGTGCGCGGCGCCGTCGCCAAGCCGAACGGTAGGCGCTCGGAACTGAAAGTGACCGAAGGGAACTGCGAACCTGAGAAATCTGCAATGCTCCGGTCTGATGGGGATGTGGAGGTAGGCCTCGGACAGATCTAGAGACATGAGAAACTCTCCTCTTCGCACCGCCATGACCGACCGCAGCGTCTCCATGTGGAAGTACGACACCCGAAGACACCGGTTTACTCTCTTGAGGTCCAGAATAGGCCGGACTCCTCCATCCTTTTTGGGCACCACAAAATAAATGGAGTATCGACCGGACTCGCGTTGGCTTGGTGGAACGGGCACGATCGCCCTGAGATCTAGGAGCCTTTGGACAGTCTCCCGTAACGCCTCGCACTTGGCGACGGACTCGCCGGGAGACTGCACGAAGGCCTTGCGCACCGGTCTCAAAAACTCCAGCGCGTAGCCCTCTGTGATAACTTCCAGAACCCACTGATCTGAGGTTACTCAGACCCAGGCAGCATAAAACTCCTGCAACCTCCCTCCTATCGGCAGCAAGGGTGCCCGGGTCCCCCTTATCTCATTGCTGCTTTTTGTTAGCGAAGGCCGAGGAAGAGGAAGGACCGAAACCCCGTCCCGCTCCTCGAAACCCCCGGAAACCTTGACCTCTGTTGGGGAAACGACCTCTCGAGTTCGCACCAACCCTCTGGAACCGCGAGCGCTGAAACTCGCGCTGCTGTCCTTTACTAAGTGTATAGAACCGGCCCCCCTTGGGTCTGTCCTTGGGTAACTTACCCCCTTTAGTTTCACCTAAGTCCTTGACCAGCTTCTCCAAATCTTCCCCGAATAACAATCGGCCTTTAAAGGGCAGTTTACTCAATCGCGCCTTGGAAGAACTATCAGCCGCCCAGTTGCGCAACCACAAGTAACGCCGCGCCGCCACTGCAGACGCCATGCTTTTGGACAGCCCACGCATCAGATCATAATGAATGTCAGCTAAGTATGCCGTGCCAGATTCCAACTTAGGCCCTTCGCTAGCATCTGAACCATCCGGATTCGCTTGCACCCGCTGAGACCAGCATAGGCAGGCTCTAGCAACCCAAGCTCCGCAAATAGCCGCCTGGAGCGATAGGGCATTCATAACAAACACCTGACGCAACAAAACATCCAACTTCCTGTCCTGAGGGTCCTTAAGAGCCGCACTACCTTCCACTGGAATGGTGGTTTTCTTGGTGACCGCCGACACGGCCGCATACATTTTGGGTGACTGAAACACCTCCTTATCCGGATCCAAAAGAGGATACAGTCGACCCATCACCCTGGCTCCCCGAAGAGAAACTTCGGGCACGTTCCACTCTTCCTGAATCATCTCCCGAAACACCCTATGTACCGGGAAAGCCCTTTGAACTTTCGGAAGACCTGCAACAAGGGATCTTCTAGAGAATCCTCTTCCGCCGACCCAGGTGCCGGCATATTGAGGGCCTTTAAAGTCTCCGCTATCAGAGCTGGGAGCTCATCCCTCCGGAAGACCCGCACCACCCTAGCCTGATCTTCCTTCTCGGAAAGCTCCCCTTCCTCCAGCTCCTCGTCCACCTCCAAACCGTGGTCCTCGTCGGACAAAGGTCCATCCGAGGCTACTGAAGACTCTCCAGAGACACCCTCCAGCCGAGCCCTCTTAGCTCTCTGGAGAAGATCCTCGGCCTGTGAGGTCGGAGCGGGTCTCTTCAGCCCGCCGGAGACCTCCGTCCCTGCCCGCTGTGGGACAGCTCCAAAGACTGTACGCTGGAGCAGCGTGACAAAATCCTGGGAAAAAATAGCCGCCAACTCTTTCGGAAAAGGAACTTGAGGGATAGAGACGTCGGGCGCCGAAGATGGACCAGCCACAGGTTCCACCTGAGGCTCTTCCGGCAGCAGTGCCACCGATTTTTCCTTCTCGGCCTCTGACACTACTTCTCTTGCGTCCCTGAACTGTTCCATCACTGCGGCCTCCCTGACACAGGACTTACACACTCCTGAAGTAGAAGCCCTCTTCAAGCCACAGACAAGGCAGAGAGGCCTAGAGGACATGATAAGCTAGGCCAAGCTAAGACACTCGCAGCCCAGGAAGCCTGCTGAACTGGCAAGCTCTCCCCAAGAGCCCCAGCAGCACAATATTGAAACGTTGCCCCTTTCTCGTTTTTTTGGGGGGTTTTTTGTTTTTTTTTACTAAGGGGAGGATCAGGAAGGGCCCCTCTGCCCAAAAGGCTGACCAAAAACACGAAACGATGCCCTGGAGAACAGCCGCGAGGAAAAACTGAGCGTCTCAGACAGCCGCGTTTACATGCGGTCCCGCCACGCGGTTAGGCCCGGCGCCGGCGCCTTCGCGCCAAAATGCACCGTACACAGAAACTCTCCACAAGAATGCTGGCTTACCTTTTCCCCAGCCGAAACAAGCACTCTGCACCTCGTGCCGCAGAGTTGCTTGCCGGCGGCTCTGGAGATCATGACACCGAGAAGGGAGCTGCTTCACCGCTGCAAACTGCTCTGACACATAAAAACAGCTCCCACGGGTCGAGCCAGCCAGCGCACAAACAGGCAGACCTCTGTGTGGCGCTGGCTGGACTCCTCTCCGGCTCTCACTCCCCACTAGCTGTAGCCAAGGCACCGAAGGTGGAAGGCTACCTATCCGGATTTCCCCTAAAGCACAGGCACTGTCCCTGACAGAATAACGATCGCTGTAGTAGAGGAGGGGGGGGGGTAGTGAGGAAAGAGCCTGCAGATAACTTAAAGGCACAGCACCCCAAGTTAAACTGCTTGTGCAGAATGATCCCAAAGGGCGAAATTTATCCCCATAACCTAACTAACCCAAACTTAACTGAGTCTCAAGTGAGCCCGGACCACCGGGCTCCAGTCCATCCAGCTGCTTGGAGACTGAGGTAACTGAACTTGGGAGGCGGATTCAGGGGAGATATAATCAGCGACATCATAAAAAGGAGGAGTTTTCTCAGTCTCCAAGCTGCTGAATGAGATAGGGAACCCAGAGGTCCGGGACCAGACTGGCTATCACGATCAGGAATAAGTCTTCACATATGGGTACGTCGGTACCGACGGAGCCTGCGCGGGAACGCTCCCCAGCTTCCCAAAAAGAAAATCTTTTGGGAGCATCCCACAGCGCCTGCGCGCTGCCTTCCTGCCTTTCCTAACCGCCTCTCTCCAGTTCGAGTTTTAAAGCTGAGACAAAGAGAGAGAGGAAAGGAAAGATAGATAGAGAGATACAACTCCTAGGGGAGGTGGGTGGGTTGTGAAGACTTATTCCTGCTGTTCCCAGAGATCACCTGTTACAGGTAAGTAACTGTGCTATCTCCAGGAACAAGCAGGAATGAGTCTTCACATATGGGGACTCCCCAGCTAGAGATGCCAGGGAGATCCCCAAGGTTGTGAGACCCTGAGAAGGGCTCTACCTCCTCCCATGGATCTCAGGCATCCAAACAGGGATGGAGGGTAGGAGTTGATTAAGTATGGAACAGGTGTTTGAGAACAGCCTGACCAAACAAGGCATCCCGGCGGGAGTCCTTGTCCAAACAGTAATGGGCTGTGAAGGTATGAACCGAGGCCCAGGTGGCTGCTCGAGAGATCTGGTCGATAGAGACAGAATTTAGATGAGCCATAGGAGGTGGCCATGGCCCTCACATTATGAGCTGTGACATGGCCCTCCAGAGAAAGGTTCTTACTCTGGTAGGCGAAAGAAATACACTGAGCAATCCAATTGGACAGTGTCCTCTTAGAGACTGGAAGTCCTAAATGAGAGGGATCAAAAGCAACAAAGAGTTGAGTAGACTTTCTATGTTGCTGTTCCTTTGTAAGTAAAAAGCAAGAGCTCTCTTACAATCCAGGGTATGAAGATTCCTTCTCTGCACTTGATGCATGAGGACCTGGAAAAAAGACAGGTAAATACACCTCTTGATTAAGATGAAAAGGTGAGACCACTTTAAGCATAAAGTGTGGATTGGTCCTAAGGACTACCTTATCATGATGGAACCTTGTATAAGGTGGATTAGCCACTAAGGCCTGCAGTTCACTAATGCGGCGAGCTGAGGTGACTGCAATAAGAAAGATAACCTTCCAGGAAAGAAATTTCAAGGAGGTAGTGGCTAAGGGTTCAAAGGGAGGCTTCATGAGCTGACCAAGAACCAGATTCAAGTCCCATGCCACTGGAGGTGGTCTAATGGGAGGTTTAGTTAAAAGAAGGCCTCTCATGAATCTTGCAATAAGCGGATGAGAGGAGACAGGTTGTCCATTGAGAGGCTTGAGGGATGCTGCAATAGCACTCAAATGGACCCTTACTGAATTTGTCTTGAGGCCTGCATGGGAAAGATGCAGGAGATACTCCAGTAAAGAATTCAAAGGTATTGCTAGAGGGTTAATACCCTTCTCAGCACACCAAATGGTAAACCTTTTCCATTTAAAAGCATAGGAACATCTAGTAGAAGGCTTTCTGGAAGCATGAAGGATATCCCTTCCTTGCTGAGAAAGATGCCAATCTTGAAGGTCTAAGCCTTCAGCAACCAAGCCCTGAGATGGAGAGATTGGGGGGTTTGGGTGCCACAACGTTCCCCCTCCTGAGACAGGAGATCTGGAGCAGACCCCAAGTCCAGGGAGGGAGCTTGAGAGAGATGCAGAAGTAGAGGGTACCACACTTGGCGTGGCCAACATGGAGCTATGAGAATCATAGTCCCTTGATCTCTCTGAAGCTTGAACAGGGTCTTGGGAATTAGGGGAATGGGTGGAAAGGCGTACAGGAAGTCTTGACCCCAATGAAGGAGGAAGGCATCCCTGGCCTGAACTCCCTGACACGGAATTCTGGAACAGAATCGGGGAATTTTGGCATTCCACGGACTTGCAAAGAGGTCTATGTCCGGGGTTCCCCAAATTCGAAAGATTCTGACTATCTGGTCCATATGAAGGGACCATTCGTGTGGAAGCAGAACTCGACTGAGTCTGTCTGCCCAAGAGTTTTGAACTCCTGGAAGGTATACTGCCAGAAGATGAATTTGATGCTCTCTGGCGAAGGTCCACAATCTCAGAGCTTCGTTGCAAAGCGACAGAGAACCAGTTCCTCCCTGCTTGTTCACATAGAACATGGCTACTTGGTTGTCCGTGTGAATGAGGACTGTCTTGAAGCTGAGCAGGGTATGGAAGACTGAGAGCCAAGAAGATTGCTCTGAGCTCTAAGAAGTTGATATGTAGGGAGGTCTTCTGTGGAGACCAAATGCCTTGGGTGGAGAGGTCTTGAAGATGAGCTCCCCAACCCTTTGGAGAGGCATCTGTTGTAAGGATTGCTTGGGGTAACAATTGTTGGAAGGGGGACCCCAGCAACAGATTTTGAGTGGACTTCCACCACTGGAGAGACCAAATGAGGTGCCTGGAGGTTGCTATTTTGTCTGACAGACTTCCAGATGCCTGGGTCCACTGGGTGGACAAAGTCCATTGAGCTGCCCTCATGTGAAGACGAGCATAAGGGACCACATGTACCGTGGATGCAATGTGGCCTAGCAGTTGTAACATCTCTTGAGCAGTTAGGTGGGTTTTTAACTGGATCTGAGAGGCTAACTGCACTAAGTGTAGGCAACGGGCCTGGGGAAGATAGGCCCTTGCAGTTTTGGTATCCAGCAAGGCCCCTATGAACTCTAGAGACTGAGTCGGGGTGAGTTGGGACTTTGGAATGTTTATAACCAGTCCCAGATACTGCAAGACACGCATTGTGCAGGCTAGGGAAGTCTGGGCCTCTGACTGGGATGGAGCTCGGATGAGCCAGTCGTCCAGATATGGGAATACGAATATCTCCAGAGTGCGTAAAAATGCAGCTATTACTGCCATGCATTTTGTGAACACTCTTGGAGCAGAGGCCAGAGCAAAGGGAAGCACCCTGTATTGATAGTGCTTTCCCTGATAAAGGAACCGAAGGAACCTTCTGTGTGCTGGATGGATGAATATATGGGTATACGCATCCTTGAGATCTAGAGAACAAAGCCAATCCTGACTCTGAAGGAATGGAAGGAGAGTACCCAGAGAAATCATCTTGAATTTCTCCTTGCATAGGAATTTGTTCAATTCTCTGAGATCTAATATGGGTCTGTAACCCCCAGTTTTCTTTGGAATTAGAAAGTAGGGGGAGTAGAACCCTGAGCCCTGTTGAAGAAGAGGTACTTCTTATATTGCCCCTTGGACAAGAAGGGTGGAAATCTCTTGACCCAGAAGGTCGAGGAGAGATGTTGGAGAATTGAACTGTCTCACCATGGTGTGGGGAGGAAGGTTTAAGAAATGAAGTTTGTACCCTTCCCTTATGATGGAAAGGGTCCACTGCTCTGCTGTGATTTGCTCCCATCTGGGAGCAAAGTGAGCTAACCTTCCTGGAATGGTGAGAGGCTCTGGTTCTTTTAGAGCCAGAAAGGCTAAGTTCTCTAGGTGCAAGTCAAAGGCCCTGAGGAGGCTGAGGCTGTTGGGCTACAGTAGGCCTTGCAGCCTTAGACTTGGCCTGTTTAGGTTGTTGACGCTTTACAGCAAAACGACCATAAGCAGGATAATATCTTCACTTCTTGGGAAAATATGTCTTTTTGAACAACTTCTTCTGGACAGGATTAGAGGTAGACTTTGAAAGCCTATCCAAAGCAGAATTTTCTGCATCCGAGTGGCCTTTGCTTTCCAATCTTTGCCAAACAGGTTCTCACCTGTACAAGGAAGATTTCCTAATCCATCTTGGACCCAGGGTTCCAAATCAGAAGTTTGTAACCAAGCAATTCTGCATGCACCTATGGCAATGGCCGAGGCTCTGCTGGCTCCCTCAAAAGAGTCAAAGGCTGCACGGTTCGAAAATTTGGAAACATCCTGGGCATGCTTAAGCCAGGTAAGAAAGTCTTCCCTTTTATCTTCTGGAAGAAAAGGGAGGAAAGTTTGCAGATGATCTGTAACTTCCTTCAGAAACATCCCCATATAGAGACTATAGGAGTTGATTCTGGCAACAAGCATACTAGCTTGAAAAACTTTCCTGCCAAATGCATCTAAGGTTCTACATTTTCTTCCTGGAGGAGAAGATGAGTGCCTCTTTTGCACTCTAACTTTTTCATAGCAGACTCCACCACAATAGAATGGTGAGGAAGCTGAGTTTTATGAAATCCAGGACAAGGAGGGACACGATACATGGTATCCAACCTACGAGAATGAGAAGAGATGGTGAGAGGAGTCTCCCATATGCCTATCATGTGGTCATAAAGGATCTCATGAACTGGCAAAGTGGCTGCTTCTTTAGGAGCCTTGGGATATTGCAAAATATCCAATTTTTTGGCTCTAGGCTCTGTCTCAGGGGCTACTGAGATAGAAAGTCCCTTGGCCACTTCCCTTATGAAGTCTTGAAAAGACAAGTCTTCTGGAGGGGACATTCTTCTTTTTGGAGAAGGCGGCTCCTGAGGAAGAAGTACCGATGCTTCGACAGAGGCCTCCGATGCATCAGAGTCTTCGGAGGAATCGAAGTATCGCCTGTCTGGATGCTCTTGTAAAGCCCGATACGCATACCGAGTGGTATCGACATCGGGAGTCATCGGTACCGGCTCGGTACCGATAGGCATCATCGGACAGGGTACCGCTGCAGTCGACACCAAAGCCGATGTCGATGCAACCGGTACCGGCACCGGCACCGGAACCGATATCGGAGCCGGTACCAACAACGGAGCTTGTTGCAGTACCAGCGGCGTCGCAGCTTGTATGAATGCCGTTATGGCACGCTGCATGGTCAGAATATTCTGATCCATCGACGCCATGAATGTCTGGAGGTCGGTACCGGCGGATTCCACCGGTACCCCAGAACATTGCAACAGGTGATCGGTCGAGGCCGTGCCATCGATGTCAACCTGTGACCCCATAGGAGGAGCTTTGGAAGCCGGAGCTTCCCGCCGGGGTACTTTTGCCGGTGCAGGATCCTCGAGGGCAAGCCCGGAGGCATCTCGATGCTTAGAGGGAGATCTACCCTTCGAGGACCGGCTGGACTTATGTTTGGTTACCTGAGAACCATAGGAGGAAGAAGCAGCCCTGGAAGACGTCTATGCCACCGAAGCTGCATCAGAGGGAAACAGTGTACTGAGCTTGGCTGCTCGGTTCTGTAAACCTCTTTTAGACATCATGGAGCAGGACGGACAATCTGTGATGGAATGGTCAGGACCCAAACATTTAAGACACCAGTCATGGGTGTTGGTAACAGATGGTACCGCTGCACTTAGTGCATTTTTTAAACCCGGAGGTGGGCTTTTCCATGAGGAATTTTCTGTTAGGCCTAACGAAGAAAAAATACACTGAAGTGGAACGGAAGTATTCTTTTTTTTTTTTTGAAGAAAAAGAAAGAAAAGACCGGCGGTACTGGTCCAACGTCGAAGAAGGCAGACGCGCGACCAAAGAAATAAAATAAAGAACTTCTTCAGCGGTGACAGGAACACGACCTGCTGGCTCCGCGGAAAAGAAGAACTGGAGAGAGGCGGTTAGGAAAGGCGGGAAGGCAGCGTGCAGGCACTGTGGGATGCTCCCAAAAGCTTTCCTTTTTGGGAAGCTGGGGAGCGTTCCCGCGCAGGCTCCGTCGGTACCGACGTACCCATATGTGAAGACTCATTCCTGCTTGTTCCTGGAGATACAGCAGTTTGTCTGCCAGGTTTGGGGCAGAGCTGTTGGCCAGCTGGTATAGGGATTTTAGGTTGCAGCATGTATGGTAAAAAATTAAAAACCTGCTCTGAACCAGCTGTTACATTTTTTGCCTTTTCTGGTTCCACATGAAGTAGTAGGGAAGCAGCTGCACACAGGTAAATTAGAGTTTACCTGCTAATTTGTTTTCATTTAGTCCCTACAATCCAGTCCAGACAATCGGGTTGTGTCCACCCACCAGAGCTGGAGACTGATATGTAAATATTTTTCACTGTGACAGCACCCCTAAACCTAGAGGAACTCCCCCCCTCTTGTCAGTATCATCTTGTCAAAGCAGCACAGTTACACTGTTCCCAACGAAGAAACCACTACACTCTAATCCCAACTCAGAGGAACTCACAAAACTGCTGAAATAGAGCTAAAGTACCAGAAAGCATGTTCTCTTGCTTCCCTTGAAGCACTATGACAATTGATACCAAAGCCCCTTGGACATCTACCAATGATGCCAAGCCTTTGCGGCCAAAATGTGTTTTTGTTTTTTTCTTCTTGTGCAGCCAAGCAATGAGTTCCCCTGCTGATCCAAAAGCAGACCGTACCACAAAAGCAGTCCACATGCTAACCAGGATACCTCTAGCTGAACTCCAACACGGGTAGCTCACTACACCAAAAAACAGACAACACTAGGGCATATCCTGTCCTGGATTAGATTGTAGGGACTAAACGAAAGCAAAATTAGCAGGTAAACTCTAATTTATCCTTCATCTGCATCCCTCCAATCCAGTCCAGACAGACAACTGGGATGTACCATAGCAGTGTCTATTACTAGGAGGGACCAGCGAGCCCCGCCTATAATACTTGAGCACTAAAAACACACCTCCGTTCCCGCCTGCACATTCAGACAATAATGCTTAGCGAATGTGTACAAAGACAACCACGTCGCCGCTCGACAGATGTCTGCTGGCAGCACCAAACTAACCTCCGCCCAGGAAGCCACCTGAGAGTGGGTAGAGTGAGCTCACAGCCCCTCCGGCACAGACTGATGCTTTAGGAGATAAGCAGACGCAATTGCTTCCTTTACCCACCTGGAAATTGAAGCCTTAGACGCTGTCTCCCCTACCGCGGGCTCCAAATAATACAAAGAGGCAATGAGACTTTTGGAAGGACCGCGTATATGTCAAATAGCAGAGCAATGTTCTCAAACACCCAGGAAGCGCAACCGAGAGTCTTCCCTTTTGCCTCCCAATCACATAAACACTAGGAGTGTCACCACCTGGCTGACGTGAAACAGTTAACCACCTTAGGTAAAAAATGACAGAACAGTTTGAAGAACTACCCATTCTTTAGACACCAGCAGGAACGGCTCCTTACAGGACAAGGCCTGTAACTCGGAAATACGTCAAGTGGAGCAGATAGCCACCAAGAAAAGAACCTTCAAGGTCAAATTCTTCAAGGAAGCCTGACTCAAGGGCTCAAAGGGAGCTGTGACCAAGGCCGACAAGACCATATTTAAGTCTCAAGGAGGAACCATGGCCCGAGTCGGCGGCCTAACCTGCTTTACCTCTCGCAAGAACCCGATAATATCGGGGTGACATGCCAAAGGTGCCCCTGAACCATCCCCCTGTAGCAGACCAAGGCTGCTATCTGCACCTTCAGGGAGTTTAGCACCCTTCTCCAGACAATCCTGCAGAAAAGCCAGAATGCCCACTATTGAAGCCCATAAGGCCCACCAGGGGTCTCACTGCTCACATCAGGCTTCTAATACTCGCCAGACACGAATAAAGGACAGCAAGGTGGCATTCTTCCTAGCCTTCAACAATGTAGTAGTAACACCAGGGGAATACTCTCGTCGCAACAGTTGTGCCTGCTCAAGAGCCGGGCCGTAAGCGAGAAGCGATCCACCTGGGGCATTGCTACAGATCCCTTCGAGAGCAGGTCGGGTCTCTGAGGAAGCCACCATGGCTTGTACACAAGCAATCGGATTACGACCATGTATCACAGCCTCCGTGGTCAATCTGGCGCCACAAGGATCACTCAACCTTGATGCTGTGCAATCCAATGTAGCAGCTGGCCAATTACAGCACAGGCAGGGAAGACAAAGCAGCCCCTCTCCTGGCCACCACTGCGCTAGCGCATCCAAGCCTTCCGACATACGCTCACTCCTTCGGCTGTAGACATGACCCACTTTGATACTGACCACTGTCACCATTAGATCCACTACTGGCTGCCCCCAGCGTCAAACAATCTGCTTGAAGGCCACGTCTGCCAGAGCCCACTCTGCCACATCCATCCGGTGTCGAATGAGATAGTCGGCTGGATGCTGTCTTTTCCTGCCACATGAGCAGCTGAGAACACACCGAGGTGCCGCTCTCAGCCCAGCTCAGCAGAGATGCTACTTCTGATGCCACTAGGGCACTGCCGGAGCCGCCCTGCATGTTGATATACGCTACCGTTGAGGCATTGTCCAAGAACATTTGGGCTGCGTGAGCTTCCAACATCAGCGCAATATGTTGAAGCACCTCCCAGACCGCCCATATCTCCAGTCGATTGCTGAACTAGGAGCTTTCTTCCACCGTCCATGACCCCTGGCCCACCTGCGCATAACAATGCACACCCCAACCGCTCAGACTGCATTCCATAGTCACCACCATCTACTGTGGCTGCTCTAGAGAGATTCCCTTTAGTAAATTTCCCTTTTTTAGCCACCATTTCAAATCTCTCTTTGTATTATCCAGGCACTGAAGCCTTTATGGTTTAGGTACCCTTTGAGTGGTGCTGGGGCAACCACCTCGAGAGCAACGCCATCTGCAGTGGTCACATGAGAAATCTGGCCCAGGGAATTAAATCCAGTGCCATTGACATAAAACTGAACATCTGCAGATAATGCCACACCAACAGCAGTGACATCCATAGAAAACTGGCACAAGAGCGACTGGAGCTTGAGCGCACACTCCTCCGTCAACGAGACTAAGCTGGCCTGCATGTCGAGCCTGCAACCAAGTATACCAACTGTTGAGACAGAACCAGCTTAGCTCTTTAATGAGAGTTAACTACCCAGCCCAAACTCTGCAGAAAAGGTGACTACACTCTGTGTCACACGTCGACCTTTGTCCCTTGATTTTGCTCTGATGAGCCAATTGTCCAGGTAGGGGTGCACCCTGCTTCCGCAGAGCCATTGCTGCACCCACTATTATCTTGGTGAAGGTCCGCAGGGCTGTTGCTAGCCCAAAGGGCATTGTCTGGAACTGGAAATGACCAAGAAAAGACACAAATCTGAATAAGCGTTTATGCTCCGGGGGTATAGGGATGTGAAGGTACGCCTCGGTTAAGTCTAGCACCATAAGGAACTTGCCGTGCTGCAAGGCAACCAAAACCAACTGTAAGGTTTCCATACGGAACCAAAGTACCCTCAATGCTGCATTTACCTGCTTGGAGGTAGAGAATGGGTCAGAATGTCCCTTCCTTTTTGGGAACCACAGCTTGTAGTGCCAGAAGATGCCGAAGCATCACACACACCACTTGACGTTTGCTTGGCACCGAGCATAGGGACTCAGGAATGGTAGAACTGCCTTAGTCGCTCACCTATGCGTTCCTCCACCTCCTGATTCTGTCTAGTTTCATTGCGGCTTTTTGGCCCCTCTGGTGGTGCTTGCATAATGGCTATGTTTGGCATCATAGCATCAAAAGGACTGCCCCCGGAATGGGAAACGTCCCCGCCAGAAGGAAGGGAACCTAGTGGGCCAAAACAGACTGATGTCCCAGGCAGCCCCCCGTGATAGGGCTGATTGCCCATTTCCTGCATGAGGCTTGTCTTCAGGCAGCCTGCCCCCCCCTTTGGACTCTCCCAAACCCTTGGCCAACTCCTTCAGGGGCTCACTGAACAGCAGCTTCCCTTTAAAAGGGAGCTTGCTCAAACAGATCTTGGAGGACATATCTGCCAACCAGTTTCTTAACCAGAGAAACCTCGGTGCAGCCACAACTAGCGCCATACTTTTGGCCGATGATCAGACTAGATCATAACTAAAGTCTGACAAATAGGCCGTGGCTGATTCCAGTTTCTGGATCTCTGCCAGGTCCGTGTCCCCCCTGGGCTAGACCTGGAAGCGTCTGCTCCCATCTCATGCAGGCTCTTGCCACAATCTCCACAAAATGATAATTACACTTACCTTGTAATTGTAGTTCCTTTAGTGATGACAGTTCAGTCCTCTACCTCTGGGTTGTCAATCTCCTCCTGCAGCTAGGAGACTGGTATGTCAGAATGATGACATCACTGGATATAGCCTGCTGCACTCCCACTTGCGTCCCAGTGTAAACTATAACAAAGCAGACTCAAAGGAGCAACAAATAAGTAGCAAAACATAAGAACAACTATACTATCAGTAAGCCACCCCCGACTACAGGCCTTCTTACCTCCTGCCCTGCCAAGGGAAAGGGTACAAACAGAAGAAATGAATGAAGCCAGACTCACCTGTAACCCTCTTCTGTTCGGTACGAAGCCCGAAACCTGCGAGAAAACATCCGGGCGGGAAGGAGGACTGAACTGTCGTCACTAAAGGAACTACAATTACCAGGTAAGTGTAATTATCATTTCCTTAGCGTTCCTCCAGTTCAGTCCTCTACCTCTGGGAAGTACCAGAGCAGTAATCAATGGGAGGGACCCTTCCAGCCGGCAGACAAGACAGCCGAGCCGAAACGAGCATCCGAAGCCGCAGCAACATCCAATCTGTAGTGTTTACTGAACGTATGCAGAGACGACCAAGTCGCCGCCCTACAAATGTCCCCTGGGGGGACCAAACTATGCTCTGCCCAAGAGGACGCCTGCGCCCGGGTGGAATGCGCTCTCAGACCCACAGGCACCACACGCCCCCAGAGCAAATAAGCGGATGCAATCGCTTCCTTAAGCCAGCGGGCGATGGACGCTTCGCCCCGACGAGCACCGCCGAAGAGAACAAACAAACGTTCCGTCTTCCGGAACGATTCCGTGACCCTCAAATACCGACGCAAAGCTCTCTTCACGTCGAGCCGCCGAAGACCGCGATCCGCGTCATCGCCCCCCAAAGATCCTAAGATGGGCAAGCAAACCACCTGGTTCAGATGAAAAGGAGACACTACCTTAGGCAGAAAGGACGGAACCGAACGCAAGATCACCTTCTCCCTAGAAAAGGAAAGGAAGGGTTCACGGCACGACAACGCCTGCAGCTCCGAAACCCGCCGTGCGGAGCAAATCGCCACCAAAAACACCGTTTTGAGCGTCAAAATCTTTCACAGACGCACGACGCAAAGGCTCAAAGGGGGACTCGGCCAGAGCCGTGAGCACAAGATTCAGATCCCACGGGGGAACGCACACCCTGCGCGCCGGCCGTACCTGAACGACCGCTTTCAGAAAACGACGCATGTCGGGATGATCCCCCAACGAGCGGCCATTGACTTTGCCCTGATAACAGGACAAGGCTGCCAACTGTACGCGTAAGGAACTGGCAGCAAGCCCTTTGTCAAAACCGTCCTGCAGAAATTCCAAGACTGAAGGAATCGAAGCCGAGCCCGGCCGGACCTGACGCTGGGAACACCAATCCTCAAAAACACGCCAGACTCGCACATACGCCAAGGACATGGACTGCTTACGCGCCCGCAGCAAGGTCGCCACCACCGCCGACGAGTAGCCCTTTTTCAGGAGTTTAGCCCTCTCAATGGCCAAACCGTAAGCGAGAACCGATCCACCTGAGGCATGAACAGGGGCCCCTGGAGCAACAGATCCGACCTGTCTGGCAGTCGCCAAGGTTCTCCGTCCAACAGACGAATCATGTCCGCGTACCAGGGACGCCTCGGCCAATCGGGAGCCACCAACAGCACCTGTCCCGCATGCGCCCCGATCTTCTGAACCACCCGACCTATCAGAGCCCAGGGCGGAAAGACAGAGGAGGCCGGCCTCCGGCCACCGACGAAGCAAGGCGTCGATGCCCTCTGACATCCTTTCGCGCCGTCTGCTGAAGAAACGGTCGACTTTCGCCGACTGAAAGGTCGCCATGAGATCCATGACCGGAGTCCCCCAGCGCCTGACGATCTGGCGGAAGACCGCGGGATGCAGTTCCCACTCCCCTGCATCCACGTGCACTCTGCTGAGGAAGTCCGCGGTGACATTGTCTTTGCCGGCTATGTGAGTTGCCGAAATCGCAGATAAGCGAAGCTCTACCCACGCGAATAGCAGGTCGGCCTCTGCCTCCATTGCGGCACTCCCGGTGCCACCCTGTCGATTGATGTACGCCACCGTTGCCGAGTTGTCGGAGAGCACTCGCACGGCCTGGCCGCGCACCAAGGCCTCGAACGCCTGAAGGGCCCGAAACACTGCTCGAAGTTCCAAGCGATTGATCGCCCACGAGGACTCCAGAGGGGTCCAAAGCCCCTGCGCAAACTGACTCTCGCAGTGGGCCCCCCAGCCCACCAGACTGGCATCCATCAGCAATGGCAGCCACTCTGGCTGGTCCAACGGCAAGCCCCCCGCTAGAGACGAGGGGCGAAGCCACCACCGAAGGGACCGCCGAACCGGGCCCGGGCAAGGGAGACATGTGCTCAACGAATGTTTCTGATGCGACCAACGACGGAGCAGTGCTCTCTGGAGAGGCCGCATGTGAAACCGGGCCCAAGGCACCGCCTCCAGCGTCGCCGCCATGGTGCCCAGCACTCGGAGATAATCCCATGCCGAGGGAGCCGCCACCGACAGGAAGTGCCGCACCAGAGTCCGCAACCCCTCGGCTCGTTTGAGCGGCAGGAACACTTGCCCCTTGCACGTATCGAACCGAACTCCAAGGTATTCGAGGACCTGAGTGGGCTGCAAACGGCTCTTGGCCGGGTTGACCACCCAACCCAGTTCTTGCAGAAAATCGCACCACCCTGTCCGTCACCCGGAGACTTTCCTCCGTGGACTTGGCGCAAATCAACCAATCGTCTAGGTATAGGTGAACCAGGACACCTTCTTTGCGCAACGCCGCCGCTACCACCACCATTATTTTGGTGAAGGTCCGAGGCGCCGTCGCCAGGCCGAACGGTAAGGCCTGAAACTGGTAGTGGCCCCAGGGGAGGGCAAACCGCAGAAAGCGCTGGTGTACATCTCGAATGGGAATGTGCAAGTACGCCTCCGAAAGGTCCAGAGACGTCAAGAATTCCCCGCGTCGCACCGCTACGATGACTGACCGCAACGTTTCCATCCGAAAGTGCGGGACCCGCAAGCAGCGGTTTACTCCCTTCAGATCGAGAATGGGTCGCAATTGCCCACCCTTTTTGGGCACCACGAAATAAATGGAATAGCAACCCAAGCCGTAATCGGCCTTGGGAACCTCCACGACGGCTCCCAAGCGAAGGAGCCTGTCCAGGGTTTCGCGAACCGCCGCCGCCTTCGCAGGACCTCGACAAGGCGACATGACAAAGGCGTCCCGCACGGGCCGGGCCAACTCCAGCGCGTAGCCGTGCTGAATGATTTCCAACACCCACTGATCTGAGGTGATGAGGGTCCAGGCGGACAGAAACTCCCGAAGCCGACCGCCAATGGGAGGCTCCACCGCCGGGACCCGCCTCGCTTCATTGAGTCTTACGGGCAGAAGACGCCGGGAGGGAGGAGAAGCCTCTACTCGCTCCCCGAAACCCCCGAAAGCCCTGGCCCCTAGAGGGAAACCTCCCCCTCTGGAAACCACCAGGCCGTGTGGAACGAAATCTTCTGAAGTCCCGAAACGGACCCCGAACGCTCTGGGCAGACTTGGCCTGTTTTGGTTTGTCCTCGGGCAAACGGCCCACTTTAGACTCACCCAGGTCCTTCACCAACTTCTCCAAATCCTCCCCAAACAGTAACCCGCCCTTAAAGGGAAGCTTACTGAGGCGGGATTTAGAAGCGCTGTCCGCGGCCCAATTACGCAGCCACAAGGAGCGACGAGCCGCCACCACGGAACCCGTGCTGTTGGCCAGCGCTCGAATTAAGTCATAATGCACATCAGCAAGGTAGGCCGCACCTGACTCCAGCCGGTCCAGCTCTTTCACCTCCTCGAGGTCCACGTGCGGGGATTGGCGCAGCCGTTGGGCCCAGCGCAAACACGCTCGGGCAACCCAGGCCCCGCAGATGGAAGCTTGAAGCGATAGGGAATCTGCTTCAAACACCTGTTTGAGCAGACCATCAACCTTACGGTCCTGGGGATCCTTCAAGGCCGCACTGCCTTCCACGGGAATGGTGGTCTTTTTAGTAACAGCCGATACCACTGCGTCTAGCTGCGGCGCTCGGAAACGGTCTTTAGCGGATTCCGCCAAAGGATATAACCAGCTCATAGCACGAATGCCCCGGAGCCCCGCCTCCGGTTTATCCCATTCGTCCTGAATCATCCTCTCGACCACTCGGTGCACCGGAAACACCACCTGAGTCTGTCAAACCGCTTGGATGACCGGATCCTCCAAATCGTCCTCCACTGCTGCCGGCGCAGCCAAGTGTAACATCTGCAAGGTCTCCGAAATTAAGGCAGCCAACTCCTCTCTGCGGAACAGTCGAATAATCTTGGCTTGCTCTTCGGGTTCCGGGATCTCCCCTTCTTCCAGGTCCTGTGATCCCTCTTCAGGATCCCATTCCGGATCCGGGGCTTCTAGCCAGGCACCCTCCAGCAGGTCCGCAAGCCGTGCTCGCTTCGACACCGGCTGTTCCGTGACCGCCGCTCCTTCCGCCACCAACTGCGGAGGCTGAGACGCCGGCGAAGCCGAGCGCGGTCTCTTGCCCTGCTGACGCAGGCAAAAAGCTTGATGCAGAAGGACAAACTCCGGGCTGAAACCACTGATACCTGACGGCTGAGGGGCCAAGGGTTCCCCGGAGGGCCACGGCAGCACCCCTAAATCGGGCTCTTGCTCTGAGATCCGCGGTGAGGCAGCGCTCACCCCTGCCGGCGCCCCTTGCTCCTCCGGAGACTCATGGGCGGCCATCTGAAGCTCCACCTCCGAAGAGAGGGCCGCGCAGCCCCTGCACACTCCGGTGTCAGTGATCGGGCCTCTTCTGGACCCACACACTAAGCACAGAGGCCGGGTAGCCATCAGGAAAAAACCAAACGCCCGTAAGGGCTGATGCCAAGGTAGACTGAGCAGGCAAGGGCAATATCGTTTGGCTGTAGATTCTTTTATTTTATTTATTTATTTATTTTTTTTTGAGCTGGGCTAGAAGAGTGTAAGAGCTAGCTCCCAAGAAAAGGAAGGCCCCGCGAACCCACAGGGCCGACTGAAGAGGCTGAAGAAATAACTAAATAAAGGAGGCCCCCCAAAAGAAAAGAAATCAAAGCAAATAACAAAAAGAATCTAAATCAACTAAATGAAAAAAATCGCAGCAGTGCCCCGGCAGGAAAAACGGAAACCGATGCTCTGTCACGCGGCTGCAGCGCAGCACACAAAATGGCCGCCGCGACTGCAAGCCGCGAAGGAAAAAGGCGCCAAAACACTGCGGCGTTCCTTATCCCCGAAACAGCGCGGCTTGGATGAAATAAGCAGCCGGAGGCAGGCGGATCACTTACCGGTCCGGTCTGCCACTCCGCAATCGCCACGGATAGCGTCTGTAACCCCGGGCCCTGAAATTAGCAGATGTGAACTAACACCCGATCAGCCTCATCACACAGGAACCGCAGTTCTGGGAGACCGGCTGCTAAGAAGGGCTCACCCCCGTAAGGTCAGGGAGGTGAGACTTCTGGGCCAAGCGGGGGGAGGGGAGAAAACTCGAATCCTGAGCCAGGACCCCCCCCCAGGAAGAAAACCCCAGGACCGACACGGGCAGGGATCAAGAAGGGTTTCTTCCTGTTTTGGTTTTTTTTTTTTTTAAAGGGACACTGCCAAATAAATTCCAACCCACTTAACTATCCTTAAAAACAAACTCCCTGCTCCTTATCCAGTCCTCCAAAGAGCCTCTCCCTAAGGCTCGTCAAGACCTCCTGCTGCAAGGAGACTGGTTACACTGGGATGCAAGTGGGAGTGCAGCAGGCTATATCCAGTGATGTCATCATTCTGACATACCAGTCTCCTAGCTGCAGGAGGAGATTGACAACCCAGAGGTAGAGGACTGAACTGGAGGAACGCTAAGGAATGGAAGCTTGCAGGGATAAGGCGTTGACCTTAAACACCTGCCGCAAGAGTGCTTCTAAGCAACGATCCTGCAGGTCTTTGAGGGCCATACCTCCTACCGGGATCGTGTCTTTTTAGTCACAGCCGTGACCAAAGTGTCACCTTAGGCATCCGAAAAGCTCCTTTTCCGCAGGAGAAACTGGGCAGAGGTGAGCCATCGCCCATCCTCCCCTAAATCCCGACCTACGGAGCTTCTCATTTGGCCTCGATCATCTGCATAGTGGCCTTACGGACTGGAAGAGAGTTCTGAGGCACCCTCATTCCCTGAAGAAGGTCCTCCAAAGGTACCAGAATGGTGAGCTTTAGCATTGACATTGATTGCAAGATCAGCGAGACCAACTCTTCCTTGCGAAGACCCACACAACTGTGGGGTCCTCCTCCCCCAGTTCTGGGCCTTTCAGATCTACCTCGGAAATGGATGGATCCTCTCCAGGGTCCTCCTCCTCCTCTGGGGCACTGGCGCCCCCTTGTTCATCTCCCTCACTCCTCTCTCAGAGCCGCAAGTGTTTTCCTGTGCTCCACTCTCCAAACGGGAGCAGCTG
This sequence comes from Ichthyophis bannanicus, assembly GCA_033557465.1. Lineage (NCBI taxonomy): Eukaryota > Metazoa > Chordata > Amphibia > Gymnophiona > Ichthyophiidae > Ichthyophis > Ichthyophis bannanicus. The sequence continues at coordinate 73,512,373 of CM066045.1, read as the reverse complement.
CCACTTGGGAGGTATGCCCTTTCCTGTGATCCAGCCTGCTTCCTCCGCTTGGCCCTGCTCCAGGCAAAAATCCCTATGAAGGAGCAACACAAAATGCGGGGAAAACAGACTTCCCCCCAAAAAGTCCATGCTTGGTCCTCTGCGATTCCTGACTGTCCTGTTGGTAAAATGGAGGCAGCTGCTTCCAAAATGGCCACCAGAGATCAGTGCAGGAAAATTCCCACCTGCCCAACAGTGAGACTGAGGGCTACCTCTGCTGTTCCAGCTCTACCAGCGGCCTCCTAGAGCTTTCAGGCTGAGCCCCCAGCTCCTCCTATTGCTCTTCAGCATCGCATTTCCCTTTCACAAGTGCAGCAGCTCCCCCTTGTGAAAGCGAACTGCAGCATGCACCACATACAAAATGCATGGCCTTCACACTAAACATAATGAACAATGAAAGCGCAACTGCATACCCGCTCACACTCTGCAAGGCCGCTCAACTCACACTCAAACAGCTGACTACCCGGTTTTCGTCAGCAAAAGAAAAAGCTCAGACAGGTGCTAAGAACTTGACGAGTCTACAGCGCTGCTGTAGGGAGATCTGATGCCGATTGAACGGCTCACAGACTCCCCATGGAGGTCTCTCCTCACCTACTGAACGGCTCTGGTTGAACTGCACGGGTTTTATTATTGTTATTCCCCTCCCCCCCCCAACAATTTTCACACTTAAGCTGCACTAGTGCAGTGAGCCATCCGATACAGACAGCTCTGCCTCCTATCCACACAGTAATCAACTACCTAACCCAGGGTGACTCAAAATCAGTCGGCCAGACTTCAGGAAGTCTGCCCACCAGCTGCTAGAAACTGAAGATACTAAACAAGAGGGAGGAAGTTCCTCTAGGTTTAGGGGTTGAAGTCACAGTGAAAAAAATTTGCATATCAGTCTCCAGCTGCTGGTGGGTGGACACAACCCGACTGTCTGGACTGGATTGGAGGGACGCAGATGAACATATTTCTCATGGGCATGGTAAAAATCTCATTTGCATATGATACTCCTTTCATTTACATACAACTCAGCATTGATTTTATCACTTAAAATTGTTGTGCTATACGTGCATGTGCAAAACATTGCCTTAATACGTGAAAATTTATTAAACGCACTCCCATGATGAGCTGTTCTACTAAGGATGAGAAATCATCAACAAGGTAAAAGTGACTCAGCAATACTCAAATCAGGTAGGACAGCAAACATCACAGAGTACTGGTCAGAAACTGTACCTTTACAAACAATATTAATGCCTTGTCCCATTTCAGCAGGACTTCTCTTTTCCATTAAAAACATACTGAATCTTACTTGGCCGAAAACTCTTGCAGGCACTTACTTTGGTCTCTTTTTGAAGGGTTGCTGAGGTGGTGTGGCCGCCTTTGGTTCAGGGGACTCTGGGGGAGATGGGTCACCTCCTGGAAGCTCAGGAGGGAGTGGAAGATCTGTGAGAAGGTGGCGTGGTCTTTGCTCCTTCTCCTTCTTCAAGGGTTTGGGTGGAAGGCTCTCCTTTGGGCTAACATACAGAAAACAAGTTATTTTAATGAGATGACATATAATCCTAACCAGAAAGAGAACAGAGAAATTTGACTTACCATTGATTTCCTTTCCTGGAATCCTGCTAGACTAGTCCAGACTAGTGGGTTATCTCCCTCTGCTAGCAGATGCTGGAGATAGAGAAAAAGCTAAAAGCTTTAACATCATCGCTTGTAGAAAACCCTGAACCCCTAGGGGACAGCTTCAGTATGCACTGACAAAGCAGGAGGAGCTCCAAGACAGCCCGAGAAGGCATAACCAACCAAAATGGCGAAATAAACTGTATACAAGGCGGCAAGGCACCAGAATTTATATACAAGCCAGAGGCTGCCCAACATGCATACAGGCTCTGAGCGAAGTGTCAGGCAGGCTATTCTCAGGACAGAAGGGTGGGTCCTGGACTTATCTTGCAGGATTTCAGGAAAGGAAATTAACGGTAAGTCAAATTTCTCTTTCCAATACATCCTGCTAGACCAAATTCAGACTAGTGGGAAGTACCAAAGCGATTCCACTCTTGAGTGGAAAGATACAGCCACTGCCAAACCAGTGGTTCCAAAGTGAGCTGCTTCTCTGGCTTGGAGATCCAAGCAATAGTGATGGGCAAAGTTTGGTAGGGAGGACCAAGTGGCTGCCCTACAAATATCCAGCGGGTCCACCCGCTTTCTTTCCGCCCATGAGGCTGCTTGTGCCTACATCAAGTGGGTGCGAAGCCCTGTGAGGATGGTCTTCATTTGGGGAATATAGGCCGACTCAATGGCCTGCATAATCCAACGTGCAATAGTCGCTTTAGAGGCAGCCACACCCTTACGCGGAACAAAGTGTAGAACAGAAAGAAGACTAGAGAGATGAAAAGTATTGGTGACCTAGAGATAGCAGCACAAGGTTCTGCCAATGTCAAGGAAGTGGAGATCAGCATCACATCTGGAACACTGTTTCTTTAAAAATGAAGGGGGCGACACCGCTTGATTTATGTGAAAGGAGGGAAGAACCTTCGGCAAGAAGGAGGGCACAGTGCGCAAAGAAACTCCTTCTGGGGAGAAAGACAGGAAGCGATCTCTACAGGAAAGAGCCCGAAGTTTAGAGAGGTGGCAAGCCGAAGTAATAGCCACAAGCAGGACAATCTTGAGTGTCAAGTCTTTCAGAGTGGTTCTGCGCAAAGGCGCAAAAGGGAGCACGCAGAGATCTGGAGATCCCAGGCCATCACGATTGGTCAGACAGGTGGCCAGAGGGTATGAACCCCCCCACAAAAACTTGGCAATATCAGCATGGGAAGCAAGGGATTGGCCGCAAATCAGCCCCCTGAACTTTCAGTGAAATAAGGGCAAGGCATTTGTCAAACCTATCCTGAAGGAAACAGAGAACATCCGGTACCTGCACCTTCCAGGGGGACAAGGATCTCTGGGAGCACCAGACCCAGGCATATGCTTGAGAAGTGGAGGGTTGGCACATCTATAGTAAGGCAGCCACCACTGTAGGAGAGTAGCCTTTATGGACAGCAGTACTGCTCAAGAGCCAGGCCACAAGCAATGTTCCCTCTAATTTTCTGTAGGCTGTGTGCGCATAAAATATCAGCTGTGCAGCTTTTGAAGGAAGGTTAAATTTTTGTGCGCCACATAACGACACTTTGAGTTATATACTTTAAAATTTGACTACACGTCAGAATACAGTATATACACCACATTGATTTTAATCAAAATTAAATGAAAACAAATTACTAAATGAAGCGGAAAATTTCAAGTAATTACAATCACAACTTTTAAATTTTAAGATGTCTGTGTTGTTTTCTATCAGAATCAGAACTGTAATTTTTGTGCGCTCTGTTGTAAAGTATGTGCGCTCGCTCGGCAAGGTGTGTGCGTGCGCACACGCGCACAGCTTAGAGGGAACAATGGCCACAAGCGAGTAGGGAGCTAAATTGTCCATGACAATCGGACCCTCCCGAAGAAGCCCCTTTGATGACCCAAGAGGCAGTGGCACTGCCACCATCAGGTGACATGGCCACCTGGTGCCACGAGGATTATGCGGCTGAGGTGCACTTCGATCCACCAAGGTTTTCAGCTAATCATCTGCCACGACTGGAAGACATACAGAAATTGTGCCAGGGGCCAAGGCTGGACTAGAGCATTGAGACCGTGAAACCACAGCTCCTTCTGATGGCTGAAAAAAGGCGGTAGCCTTAGTGTTGGAAGAGGTGACCATCAGATCCAGTCAGGTGCCCCCACTAACAAATATGCTTGAATGCCTAAGGAGCAAGTTCCCACTCGCTGAGGTCGAGCACATGAAAACTGAGGAAATCTGCCTGAACGTTCTCCAAGCCCACAATGTGCTGTGCTGAGAGCGCTCAGAGATTGCTCTCTGCCCATGGAAACAGGAGATGAATTTCCAGCACAACTCCTGGGCATTTTGCTGCGCCCTCCCCCCATCTTGAGATAAGCCACTGTTCTGGCATTGTCAGACAGTACTCACACTGCCCGATCCTGGATGAGAGGCTGAAAGCGACACAGGGCGAGACGTACCGTAAACACTTTGAGGCAATGGATCAGCCAGGTAGCTTTTGCACCTGGAGTAAGTGCCTTGCATTGTCTGTCCTAGACAGTATGCTCCCCAGCCAGTCAAGCTGGCATCAGAGATCACAAGTACCCAGTGCAGAACCTCTAGTGGGATGCCTCGTAACAGGTGGCGATGGCAGAGCCACCACTGAAGACCAGAAGTAGAGCATTCATGTACTATGCACCCACGCGTTGGAATGCCCTCCCGCCCGACATCCGGGCCATTACGGACCTACTCCAATTCAGGACAGCCCTGAAACACCATCTTTTCATCCAGCATATCTCACCCAATGGAGACACACAACATCCAGCCACACGCACCCACCAAGACAGCTGCCCCAAGACCCTCCCTACCCACAGCCAAAGCCCTATATATCAGCACAACCAGACTCCCTGGGATGCACTTGTAAACAACCACCACTCAGCTTGTATATAGCCTGTTTAGCCTGTATATAGCTAACTACGGGGTAGCTAGGCTACTGTACAGCCTGTACATAGTTACCCCCTGTTAGCCCAAGTTGCATAATAGAGTAATTAGTCCTTACCTGCTAATTAGTGTTCCTGAAGGAACTCCAGTCCAGTCCCTTTACTCTCGGGTTGCGCAACCCTTCCAGCAGCTTGGAGGCTGAGCCCATCATCGTTTTGATGATGGTGTGGTATAAATACCACTGGCACCACCCATAGGCACCAGTAATCTGATGAAAAAGCAGTCCTGACAGGTACCCGCTTAAGCACCCGTAACTATAATGCGTGAAAAACAAAAACCAAAGAAACAGGAAACAAAAGCAGTTTGTTTTTTTTTTTAAAAAGGAAGAAAACAGTGGCAAGGGAGAGGAGGGAAGGAGAAGGCTTACCCGAGGCCGACCCAGCCTTTACTCAATCCTCACCGTACCTCCCTAGTATGTAGCCCCGCCGCTGGGGCTCCTCAGACCGGAATTTTCCACTTCCGCTCCGCTCCGTTCACTGACTTCAGTCCTTTATTCCATTCTGAACACTAGAAACCGAACCTGGGCAGGATCAGGGACTGGACTGGAGTTCCTTCAGGAACACTAATTAGCAGGTAAGGACTAATTACTCTTTCCTTAGCAGAACTCCAGTCCAGTCCCTTTACTCTCGGGATGTAACAGAGCAGTTCAAACCTGGGCGGTGTTCGCCAACCCGGACCGAAGTACTGCACCCGCAAACCTGGTGTCTGCTCTTCTCTGGACATCCAGTCTGTAGTGCTTGGAAAAGGTATGCAGAGAGGACCAGGTGGCCGCTTTACAGATGTCCAGCGGTGGAACCAAGCTACGCTCTGCCCAGGAGGCCGACTGCGCTCGAGTTGAATGCACGCGAAGACCTACTGGGACCTGCCTCCCCTTGAGAATGTAGGCAGAGGCAATGGCCTCCCTGATCCACCTAGAAATGGAAGCTTTGGCCGCTGCTTCCCCCTTGTGCGGCCCTCCAAATTGAACGAAAAGCCGTTCGGACTTGCGGAAAGATGCTGTGCGTGAGAGGTAGCGTCTCAGTACTCTATGCAAATCTAGGAGACGCAGTTCGGCACTCTCCCCCTCTTGTGCTTCTCCCGCGAAGGACAGGAGCGAGACTTGTTTGGTTCATATGAAAGGGAGGAGAGACCTTGGGCAGGAAGGAAGGGACCACCTTATCCTTGAAAAAGGAAAGGAAGGGAGGTCGAGAAGATAGAGCTTGAAGCTCCGAGACCCTCCTAGCCGAACAAATAGCTATCAAAAATGCCGTCTTCAGGGTCAAGTCCTTTAGGGAGGAGCTCCTTGCTGACTCAAAGAGCTCCCTGGTTAGGGAATCCAAAACCAGGTTTAGGTCCCAAGGGGGAATAACTGATCTTTGCTGGGGCCGTAAGCGCTTGACCGCCCTCAGAAATCTACCCACATCAGCGTGGTCTCCTATAGACTTACCCCGAACCTTTCCCCTATAACAAGAAATGGCCGCTAGCTGAACTCGTAACGAGCTGTGAGCCAAACCTTTCTCGAAGCCTGCTTGTAGGAATTCTAACACCTCCGGAACTGAGGCTTCTAAGGGTTTCTTATGGAGATCCGCGCACCATGCCTCAAATATGCGCCAAACCCTGATATAGGAAAGGCAGGTCGAGCGTTTCCGAGCGTTCAGCAGGGTCGAAATTACCGAACCCGAGTAACCTCGCTTCACGAGCCGCGCCCTCTCAAGAGCCAAGCCGTAAGCGAGAATCGATGCACGTGGGGCATGAGGACCGGACCCTGCCGTAGCAAATCCTTTCTGTTGGGGAGCCTCCAAGGGCGATGAGCCGTTAGTCTCACCAGGTCTGCATACCACGGGCGACGAGGCCAGTCCAGAGCTATGAGGATTACAAGACCTTGGTGGGCCTCTATTCGCCTTAGAACTCTCCCTATGAGGGCCCAGGGCGGGAACACATACAGGAGACCTTCCGAAGGCCACTTCTGGACCAGGGCATCCAAGCCTTCTGACATCCTTTCCTTTCTTCGACTGAAGAACCGGCTTGCTTTGGATGTTTCGTAGCGCGCCATGAGGTCCATGATCGGTGTTCCCCAGAGGGCTACCACTTGGTCGAACACTTCCTGGCTAGCTCCCATTCCCCGTGGTCTATCCTGTGTCTGCTGAGGTAATCGGCCGACACATTTTCTGCTCCTGCCACGTACTGTGCTGACAGGTCCAATAGATGTGCTTCGGCCCACTGTAAGAGGCTGTCTGCCTCCTTCTCCAGCAAGGGGCTGCTCGTTCCCCCTTGGCGGTTGATGTAGGCCACCGTGGTGACATTGTCCGAAAGGACGCGGACTGCCCTTTGGCGAACCAAGGGCTCAAGAGCTCTGAGTGCCAGCGCCACTGCCCTCAGCTCTAGCCTGTTGATGGACCACCGAGCTTCCCTCGGGGTCCAGCTTCCCTGTGCGAACTGGCGCTCGCAATGAGCACCCCAGCCTGCTAAACTTGCATCCGTCGTCAGCTGCATCCATTGGGGTGGATCGAGAGGTATCCCGCATCCTAAGTTCCTTGGGCACTCCCACCAGAGGAGAGTCCTCCTGATCTGAAAAGGACAGGGCAGCTGCATGGATAAGGGATGATGCTGAGGGGACCAACGTCGTAACAAGGCGCATTGAAGGGGTCGCATATGTGCCTTGGCCCACGGTACTACCTCTATCGCTGCCGCCATGGTGCCCAACAGTTGTAGGTAATGCCAGGCGGTAGGGATCCATCTTGATATGAAGCGAGAGACCAGGCTTTTCAGATCTCGTAACCTCTGTTTCGACAGGAAGACCCTTCCTCTCCTTGTGTCGAACCTTGCTCCGAGGTAATCTATCTCCTGCGAGGGAATTAATCTGCTCTTTGCCCGGTTGATGACCCAACCCAACTCCTCCAGGAATTCCACCACTCTGGCTGTAGCTGTACGACTCTCCGTCTCTGATTTTGCCCGAATCAGCCAATCATCCAGGTATGGATGTACTAGAATTCCCTCCTTGCGAAGAGCCGCGGCTACCACTACCCTTACCTTGGTGAACGTCCTCGGGGCTGTTGCTAGGCCAAAGGGAAAAGCCTGGAACTGAAAATGACCCCTCGGCACTGCAAATCTCAGGAACTGCTGATGAGATCTTCGTACCGGGATATGTAAGTATGCTTCCGTCAAGTCTAGGGATGTCAGAAACTCCCCCTGTCTTACCGCTGCAATGACCGACCTCAGGGTTTCCATTCGAAAATGAGGAACCGAGAGGCAGCGATTGACTTGCTTTAAGTCCAGGATTGGACGGAAGGACCCTTCTTTCTTTGGTACCACAAAATAGATCGAGTATCGACCGGAACCGTATTGGTCTCTCGGGACGGGAGTCACCGCTCCCAACGCGATCAGCCTTGAAAGAGTGTCCTCTATCGCTGCCCTCCTTTCTGGAGAGCCGCAGGGAGACTGCATAAAGGCTGGGGGAACTTGCTTTGTGAATTCGAGAGCGTAACCCTCTCTGATCACTTCCAGTACCCAACGATCCGATGTGACTCGGGCCCAGGCGGGAAGGAACTGCCTTAACAGACCCCCCACCAGCAGGCCTTTCTCCTGGGCCCCCGCAGTTTCATTGTGGTTTCCTAGGGCCTGAGGATGAGGAGGCAGCTCCAAAACCTCTTCCAGCTCCTCGAAACCCTCAGAAGCCTTGTCCTCTAGGCGAGGGGCGACCCTTAGGAAAAAAATTCAGTCTGGTCGACCGGAACCTACGAAAATCCCTCGGCTGACTGCGAGCTGGGACCGTCGAGCAGCTTTGCTTAGGCCTATCTTCCAGGAGCCTACCTCCCTTAGACTCGCCAAGGTCTTTCACCAACTTTTCCAGGTCTTCACCAAATAGCAGCTTCCCCTTGAAGGGGAGGCGACTCAAGTCGAGCTTTCGAGGAGGAGTCCGCCGCCCAATTGCACAGCCACAGATATCTCCTGGCTGCTACCACCAAGGCCATGTTCTTTGCTAGACTCCTAATAAGGTCGTACTGGCTATCTGCTAGAAAGGCGGAACCAGACTCTAACCGCACAGCACTAGCCTGCGCGTCGGTAGAGGCGCCATCCGTTAGCTGAAGCTCTTGAGCCCACCTCAAGCAGGCTCTTGCTACCCACGCTCCTGACACTGAGGCCTGCAGGGCGAGGGCACTAACATCAAAGGCTTGCTTCAGCAGAGAGTCCAGCTTTCTAGCCTGACTATCTTTAAGCGCTGCGCTGCCCTCGACCGGAATGGTCGTCTTCTTTGTCACCGCTGAAACCGACACGTCTACCCTTGGGGACTTCAGCAGATCCTTGTCAGTTTCCGGTAAAGGGTACAAGTGGGACATGGCCCTCACCCCCCTTAAACTAGACTCTGGTTGATTCCACTCTTCCTGGATCATCTGGCGTACCACCCTGTGGACCGGAAAAACTTTCTGAGATTTCCTGACGGCTTGAATCAAAGGATCCTCTAACGCTTCTTCCTCTGCAGGGATGTCCGATGCCATATTGAGCACCTTCAGGGATTCATTAATTAAGGCTGGGAGCTCCTCTCGACGAAATACTCTAACTATTCGGGAATGCTCTTCCTCTGGGATCTCTCCCTCCTCAAGCTCTTCCTCCCCCACTTCTCTGTCGGATCCCTCCTCATCCGGAGTGATAGGAGATGGAGACGTGAGAGGTTCTTCGCTCATTAGTCTTGAGCGTTTGGGAGGGGCTCCGGGGTCATGGAGCTTGACTTCCCTGGACCGGGCCGGCCACCTTCTTTCAGCAGCGCCGGCTCCATGAGTCCCTGCTGACGCATACAATAAGCTTTGTGCAACAGAAGACAAATTCTGGAGAAAAATGCTCCCAGCCTCCCTCCGCCCCACTGGAAGCAGCGGAAAGGGACTGGGAGGGGCCTGGTAAAGCTGAGGTAGAAGGCGGGGGAGTGGAGGAAGAATCTCCTCCCCCTTCCCGGAGACCTTGAGACCCCTGAGAAGTCTGATCCATGGACAACTGAATTTCCTGCTCCACAGACGCTGCTTCTGCAGCACAACACCGGCAGATTCCGGCTTCCGAATCCGCAATTCTGCGTGTGCCGCAGGACGGACACCGTAAGTTTCCAGTCATTCTCTCTCTTTATTTATTTTTTTTTGAGTCCACCTAGTGGAAAAGGTTCCAAGGCAGGCCTAAAGAAACAAATCTGGCAATAACTGAAAATAAATGAAGGATTTCCCAATCAAAAAGGAGGGGGGGCCCTCACCCAAAGGCTGGAACAGAACTCAATACAAACTAAGAATAAAAACAAAAAGAACACCACAAAAGGAAATACTGTGAAATTTGTACAGAAAAAAGCAGAACAGGTCCTTGAACAGTCTGCTATACTTGCGATTTCGCTGCCCCGTTGCTCTGCGTGCCGCTCCTCACACTGGGACCGCTGACTGTTAGGCTCCACGTGGTAGGCCGCAGCCATGTGGAGTCAGGTCCTGCGGCTGGCAAAAGTGTCCTCGCCGCTGGAGCCCGGATTCCCTGACGTTGGGGCACTGGATTCGTCGCTCCGACGCCGCCTCTAGCGCTCAGCATGGACAGCCGCTGGAAACGCGAGGCGGAAGAGAAGCAGCAAGTGGAGCGGTGATGGTTCCAGCGCTCAGCCCACCACCGGGGCTTCAGCGCGGTGTTGTCTCTAGCGCTCAGCCCGCCTCGGGGGCTTCAGCACGAGACAAATGGGAGTGGAGAAGAGGCCGAGAAGCCGGATGCCGCTAACGTGGGAGGAGAGTACCCCGAAGCACCCCGGTGCCCAGTTAAGCCCTCTCCTTCCAAAGGACACCGGGAGAGAACCGGGGAGAGTAAAAAAAAAAAAACAGCGGTTTTAAAAACGCACGGGAGTAAGAAGAACTCCCCCAACTAAAGTAAAAGGAAATTAAAGAAAAACAATAAAAAAAGGTATCAATGAAAGAACTAAAGACCAGTAAGCTCCTGGCTTACGGTAACCCTCCAGCTGCTTGGAGGCTGAGAATACTGGTGCCTATGGGTGGTGCCAGTGGTATTTATACCACACCATCATCAAAACGATGATGGGCTCAGCCTCCAAGCTGCTGGAAGGGTTGCGCAACCCGAGAGTAAAGGGACTGGACTGGAGTTCTGCTAAGGAACTGTTCTTTGTAAGTACAGTGCTGGTTTGCCGGCACTCTACAAATTTACTGTTGAATGTAAACCGAGCTGATTTTAAAGAGCGCGGTATAGAAAAAAAAACATTAAATAAACAAATAAAACACACACGCGTCTGGCTGGAGCGGGAGACAAACCTGGTAATCCCAAATAGAAGGGGACCATCATGAGGAAGGAGTGCTGCGGTGGACACATGTAAGCCCAAGCTTAGGAAATCATCTCCAAGGTGGCTGCCATGGTGCCAAGAATCTGCAGGTAATCCCAAGCACTGACACTTCTGGAACTGTGCACACGGCTTTGTGCAGCTGCCCCGAGTGAGAAAGTTACAACCTGCTTCTGTGTCAAACCACGCACTGAGGAACTCGAGAGACTGAGTGAGGCGCAGACAGCTCTTGGCATAATTGACTACCCAACCAAGGAGTTCCAGAAAGCTGACAACACGAGACACTGCCAAATAGAGATGCACCCTGATGCCTTGGCAATGCAGGGAGACCACCACGATGATCATGACCTTGGAAAAGGTTTAAGGAGCTGTGGCAAGCTCAAACAGCAGAGCTCAAAATTGATACTGTTGGCCCAAAATGGTGAAGTGCAGGTAGCGTTTATGATCTTCACGGATTGGGATGTGGAAATAGGCCTCTACAATATCCAGGGTCCTCAAGACCTTGCCCAGCCAAACTGCCTGAATGATGAACTTCAGGGTCTCCATTTGGAAAAGAGGCACCCGAGGACATCAGTTGATTCCGTGGAGGTCCAGGATAGGCCGAAAAGAGCAGTCTTTCTTGGGGACAACAAAATATATGAAATAGCATCCGGACCCTATTTCAGTCAGAGGAACTGGACATATCACTTGAAGCTGGAAGTGCGTTGGAGCATCATCTGCACTGTAGCTCTTTTGGTGACCAAACTGCATGGGGAATGAGGAAAGCGTCTCGGATGGGCTTGGCAAAAACGAGTGCATTCCCATGCAAAACATCTAGCACCTATTTATCCAAAGCTATGTGGGTCCATTCGTGGAAGTAAAAAAAAGACACAGCCACCCACTGACCCGCAGAACACACCCCAAGCCAGTTAGCGGGAGGACTGTGCAACCACAGAAAACTTGCTGAAGGGGGGAGTAATTATCTCACGAACATCAGAGGCCCAGAAAGGACTGAGGCTTGGATGAAGAATAGCCAGACGAGAATCTCTGAAACATCCTAGAGAAGAAGAGAAAGCAGCTGGAGCAGAGGACCACCTAGAACTGGGTTTACGCTCATCTTCCTGCAAGCATTGAGGTTTGACCTCCCCTAAGTCTTTCATGAGAATGTCCAGTCCCTCCCCAAAGAGAAGCCTACCCTTGAAGGGGAGTTTGGCGAGTTGCAACTTGGAAGCTGCATCAGCATTCCAGTGGCAAAGCCACAGCCACTGCCTGGCCACCATAAGCAGAAGCAACTGAACGAGCCACTAAACACAGCAAGTTGTAAAAAGAATCCACCACATAGGCGGTAACAGATTCCAAACAAGCCAAGGCGGGATCCTCAAGAGTTTGATCCAGCACAGCAGAGTGTGCATTGGTAATCATCTACCATCTGAAGTTTGCAAGGCTAAGAGAAGAAATTAAAAAAGTTGTTTTGAGGAGTCTTTCCACCTTGCGGTCCGTCTCATCTCGAAGTGCCGCACCACCTCCTACCAGAATGGTCATATGCTTAGTGACAGCAGTCACAAGATAATCCACCTTGGGAAAAAATGCAACAATTTATCCAGGTCGTCCAGAGACCAAAGACAGAAATGGCCAAGGCATCTAGCTGAATGCAAGGACGCATCTGGGGAATCCCATTCCAGAGAAACCATTTGTTGCAGCTTTGAGGAAAACAGGATGGTTTCCTAATGCCAGGGTCTGCCTGAGGTTTGCTTGGGTCTAGAACCGGTGGAGATTATGCTTCGGAAAGGTGCAGAGATTCCACAACCTGTGAAATGAGAGCGTGAAGCTTCTCCATGCGGAATAAGTGAACATATTTGCCTTCATTATGGTCCTCCGAATTAACCTCTGGGAGGTGAAAGTTATCCATCCTTCTGGTCTGACCCACTGCTGGTAGACTGCTCTTCCAAAAATCCCTCCCTGTCCTTCTCGACCAGGCAGCAGTCACCTAAGGACTCCTGGACCTCCTTGGCCAGAGCCTTAACATGTGTAGCTGAAATAGGCCTAGGGCGCTTCCTGGAGGATCGAGCCAGGAAGTCTGGCGAGGCAGAAGGGGGCCTGGAGTGCCACAGGTCCCTAGGCCTGGCGAAGAAGATTCAGACCTTGAGCATCTGCTTCTGTTGGTTGAGAAGGGTGTTGATGCTGTTGTTCAGGAAGGAGAAGCGGTGGAAACGCGTCTCCCGGGGGAAGGAAAGGCCTCCATGGAGGGCCCTAATGGGTTAGGCACTGCTGCAGAAAGTCCCCCCTGGTCTGTAGTACAGATCCTTTTACAAATGTTGATGCTTTCTCCCAGCCTAAGCATCTCTGCATGGAGGACATGCTGTGAAGGAAACTGCTACCGGCCGAAAACAAAACAGAGCTGCAGCAAGGGCCTCGGAATGAACAGCAACAAGGAAGCACTTTCCCACCAAAGAAAATGACAGTCGTGGCTGCAAAAGCAGCAGGAAGCTTTGAGAAAAGAGCTCAATGCAGCCTGTGTTGGCGGTGCTGAAGAAAAAGGTGGCAGTATCAAGTAGACTCAAGACTGCTGCAGGAACTTGCCCTTACCGCGAGCACCTCTGTGAAAAAACAGACAGCCTGAGAGGGGGGCGGGAGTATCAGCAGCAGACACTAAACACTGGCAAGGGCTAAGCAGGAAATGGCAGCAGCAAGGAAAGCGAGGTAAACACAAAGAGGGAACCATCCATCGGCGCTCGGGAAGGAGAGGATCCACAAAATTTGCAGGAGAGAGTAACTCACTGCCCGGAGAGAAGCTGTTGGTGTTGCAGCAGTCGGGGAGCCTCGGTGAATCTGCCTCAAGTCTGAATGAGAGAAGCAATGTTGTTGCCCTTCTTTTTTTTTTTTAAGTTTTAAAGATTTAAGAGATCTGAAAAATAACCCAGACACAACACCTCCTGTGTGTTCTGGACAGGACCCAGAAAATAGGCTTCACTAACAGCAACTTTCGACTAGAGGCTGTAAGGAGCTCAGTTGAAGTCCACCATTTGCTGGAGACAAAGAAAATACTTAAGCTGACCACTAAGGGTTATCTACTAGCGATGATGTCACTAAAGCATCTAGCTTTTTCTCCATCTCCAACATCTGCTGATAGGGGGAAATAACCCACTAGTCTGGACTGGTCTAGCAGGATATATTGGAAAAACACATTTAAAACATTTTTTTTAATCAGTCAGGTAACAAAGCTATCATAAACCCAAGGGAACATGTGGTTAGTGCTTCTGACTAGCTCCAGGACCGACTAGCCTGCAATTGCAGTAAAATTAGGAAACAAAACCATCTTTCTACATGAAGTATAAAAAATTAACTTAGGCATCTGTCCTGTCTCTGCTGCACACCTTCCTGTCCCATACAAAATATATCAAAGCCTTATCACAATAGATACTGCATAAGCTACAGATTGATAACTGATACTTTCTCCCGTATCTAACAGTTTGACTGAGCGACAGAACATGGACCCTCTACTCTCAAAGTTACGCTTTTCAACTACAACATCTCAACCCCTATTTAGAAATAGAGACACTACTGCTTCAATCCAACACTAAAGCCATAGTACCGCCAGCAAAGCGCCTGCTCCATGGAGAGGAATCTGCGATTCAACAATGAATCTTTGCTGAGCTGAAAATCTGCAGGTAGTGTGTCACGGCTGTATGATAGCTGAAGTTGGCTGGGTGCATAGAGCAAAATATGATGCAATCCTCAGTAGGCTGAAAAGGAGAAAGTTCCACAGGAGGTTCTTTAGTATCCTGCTAATTGTTGATGCACTTAGAGGACTTCTATCTGTAAGAGCGACTAACTACTTTGCATAAGTACAATGGACTTACGCTGCTTTTATAAAGATCTGAGCAGAATGTACTTACGTTATTCATTTCATGTATCCAGTTACGTCCTGCTCCAAGAATTAGAAAACTAAGTATTAACTGTCTTTGTTGTATACGTTGCAGTTTTAATCAGTTACTTGCACTAAATAAGTACATTACCGCATTTTCATGCAAATAATGCACCAACGTATATAACACACACATGCGTATAATGCACAGAAATGATACCATTCTGTTTGAGAAGCTTTGGATAATGTACCCACACATATAACGTGCATGTCCTTTTTGCTGTTGACTATGCTGGGAATGAAACGCAAGTCCTACACCACCGACTTCAAACTTAAAGTTGTTGTCAGAGGAAGAAACAAGCAACAGAGTGGCAGTGAGAGAGTTTGAGGTTGAAGAGACGTCCATTTGCGAATGGAGATAGGTGAAAAAGGAGTTCGAGAACATGAACCCCTGAAAACGCGCACAAGTAGAGGCCCTAAGTAAAATGGCCTAAACTGGAGAATGACTTGAGAGTGTGTTTTTTTTTTTATCTTGGAGGGAACAAAATCAAGCTGTCTTTACTTGCGCAATTCAGATCAAAGCAAAACTTCTGGCAAATAAAAGAGGAATCGCTGATTTCAAAGTGGGATTCACCTAGATTTCTAGATTCACGAAAAGAAATGGACTTTAGTGAGCAGGAGAATCACTGTAGGCCATCAGACGACTGGGAGCAAAAGATGAACAACTTCCATGAATTTGTCTCCAAAGAAATCTCTGCAGTGAATGTTATAAATATGAATGAGGTTCCAATGTCCTGACATCCCTGCCACCAGGACAATAGCTGCTTCAGGTACAAAACCACAGCCTATACAACCCTCTGGGCATGAAAGGGCCCACTTCACTGTAGTCCTTGTATACACTGCAAATGGAGTGAAATTAAAGATGATGGTAGTTTTCAAGAGAATTACCATGCCCCGTGAAAAACTGCCCACTGGTGTGGTTGTCCATTGCAATGAGAAGGGATAGATGGTGACCTTATGAAAGTATGGATTGATAAATGTTATAGGGCAAGGAAGGGGGGATTCTTCTCCAAGAAGTCCTTACTAATTTTTGATGCAATGGCTACCCAACAAAGAAAATAAAAAGTTGAAAATTATATGCACTCTGTTGGTGTCCACATAGCTGTGATACCTGGTGGTCTTGCCTGCGAGCTACGGCCTGTAAATTGCTGGTTAACCGCTATAACCAAGACATTTCTGAGAAGAGAGAACGAATGGATGCAGTCTGGGATTCACACCATCAAGAAAATTGAAGCCAGTGCAGTTTTCGGACGTCTTCCAAGTGGATGTCTTCTGCTTACGGTAAAACAACACCGCGAACCGTCTGCGACGGTTTCGGAAAGGCTGGGATTGTCTACCGGCAGAAGGTGACACCATTTGAATACCGATGACAAAGGTGACGATGCTAATAGTAAAGACACCACCACTTCAGAAATCACAGAAGAGTGTCTGCAGTTGGCTCTTAGTTATTTCAACAATGAATGAGGGGACAAACAGATTTTGAAGGATTTGAGGGGTTGGATGACAATGCTGACTGAATTGGAATTGGCCTAGTCTAATTTAGTTTCATTTACTCACATTCACTCTCATTGAAATTCAGCATTTGAGAAATAAAGAAGTTATAAAAAAAGTTAGAGATGACTGAATGTGTTGTGTTGATAATTACGTATATAGCATGCACATGCTTGTAATGCCAGGGGGAAGGGGGAGGGAATGCGGTTTCTGCAAGAACACATAATACGTGTTATATGCAAGAAAATACGATATTAGCATAGTTTCTCACACTGCAGCATTTGATCAGAAGTCACAAGAGGATAGAACAAAAAGTGCACATTTAGAAAAGAAAATGGATTTTAAATGATGCCATAAAATATGTCCACCAGGAAAGAGGAGAACTACACAAGTGTATAAAGCCTGTGTCAACATGCCCAGCAGCTATATGGTTAGCCCTTTGCTCTGTAATGGAGAAAAGCAGGCAAACTCCCTCCCCACCATGAAATGTCACACAGGCCCAGCATGGAAAGCCATTCTGGACTGTGAAGCAAGAATACATCTCTCTCCAGGACCACAAATTTGCACACCATTCCCAACACCTTGCTCTATATATTTAGTTGTAGAAAGGTGTGGCTCATGGTGTCTGTGCTGCTTACTGAACACATACACGTTAGTTTACATGTGAACACCATCCCAGAAGTTGATGATCATGGCAGCTTACTGTTTGGATGCATTTACCAATCCAAGTATCGGCTTAAAGGACAAAGACAGATTTCAGAATCAAGCTATACTGCACTGCAGGACTTAAGCCAAGCCAGAGAAAGTTCTGCTGACCATGCTGGAACAGGTGCGGAGGGAGCCAGCCTGTCTTTGCCGATGCTGGCTTCAACTTTACAGTAAGAGAGGGGCAGAGAAAGAGTTGTAAAAGGTGACTGTAGGGGGACATGAAAGGAGGCTGAGACCAAAAGCAACAGTTAGGGAAAAGGAGGTATTTCCATTAACAGGGAGGAAGGGTTCAGAGAAAAACTGGGTTTGTGCTGAAACAGGAGAATTCACGACAAAGGTAATAGAGTCAGACTGATGATAAGAGGCAGAGATAAGAGGGAGTCAACCGGTTCTTCTTGCCAATTTCACCAGTATCAACTAATACAATGAGGCTATTTTGCACAATAGGCTCCTAACCCAAACAAGCAAATAGGCTAAGTACACCTGGTCTGGTCATGCAAGGGTTCAAACACGACGTATCCCACAATTTAGAATTCATTTTTGGAATAGTTCACCAGTGCTAAGCAACTACGGATTTTGATATTTACCATTTATCTGTACAAAGATCCTAAAATTTCACAGACACGTTTCCAGCACCGCAGCCAAAAATAGGGTGGATCCATATATAGGAAGAGCTTTGGATAAAAAGATGGCACTTATCCCACCATTTTCAGACAAATATTACATCCCTACATAATATGTACTGAAACTTCAGATATGCAGCTGTGAAGGGGATCAAATTTCTGAACAAATCTTAATCAATACATCACCACACTGGCAGTGTGAATGATCTCTTATGGACTATTTCCACATGTGAGGGGACTGCAAAGAAAAGCCGAGCACACCTTGGTCCAGTCTGCCCAAGATAACATCTCTTCAAATAAAAGCAGGGCTTACTTCTTTTTAGACTCCAGAGTGGCAGGGATGTTCTGCTCCAACCTCTCCCTTCCAGGCAGCCTGTAGGAAAGAGGAGGGGAGAGGGTGAGACTGAGATTGGAGTAGAGCAGAGAAGAGCCACTCCACTCCCTAATCCAGCCCCCGTCTCCTGCCCCCTCTTCCCCTGCTCCACAGTTCCACTTCCTGTCTATCTACAAATTATGCTCTAACCAGAGGAGACGTGCCCCATGCTATTGATTGATTATACAGAACTTATAAAATTACACCTGTGTGCAATAATCTAATTATAAAAGAATCAAATATAAACAAAGTGCCTTGGCCACTTACAAAGAAGCAACAGGACACTATTTTCCTAAAATCAATGATCAACTCTCATTGATAGTCAGTCAGTCATTCTCCTTTGAGAAATACTATGCCTTTACTACTGCTTCTGTAGCCATGCTGTATGCAAGCATATAGGAGGGTAATTTTAGAAGATCGCCTAGACTTATGCAAGGAAAGCACAATGTTTTAATGGTTTCCGCAGATAATGTAGTCAGTCGCTAGTCTAAGTATGTGCATCAAAACCTATGGCTCACACTATGAGTGGGTGCATGGGTGAAGTTTGGATATAGTGCAAATTTGATACTATAACTTATACACATTCTTGAAACATAGAGGTACGGGCATTTACATCTGCCATAGGACATGTGTAAGTGCTCATGCATAGTTTAACAGATATTTTTGACCACTAGTGCCCCTATTTTATAAATTATGCATATGTCTTACTTTATAAAATAAGCTTGAAGTACACACGTGAAAATGTGTATAAATCTAGTGACCCTTATAAAAATTTACCCTCATAATGACTAGGAGGGCTCATAAAGCAATCGTTGATACAGTTTTACACAGAAGTAGAATATTGCAAGCATGGCCTTACCTATCCAGATCATCCTCTCCTGGCAGCAGAGGTGGGAGTGGCAGAGGAGGCAGAGTTGACGTTTTCAGATGCGGTACTGAAAGTGTTACAGATGCCTGTGACTTCACTGCCGGCTGGACTGCTGGCTGAGAGTTTGCCTGAGAGAACACAGAGGTCTTTGAGTGGAGAGATGATGTCAAGGATGCAGCGACTGTGGTAGGTAATGGCATGAACGTCAAGGTTGGGGGTGGCGGTAAAGGGGGAGGCTGATGTGGGGTAGCAGAAGACGGAGGAAGGGGGGGCAACGGAGGAGTCCGGGGTGGAGGTGATGAAGTTGGGAGAGGGGGAAGCGGTGACGTGCTCGGAGGCAGCGGGGGAGGTTTCTCCTCTTTTTCTGTAACTGCTTCCTTTGGTGTGGTAGGCTCTTCTTTCCCTGCCACAGTCTGAGAGTCTTTAGTCACAGTGGGGATCTTCTTCTCACAGTTCTCTTCTGCCTTGACAGGCTCAACAGACTGTTTTGTTTCTGTATTCGTACTTATCAAATGTGCCAGTTCTGTATCAGATGCTGATTTTTCAGCTTTTATTATTTTGGTTATTTTTTTGGGGTCCGTCCCTGAAACTTTAATGTCACTGGAGTTACCCTCTTTTCTAAGCAAGATGAGAGGTGAACCCCTGGACTCCCTGCCATCTGATTTTGCAGCAGCAGCAGCTGCAGCCCTCTCCTTTTTCTTCCGGCTGAGTTCGGCCCCGAGGCTGGAGTTTAACGGCAGTCTACCAGGTGATATACTAGAATGCCGACTGTGGGATCCAGAGCGTTTCTTCTTGCTGTGAGAGGAAGAGGAGGAGGATGTTTTTCTTGAGTACAAGGGGCTTCTACTGTGAGACTTGGCAGATTTCCTGTGAATGTGATGAGAAAAGGAAAGACAATAAAACAAAGTACTCAGTAATAATAGAACAATCAACATAGAAGGCAGAATATGCAAACGCTGCATCAATTACACTTGTGCACATTTTGTTTAACTGTACTGAACATACTTTCAGTACCCTCTGAGGTAAGCAGAAATTACTGCACCTTTTTTTTTGAGTTAAAAGTTGTAAACAAAGATTAGCCAGGATTGGGTACATTATCTACAAGTTCAGAAATCACTACATAGTGGACATGACTATCTGTACATTAAGTACAGGACAACCTGTTTGTATTTAATTAACAGCCCACCACAACCAGCTGTGCAGTTTGGCGTTGGCAGCGGGTGACTCCATATATTACACCAAGATAAGTTTTTTTCAAAAAGGTGAAGGACGGGGATTTAATAAATCTATATAAGCTGAAAACTAGAATGACATGAGAAAGTCCAACGATGCTGCTATACTGTCAGGACCAACTTTTTTTGTAGAAACGAATACCATGACAGACTGTCCTTAAGTCAGATCAGGGCACTGTAAGAAATCTGATCACACAGCTATTGGAAAAATTCCCAAACCCATTTACTTTAAGACATCCATTACTACACATGTAGCATGTTAAAGAGTACTAATCCTTACTCTGATTCCTTGCCCAACTCTCAAGCAAGTCATTTAACCAACTTGGTTTTACTACTTCTTCCACTGGGAAATTTAGAAGGGTACCATCATATACATTTTGAAATTCACTGGAACCCTGTCTTTAAAGACACCATAGAAAAATCATTGTGCTAAGAAAACATAAGGCCAAGGTACTTTCTTCATCTATGCTTAACTGAGGCAACAATCATAGCTAGTTGTCTAAATGCACTAATTTTTCCTGTAGCATTCTGGTCAATTATTGGCCATTGCTTCCTCCTCCTCTTGTTCTCTTCCTGTTGCTGGAATGATCCTTAGAGCCACTTATCATTAAAGCTGCTGTATTCTAGATAAAGTGAGCCCCAGTAAAAGTTCTGATTAACTAGGATGCCTTAAAATATAAATTGACATAAGGTATGAGTATAGCACACATAAAATGGAAAAAATTAAAAAATCAAAGTGTCTGATAAACAGACTAGGGAAAATTAGATGGGTTTTATTTCTGATGGCAGGCAACAAATGGAGCATTGTGGATATCTGTGGGAGCTCATTCCAGAGAAATGGGGGAAGAAGCCAAGAGGCTCAATATTGAACAAAGGGTTGGCTGGAAAATGGGGTATCAAGAAATTATCTGTAATTTAAATGAAATAGTTAAGACACTTATCTCCCACCTATTATATACAATTGCTAGGAGAGGTACATCAAACAGACAAAGCAATCAACTTCAAAAAGAAAAGATGCAACAAAAATGAAAAAGATGATCAACTATCTGAACAGTCAAATAATCAACTTGATGGTGCAAAACCAAAAAGGTATTCCATTTCAACCAGCTGGACCTATAAGTGCCATATATCAGAAACCATGTGTGTATTAGCAGTGAATGTCTAGTAATATTAGGGGACTAAGCAGCATGGAAGATAATAGCGAGCAAACAGAGCAGAGGTAAAGACATAGCAAGGTCATGGAGACATACAAAGGCAAAGACAAGAATTCTGAACCAACAGCAATATATTAATAATAGCAGTCATTTTTACAAATATCATACAGCTGACAAGAGCTGAATCTCCAGTGTGAAAGTTAAAGCAATGACTACTGCAAGATTGTGAAGGGTAAAAAAAAAAACTAATGTAAATGCAGCCAAAACTCATTAGAAACCAGGAGACCACCAAAAGGATGGCTTATCTAGTTATGTGTTCCTCCAACTCCAGACCCTTCCACTCTTATTGCAAGAATGCATCTCCCCGATTAGAATTTAAATCTACCACCACAGAACACAGAGCTATTACCATTTAATCTCATCATCTAATGATCTTTCTCCCTGTGCTCTTGCTGTACCAGCAACAGGCGAAAATTTAGAGATTTTTTTCTTTCAGAAACCACAAATGTGTGAAAGGTGAATAAATCAGCCAACTCTTTGTCAAACAAGACTGTATTGAACCTACAAATGTGACAATATTTATTTTCTAGCTTTAGTTAAATGGGGAAAATTAATAATTTCTACAGTGCTGCAAAATAAGGTAGCTTCCTGAAACCGTAGCTGTGATTTCACTTTTAAATTCTAATTGTGTTCCAATAAAATGTCTATATAAACGCTTGCACTACCAGCATACAGCAGTCAATAGTCGAACACATTTCTTAGACTCTGATGAGTGAACTGAAAACCGGCCACATTCTCTTTAAAACCAGTGCCCTTGGTAGGGGCAGAGGAAATTTCCCGGAGCATGACCGTGTGAACTGCTGCTGCCATGATATATCAGAGAGCAATAAAAGCCTTTCTTCATAAGGAAACGCAAGATAGCCGTTGCATAAGAGGAGGCAGGAGCGTTACAGATGCCTCCTCTTGCGAGTTTAATGTATTGGTCTCCCGAAACTCTGGCTTAGAGGAGAGGTGCTGCGTGTCTGATGCACTGTAAAAAACCAGCACCGGGCCTCCATAAACTTTTTAAAGAACTCCCTGTCCACATAAAACGTCTCCCCCTTCTCCTCCTCCCCCCGAGCAAGAGCAAAGAACATGTATAGCGTATTTAAGGCTAGCCGGAACAAAAAAAGGCAGCAGCAGAAGCACACGGTGGACTCGATCAGGAAGCCGGACCAGGTCCATTATCTAAGCACACCGTCCTATCCTGATAAACAGAAGAAAAAGGCATACCTGGCACCGGGGCTGCGGCTGACAGAGCGCTTGGGCAGGAAGGGGCTGCTCGATCGGCGGCGACCGTACGGGCTGGGGGAGCGACCGCTATATGAGCCGCTGCCCCCCCTCTCGTAGCTAGACGAGCGGCGGCGACCGCCTCCCCCGCCGTACGGACTGGCGGACCTCTGGCGCCGGCCACCCCCTCCGTACGGACTGCACTGGTAGGAAGGCGGCTCCCGGTAGCCGGGACTAGCAGCAGGCCCATAGTTGCTGGAGGTGTGAGATCGGGGAGGGCTGGGTTCGTAGTCAGCGCCGGCCGAGGCCTCGGAGGGACTACCTTCGGCCCGGGGACTCTGGGCGCGCTTGCGGCGAGGGCTGCGGCCTTTCCGCTTGGGGCTTTCGACAGCCTTGTACTTCCTAGCGGTTGTTTCCCGCTTGCGGCGGCTCTTTCCGCGCTCCTTGTGCGAGGCCCTGACGTCGCCGCGCTCCTTGCGGGTCTTGTCCCGGGACGACTTGGCGCCGCGGCAGTCCTTCGCTTTGCCTCCATAGTCGTCGCGTTCCTCGCTTGTCCGCTTAGAGGAGGGCGGCGGTGGAGGTGGCGGAGGCGCCCGCTCGGGGCTCTTGTCCGGGCCCTTGCGTTTGTGGTGCCGATGCCGGTGACGCTCGGGACCCCGGCGCTCGTCGGCCTCCCGTCGCAGGGCCGCGTCGTCCGAAAAGGTGTCGGAGTCGGAGCTGATGTCGTCGTACTCGACGAGCGGTTTGAGGATGCTGAGGGGCAGCGAGGGCGGTGGGGGTTCAGGCGCGGCCTGCGAATCCCCCCGCGGGTGCCGCGACTTGTGGCGCTTGTGCTTGGAGCTCAGCCGGTGCCGCTCTTTACTGTTCCAGCTGCCGCCCTGCTGCTGTTGCTGCTGCACGGAAGAAGTCGGGCCTCCCCCATCCTTCTTGCTGCCAAGTCTCTCCGGGTTGGGCATTCCTTTACTGTCCCTGGGAGCGGGGGGGAGGGGAGGCCCCTCGAGGGGGGAGGGACACCGGACTACCCCCCCAGCCCAGAACAAAACTCACTTAGAGAAACCAAAAGCAGAGGGAAAGGGCCTGCGGTGCGCCTCGGGCTGGGGGTACAGGCCGGCTCCATGCACCGGAACGAGTGAGAGTAGGTAAGGGAGGGGATGCGTGTGCCTCCCCTCCCCGGGATGGAGGGAGGGGGAAGGCCGGGTGGTGGCGGACGGTTCCCCCAGCCCCCTCTCTGAGGGGGAGGGAAGGGTCTATTCGCTTTTAATGGTCACTGGGGGGGGGTGGGGAGGGGAAGCGGTGTATATCCGCCGGACTCTTCCTCTCACTCCAGCTCTCGGGCACGCGCTCCCGGCAGCGCGAAAACCTCGATCGCCGCCGCCACCACTACTCGCGCGACTTGGGCGGGAAAGGCCCGCGAGAAACCGCCGTCTCGCGCGACCCGCCCAAACCTCGCGAGAGCTGCGACCGGACACTTCCAAAGCCTCTTCCGTTAACGGCTTCTTGTCTGTTTCACTTCTTTTCTTTTTTCTCTTCAGGGTTCGCCTGGAGTTTAGCGCAGACTGCAGGTTTTTTATTTTAATTGATTTATGTATTTTTTTTCTTAGCAGGAGCGAGCTGAAACAGATTTGGTAGGGGCGGTGTTTCACCCCGTTGCATGCTGGGCTATATAGTTCTGGTTACCATTCTCTACTCTCTCCGAATAGCACAGGGACTACATTTCCCCGCATGCAGCCTTTCCCTGAAAATACGGGTATTTCGTGAGCACCGGCGCTGCTTGGTAGTGACCCGTTTCCCTTTCCCTGTAAAAGCTCTTATGCAGGCTGTCTGCGACTCACTTCCTTTTTGCTGTGCTTACTAGCAGTTGCAATGCTTAATTTAAAAAGATGCAGGCCTGAGAATCACACTACATAATGCAAAGTCAAATACCATTAATAGGCAAATTGCGTCCTGTAGTTACCTACTCATTTTGTAAGCTCTGCCCACCTGAGGCTGAAGTATCAGGGCTGACGCTGCAGTTGGAAAGAGACGTTTTGCCTGCTCTCATTGACTATAGTATGCATTTCCATTGGTAGCTGAAAGCAAATTACATTTAGACAGAGGCCGCCTAGTTCACCACTGGGTGGACTAGGTAGTCGCTTAGGGCATCATGAGTAAAGGGGTAGCCCAATCATGATTTCTTCAAACACTCCCCCCCCCCCCCCGGTCCAAAAAGCAGTTATCAATGGTTACTGAAAGTGTCTCCCAGTGAATACAGGCTGAATTTTAACAGACGGCAACAGATTAGTACTCCGAAGAGAAATGGCTTCCTGCTGCTTTTTCCATCATTTGGTTAAGCTGAAGGAAATGATCTGATAATGGAAGAATGGGTGAGTCGTCTTGAAATGAATCTGAGGAAGAGTACCATATTGTGACCATATGGCTTTACATTGGTAACCATCCACAGGGTGCTCCACCAAGTAGAGAACAACATCAATGGGGTAGCGGCTCTGTTGACTGAGAGCCGTGGCTTGGAGCTGGGGTTCAAGTAGATAACTGCTTAGAGGAACAGACTCAAAGGGATAGCAAGAGCAGCTTCCACAGCAGGGACTTCCGTCAACCCCCTCACCGATCTACAATAAGATGATGGATATAGAGCAGTAATTAGGGTCAGTGCACTGGCACCAAAGATCTGATAAGAGGGAGAAGGAACTGGAAGAGTGAGAATCTTCAAATGAGTGGCACATTCCTGATGAATGACTTCTGATCACCTCACTGATTAAAGCAATTGGATTAGATTTTCTATGGTTTAGGCACTTGATATACCACCCTTTTACTTGCACATCAGATGTCTGGTACTTTTTATTCCCTTGTCCCCAAAGGGCTCACAATCTAAGTGTACCTGAGGCAATGGAGGGTTAAGTGGCTTGCCCAAGGCCACAAGGAGTGGCCATGGGACTACAGACCCCAGTCCCTCTGGCCTGAGGTAACCTGTCCCAACCACTGAGTCACTCCTCCCTCCTTGATGCTTTATAGGTTGGAATAGACTAGGGGTAATTTTTATAAAGCTTTTTTCATGCATAAGGAACAAGGCCGTAGGGCTGCGCCTTGTACGACATCAACCAACTCCAATCAATGCTGAAAATCTAACCGGCAGTGCCACTTCAGTAACTACACCAGCGAAATCAGAACCCTCACCCGAAGAAAACAAGTCTCCCTCGTCAGGAAAAGTACTAAACAGATAACCTGGGACTCAGACTGACCCAACATCCAACTGCCAGACCAACATCCAAACAGCAGAGAACAAGCCCAGAACATTAAACCGCGAAAACGCAAGTAAAGTCTCTCTACTCTCAGCATAGCACCTACCCTACACGGTAGCCATCATAGAATCAGATATACATGATAACCCAAGCAAAGTAGTTCATATGCGAACTTTACTATATACTCTAAGAAATATTGTTCATACATATATCCTGATAATACCAGATTAACGTATTATCTACACTTGTTCTATGATGTATGTAGCATAATTGTCTAACCCACTAGATCTAGTTTGCTCAAATAAGTGATAATTGCGTAACCTGCTACTAGTGTTACTGTTGTATGATCAGATTTTATCAGCTTAACCTTCTATTTACAATTACCTCTGAAATATGTTGTATAATCTATGAACCAGCCAGTCCCAGTTAGCTGTGACTCAATATACCTGTGTAATCTGCAGTTAGCCAATATTAACAGTTATCTGTTAGTCTGCAGTTCTCTACTACCCGTGTAATCTGCAGCTGAAGCAAAACTATCACAACCAGGCAGCTTAGCTGACCCACCACCGCCAACCAACATCCCAGCCCAAATCCACACCTCAACATAGATCACAAAATGGCCCTATCCTGCATCATCTCAATTGCCCTCTACCTCCTTGCTACAGGATTAGGCAATGTCACTGGCCTATATACTAACAACAATCACATACCAACTATCCACAGTTATAGAAAGAGGTGGCCAGATGCCCCATTCTATGAATCACTAGAAACCACTCAAACACACCACCACCACCTCCTGCATGTATCAATACAGCATAGTAAAAAGAAAAAACAGGGACTCCCTCGTCTCTTGAAATGTGCCCTTGTAAATGCCCGATCTGTACGTAAAAAATGGCCAATCATCTCAGATACGATAACACTACACAACCTTGACCTGCTACTGATCACCGAGACATGGCTTTCCTGTGATGACAACGTGATACTCAACCAGCTCCTGCCCGCTAACTTCTCTGTCCATACATGTCACAGATCAGGCAAAAGGGGTGGCGGCGTCCTCGCCATCACCAGATCTGACCTTCATTTCAACATAAAAGATGCAACCAGCTCGCCGCTCCTAGACTCAATCTCGATAACGAATAAGTGTTCCTCCATCAATCTACTTTACAGAGCTCCATCATCCGATCCAGATGCACTAACAACGATAATCGACACGGCCGCAAACTCCCAGAGCCCGCATGCAACAAGCTGGGTACTAGGAGATTTCAACCTCCCCTCCCTGCAAGACACTCACTCAAAGGCGTTTCTCGAAGCCCTGAAGGATCTAGGATATAGACAATTAATCAAGGAACCTACCCACACAAAAGGAGGCATGCTCGATCTAATATTCACCACAGACCCAACCATCAGAGGAACAACCATCCCTGAACTATCTATCACCGCTGTCCCATGGTCTGATCACTCATTAATCCTATTCCAAATTCCTCAACCAAGCCAAGGCCAAAAGGAAGATAACTCAACAATTGGTCAGTCCAACAATCCGCCAAGAAGATTCCAACCATTCAACAAAGAACTAATCCTGGAATCAACAATCCCACTAATAACCTCAACAGCACACAACCCAGACGAACTAGTCTCCAACTGGAATGAGATACTCAGCTCAATAGCTGTTCGCCCAGCAATAAACAGACCTCAAGGGAAACGACACACAGCAACATGGTACTCTACTGAGCTGAAAGCCTCACTCGCGACACTAAGAAAACTTGAGAGACGATGGCGCCGCTCACGCTCAGAAGTAGACCAAGGTGCATACAACCTACAGCTCACAGCGCACCGTACCGCAGTAACTGAAACCATGAAACGTTACCACGCTGACACCTTAAAGAGATCCCTCAACAAACCTCGTGACCTGTTTGCCCTCGTTAAGCGACTTACAACAGAACCTGCATCAGAACAAGCAAATGGAATCCATCCGCAAATATATGCAGATTATCTGACATAGTTTGGTTTGTAGATAAACAACAACTCTGCGTCCAATACTATCCTTCAGCCTTACAACCAAACATCACTCACTACCTTCATGACCCCATCCAAACAATGCATCGAAAACACCATAGCAGCTATCAACACGACTACAGCACAATCTGATCCATGCCCAGCATTCTGGATCAAAGAACTACGAACCGACCTCAGTCCCATCATATCCAGACTCATGCAACAATCGTTCACAACAGGTGATTTCCCACGCACCCTCAAACACACATCAATAAGACCTCTACTAAAAAACAACAAACTCGACCAACAGAAACCGGAATCCTACAGACCTATAGCAAGCATACCGATGCTAGCAAAAATAATGGAAAAGGAAGTTCAGAGACAAATACAAGACCACATTGACTCCAATGCACCACTGGATCCATGCCAACACGGATTCAGAGAAGCACACGGGGTTGAGACCCTTCTTACCACACTCTTCAGCAGCATAATATCAGGCATCGACAATACCCGCCAAGGCTTTGTCCTTGTCTTCCTTGACATCGCGGCGGCGTTTGATTCCGTGAACCATGAACGCCTCCTAGAACGCCTCAAAGAAAAAGGAATCTCCGGTAAAGCGCTCGAGTGGTGCAGGTCTTACCTCTCTGACAGATGGCAGCAGGTTCGATCCAAAGACACATCATCAGAACCATTCCACCAAAGCCAAGGTGTCCCACAAGGATCCTCCCTCTCTGCCTTGCTGTTCAATATATACATGCAACCTCTCTGCAACCTGATCCGGTCCTTCAACGTGAACTGCATGATATACGCAGATGACGTGCTATTATACATGCCTTTTGCAACAGAAAACCCAGACCTCTCACCAATAACATGCTGCATAAATGAAATATCCAACTGGCTACAATCCCAAAACCTCCGGATTCAACACAAGAAGACGGAGGTCATGTTCATTACAAGAAATCGTAACTTCACTGCGCCTACAGTACTAAAAGTGAAGGAAGCTGACCTCCAGATCAAATCCGCGATCAGATACCTTGGCGTCACACTAGACCAGAACCTAAATATGCAGGCGCATATAAGTAACACTGTAAGGGCAGTATACCATAAAATTAGATCCCTTAGATACCTACGATCTCTGCTGCAGCCTGATGATTTCAGGACCATCTTTCAAGCACTAATAATTCCGCATTTGGATTATGCGAATGCAATACTGCAAGGACTCCCCCAAACCACTCTGAACCCACTGCAAATGGCAATGAACACCGCAGCAAGAGTACTACACGGAGCATCCAGGAAAGACCATGTCACACCCATTATGAAACAACTCCACTGGCTCCCGATTCAAGGTAGGATTACATTCAAGACCTTGCTACTCACCTTCAAAGCCACCAATGGTCTCTCGTCAACATCACTAACAGAGATAGTCCAGAGGACACCCCACAATAGGGACAGAAGGTCAGTAGCACAAAACACCTTGATAGTCCCAAGATCAATGACTCAATGCACCAAGTCAACATCCAGCAGGGCATTCAAACTTTATGCACCAATGATCTGGAACAGCCTCCCTCACAACATCCGAACAATCCCAGACATATTCCAATTCAGGAAGGCTGTGAAACACTACCTCTTCCTCCTACATTACCCGGAAACCAATGAAAGCTCAGCACCAATTACCGAAACCTCACAAATCTCCTCTGTCTGAAACCATACGAACACATGACCAGCCTGTAAATTGTATATATTGTTATTGTATATAGTTACCCTGTTAGCCAAGTTGAATTTCCTGTTCATATGTAAACACAAAGTAGTATTGGAAATGTGTATGTTCGTTGTTTATTGTAAACCGCACTGATGCTGAATAGCGCGGTATAAAAGAGACTTTAAATAAATAAATAAAGCCTATTATCCGCAAGAGTATGTACCTTATATGCAATCTATGCAAATGTGTTCTAGGGATGTGGTTTTGATCCTAAATGCCAGGCATGTCCAACAGGTAGATCACTATCTACCTGTAGATCACGGAGGGGTCAGAGGTAGATTGCCAGCCCCACTTGGCTCCATCTCTCCAGCAGCTCGCCCCATCGCTAGGAGATAGCTCGTGCCAGCAGGTCGCCTGCCGAGGGCTTGCCGCCACTGCTGATCCTTTGCCTGTCTTTTTTCCCTGCCTGTGGGAATCTTGCCTGCAGGTGTATTGGGGGCGCTTGTTGTTTTCGTGCCAATAGTTTGTGGGTACCCCACGACGAGACACCACAGGCCCGGCGTCATACCTGGTCTCCTGCCTCTCAGAATCACCCATTCCTGCCCCCGCCCCAATACCCCTTAGAAGTGTGTTATATACCAGGCGATATCCATTCGCCCGGGCTTTACCTGAATACACTTACAGTATTAGTTGTGTCGTGTGCTGGTCGTTGGTCACGTTATAGTTTGCTTTCATT
The DNA here is from genome assembly GCA_033557465.1 of Ichthyophis bannanicus. Taxonomy (NCBI): domain Eukaryota; kingdom Metazoa; phylum Chordata; class Amphibia; order Gymnophiona; family Ichthyophiidae; genus Ichthyophis; species Ichthyophis bannanicus. The sequence goes on along the minus strand of CM066045.1, from coordinate 73,482,214 downwards.
AAACGTTTTTGGGCAGACACAACACAGTGTCAAGAATTTGATGATTTTGGCGGGCTTTTCCAATTTTGTTCTAACTTGCCTATGCCTTGCCTTCAAATTGGTTCAAACCACTGTGACCTTTGCTTGCCTCTGCAATTTTATTTTGCCTAGCCTTTGCATTGATTCTACACTGGTTTGCTGGACAGGTGTTTGAGTTTTTTTGACGATTATTGGTGCCAGTATGATGAATTCTTATTTTTACTTTTAGAACTGCATGTGTGGTTTTGGCATCTCCAGTCCTTCTATTGCACATCATCCAGGGGTCTTCAGTTCCTGTTGATCTTTAATACTTTGGGACAGTGACAGTTTTGAACCTGATTCAGCCAGTGTTTATTCTAACTTAGCAGATTTGGCCTTCTTACATCCAGCCACCCCAGTATTTATTTATTTATTTAACAGCTCTTATATACCGCGCTGACATCAGTGCGGTTTACATTAAACAAAATACACTCAGATTTAGAGAACTTATCCAAGTTACAGGTAACAGGGGAATAAAACAAGGATTAACTGGGGAATAGCATATAAATAATTAAATAAAAGCAATTACATAAGACTAGAGATCTTGAGTGGGTATAGAGACATGTCATAAATAACATTTAACAAAGCAGGTATATACAGTGAAATATAAGGTGGAACGGTCTAACATCATCATTTAACTATTATTGCTGAGTTGAGATAATGGGGTGAGAGGGGGGGAAATATTGATGTAAGAGAAGTGTTGTAAAAAAAGGTGGGCTTTTAAAGCTTTTCTAAATTTGTGATATATCTTTTATCGATCTGATGTTTAATGGAAGCTTATTCCAGCACCTTGGAGCAAAGGATGAAAATGATCTGCTAATGTTAGTTTGAGTATATTTTACTAATTCATTTGGAATCACTAGAGTATTTTCAGTTGTAGATCTTCTTGATCTGTTGTTTTGGGTATGAATGAGTAGATCAGAGATTGAAGGAGGTGAAATATTATGGAACGCTTTGAAGGTCATAAGAAGTGTTTTATAAGATAATCTACAAATTATTGGGAGCCAGTGAAGCTCCATTAGAATGGGGGTTATGTGTTGTCTCCTTGTAATTCCGCATAGTGATCTAGCTGCTGCATTCATAGCAAGTTGTAATGGATTAAGCGTAGATTTAGGTAGGCCTTGCAGGATAATATTCGCATAGTCAAAATGTGGGGTGACTAGCGCTTGGAATGTTGTGCGGAAATCATCGTGGTCTAACATGGGTTTTAGGTGTCGTAGAGTATTAATCTTGTGATAAATGGATTTTACTGTGGACTTTATATGTTCATTAAATTCAAGTCGCTGGTCGAGAATGACACCTAAGTATCGAATGGTGGATTTAATAGGTAAATTAGCGTCTCGTACTCTTAATGAAGGTGGTGAAGAGAAGTCATTATTTCTTGTAACGATTAGGACTTCAGTTTTTTTAAAATTTATTCGAAGGTTCTGAGTGAGCAGCCAATCGGTTATTGAATTGAAACAGTTAATTAAAATTGTGTAATCAGGGCTAATCACATATAGTATAACAAAGATGAGTGTTCCAAAGATGAGCAAAACCTACCACTTTCCTGATGAATGGGAAATGGACTACTTCAACATGGTGAAAGACAAGTATTGTTTAATTTGTAACGCCCCAGTATCCTTGCCCAAAAAGGGTAATCTGGAACGTCATTATAAGGCTCTTCATAGCAATAAGTTTGTTGCTGATTTTCCACCCAAAAGTGAAATTCGTAAACTGAAGCTCAAAGAACTAAAATCGAAGTTGGCTACTCAGCAACAGTTGATGGCGAAACCAAGGTCACATTCGGTCAATGCAACCATAGCAACCTGATCGCAAAGAAATGCAAACCTTTCACTGAAGGGGAATTTGTAAAAGATTGTTTTCTTGAAGCAGCTGACAATCTTTTTGAAGGATTTAAAAATAAGAAATAGATCATAGCTGCTATTCAAGATGTACAATTGTCAAGAAACACCGTCTTGCGGCGAATAGAAAAGATGTGTGGAGACACAACTGAACAATTGTTGGAGGATGTTTCAAATTCTCACTCCAACTGGATGAATCTACAGACATAAGAGACATAGCCCAGTTACTAGTCTTTATCCAGATGGTTTTTGAAGACTTCAGTGTTAAAAAAGAACTACTTGGAATGATTTCTTTAAAAGGGAGAACTACCGGTCAGGAAATATTCAGTTCTTTCCATTTTTTGTGACAAAGTGTAATCTTCCATTGCATAGACTTGTTTTCATCACTACTGATAGAGCAAGAGCAATGACAGGTGAGGTTAACAGTTTCATAGCCCTCTGTAGACAGCATGATGACTTCCCAGATTTCCTTTCTTACCACTACAGACTGTCATGGACATCACTTTCAAAATTGTAAATTCAGTTCGTGGAAGATCACTTCAAAGACGTCTTTTCAATCTTACTCTTGATGAAGGGGCAGCGGAAATCATTTTGCACACAGATGTAAAGTGGCTAAGTAGGCACAAATTTCTGCAAAGATTTCATGATTTGCTGAATGAAATAAGTTTTTTGAAGGAGAGGGGAGATGACCAAGCAGAGTTGGAAGATGAGGAGTGGTTATGCGATCTGGCATTTCTCGCTGACTTTATAGGCGAACTAAGTGATATGAACCTTGAACTACAAGGTAAAAACAAATGCATTGGCGAGATGATGAGTACAGTTTCATCCTACAAGAGCAAATTTGAGCTAATGATGACTGACCTTGCATACAACACTTTTGATCATTTTCCTAATACGCTCCAGGACCATCTGGGACAATATCCAAATTTTGTTTTTCAGAACTAGAAGTATGTGACAGAAATCTGTTCTGTTATCCAGGAATTTGAAAATAGATTCTGTGACTTCCAAAAAATTGGAACAGTTGTGGAGTACTTGTCATGCCCATTCAAAGTAGATGTGGACATTAAAGAAACTGCAGCTGCTATCAGTAAAAATTACTCATTGAACAAGCCATCTCTTGAAAACGAAATATTAACCCTTAAAAATTACATTTTTCTCAAGACCCATGCTGAGCAAGAATCGTTTTGGAAGCTAGTGCCTAGAGACAAATTTCCCAACTTGAGAAGATGCAGTGAAGTTATACACTCGTGTTTCGGTTCAACTTATTTGTGTGAATCTGTGTTTTCCCATCTGAAAATGACAGAGTACACAACGTTCCAGCATGACAGATGAACATCTCCAGGATTCCCTGAGACTGGCCCTCACGCAATATTCACCCAACTTCAAAAAGCTGGTGGATGAAATGCAGGCTCAGACGTCTCACTAATGAGCAAGAGTGAATTAAAGATTTGCAGGATCAGCCTGGATCAATACTCGACCTAAATTTAACACAAATTACTCAATAAAACTTTAAGAAAAAATGTACTTTCCATTTCCCCTTGCAGTTCTTACTGGATCTTTGTCTCTCTGTTTTGTTTTTGCTTAATTTGCTTAACAGCTGATCACATCCAAGTAAATGACATAAGGTTCATTAAAAATGGGGGTGGGAAATCCTCCAACTTTATTGAGTTAAAATTTAATTTGAAACTTAATTTTCATGGTGGTAGATCACTGGCACTTTTGGCCGGAAAAAGTAGATCACAACCTGTTCGAAGTTGGACATGCCTGCTATATGCAAATTATTGCTGACCATGATCATAACTACAGAATATATGCAGTTGACATTCATTATTTTATTCCTTTAACAAACTTGCTGTCACATGTTTTTGATTATACTACCCTTTGAATTAAAACTTTGAAAACTTGGACTTCTTGCTATAGGATTGCTCTCAATATTCAGTGGCGGCACTTAGCTGTTGTAAAGTAACTAGCTATTTGCAGCTACACTTAAAACCCGGACATTCAATTTGCGGGCCATATCCAGCCATTGGCATTGAATATCTCGATCAGCCAGATAGTTGCAAAGCTAACCGGACAGCGACGATTATTTAGCTGCTGCCCGGTTCGCTTCTGCAGCGAAACGTTAGGACAGCCGACAACCTTTAAGGTATCTAATTTTCACTGCTGAATATTGCTGCTGCTGCTGCTGCCTGGTTTTTGCCAGGTATCACCTTTGCTACCCGGCCAGCATCGAGGGGGGGGGGGGGGGTGTTCAGTGGCACATGCTGAATATTCCAGTCACTGCAATTAACATGGTTAGCAGGTCTGCTAACCACATTAATCACTCTGAATATTGGGCCTCAAGGTCTTATTCTTAATTTGGTATGTATGTCCTAACGTGCCTATCCAACTTAAGGTTGGCAACTGGACTATTCCAGTTTCCTTGTAAGTAAGGAATTTGGGAGTTATCTTGGACACTCAATTAAATATGCAAACTTATATTCAAAGTATGATTATTTTATTTCTTTAACATGTGTTATACAGTTTTATGATTTAGTCAAAATGGTTTACATTGTAACTTAAACTTGTAATGTATATTAAATAGGGACATTGATAACGTGGCTTCTTCTGAGGCAACAAAGGGTTAAGTAACTTGCCAAAGGTCACAAGGAGTGCTAGTGGGAACTGAACTCTGGTCTCTGATCCCAGGCCAGTGCTCTAACCATTAGGCTACTCCTCCATTCCTGCATTCTTTAAATTGTGAATAAAATATGAAGTTGAAACCCATTTCTTTAGGACAACAGTTTTCATAGTTACACCTGAGTCCATCCCCTTTTGCCTTCATTCTATGCCCCTTTGTTGCAGAGCTTTCTTTGAATTGAATGAGGTTCTCCTGTGCATTTATGCCAAAGAAGTATTTAAATGTCTCTATTATATCTTCTCTTTCCTGACTTTCCTCCAAAGTATACATATTGAGAACTTTACGTCTGCCCCATGTGCCTTTTGAAGGAAGTTCACCCACCATTTTGGGAGTTGGTGCAGTAGATTCCTTTGAATGGTGGTTTATGGTTGTTTTTATAATAGTCTTTAAGCAATGAATCATGAAACATCTTTAAGTATTTCTTCAGTTTTGAAAATCTGCTGTCCTCCTCATTCTCTGCAGTCTCAAGGCAGCATGCTTTTGGGTCTTCCATCCTTTAAGCTTATATGGTTAAATGAATTACAAGACCATGTGTTTTCTGTGGCTACTCCCACACTTCTCTACCAGCCGAGCTGCGTACTGTGTTGCAAATTGAAGCATTTCCAAAAAAGGCTAAAGGCACACTTACAGTATTTCCACATGCATATCAAAGCAATTCACAGACCTTGTGACGTGTGTGCATTTGGTAATTGTACATCTAGATACTAGGGCAGATCTAGTGCATTACGATCGCTATCAGACAATTGATTGTTATTTAAGTTAATAATTGTGTTATGTTGATATACTTTTTAATTTTTTTTCATTGTTTCTGTCAATTTTGTTTTTCATTTTGATATTTCTTAATTGTTTTAATTTGTTTTATTAATATTGAGTTCTTTTGTATATTATGGTGTTTTATTGTAATATGCCTAGATATTTGAATAGAGTTGAATATAGGGGTATGTTTACAAAGCAGTGGTAGCAGCCTCCGTGCGAAGATATTGCAGTACTAGAAAAGTTACAAAGGACAACAAAAACATAACAGAGCTCCATGGTTCTCAACATCAATACTAGCGCAAAAGGAGGAACTATGATGACTGGAACATAAACAAAGATGATCAAGAGACCCTTCCATCCATGCCACCTATACAGAAAAGCAACGTATTTATTGTGAATAAACACTAAGACATAATGATGTTTTCGTTGTATTTTCTCTTATGTGGTGATTCTTCTCTATTGCAAAATCTCTCCTGAATGAACCAAATAAACAGGTGCCTCAAGACACAATATCCTCAAAAGATATAGCTGATCACCTTTGCTCCAAATACCACACAACCCCTCTACCCATAATCCATCACCCTGAAAATCTAAACATCAATATCACCCCTCAAGCCACATGGTCCGAATTCAATCCCCCATCTCTTGAAAATGTTGTAGCTACCATTCAAATTCTTAATGCAACTACTTCAGCCCTGGATCCCTGCCCGGTTACTTGGATCAAAAGCACCAAGGAACACCTTTGCCCCTACATACTGACAATAGCACAAACATCCCTTTCCACCAGGACAATGCATACCTCTTTAAAGAGAAGCTCAATTCGTCCAGTCCTAAAGAGAAACAAACTAGACAAAATTTCATTGATGTCCTACAGACCGATATCAAGTATATCTCTCTTAGCAAAGATAAAAACTTGTACAAAAGCAACTCCAGAATTTTATTGACAACCATGCTCCCCTCAATCCCTTCCAACATGGATTTAAACTGAACCACGGAGTTGAAACCCTGCTTCCATCCCTCCTAAACTCAGCCCTCACCTATACGCAAACAGCCACCCAAGGCTGCCTTCTAATTTTCCTTGACATATCTTCTGCATTTGATTCCTTATATCACCAACTCCTAGAAAGGCTTTATGACAATGGCCTCAGAAATACCACCCTCAACTGGTTCCGCTCCTATCTAAATCACAGGATACAAGTGAGAATTGGCGACAAAACCTCCCACCCATTCATCCAACAACAAGGAGTGCCTCAAGGCTCAAGCTTATCAGCCTTCTTATTCAACATTGTCCTCCAACCTATATGCAAGATCTTCACCTCCTTCAACATCTTAGCACGCGACTTCAGCAATGTCATCAAATGCTTCGCCAAGGTTAGACAATGCCTCAAACAATACAATCATCGTTAACCAAATAAAGATTGAGGCCGTTCACTTATTCTCTGATGCATCTTATTCCTCTCCACTTATATTAGATCTCATTCACTTCACCATCAACGTGAAAAGCGAAGTTAAGCACTTGGGTATAATCCTCCATCAGAAACTCAACTTCCAAGAACAAATAAGAACAACTCAATCTGTCTATTATAAATTTAGAATACTGAAGAACCTCCACCCCCTACTAAGTTCAGATTCATTCCAAACCGTTTGTCAAGCCTTAACCACTCCCACCCCTGACTACTGTAACATTATATATCACGACCTCCCGAAACAAAACCTACATCCTCTCCAAATGGCACAAAACACCGTTGCACATTTAATCAAGAGAGCCCTCAGAAGCTCACATTGCCCCTGTCCTGAGATATTTACACATGCTCCCTATCCATGCCAGAATAAAATACAAGGCACTCACCTTGATTCACAAAGTCATACACAATGAATCTAAAAGAACGTCTCACTCAATTTTATCTCTTGATAGCAGTAGCAATCAATATTTGTTTTATTCCAATTATGATTTCATAACACAACTTATGAAGATGGTCTCAGACTAATATGGTATAACGTCAAGCTGTCGCCTGTATTTAAATGCCTTTTTCGCATCAACGACCAGTCCTCGTATCATTGATCGTTGATGCGAAAAAGGCATTTAAATACAGGCGACAGCTTGACGTTATACCATATTAGTCTGAGACCATCTTCATAAGTTGTGTTATGAAATCATAATTGGAATAAAACAAATATCGATTGCTACTGCTATCAAGAGATAAAATTGAGTGAGAAGTTCGTTTAGATTTTGACAGTAAATGTTAACTCTGTAAAAAAGACCTTTGAAGGATTGTTTCATACAAAAATGAATTGGCAACCTGCCTTCTCTCCAGACCCAAAAGTGACAGACTACGAAGACCCAAATCTATTAACCTCCTTAACATCCCAGTCCAAAAAATAAAAAGCAAACAATCCACATGTAGCTGTGCGTTCTCCCTCTTTGCCCCTACTTCATGGAAACCCTCCCACCTGATCTGAGAGGATACATTGACCATTAGAACTTCAGGAAGAAAACTCAAAACCTTCCTCTTCCATGAATACCTTAGCACAACCACAACACCAGCAGTCAAATGTGACATAAACTATACTAACTATTAACCACATCAAATGCCACTGACCTGCACCATACAGGTACTTAAAATATCCCTCCTACAAAGTGTATCCCTTGTGTCCCCCACCACAGCAACACATATCCTCCTGAATGCCCTCCTGATGGGTGGGGGCAAATAGAGTAACAGAATTCAAAATGGCATGGGACAGACAGTGAATCCCTTTATAGCAACAGAATAAAATCAAAACAAACATAACTATCTCATATTTCAACAAATAGGGGTGATCTACACGGAGCAGTGGGTACACTCCTAAAGAAAGGCATGGGGAGGGGTGACCTGCACGGAGCGACAGGTGCACCTACTCTTGCCACCTTGCTGGGCAGACTAGATGGACCATACTGGTCTTTTTCTGCCATCATATACTATGATAAAGAGGATAGAATGGCTCCCCTATGAAGAAGAGCTCTTGAACTTAGAGAAAACAAGGAAAAGAGAAAATCATGAGTGGAGTGGAACGGTAAATAGGGAATGATTATTTACCCATTCAAACAGTATGACTAGGTGGATACCTATCTTCATCTAGAAATGATTAACATTGCCTCTGATCCTGCCACAGTTCACAAGTTTCAAACCTAAGCTAATCAAACTCTTTTGTGTAGCTCAGACAGAGAGATTCAGAAGCTGTGTATTTCCTTCACATACCAGTCAACAGAAGGCTCAGGCAAAGAGCTAAACAAAATGCATTTGTAAGGGATTTTGTACCACATTTCAACAACCTCATCAGATTCCAGTCGTGGTCAATAGTGTACAATGTTAAGGTAAGTTATGACAGTTCGGGACAAAGAAATTAATGGACTGAACAAGCCTCAAGACACAAACAAAGAATGGGTGCACCAAACAGTGGTTAAAATAAGCAGATTTATTAGGAAAAAAAACTACGTCTTTCGGTGAAAACATCTTCAGAGGGTACCGTCCTCAAAGAAAAAAATAAATACATAAAATCATATAAGACATCACAAGCATGAAAATAAAAGCTCATAAATAAAATAAACACATTGTCAAACAAAATCTATAATTAAAATAATAGAAAACTACATAAGAATATATAAAACAGGAAGGCTGGTAAGAAACTAACAAACAGAAGGACCAATTGTGAGTATGTGTAAAGCAACACCAGCACAAAGAGGGATGAGGAGGAAAAATAGCTATATTCTGTCATCATATTGACAATATTTCTAAGTGAAAAATAATGATCACAGCCAATGAAATAATATGAATAAGCTTATAAACCTGTTGTGACAATTATTCACGTGAATACGCAGGTATAGATTGAGGGAGATAAAGAAACCTAGGGCCCAATTTTCTAAGGCCTTTATACAGGTAACTTCCCTAGTTACCCTTGTAAAGGCCTTATCTGGGATTTTCAAAGGGCACCTACATGGGTAGTGCCCTTTGAAAATCCTGGATATGTCCCTAACGCGCCCAAATGCTATCCGCATAGCATTGGGATGTGTTGGGGGCAGAGTGGAGGCAGGCCATGGCGCTACCAGTGTAGCACTGATTTTTGATGCTACATGGTTAGCACTCTGCACCTTAAAGATAGGTGAGGTTTTCCCACGCTTATCTTTAAGGCACTAAGACTAACCAGCTGTTCGTTGACACCCGGATTTTCAACGTCGGGACCACATACGACCCCGGCATGGAAATTCTGGGTTAGGCAGGAGGTGGGCGGGCTAGCATAGCACCCCCCAACTGAAATTCGGGCCCCTCGTGTACTAAAGAAATTCACTATATTGCTGCATTGTAAACCATATATTTCAAAAGTGTATAAACCACACTTAGCCAAGTCCTAAACCAAAGATAAGATCCCAAAATGTAAATGCCAATCTATCGGGAACTCAAACAAAGAGAGTAAGAAGAAGTATACTTGCCTTAAAGCAAATCCAAGTGAAAACAAATAGCAAATGACTAGAAACGGAACCATGGGTTTACCTGTGTTAGAGTAGGACGAATCTCGCGCCAAATCAGGGTGGAAGTTCAAACCCGCGCTAAGAAAAGGATGTAACCAAAACGGTAAAACTAAATCTAATAAACAGACCTCAACTAAACCATCTTGAAAAAATCTCCATACATATAAAAGGAACAGACCAATAAAATAGCCCATATCTGCGAAATCTACGTCATAGATCTTGCCATGGTTGCCACAAGGATATCATAGAAAAAAGGGAAAATTAAATGATGTGAAACTGATCGCTACACATAAATGCCATATGAGTAGGTAAGCCTCTAAACACTAATGTACTTATGGCTATTAAAAAAAAAGTATAACTACAGCCACTCATTAAACTATTGGGAACTTAATGTACTTATTAAATGCACAAAGGAAACCACAGATATCACAGTGGCCAGAATCAATAACTGTGGATTACAAGAATTATAAAATCATATTAATAAATAAATGATAAACAAGTGAACATAATAAATAAAGGCTCTATGAAAGTGGTTCAAGAGATAGTATAAAATAGATAAAAAGGACACTAGATAAAACAAAATTTGAAGAATGTACATAAAGAACTAAAATTGCTATATAAAAATACGTTGGATGGAAAATGGGGGGAATATTGTCAGTATGATGACAGTATATGGCTATGATTATATCAACACTATTTGCCCTCCTCATCCCTCTTTGTATGGGTATTAGTTTACACATACTCACAATTGGTCCTTCTGTTTGTTAGTTTCTTACCAACCTTCCTGTTTTATATATTCTTATGTAGTTTTCTATTATTTGAATTATAGGTTCCTTATCGTCCCTCCAGTCCAGTCCCGCACCTCTGGGTGAAGCACTTCCTCCTGCAGCTTGGAGACTGGGCATGTCAAACTCTGAAGCCACTCGTACATATACTGCTGGCACCTCCCACCAGCTCCCAGTGTGCTCAGTCTCCAAATTGCTGGAGGTGGTGTGAGCCTAGGTGCTGGGCTCACTGTAGAAACGGATAAGGAGCAGTCTAGTTAGAGTAGCTAGGTTTTTAATTTTATTTCTCTCTTATACTTTGGTTATTTTGGGGCAGTTGGTAAAGTTCCAAAAAAGCCAAAAAGGACCAAAGAGCAAACGGGGAACAAACCGGGAGGAGGATTTTTTCCCTGCTGCCATTTAATTGTGCTTTCCCTACTTCACTCCCCTCATCTGCACGGAGGGGAACTGAGACGCTGAGGTGTTCCCATGATGATCTGATGGCTCCCAATCTCGTCGGCGAGTGAGGAGCCGTCAGCGGGTCTCCTCACTTGCTGCTTGTGCCGGCGTTTCTGCTCGCTCCGGTGGGGGTCAGACCTGCAGTTTTGCTGGCAGCTTGCTCTAAAATGATCCCTTCAAGTCTGCTTCCTCGGAGGCGAGTGCTGCAATTCAGGGGAAAGCACGGTAGGCCTGTCTCTCGTGGCCTGCTGCCTCGTGGGGAGCCCTTTTCACTGTTCTCAGCTCTCTTCATTGAACAGTCCATTTTCCCGTGGTTTTTCTTGGAGCGGGTTTTTTCTTCTGGGAGTAGCTTTCTGCACAGTTTTCCCGTTTTTAAGCTGAAGGTATCGTTTTTCACAATATAATGTTTTATTTTGTTGGGGCTGTAAGAGGCTAGTGAGAAGGTTAATAAAAGTAAAAAAAAAAAAGACTACAGTCTGATTGCCTGCTATCTCTTGCCCTTTAGCATTGTCAAGGCACAGGGATTTGGGCTAATGCCGGTGCGTCCGCAGTGTCTCGTCTGTGGTACCTGTCGTGGGGCAGTCTCAGACGCCGGGGTCTGCCACGGCTGTGTGACAGAGGCGCTAAACATGGAGCAGGAGCTCCAGGATAAATCTAAAGAGGTGGCATCCTCGCCTGGGCAAGAGATTCAGGTCCCTATGGAGGTTAGTCCTCTGCTAGAGGCCCCTGCTTCTCCGCAGGGTATGGCTCTGTTGGCTCCAGGTCCCTTGGTCTTGGCAGGATTAGGGGGAGGTGCTCTGGCGGGATTCTCCCCAGAGTTTGTTCTTTTGTTACATCAGGCTTTTTGTTTGCATCAACAGGGGGCCGCAGCGGTTCAGCCTTTGGCAGAGAACGTTGAGACCTCGGGTACAAGACCAACTAAGAGGACTCGATCCGTAGAGGAACAGCCAATGCAGGCGGACTGGTTAGAGGAGGATGACTTGGACATCGAACCAGAGGCAGGCGTGGAGAAACTGGAGGAAGGTGAGATTCCGGAGCTGGAAGACCAAGCTAGGATCATCCGTGTCTTTCGAAGAGAACTGCCGACTTTAATTACTGGGTTGCTTCAGGCTCTTAACCTTTTGATGGTCCAACCCGTGGAAGATGAGGCATTGGAAGTTCCTCTCATTCAGGTGGTGCGGAAGACACAGGCAGTTTTCCCAGTTCATCGTGTCATCAGGCAGATGATTCAGGACGAGTGAGATCTGCCTGAGGCAGATCTTAGGGGGGGTAAGGGCCATGAATCGCCTCCATCCCTTGTCAGATCAAGAACGTGAGACATTTCGTTCTCCACGCGTGGATGCAGCCATTTCGGCTGTTACCAAAAAGATTACCATTCCGGTAGAGGGCAGTGCGGCCCTAAAAGATGGACAGGACCAGAGGTTAGACTCCTTGTTGAAGCAGGCCTTTGAAGTCAATGCGCTACCCTTACAAGCGTCTATTTGTGAAGCTTGGGTGGCAAGGGCCTATCTCAGATTGGCGCAGCGCCTGCAGCATCTAGGGGAACAGGAGCACATAGCAGACGTTACTAGATTGGAATCTGGAGCGGCTTACCTGGCCAATCTGCATTATGACCTCATTAGGGGATTGGCTAATAGCATGGCATTGCTAGTGGCGGCTCGGCGTTAATCTTTAGCTATGGAATTGGGCAGCGGGTAGTTCCTCCAAGTCACGCCTTAGCAAGCTCCCCTTTAAAGGCAAGCTTTTGTTCGGGGAGAACCTCGAAATGTTAGTCAAGGACTTGGGGGAATCAAAAGGAGGTCACTTGCCAGAGGATAAGCCAAAGCCCGGTCGGGCAGTGCCAACAGCTAGGGGTCAGCTGCAGGATTTCAGGCGTTTTCGTACCTCTCGGCTGGGGGGTTTCCAAAGAAGCAGGTTTCCCTCTCGCGGTCAAGGGTTCAAGGGATTTCGAGGAGCGAGCAGAGGCTTCACTAGCCCCTCTTTCTCGGGATTTCAAAAGACCCAATGAAGTGAGGGATGCCCCAGGCTGTGGTACATCCCGTGGGGAGTCGGCTTCGGGATTTTCTCTCGGCCTGGGTCTAGATAACATCCGACCATTGGGTACTGGAAGTCATTTGCAAGGGCTATGCCCTCGAATTCACCCGGCCAGTGGCTGACTCATTCGTCTTCTCGCCCTGCAGGACGCGGGCCAAGGCAGGGGCGGTGGAGGAGACACTGTCTCGCCTGTTTCAGCTGGAAGCAGTAATTCCAGTTCCCCGAGACCAGTACAGTTGTGGTCGATACTCAATTTATTTTGTGGTTCCAAAGAAAGATGGGTCCTTTCGCCCAATTCTGGACTTCAAAGGCGTAAACCGTTGTCTCCGGGTGCCACATTTTCGCATGGAAACCTTGCGTTCAGTTATCATGGCGGTACGAAAGGGGGAATTTCTGATGTCTCTCGATCTCACCGAAGCATACCTGCATATTCCGATCAGACCGGATCATCAACGTTTTCTAAGGTTTGCAGTGCCTCGAGGGCATTTTCAGTTCCAGGCTTTGCCTTTCGGCCTAGCGACGGTGCCACACACCTTCACCAAGGTGATGATGGTGGTGGCAGCGGCCCTTCGCATAGAGGGAGTGTTGGTACACCCCTATCTTGACGACTGGTTGATTTGAGCAAAGTCCAGGGTCAAAAGTGTATGGGCTACATCCAGAGTGGTGCAACTCCTAGAGGACCTTGGTTGGGTGGTCAACATGGCCAAGAGCCGATTAGTACCTTCTCAGGGTCTAGAATATTTAGGAGTCTGGTTCGACATGCAAGTGGGTTCAGTATTTCTACCGGATCACTGGGCTCAAGGACTTCAAGAAGGTGCGCACCAAGAGATGAAGTGCTCAGCACCAACGGCCTGGCAGTATCTTCGAGTTCTGGGAATGATGGCAGCAACTCTGGAGGTGGTGCCATGGGCGAAAGCGCACATGCGGCCGCTGCAGAGCTCTTTGCTCCGCCGCTGGTCCCATCAGAAGGATTCTCTGACCAAACATCTGCCTTGTCCGAGGGAAATCAGGGAGTCTCTTCAGTGGTGGCTTCTTCCAGAGAATCTGGTGGTGGGCATGCCTCTTGAGCAACTGCAGTGGGTTCCTGTCTTAACTGATGCCAGTTTGGCGGGTTGGGGATCTCATTGTGGGGAGCTCTTCGCGCAAGGATGTTGGAACGGACAGGAAGTGCAGTGGTCGATCAACCGTCTGGAATTGAGAGCAGGAGCTCTAGCACTGCGCGCTTTTGAGCCTTTTTCTGGGTCGGGCGGTCTATCGGACAATGCCTCTGCAGTGGCATATCTCAACAGGCAAGGGGGACAGGCAGTGCGGCTCTGGCGGAGGAGGCGGCAGCCTTGTTCAGCTGGGCAGAAAGTCGGCTTCAGGCTCTGTCAGCAATGCACATTGCGGGAGTAGACAATGTGACAGCGGATTATCTCAGTCGGGTTCAGGTAGACCCCGGAGAGTGGGAGCTCCACTCGGAGGTCTTTGCGCAGATAATCCACAGATGGGGAACTCCCATAATGGATCTGATGGCTACATTCAGGTCAGCCAAGGCGAGCCGCTTCTTCAGCAGGAGGCGAGAAAGAACGTCTGAGGGTCTGGCAGCATTGTTGCAGCAATGGCCTTCGGAAGGGCCCCTATATGTCTTCCCGCCTTGGGCGCTCATAGGTCGGGTGATTCAACGCATAGAGGCCCATCGGGGGCGGATAATTTTAAATTGCTCCGGATTGGCCCCAACCTCTGTGGTATGCCGATTTGGTGCATCTTCTTGACGGTCGGCCTTGGCGGCTTCCGATTCGGGAGGATCTCCTTCAGCAGGGACCCCTTTGAATGCTGAAAGTGGATCAGTTCTCGCTTACGGCTTGGCCCTTGAAAGGGCAAGGCTAAGGAAGAGGGCAAGGCTCATGTGTGGTAATCTCTACCTTGCTCTTAGCAAGGAAACAGTCAACCTTGCTAGCTTACGTTCGCGTGTGGTGTATTTTTGAGGATTGGTGCATGGCATGCAAGGCATAGTCGACCCTGGCTTCAATTTTGGAGGTCTTGAGTTTTCTGCAGGATAGTTTTGACAAGGGACTAGCAGCCAGTTCATTGAGGGTGCAGTTGGCAGCTATTTCTTGCTATAGTGGAAAGGTTCAGGTTGTCGCTTTGGGCTCTCATCCAGATGTCTTATGTTTTTAAGGGTGGTGTCTTGTCTGCATCTGCCTAGGAGAGTGGTGATCCTTCCTTGGGATCTTAACTTGCTCTTAAGTGCATTGACAAAAGAGACCTTTGAACCCTTGCACCAGGCTTCGTTAAAGGATTTGACTTTGAAGGCTGTCTTTTTGGTAGCAATCTGCTCAGTGCGCCAGGTTTCAGAGTTGCAGGCTTTGTCCTGCCGGGAGCAATTTCTGACCTTCTTTCGGGATAAGGTAGTGTTGTGACCTGTTCCATCGTTCCTGCCAAAGGTGGTTTCGGCATTTCATGTGAATCAATCGGTGTCTTTACCAGTGTTAAGAGCTTCGGGGGAGTGCCTCTGAGCGTAGTTTACAGTTGCTGGACATAAAGAGGGTCCTTTGTCATTATCTGAAGACGTCAGAACCTTTTCGCAAGACGTATTGTTTGTTCGTTCTGTTTGGAGTGGCCTAGTGGTTGGGGCAAGGTACTTCAGGCCGGAAGGTCGGGGTTCAAATCCCACTAGAGGACAGCAACCTTGGGCCAGAAGGACTGGGGTTTCTAGTCCCACAGGTGCTCCTTGTGGTCTTGGGCAAGCCACTTAACCCTCCATAGCCCATGTTCCCTGTAAAATAGTTATCTCCAAGTTATAATGCCCTGTTCAATGTAATTTCAGTTTGTTCAATGTAAACCGCACTGATGCAGAATAGCGCGGTATATAAGAGAATGTAAATAAATAAATATAAGGGCAAAGCAGCAGCCAAGGCTTCTATTTCCAGATGGGTCGGCAACGCGATTTCTTCAGCTTATATGTTGCAAGGTAGTCAGATCCCCTTGGGGTTCTGGGCTCATTCTTCCAGAGCTCAGGCAGCTTCGTGGGCGGAGTATACGTTGGTTCCTCTGGTTGAAATTTGCAAAGCGGCTACATGGTCTTCTTTGCATACCTTCAGTAGACATTATCGTCTGGATGTCCTTGCGACAGGGGATTGACTTACCTGCTAATTGTTGTTCCTTGAGGAACTCCAGTCCTGTCCCGGATCCCAGCCGGGGTTATTCAGTCGTCCAATACAGAGCTTGTGCGCTTCGATCGGTTTGGTCAGTAAGAGGTGTAGCCGCGAGCCTTGTGCATCTCAGGCTATTTGTTTCTCGCTATCCTTTCTCTCTTTGTTATGCCTTGTTGCGTTCTCTCATCTCTCTTCTTTATCCACGTCTCCTTCGGCAGCAGAGGGCGAATTTTCCTCTGGTTGAGGGGGAGACATATGTGGGTTATGTTTGTAGTTACCTGTTGGATTAAGTGTTTAGTTAACGAGTTTTTTGATATTGTAGCTACTTATTTGTTGCTCCTCTGAGTTTTTTTTCAGTAGGTCACTGGGAGCTGGTGGGAGGTGCCAGCAGTATATGTATGAGTGGCTTCAGAGTTTGATATGCCCAGTCTCCAAGCTGCGAGAGGAGGTGCTTCACCCAGAGGTGTGGGACTGGACTGGAATTCCTCAAGGAATAACAATTAGCAGGTAAGTCTAATTTCTCTTTTTGTTTGATAATATGTTTATTTTATGTGTGAGCTTTTATTTTCATTCTATGATGTTTTATATGATTTTATGTATTTATGTTTTTATTTGAGGACAGTATCCCCTGAAGAAGATGTTTTCGCTGAAAGGCGTTGCGATTTTTTCCTCATAAAGCTGCTTATTTCCACCACTGTTTGGCACACCATTCCTTGTTTGTGTCCTGCGTTGCCTACAGGTGTTTGTGCTCTCCGCTTGGACCAAGCCCCAAAGTACTTTTTTTTTTTTTTACACATGGTGTAAAGTGCTAAAATCCCAGCCTAGTTCTCTTCAGCTAGGTTAGCACTGAAATAGCTACCGTGCTTTATGATTTACTATGGTTTATTTTATTTTATACCACTTTTTGCATACAAAGCAGTTTACAATTTTAAAAAATAATCTAAAAAGAGAAAGAAACTCCATACTTTATACAAGAAGAGAAAGATCAGGCAAGCATGGCCATCCTATCCTGAGACCTGCTGAAAGAGAAGTTTTTAGGGTGCTTTTAAATCTTGTATAGATTGTCTTGAGATGGAAATGAGGGGGTAAGCTATTTCAAAGCATAGGGGCAACAAACAAAGAATACAAGTTGTCTTGTGGTTTCAAAGTTTAGCTTTTGAAGGGGGTATGTAAGCAGTTATCATGCAATGAGTGAAGAGAACGGGCAAAGGTGTATAAGGTGATAAATGAGAAAAGGTAGTCAGGAGCCTCATTATGAAGGGTCTTATGGGTCAAAGTTAGAATCTTATAACAGATATTGAAAACTAGAGTACATGACATTGCGTTAGGCGAGACAAACAACTATCATATTAAGAAGGACTGTGCTTTAGACAAGAAAGGGACGGATGGCGCAGAAACAATGGAGTGCAAGGAATGGGGATTTCAATACTTGGCTCATCTTAAAAGTGAGATGGTTTAAAGTCTAAATTTATTGGAAAAAGATAATTTTACAGGGTAGAATGGCTTTTTGTCGGATAAGAGGGAGCCCCCTTCCTGGAGACTCAGTTGAAGCTAGAAAATAATGTGCTTTGATTGGTAAACCAAGCCAAATGTATGGTGGCATTTTATTTACCAGTTAATGTCCTTTCCTTGAGGCTTGCTAGACATATCCAAACAAGTGAGTTGTGTTCCCTCTATCAGCAGACTGGTGGAGATAAAGAACCAATGAAAAGCCCAGGTTTCAATGACATCGTTCACTTCAGCTCCCAGAGGTCTCCAGTATTCATCCCAAAACATAGGGGAGAAACATGGCAAGCCTCACAAAACCTAAATTATGGGCAACAATGAGTAATCATCAGTAGAGAACCATGTACAAGGAAAATAGCAACAGAAGGCTGTCAAGCAAAATATGAACCTGCAGAACCAAAGATAAAAATCATAGTGGACCCAAGTGTACCGCAGCAAAGAATAGAGCAAATACGGTTTCAGGAGCAGGCCCTGTACTGGTCTAGCAGGACTCAAGGAAAGGACGTTAACTGGTAAGTAAAATGTCACTTTTTATATCATCCTGCTAGACCAGTCCAGAAAACAGAGGTGTTATTTATTACACGTAACCAAAATTTCACTGCTCCATCCTTTTTGAAAGTGAATGATGCTAACCTCCAGACCAAGACCACCATCAGATACCTCGGTGTCACTTTAGACCAGAAATTAGATATGAAAGCGCTCCCTTAGACACCTTCGATCCTTGCTAGAGCCAGACGATTTTAGAACCATCTATCAGGCGCTAATCATACCTCATTTTGATTATGCGAACTCAATTTTACAAGGTCTTCCACAAACCACCTTACACCCACTTCAAATGGCTATGAATGCTGCAGCTAGAGTCCTTCATGGAGCTTCCCGGAAAGACCATATCTCACCTATTCTAAAACATCTTCATTGGCTCCCAATTCAAAGTAGACTCACTTTCAAAATTTTACTAATTACATTCAAAGCCTTCAAAGAACTCTCATCTTCATCAATATCAGACTTGATCCAAACACCACCCCTCAATAGAGACAGAAGGTCAGTAACACTCAATACTCTGTTAGTCCCTAAATCAATATCACAGTGTACCAAAACTACTTCAGACAGGGCCTTTTTATTCTGTGCACCAAGATGTTGGAATAGCCTCCCTCAAAACATCCGAGCAATACCAGACCTTTTGCAGTTTCGCAAAGCTTTGAAACACTACCTCTTCCTTTTATCTTATCCAGTAAACAATAAAGACATCTCAACCAACCCACAGACCTTCCACTCATACACATACAATACAGATACCCCACAGACCACATACACACAAAACTGAAGCCATGATGATATTATGACTATGTTTATTAATTATATACCCTGTTATCCGAGTTATATTCTCCTGTTTTCTGTAAACACAAAGTACTGTTGAATTGTGTATCTCACTGTTTTTTGTGAACCGCGCTGATGCCTAATAGTGCGGTATATAAGAGTCTATAAATAAAATAAATAAATAAAAATAAATAAATGTACCAAAGCTACAATACCTCTGGGTGGGAAGAAGACAAAGCAGCTCGCAAAACCCTTGAGCCGAAGGCCATGTCCACCTGTGTGTGGACATCCAAGCGGTAATGCTTGACAAAAGTGGAAAGTGATGCCCACATTGTTGCCCGACAAATGTCTGCAGGGGCTACCGAGCTCCGCTCCACCTATGAGGATGCTTGTGTTTGAGCAGAATGGGCACTCAAGCCCTCCGGATCCAACTGGTCCCGCAACACATACGCCGAAGCAATGGCCTCCTTAATCCAGCGCCCCAAAATTGACTTGGCTGCCGCTTCAGCCTTGTGCGGGCCGGCAAGCAGTACAAAAAGATGGTTGGACTTACGAAAGGAATTTGTAACTTCCTGGTACTGGAGGAGCGCCCTCTGTACATCCTTCAGGCGAAGAGCCTTATCCTTTACCCTACACTGCTCCTTCGGGAAGGAGGGCAGGCAAACCACCTGGTTCATGTGAAAGGGACAAAGCATCTTAGGCAAGAAGAAAGGCACAGGCCGAATGCAAACAACCTCCTCCGAAAATGATAGATAAGGATCTTGGGAAGACGGAGCCTGTAGCTCAGAAATCTGCCTTGCGAAACAAATTGTGATCAAGACAGTCTTGAGTGTCAAATCCTTTTAGGTAGCATGCTTGAAAGGCTCAAAGAGGGCCACCCTCAGGACCCTGAGCACCAGACAGAGATCCCAGCCCAAAGGGGGGAATGCAGACGCTGAATCCCCTGGAGAAAATGTGAGATTTCTGAGTGCAAGGCCAAAGACTTGCCTGCCACCAGACCATGGAAGCAGGCCAAAGCTTCCACCTAAACTTTCAGGGAGCTAAGTAAAAGGCCCTCGTGAAGGCCATTCTGCAGGAAGGCCAACAGGGAGGACACCTTGGCCACCTCAGGAGCCGATGGTCACGCATGACACCAGCATTGAAAGAGGCATCATATCTATACATATGCTAGCTTAGTAGACCTCTGGGCACCAAGCAGAATAGAGATCACTGTTGGAGAGTAGCCCTTACATACTAGCAGTCTCCTTTCAAGAGCCATGCCATAAGCGAGAAGGGAGCCGGGTCCTCCAGGATGATTGGTCCTTGCTGCAATAGCCCTCAAGATGGAGGCAGCTGAAGAGGAGGCGCCTGCAGGAGCCACATCAGGTCTATGAACCATGCTCTCTGTGGCCAATCTGGTGCTAACAAAACAATTCTGCACGGGAGGTACTCTATACATCAAATCACATGCCCCACCAGGGGCCATGGAGGAAACGCATACAGCAGTTGCTGACTTGGCCAAGGCTGGGTCAGGGCATCGATGCCCTCAGTTGCCTCCATGTGGCAACTGAAGAAGTGGTAAACCTTGGCATTGTAGTGGGTCAGCATCAGATCTATTTTGGGGCGACCCCTGTGACGCAAAATCAACTGAAATACATCCTGTCTTAACTCCCATTCCTCAGGATTCAGAAAATGCAGGCTGAGGAAGTCCACTTCCACATTGTCCACCCCAGCAATGTGCTGGGTCGAAATGGCTAGGAGGTTCTCCACCCAGGCAAACAGGAGATCAATCTCCAGAGCCATCCCGATGCTCCTTGTGCCACCTTGCTGATTGACATAAGCCACCACCGTGGTATTAAATGAAAATGCTCAAACTGCCCAGTTCTTGATCAGGGACTGGAAATGCAGAAGAACCAATCTGATGGCCCTTGCCTCGAGGTAGTTGATGGACCACACCGCTTCCCTGCGGTTCCAACAGCCCTGGTCCATACGATCTTGGCAATAGGCTCCCCATCCTGAAGCACATGGCCTGCCACCAAGCCTAGCCATTCTCTGCCACCGGAATCAGTGGCAGTGGGGGGTGAGGGGGCAGCAGCGTGGTACGGCTCAGCACAGGATGGGGGGGGGTGGCAGGCCATATGTGCCGAAGCACATGACCTGCCACCCACAGAGGGCTGGCCCTGTGTCTGGTACCGAGCAATCCTTGGTAACTCGGGCCCATTCCTGAAAGAAAATGTAAAGCCTGACGCCCACTGGAAGAACGAGGAAATGGGCCCCCAAACCACTGTGCAGCCTGGTAGAGTCCTCCTCTGGAGGGGACTGAGTCCCTGGGTCCACACACACCACAAAAGGACCGAGAATGAGCCCAAGGTCCAGAAGCAGAGGGGAGGAAAGGTTTTCCAGGTTGGTAATGACGATAGTCCTGAGCCCCCCGGGAATCTGGCTAGCGCACCCTTGATGATCAGGCAGAGGGTGATGAGAAAGGGGCACCAGACCTGTCTTCCAGGAGGCGGTATGATTTTGTTTTGCCTAGGACCTTCACCAGCTTCTCCCAATCAGTTACAAACAGAAGCTTCCCCTTTAAAGGCCAGTTGAGCCAATCAGACTTTGGAGGAAGTGGCTGCTGCCCCGTGCCAGAGCCAAATCCAGCACTGTGATACTCTTGTCAGGGCACTATCCATAGCCACCAAGCATACCAAGTCATACATGGCATCAGAAAGGAAGACTGTAGCAGACTCCAAAAGAGGGGCAGTGTTAGCAGCGGAAGAGACTGAATCCATTGGAGCAGGGCTTGAGAGGTCAGGCTGGTACATACTGCTGCCACGGCAAACTGGGTCCTTGGCAAAGAATCCACCTTGTGGTCCGGGATATCCTTTAAAGCAGATCCGCCTTCCACCTTGGAACCACTTAATGCGCTTCTCTGGGACAGTGTAGATCTTATACACCCTTGACCTTTTAGATAGGGAGTCGGTGGAGTCCCACTCCGACCAAATCATATCCTTGATCACCTCTGGGAATGGGAAGTCAGCAGCGGATTTCCGCACCCTTTGAGGGAGCTGCTGTACCTTCGGTTCCTGCTCCACGCCGGAAACATCCACCAAGTTCAAAGCAGATGAGACTTTGGTAATCAACACCACCATATCCTCCTTCCGGAATAGTCGGATCACAATGGCCTCTGCAGAATCTTCTGAAGGTGAGAGCACTTCTTCATCCCCATCTGAGCCCAGTACCAAGCCATCTGACTCAGGGACATAGTCACATCTCGGCTAGCTCATAGCTGTTCTCCATCTACTGGAAGTGTCCCTCGCCAGGGACGCTTAGCCAAAGGTAATTGAACAGGGCTTTGACTTTTATCCTGCCCAGCACGAGACTACTTTTGGGGGCACCCAGAGGCCGCAGGATCTGAATTAATACACCAGAAGAACCAGGCCTGTTGCAAAAAGGAAAAGAATTCCGGGAAGGACAATCTGGAATCCGGAAGCTTTCCTTTCTGATAAGGTTGCCCAACACCAGGGGGCAGAGCTGCCACAGATCTTTTAGAGCAGTGGTTCCCAACCCAGTCCTCAAGTACCCTCAGGCCAGTCAGGTTTTCAGGGTATCCACAATGAATATACATAAGATGGAAGCAATGCATGAAGATCTATCTCATGCATATTCATTGTGGATACCCTGAAAACATGACTGGCCTGAGGGTACCCGAGGACTTGGTTGGGAACCACTGCCTTAGAGGACGAAGAGCTGCTCCCAACACGGTTGCCAGAGTTGCTGCCCAGCTGAATATCCTTACCCATTGTGCCATCAGTCACCCCCTGCCATGAGGAAGGTAAGGGTGGACTAACCACATCCCCTGGTTGAGAGAGGAAAAGCAGGCCCTCCAGTGGCGACTCAGAAGCTGTCATGCAGGAAGAGCTGAGTCCAGAATCCAAGGATGAGGCTCCTCACTTGCCATAGGTTAAACATTTCCTGAAAGAAGACATAGAGAGTTAGGACAAGTATCACAAGAGCACATGCTAAGGTTGCGTTGGCCAGCAAGTGTACACTTTTACGTTACGCACGCTAAAGATGCTAGGGAAGGAGCGCACAATGGAGTTGCTTGGGCATAACATGCGACCATCAGGCGGACAATAGGCAAAAACATTACAAAAGCATGCAGAAAAATGATGGGAAACCCACAAACAGCGACAAACGTCACTAGCAGTCCACTCCGAATTGCGTCCCTCAGAGGTGGAACCGGGAGCCCCCAAGGACAATGATAAGGTCAAGCCTTGGTACTCACCCCTAGGGAGCCCCAGGAAGATTGGTACCGGGCTCAGCTCTACTCCCCTGAAACTGCTTTACTGGTTGGCTTTGCAGCACTATGTGTAAGGTGGCTGGCAGGCAGATCCCTCTGAGAGCCTTCTGCAATCTTCGGAGAGGGGAGATAGAGGAGGAGGGAGGGGGCACTGAGGTTGTGTGAGACTGCTGCACTCTTCCAATCTGTGGCTGTTCAAGTGGCCTGTATCATTCATTTATCTATTTGTTTGGCTATTCTTTTATACTGATCTTCCACCGGTCTGAGCATTTTACAATTAAGAAAAATGAATTTTTACATCAAACAGAGTATAAAATAACATCGAACAGGATACAGTACAACTGGGATTACAAACAATAAGCAGTGAGACTGTGTGATAAGGGCGTGGACCTGAACCAATTTTTCCTCCTCATATGGCTACAAAAAAGACCACAGTCTACTCGAGCCTCCCATGGCATGCTCAAGTGAGAGAGTCACCTTTCTGTACTGAAGGTGGTCGTTCACAAGCATTTAATCAATCTCTTTTCCTCTCATTCCTCAGATTTTCTACAGGGAGGAGAAAATCTATCCACAATCTGCTGGTGAAAGGACGTCTGGTGGCAGAGGCAAATAGAGGCATTAGAGTGATGTCATTGAAACCTGGGCTTTTCATTGGTTCTCTTTGTCTCCACCAATTTTCTGGTAGGGGAACACAACCCACTTGTCTGGACTGGTCTAGCAGGACGATATGGAAATACAAGTTAGAAACAGCATATTCCAATAATATAAAGCATCAGGGAGCTGTTCAGCTAGTCAAATTGCTTGCATCAGTATGGTGATCATAATAAGAGGCATCCCCAGAATAAAAAGTGTGGAGTAGCCTAATGGAAGCCAGAGTTCAAATCTAGCTGAGGATGCTTGTGCCCTGAACAAGTCACATTAGCCTCCACTGGGTCAGGTATAAATCTAGACTGTAAGTCTTGGGACAGGAACATCCCTACTGTATCTGAATGTAATTTGCATCCAGCATTAACCTGCTTGGATCAATAATAAAGAAACAACAAGCAGGCAAGAAATCTGATAATGCATTTCTCTTGGCAGAATGGCTACAAAGGACCTAGACAAGATTCTCAAGAGCAGAGATGTATCTTTCCATACAAAGATTCAACTTGTCCAAGTCATGGTATTTTCTATAAAGTCATATGGATGCGAAAGTTGGACAGTGAAAAATATCAATGCCTTTGAATTATGGTGCTGGTGAAGAATACTGGGTATACCTTGGACAGTCAGAAGAACAAACCAGTCTGTACTAGAGGAGATGAAACCTAAGCTTTCTTTAGAAACTCAGATAACAAGCAGGGCTGTATATAAGGAGATGAGACTCCCTAGGTGAACCTCATCATTTGTGCCCCGCTCCCCATCTTCTTGGGCACCTATTGCCATTGCTCCCCCCTCTTCTCCAGGATGTGCAGCAGCGGCAATGGCTGCATAATAGCCCCAGGGTCCTTACCTTGAAACTTCAGTGCCACCAGAGCTGTTTGCTTGCCTGATGCCGACTTCCTGTTTGCAAGCATCATTGGGCAGTCTAAAGGGGCAGAAACAAACAGCCCCACAGTGTGTACGTTTTAAGGTAGGTGCTGTGGGGCTGTTCATGGGCATTGCTGCAGTTCCCAAGAGGGGTGGTAGCGGGCACCTCTAGAGGGCTGGAGCCCTAGGTGACCACCTAGTTCGCTTAATAGTTGCATCGGCCCGATGACAAGACTTTGACTTACATACTTTGGACACATCAGGCAAGAGAAAGATCATCAGAGAAAGTCATCTTGCTTGACAAGGTTGAAGGTCAACACAAAAGAGGAAGGGCAGCAATGGGATGGATAGGAATAACAGCATCTATGGATACCATTCTTAACAGCAATTAGCAGGTTGACTGAAGACCGAACACAGTTTAGGAAATTATCCAGAGGGCTAGGACTCGATAGCACTTAACAACACCAACAACCACCAATGAAAAAGCAGAGTTAATCTATAGGCAGGCAGAATGTTTTGGGCTTTCTTTCCAACTTGAGAGAAAATCTTGATACCTCAACCTCGGGTGGGCAGAGCTTGCAAAGTGAACAAGTTTCTAGAGAATGCCTTTTGCCTACTATTAGTGGTTGACCTTGCATCATACTATGTCATTTTCAGTTCTGCTTCTTTTGTCTGTTGTCAATTAAACACTGCAGTTAACTAGCAAGCACAGTGAGGGGCGAGTAAGTCGCAGGCTGTATAGAAGTTTTCGCCAGGAAGTGGGTAACCAGCCAGTGGTCATTTAATGCCCTTATTTTCAGGGACAGATTGAATATAGGGAAATGTAGTACCTGTACAGCTTGTAGTGAGAGGAAAGACAAACAGAACTATATATCCCAGCATGCAATGTGGTGACCTCAAGTCTGTTGCAGTCCACTCCTGTAATAGATGCCTACATTTGGAATAAAGCCCTGAAGTCTGGCGGTAACGTAAGCGAGCCATAAAGAGACGAAAAGAAAAGAAGTGATACAAATCTTAAAGCCGTTAACGGAAGGGGGCGAGGAATTGTTGGGAACGCAGCTCTCGCGAGCTTTGGGTCGATCGCGCGAGACGGCGGTTTCTCGCGAGTAGTAGTAGGTAAATGGTAGCTGAAGCGGCACTTCCTATCTCGACGCGCTGTGGCGAGCTGGAGTGTGAGGAAGAGCTCTGTGGACATAGTGCTACCTTCCCAGCCCCTAGTGACTATTAAAAGCGAAAAGCCTTCCCCTTTCTTCAGAGAAGGAGCTGGGGGAAACTCGTCCGCCTCCATCCCAGGGAGGGGAGGCACACTCACTGCCATCCTCGCTCTGGTGCATGGAGCCGGCCTCTGCCCCTAGTCCAAGGCACACCGCGGGGGACAGGAGGAGGAGGGGTCCTTTCCGGGACTTTTCCATCTGCTCTTGGTCTCTTTAAATGAGTTTAGTTTTGGGTTGGGGGGAGGTTGGTTCAGTGTCTTCTCCATTCCCCCCGCTCTTAGGAATAGTAAGGGAATGCCCAACCCGGAGAGACATGACAGTGATTTGGACAATTGGAAAAGACAGTGTTTGGGGCTTATAAGGTAAAATAAAAGGAAACGTTTTGGTGGGCTTTCCTTTTGCTTTTCTTAAACAAAGCTGTATCCTTTACTAAAGGCAGCGCTTAAAAATAAGCATTCATCTGACTTTCTGCCTTATCTTCCTTGTAGAGTAGATGCTCTTATATGGAGAAAAGATGAGCTGCTTATTGGAGAGACTGCATGCCAAGTTCAACCAAAACCGGCCATGGACCGAAACCATCAAACTCGTTCGCCAGGTTATGGTGAGAATCTGTGAGTGGTATGGGGAGAGAGGGTGGTATACAATGAGGCATCTTTGGGGGGAATTATGACCGTGCCAGTTGGATGGACACAAGCAATATGCCTAGCTGCTTTTATGCACTCAGCCCATTACGTTTCTTTGTTGTGGTCTATTTTCATTTTCCTCATTGTCACAGTCCAGATGCATGGGTTATGCAGCCTACCAGTAGGTGGAAACTGCAAACACAACTGATTTGATGACATCACAGTGCAGTCCAGCTCTGGTCAGTATTTTTCAGTTTCCAGAAGATGGAGTTTACTAATCTGTGCAAATCTGAACTGAATGAAGGAACTCTGAGGTGTGTAGGCCCTGATTGGACCAGGGGGCATAGATCAGTAAATGCCACTTACATTGCCCAGGGATGCTAAACCTGGTGGTTCTGGGTCCCTCCCCCAACCTCTCCCACCTACACTAAGTTTGTATTTTTGGAAGTTTTTGTTTGGTGAGGGCCTCCCCTGTGCTGCTGCTGCTTTCGGCAGTACCTTAAGGGGGTGGGAGTGGAGGTGGCTGGGCATGCTGGCAACTCTGAGGAGAAGAGTCTCATGCTTTCCTCCCTTCCTCTTGGGATAGGCACAGGCTCCCTGGTGCTATACAATCTGCTCCATTGTACCAAAAAAAATTTATAATTTGACATTAAGCTGCCTTGCCACCGGCAGTCCTTTGGGAGAGCACAAGGACTTCATCGATATGGGGTAAGTGCTCTCTCTTTTCCGTACTCCCAGTGCAGTGCACAGAGGGAGCAATTAAAACTTTGGCAGCCCTCTTTGGTGGGATAATGCACAGCTCAAGCGCTGTCCTGGAAGGGCAAACTGAAGCTGTAATCGCTCGGCAGTAATGAATGGTGCTTTCTAATGCAGCTGCTTGGCTTACAGATCTCTGCTCCCTTTGGGTATTCTATGGGTGGTGATGTTGGCAGACCATCCCTTAGTTTGCAGCGCAGGGTTCCTTGTTTACTGTCAACGGTCAGCTGATTCAGATACTCTTTCCTGCATGGGGCTTGTTTAGGGTGCATAAGCCATTTTTAGTTATGTGTATTTTGGATTGGTGTCAGTCGGATCATTGGGGCAGCCGAGACTGATTAGGCGGGAGAGTTCTCGGAACCACACAAGTTAGACGAACTGGCCTGTAGTTTTTAACCTCATCCCTTTACACAAAAGCGGAAGTAAAGATGAGGTTGAAAACTACAGGCCAGTTAGTCTAACCTCTGTGGTGAGTAAATTATTGGACATGCTGCTAAAAGAGAGAATATTGAGGTTTCTGGAGTCCAGTGGATTGCAAGATCCGAGGCAGCATGGGTTTACCAGAGGCAGATCTTGTTGGACAAATCTGATTGTTTTCTTTGACTGGTTGATCAGAGAGTTGGACTGAGGGAGAGTCCTGGATGTGGTATATTTACATTTCAGTAAAGCCTTTGACACCGTTCCGTTATAGGTACTGATTGGGTTAGAAATTAGTTGAGTGGGAGGCGGCAAAGGGTACTGGGAAATGGGGCTCACTCTGAGTATAAAGAGATTACCAGTGGTGTGCCGCAGGGATCTGTCCTTGGTCCAGTTCTCTTTAATATCTTTGTTAATAATATCGCGGAGAAGGGCTGTCTGGTAAGGTTTGCCTGTTTGTGGATGGTACCAAAATCTGCAATAGAGTAGATATCCAGGAAGGAGTAGATAACATGAGGGATCTAGCTAAGCTTGAAGAATGGTTGAGAATTTGGCAGCTGAGATTTAATGCTAAGAAATGCAGGACCATACATTTGGTCTGCAAAAATCCAAGGGAGGGGTACAGTGTAGAGGGGAAAGGCTGAGTTGCTATCTCAGTTTTACCGGCTGGCGTCTCCTTAAATGGTGAGGAAGCTGTGGTTTTCCCAGGGGGGGCGTCTCCTTAAGTGGGAGAGGAAACCGGTAAGTGGGGGACAGTAGGCTGCAGGCGAGGTGAGCAAGACAAGGAGAGTCTGGCTGCCGCTCCCTTTGATGGGAGGGCAGTCTGACAACATGAAATCGACTTCGAATTTTCTTGGGGTTGCTGTGGCATGATTTTGCACCAGAGCGCCTCAGTTGCTTTACTCCCCTTTTCTATCTGAACAGTACTCTTGACTCCCTAAGCTCAGCGTTTGGGTTCCCTAGCAAATCGCATGATTCTCTGGCTGTGACATTTTTGGTATTTTAGTTTTTGTTTATTTATGCTCTAATTTCTTCTTTCGGACTTGCAGGAGATGTGTGCGGTGATCCTGTCCCTAAGGGCAGGGCTCTCACTCAAGCCAGTTTCGCATCATCAATGGTGGTTCCCCCGCCTCTTTTTGGCGCATATGCGACCATATTTTGTGTTTTTCCTTTCGGGATGTTTGGGGGAATTGGCGGCGATGGCTTCCTTGCATGGAGGAGTTCTCCTTTCTGGGCTCAGGTGCTATTTTGCTAACTGCTGAAGTTTATTTCATGTCCTTGTATTTTTTTTTCAGGGTCTCAAAGTCTTCCGAGGTGTTTAATACCCTACAGCAAAAGAATGGCGTTATCAGGATTGGGGATCTGCCATGGGGTCTCTGGTTTTAATTATATTCCTTTAAACTTGTTTAATCTAATTTCTTCTAAGTGCCTCTTGTTTTCATCAGGATCATCTAAACAAGAGTGCTCCCAGGGTCTTTTTTTTTACATGGAGTTAATGTAATCTGTGTCACGCCAAAAGCATCTGTTTTCATTAGAGATTTCTGAATGCATATAAACTAGATTAATTTAATTATCTCGGGATGTAGCTTGAATAATCTCTCTTCATGGTTCACAAGGCAGTAAAGGAAAATGTTCAAGCCGGCTACTTCAGGCGGCACCATTTAAATCTGGGAGCTTGACACGGCTGTGTTTCATTTTTATTTATTTAGCGTACATTTGTATCCCGCTGCTTCCAGTTTCATGACCTAACGGTTCGCGGGGGCAGGCCAGTCATTGAGCTTATGACCTCGGTAGACAACACCAAAGCAGCTTGGTTCTTCAGCAGGCACAGGGAACCCATGTCCGAATGGTTCTATGCCCTGGCCCATCCGTGGTTGATGCACAGTCTTCTGTATTGCTTCCATCCATGGCCTCTAATAGGATGTCTGCTGCAATGCATTGAAGCTCACAGGGGGCTGGTGATTCTGATTGCTCTGGATTGGCCTTGTCGACCATGGTATACCAATTTGTTCTGGTGGGTCATGGCGCACCCCTGGTTGCTCTCCAACAGGATGAACCTGCTTTCTCAGGAGTCAGTCCTCCTTCCATAGGTAGATCGGTTCTTGCTTATGGCTTGGCTCTTGAAAGGACACGGCTGAGGAATAAAGGATATTCAGCGGTGGTATCATCTACCTTGTTTGTCTCTCAAGCGCTCTACCTCACTGGCCTGTATCAGAGTCTGGCATGTGTTTGAGAGCTGGTCCAAAGACAGGGAGCTCTGGCCTTTTGTCACTTTGCTTCCGGACATCTTGGCCTTCTTGCAGGCAGGACTAGACAAAGGGTTGGCTTTACACTCCTTGCGGGTTCAGATAGCACCTCTTGTTTCTGGGGCTGGGTACAGAATTGCTTCTTGATGGCTCACCTGGATGTGGTCCATTTTTTCCAGACAGTGAAACTGGTCCATCTGTCCTTGCGTACAATGGTGTTGTCGTGGGATCTCTACCTGGTGCTAGCAGCCTTAACTGACGCACCATTCGAACCTCTGTCGGGCTACAGTATTAAAGTTGCCTCAAAAAAAAGAATTGAGAAGAATTATCTGGTCTAGAATTGGGGGATCCCCGGAGTTGGGATGGCAGGCAGCCAGCAAGTGCACTGGGGCAGAGAGCGGGGAGGGGAATACTTCTGCACTCCCTCTTGCTAAGCTATTTGGTCCAGAGATCGGGGCCAACCAGCAGCAGACCATCTCTTCAGAGCACTCCTGACAATGCTGAAGCTCTATCAGTAGCTGAGCATTGTGTCTGGAGTGCAAGTGGCAGGAAGCTACCCCCGGCTGAGTGACGGGCCGGGGATAGCTGCGAGGACAGAATTTTCGTGGAAAGTGTGCTGGGCAGCAGTTTCCCATGCAGTGTGGGAACTGCGGCCATTTTGTGGATAGCAGGTTCTCTTTTTAAATTTTATTTTGTTTTCGGCCATGTTTCTGCAATTTATTTTATGGCAGTTTGTTTTACTAGGCAGTGCAGCACAGGCGGGGGCTGTTGGTGGACTCGGGAGACTGCAGTCGCGTTCTCTTGTTTTTTTCCTCAGTTGGGGCCGTCAAAAAAAGGGCAAAATAAAGTAGTAATTAACGTTAAAGGAAGAGTGGATACAGAGCATTGTGGTTGGAAGTTGCCTGTTGTCTTTGTTTTTTCTTTTCTCTCTCATAAAAACAAAACAAAAAAAGAAAGGACCAGTTCACAAAGGTTTCTATAACCTCAGAAAAACAAGCACACGATGCCTCTTAAGAGCATGTGTTTGACATGTGGCTCTCGTAGGAGCTCCGTTTCCAGCCCTTGGCTCTGCTGCACTTGTGAAGCGGAGGCCAGGTTAGTGGAGGAAGGCTTTCTAGATGGCAGGGAAGACAATGGGCCTGGTCCCTTGAGGGAGATTGAAGACTCTCTTCTCCAACAGCACATTTCCATTCCTGAGGCTCAGGCTGGGACAGCAGAAAAATACTCTATCTTTGGAGGCGCAGGGCACAAAAAAAGAAGTCAGGGAAGTCCACAAAGCCTTAAAAGTGCTCTCTGAGTGTGGACCAGCAGGAAGACGTGCTAGGCACTTTTTCTCTGGAGTTTGTTCTACTGCACAAGGGGTTCCGCTTAAAGTAGCGAGTTGGCGAATTGGAAAGTGCACATGGAAAGGTTTCAAAGGATGTTACCGGGGTTGCTTTCAGAGGATAGACCTCTGGGAGAACGGGTCCTAGTAGAAGACAGTTAGAGGAGGATCCCTGGGGTGAGCTGGGCTCTCTTCACTCCAAGGAGGAAGAAGTTTTCATATTGGCACAAGAGGAGGAGATGGATCTGGAGGAAAGGGAAATTCCACAAGCAGAGGAGTCGCACATAGTGTGTGTTTTCTGGATGGAAGAGCTGGTGGCTTTGATTGCTCATTCCCTGAAAGCCCTTAGTATGGACATGGAGTCTCCTCCTTGAGGAGGAGCCGCTGGAAGATCCCCTCTTCCAGGTGGTCAGGAAGACACAGAAGACGTTCCCTATACACCGAGTCATAAGGCAGATGATTCAGGATAAATGGGACGTGCCGAAGGCCGCCTTGAAAGGAAACAAACTGACATTGCTGTACCCTCTCCCAGAGAGGGACAGAGACCACTTGCGGTCCCCAAAAGTAGACACGGCTGTTGAAGAAGACTACCCTTTCAGTGGAAGGTAGTTTGGCGCTTAAGGATGATCAGCGTAGGAAGGTGCAAACACTGTTCCTTATCGTCAGTCCAGTCCCTTTACTTCTGGGTTACGCAACCCTTCCAGAAGCTTGGAGGCTGAACCCAACCTTTTTGGGGATGGAGCGGTATAAATACCACTGGGACCACCCACCAACTCCAGTATTCTCAGCCTCCAAGCAGCTGGAGGGTTCCGTAAGCCAAGGGCTTACTGGAGCCTTTAACACACTTTTAATTTTAATTAATTTTAATTTATTTTAGTTTAAGTTGACCTTAACCTTAGTCTCTGTTTCTTTGATTTCTATTTCTCTGAAAGAGGCTGCTCCTTTAAATCTTTCCTTCTCCCTCCCCGCCCCTCCCTCTCCCTCCGGAGGACAGAGGAAACTTTCTATCGCTGTAGGGACTCGGTCTACCTCAGCAGAAGATCTCCCGGCGGCAGTAAAGAGAACCGCATAGCCTCCTTTCCCCCGCGGGTGCAGCGGTCTTCCTCGGCCCTCCCATTTTGGGCCTCGCGCCGAAGCCCTCGGGTGGCTGAGCGCTAGAGGCGGCAGCAGGACGTTCCCTCTAGCCTCCCGGCTTGGTGCGGCAGCCTAGGAGCATTGGGGTTGCTTCCCGCAGCAAAGCCCGTCCCGGAGTCGGCTTTGCAAGCGGTTGAGGAGATTCCGGTGGACGCGCCGACCGGCTAGAGCTCCACGTGGCCACGGCCTGCCACGTGTGAGCCGCCGGAGCACTGTGGTCTGCCGCGGAGCATCGCGTTGTGGAAGTCCTGCAAAACGCAAGTACTGGGGAGCATTTTGGACGCAGGGGATTTGTTTAGACTTCTGCGTGGTTTTTGGTTTATTTTCTTTTTACTTTAATCTAGGATTTCCACCTCTCCCGGGCAGTAGCTTGCAGGCTAGGGTGGGGGAGGTAGGGGTTCTTCTTGGTCTGCCTCCATGCTGGAAAGTTTTAGTTTCATTTTAATCTAATTGTAATCTAATTTTAATTTTTATATAAGTCCTGTTTATTGAGCAGACGGTTTCATTCAATTGCCTTGGTCGGGTGATCACAAGGAGAAGCCCCGGCTCTACCCCATGGCATCCAAGCCACGCTGCCCCTCCTGTGGAACTCGCAGGGGGACCTCCGCAGAGGCCGGTATCTGCAGGAGCTGTGCCGCGGAGGCCGCCTCGGTGGAACAGGAAATTAACCTGGCCATGCTACAGCCCTCCCAGGGATCAGGAGACCCTCTAGAAGGGGAGGGGGGATCCCAGTTCCCTAGCTCTACCCCTTCGGACCTTCCCACGCCTCCACTGATTCTTCCCTCCCCCCCCTCTAGTGCTGGGGGGGTTGGAGATTTTTTCTTCCCTGACTTCATCCTCTTACTTCACAAGGCCTACTGTCTACGTAAGCAGGGCTCAGGGGCGGAACAGGTTGGCCCGCCAGTAGAGGGCAAATCTTCTAGTCACCTCGGGGCTACCCTTCAGGAATCCAGTATCCCTCCTAAGCGCCCCCGGCTGGGGGGCGAAGAGCTATTGGCATCCATGTCCCAGGGCACTCCTGAGGAGGACAGCTCGGTTAAGGACTTGGATGAGGATGAGGAGGAGCTGGAAGAGGGAGAGATCCCGGAAGAGGATCAATTTCGGATAGTTAGTCTTTCGCCGAGAGGAGCTTCCGGCATTAATTAATGAGTCCCTAAAAGTCCTCAATGTCGCTACGGACCTGCCAACACAGGAAGAGGTGTTGGAGGATCCTCTAATCCAGGCCATTAGGAGATCCCAGAAGGTGTTCCCTGTCCACAGGGTCGTGCGCCAGATGATCCAGGAAGAATGGGACCAACCAGAATCAAGCTTAAGGGGAGTCAGGACCATGTCTCGCTTATACCCTCTACCAGAGGCAGATAAAGAACTGCTAAAATCCCCCAGGGTGGACGCAGCAGTATCAGCAGTTACTAAGAAGACGACAATCCCAGTCGAGGGCAGTTCGGCCTTAAAAGATGCGCAAGACAGAAAGTTGGATACGCTCCTGAAGCAAGCCTTTGACGTAAGCGCTCTCGCCTTACAGGCCTCAGTGTCGGGAGCTTGGGTGGCTCGGGCCTGCTTACGGTGGGCCCAGCAGCTCCAGACAGAGGGCTCAACGGGCGAAATACAGGCCAACTCGGCTAAGGTAGAATCCGGAGCGGCCTACTTGGCAGACAGTCAGTATGACCTCATCAGAAGCCTAGCCAAGAACATGGCTTCCCTAGTGGCGGCCAGGCGGTACCTGTGACTACGAAACTGGGCAGCTGACGCTTCCTCGAAATCATGCTTGGGTCGGCTCCCCTTTAAAGGGAAACTCTTATTCAGGGAGGATTTGGAGAAGCTAGTTAAGGACCTGGGTGAGTCTAAGGGAGGCAGACTCCCGGAAGATAGACCAAAACAAGGGCGCCCCCTTGCCCCTGTGCGCACACAGCCTAGGGACCCGCGGAGGTTTCGCCCATCCAGGTCAAATTCTTTTCCCAGGGGTCGTTTTCCCTCAAAGGGTCAGGGCTTCAGAGGTTTTCAAGGAGCAGGTCGGGGCTTTGGTGCATCCTCCTTCTCGGGTCCCAGAAAACAACAATGAGATGACGGGGGTCCAGGGGGAAGGACGGCCGGTAGGCTGTTTCTTCCCGCCTGGTCCAGAGTCACGTCCGATCAATGGGTCCTAGAAGTAATCAGAGAAGGTTATGCGCTCGAATTTGCAAAGCAAATACTTCCAGCATTTGTTCAGTCTCCCTGCGGTTCTTCGGCAAAGAGGGCAGCAATAGAGGCAATTCTGGCCCGTCTATTAGCCCTAGGGGCAGTGATTCCCGTGCCTCCAGACCAGTGCGGATCGGGTCGGTACTCGATCTACTTCATAGTACCAAAAAAGGAGGGATCTTTTTGTCCAATCCTAGATCTAAAACAGGTCAACCGCTGCCTCAAGGTGCCACACTTCCGGATGGAGACCCTACGGTCGGTCATAGCGGCCGTAAGGGAAGGGGAGTTCCTAACGTCCCTCGATTTGACAGAAGTCTACTTGCATATCCTGGTCAGGAAGTCCCATCAACAATTCCTGAGATTCGCAGTACCAAGAGGCCACTTTCAGTTCCAGGCCCTACCCTTCGGCCTAGCTACGGCCCCCAGGACGTTCACCAAGGTAATGGTGGTAGTGGCGGCCTTCCTCAGAAAGGAGGGAATATTGGTACATCCCTACTTGGACGACTGGCTGATCCGAGCGAAGTCGAAAGAGGAAAGTCAGGCGGCAACGACCAGAGTGATCCAAGTTCTAGAAGAATTGGGATGGGTCATCAATCGCCCAAAGAGCAGGATGACTCCCTCACAGGAGCTGGAGTACCTCGGAGCAAGATTCGACACCCTCGGGGCAGGGTGTTCCTGTCTCAGTCAAGGTCAAGAGAACTAAGGCTTCTAGTCACGCAGTTTCTAGGCAGACGAAATCCCTCGGCATGGCATTATCTTCAGGTCCTGGGAACCATGGCGGCAGCGATAGAGGTGGTCCCATGGGCAAGGGCTCACATGCGTCCGCTGCAGCGGGCGCTACTACGTCGATGGTCTCCTCAGTCTCAGCCTCTGTCAATGCAGTTACCTTGCGCTCCGCAGACCAAACAGTCCCTCCACTGGTGGCAATGCCCAAGGAATCTGGACCGTGGGATGCCCCTCGAGCCTCATCAGTGGCTACTATTGACGACGGACGCCAGCCTGACAGGCTGGGGAGCGCACTGCGAGGACCAGTTCGTCCAAGGCCGCTGGACACCGGTGGAATCACAATGGCCCATCAACAGACTGGAATTGAGGGCCGTCACCCTGGCACTCAAGGAGTTCACGACCTTAGTTCAGGGAAAAGCAATCCGCGTCCTCTCCGACAATGTCACCGCGGTGGCATACATCATCCACCAGGGAGGCACCAGCAGTCCCGCCCTGGAGAAAGAGCGGAAGCTCTGTTCCGGTGGGCGGAGCCCAGGCTACTGGCACTGTCAGCACAGCATGTGGCAGGCGAGGACAACATCACAGCCGACTTCCTCAGCAGGTGCAAGATAGACCACCGAGAGTGGGAACTGGATCAGGAGACCTTCAATCAAATAGTGGCCCGGTGGGGCCTCCCAGTCATGGACCTCATGGCGCGGTTCTCCACGACCAAGGTAGACAGATTCTTCAGCCGAAGAAAGGAAAGAATGTCCGAGGGCCTAGATGCCCTATCACAAAGATGGCCTTCGGAAGGTCTTCTCTTTGTATTCCCCCCTTGGGCTCTGATCGGAAAGGTTCTCCAGAGGGTGGAGTCTCACCAGGGGTTGGTAATCCTCATAGCGCCGGATTGGCCTCGCCGCCCCTGGTACGCGGATCTGGTGAGGATGGTCACCGACCTACCTTGGCGACTCCCTTGCAAAAGGGACCTGCTGAGACAAGGCCCGGTTCGGATGCCTCACGTGGTTCGATTCTCGCTTACGGCCTGGCTATTGAAAGGGCGCGGCTCCTAAAGCGAGGCTACTCAGGACCGGTAATTTCGACGCTTTTGAAGGCTAAGAAGCGCTCGACCTGTCTGTCCTATGTAAGAGTTTGGCGCATCTTCGAAGCCTGGTGTGCAGAACACCGTCGGAAACCCCTTTCAGCCTCTGTCCCGGAGGTTTTGGAATTCTTGCAAGCAGGATTTGATAAGGGTCTGGCGCACAGCTCCCTGCGAGTCCAGCTGGCGGCGATCGCTTGCTATAGAGGCAAAGTCCGGGGCAAACCCTTAGGGGCGCACCCGGACGTCTCCAGGTTCCTAAGAGCGGTTGGTCGGCTACGTCCTCGACGGAGGTCGGTCATCCCCCTGTGGGACCTGAACTTGGTGCTGAATGCCTTGATCGGGGAACCCTTTGAGCCAGTGAAGAGAGCCTCCTTAAAGGATTTAACCCTAAAGACGTTTTTTCTGGTCGCCATCTGCTCGGCCAGGAGGGTTTCGGAATTGCAGGCGCTGTCGTCTCAACCCCCCTTCCTGACCTTCCTCAAGGACAAAGTGGTGCTGCGCACAGTTCCTTCCTTCCTTTTTGCCCAAGGTTATCTCTCCATTTCATGTGAACCAGGCAGTTACCCTGCCCGCCTTCTCGACCAAGGGGCAGGAGGCTAGGGATAGCAAGCTGCGCCTCCTAGACGTCCAGAGGGCCTTGAAACGCTACCTCTCTCGCACAGCTCCATTCCGAAGGTCCGACCGCCTGTTCATTCAGTTTGGGGGTCCACATAAAGGGGAGGCGGCGGCCAAGGCCTCGATCTCCAGGTGGATCAGAGAGGCGATTGCCTCCGCCTACATCCTGAAGGGGAAGCAGGTCCCAGTGGGGCTGCGGGCCCACTCCACGCGGGCTCAGGCGACCTCTTGGGCGGAATTCAGCCTGGTCCCTCCGCTGGATATTTGTAGAGCAGCGACCTGGTCCTCGCTGTATACCTTCACCAAACACTATAGGCTGAACGTGCAGAGTTCAGCGGATGCCCGGTTCGGTCTAGCGGTGCTTCAGGCCGGTTTGCCGGATCCCACCCAGGGTTGAACTGCTCTGGTACATCCCAGAAGTAAAGGGACTGGACTGGAGTGACGATAAGGAAATAGTAATTAGATCTTACCTGCTAATTAGTGTTCCTGAAGGAACGAAAGTCCAGTCCCTGATCCCACCCGGTTCCGCCAAACGATAAGACCTCGAGTTCATTGATCAGCATCGGACCGAGCGTAGGGCCGCAATTCGACAGGGAGGAGTGCAGGGGAAAGCTGGCTCGGGTAGAAGAAGCCCCCTTCCTGTCCGCCTCCATTCCCCCCCTCCTTGCCCTATCCTATAAAAAAAAAATATATAGATAGATAGAGATATAATAAGAGTGCCCGTTTGAATAGGTTTCTGTTTGGTTACGTTAAGTAGTTGTTGGATGGAAGATCGTTAGATCTGCTTTTTCATTCGAATACTGTAGTTGGTGGGTGGTCCCAGTGGTATTTATACCGCTGCATCCCCAAAAAGGTTGGGCTCAGCCTCCAAGCTGCTGGAAGGGTTGTGTAACCTAGAAGTAAAGGGACTGGACTGTCGTTCCTTTAGGAACACTTAAATAGTAATTAGATCTTACCTGCTAATTAAACAGGCTTTTGATATCGATTCCCTCTCCTTGCAAGTGTCAATCTGTGGTGCTTTCATATCACACGTGTGCTTAAGGTGGGCGTAAGGAATTATTAAGGCTTTGGGCCAACAGCTTCCGGCAGAGGTTGCCAAATTTAGAGTCTGGTGCAGCTTACCTGGCAGATTCCTTTTATGATTTGATATGCAGTGGGTCCAAAGATATGGCAGCGGTAGTAGCAGCGAGGTGGTGCTGATGGCTCATCCAAGTCACGTTTGAGCAAATTGTCTTTCCGAGAGGAAACTCCTTTTTGGGGAGGTCCTTGATAAACTGGTGAAGGACTTGGGAGAATCTAAAGGGGGTTGTGTGCTGGAAGATAAACAGAAAGCCATTAGGTCCACTGGCCTGCAACAGAGTCGGTCTTTAAAATTTTTGGAGATTTAAAGCAGTGCTCTTTGCGCCATATCAGAGGGGCAGGTTTCTTTCCAGGGGGCAGCCCTTTCGGGGTTCCGGAGAACAGTCAGATTTCTTCTCTTCAATTCCTGTGGCCTCTAAAAGGTCACAATGAAACGAGGACCATCCACACTGCGGTGGTACCTGTAGGGGGTTGGCTGCGAGAATATTACTTTGTGTGGGCGCAAATTACATCCGATCAATGGGTACTGGATGTCATTGAAGGGCTACGTGTTGGTGTTAAGGAGTCCCCTTGCAGATATCTTCATCCTTTTGCCCTGCAAGGCCCCTCTAAAGCACGAAGCAGTGCAGGTAACATTGAAAAGACTCCTGAACCTTCAAGCAGTCAGACCAGTGCCAGAAGATCAATGCGATTTTGGTTGTTACTCTATCTGTTTTGTAATTGCCAAAACAAGAGGGCTCCTTCCGGCTCATTCTAGATCTCAAATACGTCATTCGGTGTCTAAAGGTGTCTCGATTCCAAATGGAAACGCTCCACTCGGTGATTGTGGTGGTCAGGGAGGGGGACTTCTTGACTTTCCTCAACCTGATGGAAGCCTACTTACATATTTCTATTTGGGCAGAGCACCAGCCGTTCCTAAGGTTTGCGGTGACCATGGGACATTTCCAGTTTCAGGTACTCCCTTTTGGATTAGCTACCACACAAACGTTCACGAAGGTGGTGGCGGTGGCGGCTGACCTACGACAGGAAGGAATTTTTGTACATCTGTACCTGGACAATTGGCTCATTAGGGAAAAAAACAAAAGCCGAAAGCACAAGGGTTAAAGCGAGAGTGGACGCATACTTGCAGAATCTCGGATGGGTGATAAACTGTGCAAAGAGTCAGCTACAGTTCTCATAGGACTTGGTGTATCTGGGGGCCAGGCTTCAGACAGTGGCAGGACGGGTATCCAGGTACGAGTGTTGCAAAAGCAGATCCGAAAGCTTCACTACATAGAGGCACTGACGGCGTGGCATTACCTACAGGTATTGGGATCCATGGCGGCAGCCATCGAACTCGTGCTGTGGGCTCGGGCTCAAATGCGCCTGTTACAACAAAGTTGTGTGCTTTTGTTTTGTTTTGGGGTTTTTTTGTATTTTTTAATTTTATATTTTTATGGTTTTATAATAAACATCCATGTATATACTTGAATGAAACAGAGAAAGCATGATTCCGATTGCACATATATTATCAAACCTCCAAAAAACAGCATTTCACTAGAAAATACACCAAAGAAAATTATCATGTGTATTAGACCATAATAAAAGGAAAAAGAGAGAGGCAAAGAAATCAAACAAATGGGAAATCCTAAATTATGGAAACAAATCAAAACAGATGAGTCTTAGGCTTCAGCCGGACTAAAGGCTGTAGCAACTACAAGCTCTTCCCTAGCTTCCAGAATTTCTAGTAGCTGCTTTGGCTCAAAAAAAGAGAAAATTCTTCCCTTTTATAGGAAACATGACATCTAGAAGGGAACTTAAGCAAGAAAGACTCCCCGATGGAAAGAATCTGGGTTTTATACCCCAGGAACTCTTTCTTCCTTGTTTGGGTATCACGAGCTAAATCTGGGAAAATGCATACAAATGAGCCCATAAACTGCATACTGAAATTCTTGAAGTAAGCTCTAAGAAGTAATGATTTATCTGATTTTGTCTATCTATTTAACATTTATATAGCGCTTCAAACATACGAAGCGCTGTACATACATGAAGAAGAGACAGTCCCTGCTCATCAGAGCTCACAATCTAGTCAAGAAGATCACAAAATACAAATACAATCAAGTAAAATAAAGTATACAATAACAAGAAGAGCAAAAACAAGAATCAAGAACAGAAAGCAATAGAGAAGAGGTGGGTTTTCAATCTGGATTTGAAGAGGTCCAGAGAGGGCGCTTTGCGCACAGATAGAAGTAGATTGTTCCAGGCAAAGGGTGCAGCCAGGTGAAAGGAGCGAAGTCTAGAATTAGCAATACGAGTGGAGGGCATAGATAGACGAAGGCTGTTCGAAGAGCGAAGAACGCGAGAGGGGATGTAAGGAGAGATAAGAGATGATAGGTAGTGTGGGGCTGAAGAGTGAATGCATTTATAGGTCAAGAGGAGGAGGTTGAATTGGATCCGGAAGCGGATGGGAAGCCAATAAAGGGACTTGAGAAGAGGAATGATATGGGAAAAGCGATGCTGACGGAAAATTAGTCGAGCAGCAGAATGTTGAATAGATTGAAGGGGAAAGAGATGGTTCGCGGGAAGGCCAGCAAGGAGAATATTGCAGAAATCAAGACGGGAGGTGATTAAGGAGTGGACAATCATTTTAGTAGTGCATCAGAAAGGAAAGGCCGAATTTTGTTGTTGATATAAAAGAAGAAACGGCAAGTCTTAACTACGAGTTGGATGAGAGTGGAGAGAGAAGTCAACGATAACACCCAGGTTACGGGCCGAAGAGACAGGAGGGGTTAAAGAGTTATCCACAGAGACTGAGAAAGGGGGTAGAGGAGGGGAGGCATTGGGGGGAAAAATAAGGAGTTCAGTCTTAGCCATATTTAATTTCAAGCGGCGGTGAGACATCCAAGTAGCCAGAACCATGGTAATGAGCAGAGTGGATCTACCCATGACTACTTCCAAAGAACTATCCAGGAACCCAGTAAGATCCTCTATAGCATTGGAGGAGCCACCCCCGACTAACAGAGGGTTAGATCCAAGAAAAAGGTACTGAGCCCTACTCAAGGGGGGAAAAAGCCCCTGAGAAAGCTGTAATATTTTCCCAAAGTACTTTTGTACCACCTCCGGGGTGACTACAGAGGAGAGCAGGGAAAATTCAACACTCTCTCAAATTAAACTTCCTAGCCTGATTCTCCAAGTAGTCAAGCTTCCTGGAAAACACAGTCCCATCTTTAATCCTGGCATCCTGCACTCCCTGAAGCTGTTTCAATTCTTCAGACAACTGGGTTATTCTCACCGACTGTTCCACCTGGATTCTGAAAACTGCTTGCAATTTTGATTTAAAAGTCATCAATTCTTTACTCTCAGTTCCAGCTACCAATAATAGAAAGTTATTCATAGATGTGAACTGCATCCCACAGCATCTCCAATCTAATCTGAACTGATTTCTCCAAACTCCCGACACCCGGAGCCATGTCTCTCCCTGCTGCTATAATCGGCGTCTGTTTCAATGCTCCTGCTGCTCCGTCACTATCCGCAGCCATCAGGGAAGAGGAAATTGGAATTGGTGAGCCCTCTTCACCTCCTGAGACTGGCGTGCTCTCAGCCAAGTCCCGAGGAGGCACACCACCGCTAGCAAAAGCGCTTCCGGGTTGCAACAGGGGGGTCCGAAAATCAGGGGAAAGCCACACCCCCCAAAAGCTCAGCTCTGCTGGATCAACCCCTGGCAGAGTCACCAAAGAAGTTGCTCCCACGTTCCACAGCACGAACCCACGTCTCTAATGTTCTCTGGGCAGAGCTGGTCTCCCCAGAGTTGCCTGAGGGTAGGCACGCCTGTTTGCACTTCCTCCAGCCCATCTCCACCAGCCAAATCCGCACTGCTTGCCAAACAGATACACAGTCTCCTCCTAGAGGTAAGGCACCGCAGACAAGAACATAAGAAGATATGCCATACTGGGTCAGACCAAGGTCCATAAAGCCCAGTATTCTGTTTCCAACAGTGGCCAATCTAGGTCATATGTACCTAGCAGTTTCCCCAAGAGACACAAGTTCCACAATGCTTGTACTGGGTCAAGCATTGATATCTTCGGTCACTTCTTTATGGACCTTTCCTCCAGGAACTTGTCCAAACCTTTTTTAAACCCAGCTACACTAACAGCCTTTACTACATCCTCCGGTAACAAATTCCAGAGTTTGATTACACGTTGAGTGAAAAAAAAATTTCTTTTATTAGTCTTAAATAGTTTACCCTGTAGCTTCATTGCATGTCCCCTAGTTTTTCTATACTCTGATAACGTAAACAATCGATCTACGTTTACCCGTTCCACTCCGTTCATTAATTTAGAGACTTCTATCATATCTCCCCTCAGCCGTCTCTTTTCCAGATTAAAGAGCCCTAACCTTTTTAGCCTTTCTTCATAGGAGTATCCTTCCATCCCCTTTACCATTTTGGTGGCTCTTCTCTGAACCTTTTCTAAAATCGCTATATCCTTTTTAAGATACGGTGACCAGAATTGCACACAATATTCAAGGTGTGGTCTCACCATGGAACGATATAGAGGCATTATAATATCTTTTGTTTTATTTTCCATTCCTTTCCTTATCATACCTAGCATTCTATTTGCTCTCTTGGCCGCCGCTGCACACTGGGCCGAGGGTTTTAACATGGTATCCACAATGACGCCTAAATCTTTTTCCTGGATGATGGTTCCTAATGTGGAACCTTGCATCGTGTAACCATAGTTTGGGTTGTTCTTCCCTAGGTGCATAACCTTGCACTTGTCCACATTAAATTTCATCTGCCACTTATTAAAAGAGGGCTGCTACAAAGTACCCTGTCTTGTGCTGCTGAGGTAAGCTAAATTCTAATTTGATTTAAATTATAGCTCTTAGCTGCTGCTAGGCTATAACTTCTTATGAAATTTAAACTACAAGCTCTCTGCTGGGTTCTAAATTTAACCAGAAAGCTCTCTTCTGTGTTTTAAAACTAAAAGTATTTTTCTGATGCTAGGCCCTGAGTGACTATTAAATGTACACTACAAGCTCTCTGCTGGGTTCCAAATGTAACCAGAAAGTTCTTCTCTGTGTTTTAAATTCAAACTTTAATTGCTGCTACTAGGCCCTAACTGATCCAACAAAAAACAGTGGGTTCACAGATTAAGTAGCTTTAATACAAAGAATTCTTTTTAGAAAATTACCAGAAGTATATACTCACAGTTGCAGATTTCTCTCCAGAAGTAACAGTCCCCCCTTTCTAGTCCTTTAAGACAAAAACAGCTGCCATCTTGCCTCCATTACAACAAAGTTTATTGCGCAAATGGCCAGCACAGCAGCATCCACTGTCACTC
The DNA here is from genome assembly GCA_033557465.1 of Ichthyophis bannanicus. Taxonomy (NCBI): domain Eukaryota; kingdom Metazoa; phylum Chordata; class Amphibia; order Gymnophiona; family Ichthyophiidae; genus Ichthyophis; species Ichthyophis bannanicus. The sequence goes on along the minus strand of CM066045.1, from coordinate 73,438,671 downwards.
ACTCCTGTTACCTTGTCCAGCGAAGACCCTAAGCTTGCTCAGGTGGTGGCTAAACGGCAACAACCTCCAAATGAATATGCCCTTAGAGACACCCAATTGGATTCCAGTGACAACCGATGCCAGTCTGGCTGACTGGGGAGCTCATTGTAAAGGTCATATAGCGTAGGGGCGTAGGTTGGAAAAGGAGGTCGCTTGGACAATCAACCGTCTTGTTGAAAGCAATGTTATTAGTATTGCAGCAGTTCCGCGCTTGGCTTCCTGGAAGGTTGCTCCAAGTATTCTCGGACAATGCAACGATGGTAGCGTATATCAACAGTTAGGGGGGCACAAGCAGTATCATCCTGGAGGAGGAGGTAGCTCCCTTGTTAGTCTGGGTGGAAGAGCATTTCAGGCTCTCTTGGTGGTACACATGGCAAGGAAGGACAATATGGGAGTAGATTACATCAGCCATGTACAGATCGACCTGGGGGAATGTACGCTCAACAAAGTGTTTTTTGCTTGCCTGGTCCAACGGTGGGGCCAACCGATTATGGACCTCATGGCGACGTACGAATTGGAAAAGGAACCATATTTTTTTCAGCAGCAGGAGAGAAAGAGAATGTCGTAAGGGCTAGATTTTATTTATTTATTTATTTATTTAACAATTTTTATATACCGCACTATTTGTTATCAGTGCGGTTTACATTTAACAAAGTTTTCAGATCAGAGAAGACTGATTGAAATTACATTATAACAAGGAATAAAACTTGGAGAACATGGGAAACTATTTACATATTGACATGTATCAGGATGATTGAGGAATACTAGATGCCCTAGTTCAGGTGTGGCCATCGGGTAGACTATTTTGTATTTCCGCCATGGGCTTTCATAAGCTGAATGATACAGAAGAGAGAGGCGCATCATGGTCCCATGCTGTTGATAGCACCCGATTGGCCTCAACGCCCATGGTATGTTGACTTGGTGCGCTTGAAGGTGGACCATCCGTGGAGGCTGCCGGCGTGGCCAGATCTGCTGGCTTAGAGCCCTATACTAATGCCGCAGGTGGATCGATTCTCACTTATGGCATGGCTATTAAGTGGACATAGTTGCGATGTTGGGGCTGTTCAGCTCCGGTGATCTCAATATTGCTGAAAGCCAGGCAGTACTCGATGTTGCTGGCATACATAAGAGTTTGGAGAGTGTTTGAGGATTGATGTGCGAATTGCCACTGTCAACTGCTGTTTGTGTTGGTGTTATTGCAGGCAGGATTCAAGAAAGCTCTAACTTGCAGAACTCTCAGGATGCAGGTTGCGGCCATCTCTTGCTGTTGGAGAAGAGTCCAAGGGATTTCGCTAGCGACTCACCTTGATGTAGTCAGGTTTTTCAGAGCAGTGAAGCAGGAGTGCTCGCTGCTAAGGGCGGAGGTTCTTCCTTGGGATCTCATTTTAGTGTTGACTGTGCTAATGGTGCCTCTTTTTGAACCGTTAGGTTTATGTATGTTAAAGGATCTTTGCCCCACGAGGCGGATATCTGAGTTGTAGGCATTATCATGTAGGGAGCCATTTCTGGTGTTAGCAAAAGAGAAGGTAGTTATTAGGCCATTTCCTTCCTGCCTTGCCAAAAGCGCTTTTGGTATTTCATTTGAATTGAGCAGAGACGCTCTTAGTGTTTTCAGGAGCAGGGGGAAAGGAGAAGAATCCCCTTCTGCACTGCTTGGATATCAGGAGTATTATGCCGATACTTAAAAAGAACAGTCTTTTCAAAGGTCGATCATTTGTTTGTTTTTGTATGGCAGAGCGTGTAAAGGAAAAGAGGCTTCAAAGGCCTCTATTTCCTGGTGGGTGGGGGAGGCAATATCTTTGGCATACTCGTTGCGGCGCAAACAGCTACCTATAGGGTTGAGAGCACATTCAACCTGAGCGCAGGCAACTCCCTGGGCAGATTTGAGGTTAGTGCTGTCTGGAGATATTTGTAGGGCGGCAACCTGGTTGTCCCTGCATACATTTGTCAAACGTTAGACTGGATGTTCAGGCAGCAGGAGACACGCGTTTTTGGATCGGCAGTTCTTCAGGCCAGTATGGCAGGTCCATCCCAAGGTTAGTACTGCTATGGTATATCCCACAGATGCAGGACTGGACTGGAGAAACGATAAGGAAGATGAAATTAGGCCTTATCTGCTAATTGGTGTCCCTTGAATGAGTTCAGTCAAGTCTTGATCCTACCCTCAGAATTTAGTGTTTTTTTTCTGGGAGTAATATAGGTTTCGGTCCTGAAGAAAATCAACTCAGATGGGGGTTGAAAGTCAGAAATGGAGAAGCACTGCTGACTTGTCGTGCACAGCGAGCCTCGACTTGGCGGTGTTGGGATTGTTCAAGGAAGTTGGGCAATGAAGAGATTTCACTGTGGTAAGCGATCTCTCTCTCTCTGGGGCAGAGGTCTTACCTATCTGAGGAGGGACTCAATGTATATAGTTGAAATTGATTTTGTAATTGTTACTTTTGTGAGTCTGCTTTGCATACAGGCTCTGGTGGGAGATGCCACCGGTATGTATACCCTGATGTCATCAATCATGACATGCTCGGTCTCCAAGTTGCTGGTGAAGTGACACTACCCACAGGTGAGGAATTGGTCTGGACTCGCTCAAGACATGTCAATTAGCAAGTAAAGCCTAATTTCACCTTTTGCAGAGCCTCCTTTTTGCTCCAGTCCAAGGAGAAGGCTGCGGCCTGTACTGTCCTTTCTGCCTAAGGAATATCGAGTTTTTTCAGCTAAATCAAATGGTGACCCTTCTGGGTTGTTCCCATGTTACGGGGACAGAAGGGGGTGGTCATCTTTACTGACTGGACATGCGCAGGATCCTATGCCATTGCCCTAAGAGGACAGAATCTATCCATGGATTGGACAGTTTGTCTCTTTTATGGTGGACTCTACAAAGAGGAGGTACCTTAAGAACATAAGAGATGCCATATTGGGTCAGACCAAGGTCCATCAAGCCCAGTATCTTGTTTCCAACAGTGGCCAATCGAGGTCATAAGTACCAAGCAGTCTCCCCAAAAGTCACAGGTTCCTCAATGCTTATATTGGATCAAGCAATGATATCCTGGGTCCCTTTTAATCATGATTTATGGACCTTTCTTCCAGGAACTTAACCAAACCTTTTTTAAACCCAGCTACATTAACAGCTTTTACTACATCCTCCGGTAACAAATTCCAGAGTTTGATTACACGTCGAATGAAAAAATATTTTCTCTTATTAGTCTTAAATAGGTTACCCTGTAGCTTCATTGCATGTCCCCTAGTCTTTTTATATTCTGATGTAAACAATCGATCTACGTTTACCCGTTCCACTCCATTCATTAATTTATTGATCTCTATCGTATCTCCCCTCAGCTCCAGTCCAAGGAGAAGGTGGTTTTGCGGCTTGTACTGTCCTTTCTGCTTAAGGTCTCAGTGGCATGCTGGGTGATGGAAGCTATCGCTTCAGCCTATATTCTCATAAGGAAAACAGTACGGGATGGTCTTAAAGCCCATTCTACAAGGTCAGGTGACCACCTGGCCAGAGCACGGGCTGGTTCTGCCAGGGGACATCTGTAGGGCGGCCACGTGGTAGTCTCTGCACATCTTTGCATGACATTACCACCTAGATATTCAGGCATTTCCTGATGTGCTTTTTGGGGTGTCTGTGCTCCAAGTCGGACTCTTTCCATTCTTAGTTACTACTCTGGTACATTCCACAAGTACTGGACTGCACTGGAGGGATGATTAGGAAGGCAAAATTAGACCTTACCTGCTAATTGTTTTTCCTTGAGTCAATGCAATCCAGGACCCACCCTTGGTCGGCAGTGTCTCTTTTCTCTGCATTTTTAGGGACATGTCTGGCTGTTCGCTCTGGAGGGCTCTATGCAGAATTCCATTGTTTTTCTCCCCAGGGTCCTAATGGAAGGGGATTGGCGGAGGGGCAAGTATGAGCCTAGTTTCTTGTTTTCTTTTCCTCATATAGTGCGTATAGTTTCATAGAGTTTTTTTTGTTTGACAGTTTATTACCGTATTTTCATGCAAATAACGTGCACACACATATAACTAACACGTGGAAATGTTGCCATTCTTTTCAAGAATCTTTGAATAACGCGCCCATAAATATAACATGCATGCCCTTTTTGCTGATGACCATACCAGGAGCGAAACACAAGTTCTACACCGCTGACTTCAAACTTAAAGTTGAGAGTGGAAGAAACAAGCAACAGAGTGGCAGCGAGAGAGTTCAAAGTTAGAGAGACGTCCATTTGCAGATGGAAAATATGAACCTCCCAAAAATGCACACATCGTGGGCCCAGAGCTATATGGCCTAAACTGGGGAATGACTTAAGAGACTGTCTGTTTTTTCTCAGAGGGAACAAAATCAAGCTGTCTTTATTGTCACAGTTCAGTTCAGATCAAAGTGAAGTTTCTGGCAAATGAAAGAGGAATCACTTATTTCAAAGCAGATTTCACCTGGATTTCTAGATTAATGAAAAGAAATGTGAGAATGTGAACCACTGTAGGCCAGCAACTTCCAGATGATTGGAAGCAAAAGATGAATGACTTTCGTGAATGTATCTCCAGAGAAATCTCTAAACATGATATCACTCTGCAGTGGATGTTTATAAATATGGACGAGGTTTCGATGTCTTTCGACATCCCTGCCACTAGGACTGTAGCTGCTTCAGGTACAAAAACTGTAGCCATTACAACCACTGGGCATGAAAGGGCCCACTTCACTGTATTCCTTGGCTGCACTGCTAGTGGGGTGAAATTAAAGCCAACAGTAGTTTTCAAGAGAAAAACTGCCCATCGGTATGGTTGTCCATTGCAATAGGAAGGGATGGATGGACTGTGACCTTATGAAAGTACGGACTGATAAATGTTATTGGGCCAGGCAGGGGGATTCTTGTCCAAGAAGTCCTTACTAATTTTCAATGCCATGGCTTGCCCACAAAGGAGAAAAAAATGTTAAATTTATATAAACTCTGCTGGTACCAACATAGCTGTACACCTGGCAGTCTTATCTGCAAACTACAGCTGATATAGCGGTTAACCACCCATTCGAGATGTTCATGACAAGAGAATGGGATGAATGTATGCAGTCTGGGATTCACAAATTCACACCATCAGGAAGACTGAAGCAGGCATGGTGTTCGGAAGTCTGCAAGTGGGTGTCGTATTCTTGGGGTAAAATAACACCACAAACCATCTGCAACAGCTTCAGAAAGATTGGGATTGTCTACCAGCAGATCAAGATGCATTTGGATACCGATGAGAAGATGAAGATGCAAGTAGCAGTGACAATGACAACACTTCAGAAATTACAGAATAGCGTCTGAAGTTGGCTCTTAGTTATTTCAATGATGACAGAGGAGGGAGCAGACTTTGAAAATTCTGAGGATTCAGATGATGATGACATTGATTGAACAGGAATTAGCCTAGTCTTTTAGTTTAATTTACTTTCATTTATTCTTATATGAAATACAATGCAGTCAGCGAACGCTTAATCTCTATTCGTCTACGAGGAATGCCTATCAACACAACTATAATTCAAGTATATGCCCCAACAACAGCTGCAGAGGAGAATGAAATTGAAGAGTTCTATGAACAAGTACAAGCTGAAATTGACAGAACATGCAAACAGGATATCCCGATAGTCATGGGTGACTGGAACACAAAAGTTGGCAATAAAGAAGAAGGCAAAGTAGTTGGAAAATATGGACTTGGCAACAGAAATGAAGCTGGAGAAAGACTGATAGAATTCTGCAAGACCAACGATCTATTCATCTCAAACACCTTCTTCCAGCAACACAAGCGGTGACTGTACACATGGACTTCACCCAGTGGATTGTATAAAAATCAAATTGACTACATCTGTGGAAGTCAACGATGGAAAACCTCTATAACGTCAACAGACAAAACCTGGAGCTGACAGTGGTACAGATCAACTACTAGTATGCAAACTCAAGCTAAAGTTGAAAAAGAGCAAACCACTCATAAATGCAGCAAAATATGACCTTGAGAATATACCACTGGAATTTAAATACTGCCTGCAAAATCGATTTGCTGCTTTAGATACAAATGACGGAGCTCCAGAAGAGTTATGGAAAGACATCAAGAAGGTTGTGTTGGAAGAAAGCGAGAAGTCTCTATAAAAGGTGAAAAAGAAAAAACTGCTAAAATGGATGATGGAAGAAACTCTGAAAATTGCCCAGAAACACAGAGAAGCTAAAGCCAGAGGAGAAGAGAGACAATCACAGAACTCAACAGAGATTTCCAACGTGCAGCAAGACAGGACAAGGAAAAGAACTACGATGACGCATGCAAGGAAATAGAAGCAGAAACTATTAGAGGAAGAACAAGATCGGCTTTCCTAAAGCTGCGAGAGTTAAAGAAAAAGTTCCAGCCTCGAATTGAAATGTTACAAGATGCTCAAGGTTCTATGTTGAATGATGCTGAGAAGATCAAGAAAAGTTGGAAGGAATATACAGAGTTTTTATATGATAAAGATGAAGTGGACCAACAGCCGTTTCAACCTGTACCTTATGATCGGGAACCATTGGTGATGAAAGAAGAAGTTGAAGCAGCATTGGAAGCCTTATCAAAGAACAAAGCATCAGGCATTGATAGCATTCCCATAGAAGTATTACAGCAATCTGATGCAGCTGTTACCGTACTTACAAAGCTCTGTCAAGAAATATGGAAGACAACATCATGGCCAACTGACTGGAAAAGATCTGTGTTTATACCAATACTAAAAAAAGGTGATCCTACTGACTGTGGAAATTATCGCACAATTGCTCTGATCCCACATGCCAGCAAGATTCTACTGAAGATTATTCAAAAGAGACTACAACCATACCTGGAACAAGAACTACCTGAGGTGCAAGCAGGGTTCAGGAAAGGGCGAGGAACGAGAGACATCATTGCGGATGTGAGATGGATCCTTGAAAAGACTAAAGAATACCAAAAGGATATCTATTTGTGCTTTATCGACTATAGCAAGGCTTTTGACTGTGTAAACCATGAGAAACTCTGGGCCACATTAAGAAGCATGGGTATACCAGAACACCTGATTGTACTCTTGCACAATCTGTACATTAATCAAGAAACAGTTCGAACGGAACAAGGAGAAACAGAATGGTTTAAAATAAGCAAAGGTGTAAGACAAGGCTGCATACTTTCCCCCTACCTGTTTAATTTATATGCAGAACTAATCATCAGAGAATCAGGATTGTATGAAGACAACAGATGTGAAGATTGGTGGAAGACTCATCAACAACTTTCGTGTGCATTGTGGAACTTGTGTCTCTTGGGGAAACTGCTAGGTACATATGACCTAGATTGGCCACTGTTGGAAACAGAATACTGGGCTTGATGGACCTTGGTCTGACCCAGTATGGCATATCTTATCTTATGTTCTTATGTTCCTTATGATGTTGATACCACATTACTGGCTGAAAGTGAAGATGATCTGAAACATTTGCTTCTCACAATCAAAGAACATAGTCTCAAAAGGGGCCTGCACCTTAATGTAAAGAAGACAAAGATCATGACAATTGGCATAATCAACAGGTTCATCGTTGAAGGAGAAGAAATTGAAATTGTGAACAACTTTAACCTACTTGGATCAACTATCAATAAAAAAGCAACAAGCAGTCAAGAAATCAGACGTATTGCTCTTGGCAGAATGGCTATGAAAGACCTAGATAAGATTCTCAAGAGCAGAGAGATCTCTCTCCATACAAAGATTCGACTTGTTCAAGCTGTGGTATTTTCAATAACATCATATGGATGTGGAAGCTGGACAGTGAAAAAGAAAATTGATGCCTTTGAATTATGGTGCTGGCGGCGAATACTGTGTATACCATGGACTGCCCAAAGAACAAACCAGTCGGTACTAGAGGAGATCAAACCTAAGCTTTCTTTAGAAGCTCAGATGATAAGACTTTGACTTTCATACTTTGGACACATCATGCGAAGAGAGAGATCATTAGAGAAAGACATCATGCTTTGGCAAGATAGGTCAACGCAAAAGAGGAAGGCCAGCAATGAGATGGATCGATACAATAACAGCAGCTACGGGTACCAGTCTGTCAACAATGAGCCGCCTGACTGAAGACCAAACACAATTTAGGATAGCTACCCAGAGGGTTGTCATGAGTCAACTTTGACTCGACGGCACTTAACAACAAGAACACTCTTATTGAAATTCAGCATTTCAGAAATTAAGAAGTTATAAAAAAAAAAGTTAAAAGTGACTCTGAATATCTTTTCGTGTTGTGTTGATGATTATGTATATAAGATGCACTCGCTTGTAATGCGTGGTTTCTGCAAAAACTGCGTATAATGTGCAAAAATACGGTACTCCTTTCTGGTGTATGCTGGATGTTTTGTTTCACATGTATGACTAGCTTTGCTCTCTAGGGGTCTGCTTTGTCAACTGGATACTGGTTTCTGGTGCCTAAGAATGGAGCTGGGGGGGAGGGGGGGAGGGTGTCACGTGATGACTGCTGACTGAACGGATGCATTGTGGTGAGCTCTGTTCCCTCACATTTTAACATCAAAAATCAACATCAGCGTAATGCACGACAATCCCCCTCACCACAAACCCATCTTATCGGAACGCAAGTGAACTTTGAATACCGACTCGGAGTGGAGACCATGTAATGCTAGTGAAAGCAACTCGCACTGGCAAGAGCAAGGATGGAGACCACAAGGTGGCGGAACAATGAACACCCAAATATGCAATGCCAGAAGAAGTGGTAAGGAAACTCAACAAAAATATTAGTGCTCTCTTAGACACAAAGTTAAGCAGGTTCCATGCATTGATGGATGATTTGAAATGCACACTGGAGGGGCAGTGGAAAAGATTAGCAGAAGGGCAGATCATGACACAAGAGGCCCAAACAGAGAGCATGTAGGCCCAGATTGAAGCATTTATTTATTTATTGAGCAGTTTTATAAGGACCCAACAAAGAAGCACGATCCCACGTGTACAAGGAACCAAGTATGAACTGTGGGATGCAATGGAAAGACGTGAAGCAAAAACCTTTATTTCTTTATTCAACTCCAGCCACCGGCCCGACACTGGCCGTGTTTCGCAAAAGCCTTCCTCAGGGGCTAATGATGGCTAAAATACATAAAATATATAAATACAAAAACAAACATTTAAAATGAAAATAATAAACAATGAGTTGTCCCATTGGGAGCATGAATGAACAGGGCACATATCACTAAAAACGCCAATGTGAACATCAAACACAAAAGTATAAAAAACAGTACAGCCAATAAACAGAGCTGAGAAACCACATAACAGGGTAAACTACCTTAAAAAAGCTGATCAATAAACTTAGAAATATCTATAAATACATAAAAATTATTAAAAATTATGTATAAATAGGTTGCCTAATATAAATTATTAAAATAATAAATAATAAGAAACTCATATTATAAATCAAGCACGACTTATAAATATATAAATAAATTATAATGGTCATTGTGAACAAGCAACAAGCATATCACAAATAACAAATTGATTAAAACAATAAACAAACATGTATAAAAGTATATATAAAAACAAATATACATTGTAGTAATTTTGTGTCTTCAAGGTTGTGACAGTTGATTAAACCACAATGTATATAAAGGTTGCTCAATATAAATAACCATAGAAACTTATTAAAATAATAAATAAATAAAATAAAATCATATTATAAATTAAGCAATACCTATGAATATAAATACATAAATGAATTAAATCTGCATATCACAAATAAAAAATAATGATCAGACCATTGAACATACATATATAAAATTGTATATAAATGAATATAAATTATAAACGTGTCTTCAAGGATGTGACAGTTAATTGAACCACAAAAACATACCTTTATGTCGTGTGAATATACTATTGTGAACTGCTCTTTCTCTGAAAACACAGGAGAGCCTAAAGTATCAAAATATAAACGGCATCAATAAACATATGAGATCAAAAAATGAGATCAAGAGGGGATGAGGACGAGATCTCAGAAAAATAAAAAACCATATGATATAAATGATAAATATAGGAAGTTAAAAACTTAATTTACCTGTGCAACGATTTATATCTAAGGGCAATATGTTCTTAAAGTGCTAAAGTGCTAATCCTACAAAGAGAACGTTAGAATTAATGATATGAATATCATCACAAAAAATATTCTTTAAAAAAAGGTGTTGGCCATTATTTTTGAGGCTAAATCAAAAAACAAAAAACAAAAAGATGGAAAAATTATTGGAACATAAAAATAAAAATTGTCAAAGCAGTATGTAGGTAAGAGTATTGAATGTAACCCACATCCATTAAGCCAACTAAACTATATAAGAGACGATATTCAGCTTTTAAACCAAAATATCATGCCTTTAAAAGACAACAAAAAAAGGGGGAATCGTACTATCAAATGCAAAAAGTTTATAAAAACATTGTGGCATGGTTTAATAATAAAAGATCCCAAATTTAAACAAATGTTAAAAAACAATATTAAAAAAAGGGGGAATAGGCTAAACCCCAAAGTGAAGTAAAAAAGCAAAGGGAATTCTTGAAAATAATGATGAGAGCGACAAATGGCAAACACCTGCTATAAACATTATACAATTGGAAATGCAAATTGCAAAAGCTAATCGCAAGGTGCTTGTTGCGTTGAAACTAGGGATCTATGCAGGTCTAAAAAAACGGCTTAAAGGCACGGAGATTGTGCAAAACTAGCTTATAAAATTAAAAATTCACCGTTGGCAATCAACCAAGCATAATAGAAAAATGCAATGAATGGATGAAAAGGTAAAGAACACCCTTGAAGAAACCCTTATGGCCATGAGTAATGTCAGACGGCTGCCTGGGTGAAAATCTTCACAGTCTTGGCAAGTGCATATCTCTATATGATTTGCAAGGGATTGTGGACAATGTAGTTCATTCACACCAGACACAGCTGCTGACAATAATTTAGTTGTGCTCTTGGGTAAAGCCAATAAGATTTTTATTTATGGGGTTATTTCTCCCAACACAGATATGCTTGGTAGCACATAAATAAGGTAACTTGCTTTCAGTGTTAACTTGGAAAAACAAAGTCAAAATCAGGAAAACAACAAATGAAAAGCTACAAAGCAAGAAACAAACTGTTCTTTTCAGGTTAACTTCTGATTACTTCCCAGATAGATTCAGAAGTGATTCTCTCCTAGCTCACAAGCAATTAGGTAAGGCTTAATTGCTAGCAGTTATCCAGCTGAAACCCCTTTAGCTGGCTTGCTTTCTACTGTGTGGGTCAAATCCTGCTTCCGGAGCTTTTCTGAGTAGATTAAAGAACAAATTTGTATTTCTTTGTGATGGTTGCTGTACTTTATAACAGAAAGTTACCAACGGAGTTTGGATAGAGAGCAATCCATATAAACACATTCTTCATCTGCAATCATTCCCTCATCTTCAACAAGCATAGGTTCAATATCATGGATTGGCACAGATGAATCTCTCAATGGAGCACTTTCAGGAGAATACTTGTTTCCCTGCTGTCTTTCAAGGTTATAGCCAGGGCATAGATCAGTGTTCATACCTGAGCTTCCATTGCTGCTAGAGTTCCTCTCTATATAGCCTGGCCAGTATGTAGTCCAGTTCTTATGTCCAGCCTTCCAATCCAGATCCCTGGACACTGGATCTCTCTTCACATACGTTCTGGCACGGGTCTTAGGGTCCCTTCCACGTGCAGCCGTCTTCCTCACAGGTAGCGTCTGGTGATTCCTAACTCTGCAGCAACATTCCTCTGGCTTTCCCCAGTCCAATGGTGTATGCTGGCCCTTGGAATACCTCCCAGTATACGTACTGCTTTGGACTCTTCTAGACCTCTCAAAGGCTTTTCTCCTCTTTCTTCCAGAGGGTTTCCTTGCCTCTCTGTCTGTCCGGTTTGGCTTCTGCTTCTGATGATCCTTCAGATGAAACTGATGATCATTCTCTGGATATCCAAGGTGATCATGAAGATGGTCATCTGTAGAATAAACTCTACTCTTATTCTGCTTAGATGAGTGCTCCTCCCTAACACAGCGCAGCTGTGCTGAATCAGGCCCTGCCCTTTGAGATGAGTGCTTAGGGATTACCTCATAGCCCTCCTGATTGAACACACGTTTCCCCACTTCAGCTCCTCTAATGGCTGTTGGAAACTTGGTGCATTCTGGGACTGGTAGTCTTTTATGGGAAAATTCTGTTTTCTTATTTCTACCAGAACTGACAGGTTGCTTGTTCAGAGTCACTTCACCTTTTCTATAGCTCCTTCCTGAGCTATGATAAGCTTCCTTATCACAGTAATTACATAGCACTTTGTAAAAGAAAATGTGAACAATCTTATCACCAAATATAAATGTATCCGTAGACACAGGCTTACACTCTTCAACAGGTTCTTTTAGTGAAACGCAGGCAAAAGAAGGACAAACTCACATAATACACCCGCGGGGCAATACACTGCTAAATGATAAAAATCGACATTTATCACACACAAACTCTGAAATCACAATATGCCAGCGGCTGCGCACTAGAATGATTAAAATAGAAGGAAACAATGATTTATTTATTTATTTTATTTATTTAAACAGATTTATATCCCGCTTTTTCCTTCAATCAAAGCGGTAACAAAACAAAACAATACAAGGTTAAACAGAGGTGAATGCAACATATACCACCTTTCTTAAAATCAAAGCGGTAATAAAAGGAAATACATGACACAGGGAAAATGTTACAGTACATACATAGAATAACTATACAAAATAAGTTACAACATGGGTTACATTCTAATACATACGATCTGGAAAGGGTGAAACCAGTCCCAGGCAGCACACCTCACACAAAGGCTATAACAGTAGGGAACCATTTCAAAAGACTTACGCCACGGACCAACGCCTAAGGGCCACGCCAAAGGGCCCTCTGGCGAGGCCCTCAGGCGCGGGCGCGCTCTGAAAACGGCGGTTGTTATGCCGCTGAGCATTGCTGGCGTCATGGAGGAAGGGGGAGCTCCTGCTCTCACCCCCGATGTTTCTGCCTCACTCGCGCTGATCTACAACGGCGGTTGTTATGCCGCTGAGCAGTGCTGGCGTCATGGAGGAAGGGGGAGCTCCTGCTCTCACCCCCGATGTTTCTGCCTCACTCGCGCTGATCTACAACGGCGGTTGTTATGCCGCTGAGCAGTGCTGGCGTCATGGAGGAAGGGGGAGCTCCTGCTCTCACCCCCGATGTTTCTGCCTCACTCGCGCTGATCTTCACTTTACTGTTTCCAGAGTGCCACAGAGAGTTGCAGAGTGATTCATGTGGTCAACTGCGAGGAGGAGTTTCAGCAGCAGAAGGTGGATCTGTTCTCCAAATACTGCCAAGACAGTCACTTCATCTCCAAAAGGGAGACAGCCACGCCGTTTAATGCCATGAATGTGATAATTCCTGAACAGGTCCTGCGAGTGCTCCACTGTATGCTTACTCCCATGTTTTAAAGTATGTACAGTAAGATTTGGTCCTTCAGCTGACAGAAGATAGTCCCCTACAAACTCTAAGGCAGTGATAGGGGCAAGTAAGAGCAAAGAGTCCATTGACATAGTGGCAAGGAAGTTTGTATCTCTGTCGTCCCCTCATAATAGGGGCGTGCCCTCGTATGTTTAAACACAAATCCTCATGCGCCCTATCTAAAATCAAACATATATTCACTAATTACAATGTGAATACATGTAGACTGTAGTGCAGGAAATGTAAATTACAAAAGCTAATCGCAGGGTGCCTGTTGCGTTGAAAAAGAGGAGGTCTATGCAGGTTTAAAAGAAAACGGCTTGAAGGCACGGGGGCTGTGCAAAACCAGCTTGTAAAATATAAAAATTCTCCGATGGCAGTGAACCAAGCATCATGTGAAAATGCAATGAATGGATAGAAAGGTAAAAAACACACTCTAAGGAACCCTCTATGGCCATAAATAAATACGTAGCACTTTGTAAAAGAAAATAAGAGCAACCTTGTCACCAAATATAAGAGTCTCACAACAAGGAGTCCGTAAACACAGACTACACTCTTCAACAATTCATTTAGTGAAAAGCAGAACAAAGGACAAACTCACATACTACACCCGCGGACCACCGCGCTGCTAAGTGATAGAGATCGACCCTTCTAGACACAAACTCTGAAATCACAAAACGCCAGCAGCTGCGCACTAGAATGATTAAAAGGAAGAAAACAATGATGTCATAATAGGGGCATACCCTTGCATATTTAAACACAAGTCACCATGCGCCCCATTTTTAAAATCATACATTCACTGGTTATAATATGAATGCATGTAAACTATAGTGCAAAACAACTTGCAAAAAAATATAATAGTAAGCACAATAAGCTAAAACTAACCACTTTAACTAAAAAAGCATTCAAAAGAAGGGGCACATATAAGAAAATCATTAAGAATGATCAGAGGACATAATATATGAGGAAGGTAAACACATATCAACCAAAAACAAAAAGAGCAGGCAAACCAACCCAAACATTAACAAAGGAATCTCACTGTAGGACCAAATGGGCTAAGTTGGATCACAGAATGTTTTAATGTTCACGGCAGAACTAACTCTTTAGAAAAAATATTGCAACTTATATCAAAATAATGTAATAAATTTTAAGGAGCGAATAGAACAGCTAAAGAAACACAGAAAAATCTCTATCCATATTCAAACCGTTTGGGTGCAAACTATTCAGATTATGAATAAAACGTTGTTCAAGGCGCAAGAGTGTATCATTAATATTACCCCCTCGCCAGTTCATCTTAACTTTTCTTTATAATGAAATATTTTAAGTCGGAAGGTTTGTGCCCTGCTGTCTGCCAATGTGAAACAAGTGGTTTATCTGTTACTAATCTCTTAAGACAACTCCTATGCTCAATAATACGAGTACGTACAGGACGTGCAGTTTTACCCACATATAATTTTCTACACGGGCACATAATAACACATATCACATTACTAGTGGCACAGTTGGAGAAATCATCCAAGTAAAATTTCTGATTAGTGTCCGGATGTGAAAAGTGACCCTTAACAGTGAGAGTGTGTACGCAGACAGAGCAGGAGCCACATTGGAAATGCCCCTTATGTTTGGAAAGAAACCTTCGCTCTGTGAGGGCTGATGGTACCAATAAATTCTGAAGATTTATGTTCCGCTTATGGGCTACAGTTAGAGAGGTTTTTTCAAAACCTGGAATAGCCTGTATAAGGTGCCAATGTTTACGAAGACACTTACCAATGGTGCGGGAGTGATGAGAATAGAGGAGAGCACACAAACCCCACATCTGGTGACTTATGCTTAGTCTGAAGTAATTTCGCACGTTTGGAGTCGCAAGCTCTAAAATATGCTTTATCAATGTGTTGATGGGGATACCCTCGTTCCACAAACCTTTCCTTCATAAGAGATACTTGTCCCTCAAAGTCTTGAGTAGTTGTACACACTCTCTTAGTGCGCAGAAACTGTCCAACAGGAAGGTTATTTTTAAGCGCTATATTGTGGAAACTAGAATAATGTAGCAATTTATTTCTATCTGTTGGTTTTCTATATAAATCAGTATGTAAATTGTTTCCTGATTTAACAATCAAGAGATCTAAAAATGGAATCTGATCCCAATCGTATGTGAGTTGAAAACGTAGATTGAGATCACACTCATTGATCCAAATATTAAATTGTCCCAATTTGGTCAACAGTCCCACGCCAAAGTAAAAAAATATTGTCTATGTATCTCATCCACCATATAATATGATGACTAAATGGGTTATTATTATTAATAAATTTATCCTCAAAATCGGATACATAGAGATTTGCCACATCCGGGGCCATGGATGACCCCATTGCAACGCCTTTGATTTCATAAAATAAACCTCGAAAACAGAAAAAATTATGACACAACGCAAACTGTGCTAAATGAACTAAAAAAATGGTGGGGATGCGCCTATGAACTTTCCTCTGAAAAAGATAATGTTCAGTAATGTGCAATGCCTCTCTCTGTGGTATATTGGTATATAAAGATTCGACATCAAGTGTTACCAAAATGACATCTGTTTCAAGATTATCCAGAGATGCCAAAATTTGAATGACATGAGAGGAATCTCTAACATACGACCACATGTCTTCAACAAAGGGTCTAAGTATCGATATTTCTAAGTTTATTGATCAGTTTTTTTTAAGGTAGTTTACCCTGTTATGTGGTTTCTCAGCTCTGTTTGTTGGCTGTACTGTTTTTTATACTTTTGTGTTTGATGTTCACATTGGCGTTTTTAGTGATATGTGCCCTGTTCATTCATGCTCCCAATGGGACAACTCATTGTTTATTATTTTCATTTTAAATGTTTGTTTTTGTATTTATATATTTTATGTATTTTAGCCATCATTAGCCCCTGAGGAAGGCTTTTGCGAAACACGGCCAGTGTCGGGCCGGTGGCTGGAGTTGAATAAAGAAATAAAGGTTTTTGCTTCATGTCTTTCCATTGCATCCCACGGTTCTTACTTGGTTCCTTGAGCAGTTTTATATACCGCCTTTCAGGAAAATCAAAGCGGTTTACATCGAACAAAATGAAAACATTAGAGCAAGGCAGGCAGTCACTTCTAGACAAGACAGATGATCAGGATAACCGCTGCCGTAGAAATAATATACGGATAATTGGACTCCCAGAGACCATACATGGTAATGAACTGTGGGAACTGGTTGAGCAGTGGCTTTGGAAACAACTGGGTCTGGCAGTATCTGTGGAGCACATGGTGGCAGAAAGGGTTCACAGGCTGATCCAAAAAAAGCGAGAATGATGGACTCCCAAGGCCTGCGATAGCATGAATATCGAACTTTACGGTAAACATAAACTGATGGAATGCTACCGCACCCAGCACACCTTGGCATACAAAGGACATGAAATGCTCCTCTTCAACGACTGCTCAACAAGAGAAGCAGAAAGTCGAAGGGCCATGGCACCATATTGCTCCGAATTGGTGAAAAGAAGAATTCGTTTCACACTTCAATTTCCTGCGAGGATAAGGCTGGCTCATGAGAATCACCAACTTCAGCTAGACACTGGAGGGCCTTAAAGCCTTTGTAGATCACCTCCTGCTGACGTAGATGGACACACCTTCTATATGAGTTCCTACCTGGTTGGTAGTGGTTTGTGCAGGTGAACTGCAGTGGCCCAGAAGTGTGATGGACAGGAGTGTAAAATACCCTAGTTGGGGACTGCTAAAGAGCACAGATCTCAAAAGGGCAAATTTCTATCCAGACCGAGAGGACAAAATGAGAGAGCACTATGGAACCACCAGGGCACAGATGGCAGCAACACCCATCATCGTGCATGAGGATTCATACTCCATACACGAAAGACCTGAAGGACACTGGCTTATTCCTTGCATTCCAAGAACATTGAACAAATTAATATGACTTAAGAACATGCGAGGAGAGTAGAGGAAGTATGCCTGGAGCTGTTATGAATGATAAAGGATGCGTGAATGTTTGGTGGGGAGAAGGGGGGGAACAGAGGGGGTGGCCACGAGAGGTTCCTGGTGATGGAGAAATTCAAGATGCTCTCCCTTGGAACACTGCTGCCATACCTCCAGGAGGGAGACTGGCTATGCTCCTTGGACCTACATACACACCCATCCTCATCCACCCCCTTCACAGGCAGTACCTTTGCTTCATGGTGGGAGGAGAACTCTGTCAGTACAGGATGCTACCCTTTGGGATAGCCTTCACCCCATAGATATTCAACAAGTACCTGGTGGTAGTCACAGCCCACTTCAGGCTCCAAGGGATCTTCGTCTTTCCCTATCTGGATGACTGGTTCATACAGTGCAGCACCACCACTGAGGCATGTCAGGCGGCGGCCTGAACCATCCTTGTCCTGGAAAACTTTGGGGTTCATCAACTACTCAAAGTCTCATCTCCAATTGGAGTTTATAGGGGTGCAGCTGGACAGCGTCCAGGCCAAGGCCGCCTTCATCTGGGATAGGGCACTGCATCTTCAGGCACTCGTGGTAGACACACAGCGCTGCTGCTCAGTTTCTGCCCAGCACATGCTCTGCTAGCTGGGGCACATGGCCTCCATGGTGCATGTCGCCCTGGACACCCACCTACAAATGCATACAGCCCAGTGGTCCCAGGCCACAGGGCACCTACAGGACAGGGTGACCTTCAACTGTCCCCTGGCAGACTCCCTCTGGTGTCAACGCCTCCAGAACCTACTGGCCAGGATACCTTTCCAGACCCCCACACCTCAGAGGATCCTCAACATGGATGCCTCCTAACGGGTTGGGAGCCTATTGCGATGATCTCTGCATTCAGAGCCGTGGCCTTAGTACTCCGGGCTTTTCAACACAACCTGCGGGTGCTGGTCTAGACCGACAATCAGGTGGAGATGTTCTACATCAACTAATAAAAAAGAGCCAAACGACGAAACCTGAATGTAAATAAAATAAATAACCTGGAAACAGCACAAGCACTGGCAAGTCAAATGCAAGGCATTGATAAAGCAGGCAAAGGGAGAATTTGAGAAGAAGCTTGCTGCAGAAGCAAAAACGCGAAATAAAGATTTTTTTCAAGTACATTCGTAGCAAAAAACCTGTGAGAGAGTCAGTTGGTCCATTAAATGATAGAGGAGTTAAAGGGGCAATAAGAGGCGACAAGGCGATAGAGGAGAGACTGAATGAATTCTTTGCTTCGGTCTTTACTGAGGAAGATGTAGGGATGTTACCCATGACTGAAGTGGTATTTAAAGGTGCGGAAGAATTGAAGGAAATATCGATACATCAGGAAGATGTATTGCAACTATTAGATAAACTGAAGAGTAGCAAATCACCTGGGCCAGATGGTATACATCCAAGGGTGTTGAAAGAACTGAAATATGAGATTGCAGACCTGCTATTAGTAATCTGTGAACTATCATTAAAATCATTTGTAATACCTGAAGATTGGAGGATCGCCAGTGTAACACCAACTTTTAAAAAGGGTTCCATGGGTGATCCAGGAAACTACAGACCGGTGAGCCTCACGTC
Organism: Ichthyophis bannanicus; assembly: GCA_033557465.1. NCBI lineage: Eukaryota > Metazoa > Chordata > Amphibia > Gymnophiona > Ichthyophiidae > Ichthyophis > Ichthyophis bannanicus. Next base: position 73,419,620 of record CM066045.1, on the reverse strand, counting down.
AGTACCGGGAAAAATGGTAGAAACCATCATAAAGAATAAAATTGCTCAGCATGTAGATAGTCATGGCCTAATGGGAGACAGCCAACATGGCTTTAGACAAGGAAGATCTTGTCTTACTAATCTGTTATGTTTTTTTGAAAGTGTGAATAAACAGGTGGACAAAGATGAGTCGTTGATATAGTGTATCTGGACTTTCAGAAAGCTTTGACAAGGTTCCTCATCAGAGACTTTTGGCCAAACTCAAGAGTCATGGGATAGGAGGCAGTGTACTACTGTGGATCAGGAACTGGTTAAAAGATAGAAAGCAGAGGGTTGGGCTAAATGGCCAATTTTCCCAATGGAGAAAGGTGAATAGTGGTGTACCCCAGGGATCTGTGCTGGGTCCGCTGCTTTTTGATATATTCATAAATGACCTGGAAAGTGGAATAATGAGTGAGGTTATCAAATTTGCAGATGACACAAAACTATTTAAAGTTGTTAAAACCCAAGAGGATTGTGGGAAATTGCAAGAGGATCTTGATAAATTGGAAGACTGGGCATCAAAATGGCAGATGAAATTTAATGTGGACAAGTGCAAAGTTATGCACCTAGGGAAGAACAACCCAGACTATGGTTACACGATGCAAGGTTCCACATTAGGAACCACCACTCAGGAAAAAGATTTAGGCGTCATTGTGGATAACATGTTAAAACCCTCGGTCCAGTGTGCAGCGGCAGCCAAGAGAGCAAATAGAATGCTAGGTATCATAAGGAAAGGAATGGAAAATAAAACAAAAGATATTATAATGCCTCTATATTGTTCCATGGTGAGACCGCACCTTGAATATTGTGTGCAATTTTGGTCACCGTATCTTAAAAAGGAGATAGCGTTATTAGAAAAGGTTCAGAGAAGAGCCACCAAAATGGTAAAGGGGGTTGAAGGATACTCCTATGAAAGGCTAAAAAGGTTAGGGCTCTTTAACCTGGAAAAGAGACGGCTGAGGGGAGATATGATAGTCTATAAATTAAGGAACGGAGTGGAACGGGTAAACGTAGATCGATTTGTTTACGTTATCAGAATATAGAAAGAGTAGGGGACATGCAATGAAGCTAAAGGGTAAACTATTTAAGACTAATAAAAGAAAATATGTTTTCACTCAACGTGTAATCAAACTCTGGAATTTGTTACTGGAGGATGTAGTAAAGGCTATTAGTGTTGCTGGGTTTAAAAAAGGTTTGGACAAATTCCTGGAGGAAAGGTCCATAAACCATTATTAAGAAGGGACCCAGGATATCAATGCTTGACTCAGTACAAGCATTGCAGAACCTGTGTCTTCTGGGGAAACTGCTAGGTACGTATGACCTAGATTGGCCACTGTTGGAAACAGGATACTGGGCTTTGATGGACCTTGGTCTGACCCAGTATGGCATATCTTATGTTCTTATGAATAAGGTGGCACAGGTTCATCCCTGTTTTGCTAGGAAGTGGTGAATATCTTCTCTTATGCTAGCGCCAACAGGATGCACCTGCAAGCAGTATACCTCCCGAACCAGGATAATGCCCTTCTGGACCTGTTCAGCCAGGTCATCTAGCTGCACGAGTAGAGGCTGGGCCACAGAGCGGCCAGTTGGCTATGCCAATACTGTGGCCTCCCACTGAAGGACCTCTTTGCCAGTCCAGCTGCACCCCGCCCGTATGGCGGCAGATGCCTTTCTGATCTTATGGGTGGAGGGCCTCCTTTATGCCTTCCCACCCCTACCACTGATCGCCAAGACCCTCTTCAAAATCCAACGCGACAGGGCCACAATGATCCTGGTGGTTCCCCAATGGACCAGGCAGCCATGGTTTCCACTGGGGTGCAACCCAGACCTACCCACACAGGAAGAGGGCTTTCTCCTGCACTCTGACCTAGAGTCCATGAAGCTGAAAGGGTAGCCTTGGCCCCCTTCAATCTCCAGTGAGATGGAGGAGGTCCTTCTGGCCTGCTGTAAGACCTTCACCTGCCGAGCGTATGCCTTCAAGTGGCGGAGATTCTCGGTCTGGTGCGCGGAGGAGCAGAATAACCCCTTCTTCTGCTCAGTACAGCTGATGCTGCAGTACCTACTTCACCTGTCCCAGGCAGGGCTGAAGTCCAACTCCATTAGGGTGAACCTTAGCGCACTCGTGGCGCACCACCACCTAAACAAGGGCAAGCCCTTCTTTGCTGAGCCCATCATGGCTCGCTTCCTGAGTGAGGCCTCTTGTTGAGACACCCTGTCTACCACCCCCCCCCCGGTGATGAAGTAGGACCTTAACTTTGTGCTGTTGAAGCTCACTGAGCCACCCTTTGAGCCTCTTGGCTTCTGCCACTTCAAGTATCTCACCTGAAAGGTGGTGTTCCTCATGGTGCTCCCTCTGCCCGCAGGATTAGCGAGCTCCAAGCATTGGTGGCAGACCCACCATACATTAGGTTCTACAGGATAAGAGTCGTGCTCAGCATGCCCCCCACGTTTCTACATAAGGTGGTAGAGGGAAGAGCAGAGGGAAGCCCCGCTCCATAACAAGGGGGGGAGACTATCTGAAAAGGGAAGGGGGTACATGATTATAGGACTTCGGGTGGGGGGGGGGGGTAGAGAGTAAATGGCCTGAACCAGACCAAGATCAAACAGTGTCCCTGGGAAGGAAAGAAGGGGGGGTGCGCTGCTGGGATGCATTCTTCCGCCACACTGATAGTAAATCATAACCAACAAATCGGGCATGCCGTGGCATTGGATAGATTACGGTTTATTATACTTAATGTTGATGCCTCTTTGCGGATGATACCAAAATCTGCAATAGAGTAGACACCCAGGAAGGTGTAGATAACATGAGGAGGGATCCTAGCTAAGCTTGAAGAATGGTCTAGAATTTGGCAGCTGGGATTTAATGTTAAAAAATGCAAGGTCATGCATTTGGATTGCAGCAATTCAAGGGAGCAATATAGTATAGGGGGTGAAGTACTTTTATCCACTAAAGAAGAGCGGGACCTAGGCGTGGTGGTGTCTGATGATCTTAAAGTAGCTAAACAGGTAGAAAAGGCAACAGCAAAAGTTAGAAGGATGCTTGGTTGCATACGGGGAGGAATGGCTGGCAGAAAAAGGAGGTGATAGTGCCTCTGTATAAGTCTTTGGTGCGACCTCATTTGGAGTATTGTGTGCAATTCTGGAGACCGCTTCTTCAAAAGGATGTAAATAGGATGGAGTCAGTACAGAGGGTGGCTACTAAAATGGTTAGTGGTCTTCATTATAAGTATACACTCCAACAACATGCACAACTAACTACAACTCACAATTCTATTGCTCCTAACAAGGATCCTAACATAAGGCATAACGCCCCCTGGTTCTCTCCAGATATTCGAACATCGCTACTTCAACTGAGAAGACTAGAAAGAAAGTGGAGACACTCTCATGAAACCATCATCCACGATGAATACATGGCACACCTCAAAAATCACCGTGAACTAATGTGGTCCAAAAGGAAGGAACATCATTCAACTTTACTTAGTTGTTCACTTAACAAACCCCGCGAGCTATTCAACTTAGTTAAATCACTTTCCAAGGAGCCCTCACCACAGCAGCAAGAATGCATACATCCCCAACAGTATGCAAATTACATTCAATCCAAACTAACCAGAACAATTTTGGTTTCATCACAATCATCCCCCCAATTCAAGCAGTCACAAACACTACTCCTCAGTATCTCACCTCCATCACCCAAAACCATTAAAGAACTAATTGCCAACTTGAATACCACTACCGCAGCCAACGACCCATGCCCAGCACACTGGATCAAATCAATTCGTGCGGAGCTTAGTCCATATATAGCCAAAATTGCAAACCTCTCCTACTCCACTGGAACTTTCCCTGTTGCTCTCAAGCAGACTTCAATACGTCCCCTATTAAAGAACAACCAGATTGACCCTAAGAAGGAAGAATCATACCGTCCAATCTCCAGCATCCCGCTTCTTGCCAAAATTCTGGAGAAAGAGACACAACGCCAAATTCAGCAATATATTGACACATCTTCCCCCCTAGATCCATGCCAACATGGATTTAGGGAAATGCATGGAGTCGAGTCTCTCATGACCTCATTAATCAATTCGCTCATCTGTGAAATCAATAACATAAGATCTGGTGTCGCAATGATCTTCCTCGACATATCCGCTGCGTTTGATTCGGTAGACCATAAGATTCTACTATCGCGACTCTACGAAAAGGGCATACAAGGTCTAGCATGGAACTGGTGTAAGTCATGCCTCGAAGATCGCTGGCAACATGTTCGCATCGACTCCAAAACGTCAGAACCATTCCTCCAAACACAAGGGGTTCCACAAGGGTCCTCTCTATCGGCGCTCCTCTTCAATATATGTATGCAGCCTATCTGCCAAATCACCAAAGCTTTTAATGTTTCCTGCCTCATTTACGCTGATGACGTGCTTATTTTCACCCCGATTGATATAACTAATCCAAATTACACAAACTTAACCAACTGTTTCAATGCAATAGCAGATTGGCTTTTGGATCAAAACATGCGAATCAACTTCAAAAAGACTGAAGTTTTAATTGTCACAAGAAACAAGCTATTCTCCCCACCTGCATTCCTCAAGGTACGGGACGCCGAGCTCCCAATCAAGAATTCAATCCGTTACCTAGGTGTGATCCTTGATCAACGACTTGATTTTACCGCTCACATAAAAAACACGGTAAAAACTATTTACTTCAAGATAAAAACTTTATGCCACCTAAGACCCATGCTAGAATACAGCGACTTCCGCTCAATATTCCAAACAATAGTCACTCCACACTTTGACTATGCGAATATTGTACTACAAGGTCTGCCGAAGAACACCATTAACCCCCTGCAACTAGCAATGAATGCTGCGGCCCGTATCCTAGTTGGAGCATCTAAGAGAGACCATATCACGCCAATCCTTAGGGACCTTCACTGGCTCCCTATAGATTGTAGAATTAGGTACAAAGCTATTCTCATTACATTCAAGGCCTTAAATAATTATCTATCACCAGCAACGACTTCAGACCTCATCAGTCTACCTCCCGAGACAAGAACCAGGAGAACACTTGCTGAAAATACGCTAGTCATTCCCAGTGAATCCACAAATTGGTCCCAAACAACAATCAACAGAGCATTTAAATCTTATGCGCCTAGATGCTGGAATAAACTTCCTACAGATATCAGATCAATACGAGACATGAAGCAGTTCAGGAAGGCTATCAAGCATTACCTATTCACTGAATACTTCCAGCCACCGTAATCCTAATATAAGATGTCATAAGACAAACTCATATGCATAACTACTCTATAAGACATACCTTCTTGAACTAAAATTCTGTTGTATTTCTGCTGCTCACTAAAATCTCTATACTAGTTGAACTTATGTAAATAGTTATTCGTTATTGTAGATAGTTATCCTTGTTTTCCCAAGTTTATTTCCCTGTTATATGTAACTCATACGTGTTTTTCTAATGTATTGAGAATGTTTTGTTCCATGTAAACCGCGCTGATGCTAAAGAGCGCGGTATATAAGAAACTTTAAATAAATAAAGCATATGAGGACAGACTTAAGAATCTTAATATGTACACCTTAGAGGAAAGGCAGGATAGAGGTGATATGATTGAGACATTTAAATACCTCCATGGTATAAATGCACATGGGGAGAGCCTCTTTCGATTGAAAACAAGTTCTGCTATGAGGGGACATGGGATGAGGGAGTGATATGCGGAAATATTTCTTTACGGAAAGAGTGGTGGATCCGTGGAATAGTCTCCCAGTGGAGGTGATAGAGATGAGGACAGTATCTGAATTCAAAAAAGCATGGGACAAACACAGAGGATCTCTAAAGGAAAAAAAGGGACTGTTGTAGTTGTTGATGTGGAAGGACAGACTAGATAGGTCATGTGGTCCTTTTTCTGTTGTCATTTTTCTATGTTTCTGTGATGGTATCCACTACCTAGTGAAAAGATCAAAAATTTTAAATTACTTGAAGGAGGGAACGGTTGTCACTTTCCTGCAGGAAATGCATCTGACAGCATCGGAACACATAAACTCCTTCGGGGTGGGTAGGTGAGCTGGGAGCGGCTGCCCGCAATGAAAGGCAGCAAGGAGTGGCTACTCTGATTAATCAAGGGATCCCCCATTACGTTGCATAAGTGCCTAGCCGACCCAGAAGGTTGATACTACCTAATGGTGGGAGAAATACAGGGAGCACTAATAGCCTTCTGTGATATTTATGCCCCAAATCTTTACAATCATGCTTTTTTCCTTGCTGATGACCAGGATTATATCTCCCACAACTGGCCTAGGTTTTTGAATCCTTTAGCCTCCCAGTGGGTAAACACTGAACGTCCTATACCCAGCCTGAATTCAGTATTGCTTACCAGTTGCCTGAAGGACAAGTTCTCTCTGCCCCCTCTCCCCACTAGTTGTAGTCTTCACCACTTCCAGGCCTTCCTCAGTGAGGCCAATAACCAGGTTCACCCCGTTGCATGGCAGGTCTCCCTTTGGAGACCCTGTAGTAGGCAGAAAAATCTATATGGGTGGCACCCACTATCTAAAAAAACCAATGGAGCATATTGACTCTCTCCTGAGTGGAGTTCATGTATCCATCTCATGACAGTTGCTGCATTGTAGAGCCTTAGGTCTGGTACTCCCGGGCCCTCTCGAGCGATAACTTTATGAAACTTTTATATAGGCTCTCTTCCTCCTCCCAAAAAAGTTGTTCCTCCTGCCTTTGCACCTAGAAGGGCACCATTTGTAAGGGATACAAAATGCGAGGTAGCATGACTATTTTAACCAGCGCCACTTGACCCGTTATTGAGAGGGGTAAGTCTCTCCATTTCTCACATTGTTGCTTCAGACGCCCCATCAAGTCTACAATATTTTTTTCATAGACCCTTATGGGGTCTGCACTCAAGTATAATACCTAAATATTTTTGTGACTCTCCCACCCTCTTTAGCAGGAACCCGGATTGTGCTTGACATCTGCTGCTCCATGATGCTGGAATGACTTCCGATTTGCCCCAGTTTATTTGCAATCCAGAGAATGAACCAAAGCTACTTATAGTTGACATTACCTTATTTATGCTATCGCTCACTTGACTAACAAACAGGAGCATATCATCTGCAAATAAGTTAATGCGGAAGGTGTCTTGTCCCACCCTAATACTGTTCCATTCAGTTGTTAGGCATATCTTAGCCACTGCTAGTGGTTCCAAGGTTAACGTAATAACATTGAGGACAGAGGACAGCCCTGCCGAGTGCCCCGATGTGGTTTTACCTGTTCTGACAGCCCACCATTGACCAATATCCTGACCGATGGTTCACGATAGAGTGCTCTTATCCATTGCAAAAAGATCCCTTGCATCCCGTATCTTTCACATGTATTCCCAGGAAATATTGTCAAATGCTTTTTCAGAGCCTAGACTTATTATCAAGGCATCATCCTCTCTCCTCTTGGTACTATATAGCACTGCCAATGCCTTTAATAAGTTGTCAAAAGGCAAACACATCTTTGTTTGGATGTACCAAATCTGCGTTCCTTTCCCACTCGTTTTGCCAGGATGCCTGCTATCAGCTTTGTCATGATTTAAAAAGGATAAGGGACAGTATGAGCCAACTAGGGTATGGTTTCTACCTGGTTTCGGGTTGACCACCACTGTTACGTGGTTTTGATATTGTTCCAGGTCTCCTGTGTGGAGAGCTGCCTTACAGTATGCCAGGAAGGGGTGACAAATTAGCCCATCCAGGATCTTAAAGAACTCTGCTCCTAGCCATCCGGGCCGGGGGCCTTCTCCAGCTTTGAGTTGCTTTACCGCTCGAGTCACTTCCCCCTCTGTAAATGGGGTGTTCAGTGTTTCCCATTCCTGCTCCCCCAGCTTGGGCAAGTTCAGCCCTTCAAGAAATTTCTCCCTCTGCATGTTGTCGCTGAGACCGGTAGTGTACAATGCACTATAATACCGTTGGAACTGGTGTCGTATCTCTCGCTCTCCACTATTTAGGGTGTTCCCCAGACCTTTAATTGCACTAATTGCCGTTTTTTTTTCCTCTGTGGGCTTATGGTATGGGCTAACGGTTTCACACATTTATTCCTCCATTTGTATAACCGGTATTTATACATCTTAATATCTCTCTCTATTTTTGAAGTCTAGGAATTTGAGTTTGCTGTGATTGGACTCTGCCTTGGCTTTTACCATGACTGGCCTAATGCATTCACTCCTTTGACCCTGCTTATTCTGATGGCTGAAGGAAGAAACCTTTGTGTTTGAGGCTGTCGCCATGAGATTCATTGCTGGAAGTCCCAAGTGAAACACTGCGATGGAAGGCCCATGGTGCCAACTCCCATCTCCTAGCCCCATCAGCCCAGGATAATGAGGGGGAAATGAATGTACAGGCCGAATATCTCAGCAGTCATCTCTTCCATCTGAATGAATGGGAGCTGGTTCCGTGGGCCTTCAATCGTATTGTGTGGCACTTGGGACTTCCAGCTATGTATCTTATGGCGACAGCCTCGAACATGAAGGTTTCCTCCTTCAGCCATCAGATAAGCGGGGCCAAAGGAGTGGATGTGTTGGTCCAGTCATGGCCCCAGGATCCCCTCCTGTATATCTTTCCCCTGTGGTCCCTGTTTCCCCAGGGTGCTTCGCAGGATAGAGTGTCACCCCTGCCTGGTGGTTCTCGTAGTCCTGGATTGGCCGTAGCATCCATGGTATGCAGGTCTTGTTCATCTTATGGTGGACCCTCCTCTCTCTCTGGGGGGTCGCTTGAGTGTGCTGCGGCAGGGCCCAGTTCTCATGGTTGATCCGGTTCCCTTCTCGCTTACGGTTGGCTCTTGAGAGGCATCGTCTATTGCGTAAGGAATACTCTCCGGCGGTAGTGAACCCTCGTACAGGCCTGGAGTCAGTCTACGTCGCTGGCCTATGTCCAGGTCTCTTTGAGCATTGGTGCCGCACATGGAAGGTGTTACCATGATGGCAATTTCCCTCTGCGCTCTCCTGGCAGGATGGGTTTCAGAAGGGATTGATTTGGAGCTCCCTCAGGGTACAGGTTGAAGCCCTTGCTGCGTTCCACTGACCTGTGGCTGGTCAGCCGCTCGCTTGTCACTGTGACATAGTGTGTTTTCTTTAGGACATTTGGGAGTTGCACACTTCAGTTAGGCCAGTGATTCCTCTTGGAACCGAGTTGTTCTCCAGGCGCTCATGCGGACACCGTTTGAGCCTTTGAAGTGAGCTACGTTTACGGACTTGATCTTAAAGGCCATATTTTTTGTGGCTATGACCTCTGTTGTGTCTGAGTTGCAGGCTCTCTCCTGTTGGGATCCCTTCTTGTCCTTTTCGACTGAGGGTGTTACCTTATGGCCAGTGCCATCCTTTCTACCCAAGGTCTTATTGCCTTTTCATGTCAATCGGGTAGTTTTTTTGCCATCTTACACCTCGACTCTGTGTTCTGGGAAGAGCAAGCACCTTAGGTTCCTGGATGTCTGAAGGATGTTGCTCATGTATCTCAAGGTTACAGACTCCTTCCGATTCTCAGACCACATCTGTGCTGGTCCCCTGCAAAGGTCAGGCAGCGTCCAAGGCTACCCTCTGGCTCTGGATGAGAGTCCATTTCTTCCGCCTATTTGTTGGTGGGCAAACTGGCTCCCTCAGGCTTGAAAGCTCATTCTACTTGTGCCCAGGCTGCATCCTGGGCGGAGTTGTCCTGTGTGTCACCATTAGATATCTGTAGGGCAGCAACATTGTCTTCTTTATCCACATTTGTGAAGCATTACAGTTTTGGATGTCCAAGCTAGTTCAGTGGCCCTTTTCAGCACCAGAGTGCTGACAGCTGTGCTGTCTTCCTGCCCAGAAGGGAGAGTAGCTCTGGTACTTCTCGCTAGTCTGGACTGATCTAGCAGGAGGATCTGAAAGGGGAAATTTTACTTACTGATAATTCCCTTTCCTGGAGTCCTGCTAGACTAGTCCAGGTCCCACCCAGTTTTGTGCCTTGTTCAGGGCCTACTGTCTTAGTAGTCTGCTTCTGCTCTTGTGGATTCTGTATATAGTTCATCTTCTCATTTATGGACATTTCCTGGTTTGGGGGCCCCTTTAGAGGATTCTCCAGCGGGATCCATTTGCTTTGTTATGAAAATACCGGAGAGTGCCCCTAGCTGTACTGGGTTTTAATGCTAGTGATGTCACAGCACTGTTATAGTTTTTTCTCTGTCTCATCTGCTGGTTGGGGGAGTTAACCCGCTGATCTGGACTGGTCTAGCAGGACTCCAGGAAAGGAAATTTATCAGTAAGTAAACTTTCCCCATAAAAGCCAAGCTCCCTCTCTTCTCTTGTGAGTATGTCCCTCAGATTTGGAGGCTGATCTAACCCCACAACTCCAATACATACTCCTAATAGAATAGTGGAGCGTTCCCCCCTCCCCCCTTTCGGTTACTCCTGTCCAGTTTTTGGATGATGTTTCTAGAGATTCTAATGCACAGCCCTGAGTTGCAGTGGGTATACCATGGGCATTCTCCATACTGAATGTTATACAATATTTTTCTCTCAACTTCTTAAAAACATCTGGCAGGTTGTGTTTAGGACTGAGGGCTTTGGGGGGGGGGGGTACTATTACTCAGTTGTGTAGTTGTAGTAAGGAAGCAGCTGGGAAATTGAAGGATGTGAATTCCAGATTATTAATATTGAGCCACATGTGACTTTATTCAAGGTATTGGGGACTTCTAATATAAAGAATAGCCTGAGCCTCCCATTATAAAATAGACTCTTCTGAAAATTCTTTAACCTGAGGTTTCTTAATTTTCCTGAGATATCTGTTTAATATTGCTTAGGAAATACTTTAAAGCATCACAGCTTCCCAATTCAGATGATGATCCAGTTTGCAAATGTTATGTTCCTGTATCTGAACATGGAGCTAGGTCTGTTGATGAGGTTGTCTCTGAGGGTGCTACTGGGATTGATTTTAAATGTAACTGCTTCTTGAGGATTCATCTTGATACAAATACCCATCACGCTACTCTCTTAATGGTATTTTCATGAAGAAAATTTTCCAAATGGATTAGTTTTGCACATACCATGACATTCATGTACCTCACTTCTAAGCCGGGGTGTGTAAAGTATGATTTTAGACTCCCAAATTTACTGCTAATGCTTGGCGTAGTACTTGCGTTGTGCCAAAGAGAGCCGCCTTCTGGAATTTTGTAAGGTGGAACATGTGTGGGTAAGTTATCAAGGTGTGCTTGTAAATTCTTCTTAATCAAGCCCGTGGCACCCAACATGATGGGAAATAACTGTATCTTTCTGCCATATTTTCCTGGTCTCTGCATTTCTTGGAATTTGGATATCTTCTCCCTTTCAATACGAGTCACCCAATAGTCTGAGCTGACACCTCTATCATCAATGCCGTTCTGGTGTTCTCCTTTACCACTGCATCCGTCTTCCTTGCATCCAGCTTTTTATCGTTTGGAATGGGAGTATCCCAGGTGATCATAACCTCTTCATTCCTCAGAGTTGATAAGCTGATAGTTTTAAAAAATTACTTTAACATAAGTTATCTTTTTGTGGACAATGTCTTTCTGTGTTTCCTGATGTGTGAACAACTCAATTGCATAGGAAAGAGTTTTGACCTCTAAAGGCATAGGTTCTTGCCACTGGAGCTACTTTTTTTTTATTCTTAAAATACTTTTGTTGATTCCTAATGATTCATCAGTGGAAGGTTTTTGTCCTTTTTGATTTCTGAACATTTAGAAAGAAGTTAAAGCCAATGAAATCTGGATTGTTTTGATCTGCTGGGTGTAATAGGTTAAGTTTTTGGGATGGGTATTACTTTATCCTATTCATTTGTGTCTCCCCCCCCCCTTGTTGTCTTCCCCTTTCTCGCGTAATATAGGCTTGTTGGATTTTCTTTTATTAGTACACTTCTACTTTGTTATAATGTTTTATATAATCAATTTCCTTTTCTTCTTTATAGAGTTGTAATACTTAAAATCTGATGTTAAAAAAAGGAATTTTGGAGGAGGCTGCTGACAGCATCGGACAAGCTGGCTGTTTAAGCCGCAGCTCCAGCAGGCCGCAGGTGGAAATAGCCATCAAACTCTAAGACAGAAGCATTGGACTTGGCTCCTTGTAGACTGGAGATTGTGCTAAGGTGTGATGCAAAAGGGGGAGAAAAGCTAACATTTGGGATTTTGCCCTTTCCGGAACAGCTCTCACCCTGTGATAGCCGATGGACAAGGTGGCAGCCACAGCACTGAAGAGCGGGCAAATCCAGAACCCCAGCACCAGAAATGCACAGCATGACAAAGAGGCCAAAAACAAGGCATCCGGTGCAAGGGGGGGGGGGGGGTGGTGAGCAAGCTTTTCAGGCAGAGATGCGAGTGTGGTTTTGCAAACTTAAAAATTGATCTCACGTTAGTGTGTGAGGAAGTGACAAGTGGCATTGAAAGCCTCCGGGCAGGTCTTGGTGAGCTTGGAAGGCATGTAGAAGATCACATGGAGGAACAGGGAGAGGCCACCTCAACACTAGAGCAAAAATGAGTGGAAATGGATAAGTGCCGCACTGGGCTGGAAGATAAACTAGAAGACCGAGAAAATAGGTCTCTGTGCAATAGCCTACGCTTCCTTGGTGTGCCAGAAGGAGAGCATTATCAAGATTGTCCTGCAGTGGTGCAAAGCATTGTCAAAGTGATGCTTCATACGACTGGCCTATAGGTTGCCGGGAGAGGGGAGAGACTAGAGACTGGATCAAGCTCATTGGGTGGCTAGCCCAGCTGAATTAAACAAGAACATAAGATATGCCATACTGGGTCAGACCAAGGTCCATCAAGCCCAGTATTCTGTTTCCAACAGTGGCCAATCTAGGTCATATGTACCTAGTGTCAGACGGCTGCCTGGGTGAGAATCTTCACAGTCTTGACAATGCATATATTTATATGATTTTTGCAAGGTATTGTGGGTAATGTAGTTCATTCACACCAGACACAGCTGCTGACAATAATTTAGTTGTGCACAAGTGTTAAAGCCAATAAGATACTTCTTTATTTATGGGGTTATTTCTCCCAGCACAGATATGCTTGGTAGCACATAAATTAGGTTACTTGCTTGCAGTGTTTAACTTGGTAAAACAAAGTCAAAAATCAAAATCAGGAAAACAACCTTCAAACTTGTCAGGCAATTAGCTAATGTTTTCTTAGCATATCTCTAACAAACGAAAAGCCACAAAGAAAGAAAGAAACTGTTCTTGTAAGGTTAACTTCTGATTACTTTCCACACAGATCCAGAAGTAATTCTCTCTTAGCTCACAAGCAATTAGGTGCAGCTCAATTGCTATCAGTTATCCAGCTGAAACCCTTTAGCAGGCTGGCTTTCTACTGTGTGAGTCAAATCCTGCTTCAGGAGCTTTTCTTAGTGGAATAAAGAACAAATTTATATTTTCTTTGTGATGGCTGCTGTGCTTTATCACAGAAAGTTACCAACGGAGTTTGGATAGAGAGCAGTCCATATAAACAATATCTTGATCTGCTATTATTTCCCCTTCATCAACAAGCATAGGGTCACTATCATGAATTGGCACAGATGAATCTTTCAATGGAGCACTTTCAGGAGAACACTTATTTCCCTGCTGTCTTTCAAGGTTATAGCTAGGGCATAGATCAATGTTCATACCTGAGCTTCCATTGTTGCTATAGTACCTCTCTATATAGCCTGGCCAGTATGTAGTCCAGTTCTTATGTCCAGCCTTCCAGTCCTGAACCCTGGACACTGGATCTCTCTTCACATACCTTCTGGCATAGGTCTTAGAGTCCCTTCCACGTGCAGCCGTCTCCCTCACAGGTAGCCTCTGGTGATTTCTTGTTCGGCAGCACCATTCCTCTGGCTTTCCCCAGTCCAATGGTCTATGCTGGCCCTTGGAATACCTCCCAGTATACGTACTGCCTTGGACTCTTCTAGACCTCTCAAAGGCTTTTCTCCTCTTCCTTCCAGAGGGTTTCTTTCCTTCTCTATCCGTCCGGTTTGGTTTCTGCTTCTGCTGATCCTTCAGATGAAACTGATGATCCTTTTCTGCATATCCAAGGTGATCATGAAGATCATGATCATGGAGCTGATGCTTGTCATCTGTAGAACAAACTCTATTCTTATTCTGCCTTGATGAGTGCTCCTCCCTAATACAGCGCAGCTGTGCTGAATCAGGCCCTGCCCTTTGAGATGTGTGCTTAGGGGATTACCTCATAGCCCTCCTGATTGAACACACGTTTCCCCACTTCAGCTCCTCTAATGGCTGCTGGAAACCTGGTGCATTCTGGGACTGGTAGTCTTTTTTAAGAAAATTCTGTTTTCTTATTTCTACCAGAACTGACAGGTTGCTTGTTCAGAGTCACATCATCTTTTCTATAGCTCCTTCCTGAGCTATGATAAGCTTCCTTATCACACTAGCAGTTTCCCCAAGGGACACAGGTTCCACAATGCTTATATTGGTTCAAGCATTGTTATCCTGGGTCCCTTCTTAATAATGGTTTATGGACCTTTCCTCCAGGAACTTGTCCAAACCTTTTTTAAACCCAGCTACACTAACAGCCTTTACTACATCCTCCGGTAACAAATTCCAGAGTTTGATTACACGTTGAGTGAAAAAATAGTTTATTTTATTAGTCTTAAATAGTTTACCCTGTAGCTTCATTGCATATCCCCTAGTCTTTCTATATTCTGATAAGGTAAACAATCGATCTACGTTTACCCGTTCCACTCCGTTCATTAATTTATAGACTTCTATCATATCTCCCCTCAACCGTCTCTTTTCCAGGTTAAAGAGCCCTAACCTTTTTAGCCTTTCTTCATAGGAGTATCCTTCCATCCCCTTTACCATTTTGATGGCTCTCCTCTGAACCTTTTCTAAAATCGCTATTTATTTATATTTATTTATTTATTTTTCTTATATACCGCGCTCTTAAATCAGTGCGGTTTACATATGAACAAATATAAACACAATGGTACAAACAGCATTGTTTTTTTTTTACAAAGAACAAGGTACATAAACTTGGTGGAAAACAGGGTAACTATATACAATTAACTATATACATGGCAACTATATACATGGTTATTTGGTTAATTAGATGCGAATAAGGTATCTATAATGCCGTGGATAAGAAGTTAATTAAAGTACAGAATAAATATGCCAAATATAGTGAGAATAAATATGGCATAGTATAGTGAGCAGGTAATAATCATCATAATTACCCATTCTCTACCGGGGTCAAATATGAAAGATCTGCATGAGGACTATTGTCAGATGGAGTAGCTGCGGGGTAGTATGTTAGGAACAAATAGTGCTTCAATGCTTCAATATCCTTTTTAAGATACGGCGACCAGAATTGCACACAATATTCAAGGTGCGGTCTCACCATGGAACGATATAGAGGCATTATAATATCTTTTGTTTTATTTTCCATTCCTTTCCTTATCATACCTAGCATTCTATTTGCTCTCTTGGCCGCCGCTGCACACTGGGCCGAGGGTTTTAACATGGTATTCACAATGACGCCTAAATCTTTTTCCTGGGTGGTGGTTCCTAATGTGGAACCTTGCATCGTGTAACCATAGTTTGGGTTGTTCTTCCCTAGGTGCATAACCTTGCACTTGTCCACATTAAATTTCATCTGCCATTTTGATGCCCAGTCTTCCAATTTATCAAGATCCTCTTGCAATTTTCCACAATCCTCTTGGGTTTTAACAACTTTAAATAGTTTTGTGTCATCTGCAAATTTGATAACCTCACTCGTTATTCCACTTTCCAAGTCATTTATGAATATGTCAAAAAGCAGCGGACCCAGCACAGATCCCTGGGGTACACCACTATTCACCTTTCTCCATTGGGAAAATTGGCCATTTAGCCCTACCCTCTGCTTTCTATCTTTTTAACCAGTTCCTGATCCACAATAGTACACTGCCTCCTATCCCATGACTCTTTAGTTTTGCCAAAGGTCTCTCATGAGGGACCTTGTCAAAGGCTTTCTGAAAGTCCAGATAAACAATATCAACTGACCCACCTTTGTCCACCTGATTATTCACTCCTTCAAAAAAACATAACAGATTAGTAAGACAAGATCTTCCTTGTCTAAAGCCATGTTGGCTGTTTCCCATTAGGTCATGACTATCTACATGCTGAGTAATTTTATTCTTTATGATGGTTTCTACCATTTTTCCCGGTACTGACGTCAGGCTCACCGGTCTAGTTTCCTGGATCACCCTTGGAACCCTTTTTAAAAATTGGTGTTACATTGGCGATTCAGAAACCACATGACGGCACAGTCTGTTTTCATGATTTGGATTTGAAAGAACTGATAATGATCAAAGCTCGGTCTGCAGGATTGCTGAAATGAGAAACATGCATAGTGAACATATACACGGACTTGGCACAGATAATATTACAAGAGAGACATGGCATGAGAGGTATTGTGCGAAAACTCCGCTCTGAAGACATACGATACCAATGGCCCTTTCATTTGGCTTGACTTTCAACTTGTGAGGGAAATGTTGGAGAGTGCGTAATCGAGAAAAGGCAGTACGGACCCTGGCTTAAGCTGGTATCACAGGCCTGGCGATAGCACTGGCCAAAGATGTGTCCCTGAGGAAGGAGTACCCATGCTGGCAATGAGTGAACTATGGACGGAAGTGCCTATACAGACAATCCGGGGGTAGGACTGCTGGTGTGGATGTTGGCAAGCAGGCTTGAAAGTGGCCAGGGGCGTGCACGACTCAAGGCAGGGTGATTAAGAGATTTGGGTGCAGTCACCACATCAACAGATAAATGTAGACCTAGAACAGAGCTTAATAATGATACATCATAATACACAAAAGAACAGCTCTACTAATTAACCACAATGTAGCATTAAGTTATTTGCACTAATTAATCACTAGTACTATGACAACGGAGAGCACAGACCTCAGAACAAACCTCAAATCACCATTGAACACTTAAAGCCAAAAAAATGGCGTAAGCATTTCAAATCGAGGCAAATTACATCAATGGTCTGTAAACAGCCCATCCATCCGCCAATAGTACTATAATACTGGAAACATAGTAACTGATGGAATTTAACAACAGTAGCTGCTTTAACAAAAGGTATACAGTATTCTACAATAGTGTACAACCTCAAAACAGTAACTGCTTTAACAACTAATATACAATATTTTACAGAGATGTATAAATCTGTCAAAACCACTGATACTATAGAAAGCCCATCAGTTCATATCCACCATCTCCAACCAGATCTCCAGATCTTCAAGAAATCGTTCCAGTATCAACAACAGGTTTCCAGGATAATCGTGCCAATATCAACCCCTCCAAGATAAGCGTGCCAGTGGGGTTGACACTAGCACGCTTATCTTGGATGGGTCGATTTGAAATGCTTACGCCATTTTTTTTTTTTTGGCTTTGAGTGTTCATTGGTGATCTGAGATTTGTTCTGAGGTCTGTGCTCTCCATTGTCATAGTACTAGCGATTAATTAGTGCAAATAACTTAATGCTACATTGTGGTTAATTAGTAGAGCTGTTCTTTTGTGTATTATGATGTACCACATCAACAGAGCCAATTAACTTTTTCAACAGTTTGGACTCTCGGTTGCGAGACTGAGCTTGGCAACGTTGTGTGGAAATGAAAGGCAGGAGGAGGGTTTAATGTGTGTGAGGGGGATGTACTTGCAGGAGTTGAATGGAGCTTGGAGATAACCCCGCCTACCCTGCTCCTCATCCCCTTATGTGCTAATGACCTGTTGGACTTGTTGTGATGAATATGGGTGAGGAGGTTTTTGCTGTTGGAATTGTCTGTGGGTTGGACGAGAAGAGTTGGGGAGTAGTTGAGGGTTGGGTGGTGATGCATATGGGTTTTGAGGTAGGTAAGTTGGGGTAACAGCAGAATATGGAGGGAAGAGGGAGCAAGGGAGGGAAGCTACAGGGCCAGGCTGTCCTGAGCTGATGGTGCTAGCCTCACTGTACCCTACCTTTGCAAGGGGGGGGGGGTGGAGGGCAGGTGGGAGAAGGTAGAGAGAGTAAGCAAGGGAGGGGGATGGGCACTTAGATGGCAACACTTAAGAGTGATTTCCCTTAATGTTCATGACCTATATTTGCCGTTTAAGAGACAAACTATATAAAGAGCTGACAAGACAAAGGCAGTAATTTATATGGTCAAGGAGACACATTTGTTGCGTGCCCATGAACATTTGATATGCCCCAAGCACACCCAGTCGTGTCTTTTTGCCTCCAACTGGGTAGAGAGAGAAAAAGGGCGAGTGATGCTACTTATGGCCGAGGGTCTGTGAGTGGAGGTGGGTGAAGCAGTGCAGGGCATTGCCTGCTGGCCCGCCTCAAGGTGAAGTCTGAGTGGTACAGGGTGGCGAATACCTGTGCTCCAAATGGAACCAAGGGGGCTTTTTATGAGGAGGTGGGGAGACTGCTGGACAGTTTGGGTGAGGGCTTACTACTGCTGGGAGGGGACTTTAATATGACATGGGACCTGGGGAGGGATGACACAGGGAGAGGGGACAGTCGAAAGGCCAATAGGATTCTATTCGAGAGCTTTATCATGGAGCAAGGGGTAGTGAAGGTGTGGCACCTGCTACACCCTGGTAGGCGACTAATATATTTACTGTTCTTATGTACACAGCTCCTACTCCCGAATAGATATGATATGGGTGGGGAAGGAAGGAGTTTCTAGGGTAAGGGGGATTGGAAATTGACACGATCACCTCATCAGATCATGCGCCTGTAGAGAGATGCCCCTAGAACTATGCAATGGGGATGGGGGAGGAGGCACGGTTCTGGTGTTTGAACAAATCATTGATGGAAGATGTTCAGGTTGGGGGTGGGGAGGTGGAGGGCCTCATCCAAGAATACGTTCCTTTAAATGACACACGGGATGTAAGTTGGGACATAGTGTGGGATGAGTTTAGAGACACTGAAGGGTGTTTTGCTGAAATGGGGGCAAGGGTGAAGAGAGAAAGTGGGGAGCAGCTATTCCTGTTGCACAGTCAACCTTTGAAGCTTCTGCAGGCTGATGCAAGGGAGCTAGGGGGATGGTTCACCAGTCAGATGTTGGTGGTCAGGGGGTAGTTAAACACGTTAGAAAAGGAGGAGATCCACTATCATATGTAGCTGGCCAGACGAGAATTTTTTGAGGGGGCAATAAGGAGGGTAAATACCTGCTAGGTAGTTGCATCAGCAGAATGTGCGAACCCAGATTACGATGATGAAGGGGGGCCCAAGGCACTCCACATACTAAAAGGGAGGATATACAGAGGAAGTTCACAGGTTTCGTCTGGAGGCTGTACACCACCCTGGTCCCACCCCCAAAAGGGAATATTGATAGTTTCTTCGACTCTATTCCATTAGGCAATTTGGAAGGGGAACTCAAATAAGGTCTTGGGAGTGAGATTGGGGAGAAGGGGGTGCGGCAGGTAATTAAAGCACTAACGTTAGACAAGGCGCTGGGTCTAGATAGCCTCACCACCTGCCTCTACAGGAAACATGGGGAGAATCTAGTAGGGCCCGTGTTGAAGGTCTTCAATTTGCCCAGGGAGGGCAGTAGACTTATGGATACAATGGGGTGGGTTGGTATAACCCTTATCCTCAAGCCCGGGCAGGACCCACATTCATGCGCCTCATACTGCCCCATATCATTTCTGAATACTGATGCCAAAATTCTAGCCAAGGTGTTGGCTAACTGCCTTAATAAGGTAATTCTAACATTGATACATGAGAACCTGGCTGGCTTTATGCCAGGGGGGCAGGCAACTGATAATGTGCGCAAGATCTTGCATATTATCTGGAGGGCACAGAAACGCCCAGTGTCTGCTATGCTGCTCTCCTTAGACGCAGGAAAAGCTTTTGATCATGTATCGTGGGGCTTTGTTTCAAGTTTTAGAGAAAATGAGGTTTGGGAAGTGTTTTCTCACATGGGTTTGGGCCCTCTACCTGGCATTATAAGCCTGTGTTAAGGTTAATGGAGGATATTCTTCAGTCTTCCCTAATGAAAGGGAGACAAGGCAGGGGTGCCCGCTCTCCTCACTATTGTTTGTTTTAACTCTGGAACCCATTAGCAGAACGGATAAGGATGAGTAAGAACATCCATAGGATACAGATCGGGTAGCAGGATTATAGGATTACACTTTTGCAGACAATATTATCGTGGCAATGACTAGATTGCATGTATTCCTGCCTCTGATTATGTGGGAACTCCAGACATTTGGATGCCTGACTGGGTTTAAGCTAAACTGTGCTAAATTTGAGATTTTAAATCTCTCTGTCCCGAAGGCATTGCGGGCATGGCTGCAAAATAGCTATCCCTTTCGTTGGGTGGCAAATGGGATTCGATATCTGGGGATAAATATTGGTCAAGATTATAACGATCTATAAGCGTGAAACTACAAATGGATGATGGGGAAGGTGGATAGCCTACTAGGGAGGTGGAGCCAGGGATACCTTTCCTGACTTGAACATATAGCAGCTGTCAAAATGATGCCTTTGCCCTGGTTCTTGTACTTGTTCCAGGCACTTCTGGTGGAAGTACCAGCAAGAGTTTTGAGAGGGGAGCAGAGGAAGATCACACTTCATATGGAATTGCTGGGCCCCTTCGTTAGCTAGAAAGGTCCTGCGAAGGGGAGTTGGGGTTACCAGATATGCAGTGGTACTTCGAGGCTGCCCAATTCAAAGGGGCATATTCATGGATAAGGAAGACAAATAGTGGGTGCGGCTGGAAGGGGAGTTTATACAGGGGGGAATGTTAGAGCTGTGGATCTGGGGGCGGTAAGGGGATGAGGGTGGGCAATCCCTACATCAGAGACACATTAGGGGTGTGGCATTGCCACTAGCGAGCCTTGTGGGGGGTGGGGAGAAGGTAACCATGGTTATGTCCATGTCTGCCTGTTTTCAGGAATGGAAGGGCCCTAATCCTAGGCTGTGGAAGAGATGGGCTACACATGGCCTGACACAGCTATCCCAGCTCTTCAATAGGGGAAAGGTATGGCCTTTTGAAGGCTTGAGGGACCTGTATCAATTGGAGAGACACAAATTCTATAGCTATGTGCAACTTTATCACCTACTGTCCCAGAAGGGAGGTGAGGAGGGATCTACTGCAGGAAAAGATGTGGTTCAAGGTACTGTGTGCTGGAGCAACAGGTAAGAAAGGGCTGATAATGTAACTCTATCAAGGGTTGAGCTTAGAAGGGGACTCTAAGCCTACATATATGATCCAGTGGGAAAGAGACTTGGGGGTGGAATGCAGGGAGGAAGACTGGGAGCAGATATTGCTAGGGACTGCTGAGTTGTCAGTGGCAGCCAGTCTTGTGGAGAATGGCTACAAGGTGCTGCTGCACTGGTATCTAACTTTAGAATGCCTGCACAAAGCGGGGGTACGGCCATCAGGACTCTGTTGGTGTAATTGTGGGGAAAAAGGGACTCTGTACCATATGTGGTGGAGATGTCGGGAAGTGCCAGGGCTACTGTGATAGATATGGTGGAAGATATAGTGGGTGTCCAGTTCCCCAGGTGTCCGATGGCGTTACTGTTACACCAGAGTATAGAGACAATGCCTGGGAGGTTGCAGGGTGTGGTACAGAACTGTATTGTAGCTGCACAATGTGAGATTGCGACTCACTGGGCTCAGACACATCTCCCAGGGACCGAGGGGTTCCTATGCCATCTAACAAATCTCTATACGATGCACTGTCTTACTGCTCTCAAACGTGGCAGCATAGAGAGAATGCAACACCAATGGGCGGGAGTGTGGCAGTGGTTTCGGAGGTGGAAGTGAGGGGGGACGGGTAGGGTGGTAAACAATACAAGGGGAAGGAGGAACAAGTGGTAAAGTTTGGTAACATGAAAGATTGGGGGAGAAAGATGTATATATTTGTATTTAAGATGTATGGTGTTTGTTTTTGGTTTGTACCATTTTGGTGTTTGAAATGGTTCAATATAAAATGAAGTTTAAAAAAAATTTAAAAAGAGAATTTTGGAGGGACAGAAAGTGAGAAGTGGGTAAGGTTTCTAGCTTAAATCTGAGCTTGGGTGTCACTGTGCCGGCACTGCTTACTAATGCTATTACGTCCCCTGCCTTGCAGGAGAAACGAGTTGTGATGAACTCCGGAGGACACCAGAATCTGGTGAGCTGTCTGGAGACCCTGCAGAAAGCACTAAAAGGTTGGTGGTTCCTGTTGTCATTTTTGATGCTTTTTGTCTTGAATTTACTGTTCTAGTAAAAGAAGAGGATACAAGAGACAGAGAAGCCTTGAGGGATGCATGCAAAAATATGTTGTTGCTTTCTGGGGGACTAAATCCCTGTAAACCTGAAGTGCCTTAAAAGGCTTTTTTTTCCCATTATCCGTCAGTTCCTTATCGTCCCTCCAGTCCAATCCCACACCCCTGGGTAGTCTACCTCCTTCAGCAGCTTGGAGACTGAGCCTGACATTTTTTGATGACATCAGTGCACCACCCACCAGCTCCCAGCAAGTTCAGTCTCTAAGCAGCTGGAGGATGTAGTGAGCCAGGGTACTGGACTCGCTGAAGGGACAACCTCCAATCTAACATTCCACTTATTTTTTTATTTTCTTGTGTTAGGTAATACTTGTCCATTCAATTAAAAAAAAAAAAAAAAAAAAAAGGTAGGAACAACTGGTTTTGTTTTTTCATGCTGTGTTTGAACCGTGTAAAAAATAATTAGAAAGGGATCAAACGAGAGAGAGATTCTCTTCTCCCTGCCTCTCCCTCTC
Source organism: Ichthyophis bannanicus (assembly GCA_033557465.1). Lineage (NCBI taxonomy): Eukaryota > Metazoa > Chordata > Amphibia > Gymnophiona > Ichthyophiidae > Ichthyophis > Ichthyophis bannanicus. The sequence continues at coordinate 73,396,860 of CM066045.1, read as the reverse complement.
CCCCCCGGGGCATGAAGGAGGGGGCTTCAGGGTTCCAAGTCTGGCCGAATTTCAAGAGTGGCTCCCAAACCAGTGACTGGGTGAGGAGTCCGTGACCAGTGAAAGCCTGCAGACAGCTTCCTCTATACTCTGCAGAAGTCTGAGAACAATGGCTGAGCGTGAGGTAGGAAACTGGCTGTAGTGACTCTGTTTTCAAGGAGACAGTTCAGTTCAAGCTGGTGAGTGGGGAGGGTAGTGGCTCTGTCTAAACTCCCCTGGGTGTGTTTGCAGCGTGCTGCTGTAAACCGCATGGCTGACACTGTTTGGTTTTTTTTTCTGCAGCATGGGCAAAGCGCCATTTTGAGTCGGCATTTCATTTTTTCAAAGCACGAACAGCTAAGGGGAAAGCTCATTGAATGTCGGGTGGGGCCCCCCGTGGTTTGTAGTGTTTGGGCCGGGGCCTTTTTTGATCATGTTTAAAAAACAAAACAAAACAAATTTAACGAGAGAAAAAGAATTGTGTGAGTTACTGATATCACATGGAGAATTTGAAGCAGGGGATTTCTCTCTTATCCCACTAACTTGCCATACCAGATAACTAGAAGGGGGTGGTCAGCACAGAGTGTGGACCATGCCGGCAAGGCTGCAGTGTAGGGCCTGGCGGGGTCTGTCTCCGACACGGGCATTTGCCGCGGCCGCAAGAAGGAGGCTCTGTTGATAGTACAGGATCGGCAAGATGGCAAGAAACAGATAATTGGATATACAGTTTCCTCAGGAGTAGCAGGGAGTACTTGTAGGCCCAGGAGGGGAAGAACTCAACAGTGGAGGCGGTCAGGGGCTCAGGTATCGCGCCTCCTCTGCTAGAGCCGTATGGTAGGGAATGTGCCTCTCCCAGACCTTTCAAACCTCAGGGTCTAAGTGGCGGGAGTGCCCCAGGCAGTTTTTCCCCAGAATTCGTTATGCTGATGCATAAGGCATTCTGCATGTGACAGTGAGGAATGAAGAGCCTCTTTTCGGCACAGGAGTAGGGCACAAAAAGGCCTGTGAACGCATGTGACTCAGGACTGGACATAGAAATATCCAAAAGGTATAAGCCAGCGGGAGATTGGGTGAACAGTCCGCATTGTCAGAGGAGCCAGAAGTATTGGACGCAGACCCGGAGTTGTTTATGGAAGGAGAAGAGCTAGAAGAAGGAAAGATTCTGCAGAAGGATGAATCACGAATTGTCCGCGTGTTCTGCCAGGAGGAGTTGGTGGCACTCATTGTGAAATCCTTAAAGACACTTAATATACCCATTGGACTTCCGGTGGGAGGAAGATCTGCTACTCCAGGCGGTTTTTGGAAAGCACAGAAGGTGTTCCCAGTGCACAAAGTGGTCAAGCAGATGATCCGGGATGAGTGGGATCTTCAGGAGTTCGGGTTCAGAGGAGTGAGGACATGACACATATCTACCCGCTACCGGAGCAGAAGCGGAAAATGTTTCAATCTCCAAAGGTGGATGTGGCAGTTTTGGCCGTAACTAAGAAAACAACGATCCTGGTAGAGGGCAATACTGTGCTCAAGGATGTCCAGGATAGAAAATCGGACACCTTGTTAAAGCAAGCCTTTTGATATCAATGCCCTCTCGTTACAGGGTTCCGTCTGTGGGGCCTGGATTGCCAGGACTTGCCTATGCTGGGCGCAGGGGATTTTAGAACCTGGGGAGTCCACTCTAGACCCAGCGGGGGCAGCAGCCAAACTGGAGTCGGGGGCCGCATATCTTGCAGATGCCTGCTACGATCTCATTAGAGGTCTATCCAAGAGTATGGCCTCGATGGTGGCAGCTTGCCGTTATCTCTGGTTGCGGAATTGGACTGCGAAATTGGGCAAGCTTCCATTTAAGGGGGAAACTTATCTTCGGAAAAGATTTGGAAAAATTAGTCAAAGACTTGGGAGAGTCAAAAGAAGGATGCCTCCCCGAGGATAAACAGAAGCAGGGCCACAGCATGACTCCTGCTTGGGGTCAACCGTGGGACTTCCATCTATTCAGTTCGGTTTGTTTTGCGCCTTACTAGAGAGGTCAGTTCCCCCACAAGGTCTGGGATTTTGAGGAGCAGGGTGCGGCTATTATAGCACCTTCTCACCCTCTGGGACTAAGAAATCACAGTGAATTGAGGGGGATACTGATGGAGGTGCAGCCCATGGGAGATTGGTTGTGGGATTTTTACCCTTCCTGGGCCCAGATCCCATCAGACCAATGGGCTCTAGAGGTTATCGGAAGGGCTACACGCTGGAATCTGCCAGACTGGTGGGCCTGTCTTTCGTTCAGTCCCCCTGAAAGGCGTGCAGCAAAACCACAGAAGTAAGGGACACTTTGACACAGCTTCTACAGTTAGGGGCCGTCGTTCCGGTTCCAAAGGGTTTGGTCGATACTCAATTTATTTTGTGGTGTCCAAAAAGGAGGGCTCCTTTTGACCTATTCTCGACCTCAAGCTCGTGAACTGATGTCTGTGTGGTACCCCATGTCATACCCCGCCCTCTGCCTTAGGCTTGGAGGGCTGGGGTTGCCATTATTTTTCTCTATTGAAGGTTAAATTAACTAACTTTCCTCTCATGATGCATGCTGGGAAAAGTAGTTTTCCTTCTGATAGAAAATAGTCATGAAGCCAGAGTTTTATAGGCAAAACTATAACAGTTTTTCTCCCAAAAGCAAAGGTTCAAAGTAAGTTGCATCAGGATACTTCTCCAGTATTTGTTCAAAAAGGTTCTTTATACAAGTGTGCTGGCTGAGCTTTTACATTCATTCAATCCAAATGCAGCTGCTTCTCACGTACACAGCAAAAGAACAAAAATTGGCAGCTTCCTTTACCAAAGAAAAAATCTTCTTTTCTTTAGGTTATTTATTTATTTATTTTTATTTAGCGTACATTTGTATACCGCTACTTCCAGTGATCAGTAGCGGATTAGATTACATATTGGAAACTGTCTAATCAGGACAGACAAATTTGTGGTATATACAAGGTGATGCGTAGGGTGAGCACAACACACAGTAATTAGGCAATTGGGTTACATTCAGCTTATACTATACAGTTTAGCAAAGGCTTTCAATACTGTCTGCAAAGCCCAAAGTACAATCCATAGGTTGTTCTGGCTGTAAGGAATCACTCTCCTTAGAGTCCACCTGCATTGCTTCAGGTTCTTGTGCTGCACTGCCTTGCTTTAAACTACTGGCAAATGCCTCGGGGTGTTTTCTCCCTAAAACTCCCTGTGGGTCATTTAAACACAGCTCTAGTGAATAGGGGTGAGCAGTACCTGAGCCTGAGGAAACTCCTCTCTGCAGCTGTGCGGCTATCTCTTGCCAGCTCTGGGGAAACAGTCCCTTGTCCCTTAGCTTAGGTTCTTCCCTGGAGCTCTGCCACGGTTCTCCATTCAAAGCTGGGCTCTGCAGACTTCAGCACTGTGTCTTAGGCACCCACCTCTGAACTCTGAACCTTTTCCTTCAGTGCTGGGGTTTGAAGGTTTTCCTGCTTTCTTTCTGAGCACTCCAGACCACCTTTGTGTCCTCTCCCCTTCTGCTTTGCTTGTTTCAGTTCCTTTCCTCCACGTGGCTTCCTTCCTCCAGCTACTGTTTCCTCCAACTGTACTCCGGTCTGGGCTGCCTTCCGTGCTGCTCTCTCTCGGGCTGCTCCCTCTTGGGCTGCTCTCCTTCGGTCTGCCTTCTCTCACTCTCCAGCCCTCGTTTATATCCCTGTTTTCTGATCAACCTCCCTGACTCTCTAGACAGGTGTTTGTAATCAGGTTCCAAGCTTGTTGCTACGTCGTCAGGGCTTGGGTGTGTCAGCTTAGCTTTTGAATCCCTGTGTTTGTTTTCTCCAGAGAAATGCTGGAACGTGTGCTTTGCAGGGCTGTGACCTTTCCTAAAGGTAGAATCATTCTTTTCTTCTACTTTCATGGGCTCACTAGAGTCTTCCTTATCACACCCATTTTCACATGGAAATGTTGCGGTCTGTCATAGTGGCAATGAGAAGCAGAGGGTTCTTGACATCTTTGGATCTCATGGAGGCGTATTTACCCATTCCTATCCGACCAGAGCATCAGCAGTTTCTCTGCTTCATGGTGCTGATAGAGCATTTTCAGTTTTAGGCATTGCCTTTTGGACTAGCAATGGCCCCCCCGAACTTTCACCAAAGTCACGGTGGTGGTGGTGGCAGCGGTACTCCACCAGGAGGGGGTCCTGGTGCACTTGTATCTCATGATTGGCTTATTCAAGCAAAGTCCAGCAGCGAAAGCGAACAAGCAACGGCAAGAGTGGTGAAGTCCCTACAAAGTCTCATGGGTGATCCATGTGAGCAAGAGTTGTTTGATGCTGTCCCAGGAACTCGAATACCTGGGGGCGCACTTCGACACACACAGTGGAAAAGTGTTTCTTCCAAAGCAGCGAGCGCATGGGCTATGGCAACTCATGCGACAATTCCTGCAGATGTCTGATCCGATGGCCTGACATTATGTGCAGGTGCTAGGGACCATGGCAGCAACACTCAAACTCATGTCGTGGGCAAGGGTGCACATGAAACCGTTGCAGAGTGCTGCTTCGCAGGTGGTCACACCAGAGGCATTCCTTATTGCAGCATCTGCCCTGCCTGGTGGTGACCAGGAAAGTGCTTAGGTGGTGGCTCCGCCCCGAGAATTTGGCATTAGAGATGCCCCTCAAGTCCCCGTGTTGAATCTCACTGATGATGGACGCCAGTCTATTGGGCTAGGGAGCCCACTGCGATGGACACATTGCTCAGGGGCAGTAGAACCTATAGGAAGCAGTTTGGTCCATCAACAGACTAGAAATGTGTGCAGTCATCCTGGCCCTGCAGAGGTTCTGCTCATGGCTGCAGGGGAAGGCCATCCAAGTCTTCTCGGACAATGTGACCACAGTGGCCTTCATCGATCGGCAGGGAGGCATGGGCAGCGTGGTCTTGGAAGCAGAGATCGACATGTTCCAAATCATTTTCGTCGGTGCACATTGCGGGATCAGACAGTATGATGGTGGACTACCTGAGCCGGGTTCACGTGGACCCTGGGGTGTGGATGCTCTGCTAGGAGGTCTTCTTTCAGGGGATGAAAGGATGGGGCACATAGATCATGGATCTGATGGCGACATTTGCAACAGCCAAAGTGAGCCGATTTTTCAGCAGATGAAGAGAGAGGATGTCAGAGGGCCTGGACGCCCTGGTGCAGAGGTGGCCCACAGCGGGCATCCTATATGTGTTTCCTCTGTGGGTATTCATAGGCTGCATCATACAACAGATTGAGGCCCACCGGGGATTGGTCATTCTTATTGCCCCAGACTGGCCGAGACGCCCATGATATGCAGACCTAATGTGGCTGAAGGCGGACCGGCCTTCGCGTCTGACAGTCCATGTAGGCCTCTTGACCCAGGGACCAGTGTGAATGCCTCAGGTGGATTGGTTCTCGCTTACAGCTTGGCTCTTGAAAGGCTCGGTTGAGGAGGCATGGCTATTCAGGACCAGTGATCGCAACGTTACTGAAGGCCCAGAAAAGTCCACTTCTGTCTTATATCCAGGTCTGGCGCATCTTTGAGACGTGGTGCGGAGACGGGCATTGTCGGACATTTATAGGCTAACACATCTGGTACTGTAGCTTTCTGCAAGCAGGCTATGAGAAGGACTTGGTCTCTAGTTCCTTAAGGATGCAAGTGGCAGCCATTTCTTATTATTGTGGCAGGATTCAGGAGGTAGTGTTAGGAACTCACCCGGACGTGTTACAGTTCCTCAAAGTGGTGAAGCAGATCCCGTCCACTGCTGCAGTCAGTTGTTCCCCCATGGGATCTCAATTTGGTGTTGGCAGCTCTGTCAAGGGAGCCTTTGAGTGTCTCTTCACTGAAGGATTTGACTCGTAAGACACTGCTTCTGGTGGCGATTTGCTCGGCCCAGAGAATTTTGGAACTCCAAGCTCCCCCTCTCATGCAGGGAGCCCTTCCTCTCTATGTCAAAGGAGAAGGTGGTTCTCCAGCCGGTGCCTTCCTTTTTTGCCCAAAGTAACCTCGATTTTTCACTTAAATCAGTCTGTTCCACTTCCAGCGCTATCGAGCATGCTGGGGGGAGATGCAGAGCCGCAGTTGCATCTCTTATATGTACAGATAGTATTGTGGCGTTATTTAAAGAGAACCGCTCCGTTTCATAAATCGGATCATTATCATTTGTTTGTACTGTTTGCGGGTCCGTGCAAAAAGGAGGCAGCGGCTAAGGCCTCCATTTCCAGGTGGATTAGAGAAGCTATTGCATCTGCTTATGTGTTGAAGGGAAAGTTGGTGCCATTGGGGTTGTGGGCTCATTTGACCAGAGCTCAGGCGACCTCATGGGTGGAGTATAGTATGGTACCACCAGCCGATATTTGTAGGGCAGCCACGTGGTCCTCCCTGCACACTTTTGTAAAACATTATCGTTTGATATCCCCTGCTGCCTGAACATCTAGATTCAGGGCAGCAGTATTTCAGGCTGGAATTGCGGGTCCCTCCTGTAGATAGAACTGCTCTGTTACATCCCAGAGGTGCGGGACTAGATTAGCGGGGACGATAAAGTTAAATTAGACCTTACCTGCTAATTGGCGTTCCTTGAGTAAATCCAGTCCAGTCCTCGAACCCTCACTGATTAGTATTCGGCTATGCAACCCCTGGGCCTGAAGAAAGTTTACTGTCACTTTTATGGTCAGGGGCCTTACTAGAGAACTGACGGTGGTTGAAGTGGTTATGTCCTGATAGGAGGGCTGTCTGTCTTTTTGTGTTTGCCTTATGCTCTAAGAATTTAGTTTGCCTGGTTTGGGGCAGATTTATTTATCTGTTCTTGGGGCTTTTTCAACTATGCAAGGGGGGAGGGTCCAAAGTTAAATAGAATTTGTTTATAAAGTTTGGCTACTTATTTGTTCCTGTGAGTCTGCTTTGTTAATAGGTTACTGGGGGGCTGGTGGGTGGTTCCAGCTGCCTAAGCACACTGATGTCATCAAAAGATGACAGGCTCAGTCTCCAAGCTGCTGGAGGAGGTTGACTACCCAGAGGTGCAGTACTGCACTGGAGTTACTCAAGGAATGCCAATTGGCAGATAAGCTCTAATTTAACTTTCTTGTTGGAATGAAACACGGCTTGTTCAGGAGTTGGAATATCACTCTGTATCTTCAGGACTGCAGTATTTTCTCCACCCCCAGGTTATCCTGCTAATAAGGCACATGAATATCACTGTAATTATAAAATAGGTTTTACTTTGTGGGTGTTTGCAACAAAACTGAGACCAGCAAGTTCTCAAAAACAGTATATCGTATGGGGAGACTTATTCAGGGTTTTCCAACCTTTTCTTGCTGACCCCATAAATAGTTAAGTGTTCAGGATATCTCCAATGAATATGCTTGAGATAAGCTTGTATTAACTAGGTTTCCAGTGCATGCAGATTTGTCATTTATGTTCATTATAAGGTCACTAAGGTAAGTTTGAGAAGCATTGCTCTTCTGGCTACTCCAAGAAATGCAAGAGAAGTCTGAGGTGGATTTTAGGGTTTCCACAAAATCTCTCCATGTTAGGGTTAAAAAGGAAACAAATAATCCAATCTGAGGATTATAATTGTATACCCAGTGGTGAAATGGCTTTAAAGGTTAGAGCAGTGGATTGAGAACTAGAGAAGACAGGTTTCTAATTCTTCTGCTGATGCTGCTTGTGGCTTTGAGCATGTCTCTTTACCCTCCTTTGCCTGTGGTACAAACTTGATGGGCAGTATTAAGCAGCTGTCTGGATAAGGTTATCTGGTTATATCTGAAATAGTTTTGCCATCAAATATAACCAAAGTTATCTGGATAATTTGAGGCCTGCTATTTGTGTGTCCCAGTTTAACCATTAAAGATAAATTGGAAAGCACTGGATATCTTTGCAATCTGGCTCGCCTGAATGCCTCAAGTGCTGCCTTGCCTTAATCAGATAAATTGTCTGGCCAATAAGTTGGCTGTCCAAAATGTTTGCATTCAGCAGGAAGGGGTGTTCAAAATTCAAGATTATCTAGATTACTCATCCAGACAAATCTTTTCAATATTGGTCTTTTAGGTTGTAAGCCTTCTGGGGCAGGGAAATACCTACTGTGCTAGAACATCACTTATCTTGAATAACTAAATCTGGACCTTGCTATTTTAGCTCTAATTGCTGGATTATTTGTGTTTCCCAACTCATCCTGCTAGATCAGTCCAAACTAGTGGATAAAGGAGACAGAAAACATCAAAATATATTAGTGACTTCATCACTGACACTTTTATTCTTTGGGAACAAGCAGGAAGTCAGCTCTCACATATGGGTACCGATGGAGCCCACACGGTAACCTCTCCCCAACTTTCAAAGAGAGCCTTTGGGAGATGCACCACGCATGCATGGTCCCCTTCCCGCCTAAGGGTGCCATATTGCCTCGGTCTCCTTTTTCCACGGAGCCCATCGGATGTGTGTTCCCCCTTGGAAAAAGTTGGTTAAATTTTTTTATTTCTATGGTTGCATACCAGTCCCTTCTTGCCCCCAAGTCCACTTGCCTTGGTGCTGCATTCTTGGGTTCTTTTTCATTTCTTTTTTCTTCTGTTTTTCCCAGAGCCGGTTCGTGCTTTTTTTCCTGGCCGAGCCAAGTGAGTTTGACCTCGCGGGGGCCGTCTTCTCCGCCATGGCCCCGGTAAGTGGCTTCAAACCCTGTGACCGCTGCGCACATGTCGCGCACGGACCCACACGACTGCTGCCTTTGATGTCTTGGGACGGACTACGATCCCTTGGTCTGCAGTCTCCGCAAGCAGATGACTCCCAAGGCCCTCGAGCCATCAACAGCAGCGTGAGTCCATCTTCCAGAAGACCAACTCAGCCCCGGAGTCGTCTGCGAGATCACACTCCAAGACCCCTTCTGGGATCTTGGACCCTCGTGGAGACAGGGCCGCCGTGGAACCTCGAGCGAGGACTGCTCCAGGAAGAGCCAGAAGCCCTCGAAGACCTCATCAGGCGACGAATAAAGTAAAGTGAGGAAGTCCCACGGGCCCTGGATGCGCAGTCCCCAACACAAAGCCAAGGGTGACGGCCAAGATGGGTCAACTTGGTATGCCTGACAGGAGCCATCCTCGTTGAGAACTCCCCCTCGATGGCGCTGGTGCCAGGCCAGAAGGCTGCAGAGCCATTTGGTCTTGAGGCCAGGATGGTGGCCTTGGAGTGCAGTTTGTCTGCCTTCATAGCCTAGTAGATGGACTTCCTGGAGGTCGAGCCAATCCTCGAGCGCCATCAGCCTCAAGACACACCCATGCATCGGTCCCAGTCCTGATCTTTGGTCCCCAGTCCTGATCTTTGGGCTGCAGTCTTCCCTGCTCAGTGCCCTTTGTTCTGAGCATAGGGCTACCGGGGCACTGGGGACATCGACCTGGATAGCCCTCGACGACTCCAGTGACCCAGAGTTGGACTGGGAGATTGAGGACAATGAGTCCCTGGACACCCGCTGCCACCGGGATGTGCCCTCAGACCCATCTCCCCTGGAGACATGGTGTCGGTCCCCACCAGAGGACATGGCCTTCCTTGACTTTGTGAGGGGATATGGCGAAGGCCCTTGCTTTCACCACCAAGTCTGAGGAGGACCCTTGCATGGAGGATCTCAAGATCTTCTAGTACAAGGCTACCCTAAAGGAGGCATGCATGGTGCCTGTTCCCCCCCCCCCCCCAACCTGGAATGACTGCTCCTCCGCATGTGGGAAACCCCCGTCTCTGTGCCCGTAGTAAGCAGGCATCTGGACTCGATGAGCCAGGTCCACTTGAGCCCTGGCTTCCAAAAAGTCCAACTGTCTCATAACTCCATGGTAGTGGAGTCGGCTGTGCGTCGGCTCAAGAGCCAGAAGAGACACTCCTTGGTGCCCCCAGGGAGGGAGACCCACACCATGGACGCCATAGGCAGGAAATGCTTCCAGGGTTCAATGCTTGTCAGCCATATCCAAGCCTACCATCTGTACATGGGCATACACTTGTGAGACCTGGCGAAGGAACTCACCGGGTTCTCTTTTGATCTCTCAGAGGAACCTCTCTAGTGGTCCAGATCCTGGCCTCCACAGTCAGAGAGTGCTCCAAGTTTATCACTCGAGCAACCTATGACTGCTTCGAGTCGGCAGCTAGATTAGCTGTGGCAGACATTAGTGCCTGCCACTATGCCTGGCTACAGTCTTCCGACTGGGAGCAATGGGTACAGGACAAGTTGGTTGATGTCCCTGCTGGGGGTGGGGTGGGGGGGATCTCTTCGGCAAAGCCATAACAGATAAGGCTTCTGAGCTGGAGTCCTGAGTTCCTGACAAGGGAGAGGCTCGCCAAGAAGACTGCTGATCTTTCCCGGAGGAAGGCTTCGGGCAGAAAGTCCTCATTCCTGAAGGAGAGGAAGGCTTACAGGAACTACCCCCAGTACCCGGCCTCCCCAGCTCCCCAACAGGGCCAGCGGGCCAAGGGACAGAGGCATCGTCCACATAAGCCTAAGACCCCCAAGCCCCAGCCTGCGACCCTGGTGCAACCTGAAGGGGGCTTTTGACTCCTTGGGCATAGCCTCTCTTCGCCCAGGAGGCACAGCCCCGCTGCACATGGGGGGACGTCTGGTGCTCTATGCCCACAGGCGGCCCTCTATTACCACTGACGTGTCGGCCCTCTGGGAAGTGAGGGAGGATTACCTCCTCCACCTCCATCAGATGCCTTCTGCAATCTTTTCGGGAGAGCCACCCAGGATTCCCTTCACCGAGACCTACTCCTTCGGGAACTCACATGCCTCATTGCAGACCAGGCAATGGAACCTGTCCCCACCCGCACAGGGTTCTACTCCATAGAAACATAGGCCATGTGGTCTTTTTCTGCTGTCATGTTTCTATCTAGTCTGCCCTTCCATATCAACTTTAATAGTCCCCTTTCTACCTTTAGAGATCCTCTGTGTTTGTCCTATGCTTTTTTGAATTCAGCTACTGTCCTCGTGTCCACCACCTCTACTGGGAGACTATTCCACGCATCTACCACTTTGTCCATAAATAAATTATTTTTGCATATTACTTCTGAGTCTATCCCCTTTCATTCTCATCCTATATCTCCTCATAGCAGAGCTTGCCTTCAATTAAAAGAGATTCTCCTGTGCATTTATGCCACGGAGGTGTTTAAATGTTTCTCTCATATCGCCCCTATCCCGCCTTTCCTCCAAAGTTATACATATTAAGATCTTTGTCTGTCCTCATATGCTACATAACAAAGACTGCTAACCATTTTAGTAGCCACCCTCTGTGCCAATTCCAACTTGCTTATATTCTTTGGAAGGTGCATTCTCCAGAATTGCACACAATACTCCAAATGAGATTGCACCAGAGACTTATACGCCCACTACTTCCTGGTGCCAAAAAGGACAGGAGGGTTCCATCTAATCCTAAACATGCGGGGTCTTAGCAGGTTCCTGGTGACGGAGAAATTCAAGATGGAACACTGCTGCCATACCTCCAGCAGAGAGACTGGCTATGCTCCTTGGACCTAAAGGATGCGTACATGCACATCTTCATCCACCACCTTCACAGGCAGTACCTTTTGCTTCATGGTGGGAGGAGAACACTCGGTACAGGGTGCTACCCTTTGGGCTGGCCTCCACCCTATGGGTATTCACCAAGTGCTGCCCACCTCAGACTCCAAGGGATCTTTGTCTTCCCCTTTCTGGACGACTGGCTCATACAGGGCAACACTGCCACCGAGGCATGTCTGGCAGCGGCCCACACCATCCTTGTCCTGGAGAACTTGGGGTTCGTCATCAGCTACTCAAAGTCTCATCTCTAACCGACTCACTCTGGAGTTTATAGGAGCGCAACTGGACAGTGTCCAGGCCAAGGCCTTCCTCATCTGGGACAGGGCATTGCGCCTCCAGCCACTCGAGACAAACACACTGCACTGCCACTCAGCATCTACCCCCCTTCAAAGTCATCTGCCTTGATTGCCTCCAGCTGCACGGGACATTTGGGGGGGAGGGGCTCTGTGTCCTTGCTGCTCGCGGTGACTGTTTTTTCTCCAGTACCCTTCTGAGCGTTTTCCTGGCAATCACAGCAGCTGTGGCCTGCTCCACATAGGGTGCCTGCTGCTGCATCTGGCAGCCCATCTGATCCCACGGGCCTCCTGCCAATCCTGCTGCCAGTCTTAGGTGCCTGCCGCTGAACCTTCTAGTTGCACTGCTGTCACTCTGTCTTGTTCTAGTGCCAGCAGCCATGCTTTGCTTGGGCCTTTTTCACACTATTTTCCTGTGCAGCGGCAGGCTATGGAAATCTTCTATTTAACATCATTGTGAGTTTCCCACCATTTTCGACTTGTTAGGGCAGCATATTTTGGGGGTTTTCTTCATGCCCTCTTCTTAGGCTCATTGCTTGTGTTGCGGGCATAAGAGCAGGTTTTTGGCGGATCACCTATGTGCAGCCGATCCTGGGGAAACTTTGGGAGTGGTTCCTGCTTCTCCTACCTCTTCTTCCTTAATGGACAGGCCTGCTTCTCCGGGGGCTGAGGTACACCCTCCTCCTTTGGCAAACACTGCAGGGAGATCTCTGCTGTCACACCTGGTAGAGTCCTTGCCGCCTCCTGTTTTTCTCCCTGAATTTCCTACCGGGGTCAGTTGTACTGTTCCATCAGTCTCTGACCCTGCAGCGGCAGACTTAATGGCTCTTTTCAGCAAGCTTGGGACCTGTGACGAGCAGGATCTGGTGGCCAATAGCTGCCTCCACACGAGTGTCATCGTCATCCTCCTCCTATAGTCTTGTCCAGGTCCAGTAAACTCTTTTGCCCAGAGGGGGAAGCATCCAGAGAAGGACGCAGTTACAAGGACGTTGCTTGGGCATTGGAGGATTTGGGACTCCCAGGTCAGGGAGGAGGCGGATCGCTATTCCTTGGATGTTAACACAGGACGTTTCTCCAGCCATGAGGATGGTTTGGTGTCTCCACCTGAAGATTAAGGAGGATTCTCAAAACGTACACTTGAGGAAGAATGAGCTGCCAGCATTGATCTCTGATTGTGGAAGCTTTACACGTTAGATACACAGGGGGTTGATCCGAATAATTCACAAGCTGATTCTATCCTTGTGGGATTAGTTGGCCTTCAAAAGCATTTTCTTTCCCTCTGCAGCTTCAGCAGATTGTCTCGGTGGAGTGGGATGTGCCGGATGCAGCTTTTCAGACGTGCCAGGCGCCTAGGGAAGTTCTATGCCTGGAATCCAGTTGATTTGGATAAGTGGCTACGTTTTCCGAAGGTAGATGCCTTAGTGACAGATGTGACCAAGCGAACAACTATCTCTGTGGAGGGAGGAGCAGCCCACCAAGATCAACAGGACAGGAAGGTTGTCCTGAAGATGGCCTTCTCTTCTTCTTTGACCCTGCAGGCTTCTGCCTGTGGTGGGATGGCAACATAAGCATTCTTGTGGTGGATCCAGCTTTTGCCAAAGGATATGATTGCCACCCGTTTTGGAGTTGGTAGCGGCCTTTCTAGTGGATGCCCTCTATGATCTCCTGAGTTTGGGGTCACACGGTGTCTCTGGCTTCAGCACTGGTTGGCTGACACCGCCTCTAAAGCCTGCTTGGCTAGGCTGCCCATCAAAGGTAGGCTCCTCTTTGGGGAGGACCTTGAGATGTTAAAGGATATGGGAGAGGTCAAGTCTCAGCATATCCGCGAGGATAAGCCCAAGGGAGATCCTGGATGCTCTTTTTCTTAAGGTCCTCCTTCCTCCTGATCACATTTTTGGGAGTCCTGCAGTTTAGACCGGTGAAGCCCTCGTCTTCTTTTCTTAAGTCAGGTTCAAAGTCTCAGTCATTTCAAGGAGTACATAGTTAACGAGACAACTATTTCTCCTCTACTTTCAAGCCCTCCAGATCCTCCCACTGACCAGGGCTGGGATCCATTCTGTGGTGCCACCTGTGGGTGATCGCCTTCGCCTTTTTTTTTTTTTTTTTACCACAAATGGTCCCGGATACAGTCCGACCACTGGGTTCTCAACATTATTCGTCGTGGATATGTTTTGGAATGTGCAAAGCCTATCAGGGACACCTTTGTAATTTCCTCTTGCAGGTCCTCCATCAAGAAGGCAGCGATCTGGGCTACTCTACAGTGCCTTCTGTGTCTCTGAGCTATTTGTCCTGTACCACTAGCAGAGAAAGGCAGGGGGCACTACTCCTTCTATTTCGTGGTGCTCTGAAAGGACTGGACCTTTCACCTAGTTTTCAATTTCAAAGAGGTCAATCGGTTTTTGAGGGTCGCCCAGTTTTGCATGAAAATGCTGAAATCTGTTATTCAAGTGGTTCAGAAGGGCAAATTTCTGGCTTATTTATTTATTTATTTTTATTTATTTATTACAGTTTCTTATATACCGCGCTATTCGGTATCAGCGCGGTTTACATCATAACATAACTACCATAACGACAAGTTGTCAGGTTTTACATCGAACAGGGATACAAACTTGGATAACAGGGTAAACTATGTACATAAGCTTCTCTGGGTTTGGCCGAGGCATACTTCCATATTCCCATCAGGGAGCATCAGCAACGCTTTCTCTGTTTTGCCGTTTTGGGCAATTATCAGTTCTGTGTTCTGCCTTTTGGTTTGGCCACAGCTCCATACACCTTTTCCAAAGTCATGGTGGTTATGGTGGCCTCTTTCCATCGAGAGGGCATTGGGATACACCCCAGTCTGGATGATTGGCTGATTTGGTTGAAGTCCCACCCTGAGGTGGTGCAGGCAGTGGCATGGGTGGTTCAGTTGTTGGAAAGCCTCGGCTGGATGGTCAATCACAGTAAGAGCTGTTTGTGCCCCTCTCAGGCCCGCTTGATACTCGGGGAAGTTTTTCCTAACCAAGAAGAGATGCCAGAGGTTTTGCCATCAACTCCAGGCTTTTCAGGCATGGTCTGTTCCCAGTGCTTGGGATTACCTGCCTCTTCTCGGAGCCATGGCGGTGGCATTAGAGTTGGTACCCTGGGCTCATGTGCAGATGAGACCTCTTCAAAGAGTGCTGCCTGGACCATTGGTCCCTGAGCTCCCAGGATTACAGTGTTCACCTCTTCCAACTGGAGTGTCCACAGCCTCCATTGATTGTCATGCCCCATCAGTTTGCTTCTGGATATGCTTCTGGAGGTCTAGGACTGGGTGATTGTCAGCACCAGTGCCATCCTGAAGGGCTGGGGTGCCCATTGTTTGGGGCAGACAGTTCAGGGGAACTGGTCCCCAGAGGAGACCACTTGGTCTGTCAATTGCATCGAAGCGAGAGCAGTATGCTTGTCACTGTACAGCTTCATATCAATCCTCCTTAGCCAGGCGGTGAGAGTATTGTCCGACAATGCCACAGCAGTTGCTTATTTCAACTGGCAGAGAGGAACTAAGTGCTCAGGAGTAGCCAGGGAGATGAGCATTCTGTTTCCATGAGGAGAGAAGCATTTACAGTCTCTCTTTGCTCAGCATGTTGCCGGGGAGGAAATATGCAGGCCGATTTTTCTCAGTCACCATGTTTGTCCAAGCGAATGGGAGTTAGCTCCCTGGGCCTTCTGATGAATAGTTCACCATTGGGGTCTACTGGAATTGGATCTGATAGCTATGCTGTCCAATACCAAGGTGACTTGAGTTCTTCAGCTGTTAGTGGGAGCACGCATCCCAGAGGCTGGGCATGTTAGTCCAGCCCTGGCCCCTCGTGCAGCTCTTTGTGTTTCCGCTTTGGGCGATGATTGCTCAACTTCTGCGTTGTATCAAGACACATCATGGGGCAGTCATCTTGGTAGCCTTAGTATGTGGACCTGATCCGGCTCACAGTGGCAGTACCTCTGAGCCTCGGCTCTCACAGGGGCTTGCTGAGGCAGGGGCCAAGCCTGATGGATGACCTGGCTCCTTTTTTGCTTATGGCTTGGCTCTTGAAAGGAGCTAATTAGTACAAAGTGCTGTTTGGTGCTGGTGGTTGCTACCTTACCAAAGCCAGATGGGAGTCAACTTTCCTGGCATATGTCTGCGTTTGGCCATGGGCAGATTGCACAACAGGGTCAGGGTCACCTGCCAACTAGCGGACTTCCTCAACTGGTGGCTGTCCCTATGCCACCTCCAAGCAGGGATGCCATTCCAGACGCCTGCATCACAGGGGGATCCTGACCACAGATGCCTCCCTCTTGAGTTGGGGAGCACACTGTGGAGATCTCTGCACTCAAGGCAGCTGGTTGCAGGAGTTCTCACTTACAGATCAACCTCCTGGAACTCGGATCCATCTTCCTGGCCTTGTGAGCATTCTGACACCTGTGCAACCGTCCTGTGCTGATCCAAACAGACAACCAGGTTGCCATGTTTTATGTGGACAAGCAGGGGAGCACAAGTTTGTACTCCCTCTGCCAGGAAGTGGTGGCTCTCCTCTCCTTTGCAGTATGCCACGCAATGCTTCTACGAGCAGTACACCTCCCAAGTCAAACTCAGCAGTGTCCTCCACCCACACGAATGGCGTCCGAACCCCAAGGTGGTGCAAAGACTCTTCCGCACGTCATGGACCTTTTCGCTTCACCGGACAACACGCAGCTACCCTGCTTCTGCTCACGCCAGCTACACCCGGGGAGGGTGGCAGCGGATGCCTTAGAACATAAGAACATAAGATATGCCATACTGGGTCAGACCAAGGTCCATCAAGCCCAGTATTCTGTTTCCAACAGTGGCCAATCTAGGTCATATGTACCTAGCAGTTTCCCCAAGGGAAACAGGTTCCACAATGCTTGTATTGGTTCAAGCATTGATATCCTGGGTCCCTTCTTAATAATGGTTTATGGACCTTTCCTCCAGAAACTTGTCCAAACCTTTTTTAAACCCAGCTACACTAACAGCCTTTACTACATCCTCCGGTAACAAATTCCAGAGTTTGATTGATTACACGTTGAGTGAAAAAATATTTTCTTTTATTAGTCTTAAATAGTTTACCCTGTAGCTTCATTGCATGTCCCCTAGTTTTTCTATATTCTGATAAGGTAAACAATCGATCTACGTTTACCTGTTCCACTCCGTTCATTAATTTATAGACTTCTATCATATCTCCCCTCAGCCATCTCTTTTCCAGGTTAAAGAGCCCTAACCTTTTTAGCCTTTCTTCATAGGAGTATCCTTCCATCCCCTTTACCATTTTGGTGGCTCTTCTCTGAACCTTTTCTAAAATCGCTATATCCTTTTTAAGATACGGCGACCAGAATTGCACACAATATTCAAGGTGCGGTCTCACCATGGAACGATATAGAGGCATTATAATATCTTTTGTTTTATTTTCCATTCCTTTCCTTATCATACCTAGCATTCTATTTGCTCTCTTGGCCACCGCTGCACACTGGGCCGAGGGTTTTAACATGTTATCCACAATGACGCCTAAATCTTTTTCCTCGGTGGTGGTTCCTAATGTGGAACCTTGCATGGTGTAACCATAGTTTAGGTTTTTCTTCCCTAGGTGCATAACTTTGCCCTTGTCCGCATTAAATTTCATCTGCCATTTTGATGCCCAGTCTTCCAATTTATCAAGATCCTCTTGCAATTTTCCACAATCCTCTTTGGTTTTAACAACTTTAAATAGTTTTGTGTCATCTGCAAATTTGATAACCTCACTCGTTGTTCCACTTTCCAGGTCATTTATGAATATGTCAAAAAGCAGCAGACCCAGCACAGATCCATGGGGTACACCACTATTCACCTTTCTCCATTGGGAAAATTGGCCATTTAGCCCTACCCTCTGCTTTCTATCTTTTAACCAGTTCCTGATCCTCAATAGTACACTGCCTCCTATCCCATGACTCTTTAGTTTTGCCAAAAGTCTCTGATGAGGGACCTTGTCAAAGGCTTTCTGAAAGTCCAGATACACAATATCAACCGACTCACCTTTGTCCACCTGATTATTCACTCCTTCCTGATGCCTTCCTGATCCCATGGTCCAAGGATCACCTCTATGCCTTCCCACTGACACAGCTGGTGGCCAAGACCCTCTTCATGGTCCAGAGTAAGCAGGCATCAGTAATTCTGAGCCCCCAGATGGATCTGAAAACAAAGGCCATATGGTCTTTTTCTGCTATCATGTTTCTGTCTAGTCTGCACTTCTGTATCAACTGTTATAGTCTCCTTTTTTCCTTTAGAGATCTTCTGTGTTTGTCCCATTCATTCTTGAATTCAGATACCAAATCTACCACTTTTTCCGTAAAGAAATATTTCCATACATTACTCCTGAGTCTATCCCCTTTCACCCTCATCCTATGCCACTTTGTTGCAGAGCTTGCTTTCAGTCAAAAGAGGTTCTCTTGTGCATTTATGCCATGGAGGTATTTAAACGTCTCTATCGTATTTCCTCTATCCCGCTTTTCCTCTAACTTATAAGTATTAAGATCTTTAAGTCTCTCCCCTTATGCTTTATATTGAAGATCACTAACTATTTTAGTAGCCGCTCTCTGCAATGACTCCATCCTGTTTATATCCTTTTGAAGGTGTGGTCTTCAGAACTGCACTGAATACTCCAAATGAGGTCACATCAGAGGCTTATACAGAGGCACTATCGCCTCCTTTTTTTGTGCTGGCCATTCCTCCTCTTATGCACCCAAGCATCCTTCTGGCTTTCACCATCACCTTTTCTATCTTTAAGATTGTCAGAAACGATCACATCCAGTCCCACTCTTTTGTGGATGGAAGTACTTCACTCCCTACATTGTACTGTAACCTTGGATTTTTGCAGTCCAAATGCATGAGCTTGCATTTTTTAGCATTAATTCTCAGCTGCCAATTCTTGACCATTCTTTAAGCTCAGCTAGATCCCTCCTCATGTTATCTACTCCTTCCTGGGTGTCTACTCTGTTTCAGATTTAAGGATCACCTGCATAAAAGCAAACCTTACCAGACATCCCTTCTGCAATATCACTAACAAAGATGTTCAAAAGAATCGGACAAAGGACAGATCCCAGCGGTACATCCTTCTCCATTTACCAGTATCCTTTGTCGCCTCCCACTCAACCAATTTCTAACCCAATCACTTTAGGGTCCATCCCTAGGGTGCCTCAATTTATAAGTCGCCTATGTGGGATAGTGTCAAGGGCTTTACTGAAATCTAAGTACGCCACATCTAGGGCTCTCGCTCTGTCCAACTCTCTGGTCACCCAGTCAAAGAAATCAATCGGATTTGTCTGACAAGACCTACCTCTAGTAAACCAATGCTGCACTCCTTAAAATATCCCCTTTTCTGTTTTGACCATTGTTTTTCTACATCCGCTAGCTGTTCCAATCCTGCTAACGATTCCTTGAGGTATTATCCCATCTTGAATGGGTTTTATCAGTCCTAGTCCTAATATTGGTGATAACTGGACACCCAACAGGAAACTAGAAGTAGGAGAGAACATGAAAAACCTACTAGCAGCACCAATGGAGTCAAGAAAAACTAACCTATCAACCACAAACAGAGCCTTCTCCTTGTACGCACTGACCCTCTGGAACTCTATACCTAACCACCTAAGAGAGAGAAGATTTTTCCGCATTCAGGAAAAAAACTCAAAACTGCACTGTTCTCTGAAGCATACCAAGCAATAATTGACAAGCAAGACTCAACAACCCAGAACGGTAACTCAATCATCAAGTAATGTAACCCTCAACAATAAAAGGATATAGCATTATTAGAAAAGGTGCAGAGCGAGGTGAAATTGCTAGGGCATGGAAGCAGGCCCAGCTACCAGGCTTGGAACAGTGGAAGAGCCGGCTACGGCAAATTGCTCTGATGGAGCAGCTGACAGCCTTGCGGCGCCAGTAACATGAGAAATTTAAAGATTTGTGGCTACCTATGCTGGAATTCCTTAAATGTTGATATGCCTCCGAGGGGGGGGGGAAGGGATGATAAACAGAAAGTTGGTCTTGTGTATCGTTGAAATGCTTGTTGAGTATGTTGGCACCAACTTTGAATAAAAATAAATTTCCAAAAAAGAAAAAGTGCAGAGAAGAGTCACCAAAATGGTAAAGGGGATGGAAGGATACTCCTATGAAGAGAGGCTAAGAAGGTTGGGGCTTTTCAACCTGGAAAAGAGACGGCTGAGGGGAGATATGATAGAAGTCTATAAATTAATGAATGGAGTGGAACGGTTAAACGTAAATCGATTGTTTACGTCATCAGAATATAAAGAGACTAGGGGACATGCAATGAAGCTACAGGGTAACCTATTTAAGACTAATAAAAGAAAATAGTTTTTCATTCAACGTGTAATCAAACTCTGGAATTTGTTACTGGAGGATGTAGTAAAAGCTGCTAGTGTAGCTGGGTTTAAAAAAGGTTTGTACAAGTTCCTGGAGGAAAAGTCCATAAACCATTATTAAAAGGGACCCGGATATCACTGCTTGACCCAATACAAGCATTGAGGAACCTGTGTCTTTTGGGGAGACTGCTAGACCTAGATTGACCACTGGGCTTGATGGACCTTGGTCTGACCCAGTATGGCATATCTTATGTTCTTATGTTCTTAACAATGCACCCTCCATAAACTTTACCCTTGAATGTAAATAGTTGGCCGTACTAAACTTGTAAATATGTTCCATGTTCTATGTAAACTGCTCAGTGCAGTAAGAGTTAAGTTATCTGTAAACTGCCTTGATTATGTGATAAAGCGGTATATAAAATCTGTAAATATAGAGGAAGATCATCTTATTTTATTTATTTTTAACATCAGAAACATTTTTCCCATTGGTAAGTACCAAGACCAGTATGGCCCTTTCACGCATGGGTGCTGTTACCAGTTGCTGGAATAGTTCTCCTGTAGAGAATCTAGGATCTCCTTACTTCTAGATGACACTACAGCAGGGATGTGCCAATCAAATATCCGGCATACTGAAATCACCTTTCATGGCAATACTGTGTATGTCTTCTATTAAATCTCGTCCACTTCTTCTCCCTGTGAAGGAGATCTGTATAATGTATTTCCCATTCCATCTTTCTAGTTTAGCCTACAGTGCATCCTTGCTCCCTTTTAAGCCCTGTAATTCTATAACTTTAATATTATTTCTTACATATAGTGCCGCCACTCCTCCCCTTCTTCCTCCCCTGTCCTTCCTGAATAACATATAGCCCGTTATAATTACATTCAAGTGCTAGTTGTCCAGGAAACAATGTCTGTCGCCACCACTAATTTCAAATCATCCTCTTCCATTAAAGCCTCAACATCTGGGATGTTATTTCCCATATTACAGGCATTTATGCACACTGCTTTCCAGATGTTGCCCCTTTTACCCATTTCTACAGAGGTATTTAATAATTTGCTTACCCGAGGACTTTCACTTACTGGGGACATTCACCTATACCCAACAAATATATCAGCTACATAATCCCACCCACCTCCCCTTATAATTGAAGATTTTTTATCATAAGTTTTAGATTAGACTGAGGGGTGGGATCATCAATCGCTCAGGTGGGAGCACTCGCACTCGCACTCGCACATGCCCAAAGAGTTTTCCAGACTCTTCTGGGCTCTGGGGGGCAAGTCCAAGTTTGGAAAGGGAAACACATGCTGCAACCTGGAGGCCGCCCAGCTGTATGGCTGATCATATCGGGAATGAACAAATCATAAACCATGCAGCAATACCACTGAATATTGCACCAACTGCGACCTCACAGCCTCAACCCCCAGACCATTGACTAGTCCACAAAGAACATTCAAATCCTCCGCTAACACACAATGGAAACTACTCACTCCCACACCCCAGCACTCCTAAATCCTTTTACTTCATCTTCACTGTGACTCAGCCATTCATTCCAACATAACTGAAATATTGTATATAAGTTAAGCTAAGCTGCCTTAGCCACCTTTGGCACCTTTTCTTTACCTATTGTTACTACTATCCCAGTTCTTGTTATTGTTACATGTAACTCACGATTCTTCCTGCACATCATGTTTTGACTGCACTGATTTCATTATAAACCATCTTGACTGGTAGAAAGACGGTGTAGAAAAAGATGTTAAATATCCGGCTTGTCCATGGAGAATGTATACACATAGTTATGCAGTTGTGGTCAACATTATTGGTATCCTTGCAATTCAACCCCTTAATGTCCAATTTTATTTTTTAGTGCCTTCAAGTCAGTTCAGATTTCTGGCAACCCATCTGCCTCTGGGATTTTTTGGCAATGTTATCACCAGAAATAGATTGCCAGGCTTTTTCTTTCAAGGTAATGGAGAGTAAAGTGACTTGTCCAAGATCACAAGACGTGCCAGTGGGAATCAAGCCCTTGATCTTCTGGGTACTAGGTAGTTGCTCTAACCACTAGGCTGCTAAACCACTCCCAATGTCCAGTATCTTAAAAAAAAAACAAAAAAAAAACACAAATTAAATGGCTTTGGACTACATATTCACACACATATGATACATAAAAGAATCAAATAAATAAGACCAATTGAAAGAGGAAATAGTGGGAAATAGTATAAAAACTGAGACATTGCTAGGACATGATTATTATATACTCTCACAAACTCCCTCATATATCTTAAAAAGAAGGCTTACAATTTGTTTAGCACTTCAACTTTAGTCATGCAGCTTTGAAATAAACCACAAACAGAAAAACCATCAGAGCATTGCTAAGGATTCAACAAACAGGTCATACCTGCATATCTTTAAATCCCAGCTGTATCATTCATCGGTCTCATCTGAATGTGTAACAAAACCACAATTATTCTTCACAACAGTTTCACCACAAAATATCTGACACGATATCACTTTTCAGAAATGGAATTCTATTCTAAATAAGGGGGATTTGGATTTGATGTTATTGATTGAGACTACTATGGAACGTAATAAGGAATTACAAGAACAAATCACAGTTTGGATGGAGAAGATGTTGAAATCATTAGGTTCAGATGATTTTACAGCTAAATCAGTTGAAAACATTCAAACTTTATCCACCTTTCGTGAATCTGTGTGTTGGGTCAAGCTCAAGCTCAAGATGTTGAATATCAGCATGACCAGGTTTATCATTGGATGCAATGCAATTCAGTGTGTGCCTTTGAGTCAGTCCTGACTCCTGGCGACCCAGATGCTCCTGGGTTTTCTTGGCAGTGTCACCGGAAGTAGATTGCTAGGCCTTTCTTCCGAGGCAATGGAGGGTTAAGTGACTTGCCCAAGGTCACAAGGAGTTGCTAGTGTTAATTGAACCCTAGTTGCTTGGTTACCAAGCCAGTGTTCTAACCACTAGGCTACTCCTCCACTCCTTGGATGTCGCCTGATTATTTTGATCAGAAGAAAAATGCTATTTTTAACTTACCTTCAGACAATTCAGATCCTAAAAGTTTGGTACCTGAGCAACCACATCAGACTGGTGGGGACTTTTTAGGCCAGCGCCATCCTTGGCAAGGTTGTGGCAGAGGAAGATCCAAATAGAGACCTCCGGACGATGCATGGGACATGACAACGTGCTCCAAGACTCGTCAGAATCGGGCATTATAAACATTTCTGGCAAAGAGTTTACCCCATTATAATGCTCGGAATTAAATCATTTTTAAAATTTTGTCCCTACTGTATTGTATGACCTGTTTGCGATCAGAGTTCCCTTCATGTATTTATATATAAATTACAATTATGGGATTAATTTTTTTGGTCAAAGGTGTGCTTCAAATGATTTGGTTCATTCTATTTCCACTTGGTCTCCCCCCGGTCTACTTCCTTCTGCAATAGCTACCTTTCGTGTCCTCATATCATATGATCTTGATGAGCTAGAGAAGTCCGCTCCAGGTAGACGGAGATCCAATTTATTTGCTGGTGAGCGGGAAGCTTTACATTCTTTACGTGATGATGAATCATTGATCATTTTGCATGCTGATAAGGGTGGTAGTATTGCGGTTCAGTCTATTGCTCAATATCAAACTGAGGTTTATGCTCAAACAATTGAGAGTGTTATTCTTTGCTGTCAAAAGATCCATTGGAAGACATTCAACACTGTATATTGAGGGTTGTATAGGAGGCAGTTGAGTCTAATATGTTGACTTCTAGAGAAGCCACATTTATGATTAAAAAACATCCTACAACACTATATATATCGGTCTACCTGGGGGATGTAATAAACATTCATGCATATATATGCTCCCTAAAATGGATGAATGTTTATTACATCCCCCAGGTAGACTGATCTCTTCGAAATACGGTGTTGGACAATTGTCTAAATTCTTGGATCTATTTTTAAATCCGATAGCTAGACGGGTTCATTCTTTTGTACAAGACACTTCTCACTTTTTGCATTTCTGATTTTCATGTACAGTAGATACCTCAGAGTGTTGGCTAGTGACTGTGGATGTTCAATCTCTACACAAGGTTATACGTTTTAAATTAGTCTCAGCAATCTCATCGGATTTCTGCTAATTTTTTTACCCAAGTTGTTGATAATGACCTGTAATTTTATTTTGAGGGTCAGTTTTATTTACAACACCATGGTATTGCTATGGAGGCAGCCATGGCGCAGTCTCTAGCCACTCTATATGACAAATTTTGAGGATAATTGTATTTATATTTCTTCTTTCTTTGTCCATATCTCTCTGTGGTGTAGATTTTTAGATGATATATTCTTTTTATGGTATGGCTGTTTTCAACAATTAAAATAATTTGAAGAATGGATCAGTGATTCTTATCCTTTTATGAAATTCACAATGAAAGATTCTACTGAGCAGATTTAATTCTTAGATGTTTGATTCAGTATACACCCAGATGTTCTTGTAACATCATTTTTTTTTTTTGTATTAAAGTATTTATTGATGCACATTCATCAAAACAAAACATTCCATATCAGATACAATAACAACAGTCCTTCATCCTCCGGGTTACACCAGCAACATATCCCCACTAACCATTAAATAAACAGCATATCCACTTACATACCCCACCTCCCTCTAGCCACCCGGAGCCCATATACCATCATAGGCGGAATTGCATACATTTAAACAGAAATTTAAACAATAGCATACCCCTAAGCCTCCCCCAAGAGACTTACTCAGTAACTGTAACCTAAAAAATCCCTCCTCTCCCCCTCCCACCTTCCCACCCGTGCCAACCCCCCTCTCCCCCCTAAACCCCCACCCTCCCCCCCTCCTCACCCCCATGGAACCTTGCACTCCCCCTTCACTAAACACCCCCTTCCACCATCCCTTATAACTCCGTATCAACTCCTAGCTCCCATTCGCTACTTATCCTCCACCCCATCCATATTAGCACTGTCTCCCCCCCGCCCCCCCTCCTACCTTAGCTCCTCTCCCGCCATTGTATGAAAGGCTGCCACTTACGATAATAAGCACTCAGTTTATTAGTTAGACGTGCCTGCAGTTCTGACATTTGACAAATATATACAACTTGCTTCAACACTCGGTCAACGTCTGGTCCACTAGTCCCTTTCCACCCACAAGCAATCTCCATTCTTACTGCAATGGAAATCATCTTCAGTAGATACCCCAACTCATGTTCCAACTCCCCCCATTCCCCCAAAAGCACCTGCTCCGGCATCAGCTTCCCCTGCCAACCCAACACATTCCCTACCCAGTCTTGCATCCAGAGCCATATTCCCTGAACCGCTGGACACTCCCACCACACATGCAAGTACGTACCTACCGCCCCACACCCTTTCCAACATAATGGCTCCTTCGTTTTATCAATCTCAGCTAATCTTTTTGGCGTAATATACATGCGGTACAACATTTTGTAGGAATGCTCCTGAACCGATGCCGAGCTAGATACAATCTTAACTCCCTCATGAACAGACGCCCACCTTTCCTCATCCCAGACACCTCCCAAATCACGCATCCACGCCACCTGATACACCGCATATGCACCTCCCCTTTCCAGTCCCTTGTAAATCAGAGAAACCAGACCCCGCAATTCCCCCCCTCGAAGCAACTTACTTTCAAAAGGGGTACGCCCACCTCCTCTTTCCTCGTCCTTCAAACTATTCTGCACAAAATGCGCTAATTGACAGTACCCAAACCAATCTTCTCTCCCTAGGGCATATTTCCCTTGTAGATACTCAAAGGTACCCAGCTGGTCACTCTCCGTGAACAGCTGCCCCATCCACACCAAGCCATTATCCTCCCATTTTTTATAAACCGCCGCTCTTCCCCCCCTCATGAAAACCCCTACATTTCCTAATTTTCTGAAGCTGAATAGCCACCACCTTCTTCACCAAGTGTGCTTCCTCTTGTTTCCACACCTCTAAAGTGTCGTAAAGGGGCTCATCCCCGGTTCCTCCCCAGCCTCAGCACCCCTCCTCCGGCCGGGACTCCACATACATTCTGTCAACTCTCGCTGTCCACACAGGGCCCCCTCTGCTCGCACCCACCCTCTGGCCTCCGGACCTATCTGCCAACACACAAGCGCCCTCAACTGCGCCGCCTTATAATAGCGCATCAAGTCCGGGACCCCCATTCCCCCCTCACTTCTGTTCTTAAACATCACCCTTCTATTTAGCCTAGGCGGACGTCTCTTCCAAATAAAGGAGAAAATTCTTTGCTGCAGCCTCTTCAATTGTGCCACGGACAACTTAATGGGCAATGCCGCAGACAGAGTATCCGAGGTAGCAGATTCATCTTAACAATAGCAATACGTCCTACCCACGAAAACGTATCCTTATCCCACCTCACAAGGTCATTCAGGATTTCCCCAATTAAGGGATCATAGTTCAATCTTCTCAGTTGTTTCCAGTCATAACATATCCAGACCCCTAAATATTTTAACTTCTGCTTCGCCCACTGAAAGGGGTACTCCCTCTTCAACTGGCCCTCTGCTTTAGATCCCAGTCCAATCTTTAAAATCTCAGTTTTACCCATATTCATTTTATACCCCGAAACCAAGCTATATTCCCGTATTGCCGCCACCAACACTGGTAACGACTCTACCGGCCTACTCACAGTATAGATAATATCGTCAGCAAAGAGAAATTTTATATTCTTCACAACCAACAGGAACTCCCCTAATGGCCTCTTGTTCTCTAACCCGTTGCGCTAAGGGCTTAATCACTCACTCAGTGCGAATGGCAAAGGTGACAAGGGACATCCCTGCCGAGTGCCCCTCTCCAGCTAAAATTAATCAGAATATGTACCATTCACTCGAATTCTAGCTTTCGGCTGATCATATAATGCACCAATCCACTGTTGGAACCCGGATCCAATCCCCATTTTCTGTAACACTGCAAACATAAAGGGCCATTCCACTCTATCGAACACCTTTTCTGCATCCACCGCCACAATCAAAGAATCTATACCCTCTGTCCGGGCCACCCAAATAACATTTAGTAACTTCCTTATATTGTCACTGGCCTGCCTACCAGGGATAAAGCCCAATTGATCATTATTTATCAACTTAGGTAGAAATTTCTGCAAGCGGGTAGCCAACACCTTTGCCAATATCTTTGCATCCAGATTAATTAAAGATATAGGCCTGTATGACTCACTCACACCCTTATCTTTCCCTGGTTTGGGTATCAAGGCAATCCCTGCCACTGCCATAGAAAGCGGAAGCACCCCCACCCCTGCTGAATCCCATTAAAGACCCTAGTAAGTTCACCACAGATTTCGGGACAAAAAATCTTATAGAACCGGGCCGTGAGACCGTCCAACCCCGGGGCTTTGCCTTCCTTAAGGCCCTGGATTGCCGCACGCACCTCCCCTTCCTCAATTGCCCTATCCATCCATAACTGTTCCGTCTCCTCCAACTTTGGAAGCTTAAGCTTTTCTAAATATTGCCGAATCTCCGCTTCCGACCCTCTCCGCTCTGCTCTATACAGGGCCTTATAATACCTACAGAAAATCTCCTGAATTTTCACCGTTCCATGTTCCCATTCACCCCTTTCATTCTTCAGCTTATATAACTGCTGCTGCACCTCCCTTCTCCTAAGCTGCCGAGCCAAATACCTACCCGGTTTATTTCCTCCTACATAGTAAGCATGCTGCAGCATCCTCATTTGAAAGGCCACCTCCCCCAATCTCAATGCCTCCAGCTCCTCCCTCACCCTAGTCAACCGTTGCAACACCGCCCTGCTCCCATTCCGTTGGTGCTCTCTAATCAATTGTTGTAACTGGGCTCTTAACCCCTCTTCCTTCTCTCCCATCTGCCTCTTCTTTTTTGTCGCCAAAGCTATTAAACGCCCCCGAATTACCGCTTTCATACCATCCCACACTATCTCCCGCCCAATTTCCTCTCCCCCATCTAGCTGAAAGTACTCCTTTATACATTCCCTCAGGCTAGCCACCCCCTCCCGGTCCTCCAACAACGATTCATTCAGTCTCCAAAACCGCAGCCCAGCTTGTTCCTTAGACAATGCCAGAGCCAGAATTACCGGTGCATGATCCGTCCAAGTCACCACCCCAATATCCACTGTACACACCCTATCCAACCAATGTGAATCTATCCACAACATATCAATTCTACTATATGATTGATGCGGATGAGAGAAAAAAGTATAAGCTCTTTCTCCAACATGACCGTACCTCCAGACATCCACCAGCCCCAAGGCAGCCAACCTCTTTCTTCCCAATTTATCCCAATTCCTACCACTCCCTGAAGAATCCAGGCGTGGATCCACCACCACATTAAAATCCCCCCTGACAATCAGGCACCCCCGTCTGTGCTCCTCTATATGTGGAAGAACGCTATCAAAAAAAGGGCCCTGGGCATATTTGGCGCATATACACAGCAAATAGTGACCTCCCTCCCTTCCAATAATCCACACCAAAGGACATACCTCCCTTCCCTGTCCCTGGTAACTCCCTTAGTTTCCACCATAAGGTCCTTAGAAAACATTATCCCCACTCCCCCCTTTTTATGGGAACTATGGTTGGCAGCAAAGAATCCCCTATCATATTTACCCTGATATAAACCCACACCCGGTGAACTCTTTAAGTGAGTCTCCTGCAGTAGAAGTACATCAGCCTGAACACGGGCTCCCTCTCTTACTACTGCTCTTCTCTTCTGCCAGGAATTGAGACCACGCACATTGAGCGTGAGGATTTTTAATTCACGCTCCATTTCCTGGAGTCTCTCCTATCTTCAGTGTATGCCATTCCATGGTGAGCTCCCCCAACCCCCTCACCCCCTCCCCCTCAACACTCCTCCTTTTAGAATTACTCTCCCCCCCCCCTGCCCCCACCTCCCGTACCCCCCCCCCCCCCGGACTTCACCCACCCCTATAGTCCTCAACGGTGCTTGCTCCTCCCACATCCACCCCACTCACACCACCCCTGAACCCAGTGTCTCCCGCTCCCCCCCCCACACTCAACCTCCCATCCACCACAGGCTATCTTACCAAACCTCTCAACCCCACCTCCCCGCATAACATTCACTTACCCAATTACATTGTCTGCACCCTCTCCTCTCCTTCCACATCCTCCCTCCCCACAATTTAATCAGACAGACATAATTCATCCCTCAACTTCGAAAGGGTGTATTCTTTCCCCCACGAGTAGATTTCCGTTCCCTTCGCTCCACTTGACACCATCTCTCATCTGGAACTCGCTGCATCTTGCTCCCCTTCTTCTCCATCTCTGGAAGCCGCTGGATGCCCGCCTCTTTCATAGCTTCCTTCAAAGCCGACAAGGTCTCAGCTCGACGAGTCACCCCATTAACAGTGAAAGCAAGTCCCACTGGAAACAACCACTTATATCGGATATTTTCCTCTCGAAGCCGTGTTGTAAATTCCTGCCATGATCGCTGGTGCTGCAACGTAGCTGTGGCCAAGTCTGCAAAAATAGCTATCTCAATTCCCTGCCATTTAAATTTTCCCAGGGAGCGCATCTTACTGGCTATTTTGTCCTTAATTTGGTAATCATGGAAACAGATGATAATGTCTCTAGGCTGCTCCCGTCGCCCTGCTCCAAGCGAACCTATGTGCTCGATCCAGCACCACTACCTCCTCCCCAGCTTCCTTCAGGACCGCCTCACATATAGCTTTTGCTGTTTTCATACAGTCAAAATACTCGCTCACTTCGGGAACTCCTTTTATGCGTAGATTCTGCCGCCGGGCTCTATTCTCCAAATCTTCCAGCTTCAGTGTCATTCTTTCCCTGTCCTCCTCCCACGTCTGCATACTGTTTTCTAGCACCTCGGTGCGTGCCTCCAAGGCCTCAAGGCGTCCCTCAACTTCCGCCACCCGGCATCCTACTTCAGTTATATCAGCTCTCAGCTGTGCAAACATCTCCTCCACTTCTCCTTTGAACCCAGCAATGTCTGTTTTAATCTCATGGAACCACGATTTAAGTTCCTCCTTTGTAATATCCACAAGAGCACTTGCTGCAGGAGAATCCTTCTTACCAATGTCAGATACTACCACGTTCCCTGGCAAGTCCTCTGCCAGTTGTTTTTCTCTCTCTTGAAGGCCTCACCGCGCACTGCCGTAGGCAAACTCCTTCAGGTCAGCTGCTTTTTTCCTAGTGGAAGCCATATCTTGATCTCTGTTACTGGCTCCCACCTCCACCACTAGTATCCTTGCTGTTATAGCTTTGTAGCAATGCTGGGTCACTTACACCACCTTCCACCACTAGAGGGTGCCAAATGTTCACTCTTCCATGGCATGTGCTCCATTGAAAAAGGCAAAGGTGCAGTTTAAGCAATATGAACACACTGCAGGTATTTTAGGCAACTTTTCTCAATTCTCTTCAATTTACATCTAATGCCTCCCTCCTGGGACTGACCGCCACAGCAATCCCCACAGTTATTGGGTCCCGGAGACAGCACCCCGACTGGCAGACTCCACTTCAGGCAGTTTTCCCTCCTCAGGCCCCGCTCAGTTCACTCTGCTCACCTCCGTCAAATAATGGCTGCTATCGAGTTGTCCAACTGAATTGCAACTTCATTACAGCCCCATGCAAGCGCTCACTTCAGCGATCCTCACGGTCCACAAGTTCCACACAGCACAGCTCCAATAATCAAAATGTCCTTCCCCCGCGGGGAGCTCCACAAACTCACGTTCACCTCAGCTTAGTCGGGGGGGGGGGGAGTATAATCACATCGGATAGAGTGCTCGAGGAGATGTACCATACAGCACGGCCCGTATTCATGCACCGCACTGATCCATCTCATTACTCCATTCCTTCTCCCGGGGTTGCACGGACCAGGCCTCTCCTCTTTGTAGACCAGGGGGCATATTCAGAGCCGTGGCGATGTCATCTTCTCCGTTTCCCACTCTTCTGCTTTGCCCCGTTTTCCGCCGCTCCCGGCCGCCCTGTTTTTCACCAAATCTCTGGTTCATGTGCTCCACACTAGCAAATGTGGGACGCCCTGCACGGATCTCTAGGGAGAAGCGGCCATGTTCTTTCGGGCTCGCTAGCGCCCCCCCCCCCTGTAACATCTTTATATCGTAAGCCTGTGGATTGCAACGTTTCATTGCGATTTTTCTAGTGATCATCCAAAACATCTAAAGCAAGGTTTGCTGATGGGTCAATTTCTGTGGTTTCAGTGCATTTGTACGTCCTTCATGGATTTTCTGGCTAGGGTGGATAATCTTAAGTGGGGGTATCCTTCTGCAGTGATGCAAAAAGCTTTTAAGTGTGCTAAATATCTTCATCGAGAATGGTTGGTAGTTGTTGCCTAAACATGAATTGCAAAAACAGGAGGATCGGTTGGTATGTGTACTTCCATATTTGAATATGGCGCCATGGATAGCTGGGTTGATAAAATGTCATTGGTGCACCCTGTGGGCTTTACCAAGCATCCCTGACAGTCCTCCCTGCATGACCTATAAACGTGGCAGAAATATTAGTAATTGGCTGCAAAGGAAAATGGATTCTGCTGAAGGGAGCCATACCAGCTGTGGTCGGTGCCGTTGGTGTCAAAATACCATTATAGGTCCTACCTGGATTCATCCCATAACTCATGAGACAGCTTCAAGACCATATCGACAAATATGCCCCACTGGATCCCCACCAGTACGGATTCCGCCCAAACCACAGTGTTGAGACACTTCTCACACATCTAGTTGATAACTTACTCAAAGGAATAAACAAGATAAAGAAGGGCTTCTTGCTCATTTTTATTGACATATCATCCGCCGTCGACAGTTTCCCATCACATCCTACTGAAGCGGCTAATGAAGATTGGCCTCCAAGACACCACCATCAAATGGTTTCAATCATACCTCGAAGACAGACAACAGAGAGTAACATCCGGCAATCTCACCTCAGCACCCTTCCATACAACTCAAGGAGTCCCCCAAGGCTCCTCGCTATCATCTTTTCGCTTCAATATTTACATTCAGCCTGTATGCAAAATATTTAATAAATACAAGATGCCATATATGCCGACGATATCATGGCATATACCCCAATCCACCTGGACACCCCAGACTATACCACTATATCAACCTGCATACAAAAAATGATGACCTGGCTGACTAACAACAACTTGAACATCAACATAAAAAAATCTGAAGCGATCATCATTACACTGGAATCCACATTCACCCCTCCTACCTCAATCAACATTTCAAATATACCGATCACAATAAGAAACTAAGTTTGATACCTTGGAGTGATACTAGACAAACAACTTACCTCCAAACGCATATCAACAATACGTCCAAGACCGCTGTCTTCAAACTAGCAATGATCCGAAGACTAAAACCTCTCCTCAATAAAGAACACTTCCGTACAGTATCCCAGGCCATCATTACACTGGTGCTGGACTACTGTAATCTCCTCTTCCAAGGTCTACCCAAACAATCCACTCAACCCCTTCAACTAGTCCAGAACACTGCTGCCTGTATTATTGTTGGCACTTCACAAGAAGACCATATAACTCCCATCCTGCATGATCTGCACTGGCTACCAATCTCCTCATGAGCAAAATATAAATCGGTGCTCACCATCTTCAAGATTTAAAAATAACATGTCGGCAGGAATACTACAATAGCTCATTGGCACCAAAGCAAGTAAAAGACCTGACAGGAACAGCACTTAAAAACACCATACCAACCCCTAGTCTGTTCACAAAAACCAATAAATCCACATCTATGAGGGCTTTCTCTCTTGCTGCCCCCGCTATTTGGAATGCACTCCCTGAAAAGCTAAGATCCACAAATGACATAAAAGATTTCCAGAAGTTACTCAAAACCTCCCTATTCATCGAACAATTCAATGAAGACCCC
The DNA here is from genome assembly GCA_033557465.1 of Ichthyophis bannanicus. Taxonomy (NCBI): domain Eukaryota; kingdom Metazoa; phylum Chordata; class Amphibia; order Gymnophiona; family Ichthyophiidae; genus Ichthyophis; species Ichthyophis bannanicus. Next base: position 73,363,761 of record CM066045.1, on the reverse strand, counting down.
CAATCACACTAATCATTACACGGTACCATGCCCACTCCACTCCACACGCTGATTTACATAAGTTGTGCTATCTGCACCATCCATCCTCCCATCACTCTTGTTACGATGTATATAAGTTTAGTTTCAGAACTCCCATCTGACTCCTCCCCTTCGTTCTACATAGAAACTCTTATGAGATTGTTTGTTTTGAGGTTTTGATGTAATTGTTTACAATTGCAAGTTTTATGTAAAAGTTGAAGTTAATGTAAACCGCCTTGATTAAATGAAAAAGTGGTATAGAAAAATTGTTAAATAAATAAATAAAATGAGCAATTTATAGCACAACATATTACATCTTGTCTTTCAACTTATGTGGTTTATATAGTTGTCTGCCCTTGCCCGAGAATCTATGTTAGACTTACGATTCTCCCTATTCGCAAACGTCTTAGTGAGCACCATAGTAGGCTGGCTAATAAAGTATTTATGGCGCCTATGATTGCTCACTTTGTAGAGAATCATCATCAGGCAGATCAGTTTCACTGGCGTGTGATAGATCAAGCAGTATTAAACTGGCGGGGCAGTGATCAATTGGGACATTTAAATTTTATAGAACAAAATGGATCTTCCAGTTGAAATCATTAGAACCTATTGGTTTAAACAATCAGCGTGGACTTCTCTAATTCGTGATATATGATAGATGTACATAATCATCTAATCCAATTAACCACATCTGGATTGGATTTGGCTGGGAGCTTTATATTCTCTCACTGGTTTCTCTGTAAAGCACTAGCTTAGGAGCTAGCTTTTGATGCAGTTGTGGTTTTGTTTGTGAAAAGTTAATTCCCTGAAGCAAGACATGTTAGTCTGAAACGTGATATCATGTCGGATGTTTTGTGGTGAAATTGTTCTGAAGAATAATTGTGGTTTTGTTACATGTTCAGATGAGACTGATGAATGATACCGCTGGGATTTAAAGATATGCAGGTATGACCTGTTTGTTGAATCATTAGCAGTGCTCTGATGGTTTCTCTGTTCGTGGTTTATGTCATAGCTGTATGACTGTAAAGTTGAAGTGCTAAACAGATTGTAAGCCTTCTTTTTAAGATATTTGAGGGAGTTTGTTAGAATATATAACATTGTATTCTCTTTGTCATGAGTCTTGTTTTGGAGTTATAAGGACATGATTATTGGTATCCTTATAAACCAAATCGGTTTGAACAGAAGAACCATATTCCTGCTCCAGTAAAATTGCACCTGTGATCAATTGTCAATACTCACATGACTTGAATCAACCAATGAATGATGGCTCTGATGTTTAAAATGCCACATTCTCTCCCTGTTGCATTTTCACAATGGTGAAGACAGGAGCGCTACCTGAGACCGTCAGAAAAGCCATTATCACCAAACATCAAACTTCAAAGAGGTACAAGGCCATCTCCAAAGACCTTGGGATTCCTGTGTCTACAGTTCGCAATGTTGTCAAGACGTTTTCTGCTCATGGAATTGTCAAGAACCTGACAGGACGTGGTAGGAAGAGGAAACTTAATCCATGTTCTTCAAAGGTTAGTGCAAACTGTTGGAAAAACGCCACATACAACATCCAAAGAGCTTAAGACTGACCTGGAGCAATCTGGAGTGGTGGTTTCAACCCAAACCATAGGCCGTGCACTAAACAAAGAAGGACTTCATGGGCGAAGGCCAAGGAGGACCCCACTGCTCAGACGGACATAAAAAGGCACACCCGATCTTTACCCAAAACCACAATCCTTCTGGGAAAGTGTTCTGTGGACAGATGAAACCAAACTTGAGCTCTTTGGCAATGCTGACCAGCGATATATTTACAGACGAAGAAATAAAGCTTATAAGGAAAAACACACCCTTCCTACAGTTAAGTACGGTGGAGATTCCATTATGTTGTGGGGCTGTTTTGCTTCCTCAGGAACTGGAGGCCTGGAATGTTTTAAGGAATCATGAAGTCAGATGACTACCAAGTTATAGAAACATAGAAAAATGACGACAGAAAAAGACCACATGGCCTATCTAGTCTGTCCTTCCATATCAACAACTACAACAGTCCCCTTTTTTCCTTTAGAGATCCTCTGTGTTTGTCCCATGCTTTTTTGAATTCAGATACTGTCCCCATCTCTACCACCTCCACTGGGAGACTATTCCATGGATCCACCACTCTTTCCGTAAAGAAATATTTTGGCATATCACTCCTGAATCTATCCCCTTTCGCCCTCATCCCATGTCCCCTCGTAGCAGAACTTGCTTTCAATCGAAAGAGGCCCTCCTCCTGTGCATTTATGCCACGGAGGTATTTAAACATCTCAATCATATCACCTCTATCCCACCTTTCCTCTAAGGTGTACATATTAAGATCCTTAAGTCTGTCCTCATATGCTTTTATAATGAAGACCACTAACTATTTTAGTAGCCACCCTCTGTACTGACTCCATCCTGTTTATATCCTTTTGAAAGTGCGGTCTCCAAAATTGCACACAATACGCCAAATGAGGTCACACCAAAGACTTATACAGAGGCACTATCACATTCTTTTTTTCTGAAAGCCATTCCTCTCTGTATGCACCCAAGCATCCTCCTAGCTTTTGCTGTCGCCTTTTCTACCTGTTTAGCTACTTTAAGATCATCAGACTTGCAACCACGCCTAGGTCCCGCTCTTCTTTAGTAGACAAAAGTACTTCACCCGCTATACTATATTGCTCCCTTGAATTGCTGCAGCCCAAATGCATGACCTTGCATTTTTTTTAGTTTCAATCTATTTTATTAGTATTTTGGTAACCCAAACCACTAGCAGTACAGTTATCAAACTCTTCAACAGTTCAACAAAGCATTAAAAAACATTGGAAACAGTGCGAAGTATAAACAGTATAAAACAGTATAAAACGCCGGCATGCCAGCACCACATCTCACTGTGTCGTATAAATGAAAGCCACTAGTACATAGGAAAATTACATATGAGTCTCTGAGGAGCCCAGGTCATCACAACGGAAAACAAAGCATGCCAATGATCATCCACAAGCACCCAGGCACATAGTTAGCAACGCATGATCAATACTGCATGCTAGCCGCCACTATACCCTCCCCCCAGAACAAACAAGCAAACAAGCAAACCCATAAGGGAGTACAACCCGGAGTGCCAAACCGTGGAAAGTAGAAAAGAACCAACGAGCTCAGGGTGGACTCTGCTCCCAAGCCCGTCAACGTCGATAATCAGCACCCAGGGGACCACCCTCACCCCCTCCCTCTATCCCTAATCCCCCTCCCCCCTGTTCCCCCTGCCTTCTCCCCCACTACCCCCACCCCCTTTCTCCCCATAGAGCTACAAAGCAATCCAATGTGCAGGGTTTACATACACCTAAGGGTAGGCTCTTGGCTGCCCGTGAGAAAAAGAAAAAATGAAAAAGAAGGTGAAGACCCTCCCGGAGTGGGACAGGGTCTCAAGGCATACTCAGAATCCTACTACGTTCTCTCCAGGTTAAAGATTGTAAATGGGGTCCCCAGCACACTAAGAAGCACCACCAACGCCGCGCCGCGCCACCCCACAAGCACGCATCTTTTCCATGAGCAGGACCCTATGTAAGCGTACTCTCCACAGACCGCATGTCGGTCCCTGCCCTGCCAGCCACTGTTGCAGCACTGTCACACGAGCAGTCACCAGCACTAAACGCATCCAACGGAACCGCATAGATCCTAACTCCGTCTCCCACGAAACCTCCCAAATATCCAACACAAGGTTCGCAGCAGTCAAAAGTATAGTACGCTGTAAGCAAGTCGACAAGTAACCCAGCACCTGTTTCCAAAAAACTTGGACCCGCGGACAGCCCCAGAACATATGGCCCAACGTCGCTCTAGACTCCGCACAGCGAGGGCAACAATTTTATTTTATTTATTTATTTATACATCTTTTCTATACCGCCACTTCCAGAGATCAGTGGCGGTTTACAGGTAACATAAACTTTAATAATAGAGTACTATTATTTTACATAGAACAGATTTAGAACAAAGAACATTCAACTATTAAATGTAACTCAAAAATACAATGAGATAACAGGAGAGGTAGGAACGTTTGAACTGGGTATGAATTAGATAATGTTTCAAAACATACTGCCAACAGTATATCAACAGTAAAGGGAAATATTTACATTAAATTACAGTTATTCACATTAGCGACAAGCAATTGCTTTCAAAGAGTAAGCTTAATCTAGGTGAGCAATGTGAATGTGTGGGAAAGGTTTATGCCTTGTCTAGGTAGGGTCAGTGAGTGACTGATGATCGGTGTTTTTCTCTGTGTTAGGATTATCTTCAATGTGGAGGTTATTATAGTGCAGAGTAAATAGATGGGTTTTTAGATTTTTTCTAAATAATTGAAGATCTTTGATTTCTCTGATTTCAATCGGGAGGTTGTTCCATAACGTAGGGGCGAAGTATGAGAAAGCTGTGTTACTTGTTTTCTGACTTGTCTTTTGAATAGAATCAGGGACTTGTATGGTGTGAAGGTTTATTCTTCGTCTTGATCTATTTTCATGTGGGATGTTGATGAGCGTAGATAAGAAAGATGGTGCTATATTATTAAAGATCTTAAACGTATTGACTAAGGACTTGTAGATGATTCTGCATGATGTATCGCCCACTCCGGCTCGCCAGGCCCGAGCAGGAGCAAAATACAGGCGGTGGATAATTTTATATTGGGTGTCCCGGTGGAGCACCAACACACTCAGGGAGGGAATACCGGCTAAACCACATAGGATCCCCTCAGTCGTAATCTCTTCACCTAGCTCCGCCGTCCATGCCGCAGCCAACGCATCTACAGCGAGAGGCGGGACCGCATCCCACAGCATCTTATATAGCCAAGATACCCGTGTCCCGGCCTCGCCCCCCAAGAGCACCAGTTCAAGATCGGAACAGATCTCCCCCTTCAAATGTGCCACAGGGAGCGTACGAATATAGCTACAAAGTTGAAGATAAAGATAAACATCTCGATCTCCCAGAGGATAACGTTGGCGAAGTGCAGGAAAGCACTCCACCCCACCAATGGGGGTTAACACATGCTCCAGGTTAACCAACCCCAACTGCTCCCATCGGTGAAAGCTCATTTGTCCCATTCCTGGTACAAAATCAGCATTACCCCTAATAGGAAGATAGGGTGAGAAATACGCTGAGATCCCCCGCCCCACACAGAAAGACCGCCACGCTTTCCTCACGGGATCCAGTATAACCTGCAAAAAAGAAGTCCCCAATCCCCTGGGCGTTTTAGCATGCAAGAGATACCGCAGGTGGAAGGGTTGCGCCACAGCCCTGAGCATCCCCAAGGGAGAGTAATCATCCAAATCCCACATCCAGTCACGAGCAAAACGCAACAGGCAGGCTATATTATATTTACGGATATCCGGGAATCCCATACCACCCAACGCCCCAGGCTGCCGGAGAATCTCAAGACGTACCCTTGGCCGTCGCCCCTGCCATAAAAACGCTCCAGATGTTTAAGGTCTAGGCGCTTAAGAAGCAACGGAAGAGTCTGAAGCATATATAAGACCTTAGGGAAGATGGCCATCTTGCATAAGGCGACACGTCCCCCCAAGGATAGTGGTAAATCACGCCATTTGTCCACACAGTGCGTCACTGCCTGGAATACCTTAGAGACATTCAAATGGTAAAGGTCCCGTGGGTTCGCTGGTAAGTATATGCCCAGATACTTGAAATGTCCTTCCGCCCACTTCAGTGGGAAGGCGCCCGGCCAGCCACTCTGCCCATCCTCCCCTATCAACATGGCCTCAGACTTATCAAGGTTAAGGCGGAAACCTGAGGGCTGTCCATATTCTTGAATGAGGCGAAGCAGTTCAGGCAGCCCCGTACAGGGATCTCCCAGGTGAACCAATAGATCATCAGCAAAAGCTGCCACTCGGAATTCCTCCCTCCCCACCGAGACACCATGAAACCGTTCTGCGGAGCGAATCCGGATCAGAAGAGGCTCCAAGGTCAGGACAAATAAGAGGAGATAGCGGACAGCCTTGACGAGTCCCTTTCTGAATCGCAAAATCAGCGGTCATAACCCCATTGACCAGCAGAGCCCCGATCGGGTTAGCATATAAGAGGCGGACCACATCAACAAAGAAACCAGTGAATCCCATTGCGGCCAATAAATAAATAAATAAATAAATAAATACCTGGTACATAAAGCCCCAGTTAACTCTATCAAACGCTTTTTCAGCGTCGAAACTTATAAGCAAGGAGCGAGACCCCACCTCCCGCCCAACACAAAGGGAAAGTAAAACTCGCTGGAGACTATACACGACATGGCGGCCACGTACAAAGCCCACTTGGTCACGGTGAATCAGACTCGGTAAATAATTAGCTAACCGATCAGCCATAATTTTAGCCAAGAGCTTAATGTCCACGTTAAGGAGCGAAATAGGACGATATGAGCCCGGAAGAAGAGGGTCCCGCCCCGGCTTAGGTAAGATAGTAACTAGGGCCTTATTAGCCTCAAAGGGGAACACCCCCCTCCGTACCAAATCTCCAAAATAACCCACCAAGGGTGCCACTACCGCATCACCCAGAACTTTATAAAACTCGCTGCGGTACCCATCCACACCAGGGGCCCGTCCATTTTTAAGACTTCGAATGCCCGCCTACACCTCCCGTCCCGAGATAGGCTGATTAAGAACCTGCAGCTGTTCTTCACTTAGCCGCGGCAGGGTACAACGAGCCAGAAAATCACACCCCGCCTGCTCCCGATCACCATCACTAGTGTACAGTTGCCGGAAGAAGTCGGTAAAGACGCTTTCGATGTCCCCTGTGTTTCTACGAAGGCCCCCATCCGGATGCCTAATGGCCACAATGTGTCGGGCCCCCCCTGGGGGCTTCAGCAGCGAGGACAACAACTTGCCAGCCTTATTGCCATGTTGGTATAACTGATAACGATAATACAACATCGACTTTTGAGCTCTCTGGTGAAGAAGCATCTCCAGCTCGGTCTGAAGCTCTCGCAATTTGCGCTGATTTTCAGCGGTCTTGTGTCCAGCCAACACCCTCCTCGCCTTACCCAGATTGCGTTCCAGCCGTAATATCCGCTGAAGGAGCCGTTTACGCCTTTGGCTATGAAAACTAATGATCTCGCCACGAAGGACAGCCTTACCTGCTTCCCAAAAGAGGGCAGGGGAGATCTCCGGCCGATCATTAATGGCCGCATATTCCGTCCAACGCTCACGAAGATACGCCTCGAAAGGCGCATCCCCACTGAGATCCAGCGGGTACCGCCAAATACGGTTCCGACTGGGGCCACCACTACGAAGTTCCAAGAGTATCATAGCATGGTCTGACAGAATGACTGGCCCAATCTCCGCACGAGAGACCCCGCTAAACAACGATTCCGAGATCAGGAAAAAATCTATACGAGACCACATGCCGTGGGCCCGAGACATATGCGTATAATCCCGGTCACCAGGGTGCAGGACCCGCCAGACGTCCAGAAATTTGTGTGCTTCACAGATCCCCCAAAGTCGCCGTCGAGCTCTCCGGCTGCCCCCCCCCCCCCCGAACCAGAGCGATCCACATCCACCTCTAACACTTCGTTGAAGTCTCCTCCCATAATAACCTGGTATCCACTAGTGTCCGCCAAAAAACAAGTGAGAGCTTCGGAAAACTCGGCTTCATAAACATTGGGTCCATAAGCTGAACACAATGCCACTTTTTTACCATTTAACAACCCCCACACACACAGACGTAGCGGCCTCCCGCATCCACTACCACTCTCTCCTCGACCCAGCTAGCTGATTTGGCAATTAAAATAACTACCCCCCTCTTTCTTCCCACCGCCGGCGCCCCATACATATGGGAAATAGGACCCTTGCACAGCTTCTCATGCTCCAACGCAGATTGATGCGTCTCCTGCAGCATGATAACATTCAACCGCTGGCGCTTCAAATGCTGCAACACTTTATAACGCTTCATCGGGGACCCCAGTCCACAAACATTCCAGGAGGCTATACGAGTAGTAGCACTATCACCCGGGGTCTAAAACCCAATAGAGCAGCCAAAAAACTATAAGCCACCAAACTATAAAGCAGAAACCTCCCCAGCCTAGGGCTCCCGCTCCCACCCGCCGATCGCCAAACACAGACAGCCATGCCCACACAGCACACAAACAACCAACCCCTTCATCGTGCAAACCCCTTCTGTATAGATGAGAACCCTCCTCCCCGTGAACCCAAACCTTTCCCTGCAGTGATCCCTGAGCTCCATGAACCCCACTCTCCCCATCTATCAACCCCACCCCAATCCTACCCTCCCTCCCAATCACCCTATCCTCCACTAACCGCCAAGCAACCCGCTCTGGCCCCACCTCAACTTCTTAGGCATGAGGAGCCCGCCCGCCCTCCCCCCCCCTCCCACCGACCCTGTCCAACCAACTTCCCTTCACTCACCCAGAACTCCAGGAGCAAACCCCCTCCCCCCTCCCCTGCACCCCCCACCAGCATCCCCCCCCCCACATCCAGAAGCGTTTCAGGGCAATGCGACCCACATCGAATCCTACCCCTTGCGCGGGGGGCCTTAGCAAAACTACCCTCTTGCCTCCAGATGGGGATAGACGGGAGAGAGGTTCCTCCTCCACCCCCCCCCATCAACAACCCGCCTCCCCGCGCCTGGCGCCCAAGCGAATCGGGCAAACATTAATACGGCACCCTGGATGCGCTGCAGCCCCAGGGGCAGACGAGAGGTAGATGAGACGCCTACCCCACGTCCAGGCTACGCAAGCCCCGCAAGTGATCCGGGGCCACGTCAAGGACGCTACAGCTCGCACAAACGCGCAATGGCGGGAAAGTCCCTAAATCGAGACCTGCCACATCCCCCTCGCACTCCAAGCAGTCATAGCACAGTAAAAGCACAGAATAGCATCTTTTAAAATAAAGAAACAAGCGAAAGTGCACAACTTAATTTAAATAAAATAAAATAAGTTAAATTACAGTAAATTATACAAAATGAAATATAAGTAAATTAAGTTAGATTAAGTTAAGTTAAAGTGACTTTAAATTATAGTAAGGTAAATCCAATCAAATTGAATAAAATGACATAGATAGGAGCAATATCGGACCAGCTTAATTTAAATTAAAAAGGGGAGGAAGAGGGATCGGGGGATCCAGCGGAGGGGGAGAGAGGCCAAGAATTAAGTAAGAAGAAAGGGCGCAAAAGCCAGGGCAAACAAAGCTTCAAAAAAGGACAAAAATGGACCAGATTTGTTCACCTTCGGCCTCCCGCCCCTAAAAAGGAAAGAAAGAAGAAGAAGAAAGAGAATGAAAAAAGAAAGAGGAAGAAAGAGAGAAAAAAGAAAGAAACAAAAAAAAGAAAGAGAGAAAGGAAAAGAAAGCTCCCCAGCAGCGACCGGCTCAGCCTCCTTCCAGCAACCATAATCAGGAAGGGCCCTGGGGGGAACAGCGGAGATGAAATATTGGACATAATACCTCCATAGAGGAAAAGAAAAAATTACAGAAACACACAAGCGCTACGGCAAGGCAACGCTATTCTCAGTGCACATCAGTAAGCCTCGATGCAGGTCGAGAGACAAGAAAAGTCAGATAAAAGTCAGTTACTCCCCTGAGAGTCCGGCCCACACCCCAATAAAGCGGGGGCCTCCGCTCCCACGGGGAGAGACGAAAAACTCCCTCCAGGCCCGAGAGGTCACGCTCGCACTACCCAGACCATACGGGCAACGAACAAGCGGTCCCCAAGCACAAGGGCCACATACCCTGCAAAAAGGGGCATAAATCAAAAAAGGGGGTAAAAATCAAAAAATGGTCCAAGGGATCCCATAGCACATGAGCCCGCTGCTACCAAGACAAATTCCTCGCTTTCCGCAGCCAGCCCCAGCAGCGATCAGTCAACCGAGATTCACAGTATACCAACGCTTCTTCCGGGGAGGTAAACACTCGACGACCGCCGTCGCATTCCACTCGCAGCAGCGCAGGGTAAGCCAGAGTAAATCGTAGGCCCTTCTCCACCAAACGCCCACAGGCTTCCTTGAAGGTCTTCCGCCGCGCCGCAACCCCAGCCGAGTAGTCCTGGAAGAGCAGGATCCGGCAGGCATTAACCCCTGAGCGTCTCGCCTGTCTCGAGGCGCGCAGAACCCCCTCCTTCTGCGCCGCGTTCAAGAACCGGGCAATGACAGCCCGGGGCCTGTTTTCTCCAGCGCGATGGGATCCCAGCCGGTGTGCCCGTTCCAGAACAATGCCACCAATGCCATCTTCCAGGGGCAAGTGTTCCGGGATCCATTTCTCTAAATAGGCGCGAAGATCTTTATCTGGCACTGATTCAGCGATCCCAATAAATCGAAGGTTGTTCCGTCGACTTCGATTTTCCAGGTCCTCTAATTTGTCCTGGTGTTTCGTTAGGGCCTCCTCCAACTTTTTAATCCGGGTCGCATTCTGGACGCGTGTGTCTTCAAGGGTGCCAATGTGGCGTTCTGCATGCTCCACCCGGTTTGCAAAATCAGACACCGCCTGCGTTAAGGCAGTAATTTGTGTTGCCAAGCCGCCCAGTCGATCTTCTAGGGCAGTCACCACCGCCTTGGACACCTCGGCCACCATCGTGGCTGTGGCTGCTGGCATCAGGCTATCGGAGGTCCCGTCCGCCATCTTAGATTCCCCCACCACGCAGCTTCTCTCGCCTGGGAGTTTTCGTCGCCATGTAGACTTGCTCCCCAATTTGGCACGTATCTGGGGTGAGCTCCGGTCAATAGAAAGTTAGTTCCTCGCTTCTAAGCAAAAATTGGTCATTCAGGGCAATTAACTAGGCAGGGGAAGGAGAGCGGGCCCCGGAGCTAAGTGGAATGCGTCCCGCTCAGCTCACCATGCCACCGGAAGTGTCACCGCATTTTTTAATATTAAATCCCAGCTGCCAAATTCTAGACCATTCTTCAAGCTTAGCTAGATCTCTCCTCATGTTTTCTACATCTTCTTGGGTATCTACTCTATTGCAGATTTTGGTATCATCTGCAAAGAGGCAAATCTTACCCGACAGCCCTTCTGTTATATCACTAACAAAGATGTTAAAAAGTATCGAACCATGGACAGATCCCTGGGTCACACCACTGGTAGCTTCCTTCTCAGTGTGCTCCATTTACCTGTACTCTTTGTCGCCTCCCACTCAACCAATTTCTAACCCAAGCAGTAACTTTAGGGTCCATCCCTAGGGTGCTCAGTTTGTTTATAAGTTGCCTGTGAGGAACGGTGTCAAAGGCATTACTAAATTCTAAATACACCACATCTAGGGTTCTTCCTCGGCCCAACTCCTTGGTCACCCAGTCAAAGAAATCAATCAGATTTGTCTGACAAGACCTGCCTCTGGTGAATCCATGCTGCCTCGGATCCTGTAATCCGTTGGACTCCAGAAATCTCACTATTTTCTCTTTCAGCAGCATTTCCAATAATTTACTCACCACCAAAGTTAAACTAACCGGTCTATAATTTTCAACCACATCCTTACTTCCACTTTTGTGTAAAGGCACCACATAAGCCTCTCTCCAGTCCTTTGTCACCACTCCCAACTCCAATGAGGCATTGAAAAGGTTAGTCAGTGGAGCTTCTAGAACCATCCCCAAGTTCCCTCAGTATTCTAGGATGTATCCCATCCTGGCCCATCGCTTTGTCTACTTTGTTCAGCTAGTTTCTCACGAACACAGTCGTCTGAAAATTGTTCAAGATGCCCCTCGCTTCTGTTCCTGTTTGTGAGTGTTTTCTGAGGTCCTGTTTCTGGTTCTTCATCTGTGAACACAGAACAGAAATATTTGTTAAGCAATTCTGCTTTTTCCTGATCAGCTTCTACATATTCCTCCCCTTCACCCTTGAGTGTGACAATCCCACTTTTGCCCTTCCTCTTCTCACTAAGAGATCTGAAAAATGTCTTATCCCCCCCATTTTATTGCATTGGCTATTTCCTCCTCTTTTGGAATCTTTGCTTTCCTGACTATTTTACTAGCTTCTCTTAGGTTTTTCCAAATATAGATGCCTGTCTTCCTCTCTCTGTGATCTCTTGTACTTCATGAAGGCCTCCCTCTTTTTCTTCACCTTTTCAACTACTTCTTTCGAAATCCATAGCAGTCTCCTTTTCCTTTTAACTTTATTTACCATTTTAACAAAGAGTTGGTTGCCCTTAAAATATCCCCTTTCAGATGTGCCCACTGTTTTTCTACATCCCCCAGCTGTTCCCATCCCGCTAATGACTCCCTGAGGTATTGGCCCATCTTGGCAAAGTTAGTTTTCCTAAAGTCTAAGACCCTCGATTTTGAATGGATTCTAACAGCCCTAGTCCTAATACTGAACCACACCATCTGATCACTGGATGCAAAATGATCTCCCACTATGACATCAGAAACACTTTCACCATTGGTAAGCACCATGTCCAGTATGGCCCCTTCACGTGTGGGGTCTGTTACCAATTGCCTGAATAGTTCTCCCTGTAGAGAATCTGGGATCTTCTTACTTCTAGATGATACTGCAGCAGGAATGTGCCACTCAACATCCGGCATATTGAAATCTCCTATCAGTAGCACGTCCCCATCCCTACAATGCTTTGTGTCTTCAATTAACTCTGTCCTCCTCTTCCTCTTGTGAGGGAGGTCTGTAAATCATGCCAATGCAAATAGACTTCTCTTTCCCTCTTACTAGTTTAACCCACAGTACTGCCTCTCTCCCTTTTAAGCTCTGTAATTCCAAAGCTTTAATATTATTTTTGCATATAATGCCACTCCTCCTCCCCTTCTTCCAACACTGTCCTTTCTGAATAAAGTATAGCCTGGTATAATTACATCCCAGTCATGGTTTTCTGTGAACCATGTTTCTGTATCTGCCATCAAGTCAGCCACTCCCACCAAAGCTTCAACATCAGGGATCTTATGTCCCATGCTACATGCATTTATACACACAGCTTTCCATATGTTACCCCTTTTACCCATTTCCATAAATGTATTTAATGTTTCACTTACCTGAGGGCTTTCTTCACCCATCCCCAACAAATCTAGTTTAAAGCCCTCTTTAGTAGATTAGCCAGTCTACTACTGAAGATGCGTCAACCTTTCTTGGACAGATGGACCTCCATCTCTGCTCTTCAACCCTTGCAACAGCATCCCATGGTCCAGGAAACCAAAATACTCTCGATGACACCATCCACCCAGCCATGCATTCTTATCCAGGAAGTGAGCCTCTCTGCCTTGGCCTTTACCCTCAACAGGCAAGATTTAAGAGAACACCACCTGTGCGCACCTATCTGCTTCACTCTCTGTCCCAGAGCCATGAAGTCACTTTTTGATATGCTCAGAGGGATACTTGGCAGTATCATTTGTTCCGACATGGTTTAGCAACATTGGGTAATAGTGGGCTTGATGAGTCTCGACAAGCTCTCTGTAACATCTTGGATTTGGGCACCTGGCAGACAGCATGCCTCTCTGGACATCAAGTCTGGTCGGTAGATGGATGCCTCGGTACCCCTCAGAAGAGTCACCAACCACCACTACCCTTCGCTTCCTTGTGATCACTGATTCTGTAACTTTGGGGTACTTGAGCTCTGGTTCTTCCCTTTCCAGGGATGCATAATGGTTCTTCAGTTCAAGGACTGGAGAAGTTGGATTAGTGATTTTGCAGGCCCTGGTGACTTGTGTCCAACCTTCATCATTCTGTAGGCACCCATCTTCTCCTCTGCTGGAGAGCTTGGTTGTTGCAAGAAGCATCTCATCAGTGTACTTCTCGCTGTTTTGAATGCGCCTCAGCCTCGCCACCTCCTCTCTTTCTCCACTTGTTTCCTGAGAGCTTCAGCATGCAGGCACCTTGCACATGGAACTGGTCCTTCAACTGGCATTGGGACCTCTGTCTGGACAGAGGCTGAGGCTGTAACGGGGCAACAGCTTTAGCGATGCAATTTTTCCCAGCTATTCAGTTTGCAGAGCTTAGGTTCTGTTAAAGCAAAAGAGAGAGATCTACCAAAATACCAGCCGGTTTCCCAGCTGTCCTTTCAGAGAAAAAGCAGTTAAATCTAATTATATTTAATATGTGCTGTTCCAAGTCCCTGTGTTTTCTTAATTGGGGAGGTGCCCTATAAAGCAAGACTGCTCACTAGGGGTGGGTGGGAGTTGGGGGGGGATAGGGAGGGAATTAATGCCTGATTAGGTGTCAGTAGCTCCAAAGAGCTGAGAAAGTTACTAAAGCAGAGTTTTAAACCTACCCCACTAAAGAAAATATTTCTCCTTTTAAACTAAATCACCAAAAAGAATGTAACTTTGTTTTAAAAATTACCAAAAAAAGAGCTCCCAGTTAGAGCTAGCAATTAAAAAAAAACAAAACACAAATTCTTACCTTTGAAGCGTATAACTCCTGTTAGGAATGCCTCAACAGTGCAGGGCTCTGAAGCCTTTTATGCAGGCCTCAGCTGCTCTCAGTTCTTTCACAGGCTAATCAGGCCCACTAACTCCTGATTAGATGTCAGTAGCTTCAAAGAGCTGAGAAAGTTACTAAAGCAGAGTTTTAAGCCTACCCCATTAAAGAAAATATTTCTCCTTTTAAACTAAAGTACTAAAAAGAATGTAACTTTTGGAGCGAAATGTGCTACCTAGTGTCAGAAAGCTAGGTCTGGGTCGAAGGACAATGACCCAAAACCTACAGCCAAAAGTACAAAAGAATGGTTAAAAAGGAAAAAAATGGACTGTTAAACTGGCTAGAAATGACTCCTGATCTCAATCCAATCGAGAACCTTTGGAAAGAGCTGAAATCTGCCTTTGGTAAAAGGAATCTTGGAAATATTCATGAGCTGGAACAAATCATAGTTGAAGAGTAGGAGAAACTACCAAAAGACAAATATACAAAACTTATAGATAGCTGCAAGAAACATTTGGAGTCTGTCATCACTGCCAAGGGTTGTGCAGCAAAATATTATTGAAGGGTTCCATTAATCCTGTCCAGGTCAGATTTTGTGTTTTACTCAGAAATTATTATGTCTAAGTTGCATAGACATCTTTTTTGTTGTTGTTGTATACCTTTTGAACAATACTATTCCATAGCGCCCCTACAGGCCAATCCAGGCTCATGGGTTATCTTCCTGTTCCGGCAGATGGAGATTGAGCATTCTAGCTTTTGGTGATGTCACTACATAAGGAGCAAACACTCCTCCCACCAAACCAGTATACTCGGTCTCCAGCAGATGGGACACAACCCCAGTAGCCTGGGCTAGTCTAGGAGTTACTTGAGTTATTTAGAGTTGTAAAAAGAAAAAAAAAAGAATAAGGCAAAGGTGTAGAGAGCATAGGTGGCTCACAGTCTAATTCCTGTGTCAAAGAATTCAAACCCTCAGTTTGCCAGGTAGAGTGAGCAGCGGCTGTTTTGACTGGGTCTGCCCCAGGGTGCCGATGTCGTTAAGTTGACAGTAGGGCCCTGGTAGGAGTGGGGATGAGCTTTGCTTTTCCTGCTCAGTGGCTATCAGACCTCCTGCCTGTTTTCCACGGGACCCTTCGGTGGGTTAGGGGACTCTGGGCTTGCTGCTGTGATACAACTGTCTCCCTTTGAGTGCAAGAGGGGATGAGTGTCTGATTTGGTCAGCTGCAGGTGCGTGGAGCCTTTGTGGATGAACGCGAGCCGGGGGTTGAAACGTGATGGTGGTCTTTAGATGTTCTTCTTCCTGCTCTGTTGGTTGAGTTCCCGGTCTGTGATGCTGACCAGTAGACTTATTTGCTATGGCTGCGGGAGCAGACGTCCGCACTTATCGGCTGTGTGACTAATCAGGACCTGCGAGGCCGAAGATCATGAGGCGGGGAGTACATTGCCGGAGCAGCGGGACGCATTGTCAGCGTCTCCCAGCCTTTCTGATGTACCGGGGGTTTCTGGGGCAGCAAGTTCCGACGGCCGCGGCTCCCGCAGTTTTGGCGGGAACTTCAGCCATCTTGTCTCCTCTTTCTGCGGCGTCCATGTTGGCAGCATCAGGAGAATACCTATCGGCATCACTAGTGCAGCCAGGGCAGGCGGAGCAGAGGGCTCTAGGCTGCAAGCAGGCACCCTGGGAGTATCTTCCTTGCTGGGCGCACAAGCGGAAGTACCATTTTCGCTCAAATTTGTGCTGTTGCTCCATCAGGCTTACTGTATTAAGCAGGGCCTGATGGGGTCGGCAGAGGTTACTAGCGGGCAGCCTGGACAGTGCAGAGAGCAGCTGCAGGAGAGCGCCGCTGCAGTGACAGCAGGCATCAGTGCATTCCCTGGAGTCGGAGGATCCTCTGGAGGTCTCGGGCCTGGAGCTGGAGAGTGGGGTCTTAGGGTCCTCCCTCCATAGTCAGAGTTTTTCGCAAGGAAGAGCTCTTGGCACTGATCACAGAGTCACTGGAGGCGCTAAATAACTCCATGGATACTCCTGCAGTGGATTTTGGAAGATCCACTCCTGCAAAGGCATACACGACCGAGAGCGTCTTCTGCTGTATAGGGCTCTGAATCAAATGATTGATTTGGAATGGGAGCCACCAGAGGCGGTCCTCTGAGGGGCTGGGGCTGGGGCTAGGGCCATGCAGCGCCTTTATCCCCTTCCTTCGCTGAGTGCAAGCTCCCAAAAGCGGATGCACTGATTTCCGCAGTGACGAAGCGAACCACCATAAGAACCATAAGAGATGCCATACCGGGTCAGACCAAGGTCCATCAAGCCTAGTCTCCTGTTTCCAACAGTGGCCAATCTAGGTCACAAGTACCTAGCAGTTTCCCCAAAAAGCACATGTTTCACAGTGCTTGTATTGGGGCAAGCAGTGGTATCCTGGGTCCACTTTAATAATGGTTTATGGGCCTTTCCTCCAGGAACTTGTCCAAACCTTTTTAAAACCGGCTACACTAACAGCTTTTACTACATCATTCAGTAACAAATTCCAGAGTTTGATTACATGTTGAGTGAAAAAATATTTTCTCTTATTAGTCTTAAATAGGTTACCCTGTAGCTTCATTGCATGTCCCCTAGTCTTTCTATATTCTGATGTAAATAATCGATCTATGTTGACCCATTCCACTCCATTCATTAATTTATAGACCTCTATCATATCTCCCCTCAGCCGTCTCTTTTCCAGGCTGAAGAGCCCTAACCTTTTTAGCCTCTCTTCAAAGGGGTATCCTTCCATCCCCTGTATCATTTTGGTGGCTCTTCTCTGTACCTTTTCGAATACCACTGTATCCTTTTTAAGATACGGCGACCAGAATTGCACACGATATTCAAGGTGCGGTCATACCATGTAACGATACAGAGGCATTATAATATCTTTGTTTTATTTTCCATTCCTTTCCTTATGATACCTAGCATTCTATTTGCTCTCTTGGCTGCCGCTTCACAATTGGCGGGGGGTTTTAACATGTTATCCACGATGACGCTTAAATCTTTTCCCTGGGTGATGGTTCCTAATGTGGAACCTTGCATCTTGTAACCATAGTTTGGAGGGTTCTTTCCTAGGTGCATAACTTTGCACTTGTCCACATTAAATTTCATCTGCCATTTTGATGCCCAGTCTTCTAATGTATCAAGATCCTCTTGCAATTTTCCACAATCCTCTTGGGTTTTAACAACTTTAAATAGTTTTGTGTCATCTGCAGATTTGATAACCTCACTTGTTGTTCCCTTTTCCAGGTCATTTATGAATATGTCAAAAAGCAGCGGACCCAGCACAGATCCCTGGGGTACTCCACTTTTCGCCTTTTTTCCATTGGGAAAATTGGCCATTTAGCCCTACTCTCTGCTTTCTATCTTTTTTTTTTTTTTTTTATAAGTTTATTTGTAACGAGGCACATACATATACATCATGTAACAACAAAAGGGGTGGTTTCATCCCCAACAAATTCTTCAACAGTTCTTGTAAATATACAACCCAACCCTATGGTGGTAGCTCCTCAAGGCATCTAATCATATCATCCCCTCCTTACATTTAACCAAGTATAACTCAGCCCTCACCCCCTCTGAATATCCCATCATGCTACCCCCTCTGGTTGCATTACCGACTGTAGGAGATTAGCCCAGCCTCCCCTACTGGGAGGAGAGGAAAGAAAAAAAAAACCTCCTTTCCCTTTATACGAGATCCACCAATACTAGAACATGCAAATAGCATCAAAGAAAGAAAAGAAGAAAGAAAAAGACAGGGGCATCAGAACAAAAAGAGAACAAAAAAAGAGAGAAAAAGAGAAGAGAGGGACAAAAATAAGAAGCAAACAAAATACCCCAACCTCTCTGTGCACCCACACAATCAAAGGATTGCGCTAACAATCAGTAGTCATATGGAAACACAAGGGACCATCCAGACAATCCCTCAGCTTTTCACCCCACCCCCCTCCATACCCAGGATCCTCCCCCACCCCCTCCTCCAACTGAGCTCCTATCCATCTCATCTCATGTGCTCAAAACTCTCCATCTGCCCTTTGAGCAAACTTGTCAGTATTCATCACGCTATTAACTCTGTTGCCAGTCCTGCACCCTCGGGCGGCTGTCTAACTGCTACAGTTGCGCTATCACCATGCGAGCAGCCACCAAAAGCTGTCCGATCAATCTATCTTGCCCTGTAGAGCCAGCTCTGTCACCTTACCCCAACCCCAGCAGACGCAGAGCCGGCTCCATCTTTAGCTGGGTGCCAGCTATTGAATTAATCCAAGACACAATCTGCGCACAAAACTTCTGCATAAGGGGGCAGTCCCACCACATAAAGGAGCCCACCATGCCACACCCTCGCCAGCACGCATCAGAGCATCCCCCCCGCCCACTGCCGCAAGTGCTGTGGCACAACCTATGCCCTCTGTAGCAGCTTAAAATGGGTTTGTCAACAACTAGTGCTCCATGCACAGTGATAAAGGTGCCGGTGAACACATTGCCATACATTCTCCGAGAGGCTCTGCCTCAAGAACCAGTGCCAATCATCCACATGCACTCCTGCGCCTGGAAAGGTCGCCAATAGCAGGCCACGGATATATCTTAGACAACATCCCCCTCCACCCCTCCCTCTCCCCAAATAAAATCACTTATAAGTCTTGAATAGGGCGCAGCAGCTGTGATCTATGATCCTCCTAAGTGACAAAGCCGTGGAGCTGAAAGTATTGAAAGAATGGGACTCCAACCCCCCCCCCTTCCTGAGGCTGTTCCATATTCAGCATGACCCCATCCTCCAATAAATTCTGAAATCAGAGCAAACCATTAGCTTCCTAGCTATAACGTAAATAGCAAAAATCAGACCCACTAAAGGGCCAGAAATCCCATATTTTTGCATCTGGAAACAAAGGCCCACCAAGCTAGTCTCTGCGCTGCATCCCAGTTACCACCTGAATCAGCGGGATCAAAAACACATGTCCATCTATCACTTTGCATCCCACGCCACTTAACTCAAAAACAGAATAGGGCGAAATCCAACTTCTTTCCAACTGGACCCATTGCACATCCGGCGGCCTAACATAATGTTACCTTAGCCCATGGAGGACAGCCGCCTTATAGTACACCACCAATTTGGGAAAACCCAACCCCCCCATCTCCATGGAACGAACCAACCCATCCCAACCAATATGAGCTGTATGCGATTTCCATACAAATTGGCTAAAACACTTTTCTAATTTGGAAAAGAAACCATTAGGTATCTTAATCGGCAACTGGGAGAATAAATTTTAGTGCTGCCACTCTGCCCAACCAACCCAAGGTCAACTCCCTCCACCCCACCAACTCCTCACGGACCTTTGTAATTAAAGGAGCATAATTAAGGGAGAAAAGCTCACCAATTCTGGCGGAAATCTTAACTCCCAGGTACTTAACTGCACCAGCTGCCAACCGAAATAGGCAACCCTTCGGAATTACCAGCGGAGTATTCCCAAGAGGTAGGATCTCACTTATCCAAATTAATCTTGAACCCCGAGATAACAGCAAACTTCCGAAGCCCACGCTCCAAACCCACCAGTGACCACTCTGGGTCTTCTAAAAAGACCAATGTGTCATCCGCATACAAAGAAACACTATGCGGCGTAGAGTCAACCATAATTGGGGATATATCCTTAGCCGAGCGTATAAGACAGGCCAGCGGCTCAATGGCCAAGGAAAACAGGGACAAGGGACAACTCTGTGTTCCCCGATATAGCCGAAAACTGTCAGACCGCCACCCATTCACTATCACTCTTGCACGAGGGGTGACATATAGCGCCCTCACCCAGCTGATATATTGCTCCCCAGCCCAAATTTTGTCAGAACAGCCTTCAAATATTCCCATTCAACACGGTCAAAAGCCTTCTCCGTGTCTAAAAACACACAGCAAGCCGTCCTTGGTGACCGGGAAGCGTGCAAAATAATGTTTACCAATCTTTGCACATTATCCGTGATTTGTCGCCCCCTGATAAACCCAGACTGATCTGGGTGGACTAAATCAGCCATGACAGCAACCAACTGGTTAGGTAACACCCGTGCAAATATCTTCACGTCACGGTTCGACAAAGATATTGGACAATAATTACCACACTCCTCCGGGGATTGTCCTTCCTTTGGAATAAGTGATATCTTAGCTTCATACATAGTCGATGGAAGACTACCAACCTTCCTCGCTTCATTAAAGACTCGCTGCAGAACTGGGGCCAATGAGTCCCTCAAGGCCTTGTACCATTCCATTAGAAAACCATCCACTTCCATAGCCTTTCCAGAAGAGAGGGACTTGATGATCATAATAACTTCCTTTCCCATAATATCTCGATTCAGCGTGCCTCGTTGTGCATCTGACACCTTCGGGAGCCCAGCTTGTTCTAACAAGGCGGCAGTCTCAGACAGTGAAGCAGAAAGCTCCGACCTATCTAGGCTTTTATAAAATACCTGAAACACCCGAGATATGCCCAGGCTATCCTGCTGCAACACTCTATCAGAGTCATTGGAGTGGAGGAGTAGCCTAATGGTTAAGAACACTGGCATGGGAGCCCAGAGACCAGGGTTCGATGCCCACTAGCACTCCTTGTGGCCTTTCCCCAGTGCTTACTGTGCAGCTTTGCCATTTCCAGGGGAGTTAGTCTCACCTCCTGCAAAAGTGCAATATCCACTTTCTCCCCTCCTAAGGTAACCTAATACTCGCTTTTGCTTAATGGGGCTGTTAAGCCCACCAACATTCAGTGTTGCAACCTTAAGGGCCGTCTACAGCATCAGGTTGAGACCAATCCATCCCTCCAGAAATGCTTATCCCACTCCCCCACCCCAATTAACAGCAGACCGAGAAAAGCCAAAAAAGGGTAAGAAAAAAGAGCACCACCCACCCTCTCCCCCTTACTCTACATCAACTTTATCCCAACATCGGCTAACCAGAGAAAAACTACTGTCAGACGGCTGCCTGGGTGAGAATCTTCACACTCTTGGCAAGTGCATATTTCTATATGATTTGCAAGGTATTGTGGGCAATGTAGTTCATTCACACCAGACACAGCTGCTGACAATAATTTAGTTGTGCTCTTGGGTAAAGCCAATAAGATATTTATTTATGGGGTTATTTCTCCCAACACAGATATGCTTGGTAGCACATAAATTAGGTTACTTGCTTTCAGTGTTAACTTGGAAAAACAAAGTCAAAATCAGGAAAACAACAAATGAAAAGCCACAAAGCAAGAAACAAACTGTTCTTTTCAGGTTAACTTCTGATTACTTCCCACATAGATACAGAAGTGATTCTCTCCTAACTCACAAGCAATTAGGTAAGGCTTAATTGCTAGCAGTTACCAGCTGAAACCCCTTAGCTGGCTTGCTTTCTACTGGGTGGGTCAAATCCTGCTTCAGGAGATTTTCTGAGTATATTAAAGAACAAATTTGTATTTCTTTGTGATGGTTGCTGTACTTTATAACAGAAAGTTACCAACGGAGTTTAGATAGAGAGCAGTCCATATAAACAGGATCCTCATCTGCTATTATTCCCCCTTGTTCAACAAGCATGGGTTCAATATCATGGATTGGCACAGATGAATCTCTCAATGGAGCATTTTCAGGAGAATACTTGTTTCCCTGCTGTCTTTCAAGGTTATAGCTAGGGCATAGATCAGTGTTCATACCTGAGCCTTCCATTGCTGTTAGAGTTCCTCTCTATATAGCCTGGCCAGTATGTAGTCCAGTTCTTATGTCCAGCCTTCCAATCCAGATCCCTGGACACTGGATCTCTCTTCACATACCTTCTGGCACAGGTCTTAGGGTCCCTTCCACGTGCAGCCGTCTCCCTCACAGGTAGCCTCTGGTGATTCCTAGCTCTGCAGCACCATTCCTCTGGTTTTGCCCAGTCCAATGGTGTATGCTGGCCCTTGGAATACCTCCCAGTATACGTACTGCTTTGGACTCTTCTAGACCTCTCAAATGCTTTTCTCTTCCTTCTTCCAAAGGGTCTCTTTCCCTCTCTGTCCGTCCGGTTTGGCTTCTGCTTCTGATGATCCTTCAGATGAAACTGATGATCAAACTCAAGCTGATTCTCAGGATACTGAGGACAATTCTCTGGATATCCAAGGTGATCATGAAGATGGTCATCTGTAGAATAAACTCTACTCTTATTCTGCTTGGATGAGTGCTCCTCCCTAACACAGTGCAGCTGTGCTGAATCAGGCCCTGCCTTTTGAGATGAGTGCTTAGGGATTACCTCATAGCCCTCCTGATTGAACACACGTTTCCCCACTTCAGCTCCTCTAATGGCTGTTGGAAACCTGGTGCATTCTGGGACTGGTAGTCTTTTATGGGAAAATTCTGTTTTCTTATTTCTACCAGAACTGACAGGTTGCTTGTTCAGAGTCACTTCACCTTTTCTATAGCTCCTTCCTGAGCTATGATAAGCTTCCTTATCACACTACACAGTCCCCAACAGGAGGCTTAGTGAGGCACAGTCCAGTCTTAGCTGCACTATCTCTGCCCATTCAGGTCCCAACCAACTCGGTCACAGCTGCTTCTCCTGCTGCATCGCCAGACAGCCCTCTTCACCTCGTTGACTGCACACGCCATCAATCCTGACTTCGGGCTTGTAGGGCTGATCTCCTTTCCACTCCTCTGTGAATCTTTCAGACTGTGGGAAAGAGCACTGATCCGCATTCCGAGTGGGGCTCAGTTTACCCTTCATCTCCCCGAACAGCCGCCGCACCTCCTCTGGGGAGTTTAAAAAATGCCTCTTCCCTTGCATCAGCACAGTCAGTTGGGCCGGGAACCATATACTTCCCGCAGGCCTGCCTTCAAAAGCGCGTCCCTATATTGCAGCAGTGCTTTGCGCTTACGCACAGTTTCAGCGCTCATATCAGGAAATACTGAAATTTTTCAGTTTTTATAAGTCAGTCTTAGATTTACGGGTCTCAAAAATAATGTGTTCTTTCTCTTGGTATCTCAATAGCCGGACAATTAGAGCCCTCGGCCACTTCCCAGGCTCCGGACGGGGACGAGTCTCCCTATGCGCCCTATCAATTTCATATAACGGGGAAGCAATTTAAGCAGGAAAGCACGAGTCCAGAAGGCCCTTCACAAAACTCCGCAGATCTGGCAACTCTTCTCCCTCCGGCACACCAAAAATGCATATATTTTGCTGGTGGTCCCTGTTTTCCTGATCCTCCGCGTTCTCCTCCTGTTGCAGCAAAGCTGCTGAAAAAGCTCTAATTCTCTCACTCACCCACTGAAGGAAACACACAGACAGGCTGGTATGCAAACAGGATCTTTAATATGCGCACAGGCCCAGACAGAGAACCAGCAGTCTCCACAAAAAATCTGAGCCTCGAGGGACGTCCTACAATGCCTTATATACAGTACAATTTTAAAACTCATTCTACAATCTCATTCGCCTCAGGTATTTTCTGTCCACCAATCAGTAGCCACTGGGAAGGTACCTGGGTGACCTGTCCAAAACCGGTGTGCTCTGGTCTGCTGATCTCTGGGCAAGGGGATATTGTGCTCAGACCTGGAGTGGGGGAAGGATGCCTGCTGAAATCTTTGTCTCCTCTTAGCAAGCTGATCACTTATCTAAGAACCTCATGGTTGGGGGGGGGAGGGGTTTCCCACAGCTAATCCTTATGGCTGCCTCACTCCCCCCTTTTTAAGTGAGACCTCAACCGCTAGGGGCGGTAGAGGTCAGTATTACTGGAGGCAAGCCGCAGAGGGGTGTATTGGGTCAGGGCCATGACAGTGGTAGCAGCCTTGCGTTCTACCAGGGTGTCAAGGGTGGTGGTAATGAAGCGGTGAAGAATGGGGATACAACATGGTATGAGGGCACATACTAGGAAGAGAAGGAAAACTCCTATAGCTAGGGTTTTAAGGCCCCCCAACCAACCAAACAATTTGACGAACCACCCTGTCCCCAGTCCCATGGACGGGTCCGAGATTTGCTTCGGTAAGTCACGTAGGTCTTGGATTGAGCGTTCAATGGACACACTTTCATCACCCATGGTTGAGGCGTAACAGCAGGAAATCAATGGTCATTCTATTCTGTAGGATCGCTGTACGTAGGTCGGACAGCTCGTGATTTATGGAAGCTAGTATGGTTGAGGTGAGGTTAAGGGTTTTTGCTAGAGAACAAGCGAGTCGGCTTATCTCCATGGAGTTGTGTAGGGCTAGCCCAGGTGTCCCAAGGATTGACAGTGACAGTCCAAGAGCTGTCTCATCACTGTAAGGCTCCACGTTTGAGTTACAGGTCGAGGTCATGGGGGCAGAGCGGGGATAACTGGGGGGGCAGACGAAGGCAGCTGTTGTAAGCCTAGCAAAAGTGCACGGACCACCAGTGGCATTTGCAGGGACGTAAGTATACGTCATACTGCCACATACTAAAAACCAGCCTAAGGGAAGATACATTTTTGAATGTGAATAGGATACCTTTGTAACAGAGCTGCATGATAACACAGTATTTGATACATTGAACCCTACCCTCTTGGCATTGACAAAAAAGAAACAATCAGTAGCATTTAGGGTGGAAACTACCTGTAAGGAAAAAGGCACTTGGTTGAAATGTGTAGAAGTTGGTCGGGTAACCCCAATATGGTAGAAAAATGTATCCCAGGTTGTTTACAGTTCAGATTAGCAAGCATAGTGAAGTTCTGCATTTCACATAAACTAGACGGTACAGCAATAAGAGAGGTTGACAGAAACACCCCGGTTTGTAGAGTTACGTATACAAAGGTTTGTCATGTTCAGAGCAGTTTGGGCAAATAATACTGCTGTGTTAGTAGTCTCTGCACTTGTTTGAAAGCAGGTCCATGTCAGGGATAGGAGTAAGACTAAGGCACCGCTTCTCATTCTGCTCCTGGTTCTGGGAAAGGGGGTCTCGTAGATCAGTCTCTCCGGTGGTCCAGAGCTCGTCGGCAGTCTGTTAGAGCCCCTTACTGGGCAGAAAAGTCCCTCTTCAGTTTCAAACGCAGGGGTTGATCTGGAATCGGGACTGTGGTCCAGGCTGGAACAACGTCTGGTGCAGCGGCCTTGACACGAGAGTGATGGATCCACGGAGCGACTTCAGCCACCTTGACAGCCGTGGGGGTGGTCAGCAGAACGGTATACGGGCCTCGCCACTGGGGGGTCAATGGATCTTTCTTCCACTCCTTGACCCACACCTGGGAACCAGGCTGGTGCGTATGGAGCGCTTCAGTCAGGTTAATGGGGAGTCGCTCCTGGATCCACAGGTGCAATTTCTGCAATACAGAACTGAGAGCTGACAGTTCCTGCCGGGTTATTTCTGAACCTATCTGAGTTAAATCTCCATGGACGCCCTGTATGAGGGGTGCAGGGCGACCATACACAGCTTCAAAGGGGGAAACACCAATACCCTTTCGTGGGGCTGACCGTATGCGGAGCAGAGCTATAGGGAGCAATTGGGGCCACTTCAATGAGGTTTCCTGACACAGTTTTGCTAACTGGCTCTTTATGGTGCGATTCATGCGTTCTACTTTCCCTGAGCTCTACGGACGGTAAGCTGTGTGTAGCTTCCAGTCGATCTGCAAGGCCTTGGCTACCTGCTGTACCACTTGGGCCACAAATGCAGGTCCATTATCCGATCCCACTACTACTGGAAGCCCAAAACGGGGAATGATTTGATGTAGCAGCACCTTTGTCACTTCTCTGGCTTTTTCTGTGCGGACTGGGAAAGCCTCCACCCATCCTGTGAAAGTACAGACTAATACTAGCAGATACCGGTACCCATTTGCTCGGGGCATTTCTGTAAAGTCAACCTGGATGTTTCCCATAGGGGTGACCCCATAAGACTGGACCCCTGGGGGTTGGCTTGGACCTTGACGGGCATTGTTTTTAGCACATGTGGTGCATTGTCTAACAATTGCAGCTGCCAATGAGGATAAGCAGGAAATGAAGAAATATGGGCGGAGGGTAGTTTCCATTGCTGTCTTGCCCATATGAGTGGCCTGATGAAAGGATGATAGGAATGCTGGGGCAAGACTGTCTGGGATGACTATCACTGGAGCTGTCCCTGTTCTGGGTAACCTTATCCAACCATCTGTGTGTAACACCCCACCCTCCTCCTGACAGAAGAAATCTAGTTCTCATGTAGTGTACCTCTTGGCCCATTGGCTTAGTGGGACCGGGAACAGTGGGGCTTGTAGATCCTGGGAGCCCTCTGGGAAGGACTGGAACAAGGATGTGGTTGCGACCCGCCGGGCTTCTGCATCAGCCCGTCTATTTCCCTTAGCTATTTCACTGTTCCCTTTCTGGTGGCCTCTGCAGTGCATAACGGCTACTGCTTTAGGATGCCAGACTGCTTCTAACAGGGCCAATACCTGGGGACCATTCTTTATTTCTGAGCCAGCTGCAGTAACTAACCCTCTTTCCTTGTACAGGGCCCCATGGGCATGGAGAGTGGCAAAGGCATACCGGGAGTCTGTGTATATATTCACATGATGGTTAGTCCCAAGGGTTAAGGCACGGGTAAGGGCAATGAGTTCCACCTTCTGTGCGGAAGTTCCAGGGGGCAATGGCTGAGCTTCGACTATCTCTTCCATCGTCACCACCGCGTACCCCGCACACCTGCGGCCCACCAACACCAGACTGCTTCCATCTACGAAGTAGGTCTCATCCGGATTGCTTAACGGCATATCTGTCAGATCAGGGCGAC
Source organism: Ichthyophis bannanicus (assembly GCA_033557465.1). Classification (NCBI taxonomy): domain Eukaryota; kingdom Metazoa; phylum Chordata; class Amphibia; order Gymnophiona; family Ichthyophiidae; genus Ichthyophis; species Ichthyophis bannanicus. The sequence continues at coordinate 73,336,715 of CM066045.1, read as the reverse complement.
TGGAGAAGACTGTATCCATCACTTCCAGGCAGTCGTGATCTGGTGGTCCCGGGCCAACAGGCAGGAATGTAGCAGGGTTTAAGGCTTGGCTGGTAGTTATCTGCACGCTGGGATTTCCCCATAACATGCTCTGGTATTTCAACATCCGGGAGCTGGTGAACCAGTGACTTCCTTTATGCTTTAGCAATGTTTGGACTGAGTGTGGGACGGTGACTAGAAGGCCTTGGCCCATGGACAGTTTATCAGACTCTTCCACCAACAAGGCTGTTGCTGCTATTGCTCTCAGGCAAGGTGGCCATCCCTTGGCCACTGGATCCAGCAGTTTAGACAGGTAGGCGACTGGTCGCGGCCAAGACCCTAGTTGTTGGGTCAAGACCCCCAAAGCTGTTCCTGCTGCTTCGTGTACGTAGAGAGTGAAAGGTTTGGTAATATCCGGAAGGCCTAGGGCTGGTGATGACAGTAATGCCCTTTTCAAATGTTCGAAGGCCTCCTGTTGGTCACGACCCCATTCAAGGGGGCTCTTCTCTGGGCCCTTTGTAGACTCATAGAGGGGCTTTGCAATCTTTGCGAAGTTGGGAATCCAGATACGACAGTACCCAGCGGCCCCGAGAAAGGCGCGTACTTGCTTGCGGGTTGTTGGCACTGGGATCCGGCACACTGCTTCCTTCCTCTCGCTCCCCAACCGTCGGCTTCCTTTTGACAGATGGAATCCCAGATACTTCACTTCCGACTGGAATAACTGAGCCTTTTTTCTGGAAACTCGGTTACCCGCATCATACAGAAGTTGGAGAAGCTCTGTGGTTGCCAGTATACATTCAGCCTCAGAGTCAGCAGCGATTAGCAGGTCATCAACGTACTGCAGAAGTACTCGTCTGCCGGGCTCCCCCGTGGGGAAACTAGCGAGATCTTGGGCTAATGCTGTGCTGAAAATGGTAGGGGAGTTCTTGAATCCTTGTGGTAAACGAGTCCAGGTAACTTGGGACTTTCTGCCAGTAGCAGGGTCCTCTTTCTCGAAAGCAAACAGGTGCTGGCTCGCTGTAGCCAGGCGTATACAAAAGAAGGCATCTTTTAGGTCCAGTACTGAGAAGTGAGAAGCAGTCGCTGGGATGAGGCCCAACAGTGTATAAGGATTTGGTACTACTGGATGCAGAGTCACAGTGGCCTCATTGACACGACGGAGATCCTGAACAGGTCGGTAGTCGGTGGTTCCAGGTTTTCGGACTGGCAGCAAAGGAGTGTTCCATGCCGATTGGCAGGGCCGCAGGATACCATGCTGTAGTAGCTGCACCAGATGATGATGAATTCCTTCCACAGCTGCCCGCAGCAGCGGGTATTGTTGCACATGTACCGGGGAAGCTCCTGGCTTCATTTCAGTGCATACGGGAGGGATGTTGATGGCCATTCCAGGGGGGTTTCCTTCAGCCCATACTCCAGGGGGCACTGATTCCCACGTATCCAGGGTAGCCACATCAGATTTGGGCCTGTTCTCATATAACCGCCATTCTTCTTCTCGGGGGACGGACAGTACCAAAACTGTTGGGCCCAGGCTAGGTATTTCGAGCTCAGCCTGGCCGTCAGGCCCGAATGAGATTTGGGCCTGGATTTTTGCCAGAACATCCCAACCCAGCAGGGGTATGGGACATTCAGGCATATACAGGAACTGGTGAGTGATGGTCCGTCCCCCCAACTGGCATGTGCGGTTTTGCAGGAAAGGTCTCTGGGCCCTCTCCCCCGTGGCTCCCACAATAGTTACTGATTGGGAGGAGATCGGGGCCACTTGTTGGGTGACCACTGAGTGTGTTGCTCCGGTATCGACCATGAATTGCATTTTCCGGTCCCCTAAATTCATGTTGACCATAGGCTCCTGGGGACCCAACAGAAACTTGGAGCCCGGTCTGGCCTAGTAGCCATCCGAGTCATAATGTTCCATAGCTGCAAGGCCTTCGAAAGCTGGTCTCAGTGGAGGCGGGAAAGCATCATGCTGGTCTTGCTCCCGTGTAGTTCGTACAGGTGCTCTTACACCCCTTGTGGATGGATATCTCTCTCGCCTTGTGTTACAATTTGGACATTCATTCTTCCAATGTCCCTCCTTTTTGCAGTAGGCGCATTGATCGGGGCCTAGGGGAAACCTCGGCCCCCCCGTATCCGTGGCCTCGTCCTCGTCCCCTATTTTCTCCTCTGGCCCAGGCCGGAACTGGTGGTCGCTCGGCTAGGGCGGCTGCTAGGAAGTCTGCTTTTTTCTTCATCCGACGCTCCGACTCTCGCTTCTGCTCCTGGTCACGATTTACATATATTTTTTTGTGCTACTTCCATCAATTGTGTTGTATTCATGCCTGCAAACCCTTCCAGTTTCTGCAGCTTCCGCCGTATATCACCTTGAGCCTGTGTCACAAAGGCAGTATTCCCCATACGAAGATTCTCAGAGGCTGCTGGATTCTAGGGGGTGTATAATCGGTATGCTTCAGTCAGACGCTCATAAAATACCGCCGGATTCTCATCAGGAAGCTGGAGAACCTCTGCGATTTTACTGATGTTCATAGCTCATTGCCCCCCCTTCTTAAGGCCCTCAAGGAGCACAGTCCGGAAACGAGTGAGAGCCACTGCTCCAACAGGGTCGTTCGGGTCCCAGTGGGGGTCTTCATTCAGGAAATCTGCCTCTGCCTGCTGCCGTGGATTTATAACTCCCTCACGGGCAGGATGTGTCTCCAGCCACTCGAGGGTGGCCAGTACAATGTGCGCCCGTTCTTCTGTACTGAATAATGTGGAAAGCAATTGTTTAGTGTCCAACCAGGTAGGCTGGTGTGTTTGCATAATACTGGTCATAAGATCTGTCAGTTCTTGGGGCTTTTCAGTATAGGAGGCATAGTGGGTTTTCCAGTTCAACAGGTCTGTGGTAGAGAAAGGGACATAAATCAGGCTGGATGGTCCCACTGCCACACTACCAGCAGCATCAAGGTACGGGAGCCCCTGTACTTGTCGTAGTGACATTTGGAGATCATGCGACCACAGGCGGCAGGCTACCGGGGTGGATGATCCAAGCTCAGCCTCTGTGCTCTCAGGGGAGGAGATGGTAGCACTGGAGGTGGTACCAGAAGTGGGAGGGGTGGAGGATGTGGGAGGGGAATCTGAAGATGAGGGGCCAGAATCCGTAGAATCTTCCCTAAATCTGGCATCACCCACCCCAAGAGGAGGTCTTCCTGACCCTTCAGCTATGGGCGGATTCTGCAGTGGTGCGGGTGGGACATGGGGTTGAAGCAGAGGGAGGGGGCGTGGAGGAATATCTGGAGAGTCCCGCCCCTGGTAGATAGGGGCGGGCATCCGTCCCTTTTGGCGACCGATGGCTGCCACCATTATTCTACACTGATCCTCGTGGCAGCGCTGGAACCATCTTGGTCTGAGCTGGCATATGGCCAGCCATGAATCAATATATGGAAACTGGTCTGGGTGTTCTTTCGCTACAATTTGATGGACTAAAAATACAGTGGGCAAATCTGTGGACCTCTGGGGAGGCCACAGCTTGACTAAGGCTGGCCATTCCCTCTGACATAGAAAAGATAATCGAGAGGGGGAGAGGGGAACCCCATAATCCTCCCCAAACCCAGATTTAAAATTGCGAAGCATGCACTGTAGGGGCGTTTGCACTTTTGATTTTCCCGACCCCATGCTCAAATTCTAGTTCAATGACTAAATGCAGTATACAATGTGAATCTTCTAATCTAGTCTCAATTCAGGAAAATGCAATTTTACAATACAGATCTTCTAATCCAATCTCAATTCAGGAAAAATGCAATTTACAATATACGTCATCTAATCTAATCTCAATTCAGGAAAAATGCAATTTACAAAATACACACTCTAGCTGCAGCATGAGATTTGATTTGGATAATAGTGATATAAGAAAGTATAGCTAGCTATTTTTAAAATTTCCACTAGATGGGGCTCCAGGATTACTTCAAGTGCTGTTTCTTTTAGTATCTCAGTGTAGCTTACACTGGTCTTCACAAAATGGCTGCCTCCTCGTGCGTTCCACACCGGCTCTGGCTCACTCACCACCAAGGGCACTGCACACCCCCAGACACCGACTCCCTCGCTCCTGGACTCAAAGAAGAAGAAAAAAGAAGAGGAAAAAAAAAAAGCATCAGGTCAAACAGCACCGGACTCAAGATGAAGCAGGGGAACACAGATCGGGACTCCCTGGGAACAGGGAGTGGTCCGGCAAAAATTCCCACTAGCAGAGACGAGCGGCAGCAAAGAAATCACTCCCTGTGCTCCACGGTGCAGAAGCCACAGCAAAAGTCAGACGGGCACCCCGATCAGGCCCGAAACGGACGCTCCAGCGCGCTGAACCCCCACTCGCCGACCGAGTGCACGAGGCAGACAACAACACAAAAAAAAGAATAAACTAAAAACGGAGAGCCATCCGGGTCGTGGCGGGGGCCACGCGCCGACAACAAACGGCAGTCTCGTGCCGCCCGCAGCCCACGCGGGGCTCCAGCCGGCGTCCATGAAAAAATGCGGTCAGTGCAAATTTTTAATAATCAGCTTGTAGGGTACACTTAAGGGGGTTAAGTACTAATATTTTGGCAATTTTTCAATAGCTTTGGCAGCGCTGCATTTTAAATACCTTTAAGGGGCCCGAGGTGGCAAAGTTAAATTTATACAGCAGTTATTTACCGGCACTCGCAAGCGCGCCCCCCCCCCCCCCTGTTCCTACCAGATTTACCAGATACCCAACACAGACTGGACGAGCAATGGTTTCAGGGCCTCTGGGACCCTTACACGGACTGCTCGTTGCGGGTGATCATGCTGCTACAGGTTCACAGAATCTACCAGATTTACCAGGATTTCCAGATACAGAATACAGAGCTACCTAAAACAGTAAGGTAGTAGTAGTACTCACCAGAACTCTGATCAGACAGAGTTTGGATGCCAGTCTATCCAGCCGGTTTTCAATCGGGGGGGGGTCAGCCACAGGGACCGACCGACCAGATGAGTCAAGGTGTCCTTCCGGAGCACAAAAGGGGGCCCGGGGCGCCAAGGACTGTTAATCACCTGGAGGGGCCCGGTCCCTGACTGGTGGAGGCCCGATACTGCAAGAGCAGAAGTCTTCCTACTGTGGGTGTGATGAGAGAGGCTTTTTATTTAATTTAATTTAAGTTAGTCCCACCTGGGGTGCCAGAATGTTGCAGCAAAGCTGCTGAAAAAGCTCTAATTCTCTCACTCACCCACTGAAGGAAACACACAGACAGGCTGGTATGCAAACAGGATCTTTAATGTGCGCACAGGCCCAGACAGAGAACCAGCAGTCTCCACAAAAAATCTGAGCCTCGAGGGACGTCCTACAATGCCTTATATACAGTACAATTTTAAAACTCATTCTACAATCTCATTCGCCTCAGGTATTTTCTGTCCACCAATCAGTAGCCACTGGGAAGGTACCTGGGTGACCTGTCCAAACCGGTGTGCTCTGGTCTGCTGATCTCTGGGCAAGGGGATATTGTGCTCAGACCTGGAGTGGGGGAAGGGTGCCTGCTGAAATCTTGGTCTCCTCTTAGCAAGCTGATCACTTATCTAAGAACCTCATGGTTGGGGGGGGGAGGGGTTTCCCACAGCTAATCCTTATGGCTGCCTCACTCCAACCAACGCACCACCTTCTTCAACTTAGCCAGCTCCTCCGCCTGCTGTGTTCCGCTGTCCTCCACCGCACTCACTCGGTCCTCCGCCTCAGCTATGCACGCCACCAGTGTGTCAAAGCGCTCCGCTAACTGGCCATTACCGTGGAGATAATTTCGGTCTTGGAGGCACGTATTTCTTGCAATAAAAGGGCCGTCTTATCCACCTACTCATGAGCAGCATTACCTTCTTTCAGAGGGCCCTGTTCCCCTTCCGCCATGACACCCTTTGCAGCGTCGGATGCCACTACCTGCTTTGCCTTTTCCACATATATTTCTCTGATCGTTCATTCAGAGTGGGATCGAGCAGTCTTGTGCATGCTTTAACACACACCAGATGTGCTGCAGGGAGGGAAAAAACACCAGGAAAATGCCGGTTTAATAATGTAATGGCGCGGAGCTGATCACACTCCCTCCTTCTAAATCAGTGCCAGAGCTGGAAGCCCTGCTTTCTATCATTTAACCAGTTCCTGATCCACGATAGTACACTGTCTCCTATCCCGTGACTTTTTAGTTTTGCCAAAGGTCTCTGATGAGGGACTTTGTCAAAGGCTTTCTGAAAGTCCAGATACACTATATCAACCGACTCACCTTTTGTCTACCTGTTTATTCACACCTTCAAAAAAATATAACAGATTAGTAAGACAAGATCTTCCTTGTCTAAAACCATGTTAGCTGTCTCCCATTTAGCCATGACTATCTACATGTTCAGTAATTTTGATCTTTATGATGGTTTCTACCATTTTTCCCGGTACTGACATCAGGCTCACCAGTCTGTAGTTTCCCGGATCACCCCTGGAACCCTTTTTAAAAATTGGCGTTACAATGGCGATCCTCCAATCTTCAGGTATTAGAGATGATTTTAATGATAGTTCACAGATTACTAATATCAGGTTTGCAATCTCATATTTCAGTTTTTTCTACACCCTTGGATGTATACCATCCGGTTCAGGTGATTTGCTACTCTTCGGTTTATCAAATAGTTATAATACATCTTCCCGGTGTATCGATATTTCTTTCAATTCTTCCAGAGTATCACCTTTAAAAACCACTTCAGTCATGAGTAACATCCCTACATTTTCCTCAGTAAAGACCGAAGCAAAGAATTCATTCAGTCTCTCCGTTACAGCCTTGTCTCCTCTTACTGCCCCTTTTACCTCTCTATCATCTAATGGTCCAACTGACTCTCTCGCAGGTTTTTTGCTACGAATGTACTTGAAAAAGTCTTTATTACATGCTTCCACAGCAAGTTTCTTCTCAAATTCTCTCTTTGCCTGCCTTATATTTGCCTTGCATTTAACTTTCCAGTGCTTGGGCTGTTTCCAGTTTTCGTCATTTGGCTCTTTTTTTCCATTTCCTGAAAGATGCTTTTTTGGTAACAGCAGCCTCTCTGATCTCACCTTTAAACCACGCTGGCAGTTTTTTTGAATTTCCTTCCACTTAAAGCATGGAATACAGCTGGTTTGGGCTTCCAAGATAGTATTTTTAAACACCCAAGCTTGATGTAAGTCTTTAACCTTTGCAACTTCTCCTTTTAGTTTTTTCTTAACTATTTTTTCTCATTTTATCCTAGTCTCCCTTTCGAAAGTTAAAAGAAGGTAGTAATGTGGATTTCCTTACCATTCCTCCTCCATTAATTAAATCAAATGTGATCATGCTATGATCACTATTGCCAAGTGGCCCCAACACCCTTATCTCTTGCACCAGATCTGGTGTTCCACTAAGGACTAGGTTCAAAAATGGCTTCCCCTCTGGTCGGTTCATGAATCAGCTTCTCCAAGAAGCAGTCATTTATTTCATCTAGAAACTTTATCTCCCTAGCATGTCCTGCCATGACAGTGATCCAGTCAATACTGGGGTAATTGAAATCACCCATTATTATTACTGTGCTGTAACTTTTGTTAGCTTCCCTGATTTCTTTGAGCATTTCATCATCCAGTTCATTCTGGCCAGGCGGTCGATAGTACACCCCCACTGCCATCGCCTTCCACTTTTTACATGGAATTTCAATCCATAGAGATTCTACAGCAAATTTTGTTTCCTGCAAAATTTTAATCCTTTGTGATTCAATGCCCTCTCTAACATGGAGCGCAACCCCTCCACCAATTTGATCAGCTCTGTCATTATGATATAGTTTGTACCCAGGTATCGGTGTCCCACTGGTTGTCCTCCTTCACCATGTCTGAGATACCAATCATATTTAACCTCTCATTTAGTGCTATATATATTCTAACTCTCCCATCTTATTTTTTTAGATTTCTAGTATTTGCATAGAAGCATTTTAGAGACTGTATTTTATTCATATTAATCTGGCTATTGGTAGGTTGGGGTAATTTAGAATCTTTAACCTCTGCTCCATACTAAAGAGCATTTGGGCTACTTTTGTCTTTATTGGAATCTCTCTGCTGATATGCCATTAGAGGGAGAGGTGGCACTTAAGGATCCTCAGGATAAAAAGCTAGAGACACTGATGAAGCAGACATTTGAGGTCAATGCCATGGCCTTGCAGGCTTCGGTGTGTGGAGCCAATGTGCGGTGGATTCAAGGACTTCCTGGAAACGAGGCAGGGCTTAACGGAGCCTTCCAGGATTCGGCACGCCTAGCCTTAGGTGTGGCGTACTTGTCAGATGCCTTCTACGATCTTCTGTGAGTATCTGCCAAGGGTATGTCATCAGTAGCAGCAGTGCAGCGTCTGCTTTGGCTGAGGAACTGGTCGCGGACATTTCCTCCAAACACCGTTTTACCAAGCTGCCCTTTCAAGGGAAAGTCCTCTTTGATCTGATTTGCGGGATTCTAAACCTGCTTGCTTGCCAGAGAACAAGCCAAAATTCCAGAAGCCAGCAGCAGCCCCGTCAAGAGGATATCTGAGAGATTTTTGCAAATTTAGAGTAACCAGGTTCTCCCCCTACCCATAGGCTTTCTTATCAGGTGAGGGGACATTCTTTTTGTGGAGGCGCTGGTCATGGTTCCTTCATCGGGTCTGGTCCAGGACCCAAGAAGGCGCAATGGAGTGAGGGAGGCCCAGGCGGGCCTAGTACTGATGGGCAGCTGCCTGCAGCAGTTTTATCCTGCCTGGGTCCACTTTACTTCCGACTGCTGGGTTCTGGAGGTTGTATGCGAGGGTTACTCCCTGGAGTTTGTGGAGCTTCTCGCGGATGCCTTCATGTTGTCGCCATGTGGCTCTCAGGGGGGGGGAAGCAGAGAGTGGTGAACGACACTCTCCATCGCTTGGTTCAGCTGCGTGCGATGGAGCCAGTTCCCCAAGACCAGCTCGGCCAGTGGCAATATGCCATCTACTTTGTGGTGCCCACTTAAGAAGTGTTCTTCCAGCCCATACTCTACCTCAAAGAGGTCAGTCGGTCATTGTGCGTGCCGCACTTTCGGATGGAAACCTTGCAAACCATCATTGAGGCAGTATGGCAAGGAGAATTTCTGACTTCCCTGGATCTCACAGAAGCATACGTGTACGTTCCCATTTGTCCAAAGCATCTAAGGTACCTACGGTTTGCAATTCCAATGGGACACTTCCAGTTTCAGGCTCTACCATTTGGACTCGCTACAGCCCTTCGCACCTTCATCAAGATTATGGTGGTGGTCATAGCCCAGTTGCGGAGCCAGGGGATCTTGATTCACCCCTACATGGACCACTGGGGCATTTGGGCCAAGTCACACGAGGAGAACCTTGTAGCCACGCAGTAGGTCCTCGATCTTCTGCAGAGTCTGTGGTGGGTGGATGCTAAATGTAGCCAAAAGCTACTTCGTCCCATCTCAAGACTTGCTATACTTGGGGGCTCGCTTCATCATGACCCAGGGCAGGGTATTATTACCGGCGGAGAGGTGCAGGAAGATTCGATTTTTGGCGCAGCGGTCGCAGTCTGCGTGGTCCTTCCTCTAGGTTCTGGGCTCCATGGTGTCGATGCGGGACTTGGTGCCATGGGCGAGGGCTCTCATGCGACTGTTACAGTGGGTGCTGTTCTCCCGGTGGTCGCCTCAAAGGCATTCTCTGAGTCGTTGACTAGTCTGTCCTCTGCAAGTGCGCAGCAGCCTGTCATAGTGGTTATCGTGGAGCATCCTCGAAAAGGGAATGCCTCTAGAACAGCCAGAATGGATCATAATCACAACTGATGTCATTGTCTCCGGTTGGCAGATCGCACAGGGCGTTTGGTCTCAGGACCAGATGCAATGGTCCATCAGTCGTCTGGGGATGAGGACGGTCTGCCTGGCTGTCCAGGAATTTCAGGCCCTGGTACAGCATCAGGTGGTCAGGGTTTTTTCAGACCACACCTCCACGTCGCCTACATCAATCAGCAGGGCGGAACGGGCAGCGCAAGTCTGGCAGAGGAGATAGCCCCGCTGCTTCTGTAGGCGGAGGAGAATCTCGCTTAGTTCTCGGTGGCTCACTTGTCTGGAAAAGCAAATGTTCAAGCAAACTTTCTTTTTTTTTTTTTTTTTTGTTTAAATTTTTTATTAGCATCTGTAACAGTTACATTTCCATCTGAACAACAACTTCAGTACACCAAGTTTTCCCCGATCAACACTTGAGAAACCAATCATCGTACACTTACTACCAGCTATTCAAAACCCACCTAGAGCCTCCCCTGCCCTTGTGCACCAACAGTATAACATTGAAAATCAAAATGGGAATGCTTCATATCATACCCCTGATAACCCACAAATATCATCAATAATTAACCTGAACAAGGCATTCCCCCCTAATATAAATCCTCCCCCTTACTTCCACTCCTCTGCGCGCAACCACTTCCACACCCCCGCCCACCTCTGCTCCATTTGTTCCCTTCTTCCCCCCCTCTCCCTTGTCATTTTATACCTAGCGTAAAGATTTGACACTCTACAGGCAAAGCTCGCTAAGGAGGGTAAAATCGGCCTGTTCCAATACCAGGCGATTTCACACCGTGCCGCTGTTACACAGTACCAAATAATTCTCCAATCCCCGTCCCATCTCCCGTCAGGTCTATGCAGGAGACACATCTCAGGTCCAAGCATAATTTGCGCACCCACAATTTTGTTTGTGCTCCCCTATTTTTCTCCAGTACTCTCCCACTATCGGACACGTCCACCACATGTGCAGCCATGATCCTCTTTCCCCACACTTTCGCCAGCATTCATCCGTTTGCAACACTCCCGCTTTACACAATCGCTCTGGCGTGAGATACCAGCGACTCAGCACCTTAAAACCATTCTCCCGCAATGATGTGGCAATGGAGAAGCTAGCTATGCTCGTTACAACTGTCTCCCATTCTTCCACCCCCCACGATACCCCTAGATCTCTTTCCCACGTTTCCATATACTTCAACTTGCCCTCCCCCCGCGCTGTCAATCCTCTGTAGATCCTAGATAGCATCCCCTGCCGCCCCAAGGAGCCCAGACAGGCTCCTTCAAACCACTCTCCTCCCCCCCGTCCCCCTTGCTCCCTGCCCTTTTTATGCACTACCGAGCAGAGCTGCGTGTACGCAAACCTATCCGTCTCCCCCAATCGATAGAGGTCCCGCACCCCTTCAAAACCTCAACATTGCGTTCCTACCACGATCTGGGACACCTGAGTCAAACCTAACTCTGCCCATTTACGCAGCACCGTGACATCTGGCCCCGTACTTTCTGCACAGCATGCTTGTAGTGACATTGTAGCCGACCATCTTTTGTCTCCCACCAACCGCTTCCTATATTGTTGCCACACCTGCAATGTATGCCCCACGATGGGATTCCTCCCCTTCTCTCCTCTCCCCTCCCATACTATCCGTTCCAGTTCTCCCGGCCTGTACTCGTCCATCTCCATCTGTACCCACTGCTTCTGGGGCTCCCTCAGCCACGCGTAAACTGCACGCAACTGCGCTGCCGTGTAGTAGAGGCGAAGGTTTGGCACCCCCATCCCCCCCTCCCCCACCGACACTTGCATCGTTTTCGCCGCAACCCTTGGTCTCCTCCCCCCCAAATGAATCGCTCTACCTGCTGTTGTATCTTCCTCAGCACTCTCCGGGGTATCGGGACTGGCAAGGCTTGAAAAAGAAACAAAAACTGGGAGAGAAGCATCATTTTCACCATCGCCATTCGCCCGAACCACGAATAATACCCCCTGCTCCAGCCCTGCAGGCGCCCTTCCACCTGTCCCACCAATTTTGCATAATTTAAAGCGTACAAATCCTCCAAAGTTCTCCCTATTTGGACCCCTAGGTATCGGATCGATGTTTTTGCCCATTTAAAGGGAAAACTCTGTTGCCAGTCCCGTTGCTCCTCCTCCTCCCCTACTATACTCAAAATCTCGGATTTCCCCCAGTTAATCCGGAAGCCCGCCCTCTCGCCATAATCTTGAATCTCCCTCATCACTGCCCTCTAGGTTTCGTGAGTGTCAACAGTATGTCATCCGCGAAGAGGGACGCTTTACATTCCTGTCGTCCTACCCTAACTCCTGTGATATCTAAATTGCTCCTCAACCGTGCCGCTAAGGGTTCGAGGGAGAGCGCAAATAATAAAGGAGACAGGGGGCATCCCTGCCTAGTACCTCTTTCTAGCGGAAAGAACTCCGAATATCCCCCATTCACTCGAACACATGCTGTCGGCTTAGCATAGAGAGCCTTTATCCACTGCACAAAACCAGGCCCGAACCCCTGGAGCTCCAGTACCGAATACAGGAATTTCCAGGACACCTGATCAAAGGCTTTCTCAGCATCCAATGATACTAACAAGGCCTCCGCCCCCCGCTTTTGCGCTGACCACATCACATTTAACACTTTCCGAATATGGTCCGCCACTTGCCAACCCGGTACAAACTCAGCTTGGTCTTCATGCACCAATTTTCCTAACAATCTATTAAGCCTTGTCGCTAACACTTTCGCCAGTACTTTCGCATCAATGTTTAACAACGAGATTGGGCGATAGGACGCACAGTCTTGAGGGTCTTTCCCTTCCTTGTGGATCAGAGTGATGCCCGCCCACCCCATCGTCTCTGGCAGTGCCTCCCCCCTTCTCGGCCCATTGAATACCCTAGTCAGCGGTTTCAGCAGAAGACTCCCAAATCGTTTATAAAACCTTGCCGTTAAGCCATCGAGCCCTGGGGCTTTGCCGTTCTTCAACGCCTTAATGGCCTGGAGGACCTCTTCGGTTTGTATTTCCCTATCCAGTCCCTCCTGGTCCTCTCCCGTCAGAACCGGGAGCCTTGCTCCCCTCACGTATTCACCAATGTCCTCCTCCGACCTCGCCTCTTGTGCAGCGTACAAGTTGCTATAGAAGGACACAAATTCCTCCCTAATACGCTGGACCTCTAGCACCACCACTCCCTTACTCTTAATCTGTAAAATCCTATTCCACTCCCTCCGCTTTTTCAATTGTCTCTCGAGGTATTTCCCGGCTTTGTTCCCCCCTTCAAAGAACCGCTGTTTCAACAGCTGTAGACGGAATTGTATCTTCTTCGCCTCAAGTGCATTCACTTGAGCCCGCAGTTCCAGAACCGCTCCCCGCAGCTGTCCACTACCATCCAGCCCATCCCTTTCCTCCATCTCCCGCAGTTTCCCGCGCATCTGCTCCTCTTTCTCCGCCCGTTCCCGCTTTATACGGGCCCCCCACTTAATGAGTACTCCCCTAACGACCGCCTTAAAGGCATCCCAGACTACTCCATCCGTCACCTCCCCCCCTCCATTTTGCTCAAAATACACCGGTATTAAGCTTTCAATCTCGCTCGCCACCCTCTCATCCTCCAGTAGACCTTCATTCAATTTCCAAAATTGTCGGCCTTTGTCCTCCCCTGCCACGCGCACCCGCACCACCACCGGCGCATGGTCTGACCATGTAATGGGTTCTATCTTGCCCCCCAGAAGCCTCCCCCCTAGCTCTTTCCCCACCCATATGGCGTCTAAGCGGGAGTAAGTGCCATGTACCGCAGAGTAGAAGGAGAACTGCCTCCTTCCTGGATTTAATACCCGCCACACATCTATCAGGTCATTCTCCTGCACGAATCTGTGGTATCGCTTCCTATCTGTACCCCTCCCCTCCCTCCGTCCTGTCGTATCTCTCCCAACCTCCCAGGCCATGTTAAAGTCCCCACCACAAACCAGAACCCCCTCCCCCATTGCCGCCACCTGCTCACTCAGTTCTTTCCAGAATTCAGTTTGAGTACTCGTTGGGGCATACACATTCACCACACAAAACCACTCTTCCCCCAGCTTTACCCTCAGCAGGAGGTATCGCCCCCCCTTATCCCGGGTTTTCACCTGGACCTCGGTTGGGGCCTCCCCATTAATGAAGATCCCCACGCCTCCTTTCTTTTTCTCTTTAAGATTGGAGGCAAACACACGATGTTTGTACCCCCGGGGTTGTACCAGTGCCTCATGCTTTCTCTGTAGATGCGTCTCCTGTAACATTACTATATCTGCTTTATGCCTTGCTAATTCCTTATACAGTTTCTGTCTTTTCATTGGTGAGTTTAAGCCTTTCACATTCATTGTTAGAATTTTCAATGCCTTTCCTTCCTGCGTTCCCCCTCCTCGCACCCCTAGACCCATCCGTCCCCTCTTCCCCCCCCTGACCCCCCCTCCCCCCCTCCTTCTCCCCCCCCTCTACCCCTTCTCTCCCCCCTCCCCCCCTCATCACTCTCCGCTGCGGAGATGCGACTTCCATTACAGTGACCTCCTCCACCTCCCCACCTACCTACCCCAGCAGCCCCTCAGCCTCCCCGCTCCCACCTTGCCCCATCCTTCCACCACCCCCTTCACCCCCTATCCCCACCTCTCTTCGCCTGCCTTATTCCTCCTTCCTCTCACCCTTATCCCCACCGCCCCCCCCTCTCCCCTCTTATCCTACTATCTAGCCCAGCTCCTTCCCCCCACCCGCTGTCACAGCTCATTCAAGAATACCAGTCCTCTAAGAGGTTGCTTCAGCTCAGCCAGTCTCTGGTTCGGATGGTCCCCTCTCGTTGGAGTCCTTGGATGTTCTGGCCAATCTCCGTCCACTCGCCCGCCGCCATTGCATGTTCTCTGCTCCTCCGGTCCTTGATCCCTTTCTCGGTGGAGTAGATGGGCCGTCAGTCATCTCTGGTAGTCGCTCTGCTCCTAGCTCCCGCAGAACCCTCCAGGCCTCCGCATTGGATCGCACCGTCTTTGAGCGCCCTTTCACCGTGATAAGTAATCCAAATGGAAAGAGCCACTTGTATCTCAGTTCAGCTTTTCTAAGATACGCTGTGACTTCTCTGATCTCTCTCCTGCGTTGCAGCGTTCCTTGGGACAGGTCTTGATACAACTCCACCTTATGTCCCTCCCAGTGGAAGCTTTTCAATTTGCGGTTGGCTCCCAGCAGGAGCTCCTTACTTTTAAAGGATCGCAGGCAGACTACTATGTCTCTTGGCCTATTCTCGTGAATGGGCCCCAGGCCTCTGTGCGCCCTTTCTATGCCAGGTCGAGTATCTTCGGTGACCCCCTCCTGTCCAGCTGCCACTAGGAGATCCCTGAAGATCCGCTGGACCACTGCCTCACAGTTCTTATACTGAGGCTCTTCTGGTACTCCCCGCACCCGAAGGTTGCATCTGCGTGAGCGGTCCTCCAGGTCCTCAGTTTTGGCTTTAAGGGTCTCCTGCGCCAACTGTAGCTCTTCCCAGCTTCTCTGGACCTGTGACAGGGTCTCCTCTTGGCTCTCCAGCTTGGTCTCCGCCTCCTCCATTCGCACTCCCAGCTCTACCAGATCTTGGCGCATAGTCTGCACCACTTCCTTGATCTCATTCTTCACCCCGCACATCTCCACCTTCAACTCCTCCTTCAACTCAAGGAGCCATTGTTTAATCTGCTCCGCGGCTGACAGACCCTCTTCTCCACCATCACTCCCCCCCGGACTGTGCGGGGCCTCTACCGCAGGTTTTCCTGCTTTCTCCCCCTCCTTCCCCCCTCCTTTGGAGGTTGCGTACGGGGAGCGAAACTCCGCCAGCTTTTTTTTCATCAAAGTCTCTTTTTTACTGGCTTTCTCCATGTGCATGGGCTGACGGACACCACCCTCCGCTGTCACCACAGCCCGTGCTTCGGGTTCGCCGCCCGCTCTCCTCTCTGCAGCCGTTACAATGGGCCAATCTCACACACAGTAGCGCTCTGTCTCCTTCCTCAGTCCCAGCTCTTAATTGTTAATGCTACAGAGACTCACCGCTGGTTTCTGCTCTATCACTGAGCTCTCTCGTCATTACTGGTGTTGGTTTCTTTCATGTCTGCCACAGTTCTCTGAACCACGTGCTAGGCCTGCACAGCCTCCTCTTCTCCTGTGCTCCGCATGCAGCGTGCCTCCACCGCAATCAGCTTCGCGGTATTTTAAAGCTTGACTGCATAAGATACTGCCGCTTGTGGGCTCACGACGCTCGCTCCCCGCTGAGATGTTTTGCTCTGCAAGCTCTGCACTCGCGCTGCCTGCTCCATGCCGCCTCTGGCTAAGAAGCCCGCGATTGCCTGGGCTGCCACGCACGGTCTGCTCGCGTCTCGCCGCTGCACCTCCTCTCTTGTTTTTAGCCTCCTCTCTTGTTTTTAGCTCCCCTCACTCGCG
This sequence comes from Ichthyophis bannanicus, assembly GCA_033557465.1. NCBI lineage: Eukaryota > Metazoa > Chordata > Amphibia > Gymnophiona > Ichthyophiidae > Ichthyophis > Ichthyophis bannanicus. The sequence continues at coordinate 73,320,519 of CM066045.1, read as the reverse complement.
GCCACTCTCCGGTCTGCCCCTCCGATGCCCGTTGGGGCTAATTAAGCATATACTTGCTTGCTGGTGGCGGAGCTCCCACGCTATGCCGCCATTCAGGTGGGTGACGTCACCGGAAGTCCCAAGCAAACTTTCTGAGCAGGCATCAGATCCAGGGGAATGGTCCTTGGTGGATGAGGTCTTTGGCCAGTTGACGCACTGCTGGGGACTACCGGTCATGGATCTCATGACATCAGCGGAGAATGTCAAATTGGAGCGATTCTTCAGCAGACGCATGGAATGGATGTCCGAAGGCCTCGACACTTTGGCTCGGAGCTGACCAGAAAATGGCCTGCTCTATGCCTTTCCATCGTGGCCTCTCATAGGGTGTCTGATTCAGTGAGTAGAGGCGCATGTGGGACTGGTACTCCTAGTAGTCCCGAATTGGCAATGAAGACCGTGGTATGTGGAACTGCTGTGGCTGCTAGTGGACAGCACTTGGCAATTGCCATTGAGGGAGGACCTGTTGTCACAGGGTCCAGTGTACATGCCTCAGGTGTATCTATTCTCTCTTACAATTTGGCTTTTGAGAGGGCGGCCTTCAGACGCCGAGGGTATTCAGTGCCAGTGATTTCTGCATTACTTAAAGCATGGCAACGGTCCACATCTCTGGAGTATGGAGAGTGTTTGAGGCCTGGTGTGCGGAGCGACGATGCTGTCCCTTCGTAACCACAATTCCGGATAGTCTTCGTTCTCTTTGGGGGTCCACAGAAGGGAGGAGCAGCCTCAAAGGCCTCCATTGCCCGCTGGTTGAAGGAAGTGATTGGATCAGCCTTTCTGTTAAAGGGCAAAACAGTGCCCGCAGAGCTGTGGGCACATTCCACAAGGAGCAGACTGTGTCCTGGGTGGAGTGTGCGCTGGTTCTTCCTGCGAGATTTGTTTGGCAGCTACCTGGGCGTCGTTGCATACCTTTGTTCGTCATTATAAGTTAGATCTGCAGGCGTATTCGGAATTGCAGTTTGGGGCTTGGGTTTTGGAGACTGGGCTTGCCGGTACCGCCTGAGTTTGAATACTGTTCTGGTACATCACATGAGTCTGGATTAGACTGTAGGAACACTATGGAAGGTGAAATTAGACTTATCTGCTAATTTTCCTCCCATTAGGACCTATAGTCCAATCCAGATCCCACTCGTCTCGTTGATAGCAAGCCCGTTTCAGATGCTCAACTTTTAAGGGGCGAGGCACCTTATCTGATGCAGGAGGAAGAGTTGTCTCCATGCGAAGGATTCAGTCCTGGGTGCTTGAAGAGAGCTAGGAGTGTTCCCCTCGGGCTGTCCTACGTCATCACATGTTAGTTAGCTAGTTTGTATATAGTTGTCCTTAAGGGGCATTCTTGGTTTGTTCTAGTTCTGCTTTGACATGGGAATACTGGCTTGGTGGGAGGAGTATTTGCTCCTTATGCAGTGACATCACCAAAAGCTAGAATGCTCTGTCTCCATCTGCTCTGTCTCCATCTGCTGTAATAGGGACATAACCCATGAGTTCAGACTGTAGGTCCTAATGGAAAGAAAATCAGCAGGTAAGTCTAATTTCACCTTAAAATATTATGACATACAAATGGAATATTTCCAGTTATTTCTCAAGATATTGTATACAACATAACTAAAATGCAAGGGTGCCAATAATGTTGACCCCAACTATATACAGTGCAAAAGAGGCAGAACTATGTTTTGTTTTTAGACTTGTGATTGGGTAAATATAAACCTCACAGCAATGCATACATTTTTCTTTTAACCTTTTTTTTTCCTTTTGAAATAAATGTGGATAGTGTCCTCTCTGTCTGCAATGACAGATCGTCTGGAGTCCATTGCCAGGCAGAATGGGTAAGTGATTTTCACAACTTTGTCTTTTTGTAGTTATTGAATGTCCTAAGTGTCCCTGCCTAGAAGAAGGGAGGTAGACAATGCTGCTCAAATAGACGCCATGAAGCAGTACAACAGCCGATGCAGACTGTCAAACGACAATCTCAGACCTAAAAGGTTATGTTGTAAATGGAGAGGAAGAGTTGGTAGGAACAGCTTCACTTCATTTGTTTCAAGGGCTCCCTCCCTATTCAAAATTGTAACTTTGTTTCTTGTATTTAATTTCATTTTTTTGTCTTATTTTTATGGTCTGTAAACAGCTTTGGTGTCACTGACATAGGGCGGTATAGCAAATACAAATAAACATAAACAGAACAGCTGAAGATTTGGTTTTGTTAGCAAAAGTTAAGCAGCTCTGTGAGGAGTAACCTAGTAGTTAGAGCAGCAGCCTGGGAGCTAGAGAAATCAGAGTTTGAATTCTAGCAAGACTCTTTCTGACCTTGGGTAAGTCACTTAGCCGTCCATTGTTTCAGGTACAAACATCACCTGGGACAGGGAAATATCTACTGCATCAGAATGTAACTTTCCTTGAACTACCACTGAAATGCATGAGCTAAATTCAGGTCTTTATTCTGATGTAGTGTCATATGGTCTCCATAGACAAACGCGGGAATGCTGCCACACTTTAGCTCTCCCTTGAGTTTCCCCCTCTTCTCACCATCTGAAAAAATGATTAGGCCTGAAAAATGTTGAGTAACTATTAGTTGTTACTGGGGGTTGGAGGTGTGTTTATCAATCCGTGGAAGCCTATTCGGCCCATATTATGAGCCACCAATGGCCTTTTGGCAGGGTGTACCTTGAGGGTGGTGCCATCTGTGGCCTTAGCGCAGTCATTCCCAAACTTGGGGTCCAGACCCCCCAAATCCGGTCACATCAGTGGATGGGATCACAGAAACATGGCCATTTCCCCTTTCTCTCTGGACTTTCACTGTGATCTATGCCAAATAGTGGCAGTTACCAGACAGCATGTGGCCTGTAAGCCAGTGAACATTCATTTCCGGGTAAACTTCCTGTTGAACTGGAAACACATGCTGAGTAATGGAGTATGTAAGCACAAGCTGCATACTGATACAAGGGACTCTGTTGCTGCTGCTTTCTGCTTTAGGTGAGTAGAGGGAGGGGAAGGAGGCTGGAGACATGTTTTTGATTTATCATCCGGGGTCACTTGAATTTTCAGTTGTTAAAATGGGTTCTTCCTCATTGTTCCTCCAGTCTGGTCTAGATACGTGGTTTATGCCTCCTCACCAGCAGATGGAGACCGAGAACCAGTAGTTTGATGTCACAGTATAAGGGTCCCATGCAGCCCTTCGCTCGCCAGTATTTCTCAGTGTCCAGCAGAAGGAGGTTGTCTGTGCAGTGTGAACTGGATTGAAGGCAGATGGCAAACTTTTGGGGTGTGGGTCAGCTGTTGCCAATAGCAGACCCAGGGATGCAGAACCTAGTGGTGCCTGGTCCCTCCCCCCCCTACCCGCCTACCCATCCTCGATGTTTGTGAAGCAGGCTAGGAGAATAGCCTTGATGAGGGGGGCCCCCCCCCTTCCTCCTTCCCAACATTTGGGAGGTGGCACGAGGAAGGCATTGCGCATGGTGTTCTTCCTCCAAACCTAGTGGAAGAAGGCTGGGAGGTCTGCAAATCAAGAACATGGGGGAAAAAAAGTATGCCTCAGCTACTGGGCTCTAACTTACCTTGGAGTACTCTAAGGTAAACTCATAAAAAAAAAAATTTGGGTGGAATGAATGAATCTCAGTGTTCATTTAGCATATCATCTGCAGTCAATATCCCCTTTAAAGGGGAGAAGGCCAATTTATTTATTTAAGAGGATTTATATACCGCCTTCTGTAATCAAGGCAATTTACACAGCAACCGATCGAAGTATAGTGACATTTGCGTGCGCATGCAGTGTTATAAAGTGAATGTGTGTTTGTAAGTTGATTCGTGGTGGGCTATTTACAGCTTGCGCTACTTTACAAGGCTATGTACATGAAGGAGAAAGGGAGGAGGCTTGGTATGTAGCTTGGGAGCTGGCGGGCAGATTATGTAATGTCACCGTAATGCTTAATGAAGAGCGTTATCTTGAGATGTTTCCGAAAGTCCTTGATGTCTTTCGTTGATCGTAGGTCATCAGGGAGGGCGTTCCATATTGCAGGTGCAGCCAGCGATAGAGCTCTTCTTGCGGTGTCCTTATGTACCTTGGTGAAGTCTTTTGGTGTGTTGATGAGGTCAGAGGTGCCTCTCCTCCTCGGTCTGGTGCTGATGTCGGGTTGTATGAGTGGTTGTAGGCTGAGTGCTGATGTCTGGTGTTTGATTTTTAAAGATGTTTAGGATTGTCTTTTATCTGATGCAGGAGCTGATTGGGAGCCAGTGGAGATGTTTTAGAATGGGGGTGATGTGATCTCCATGAACAAGCAGGAATGAATGTAGTCTTCACATATGGGGTATCGTCTGTACCGATGGAGCCTGCGTGGGAACGCTCCCCAGCATCCAATTAGGAAGCTTTTGGGAGCATCCCACAGCGCCTGCGTGCTGCTTTCTCGCCTTTTCCAACTGCCTCTCTCCAGTTCTTCTTTTTCCGCGGAGCCAGCAGGTCGTGTTCCTGTCACCGCAGAAAATTATTTTCCTTATTCTTCTTTTTTGTGGTAGCGTCTGTCTCCCTCAACGCTATACTGATACCGCCGGTGGTTCTTTCTTTCTTTTTAAAAAAAAAAAAATAGTATTCTTTTTTCCAAACTTTTCTTTCCAGGTGCATGCGCCATTTTGGGCCTTAGGCCCAAAATTTCCTCCACTATGGAGAAACCCGCCTCGGGTTTTAAAAAAAAATGCACATAATGGGGCGGTACCATCTCCGTCACAGACACCCACGAGTGGTGTCTTAAATGTTTAGGTCCTGACCACTCCATCTCCGAGTGCATGGCTTGTGCCATGATGTCCAAAAGGGGTCGACAGAACCGAGCTGCCAAGCTCAGTCCCCTTTTTCCCTCCGATGCAGCTTCGGTGGCATCGACGTCTTCCAGGGCTTCGTCTTCCTCCCATGGATCTCAGGTAACTAAACATAAGTCCAGCTGGTCCTCAAAGGGTGGATCTCCTTCCAAGCATCGAGATGCCTCTGGCGTTGCCCTTGAGGGTTCCATACCGGCAAAATTGCCCCGGCGGGAGACTTCGGCTTCCAAAGCATCATCCGGGGATCCAGGATGTTTTCGAGACCTCGACCTCGGCAGAACTACTGGTGCCATGCTCTGGGGTACCGGCTGTCTCCGGTACCGACACCCAGGCATCGGCAGCATTGATAGACCAGAGGTTCCTGGCTATTGAACGCAGTCTGGTGGCTCTCCTTGCGGCATCGAGGCCCTCGGAACCGCGTCAGACGATTCAACTGGTACCGGCACTGATGCCGGTACCAGTGTCGGTACCGGTACCAATAGCATCAACATCGGTATCGGCTTTGCCGGCACCCAGTCATGCAATGCCTTCTGGTGCCGACACACTGGTACCGACTTCGGTCGGTATGGGTATCGGGCTCTTCAAGAGCATCCGGACAGACAATACTTAGAATCCTTGGAGGACTCCGAGGATTCTGATAGCTCTCCTGGTACCGGGATACTTCTCCCGGAGGAGCCTTCCTCTCCTAAACGAAGGATGTCTCCTTCAGAAGATATCTCCTTTCAAGATTTCATGGTGGCTCGTGGATTGTCCATTACTGTGACTCCTGAGACAGAGCCCAGAGCTAAGGAGTTGGAAATTTTACAATATCCTGAAGCTCCTAAGGAGGCAGCTACCTTGCCTATCCATGAGATCTTACATGATCTCATGTTGAGAATGGGGGAAACACCTCTCACCACCTCTCCTCACTCTCGCAGACTGGATACCATGTATCGAGTCCCTCCTTGTCCTGGATTCCAGAAAACTCAGCTTCCTCACCACTCTATTGTAGTGGAATCAGCTATGAGAAGGATCAGGAGTGCAAAGAGGCATGCCTCTAATCCTCCAGGACGTGAGTGTAGAACTTTGGATGCCTTTGGACGTTGTACTTTCCAGGCTTCCATGCTTTCTGCCAGGATCAGTTCCTATATTTTATATATGGGAATGTTCCTTGAAGACACAGGTGATTTAGAGGTTTTGAGCCCTCTTCTTCCTGAGGATAGAAGGCAGGATTTTCTCACACTGGTCAAACATGCCCAGGATGTGTCTAAGTTTGTCAACCGTGCAGCTTTTGACTGTTTTGAGTGCATATGCAGAACCTCTACCATTGCCATAGGTGCACGTAGAATTGCCTGGCTCCAGGCACCAGATTTGGAGCTCTGGGTGCAGGACAAACTGAGCAATATCCCTTGTACAGGTGAGAATCTATTTGGAAAAAATTGGCAAGAAAAAGCCAATGAATTAGATGAGGACAACTCCACTTTGGATAGGCTACCCAAAGCCACAGCTGATCCTGCGAGAGAGAAATCTTTCAAGAAGCCTTTCTTCTCAAAAAAGAAGAGGTTTTATCCCTCTTATTCCCAGCAGGGACGTTCTGCAGGTCATCCTGCCCGGAAGGGTCAGCAACCACCTAAACAAAGGCAAGCAAAGACTGCTAAGCCTCAACCATCTCAGCAGTCTCAGCCACCACAAGGCCTTTGACTTTCATCTAGAGAACTTAGCCTTCCTGGCCCTCAATGGACCAGAGCCTTCCACCATTCCAGGAAGGTTATGTCACTTTGCCCCCAGGTGGGAGCAGATAACAGCAGAGCATTGGACACTCCATTATAAGAGAGGGGTACAAACTGCACTTCCTGTGCATGCCCCCTCACACAATGGTAAGACAGTTCAATTCTCAGACCTCTCTCATCAAATTTTTAGATCAAGAGGTCACCATACTTCTTGCCCAGGGGGCAATAGAAGTACCCATTCATCAACAGGGTACAGGGTTTTACTCCCCCTATTTCCTTATCCCAAAGAAAACAGGGGGATACAGACCTATTTTGGACCTCAGAGAATTGAACAAATTCCTGTTCAAAGAGAAATTCAAGATGATTTCTCTAGGAACTCTGCTGCCATACCTTCAGAGTCAGGATTGGCTTTGTTCTCTAGATCTCAAAGATGCGTACACCCATGTTCTCATCCATCCAACTCCACAGAAAGTTCCTTCAGTTCCTTTTTCAAGGAAAGCACTACCAATACAGGGTGCTTCCCTTTGGCCTGGCCTCAGCTCCAAGAGTGTTCACGAAATGCATGGCTGTGGTAGCAGCATTTCTCCGCACTCTAGGAATATTCGTCTTCCCCTACTTAGACAACTGGCTCATTCGAGCCCCATCAGAGTCAGAGGCCAGGACTTCTCTATCTTGCACAATGCGTATCCTTCAGTATTTGGGTCTGGTCATAAACATCTCAAAATCCAGTCTAAGTCCCACTCAGTCTCTAGAGTTCATAGGAGCTTTGCTGGATACTAAAAAGGCAAGGGCCTATCTCCCCCAGGCCCGTTGCCTTCGCATGGTGCAGTTAGCTTCTCAAGCAGTGCTAAAACCTCACTGCCCGAGAAATACTACAACTACTAGGCCACATGGCATCCACAGTGCATGTGGTTCCTTATGCTCGCCTCCATATGAGAGCAGCCCAGTGGACTTTATCCACCCAATGGACCCAGGCATCAGGGTGCCTGTCAGACAAAATAGCAAACACAAATCGCCTTATTTTGTCCCTCCAATGGTGGCAGTCCACTCAGAACCTGTTGCTGGGGTCCCCTTTTCAATAACCCTTACCCCAGGCAACTCTCACAACAGATGCTTCACCAGTGGGTTGGGGAGCTCATCTGCAAAACCTCTCCACCCAAGGCACCTGGACTCCACAGGAGACTCATCTGCATATTTATTTATTTATTTATTTATTTGCAGTCTCTTTTATACCGCGCTATTCGACATCAGTGCGGTTTACAATGAACATAAGAGTTGCACATCTCAATTTCGTGATTTGTGCTTACAGTGAAACAGGTATAATAACTTGGGTATACATTAAACAGGAAAATTTAAACTTGGGTATGCATTAAGCAGGTATAACAGGTAAAATAGGGTATAAATATCAGTCTCTTGGAGCTCAGAGCAATCTTCCTTGCTCTTCGAGTGTTCCATACCCTGCTCAGCTACAAGACAGTCCTTATTCATATGGACAATCAGGTAGCCATGTTCTTTGTGAACAAGCAGGGGGGAACAGGCTCTCTGTCGCTTTGCAATGAAGCTTTGCGACTATGGGCCCTCTTCAGAGAGCATCAGCTTCATCTCCTGGCAGTGTACCTCCCAGGAATACAAAAAACTTGGGCAGACAGACTCAGTCGAGTTCTGCTTCCACACGAATTGTCTCTACATGCAGACCAGGTGGCCAACATTTTTCAAATTTGGGGAACCCCGGACATAGACCTCTTTGCAAGTCCGTTGAATGCCAAACTTCCCCGGTTCTGTTCCAGAATTCTGTCTCAGGGCTCTCAGGCCAGGGATGCTTTCCTCCTTCACTGGGGTCAAGACTTCCTTTATGCTTTTCCACCCATTCCCCTATTCCCAAAACCCTTTTAAAGCTTCAGAAAGACAGAGGGCGTATGATTCTCATAGCTCCACATTGGCCACGGCAAGTGTGGTACCCTCTGCTTCTACATCTCTCTCAAGCTCCCTCCCTGGAGTTAGGATCTGCTGCAGATCTCCTGTCTCAGGAGGACGGAATGTTATGGCATCCCAATCCCCAATCTCTGCACCTCAGAGCTTGGTTGCTGAAGGCCTAGATCTTCATGATCTTAACCTCCCTCAGCAAGTAAAGGATGTCCTTTATGCTTCCAGGAAGCCTTCCACAAGACGCTCCTATGCTTTCAAGTGGAAAAGGTTTACCATATGGTGTTCACAGAAGGGTCTTAACCCCCTTGCCATACCTCTGGAATCATTACTGGAGTATCTCCTTCATTTATCCAGTGCAGGACTTAAAACTAACTCAGTAAGAGTCCTTTTGAGTGCTATTGCAGCTTCTCTCAAGCCTCTAAATGGACAACCTATCTCCTCCCATCCTCTTATAGCAAGATTTATGAGAGGCCTTCTTCTAACTAAGCCTCCCATTAGGCCACCACCGGTGGCATGGGACTTAAACCTGGTTGTTGGTCAGCTCATGAAGCCACCTTTCAAACCCTTAGCTACTACCTCATTGAAATTCCTTTCTTGGAAAGTTATCTTTCTCATTGTAATCACATCAGCATGCCGCATCAGTGAGTTGCAGGCACTAGTAGCTGATCCACCTTATACAAGGTTTCATCATGACAAGGTAGTCCTTAGGACTCATCCACACTTTATGCCAAAGGTGGTCTCGCCTTTTCATCTTAATCAAGCAGTCTACCTGCCTGTGTTCTTTCCAAGACCTCTTGCATCAAATGCAGAAAGGAATCTTCATACTTTGGACTGTAAAAGAGCTTTAGCCTTTTACTTACAAAGAACACAGCAACATAGAAAGTCCTCTCAACTCTTTGCTGCTTTTGATCCTTCTCATTTGGGGCTTCCAGTCTCCAAGAGAACATTGTCCAACTGGATTGCACAGTGTACTTCCTTTGCCTATCAGAGTAAGAACCTTCCTCTGGAGGGCCATGTCACAGCTCACAATTTGAGAGCCATGGCAGCTTCAATGGCTCATCTACACTCTGTGTCTATCGATGACATCTGTCGAGCAGCCACTTGGGCCTTGGTTCATACCTTCACAGCCCATTACTGCTTGGACAAGAACTCCCGCCGGGATGCCTTGTTTGGTCAGGCTGTTCTCCAACACCTGTTCCATACCTAAACAACTCCTACCCACCATCCCTGGTTGGATGCCAGAGATCCATGGGGGGAAGTGGAGCCCTTCACAGGGACACACAACTTCTTGGGTCTCTCCCTGGCATCTAAAGCTAGGGAGTCCCCATATGTGAAGACTACATTCCTGCTTGTTCCTGGAGATAGCTTAGTTACTCACCTGTAACAGGTGATCTCCGGGAACAGCAGGAATTTAGTCTTCACAACCCACTCACCTCCCCTAGGAGTTGTATCTCTCTATCTATTTCCCTTTCCCTCTCTCTCTCTTTGTCTCAGCTTTAAACTCAACTGGAGAGAGGCAGCTGGGAAAGGCGGGAAGGCAGCACGCAGGTGCTGTGGGATGCTCCCAAAAGCTTCCTAATTGGACGCTGGGGAGCGTTCCCGCGCAGGCTCCGTTGGTACCGATGATACTCATATGTGAAGACTAAATTCCTGCTGTTCCCGGAGATCACCTGTTACTGTTGAGTAACTATGCTATCTTGTCTTGATGAGCCAGATATTATGCGGGCTGCTGTGTTTTGTGCCATTTGCAGTGGCCGGAGTGTCTGCTTTGTTAGGCCAAGATAGATTGGGTTGCAGAAGAATTGGTGTAGCCTCTGTGGCCAGCGTCTCCTTTGATGAGGTGGGGCTGAGCATCATGGGATCCGCAGCCAGTCTAGGCTTCAGGTGGGGGCATATTGTTGCCGCAGGTGTGCGTGTAAGGATTCCAGCTGGAGTTTGTTGTTTTCAGTGGCTGTTTGAGTTGCAGTTCAGGGCTGCAACGATCAGGTTGCATTTGGCTGTGCAGTCTGTTTCAGTGGACCAAAGTGTAGGCAGTGGCAGATGCTGCTGCGAGCTGGCTTGAGCCATTTTCAGCGGGACAGTGGCGTTTTACCCCAGGCCTGTGGCTGTGCATTTTGATTGCTGAGCAATAAGAAAAAAATGAACATATTTAAATGGAGCAACCATTGGAGCAATTGGTGTCCCGGTTGTAGGCAGTGCCACAGTAAGTGACAGCCAGGGTGGGCCACGCTGAGGTCCTTCGGGTGCTGTGGAAAATTTGGCGCAAATGGCTGTCATTTTCATTCCTCTGTTTTGCGTTTTTGTCAAGACTAGTAAACTGATGCCCGGGGCTCAGAGCGTCTGGAAAGTAAGCAAAGTTTACCCTCCCTATGTCAGGTGTTGGGAGCTGCATTTTCCTGGAGAGGGGGCTGTATCCCATATGTGGGCCATATGTTCTGCAGGAGTGCTAGTTTGGCTAGGATGGCTTCTCAGCGATCATTTGTGCTTGGCTGTCCTCTCTCTCTCACTCTCACACTCACTCTCACTCTCTTAACTAAAGTATGATAAGTTGGACATCCATTGAAGGGAAGAAATGTATTAGTTCAGTAGGGCAAGTTCTCTTAGGAGGATGCTTATGGTAGCATTTGGGGGGTGGGTGGGTAGGGAGGCAGATATGAACATCTGGTGTCTGAAAGGGCTGGGCGTTTCCCAAGGTATTCCTGGTCTTTTCTTGTCAGATAGTCATAGTTATGGTTCCTTTTTAGTCTTGCAGTTTTTCAGATGTATCTTGAAGTACTTTTAGTTGACTTCAGTGTGTACCTGCAGCAACTGGTGGCTGGGATTAGCTTCTGGATAGTTCATCTGAGTAAAAATTACTGCAGTATTTCTTGACAGTTTGATTAATTCAAACAGCTTTCTGTGATTAGAAGTAATAGTGTTTCAAGTCTGGGCCTTGGTACTTAGGGGACAAGGTTCTTCGAGCAGGCAGAGCAGTTTCTCTATGGCATAGCTGTGGGGGATGAGATAGTCTGCTATGTCAACATTAAAGGTGGCTCAGGAGCTGACCTTTTTATTGTTTTAGGGGCCTTTGTTCTTGGACTCATAAGGTGAGACCTGGACATGATCTAAGGCATTTGCAGAACCTTCTTTTGCGTGGAATCCTGTCACACTGTAATTTCTGTGCCAGTCTCTGGTGATTCATATGAAGGCCTGCATGTTTTCTAATGAGGGCCAGGGCCTGCAGCCCTGCTGCCATTTGAGGCGCAGCAAAGGCATTTGAAAGAGAGAAAACGAACCTTCTCTGACTGGACGCTTCAGTTTACCTTGCACTGGCAAGGATGGTCATTAACCTTTTTTAGGTGCGCTACCTTTCTTGGTGAGGGCTCTGTTGATTTGGAGTGGAGGTAGCATAGGTTTGGTAGTTGCCCGTTTTAAAGTTGAACAAAGTAGTTGACTGCTACCTTGCTGGGGGCATGTCCTGCAGTGGCTACTCCCCTGGCTTAGCTGTTGGAGTCCCGGCCTGCCGACACAAAGATCCTGGTTCCATTCCTGCCTCTGGCTGTGAGTATAGGTTTTTCAGATGGGCTTCAGGTACTCGGTAATTTCGTTGTGTGTCACAACTGCTGTTGATTAGGATAGAAGTCTGTTAACTTTTTAGCTGTGGGGCAAGGTCCAATGCTCTTTCCCATTAGTCAGTATAGATGTCTTGTTGTCGCTGGGCTGTACCTGTGTGGCTTCAAGCTTTTTCAGCAGTTTGGGCACATCTTTTGGTATGGAACCATAAGATCCTCTTCGAGAATTCAGGCTGGTCAGGCTCATTCCACTGGTATGGGGGCGAGAGTCTCACTTATACTCTTCCTTCTGGTGTACAGACATATGGGCTCATATCTTTTGATCTGCTTCATTCAGATATTGTTTTATTATGGGATTTTCCTTCTGTAGGGAATATCTGGTGGGGAAGGAAGTGTGGTTGGCTCTCCTTTCAGGATATCTGTATGTAGGCTTAGAGGCCCATCTATCTCTGTTTTAAAAATATTATAAGTAATTAAAGCAGACTTCCATTCTCCATCTTCATGTTCTTAGGGGTGTGTGTAGGACAAGAGGATCTCAGACCACCCCCTGGTGCCATGTGGTGGGAACTTAGCATTGCAGTTCCCATAAGGTTCCTGGATGCTCTGGAGTTGTTACAGTGCTGCAGAGTGTCTTTGTAGTTGAGGGCAGTGCTTGGCCTTTTCAACCATTTGAGCCTTGTCGGAAACAGGTTTATATTAGCTGTGGGGTTACGTCCTTCACATAGTTGCCAACCTTTGCCATTGCTGTTGGTTGCTACTACATGTAGCCTCCGTGTGTGCTGGATTGGTCTGATGATTCAGGTTAGGGATCTCCCGTTGGAGTCAGTTCTGTCTTCTGGGAGATTGTCTGTTTGTCTGGGCACAGTTCAATAAGTCGGAAACAACTCTTCCTATCAGGTCAAAGACTTGGTGTGTTCCTTTTGGTGGGACTGTCCTTGTTTGGATTTCACCGGGGAGCAGCAAGGAGAAAATATTTGTATAGGGTGGAGGCTTGCATTGCCACTAGTAGCACATTTTGCAACTGTAGGCATCCCTTTCAGTATGCCTGCAGTTGCAGAGGCCTGTGGTTGGAGATTCAAGGAACTCTTCAAGCTGACTGTGGCTCAGGGAAGCTTTTAGGGTCTGGTGTTTTACTGGATTGTTGTGGGAACTTTGACCTGGAAGGGCAGAATCCTCTACATTTTCTAGTCTTGGTTGAATCTCTGTGTTCTTGTCCGGGGGGCTCTAGATGATGGGGCAGTTTCATAGCACACTGGACTCCTTGTTGGACTGGTACCTTGTTGGCTTAGAAGTGGATGGCCACCTGGAGATAGCTATTAGCAGCTTCGAGGTGGCTGCAGTAGGTATTTGAACAGCAGGCTGTTCATTTTCTGTGGCTGGGCTTGGGCAAGCTCCAGTATTTAGATGTTGGATTCTCAGTCCGGAGGGACCTTCTGTTTGGAGAAACTTCCATTCCAGTTTATAGGTATTTTCTTTGAATACAAGTATTTTGCCTGTCAGGTATGAGTCAAGTAAGGAGCATTCTTTTCAATGAGGTGTGAAGAAATGGGCTCTTCATTCCTGTTGTCAGTTTGTGGACCAGCACTTGGTGTCACCTACTTCTGTTTGTCTGTATTGGACTAGCAGGATGATCAGAGAGGCAACATTTTACTTGATCATTTCCTTTACAGAAGTCCTGCTAGACCAGTCCAGTAATTCACCGCTGCCTTTGTGAATTTTCTATATTTGTAGGATTAGGGGACATAGTCGAGACTCTTAGCCCTTACTTGCGTCCTCTGTGCCCGCACTGGCAGCTGCAGAACAATCTGGTATCAAGGCCAGGATGGCAGCCTTAGAACACAGTCTGTTTGCCTTCATGGCCAAACAGCAGGCTATGATGCCTGGTTCCTCTGGGTCATCAATCCTGACCAGCGTCCCCTCCACAGCGAGGGCCTCCCTGGAGGTGGAGCAAAAATCCTCAAGCTCCACCGGCCTCAAGACACTTCTCGGGCCCGGTCCGTCAGGGCCAAGGACTTCCGCATGCAGTGCACCCAACCTGGGGCGCAGGGGCATTGGGACCCCTTGGCCATCGGGCTGTGGCTCCAGCCCAAGGCCTGGGGAACCTTCGAAGTTGGGAGATTGAGGGCAATGAGTTCCTGGACACTCGGCTCCCCAGGGATGTGCCCTCGGATCCCTCCCCTCCGGAGACTCGGTGCCAGTCTCCACCGGAGGACCTGGCCTTCCTGGACTTTGTGAGAGACATGGTGAAGGCTCTTGCCTTCACCACAGAGACCAAGGAGGAGCCTCAGGCGGAAGACCTAGAGATCCTCCATTATGAGGCCCTGCTCTTCCGAATGTGTGAGGCCCTGTCCTCTGTTCCCATCATGAGCAGGCAGCTGGACTCGATGTACCAGCTCCGTTGGCGCCCTGGCTTCCAAAAAGCTCAACTTCCCCAAAACTCCATGGTGGAGGAGTTGGCCATGCAGAGGCTTAAGAGCCAGACAGCGCACTTCTCGCTGCACCTGGGTAGGAAATGCTTCCAGGGTTCGATGCTCATTAGCCGGATCCAGGCCTACCGGCAAACCTTATGGCAGACAGGGCAGTGGAACCCGTCCCCCTCAAACTCAGAGGCAAAGGGTTCTACTCTTGCTACTTACTGGTGCCCAAAAGGACTGGGGCGGTTTCAGCCTATCCTAGACCTGCGAGACCTCAACAGGTTCCTGGTGAGGGAGAAATTCAAGATGCTCTCCCCTTGGAACATTGCTGCCATACCTCCGGCAGGGAGACTAGCTATGCTCCTTGGCTCTAAAGGATGCCTATACACATATCCAATATCAGTACAGGGTTCTTCCCTTCAGTCTGGCCTCCACTCCTGGGGTCTTCCCAAGTGTTTGGCAATGGTCGACACCTTCCTGTGTCTCCAGGGGGTCTTCGTCTTCCTCTACCTGGACAATTGGCTCATAAAGGGCAGCATCGCCCCCAGAAGGCCACCAGGCAACGGCCCACACATTCTCATTCTGGAACATCTGGGGTTCGTTGTAAACTATCCAAAGTCCCATCTCCAGCCAATGCAATGCCTGGAGTTCATAGTGGCAATGCTGGACACCATCCAGGCCAAGGCCGTCCTTCCTCCGGACAGGGCCCAGCTCCTCCAGGTGCTCACAGATCATGTCCAGGGTCAACCCTTGGCCTCTGCCCGCCTCATGCTTCACCATCTGGGCCACATGGTGTCCATGGTGCACGTCACCCCAGATGCCTTCCTGCACATGCGGCTGGCCCAGTGGACTCTCAGCTCCCAATGGTCACAAGTAATGGGGTGCCTATGGGACAGAGTGGTTGTGACCTGTTCTCTGGCATATTCCTCTCTGGTGGCCGCAGCTCCAGCACCTGCAGGCCAGAATGCCCTTCCAGGCCCCCACCTCTCAGAGGATCCTCATCATGGATGTCTCCAAGCTGGACTGGGGAGCCCATTGAGACAACCTCTGCACTCAGGGCAGCTGGTCGCAGAAGGAGAGCCTCTAGCAGATCAACCTCCTGGAGCTCTGGGCGATAGCGCTTGCCCTCTAGGCTTTCCAACACCACCTTCAACATCAAGCGGCACTGATCCAGACTGACAATCAGGTGACAATGTTCTACATCAACAAGCAGGGAGGGATGGGATTGTTCTTCCTCTGCCAAGAGGCGGTGAGCCTCTGCTCCTTCACCAGCAGTAGCGGGATGCTCCTGGGCCAGACTGGCTCAGCAGAGTCTTCCAATCACATGAGTGGTAGTTGGACCTTGAGGTAGCCAGTCGACTATTTGTCTCTGGGGGCTCCCGCAGATGGACCTCTTTACCAGCCCCTCCAATGTTCAGCTGGCCTGCTTTTGCTCCAAGCAGTCACAACCCTCGCTGGTAGAGGCAGATGCCTTCCTCATCCCGTGGATGGAGGCCCTCTTCTATGCCTTCCCGCCTACATCGTTGATCGCCAAGACCGCTGTTCAAGGTCCAGCTCGACAGGACCACATTGACACTGGTGGCTTCTCAGTGTGCCCAGCAGCCATAGTTCCTGCTGCTCCTCCACCTGTCCCAGGCACCCCCGGTCCCTCTGGGTATGACCCCAGTCTGCTGTTGCAAGAGGGCGGCTTCGTCAAGTACCTCAACTTGGGGTCCCTATCTCTGACAGCTTGGCAGCTGAAAGGGTAGCCTTGGCCAACTTTGATCTCTCCAGCGAGTTGGAAGCAGTTCTTTTGGCTTCTCACAAACCTTCCACCTGCCAGGCCTATGCCTTCAAGTGACGAAGTTTCTCGGTGCAAAGATTTGGAAGAAATTCAGCTGCTTCACACAACCTCAATGTCCCCTCCCTCCTCCTCTGTCCTGAAGACTGAAGAAGGCTCTGAAGTATGTGACTGCAAGCCAGTGTAAAAAATACATTTACTAAAGGAGAAAGCAGTGTCTGGGGATAGCGCTGATCCTGGCATGGTCCTTCCTGCCTGGGGCTGCCAGGAGGTAAGTACCAAGGCTTGACCTCATCGTTCTTATTGGAGGCTCCCAAACTCAGGTGACCAGACACCATTCAAAATGGGTATGTCCTGGCATAGAGCCGATTCTGGAGGCATTTGTCTTCTCCCCATGTGGTTCAGTGGACAAGAGAGCTGCTGAATGGGTCATATTGGAAAAGTTGCTGTGTCTGAAGGCAGTGGCGCCAGTTTCCCCAGCCGAACAGGGCAAAGGCAGAATTTCATCTATTTTATGGTGCCAAAGAAAGATGGCTCCTTCCGATCAGTTCTTGACCTCAAGGGGGTCAGTGCTCATTTGAATGTGCTGCACTTCCGAATGGAAACTCTCTGAGATCTGTGATTCAGGCAGTGCGCTAAGGGGAGTTCCTAGCGTCTCTGGATTTGGCCAGAGCTTATTTTCATAATCTCGATCCAGAAGGATCAACAGAAATATGTGTTTTGCCATGTTTTGCATTTTCAGTTTGCTATCCTTCCCTTCAGCCTCTTCACTACGCCGAGGACGTTCTCCAAAGTTGTGGTGGTTGCTGTGCTACAGCACCAAGGAATATATATGCAACCATTCCTACCGTCCCTGTCGCAAACATACCTTGAAAGCATCCGGAACTCTGCATTCTTTCTGGTTCGCTCCCTCAGGAATTCCCTCCCCGCTGACATTTGCTTTGAGTCATCCTTTCCCAAATTTAAAACTGCTGTAAAGACCTACCTATTCCAGCGCGCATTTAACACTTCCATCAAACCCTCCTATTACACGGCCCGCCTGGAACTTCTACCTCCCTTTCTTAACCCCCCCTTTTTTTTCCCCCCGACTTTCCTTTTCTATTCATTTTAATTGGTGTGTTTTCCTTTCCATTTCTAGTATGTTTTTATTGTAAACCACTTTGATACGTATGAAAGGGGTATATAAAATATTTTCATAAACCATAAACCAGACAATCAGCTCATCCGAGCCCGTTCTCTGTCGGAGACATCTCGTGCATTGGCCCAAGTGCTGTTCCTTCTAGAAAACTTCAGCTGGGTGATCAATCGGGGGAAGAGACAGTCGGAGCCTTCCCAGTCCCTAGTATTCTTGGGAGCATGGTTCGATACTCAAGTTTGCAGAGTCTTCCTGCCGGAGGAGAGAGTGCAGAGGTTGTTGGAACGGCTTGCGGTATTCTGTTTTCAACAGGTTCCAAGGATTTGGGATTATCTGCAGTTTCTCGGCTTGATGGCGGCGGCAGTCAAGATTGTTCTTTGGGCGCGTGCTCATATGAGGTCGCTCCTGCGGTCTTTGTTGACACAGTAGTCCCTGAGTTCTCAGGAGTTCGAACTCAGGCTTCGGCTCCAGCTGGAAGTGAGAGCCAACTTGCAGGAGTGGCGGCAGCCACGTCATCTAAAGAGGGGCATGCCACTGGATGATCACTTGTGGATTCTTCTAATGACAGATGCCAGTCTTATGGGCTGGGGAGCCCATTGTCAGACCGAATAACTCAGGGCTGTTGGAGCAGCAGGCCCATCAACCATCTTTAAACAAGGGCCATCCGGTTGACACTGTTGTGTTTCCAGCCCTTGATCAAGGGCAGGGCGGTACGAGTGTTCTGACAATGCCATGGCAGTAGCATGTGTCAATCGGCAAGGTGGCACGAGGAGTGCCGGAGTGACCTTAGAGATAGCTGTCTTTATTTGCCTGTGTGGAAAAGAACCTCCTAGCTCTGTCGGCTCAGCACATTGCCGGGTTGGACATGGTGGAGGCGGATTTCCTCATTCACCACTCTCTTGATCCCAGAGTATGGAAGTTGTCAGGAGGCGTTCATATGATTCTCCGCCGTTGGGGTTGCTCTGAGATGGATTTAACGGTGACCCGATCCAATGCCAAAGGGCCTGAAGGCGTTGAAGCCCTGGTCCAGTCCTGGCCAAGGTGGTGCCCTGCTGTATGTGTTTCCTCCATGGCCGCTGGTGGGACATGTGCTTCGGCACATAGAGCACCATCTGGGCTGGATTGGCTGAGGAGAGTGGTTAAGGGATCTGATGCGGCTCCTTCAGGAACCTCCCTCTTTGTCTTCCCCCATTTCGGGGCCTGTTGTGCCAAGGACTGGTTGTTTTAGAAGACCCAGTTCCCTTCTTACTTATGACTTGGTCCTTGAAAGGAGTCGGCTGACATGTAAAGACTATTCTTCTGTGGTGGTTTCTACTTTTAAAGCCAGGAGAGGTTCTACTAGCCTAGCATATATGTGGGTCTGGTGCCTCTTTGAGTGTTAGTGTGGCATGCAAAAGCTTGTGCCTGAGGCATTGAAGGTGCCGTCTCTGCTAGTCTTCCTTCAGGACTGTCGGGAAAAGGGCCTTTCCCTTAGCTCCCTGAAAGTCCAGGTAGCAGCTTTGTTCTGTTTCAGAGATGTCTTGCATTTTCTTAGAGGTTCAACGTCTGCTTCCCCCCCCCCTTCCCCCTCCCTCCCGGGTCAATTGTCCCTGGAATCTCTGTTTAGTACTCAGGCCCTGATATCACAGCCCTTTGATCCTTTGAAGCGTGCTACTCTAAAGGACTGTTTTCTTGGCTCTGCTAGATGGGTTTCCAAACTTCAGGTTCTGTCTTGCTGGGCTCCGTGTCTGTTCTTCTCAGAGGAGGCTGTCTTAATTCAGCCTGTGCCTTCCTTTTTGCCCAAGGTGCTATCTCCCTTCCATGTGAACGAAGTGGTTTGTCTACCCTCCTCCTCTGAGGAACAGTGTTGAGGGACAGATAGGGATCTTTGCCTTGTGGATGTCAGGAGGGTGCTTCTCCTGTACTTGTAGGTTATAATTTCCTTTCATAAGTCGGATCATCTTTTTGTGTGGTTTCATGGGCAGCGCAAGGATAACATGATCACCAAGTCTACATGCGTATCATTTACAGAACTGGTTGTTTCCAATTTGAGGAGTTGCGCACACATTCTACTTGAGCACAAGTGTCCGCAGAGCAGAGTGTAGCTTGGAAACCCCCTCAGATATTTGTTAGGCAGCATTTCCACTTTCAAGCATTACTATTTGGATGTCCACACTCAGGCGAACATGGCCTTTGGCTCAAGGGTTTTTCATGCTTTTGTGTTATCCTGCTATTTAGTGGAGGCATAGCTTTAGAATGTCCCACTGGTCTGGCAGGAAAATACAGAAGATGACGTTTTACTTATCAGATCAAGGGCATGTGATGGATGTGTGATCTACCTAGATTTCAGCAAAGCCTTTGATACTGTTCCTCATAGGATTATCAATGAACTGAGCAGCCTGGGGATGGGTCCCAAGATGGTAAACTGGATCAGAAATTGGTGGCCTGACAGACGACAGAAGGTGATGGTAAACGGAACTCACTCATATGAAAGGAAGGTTGATTAGTGACATGCCTCAGGGATCGGTCCTGGGACCGGTACTGTTCAATGTCTTTGTGAGTGATATTGCTGAAGGATTGAATGGAAAAGTCTCTTTTTGCAAATGACATGAAAATTTGCAACAGAGTGGACTCCCCTGAGGGAGTGGATAACATGAGGAAAGATCTACAAAAGCTGGAAGAATGGTCTAATGTTTGGCAGTTAATATTTAATGTGAAGAAATGTAGTGTCGTGCACCAAGGGAATTGTATGCAATAGGAAAGAGTTTGTTGTGCATGGACCAGGAGAATGATCTCGGAGTGACTGTTCCTGAGGATCTCATGGTGGCAAAACTGTCTGACAAGGCGGTGGTCAAAGCCAGAAGGATGTTGGGTTGCATACAAAGAGGAATTAACAGCAGAAAGGAGGAAGCACTAATGCCACTGTAAAGTCACTGGTGAGGCCTCACTTGGAATATTGTGTTCAGTTTTGGAGACCATATTTCGCAAAGGATATAAAAAGACTGGAAACGGTTCAGAGGAAGGCGACCAAAATGATTTGGTGTCTGCACCAGAAGAGCTAACTATATATACTGTAGAGGAGAGGAGGGACAGGGGAGATATGATACAGACCTTTAAATACTTACAGGGTATTAATGAACAAAGAAACCCTTTTCAAAGATGGGGAAGCTGCAAAACTAGAGGACATAACTTGAAGCTGCAATGAGGTAAATTGAAAGGCAACGTCAGGAAATATTTTTTCACTGAAAGGGTGGTAGATGCTTGGAATGCCCTCCCGATGGAAGTGGTGGGGCAAATAGAGTGACAGAATTCAAAATGGCATGGGACAGACACAGTGAATCCCCTTTATAGCAACAGGATAAAATCAAAATAACATTAACTGACTCCGCTGTCTCAACAAATAGGAGTGACCTGCATGGAGCAATGGGTACACCTATAAACAAAGGCATGGGGAGCGGTGACCTGCATGGAGCGACAGGTGCACCTTCTCTTGCCACCTTGCTGGACAGACTAAATGAACCATGATGATCTTTATTTGCTGTCATATACTATGTTACTATGATGTCTTGTCTTTGAGTCCTGCTAGACCAGTCCAGGACCCATTGTTTGTCAGAACAATGTTCAACCAAGAAGTAAAACTACATATAGGATTAGTTTGAAAAGAAGGCTTGTCAGTAGGTTATGAGCCCACAGGCCCAACCACTCAGATTATAGTGGTCCAAAAGGTTACCACTGCATTATAGCAGACATCTGCTATTACGTAATAGTGACAGACAAAATGTTACCATAAGGAGGGGGATGAATAGCACAACATTTTTTCCTTTCACAAACCGACACAGGTTAAAAGAAAAGTGCCTAACTGAATCATAGAAGAACCTAGAGTAGAAGACTAAGCTCGAGAGAGCAAGTAGTCCAGATTAATTAAAAGGCTTCCTAAATCTTTAACCCTTTCTTATACTTCTATCTGAACTCTTGATTGTAGGTCTTGGGAGTGAGTCCCAGAATTGAGAAGCTTGATAACTGAATGCAACTTTTCGGAAGCGAGTGAAAGCTTGATTTATTCAGGCTTTTGAGCCCTTCCTTGACTAGCAGCAGCA
The DNA here is from genome assembly GCA_033557465.1 of Ichthyophis bannanicus. Lineage (NCBI taxonomy): Eukaryota > Metazoa > Chordata > Amphibia > Gymnophiona > Ichthyophiidae > Ichthyophis > Ichthyophis bannanicus. The sequence continues at coordinate 73,299,092 of CM066045.1, read as the reverse complement.
AAATTTTGGAATTAGGGTGGGAGAGTATTTGTTGTTTTGTGATAGGTGGTGGGTAAGAGGATTTGCAGTGCTATGTGATTCTATTGGTGAGTGATGGGGAGGGTGGGATTGAACTGTTACATATGGGTTTTTCTTTTTTGCTCCACACCTTGAACTTTTAAATAGGTGTGTAATAAAATGTTGTGAATTAAATGTGTGACAGTGCTGAAGAGTTATATGAAGCAGAAGGGTGCCAGGGATGGTGAAGCCTGAGATAAATGATGACTACTTGTTAAGTACCATCAAGTCTGTGTCAACTCATGGCGACCCTGTGGATAGTTGTTCTAAATTGTGTTCGATCTTCAGTCAGGTGGCTCATTGTTGACAAACTGGCACCTGTAGCTGCTGTTATTGTGTCGATCCATCTCATTACTGGCTTTCTTCTTTTGTGTTGACCTTCTACCTTGCCGTCTTTCTCTAATGATCTCTCTCTTCGCATGATGTGTCCAAAGTATGAAAGTCGAAGTCTTGTCGTCTGAGCTTCTAAAGAAAGCTTAGGTTTGATCTCTTGTAGTACTAACTGGTTTGTTCTTTGGGCAGTCCATGGTATACACAGTATTTGTCGCTAGCACCATAATTCAAAGGCATCAATTTTCTTCCTGTCTATCTTTTTCACTGTCCAACTTTCACATCCATATGACGTTATTGAAAATGCCATGGCTTGAACAAGTTGAATCGTCGTATGGAGAGAGACATCTCTGCTCTTGAGAATCTTGTCTAAGTCCTTCATAGCCATTCTGCCAAGAGCAATGCGTCGTCGGATTTCTTGACTGCTTCTTTATTGATAGTTGATCCAAGTAGGTTAAAGTTATCCACTATTTCAATTTCTTCTCCATCAATGATGAACTTATTCATTTTGCCAGTTGTCAGGATCTTTGCCTTAATGTTAAGGTACAGACTGATTTTAAGACTATATTCCTTGATCTTGAGAAGCAAATGTTTCAAATTGTCTTCACTTTCAGCCAGTAATGTGGTATCATCAGCATAGCGGAGGTTGTTGAGTCTTTCACCAATCTTCATACAGTCCTGCTTCTTTGATGATTTGTTGTGCATATAAATTGAAGAGGTAGGGGGAAAGTATGTGGCTTTGTCGTACACCTTTGCTGATTTTAAACCATTCTGTTTCTCCTAGTTCAGTTCGAGCTGTTGCTTCTTGATCTATGTAAAGGATGTGCAAGAGAACGATCAGGTGTTCTGGTATACCCATGCTTCTTAAAGTGGCCCAGAGTTTCTCATGGTTTACACAGTCAAAAGCCTTGCTTTGTCAGTAAACACATATGGATATCCTTTTGGTATTTTGTCTTTTCAAGGATCCATCTCACATTCGCGATAATGTATCTCGTTCCTTGCCCTTTCCTGAACCCTGCTTGCACTTCAGGCAGTTCTCGTTCCAAGTATGGTTGTAGTATCTGCTGAATAATCTTGAGTAGAATCTTGCTGGCATGTGGGATCAGAGCGCTTGTACGATAATTTCCACAGTCAGGTCACCTTTCTTCAGTATTGGTATAAACGCAGATCTTTTCCAGTCAGTTGCAATGAATTTGTCTTCCAAATTTCCTGGCAGAGCCTTGTAAGTATGGTAACAGCTTCATCCGATTGCTGTAATACTTCAGTGGGAATGCCATCAATGCCCTGTGCTTTATTCTTTAATAAGGCTTTCAATGCTGCTTTGACGACTTCTTTCATCACCAATGGTTCCTGATCATAAGGTTATAGATAGGCTGAAACGGCTATTGGTCCACTTGAGCTTTATGATATGACTCTGTTTATTCTTTCCACCTTTTCTTGATCTTCTCAGCATCATTCAACATGGTTCCTTGAGCATCTTGTAGCATTCCAGTTCAAAGCTGGAATTTCTTCTTTAACTCTCGTAGCTTTAGAAAAGCTGATCTTGTTTTTCCTCTAATAGCTTCTGATTCTATTTCCTTGTATGTGTCTTTGTAGTACTTTTCCTTGTCTTGCTGCACATTGGAAATCTCTGAGTTCTGAAATTGCCTCTCTCCTCTGGCTTTAGCTTCTCTGCGTTTCTGGACAATTTTCAGAGTTTCTTCAGCCATCCATTTTGGCCATTTTTGCTTTTTCACCTTATGTAGAGACTTATTGCTTTCTTAAAACACAAACTTCTTGATGTCATCCCACAACAATTCTGGCACTGTCATTTGTATCTAAAGCAGCAAATTGATTTCTCAGGCAGTCTTTAAATTCCACTGGCATATTCTCAAGATTATATTTTGCTACATTCATGAATGGCTTGCTCTTTTTCAACTTTAGCTTGAGTTTGCATGCTAGTAGTTGGTGATCTGTACCACAGTCAGCTCCAGGCTTTGTCTTGATGTTATCAAGCTTTTCCATCGTTGTTTGCCACAGATGTAGTCAATTTGATTTCTGTGCAATCCATTGGGTGAAGTCCACGTGTACAGTCGGCACTTGTGTTGCTGGAAGAAGGTGTTTGAGATGAACAGATCATTGGCCTTACAGAATTCTTAGTCTTTCTTCAGCTTTGTTTCTGTTGCCAAGTCCATATTTTCCAACCACTTAGCTGCCTTCTTTGTTGCCAGCTTTTGCGTTCCAGTCACCCATGCCTATCGGGATATCCTGTTTCCATGTTCTGTCAATTTCAACTTGTACTTGTTCATAGAACTCAACAACTTCCTCTTCTGCAGCTGTTGTTGGGGCATATACCTGAATTATTGTTGTGTTGGTCTTTCCTCGTAGACTAATAGAAATTAAGCGTTCACTGGCTGCATTGTATTTCAGTACAGTTCTTGCAAGTTTCTTCTGAACTTCTGAATGCAACACCATTTCTTCTTTGTTTTTCATTTCCAGCATAGTAAACCATATGATCATCAGATGCAAAGTGCCCAAAGCCAGTCCATATTAGTTCACTTTCACCCAGCAGATTGAGTTGTACACATTCCATTTCATTCTTGACCACCTCCAACTTCCCTTGGTTCATGCTTAGTACGTTTCATGTCCCAATATGCAAGATATCTTTGCAACTTATAACAATTTTTTTTTCATGTGCAGCTACATTAGCAGATTCAACCACATCATAAATGCTGACTTTTCTCTGAGAAGTCTTCAGCTCATTCCTAGTAGCCATTTGAGTGCCTTCCAACCTGGTGGTCTCATCTTCCAGCACTATAGTGCAATTTGTTTTGTGATTCTCTATTGGGTTTTCAAGGCAAGATACAGAAGTAGATTTGCCAAGCTTTTCTTCTGCGCAGTTTGGTTTAAAGGTGAGGTCAGAGAGGCAGCTGTTGCCAAAAAAAGCATTTTTCAGGAAATGGAAAAGAAGCCAAATGGCGAAAGCTGGAAACATAAGCATTGGCAAGTTAGATGCAAGGGATTGATAAGGCAAGCAAAGAGAATTTGAAAAGAAACTTGCTGTGGAAGCACAAACACGCAATAATGATTTTTCAAGTGCATTCGTAGCAAAAAAACCTGTGACAGAGTCAGTTGGACCATTAGATGATAGAGGTGTTAAAGGGGCACTAAGAAGGGACAAGGCCATAGCAGACCGACTGAATGAATTCTTTGCTTCGGTCTTTGAGGAAGATGTAGGGATGTTGCCTATGTCTGAAAAGGTATTTAAAAGTGATGCCGCAGAAGAATTAAAAGAAATATTGATACACTAAGAAGATGTATTACAACTATTTGATAAACTGAAGAGTAGCAAATCACCTGGGCCAGATGGTATACATCCAAGGGTGTTGAAAGAACTGAAATATGAGATTTCAGACCTACTATTAGTAATCTGTGAACTATCGTAAAAATCATCTATAATACTTGAAGATTGGAGGATGGCCAATGTAACACCAATTTTTAAAAAAGGATTCCAGGGGTGATCCGGGAAACTGCAGACCAGTAAGCCTGATGGTCAGTACTGGGAAAAATGGTAGAAACCATTAGAAAGAACAAAATTACTGAACATGTAGATAGTCATGGCTTAATTGGAGACAGCCAACATGGCTTTAGCCAAGGAAGGTCTTGTCTTACTAATCTGTTATGTTTTTTTGAAGGTGTGAATAAACATGTAGACAAAGGTGAGTCGGTTGATGTAGTGTATCTGGCTTTTCTGAAAGCGTTTGACAAGGTCCCTCATGAGAGACTCTTGGTGAAATTAAAAAGCCATGGGATAGGAGGCAGAGTGCAATTGTGGATCAGGAACTGGTTAAAAGATAGAAAGCAGAGGGTAGGGCTAAATGGCCAATTTTCCCAATGGAGAAAGGTAAATAGTGGAGTACCCCAGGGATCTGTGCCGGGTTCGCTGCTTTTTAAAATATTCGTACATGACCTGGAAATGGGAATTATGAGTGAGGTTAGCAAATTTGCACGTGTCACAAAATTATTCAAAGTTGTTAAAACCCATGAGGATTGTGAAAAATTGCAAGAGGACCTTGATAAATTGGAAGACTGGGCATCCAAATGGCAGATGAAATTTAATGTGGACAAGTGCAAAGTTATGCACCTAGGAAAGAACAACCCAAACTATGGTTCCACGATGCAAGGTTCCACATTAAGAACCACAATCCAGGAAAAAGATTTAGGTGTCATCGTGGATGACATGTTGAAACCTGCCCAGTGTGCATCGTCAGTCAAGAAAGCAAATAGAATGCTGGGATCATAAGGAAAAGAATGGAGAATAAAACCAAGGATATTATACTGTCTCTATATCATTCCATGGTGCGACTGCACCTTGAATATTGTGTCCAATTCTGTTCACCGTATCTTAAAAAGGCATAGCATTATTAGAAAAGGTACAGAGAAGAGCCACCAAAATGGTAAAAGGGATGGAAGGATACCCTTATGAAGAGAGGCTAAAAAGATCAGGTCTCTTCAACCTGGAAAAGAGACGGCTGAGAGGAGATATGATAGAGGTCTATAAATGAATGAATGGAGTGGAACAGATAAACGTAGATCTTAATATGTACACCTTAGAGGAAAGGCGGGATAGAGGTGATATGATTGAGATGTTTAAATACCTCCATGACATAAATGTTCAGGGAGAGAGCCTCTTTCAATTGAAAGCAAGTTTTGCTACGAGGGGACATGGGATGAGGGTGAAGGGGGATAGATTCAGGAGTGATATGCAGAAATATTTCTTTACAGAAAGAGTGGTGGATCCGTGGAAAAGTCTCCCAGTGGAGGTGGTAGAGATGAGGACAGTAACTGAATTCAAAAAAGTATGGGACAAACACAGAGGATCTCTAAAGGTAAAAAGGGGACTGTTGTAGTTGCTGATATGGAAGGACAGACTAGATAGGCCATATGGTCTTTTTCTGTCGTCATATTTCTATGTTTCTATGTTTACGCCATCAAAATATAGAAAGACTAGGGGACATGAATTGAAGCTACAATGTAACCTATTTTAAGGCTAATAAGAGAAAATATTTTCTCTGGGAACAAGCAGGAAGTCATTCCTCACATATGGGTTATGTCAGTACCGATGGAGCCCACGCGGAGCAAATCCCCAGCTTTCAAAGAAAGTCTTTGGGAGTTGCCACCACGCATGCGTGGTCTGCTTCCCACCCAAAGGAGCCATCTTGCTCAGTCTTCTTTTTTTCTGCGGAGCCCTTCAGACATTGTTCTCTGTCCTGGAAAAAGTGATTTTCTTCTTGACTTTTTGGCTCTTTTTTTCTTTCCGGCTAGCACCGGTACCCTTCCCGCCTGCCCCCATTATCTCGGTATTGGGTTGGCTCTCTTTTCCTTTTCTCTCTCACTTTTTTCTTTTTGGGCGTTTCTGCCCCTGTTTTCCCTTGCTGGCAGCCCGAAAGGTCTTTGACCTTGCTGGGGTCCTTTTTCCCCCCATGGTTACCAGTGGGTTCAAAAAGTGAGACAGTAGTGATAAAATTATGTCCCTCACGGATACGCACGAATGCTGCTCCGGCTGTTTGTGGCATTTGCAAACTTATGTCAACAAAGGCCTTGAAAAGCCACCAGCAGCAGCATGGAAAATTTTTCCCTGATTCCCCCATGCCTCTGAAATCCAGGGCTTGGGGCTTCGGGAGGAACGCCCCAAACCCGAGCGACGACAGGGGACCTCAGAGAGCGCGTCCCCCAGGAGGGAACCAAAAAGGAGAAAATCCTCTACAGCTGCATCTCTGGATGGTTCAGAACCCCGAGCAACAGCCCGAGGCGTCAGAGGAGAAGCGCCTGATCGAACTCTCCCGGAAGGATCTGGCCAAGGATCGACCCTGGCAAGCGCATCCTATCCTAGTTGAGGACTCGCCTCCGGGGGAACCGGCTTCGGGCCTGAGTACATCGGTGCCCAAGCCGTATGCTGCGGAACCTCCCGAACTCATGACCAGGATGGTGTCCTTGGAACGCAGGATCACTGCCTTCCTGAAACATCAATGGGCACTAGTATCTGGTACGTCCGGTTCCTCTGCCCAGACCACCAGAGGTTCGATGAGTGAGTCGACCTCTGAGGCCGAGCCAATCCTTGAAGCCCTATGGGCCCGAGTAGATCCTCGGCCAAGGTCCTGCTTAGTTTCCCATTCTTCGGGACGGAAATCGTCACCGGCAAGCCAGCGAGCACCGGAGCGGTCGGGGCCCGAGGACTGCCATCTGTCTTTCTCGGATGCCTCCGTCTGGGAGTTTGAAGACAATGTGTCTCCAGACACTCGCCATCACCGAGATGTTCCGTCCGATTCCCCAGTACCGGAGCCTCGGAGAAGATCTCTTCTGGACATGGCTTTTTGGGACTTCATTCGAGATATGTCCAAAGCCTTGGCTTTCCCAACGGAGTCCGAGGAGGATCCTCGAGCAGATGAACTCGAGATCCTTCAATATGAGGCCCCTCCTTGGGGAAACCCTCACGGTGCCCATTCCACCTATCCTAGAACGCCTTATGTCTCCGCATGTGGGAGACACTGGTGTCGATGCAGGTGATCAGCAAGTGGCTCGACTAGATGTATCGGGTCTGCCGAAGCCCTGGTTTTCAAAAGTCACAACTGCCGCATAATTCCATGGTTGTGGAATCGGCCATGAGTCGACTAAAAAGTCAGAAGACTCATTCCTCGGTACCACCTGGCAGGGAGGCCCACACCTTGGATGCCCTCGGCAGAAAATGTTACCAGGGCGCGCGATGCTGAATTGCCAGATCCAGGCCTACCAGCTGTACATCGGCATGTACCTGAGAGACCTGGCAAAGGAGATCGCCAGATTCTTGGCTGGTCTCTTTGAGGAAGCCATTACAGCACTTCAAGGGCTTATCTAGAGCCATCAGTGAATGCTCTAAATTTGTTTTGAGCAGCCTGCGGCTGGTTCAAGTCGGCGGCCCGAGTAGCCACGGTGGGCATTGGTGCACGCCGCCATGCCTGGCTACAGTCGTTAGACCTCAAACAATGGGTACAAGACAAGTTGGTCGATGTCCCATGCCGTGGGGAGAACCTATTCGGCAAACCTGTGACAGAAAAGGCTGCTAAACTGGAGACCGAGTTCATGACGAGGACTAGACTCTCTAAGAAGACCTCGGCCCCTTCCTGAAAGAAGGGCTCAGGGAAAAATTTCTTCTACCTGAGGAAATCCACTGCTTACTGAAGTTATCCCCCTTATCAGACCTCCCCAGTGCCCCAGCAGGGGCACAGGCCAAGGGGCAAGGGCATGGTCCGCGTAAGCAGAAGGCTCCCAAGCCCCAGGCTTCGAACCTGGCTCAGCCCCGGGGGAAGCTTTTGACTCCTACAGCATGGCCCCTCTCTCAAGCGAGGCTTGGCAGCCCACAGGAGGTTGTCTCACCCTGTACGCCCACAGGTGGGGAGCTATCACCACCGATGCATGGGCATTACAGGTGATCTAGGAGGGCTACCTCCTCCACCTAGCCGAGGTGCCTTTGCATTTTTTCCCCAGAGAGCCCCTCCGGCCTCCCTTTCACTGGGACCTTCTTTTGAAGGAGTTGGCAGGTCTTCTCGAGGACCGAGCAATGGAACCAGTGCCCCACCATCTTAAGGGCAAGGGATTCTACTCCAGGTACTTCCTCGTGCCAAAGAGGACAGGCAGCCTAAGGCCCATCCTCGACCTGCGCAACCTCAACAGGTTCCTGGTGAGGCAGAAGTTCAAGATGCTCTCCCTTAGAACATTGCTGCCTTACCTCTGCCAGGGGAGACCGGCTATGCTCCTTAGACCTAAAGGATGTTTATGCACACATCCTAATCCACCCAAACCACAGGCAATACCTACGCTTTGTGGTGGGGGGGCCATCATTTTCAATACAGGGTGCTGCCCTTCAGCCTTGCCTCGGCACCCAGGGTATTCACAAAGTGCCTAGCGGTAGTTACTGCCTTTCTCAGGCTTCAGGGGATTTTCATCTTCCCCTATCTCGACTGGCTCATCAGGGGCACCATGGCCCTGAGGTGCAGTAGGCCATGGCACGCACTATCCAGGTCCTTCAGCACTTGGGCTTTGTTATCAATTATCCCAAGTCCAGTCTGTGTCTGGCTCGAGCTGGAATTTATTGGAGCAAGGATCAATACCCTCCCAGCCAAGGCCTTCCTACCTGCAGACAGGGTCGGCAGGCTTATGGCACTGGCCAGAAATGTACAGGGCCTTCTCTCAGTGCCAGCAAGACACCTGTTGCGCCTCCTTAGGCACATGGCCTCCACGGTCCATGCCATGCCAGATGCCTGCCTATACATGCGAATTGCACAGTGGTGCCTCAGGGACCAGTGGTCCCAGGCAACAGGGCATCTCCAGGACAGAATCAGTCGCCTGGCGCAGTCCCTGAACATCCCACCACATGCAAGCGGGGATGCTTTTTCAGGCTCCTCATCACTCAAGGGTCCTCACTACTGACGCCTCCCTGCTGGGCTGGGGAGCCCACTGCCAGGGGTATCACACCCAGGGTGTCTGGTCCCCAAACGAGAGTGCCCAACAGATCAATCTGTTGGAATTGCATGCAATCCGCCTTGCCCTAATGGCGTTCCGGAGACCTCTGAGTCACAGATCCGTCATAGTCCAGATGGAAAACCAGGTTGCCATGTTCTATGTGAACAAACAAGGGGGCACGGGGTCCAGGCGTCCTTTGTCGGGAGGCTATGGACTTATGCTCATACGCAGCCTGACAGGACATTCTTTTCAGGGCAGTGTACCTGCTGGGCCAGGACAATTGGCTGGCCGACAGACTCAGCAGACTGCTCCAGCCACATGAGTGGCAGCTGGACCCAAAGGTGGCCTGCAGGCTCTTCCAGATTTGGGGGGAGCCAATGATGGACCTGTCCGCCAGCCCGGACAACCACCAGTTGCCCCGTTTCTCTTCTCGGCAGCCACATCCTGCCATGGTTGCTGCCAACGCCTCTCTCATCTCATGGTCGGTGGATTTTCTGTATGCGATTTCCCCAACACCTCTTTTCAAGATTCTTCGTGACAGAGCTTCAGTCATTCTAATAGCCCCACGGTGCAACCGTGGTTCCCACTCCTCCTGCAGTTAGCAGTGGAGACTCCCATCCCATTGGGGACAGACCCACGACTTCTCTCCTGCACCCCATCCCCAGCCCCCTTTCGCTGACGGGCGTGGCTGCTGAGAGGGTCTCACTAGCCTCGCTGTTACTTCTGAGAGAAGTGGAGGATGTTCTGCTAGCTTTGCGCAGAACATCTACCAGACAGGTTTACGCCTTTAAGTGGCGCAGGTTTGTGCTCTGGTGTGCGGCTCGGGGGGCCGACCCTTTTTCCTGCCCGGTGGTTATGGTGTTGCAATACCTTTTCCACCTCTCTGACTTGGGGCTCAAGTCCAACTCTGTCAGAATATATCTCAGTGCCCTTGCAGCCAACCACCATCTGGTAGATGGGAAGCCTCTCTTGGCACACTGACGGTGTCCCGGTTCCTTAAGGGCCTTCTCCTGTCTAAGCCTCCAGCGGGCCGAATGGGATATCAATGTAATGTTGGGGCTGCTCACCCTATCACCTTTCGAACCGATGGCTACGTGTCATCTCCACTATCTCTCCTGGAAGGTGGTGTTCCTCGTCACACTCTCACCTCCTCCGCTATCTCTCCTGGAAGGTGGTGTTCCTCGTCACACTCATCTCCGCCCGAAGGGTGAGCAAGCTCCAGGCCGTCGTGGTGGAGAGGCGTTATACCAGTTTCTACAAGAATAGGGTAGTGCTTCGCACATACCCCAAGTTTCTTCCGAAGGTGGTGTCCTCGTTCCACCTCAATCAGGAGGTGGTCCTCCCTACCTTCTTTCCCAGACCGCACGCTGGTTGTGCTGAGGCTGCCCTCCATACCCTAGACTGTAGGAGGGTCTTATCTTTCTACATTCAACATACTCTAGGCCATCGGAAAGCATCTCAGCTTTTCATTTCCTATGACCCCAGCAAGCTGGGGCAGGCAGTGACCAAGCATACACTGTCCACATGGGTGGCGGACTGTATTGCTCGGGCCTATGAGGAAGCACAGCTTCCTTTGGAAGGCCATGTCACGGCTCACAAGGTCAGGGCCATGGCAACTTCTGTCGCTCATCTGCGCTCCGTTCCTCTGGCAGACATCTGCCGGGCTGCCACCTGGTCTTCAGTTCATACCTTTGCAGCTCACTACTGCCGGGATAAGAAATCCTGACGGGACAGTGCTTTCGGCCAGGCTGTACTTCGTAACCTTTTTGAGATCTAGGCAACTCCTGCCCTCCAACCCTTCTGTGTTCAGGCTACCGGAGTGCTAATTCCTTGTCAGTTGAGAGTTTTTTTCCATTGCAGCTGCTCGTGGCTCTCGATAAGGGAGCCTTTTTTGGCTATGGGTTCATGGTAGCCTGTAGCTGGGGCGTCCCATATGTGAGGACTAACTTCCTGCTTGTTCTTGGAGAAAGCGTAGTTACTCACATGTAACAGGTGTTCTCCAGGGACAGCAGGAATCAGTCCTCACAACCCTCCCTCCTCCCCTTGGAGTTGCAGTTCTCTTATATTACTGTTTTGTTCTTTTTGCCGTCTTTACCTATATCATTTGACTGAGCAAGATGGCTCCTTTGGGCGGGAAGCGAACCACGCATGCGTGGTGGCAACTTCCAAAGGCTTTCTTTGAAAGCTGAGGATTTGTTCTGCACGGGCTCTGTCGGCGCCAACATAACCCATATGTGAGGACTGATTCCTGCTGTCCCCGGAGAACACCTGTTACAGGTGAGTAACTACGCTTTTTCACTCGACGTGTACTCAGACTCTGAAATTTGTTACCGGAGGATGTAGTAAAAGCTGTTAGTGTAGCCGGGTTTAAAAAAAAGGTTTGGACGAGTTCCTGGAGGAAAGGTCCCATAAACCATTATTAAAGGGAACTTGGGAAATCTACTGCTTGCCCCAATACAAGCATTGTAGAACCTGTCTCTTGGGGGAAGCTGCTAGGTACTTGTGACCTAAATTTGCCACTGTTGGAAACAGGATACTGGGACTTCCGGTGACATCACCCACCCGAATGGCGGCATAGCGCAGGAGCTCCGCCACCAACGAGCTAAATAGAGCGGTGGAAGCCCCTACGGGCATGGTCCGGGGCGGAAAGGAGAGCGGGTGAGCTTAAGGGAGAGCTCCATAATCCCCCGGTGACCCGTGAGAGCGGAACGGTGCATGGGGCGCTGAACGCGAAGCCGGAGCAGCAGCAGCTGAGCACCGCGTGGGAAGTGCGGCCTGTCGGAGGAGAGCCGGCCACGGGAGAGTGGAGTTCGCCGGGAGGAGGGCCGAGAGAGCGGCTGGGGCAGAGGAGCACTCCGTGCTGGGAGAAGCCCACTGTTATCGGGGAGAGCTGCAGTAAGGCCATAATAAACCTCCTTGCACAACGCGGTGGTGTTAATTAGTACCGGAGGAGTGCAGTCGGCCACGTGGTGGGGGAAGAGTGGTGGCAAACTCTGCAACAGGCTGTAGCCGACCGGTAGAGGAAAGCAGTGAGAGACGAGGCACCAGCCAGGAGCGGAGCAGAAGTGGGCCCTCCGGGAGGCACTTCAACAGCCAGAAATCACTGGGGAAGGGCACCAGCCGCGGGGGAGGCCCGGGTGCAACGCTTCGCCATCCCCCCACATCTCTGAGCACCAGGAAGGAGGTGAGCCCAGAGTGCAGGCCGGTAGCCGGCTGGAGGTAACAGCCTTGGACCTATCATGGAGAAAATCAGTGCCAAAAAAGAGGGTCTGATGAAAAAGAAACTAGCTGAGTTTCGGTCCCCCTATGCCCCGTCTAAAGGAGGGAAGGAGGGAGAGAAAACCGGCAAATCGGAGAGGGAAATCCCACACAGCCCGGGAGCGTGTGAAGGTGGAGAGGAGTGCTTGACTGCAACGGAACAGATTAAGCAGTGGCTTCTCGAGTTAAAAGACGAATTGAAGGTGGAGATGTGTGGGGTAAAAAATGAGATCATGGAGGCCGTGAAGACGATGCGCCAAGACATCCTGGAGCTGGGCGAACGAGTGGACGAAGCTGAAACTCGACTAGATAGTCAAGGAGAGACTTTGACGCAGCTCCAGCAGAGTTGGGATGAACTGCAGACGGCGCAGGAGGCCCTTAAAGCCAAAGCAGAGGACCTGGAAGACCGCTCGCGGAGATGCAATCTCCGAGTGCGAGGGGTGCCGGAAGAGCTTAAGTACAAGAATAGTGAGGCAGTGGCCTACGAAATATTCCAAAGTCTCCTGGTGGAAGCGGGAAGTGGGGAGGAAGTGGAGGTTCCCCGCCTGAACATTGAACGTGCACATAGAGGCCTGGGGCCCATACGAGACAATAGGCCAAGAGACATAGTAGTATGCCTGAGCTCTTACAAAAGCAAGGAACTTCTGCTCGGAGCCAACCGCAAGTTGCGGAGCTTCCAATGGGAGGGACACAAAGTGGAGTTATATCAAGACCTGTCCCAGGGAACGCTGCAACGCAGGAGGGAGATTAGAGAAGTAACGGCCTACTTGCGGAGAGCAGACCTGCGCTACAAGTGGCTATTCCCTTTTGGCCTACTGATCACGGTGAAAGGGAGATCACGGACGGTACGATCCAGCGCGGAGGCTTGGGAAGCCTTGAGAGAGTTGGGAGCCGAACAGCTACCTGAGAGATCTGATAGCGCCGCTGCTTCTTCGCGTCCGGAATCTAGACCAGGCAAGACGGAAAGTGCGAAATGGCAGAGAGCGAGCGGCCGGAGATTGGCCAGGACGTCTAAAGGGGGTCACCGGAGTCCGGCATCAGAGCAAGAGACTGGCTGAGTGGTGATATTTCACCAAAGGACTGGTATCTTTAATTATGTTGGTTGACAGGTTTGGGGGGAGGGGAAGATGGGCTAATAAGTTACAGGGAGAAGGGAGGGAGAGGTAGGTAATGTACAGGGGGGGAAGTGAGGAGCTTAGAGGGGAGGGGAGTGGTGGGGGATAGGAGGGAGAAGGACTAGCGGGGAGAGCGGGCTGAGGAGGGGGGATGGGAGTAGGGGGGCTATGGGGGAAGATTTGGTGGTGAGGTGGAAGGGGTCACTGATATGGAAGTCGAGTCTCCTCAGTGGAGACGTCTGAGGGGGGGAGGGGGGAGGGGGGCAGGGGGGAGGAAGGCAGGGGGAAGGGGGGGGAGGAGGGGGGGAAGGGGGGGGAGGGGGGAAGGGGGAAGAGGCAGAGTAAGCGGGATGGCAGGGGGGGATTAGGAGTAGGAGGGGAATTGAAAATGTTAACGTTGAATGTTAAAGGATTAAATTCACCATGGAAAAGACAGAAATTGTATAAAGAATTAATAAACCACAATGCTGATATAGTAATGCTGCAGGAGACACATTTACAGAAACAGCACGAGGCACTGGTGCAACCCAGGGGGTATAAGCATCGCCTATTCGCTTCTAATCTTAAAGAGAAAAAGAAAGGCGGGGTCGCGATCCTTATTAAGGGGGAAGTACAAACTGAGGTCCAGCTGATATCCCGGGATAAAGGGGGTCGATATCTATTGTTGCGAGTGAAGCAGGGGGCGGAATGGTTCTGTGTGGTGAATGTGTATGCCCCTACGGGAGCTCAAACAGAGTTCTGGAAAGATTTGAGCGAGCAGGTAGCGGTAATGGGGGAGGGGGTGATGGTTTGTGGGGGGGATTTTAATCTGGCCTGGGAGGTGGGAAGAGATACGACGGGCCACCGAGAAGGGAGGGGGGCGGATAGGAAGAACTATCAGAAATTTGTTCATGAGAATGGTTTGCTTGATGTGTGGAGGATGCTTAATCCGGGCCGAAGGCAATTTACTTTCTACTCAGCACCCCATGGGACGTATTCTAGATTAGATGCAATTTGGGTAGGGAAGGAGCTAGCAGGGAGGATCACGGGAGGGGAAATAGATCCGATTACCTGGTCCGACCACGCCCCAGTGGTGGTACAAGTGAGGGTGGCTGGGGAAGATAAGGGCCGACAATTTTGGAAACTGAATGAGGGTCTACTGGAGGATGTGAGGGTGGTAACTGAATTACGGAATCTAATTCCAGAGTATTTTGGGCAGAATGGGGGAGGTGATAAGAACATAAGAACATAAGATATGCCATACTGGGTCAGACCAAGGTCCATCAAGCCCAGTATTCTGTTTCCAACAGTGGCCAATCTAGGTCATACGTACCTAGCAGTTTCCCCAAGGGACACAGGTTCCACAATGCTTGTATTGGTTCAAGCATTGATATCCTGGGTCCCTTCTTAATAATGGTTTATGGACCTTTCCTCCAGGAACTTGTCCAAACCTTTTTTAAACCCAGCTACACTAACAGCCTTTACTACATCCTCCGGTAACAAATTCCAGAGTTTGATTACACGTTGAGTGAAAAAATATTTTCTTTTATTAGTCTTAAATAGTTTACCCTGTAGCTTCATTGCATGTCCCCTAGTCTTTCTATATTCTGATAAGGTAAACAATCGATCTACGTTTACCCGTTCCACTCCGTTCATTAATTTATAGACTTCTATCATATCTCCCCTCAGCCGTCTCTTTTCCGTAAACGAGGGAGTGCTTTGGGATGCTTTTAAGGCGGTGGTAAGGGGGGTGTTCATTAAGTGGGGGGCACGCATTAAGAGGGAGAGGGCAGAACGCGAGGAGAAGTTGCGGCAGCAACTACGTGAGGCGGAGGTGAGGGATATGCAGGAGGGGGGAGGACGGCATAGAGGGACAGTCTTGGAACTCCGCGCTAAAGTTAATGCAATAGAGGCAGAACAGATACAGTTTCGCCTAAAGCTGTTGAAGCAGAGATTCTTCGAAGGGGGCAATAAAGTGGGGAAATATCTCGCGAGGCAGTTGCAGAAGAGGAGGGAATGGAATAGGATCTCTCAGATTAAGAGCAGGGGGGAAGGGGTGCGAGATGTTCGGCGCATCAGAGAGGAATTCGTGGCCTACTACAGAAATTTATATAAGGCTTGCGAGGAGGGGTCGCGGGGGGATACTTGGGAGTATGTGAGAGGAGCTGGGCTTCCGGTATTGACGGCGGATGAGCAGGAAGGGCTAGATAGGGAAATCCATCCAGAGGAAGTCCTGCAGGCCATTAAGGCATTAAAGGCCGGCAAGGCCCCGGGGCTTGACGGCATAACGGCACGTTTCTATAAACAGTTTAGTAGCCAAATAGTACAGCCGTTGACTATGATGTTTAATGGACCACGCAGGGGGGGGAAATTGGCGGAGACCATGGGATGGGCTGGTATTACCCTCATCCATAAGGAAGGGAAGGATCCTCAGGAGTGTGCGTCATACCGGCCCATTTCTTTATTAAATGTAGATGCGAAGCTGCTGGCAAAAGTACTGGCTACTAGACTTAATAAGCATTTGGGGAAACTGGTGCATGCCAACCAGGCGGGGTTCATGCCAGGCCGACAGGTGGCCGACAATATACGGAAACAGGATACTGGGCTCGATGGACCTTGGTCTGACCCAGTATGGTATATCTCATGTTCTTATGTTCAGTTAATTCATGTTGTTGCATTTGTCAGAAATATGATCTTCCACTTACAACATCATCCCATTCTGCTGCTGCCCAGATGACGACTACTATTACTTATTTGTATAGCGCTGCAAGGTATAAGCAGTTCTGTACATTCACACGTAAAAGAGTTCCTGCTCATCGGGGCTTACAATCTAATCAAGATAGATAACACAACAACTGGCACTAGGTTAAATCTAGAGAAATTATAAAGATGCTGATAGATGTTAAGCAGATGGGGAGGTGGGTAGAGCAGGGCTTTGGTGGGTAGTGAGTTTGAAGAGTTGTGTGATTCCTGCTGTATTTCCCTTTCTGCTTCTCTATTTAAGCCTTGGGTCGCATCTGAGTGCAAATGGTACAGAATGTTACATCACTTCGGACATGTTCTATGTGGAGGTCCAGTTGGATCCCACTGGGCAGCTCTGTGATGTCAAAGTGGCTCACCATGGAGAAAATCCTGTGGTATGTATTATTGAAGATTTTGCTCAGCAACTTCCCCCTCCCCCCCCCCCCCCCCACACCTCATAATGCATCATCGGTTGAGAAACCCCACTGGCCCTGGTATGTTAATGATTAACTTATCTTCATGGACAAACTGAGTAATAATAGTATTGTAATGAACAAATGCTAGGAGTTGAATCTCTCTCTAATCTGTCTGGATGACTTAAACATTTTCATTATTTCTTTATCCCTTTTTAGAGTTGTCCAGAGCTTGTACAACATTTGAGGTAAGTGTTTTCTCGTATCATGCTGTCACTGGTAATCTCCAGAAACAAGCAGGAATGTAGTCTTCAAATATGGGTATCGTCGGTACCGACGGAGCCTGCACGGGAACGCTCCCCAGCGTCCAGTAGGAAAGCTTTTGGGAGCATCCCACAGCGCCTGCATGCTGCCTTCCCGCCTTTCCCAACTGTCCCTCTCCAGTTTTTCGTTTTCCATGGAGCCGACAGGTCGCACATCCTGTCACCGCAGAAAATTGCATTCTTATGCTTCTTTTTTGTGGTCACGTCTGCCTTCCCTCGACGCTATACCGGTACCACCAGTTCTTTTCTTTCTTTAAAAAAAACAAACAAAAAAAACCGTAGTTTCTGGAGTCTTTCCTTCAGTAACTTTCTTCTGTGGTGCTAGGTGCCATTTTGGGCACCAGGTCCAATTTTTTTCCTTAAACACGGAAAAACCTGCTTCGGGTTTTAAAAAATGTTCTAAGTGTGGCGGTACCATCTCCGTCACCGACACCCATGAGTGGTGCCTCAAATGTTTAGGTCCTGACCACTCTATTTCAGAGTGCCTCGCCTGTGGAATGATGTCTAAAAGGGGCCAGCAAAACCGGGCTGCTAAACCTAGCACCCTTTTTCCCTCCAGTGTGGCGTCCATGGCATCGACGTCCTCCAGGGCTTCATCTTCCTCCCATGGATCTCAGGTAACTAAACATAAATCTAGCTGGTCCTCAAAGGGTAGATCTCCTTCTAAGCATTGAGATGCCTCTGGTGTTGCCCTTGAGGGATCTTTACCGGCAAAATTGCCCCGGTGGGAGGCTTCGGCTTCCAAAGCACTAACGGGGCTCCAGGATCTCGAGGCCTCAACCTCGACAGAACTACTGGTGCCATGCTCTGGGGTTCCGGACGCTTCAACCAGCACTGATACCCAAGCATCGGCAGCGTCGATAGACGAGAGATTCTTGGCTATTGAATGCAGTCTTGCGGCTCTTCTCACGGCCTCGATGCCCCTGAAACCACTTCAGACACTTCAACCGGTACCGACTGCATTGACATCGGCGGGTATACCACCGCGACTGAGTCATGTGTCTCTATCCGGCATTGACAAGTCGGTACCGGAACACTTCGATACCGACTTTGATCGGTACCGGTACCGTGCCTTGCACGATCACCGGGATCGAAGATACTTCCAGTCCTCGGATGAGTCTGAAGACTCTGCCGATACCAGAGTACTTCTTCCCGAGGATTCCTCTTCTCCTCAGCGTAGGATGTCTCTGCCAGAGGGATATGTCCTTTCAGGATTTTATCCGAGATGTGGTCCAAGGTCTTTCCATCACAGTGGCTCCTGAAAAAGAGCCTAGGGCAAAGGAATTAGAAATCCTTCAGTACCCTAAAGCTCCCAAGGAGGCAGCTACCTTCCCTATTCATGAGATCTTGAATGATCTTATGTTAAGGATGTGGGAAACACCTCTAACCACATCTCCTCATTCCCGAAGACTCGACACCATGTATCGAGTTCCTCCTTGTCCTGGGTTTCAAAAGACTCAATTACCACACCATTCCATGGTGGTGGAATCAGCTATGAGACGGATCAAGAGTGCAAAAAGGCATGCATCTAATCCTCCAGGACCTGAGTATAGAACTCTTGATGCCTTTGGGCATCGATCCTTCCAGGCTTCCATGCTTTCTGCTAGGATCGGTTCATATATCTTGTATATGGGGATGTTCCTTAAGGAAGTCACAGGAGACTTAGAGCTTATGAGCCCTCTTCTTCCTGATGATAAAAGGCAAGATTATATTGCTCTTGTTAAACATGCTCAGGATGTTTCCAAGATTGTGAATCGTGCAGCCTTTGACTGCTTTGAATGCATAAGCAGAACCTTTGCTATTGCCATAGGTGCATGTAGGATTGCCTGGCTCCAGGCATCTGACTTGGAAATCTGGGTACAGGACAAATTGGGAAACATACCTTGCACAGGAGAGAATCTCTTTGGCAAGAATTGGCAGGAAAAAGCTAATGAGATAGATGATGAGAATATCACTTTGGATAGATTGTCCAAATCCACAGCTGATCCTGCGAGGAAAAAATCCTCTAAGAAATCGTTCTTCAGCAAGAAGTTATATCCCTCCTATACCCAGCAGGGATATCGTCCAGGTCAGTCTGCCCAAAAGGGATAGCAACAACAACCTAGACAACAAGGGAAGCCAAAAGCTGCTAAGCCTCAACCAGCTCAGCAGACTCAGCCTCCACAGGGGCTTTGACTCCTGTCTAGAGAACTTTGCCTTCCTGGCCCTGAACGGACCAGAACCCTCCACCATCCCGGGAAGGTTGTCCTTTTGCCCCCACATGGTGTCAGATAACAGCAGAAAATTGGACTCTGTCCATTGTACGAGAGGGGTTGCAAGCTTCATTTCCTCAGCATGCCCCCTCCTACAATGGTAAGACAGTTCAATTCTCAGACCTCTCTCAACGACGGGTTAGGTCAAGAAGTCACAATGCTCCTTGCCCAAGGAGCAATAGGAGGTGGTACCCATTCCCCAACAGGGTACAGGGTTCTACTCCCCCTATTGCCTTATTCCAAAGAAAACAAGAGGACACAGACCCATTCTAGACCTCAGAGAATTGAACAAATTCCTGTTCAGAGAGAAGTTCAAAATGATTTCTCTAGGAACTCTGCTGCCATACCTTCAGAGTCAGGATTGTCTTTGCTCTCTAGATCTCAAGGATGCTTATACTCATGTTCTCATTCATCCAAGTCACAGGAAGTTCCTTCGATTCCTGTTTCAAGGAAATCACTACCAATACAGGGTTCTTCCTTTTGGCCTGGCTTCTGCACCAAGAGTGTTCACAAAATGCATGGCTGTGGTAGCAGCATTTCTCCGCACCCTGGGAATATTTGTCTTCTCTTACTTAGATGACTGGCTCATTCGAGCCCCTTCAGGGCCAGAAGCCAGTTTTGCTCTGTCTTGCACAATGCGCATCCTTCAGTATTTGGGACTTGTCATAAACTTCCCAAAATCCAACCTTGCTCCCACTCAATCCCTAGAATTTATAGGAGCTCATCTGGATACCAGACAGACAAGGGCCTTCCTTCCACAGCCCCGCTGTCTTTGCATTGTACAGTAAGCTTCCCAAGCAGTGCTCAAACCTCATCTCACTGCTCGGGAAATGTTACAGTTGCTAGGCCACATGGCATCCACCGTGCATGTGGTTCCTTATGCTCTCCTCCATATGAGGGCAGCCCAGTGTACCTTATCCACTCAGTGGACTCAGGCATGAGGTTGCTTGTCAGACAAAATAGCAAATTCAGATCATCTTATTTTGTCCCTCCAATGGTGGCAGTCACCCAGAAACCTTCTGGTGGGGTCTCCTTTTAAGCAACCCCTACCCCAAGCCACTCTAATAATAGATGCTTCACAGGTGGGTTGGGGAGCCCACCTGCACGACCTCTCTACCCAGGGTACCTGGACTCCGCAGGAGGCCTGTCTTCATATCAACCTCCTGGAGCTCAGAGCAATTTTCCTTGTTCTTCGAGTGTTTCACACCCAGCTCAGCTAAGACAGTCCTAGTTCAAATGGACAATCAGGTAGCCATGTTCTATGTGAACAAGCAGGGCGGAACAGACTCTGTCGCTATGCAACGAAGCTTTGTGACTATGGGCCCTCGCCAGAGAGCATCAGATTCATCTCCTTGCGGTGTATCTTCCAGGCGTTCAAAACTCTTGGGCAGACAAACTCAGTTGAGTTCTGCTTCCACACGAATGGTCTCTTCATGCAGACCATGTGGCCCAAACTTTTCAAATTTGGGGAACCCCGGACATAGACCTCTTTGCAAGTCCACTGAATGCCAAACTTCCTGGGTTCTGTTCCAGAATTCCGGCTCAAGGTTGTCAGGCCAGGGATGCTTTCCTCCTTCACTGGGGTCAGGACTTCCTGTATGCCTTCCCACCCATTCCCCTAATTCCCAAAACCCTATTCAAGCTTCAGAGAGACACAGAGGTCATATGATTTTCATAGATCCACGTTGGCCACAGTAACCGTGGTACCCTCTGCTCCTATGTCTCTCTCAAGCTCCGTTCTGGAATTAGGATCTGTTCCAGATCTTCTCTCACAAGAGGATGGGATGCTCTGGCATCCCAATCCCCAGTCTCTGCATCTCAGGGCCTGGTTGCTGAAAGCCTAGGACTTCAGGATCTTAACCTTTCCCAGCAGGTAAAGGATATCCTTCATGCTTCCAGGAAACCCTCCACAAGACGCTCTTATGCATTTAAGTGGAAGAGGTTTACCATATGGTGCTCGCAGAAGGGTCTTAACCCTCTTGCGATACCTCTAGAATCATTACTGGAGTATTTCCTTCATTTGTCAAATGCAGGGCTTAAGCCCAATTCAGTGAGAGTCCATTTGAGTGCTATTGCAGCTTCTTTCAAGCCTCTAAAAGGACAGCCTATTTCCTCTCATCCTCTTATAGCGAGATTTATGAGAGGGCTTCTTCTAACAAAGCCTCCCATTAAGCCACCACCGGTGGCATGGGACTTGAATCTGGTACTTGGGCAGCTCATGAAACCGCCCTTTGAACCATTAGGCACTACCTCTTTGAAATTCCTTTCCTGGAAGGTCATCTTCCTCATTGCAATCACATCAGCACGTCGCATCAGTGAATTGCAAGCGTTGGTGGCTGATCCTCCTTATACAAGGTTCCACCATGATAAGGTAGTTCTTAGGATTCATCCACACTTTATGCCAAAGGTGGTTTCGCCTTTTCATTTAAACCAAGCGGTTTACCTTCCTGTATTCTTTCCGAGGCCTCGCGCCTCCAGTGCAGAAAGGAACCTTCATACTTTGGACTGTAAAAGGGCTTTGGCCTTTTACTTGCAAAGGACAAAGCAACATAGAAAATCCTCTGAACTCTTTGTTGCTTTTGATCCTAGTCATTTGGGACTTCCAGTCTCCAAAAGGACACTGTCCAACTGCATTGCACAGTGTATATCTTTTGCCTATGAGAATAAGAACCTTCTTCTTGAAGGCCATGTCACAGCTCATAGTGTGAGAGCTATGGCAGCCTCAGTGGCTCATCTTCATTCTGTGTCTATCGATGACATCTGTCCAGCAGCTACTTGGGCTTTGGTACATACCTTCACAGCCCATTACTGCTTAGACAAGGACTCCCGCCGGGATGCCTTGTTTGGTCAGGCTGTTCTTCAGCACCTGTTCCAGACTTAATCAACTCCTACCCACCATCCCTGGTAGGATGCCAGAGACCCATGGGGGGAAGTGGAGCCCTTTCACAAGGGCACACAACTTTCTGGGGCCATCTCCCTGGCATCTGCAGCTAGGGAGTCCCCATATGTGAAGACTACATTACATTCCTGCTTGTTCCTGGAGATAGCATAGTTACTCACCTGTAACAGGTGATCTCCGGGACCAGCAGGAATTTATTATTATTATTTATTATTTTATTATTTAAAGTCTTTTCTATACCGCGCTCTTCAAATCAGCTCGGTTTACATATAACAGAAACTTTATCCATGAGTAAGGAGAAACCATACTGGACTTACATAAAACAGGATAGAAGAACTTGGGTTGAACTGGGTAAACTATCTACAACTCTAGGCTAAGGCAGGAATTTAGTCTTCACAACCCGCCCACCTCCCCTAGGAGTTGTATCTCTCTCTTTTTCTTTCTCGGCTATAAACTCAACTGGAGAGGGACAGTTGTAAAAGGCAGGAAGGCAGCACGCAGGCGCTGTGGGATGCTCCCAAAAGATTTCCTAGTGGACGCTGGGGAGCGTTCCCGCGCAGGCTCCGTTGGTACCAACGTACCCATATGTGAAGACTAAATTCTTGCTGTTCCCGGAGATCACCTGTTACAGGTGAGTAACTATGTTTTTTAGACTGTTTAATGGTAAATAGCTAGACTATTATGAGAGCCATAATAAGCCTCTAAAGAAATAAATATTGCTGGCTGTAGAAAAGCTTGACTGCTTTTGTGCCAGAATGTTGAGAGTTCAGGTCTTTTGCCAGAAAGGTGGCAGAAATCCATTGACCAATGGCTATCAAAAAAAGTTGGCTACTGGTTTTCATCAACAGATGGGCCAGATGGCTGTCAAGTTTTGGAAATATTTGTGTTACCCTGTACTATCCACAATGTGGTTTCTGAATTGCAGTGAGTGAAAATGATCTTAAAGTGACACTGGCTATTGGGTCCTGTTTCTTGAGGCCTGGGATGGGCAGCTTTCCCAGACAAATCCTGTCCCTTATTGTCCCTCCAGTCCAGCCCAGGTGCATGGGTTATCTTCCCCACCAGAAGCTGAAATCTGAGCATGTCAGGTTTGTGATGTCACAGTAGAAGAGCTCCTTTCCCTGAATCCACAACCAGTATCTGTCTCTAGCAACTAGGGAGGAGCTTCTGTGTTGTATGGACTCCACTAAAAGGACAAGGAGATTAAATTTATTTTTCAGTTTGGCTAATTTTTCTGCTCTGCTGGCAACTTGGGTTATTGTCAGTTGATGAGCCTGCTGCTTAAGAACAGAAACCGTTGAGTTGGGCAGTTTATGGTAAGGGGTGCACATCTGATGTCCATGTCCCTCTCCCCCCCCCCTCCCTTTTGACTAAGGTTTGGGCTGCCTTTATTCTTTAATGTAGATCAGTTGTTTGTTTGTTTTTTTTTGCGGGGGGGGGGGGGTTTGTGTGTTTGGATTTGTTCTTAAAAAAAAAAAAAAAAGAGCACACAGCCAAAAGCCACGGGGGAGTGGGGGGATGCTATATTTAGCAGCAGGCAGGCAGCTGATCCTCTCTGCTGCTCAACCAGGCAGCATTCTAGGTTAATTTCGTCGGAGCTTGTGCAGGTGAGTGTTTTTCTTTCATGTCCCCTCTCAGACAGTCTATTTATGTTACTTTTAGTTTCAGCGGGGTTTTTTCATGCCTTTAGAGAAACTGTGTTTGGCCTGTGGTGGACATCGGAGGTCTGCATCAGTGGTGGGAATTTGTATTCTTGTATTCAGGTGGGGAAAACAGCTGAAGCGCATTTTGTCTGCCTCAGTTTTACCTTCGGGGGACATATCGAGTCATGCAATGGAAAATGAACAGGTTTTATTTCTCAGCCATCAACAACTGTGGTTTTGATGGGAACCATTTTGTCTACTTCTTCACAAGTAGAATCAGGGGAGGGGGACGACTCTCAGGGCTTATAGCCGGGTGTTTCTACTGCTTCAGTAGTTTG
Organism: Ichthyophis bannanicus; assembly: GCA_033557465.1. Classification (NCBI taxonomy): domain Eukaryota; kingdom Metazoa; phylum Chordata; class Amphibia; order Gymnophiona; family Ichthyophiidae; genus Ichthyophis; species Ichthyophis bannanicus. The sequence continues at coordinate 73,275,265 of CM066045.1, read as the reverse complement.
AGGACCCTAATTCTTCAAGTTGTCCAGTGTTGCCCTTCTCACCAGATTTTGTCCTCTTGCTGCGTCAAGCCTACTGTTTGAAACAGGGCTTGGGGAGCATGGCAACTAACTCAGTGGGTTTGAAGAGACCAGGAGAAGCTGGGTCCCGGGCAGAGGACAGATCCTTAACAGGGGAATCCTCTCAAAAGAAGAGGTGAGAGGACCAGGCCTCTCCTCACAGGAAGAAGATCCCCTAGGGTTCCTCAGACCTTTTGGGGGAACAGATTTCCCAGTAGTTGGAGGAGGGTGAGATTCCTCCAGGAGTCTACTCCTTTTCTCTCTCTTTACCCAGTCCCTTGGTGCATTCATCTCTTCCCATGGCTTTCAGTACCATCTTTATGTTGATGACTCACAGATCTACCTCTATACACCTGAAATCTCTCCGGCAATCCAGGCCATGATCTCTGCCTTCCTTTCTGACATTGCTGCTTGGATGTCTCACCGCTGCTTGATTGAACATGGCCAAAACTAATGATCTCATTTTTCCCCCTAAAAACTTTCTCTCCCCTTCCTCCTTTCTCAGTCTCTGGATAACTCTACTCCCTGTTTTCTTTGGTCGCAACCTTGGAATTGTCTTTGACTCCTCTCTCTCCTTCTCCACACACATCCATCTGATAGCTAAGACTTGCCATTTCTTTCTCTATAACATCAACAAAATCCACCCATTCCTTTCTGAACACACTACTAAGACACTAATCCACACTTTAGTCATCTCCCGTCTTGACTATTGTAACCTACCAATTGTTGGTCTCCCTCTGAATCATCTCTCTCCCCTTCAGTCTGTTTATAACTCTTCTGTACCACTAATCTTCCACCAGCCTCGTATGCTTATATTACCTCTATTCTCTATTCACTTCATTGGCTTGCTATACGTTTCCGCATCCAGTTCAAACTTCTCCTGCTGACCTATAAGTGCATTCATTCTGCAGCTTCTCCCTACCTTTCCTCTCTTCTCTCCCTACACCCCTCCTCGGGAACTCCGCTCTTTTGTCAGATTGCTTCTATCTGTGCCCTTCTCTTCTATTGCTAACTCCAGACTTCGCTCCTTTCACCTTGCTGCTTCTTATGCCTGGAACAAATTACCTGAATCTGTACATCAGGCGCCTTCTCTGGCCCTTTTCAAATCCAGGCTGAAAACTCACCTTTTCGCTGCTGCTTTCGGATTTTGACTCACCTGATCTCCTTTGTGTTTCCTTATCATTTTCCCTAGACATATCCCATGTCTACAGCTACTGTGTTGTCTGTCTTGACTAGACAGTCCCTGCTCATCAGAGCTTACAATCTCTTAATGTGTCTGTGCAGCGCTGCAGATGTCTTGTAACGCTATATAAATGTTCAGTAGTAGTAGTTTTTAGTCGCAAAGAACTGGCTTGTCTCATTGCTCATTCCATGGCAGCACTTAATATTGTTCAGATTCAACAGGAAGCAGTCAGGTCCTCCCAGACTTCTTATCCACAGAGCTATAAAACAACTGATTGATGCACAATGGGAAATGCCCAAAGCAGGGCTCAAAGGTGGTAGAGAGATGGCTCACTTTTATCTCATCCCACAGGGGGAGAAGGAGTTTCTCAAATTGCCAAAAGTGGACGCTCTCTTGTCGGTGGTTACTAAGAAAACTACTATCCCCTGTGGAAGGTGGAGCAGCATTGAAAGATGCATAGGACAGAAAGCTTGAGACACTCTTAAAACAGACTTTCAAGACAAATGCATTGGCTCTTCAGACTTCCATCTGTGGGGCTTACATGACAAGAACATGTATTCGCTGGGCTCAGGCATTACCAGAAACCGATCCAGGGACACAGGGCAAGGTCTCGGAAGCTTTCATGCTGGAGTTTGCATCGGAATATCTCACCGAGGTATTCTACGACCTGGTGCAGGCTTTAGCTAAAAGTATGGTTTCGGTCATTGTGGCCAGGCGCTTTCTTTGTTGCGCAATTGGTCTACTGATGATTCTTCAAGAAACGTCTCAGCAAGCTCCCCTTTAGGGGCAAGCTATTGTTTGCTGAGGCTTTGGACAAGCCAGTTAGGGATCTGGGGGATTCTAAGGGAGGTTGTCTGCTGGAGGATTGGCCTAAGTCTTGGAAATCGGCACCCTCATCCAGGGCACAGCTGTTTGATTTCCACAGGTTTCAAGTGGTATGCTACAGGGCAACAGGGGGGTGGGTAAAGGCTACTGTACTGGTGCTTCTGCTCCTTCCAGGAAGCCCCAATGAGATGAGGCAGACCCAGGCAGAGTCGTCACTTGTAGGCGGTCGACTGCAACGTTTTTACTCCGAATAGGTCAACGTAACCTCCGACCAGTGGATGTTCAAGATCAACCACTAAGGATATTCTCTGGAATTTCTCACACCCTCTTTATGATGCCTGCAAAGGTGCTGGCAGTGTGGGATGCCTTACAGCAGCTTATCCACCTGGAAGTGGTGGTGCAGTCCCCGACTAGCTCAGGCAAGGTTGATACTCCATCTGTTTCATAGTCCCAAAGAAAAAAGGTTCCTTCCAGCTCATTCTGGATCTCAAACACATAAACAGGGCCCAAAGGGTTCCGCATGAAGACACTAGTCGGTCATTCTAGTCATCAGCAAAGGCAAATACCTCACAACTCTGGATCTTATAGAGGCCTATCTTCGCATTCCTATTCATCCGGGACACCAAAGATTTCTCAGCTTTGTGGTGCCAATGAGCCACTTTCAGTTCTGTGCTCTGCTGTTTGACCTAGCCACGGTTCCATGGACCTTTATAAAGGTTATGGTAGTGGTGGTCATCCTTATCTGGACGATTAGCTGATCAGGGCAAAGTTTGAATCGGAAAGGGACGAAGCCACTCAGCGGTTTGTAGCCTTTCTGCAGAGCCTCGGTTGGGTAGTCAACATGGCCAAGAGTGAGTTTGAACCCTCCCAGGATCTGGTTTACCTGGGAGTGCAATTTGATACAGCGACAGCGCTGGTGTCTCTACTCTCCAATCACATCGTCAAGATTCAGGAGCAGGTGAAACATTTTCTTCTCAGGGCGGCTCCCTCAGTGTGGCATTATTTGCAGCTTCTGGAATCCCTGGGGGCGTCTCTAGAGCTGAAGCAATGGGCCAGGGCTCATATGTGGTTGTTGCATTGCTGTCTCGTTGGTCTCCTCAGCGACATCCGTTGATGAAACGGTTTGTCCTCTTGTAACCAGGATGCGTCTTAGATGGTGGCTTTGGAGGGAGAACATCATAGCCAGGGTGCTTCTGGAAGCATCAGAATGGATTCTGCTGATGGATGCCAGTCTTAATGGCTTGGGGGTGCATTGCGAATCTCAAGTGAGACAGGGCCTGTGGTCAGCGGTGAAGAGTGCTTGGTTCATCAACCGGTTGGAGATGAGAGTGGTATTGCTATGCTGCAGTTCTTTCGACCTCTGCTCCTTGGAAAGGCAATCAGTTTGTTCCGACAAAGCCACCACAGTAGCATATATCAATTGCCAGGGAGGCACGGGCAGAGTGATCCTGGTGGAGGAGATTCACACTCTTCTGCTGTGGGTGGAGGTGAATCTGCTGGTTCTATCAGTGGCGTATGTGGCCGGAAAGGAAAATGTCCAGGCCGATTTTTCTTAGTCAAAACCAGTTGGATCCGGGAGAGTGGTCACTGAATCCCTCGGTCTTTCACAAGCTGACTCCGCATTGGGGAGAGAGAATTATGTATCTGATGGTGTTAGCCATGAATGCCAAAGCGAACCATTTCTTCAGCAGGTGCAGAGAGCGAATGTCCTAAGGGTTCGATAGTGCTGGCCCAGAAGGGGGTCTCCTTTGTGTTCACTCTGTGGCCCCTCATAGGTCGGCTGGTTCAGCGGATAGAGGCTCACCGGGGTTGTATAATCTTGATTGCTCAAAATTGGCCAGGGAGGCCGTGGTATACGGATCTCCAGAGGTTTTTGGTGGCCCTGGTGTCTGCCAGCTAGGCTAGACCTAATCTCACAGGATTTTTCGTGCCCCAGGTGGATTGATTCTAGTTTATGGCCTAGCTCTTGAAAGGATGTGGTTGAGATGGAAGGGACGTAGTGGTGGCCACCCTGTAAAAGACACAAAAGCACTCTACTTCCTTGTCATATATTAGAGTCTGGCGAGTGTTTGAGAGTAGTTGTTCAGACAATGGTCATCGGGCTTTGACAGCCTCCATTATGGAGGTGCTATACTTCTTGCAAGTGGGCCTATACAAAGGTGTCACGTTGAGTTTATTACTGGTGCAGGTAGCAGCCTTGATGTGTTATCGGGGCAAGATGCAAAGGGTCTACCTAGTGGCACACCCCGATGTGGTCTGTTTTCTCATAGCGAAAAAGCAGGTGTCCTCCGGTTCATCCCATGGTTCCTCCATGGGACCTAAATCTTATCTTGACTTCACCGATTGCATCTCCGTTTGAGCCACTCATGCAGGCCATCTTAAAGGATCTTACCTTGAAGACGGCGTTTTTAATTGCTATCTGCTTGGCCAGACTAATTTCGGAATTGCAGGCACTGTCCTGTAGGGAGTTTTTTCTATTTCTCTCCAAGGAGAAGGTGATTTTACAGCCTGCTCCCTCCTTTTTGCCCAAGGTCACCTCAGTCCTTTCATCTCAACCAGCCAGCCTCTCTTCTGGTTTTAAATGCCTCGGTGGATGATCCTCTGCACTGGCAGTTGCATTTACTGGGCATGTGCAGAGTGTTGCGCCGATATCTCAGATGAACAGGGCCATTCCGCAAATTGGATCACTTATTTGTGGTGTTTGGCAGCACGCATAAAGGGGAGGGAGCCTCTAAGGAAGCCATCTCGTCTGCCTACCTACTGAAGAGTAAACCTCTGCTCAAGGTTTTGCATGCGCATTCGATGAGAGCTCAGGCATCTTCCTGGGTGAAGTGTGGCTTAGCTCCGCCTGCCGATAATTGTGAAGCGGCTATTTGATTGTCGCTTCATTCTTTCATATGTCACTACAGATTGTATGTGCAGATGCAAAGGGATGCACAGTTTGGGGCCAGTGTGCTGCAAACTGGGTGCCCGTTAAGTACTGCCTGTGGTACATACCACGCATCTGGACTGGACTGAACTGGAGGGACGATAAGGAAGGTGAAATTAGGCTTTACCTGCTAATGATCTTTCCTTGAGTCCTTCCAGCCCAGTCCAGGACCCACCCATGGTAGTCGTTTTGCCTTTGAGATTTCTATAACTGAGCAAGCCTGGATCTATGAGGTTGAGAATTCCAAGGGAGAAACATTTTTGTTGGGGTCTTGGGGGTGCTTAGCTGAGTACTTTTCCAGGTTCCCTACCGGGCAAAGGTTCCGCAATAGGTATGTTCCGTGCTATTGCTCTTTTTTTTATTTGTACATAGTTCTTAAGTTGTTGCTGTTTAAAAAAAAACACAGTACAAAGTAATGGCAGTTTGTTTTCTGCTGTAACTCAGTTGTGCTTTCTTGGAGTCTGCTTTGTTGATAGGTTGTGGAGTCGGGGCAAGTAACTGCTCTACTGTGACATCACAAACCTGACATGCTCAGTCTCTGGCTGTTGGTGGGGGGTGATAACCCATACATCTGGACTGGACTGGAGGGACTTGAGGAAAGTTCATTAGCAGGTAAGGCCTAATTTCACCTTTTTCTCCTCCCTAAGGCTTCTTTGGCACCCAGAATGTCGTAATATATTTACATAAATAAATCTCATAATACACATTAATTCCTTATCGTAACTTCAGTTCAGTCCCTCACCTCTGGGGGTTGTGCACCTCTTCTCGCAGCATGGAGACTGGACATGTCAGAACTGTGACACCACTGTAGATATCCTGCTGGCACCTCCCACCAGCTGGCAGTGTGTCCAGTCTCCATGCAGCTTGAGGTAGTGAGCTTAGGTGCTGGGCTCACTAGAGGAGCAGGTAAGGAGCTTTAGGCAGCTTAGCTAGGGTTTTTAGGGGTTTTTTTCTCCCTATAACGTTTTTTCTTTTGATCTATAGCTTTAAAGCTCATTAAAGCTTGTTACTAAAAAAAAAAAAAAAAGCAAGGGCTGAGAGGGGATCGGAAGGGATTTAGAGGAGTTTTTTTTCTCCCTCCCATTTATTTCTGTCCCCTTTGCCTGCTCTCCCCTCCTTGTTGGCATGGAGGGGAGTTCTTTAGCAGGCTTTTCATCTCCTTACCTGCTCGGTTTTCTGTGCTGTAGATTTCCAGTCAGAAACTGTCGGGCTTTGTTTCTCTGCTGCCGGCTGACAGCCTTTCTCAGCTGTGCTGCTCACAGGAAGCCCGTTAATTTTATCGGGGTGCAGACAGGATCCGAAAGTCTCGGAGGAAGAGGTGAGTGTTTAAATCTTTGCTGCTAGTGTCCTGTGAGTGTTTTTGAGGCCTGCTGCCGTGTGTGAAGCAGGTTCTGTCGGTTAGCAGAGCTCAGGATCTTGGCGGGCCTTTTTCCCGCCGTTTTTTCTTCACAGTGCTCTTTTTCTTTGCTGACAGCTTTCTTTAATTAATCCTTGTAGTTTTCTGTTTACTTGGAATTAATTTTGATTACTTTTAATTTTCAGTGTTTTGGAGCTCTTAAAGGGCCAGTACAGAAAAGTTTAAAAAAAAAAAAAAAAAAAAAAAAAAGCAGATTCTGCACGTTTTTGTTTGGTTGCCCTTTTTGGTGGTCTGTGGGAGCCATTTCCTTTACTATCCAGTCTCTCGGATCCCATAGCGCTAATGCCTATGCAGCCACAATGCCTAGTTTGTGGAGCCTGTAGGGGCTCGGTCTGGGATGCGGGGGAGGGGGGGGTGTGTCGTGGATACACATCTGAGGCGCTTACTATGGAGCAAGAAATGCAGGATCAGTGTAAAGAAGGCACTGCTCTGGTGGCGTAGGGTGCTGCCACTTCTGCGGAAGGGGAGTCTCTGCGAGAGTCTCCGTCCGCTCTTCCTACTTCAAATGTGGCTTTGCCGGTAATCCTGCCACTCCCATGGTGTCAGGGGCAGCTTTCGAGGGTTTCTCCCGAGATTTTGTGCTGCTGCTTAATCAGGCTTACTGCTTTCGAAAGCAGGGGGTAGTCGCGGATGCCTCCCTTCTTGGGGTGGCAGGAGGCCAAGCGGCCACCGACAGATTCGGTGGTAGTGATGGTAGACCAGTTAAGAGGGCCCGGTCAGTGGAAGATCGGCCTCTTGGTTCAGACTGGCCGGATGCAGAGGACCTTGAGCTTGAGCTGGAGCCGGAAGCCGGGATGGAGGATTTAAAGGAAGGTGAGATCCAGGAACATGAAGATCAAGCAAGGATTATCCGAGTCTTTTGAAGGGAGGAGCTGACAGCGCTCATTACGGAGTCCCTTCAGGCTCTCAACCTTTCGTCGGTGGTACCAGCGGAGGTTGAGGGGTTTGGAGGATCCTCTCATTCAGGCGGTACGAAAGTCCCAGGCGGTTTTTCCTGTTCACCGTGTGGTTAAGCAGATGATTCAGGATGAATGGGATGTGCCGGAGGCAGGCTTGCAGGGTGTAAGGTCCATGAATCGTGTCTATCCCTTGGCAGATCAAGAACGGGAATTGTTTCATTCTCCGCATATAGATGCGGCAGTTTCAGCGGTCACGAAGAAGCCTACCATTCCGGTTGAAGGAAGTGCGGCTTTGAAGGATGTACAGGATCGGAAGGTGGATGCCTTATTGAAGCAAGCTTTTGAGATTAATGCTCTGGCTCTGCAGGCCTCTATTTGTGGAGCTTGGGTTGCGAGAGCATGCTTCGCTGGTCGAAGCGTTTGCTGCAGCAGTCAGTTCAGCAAATGCAGGAGCAGCTAGCTGATGTGACAAGACTTGAGTCAGGTTCCGCATATTTAGCCGATGTCCACTGTGATCTTATTAGAGGTTTGGTGAACAGCATGTCTTCCTTGATAGCCTCACGCCGCTATCTTTTGGCTCAGGAACTGGGCAGCGGACTGTTCCTCCAAGTCGCGTCTTAGCAAGCTTCCTTTTAAGGGGAAGCTGTTGTTTAGAGAAGATCTTGGTCAAGGATTTGGAGGATTCTAAAGGAGATCGCTTGCCAGAGGATAAACCGAAGCAGGGCTGAGCCCCGTTACCTTCCCGTGGGCAACCTTGGGATTTCAGGCGTTTTTGTACCTCCCGTTTGGGAGGTTTTCAAAGAGGACAGTTTTCCTCTTGAGGGCAAAGTTTTAGAGGATTCCAGGGAGCGGGCAGAGGATTTGCTAGTCCCTCTTCCTTGGTTTTTCGGAAAGCGCAATGACACTAGGTGGACCCAGGCAGGAATTCAACCAGTAGGGGTTCGTCTTCGGGAGTTTCTTCCTGTCTGGGTCCAGATAACATCCGATCAGTGTGTGTTGGAGGTCGTTCGTGAAGGTTATTCTCTCGAGTTTGCACGTCCGGTGGTCGACTCTTTTGTCATGTCGCTTCGTCCGCAGAATCTCATAGCAGGCATGCCTCTCGAACAACCTTAGTGGATGCTAGTGTTAACGGATGCAGGATGGGGAGCTCATTGCGGAGAGCTCTTCGCGTAAGGTGGCTGGACTGAACAGGAAGCCAAATGGTCCATCAATCGGCTGGAGTTGCGAGCGGTAGCTCTAGCACTTTAGGCCTTCGAATCCACTTTACGGGGTCGAGCGGTTTGAGTGCTCTCAGACAATGCCGCAATGGTTGCGTACCTCAATCGTCAAGGGGGCACAGGAAGCGCAGCTCTGGAAATGGAGGCGGAAAGTCTCTTCAATTGGGTAGAGCCTCGGCTTCAGACTCTGTCGGCAGTGCACATTGCGGGAACGGACAATGTGACGGTGGACTTTCTCAGCCGGGTTCGAGTGGATCCCGGGGAATGGGAGCTTCATCCGAAGGTGTTTGCTCAGATTGTCCTCAAGTGGGGATCTCCGGTTATGGATCTCATGGCGACCTTTCGGTCGGCCAAAGCCAGTTGCTTTTACAGCAGACGACGAGAACGAATATCGGAAGGTCTAGATGCCTTTCTTCAACAATGGCCCGCTCACAGTCTCCTATATGTGTTTCCCCCTTGGGCGCTCATAGGACGAGTGGTACAACGCATCAAGGCTCATCGGGGAAGAGTGGTTCTAGTAGCTCCAGATTGGCCTCGTCGTCCGTGGTATGCGGATCTGGTGCGGCTGCTCGACAGGGAACCGCTAAGGGAGGATCTGCTGTTTCAGGGTCCTCTACGAATGCCTTAGGTGCATCGGTTCTCGCTTATGGCTTGGCCATTGAAAGGGCTCGGTTAAGGAAGAAGGGTTATTCCAAGGCGGTGATTGACACCTTGCTTCTGGCCAGAAAGAGGTCCACTTCCATAGCATATGTGTGCGTCTGGCGTGTTTTTGAGGACTGGTGTGCTCAACGTCAGTTTCGTCCGGCCTCAGTATCTGTACCGACAGTGTACATACGGCATACTTTTAGTAAACATTTACCGCTTGGATGTTCAAGCGGTGGAAGATGCCTGTTTTGGGTCGGCAGTTTTGTGGTCTGGGTGGACAGGTCCCTCCCAATAGTTTACTGCTCTGTTACATCACAGAGGTGAGGGACTGAACTGGAGGGACGATAAGGAAAGAGAAATTAGACTTACCTGCTAATTGTTGTTCCTTGAGGAACTCCAGTTCAATCCCGATTCCCGCCCAGGGGTCTTTTGGTCAGCTTCCGCAAAGCGGTGACTACAATCCAGTAGGAGAAGTCCAGCAAATGTGCTCTCTATTCAGGTGAAGTTTACCTTGTAGTCTTTCTTCTCTCTCCTTTCTGTCCTATTTCTGCAAACAGAAGAGGGAGCCTCATTTATGGGGTTTTAATTCAGTGTTAAAATTCAGAGTTAAAATGCATTTAATATTATATTTAATATTTACTCCTTTGAGTCTGCTTTGTCATTGGATCACTGGGAGCTGGTGGGAGGTGCCAGCAGGATATCTACAGTGGTGTCACAGTTCTGACATGTCCAGTTTCCATGCTGCGGGAAGAGGTGCACAACCCCCAGAGGTGAGGGACTGAACTGGAGTTCCTCAAGGAACAACAATTAGCAGCTAAGTCTAATTTCTCTTTACTGAGCGGTGAACAATTAATGAAGGATTTTTTAAGAACACTTTCTTGCCCAGTCTTTTCACTCACCACCTCCTTTTTTGTTGTTTGTAATGAGTGTGTGTTTTCTTCTTATAGAGAGAAAAACTTTGAGGAGTTTTCACAGCATCTGAAGGGCCTGGTGAACCTGTACAAGCTGCCAGGGGATAAGTATGTACTGCAGGTTTCTCCTGTGTTAACAGATAGAAGAGGCCAGGAGAAGCAGACACACTTTCTGAGACCCTTTAATAGTGACAGATTACTTCAAAGAAAACCAGGAAGTAACTGGATAGTGACAAGTATTCAGAACTTAAACAAAAAAAACTCCTAGCTATACTCTCTTATCTTATATGCCTCCCTCTGGTGACATGCACATCTGGAATAAAGCTGAAACTTTATTTATGCTCAGACTGCTGATGTTAGTATGGGGAAAAAAGAGTATGATGTCAAGTGTCTGCTCATATTTTAAATAGAATTTGGAACATGTTCTCATTTATCTCCAGGAGCAAGCAGGAATGTAGTCTTCACATATGGGTATCGTCGGTACCGACGGAGCCTGTGCGGGAACGCTCCTTAGCGTCCAATTAGGAAGCTGTTGGGAGCATCCCACAGCGCCTGTGTGCTGCCTTCCCGTCTTTCCCAACTGCCTCTCTCCAGTTCTTCGTTTTCCGCGGAACCAGCAGGTCGTCGATCTCCAGGAACAAGCAGGAATGAGTCTTCACATATGGGTACGTCGGTACCGACGGAGCCTGCACAGGAATGCTCCCCAGCATCCAATCAGAAAGCTTTTGGGAGCATCCCTTGCGCCTGCGCGCTGACTTCCCCCCTTTCCACTTCTTCTCCTCAGTTTTCATTTTTCCGCGGAGCCGGCAGGACGTCCTGTCACCGCAGAAACTTTTTTCTTTAAATACTTCATTTCTTGTTTTCTTGTGGTCGCGCCGACACTGGTACCGCCGGTGGTTTTTTCTTTCTTTTTTCTTAAACTCATAGAGATTTTTCCCTCTGTTTCTGTCATAACATTTTGGGCCTACAAGGCCTCTCCATCATGGAGCCTTCTTCTCCTAAGAAGTGCCTTCACTGTGGAAACACAGTTTTCTTTTTAGACTCCAATCTCTGGTGTCTAACCTGTTTGGGTCCTGACCCTTTTTCCCCTGAACTATCAGGCTGCAATGCTGAGAGAAGACCTTCCCTCTTTCGAGTTTCCCTCGATACCGTTTTCCCTCCTACAGTGAGGGCACCAGGTTTTTCTTCTCTGCAGGATCAGGTAACCCACAAACAGTCTGTTAAGACTTGCCAATCCTTGAGTGGTAGGTCTCATGCCACGCATGATGACGGCTCCGGCCTTGCCCTCAAGACCCCATTGGCATTAAAACCCCAGTGGGAGTCTTCGGGCTCCAAAGCATTTCAGGGGTTTCAGGTTGTTCCTGGGGCTCACCCCTCACAGAACATACCTGAGCCGTGCTCGGGGGTAGTATCCTCTTCGAGCGGTACCGATGCACCGGCACCGGTGTCGAGTGTCCCACTCTTCACCAGGGATCGTAATCTGGCGTCCTTGGTACCTTCGGGACCGATCGATACGTTCCAGATTGACTTTCCTGTGTCTAAGCCATGTTCGGTGGTGGTACCTGCTTCGAGCGGTACCAATACCCCGGCATCAGCACCGGTGTCGAGTGTTCCACTCAGCACCGGTGTCGAGTGTTCCACTCGACACCAGGGATCGTCTTCTGGCATCCTCGGTTCTTTCGGGACCGATCGATACGACCCAGAGTGACTTCCCTGTATCAGCATCGCCGATACCACCACCGACGTCGGTGCACTCTAGACATGCATCGATAGACTCGCTCCCTTCGATGCCGAGTCTGGAATCTATATCTAGTCTAGATGACTGGGTACCGACGCGCCTTGGAACCGACTCTTGTCGTTTCCGGATACGCAGTACCGAGGATACTCACCAAGACTCTCTGGTTACCTCGGTACCGCTTGAGCAGCCTCCGATGATGCCTCAATGCCATTACCGGTATCGGTATCGATGTCGATTCCCGCAGTTACATCGGTGCCATCGATCCTTTCCATGCCTAGTTTGGAATCGATACCTGGCATAGACGATGCAGTACTAACTGCCTCAAATCGTGACTGCCAGTATCATTATCCATCTAGTAAGGTTCTTTTTCTGCACCAGACCAGTACATCCTCTGGTGCTCAGGCTGCATCTTCAACCTTAGCCTTCCCAGGGATGGTTCCCATTGGAGATCCTTCTTTTCAGAAGTTTCTCCTTGACATGGCAACCTTTCTTGCTATTCCTATCCCTGGCTGTAATCTTAACCAAGGCTCTCCTGCAGAAAAGGGAAATATAATGCTTCCTTTACATCATTCTTTGCAGGATCTTCTTCTGAGAATATGGGAATCACCTTTAAGGGTTCCCTCACCTTCTACAGCAACTAATGTTCTGTATCAGGTGCCCCCCTCTCCAGGGTTTCAAAAGAATCAACTTCCCCATCATTCCATTGTAGTGGAATCAGCAATGAGGAAGGTAAAAAGCAAGAAGAAGCATTCTTCTTATCCGCCAGGTCGTGCTTCTAGAGCACTTGATGCCTTTGGACGTCAAACCTTCCAAACATCTATGCTGGCATCAATAATTATTTCTTATATATTTTATATGAGTCTAACACTCCAGGAGGTCACAAAGAAATTATCTCTTTTGACTCCTTTTTTGTCAGAGCCTAAGGCTGCTGACTATTCCTTGCTTCTTAGTCATAGCCGGAATATCTCTTGTTTTTTTTCTCGTGCTTCTCTAGACTCTTTTGAGTCTGTTAGCAGATCCTCTGCTATTGCCTTTGGAGCACGTCGTAGAGCCTGGCTCCAAGCTTCTGACTTGAGCAGATGGGCACAACATAGACTGGGTAATTCTCCTTGTACTGGAGAAAATCCCTTCAATAAGGAGGCTTTACGTCAGGTTGCTCATTGCTCCACTGACTTCCCTTGTTCTGGAGACCATTCTAAGCCGCCTTCTTCCCCAGGAGGTAGGAAATGTCCTACCAAGCCTTCTTTCCCTAAGAAAAGAAGGTTTCACTCTTCTTCTGCCCATCATCCAGAGGTGCCCAAGCAAGGGACACCTCGTCCTAGTCTGAAGTTTCCAAATTCTAGCCAGTCTCAACATACCCAGCAACCATAGGTTCTGAAGGTTACAATCCACAGTTAACCTCTTCTTAACAGAAGTTTGTTCACTGTTTTTTCTTAAAGCTCTACACTGGGGTTTTCCTTTTTCAGTATGCTAAGCTGTCAGGATATTCTTGTCCATGGGTTACAGAATTCTCCTCTTCTTACTACCAAGAAGGGAGGTTACAACTATCTCATGATAGTTTCTGTCCCAACATGAACATTTTTTCCTTCAGCTGACTCGCCATATGGGTAAGTCACCCTCCCCCTCTCATCCAGGGTTTCCCCTGACTGAGTGGTACCATATTGAAAAGCTTCTCTAGCTTTCATTCCAGTGTAGACTTTTTGTTTTCTTGAATACATTCTCAAGATAACTCATCAGGCAGGGACAGGAATATCTCCTCTCCTTTTGTCTGTTTCTCTTTGTTTTGCACAGTAAGATTCTCTCTGCTGTCTTTTTCAGCTGCTGTGCATGCAGGAGTTCCAGTGATTGAACTACTGGTACTTTTCCACAAGTTCCAGTCTGTCTTCCACAATTTTTGTCTAGCCTCAGTAGTGATGCCAAGCTAGTCCTCATCTATCTTGGATAATCCTACTCACTTAGGCTTCTCACATTATCTTCTTTCTAGCCATCTCCTTTTCCTAAGATGTGGCAACACACATGACTTCAGTCAGTTTTATCTCATAATTCTCCTGCACAATGCTCTCTGCAATCTTCAGAGAAGCTTTCTACTATGGGCCCTTGCTACAGAGCATTGATCTTTGTCTCTGAGGGCTATTCTATATAGTAGAAAAAAGCTTATAAATCATTCCCATGACTGTGAGGGTTCTCCACACCCTCTTGTCTCCTGTTATAATTCAAAATATAAGCTTTTTCTGCGTGAGTATCCAAGGCTATTAGTAACGCATGATACCCCTATGTCCCTCCAGTGGGTCCTCTTGGTATCTCCTCTATGCGTTTCTACCCATCTACCATGTCAGAGTTCTAAAGGACTCCCGACTTGCTCTTTACAGACTGATATTATCCTCTGTTTTTCACGCAACCATCCTGGTTATTTTCCTGGATTGCATTTCTGCATCCTCTTAGCCCACGGAAATAGACTCTCTATATATCTGTCAAGTGGGTTTCACCCTCTTATTATTGGATGAATCTTTCCCCTCACATTCCCCATGTGAATGTTCTTATGGGGCTTAGTGTATCTTCAGACTTATTGTCATGTATGTAAATATCGCTATATATGCCTCTACATACATATGTCTGTAAGTTGTGTGTGCATAATTATGCCCCCATATGTATATATATATCCACCTATATATATATTTTGATACATATTTCTGCATATCTAAATATACCTATATATATATCTCCGTTGGGAGACTTTTATAGATCGATATGTATTACATACTATCTCCTCACTGTCTATACCAGGGCTAACCTTTTTGAGCCCGAGTGCCCAAACTGCCGCACAAAACCAAAGAATTTCCTCAAAGTGCCAGCACGTCATTTGCATAAGTGGTCTTATTTGCATAAATATTTGCATAATGTTACCATACACTAACTTTTAGTAAACATGTCTCTTAATGAGTGTATGGATAAAGAAGACTAAAAGATTTCTACATTACTATAATCCAGTGCCAACCGCCAGGCACATTAGGAACTACTACAAACGCTGCCCATTTAGAACCCATAGCAAACCCGCCGTATCCTGACAGCATTACCAGGACTCACAAAGCACCATACCCTACCTATCAAAAGGCAACACTGCAAATATTAAACCAATACATTTCAGTGAATACTGGGGAAAGAGAACAAGTGGCAACGTCAAATAGGAATTTCCTCTTGTACCAAACAAAGCGCAGATGTTAATGATGCACATTTCCCAGAGCTGACATATTCCAGTTAATAAATTCAAAATAAAGAGATATCTTTCTACCTTTTGTGCATTTTTTTTCAGTTGCAATTGGTCCAGCCATTTTCTTCTGGTTTCTTCATGTTTTCTGCTAACTCTCCATCGTCTGCTGTCCATTTGTCCTTTCTTCTCTCTTCTAGTTTTTTTTTTCCATTCTCTCTCTCTACATCTGCTTTAACATACTAATCTTTCTCCTTTTGCTCTTTCCTCATTCCTATTTCATCCACACAAATTTTACCCCTCCATCCTCAATCCCCAATTACTCTCCCAATACCTGGCCAATTGTAGATTTTTCATCCCTCCTACAAAAAATATTTTTCCCCTCTCCATTTTACTCTCCCAGCCCCATCCCATTCTAATCCTCCCCCAACATCAGCTCCCTTCTAGTTCCAGTCTCACCCAGCATCCATTCCCTTCTTCAAGCCCCCCACTTCCCCTCAGCCCATTTCCATTCCAAGCCCCGTCCCCATCAGCTATTTGCAGTTCAAGCCCCCCACTTCCCCTCAGCCCATTTCCATTCCAAGCCCCATCCCCAACAGCTATTTGCAGTTCAAGCCCCCTTCCACTCAGCCCATTTCCAGTCCTAGCAACCCCCCCAACCCATTACCAGTCCTAGCCCCCCCATAGCCCACTCCCAGTCCTAATCCCACCAGCCCATTTCCAGTCCTAACCTCCCCATCAGCCCACTCCCAGTCCTAATCCCCCATCACTCAATTTTTAGTTTAAGCCCCCCCAGCGCCTATCACCACTCCTAACCCCCCCAGCGCCCATCACCACTCCTAACCCCCCCAGCCCAGCGCCCATCACCACTCCTAACCCCCCCAGCCAGCCCAGTGCCCATCACCACTCCTAACCCCCCCCAGCCAGCCCAGTGTCCATCACCACTCCTAACCCCCCCAGCCCAGCGCCCATCACCACTCCTAAACCCCCCCACCCCAGCCCATCACTACTCCTAACACCCCCCAGCCCAGCCCAGCCCAGCCCATCACTACTCCTAACCCCCCCCAGCCCAGCCCAGCCCATCACCACTCCTAACCCCCCCAGCCCAGCCCAGCCCATCAACACTCCTAACCCCCCCAGCCCCAGCCCAGCCCATCACCACTCCTAACCCCCCCCTCCAGCCCATCACCACTCCTAACCCCCCCAGCCCAGCCCAGCCCATCACCACTCCTAACCCCCCCCCCAGCCCAGCCCAGCCCAGCCCATCACCACTCCTAACCCCACCCCCCCCAGCCCAGCCCAGCCCAGGTAAAATTAAAAAAAAAAAAGAAAACCTGTCTACTGCTGCTGTCGGGGCCGCCGCGGCAGAATCGAGCGTGCCGCGGGGCCCCCCTGTACCCACCCGGCAGAGCCTGCCCTCCCCGTAGCAGCTCTCTCTTTGGAGCTGCAGTCAGACGCGCCGGCTTGCAGAGCGCGAGGGAAGAGTTCCCTCGCTGCTCTGTTAAGCCCGCGGGGGCTGATGGGAAGTTCCCATCAGCCCCCGCGGGCTTAACGGAGTCGCGAAAGGGAAACTCTTCCCTTCGCGCTCTGCAAGCCGGCGCGTCTGACTGTAGCTCCAAAGAGAGAGCTGCTACGGGGAGGGCAGGATCTGCCGGGTACAGGGGGGCCCCGCGGCACGCTCGATTCTGCCGCGGCGGCCCCGACAGCGGCAGCAGACAGGGTTTTTTTTTTTTTTTCGATTGCGGACCTTCCCGCGTGCCAGCTGCAAGGCCTTCGCGTGCCACAGCTGGCACGCGTGCCATAGGTTCGCCATCGCTGGTCTATACTATAGCAATTTGTACTTTTCTCAGAGGTTACAGACAGTGAGCTCCCTTTTTCATACTGTTCCTTAGTATGTGGGGACTGTTATGCTCACAACCACTACTGTGGTGATAGCAGCTTCCGCTTTGCTCTAGGTCTCCCTGTCCTTGAAGCTTCAAGCTTCAATATCTTTCTTATCTCTCATCAGCTAGGAAAGATAGTGTACATCTTCATTGTTTTTGAGTACACATTGTTCTGCTTGGGAATATGGGTTTTTTTCCATAACCCTTCTTCCCTCCAAGACTGGGCTAGTTGTCCAAATCGGTCAGTCTTCTTCTTTTAGTCCTCAATGTTATGACTCTGTACCTAAAAGAGTTTTCAGCTTTTTCTCATAAAGCTTTCCATTGAAGACCTGCCGTTCTAATCCTACCCCAGTTGACACCTGGATCACCTGCTAATTCCAGGTCTGGACCTTCACCCTCACTGCTGTGAGGTCACCTTGAGTATTCCGCTACTGCACATTCAGTAGACTCCATCACGCTTTCTACTTCCTACATCCAGTAGGTAAGCTCCATATTATAACTGTTCATTAATTGATTTTAATGGTACTTATCATACATGCCATGGACTCCTCTCCTGTAGTCCTTGAGTTTGCTGTTTTCCTTACAGCTCTTCTATTCTCAACTCCTACCCTCCATTCCCTCATGGGATGCCGGAGATCCTGTGTGGGAAATGCATTCCTGATCCAGGAACATGCATTTTATGGGATCTCCCCCTGGCATCTCTAGCTAGGGAGTCCCCATATGTGAAGACTCATTCCTGCTTGTTCCTGGAGATAGCACAGTTACTTACCTGTAACAGGTGATCTCTGGGAACAGCAGGAATAAGTCTTCACAACCCACCCACCTCCCCTAGGAGTTGTATCTATCTATCTATCTTCCTTTCCTCTTTCTCTCCTTTGTCTCAGCAATGAAACTCAACTGAGGAGAATAAGTGGAAAGGGCGGGAAGTCAGCGCGCAGGCGCAAGGGATGCTCCCAAAAGCTTTCTGATTGGATGCTGGGGAGCATTCCCGTGCAGGCTCCGTCGGTACCGACGTACCCATATGTGAAGACTTATTCCTGCTGTTCCCAGAGATCACCTGTTACAGGTAAGTAACTGTGCTTTCCTGTCACTGCAGAAAATTCTTCCTTATTACTTTCATTTTTTGTGGTTGCGTCTGCCTTCCTCGACGCTTTACCGGTACCGCCGGTTTTTCTTTCTTTATTTCTGTTCTTTAAAAAAAACCTAAATATATATATATATATATTTTTTTTCCCCCCCCATTTTTTCCGGGTGCACGCTCCATTTTGGGCCTTAGGCCCAAACCTTTTCCTAGAATGGAGAAACTTGCTTCAGGTTTCAAAAGGTGCACCAAGTGTGG
This sequence comes from Ichthyophis bannanicus, assembly GCA_033557465.1. Classification (NCBI taxonomy): domain Eukaryota; kingdom Metazoa; phylum Chordata; class Amphibia; order Gymnophiona; family Ichthyophiidae; genus Ichthyophis; species Ichthyophis bannanicus. The sequence continues at coordinate 73,257,017 of CM066045.1, read as the reverse complement.
CGGTACCATCTCCGTCACCGACACCCATGAATGGTGTCTGAAATGTTTAGGTCCTGACCACTCCATCACGGATTGTATGTCCTGTGCCATGATGTCTAATAGAGATCGGCAGAACTGAGCTGCTAAGCTCAGTACCCTTTTTCCCTCTGATGCAGCTTCGGTGGCATTGACGTCTTCCAGGGCTTCCTCTTCCTCCTGTGGATCTCAGGTAACTAAACATAAGTCCAGCCGGTCCTCAAAGGGTAGATCTCCCTCTAAGCACCGAGATGCCGCTGGCGTTGCCCTTGAGGATTCTGCACCGGCAAAATTGCCCCAGCGGGAGGCTTCGGCTTCCAAAGCATTATCGGGGCTCCAGGATGTTCTCGAGGCCTCGAGCTCGGCAGAACTACTGGTGCCATGCTCTGGGGTACCTGCTGTCTTCTCCTGTACCGACATCCAGGCATCGGCAGCGTCGATAGACCAGAGGTTCCTGGCTATTGAACACAGTCTGGCAGCTCTCCTTGCGGCATCGACACCCTCGGAACCACGTCAGACAGTTCAGCCAGAACCGGCACCGACTCTGTATCGGTACCGGTACCGATAGCATCAACATTAGTATCCACATTACCGGCACCAAGTCACCCGATGCCCTCCGGTACCGATACACCGGTACTGATTCCCCTCGGTACCGACTTCGGTCGATACGGGTATCGGGCTCTACAAGAGCATCCGGACAGAAGGTACTTCGAGTCCTCAGAGGAATCTGAGGATTACGATAGTTCTGTCAATACCGGAGCTCTTCTTCCAGAGGAGCCCTCCACCTCTAAACGCAGGATGTCTCCTCCAGAGGATATCTCCTTCTAAGATTTCCTCAGGGAGGTGGCTTGGGGTCTCTCCATTACTGTGGCTCCTGAAACAGAGCCCAGAGCAAAGGAGCTGGAAATTTTGCAATATCCCAAAGCTCCTAAGGAGGCAGCTACTTTGCCCATCCATGAGATCTTGCATGATCTCATGCTCAGAATGTGGGAGACCCCTCTTACCACCTCTCCTCATTCTCGTAGACTTGAAACTATGTATCGAGTCCCTCTGTGTCCTGGTTTCCAGAAAACTCAGCTCCCTCACCACTCCATTGTAGTGGAGTCAGCTATGAGAAGGATCAGAAGTGCAAAGAGGCATGCCTCTAATCCCCCAGGATGTGAATGCAGAACTTTGGATGCTTTTGGACGTCATACCTTCCAAGCTTCCATGCTTTCTGCCAGGATCAGTTCCTATATTTTATATATGGGAATGTTCCTGAAGGAAATCACAGGAGATTTAGAGGTTCTTCCTGAGGAGACAGGATTTTCTCACATTGGTCAAACATGCCCAAGATGTTTACAAATTTTGTCAATCGTGCAGCTTTTGACTGTTTTGAGTGCATAAGCAGAACCTCTGCCATTGCCATAGGTACACGTAGAATTGCCTGGCTCCAGGCATCTGATTTGGAGCTCTGGGTACAAGACAAATTGGGCAATATTCCTTGTACTGGTGAGAACCTGTTTGGCAAAGATTGGCAGGAAAAGGCCAATGAGTTGGATGCTGACAACTCCACCTTGGACAGACTATCCAAGGGCACAGCTGATCCTGCAAGAAAGATCTTTCAAGAAACCATTCTTTTCCAAAAAGAAAAGGTTTTATCCTGCTTATTCCTAGCAGGGACGCTCTGCAGGTCAACCTGTCCGGAAGGGTCAGCAACCATCCAAGCAAAGAAAAGCAAAGACTGCTAAGCCTCAATCACCTCAGCAGTCTCAGCCTCCACAAGGCCTTTGACTTGCATCTAGAGAACGTAGCCTTCTTGACTCTAAATGGACCAGAGCCTTCCACCATTCCAGGAAGGTTATGTCGCTTTGCCCCAAGATGGGGGCAGATAACAGCAGAGCATTGGACACTCTCCATCATAAAAGAGGGGTACAAGCTTCATTTCTTGAGCATGCCCCCTCCCACAATAGTAAAACAGTTCAATTTTCAGACCTCTCTCACCAACCTGTTAGATCAAGAGGTCACCATACTTCTTGCCCAGGGGGCAATAGAAGAAGTACCCATTCATCAACAGGGTACAGGGTTTTATTCCCCCTATTTCCTTATCCCAAAGAAAACAGGGGGATACAGACCTATTTTGGACCTCAGAGAATTGAACAAATTCCTGTTCAAAGAGAAATTCAAGGTGATTTCTCTAGGAACTCTGCTGCCATACCTTCAGAGTCAGGATTGGCTTTGTTATTTAGATCTCAAGGATGCATACACCCATGTTCTCATCCATCCAACTCACAGAAAGTTCCTTCGGTTCCTTTTTCAAGGAAAGCACTACCAATACAGGGTGCTTCCCTTTGGCCTGGCCTCACCTCCAAGAGTGTTCACTAAATGCATGGCTGTGGTAGCAGCTTTTCTCCGCACTCTAGGCATATTCGTCTTCCTCTACTTAGACGACTGGCTCATTCGAGCCCCATCCGAGCCAGAGGCCAGAGCTTCTCTATCTTGCACAATGCGTATCTTTCAGTATTTGGGTCTGGTCATAAACATTCCAAAATCCAGTCTAACTCCCACTCAGTCTCTAGAATTCATAGGAGTTTTGCTGGATACCAAAAAGGCAAGGGCCTATCTCCCCCAGGCCCGTTGCCTTCGCATGGTGCAGTTAGCTTCTCAAGCAGTGTTAAAACCTCATCTCACTGCCCAAGAAATGCTACAGCTACTAGGCCACATGGCATCCACAGTGCATGTGGTTCCTTATGCTCGCCTCCATATGAGAGCAGCCCAGTGGACTTTATCCACCCAATGGACCCAGGCATCAGGGTGCCTGTCAGACAAAATAGCAAACACAAATCGCCTTATTTTGTCCCTCCAATGGTGGCAGTCCACTCAGAACCTGTTGCTGGGGTCCCCTTTTCAACAACCCTTACCCCAGGCAACTCTCACAACAGATGCTTCACCAGTGGGTTGGGGAGCTCATCTACAAGACCTCTCCACCCAAGGCAGTTGGACTCCACAGGAGACTCATCTGCATATCAATCTCTTGGAGCTCAGAGCAATCTTTCTTGCTCTTCGAGTGTTCCAAACCCTGCTCAGCTACTAGACAATCCTCATTCATACGGACAATCAAGTAGCGATGTTCTGTGTGAACAAGCAGGAGGGAACAGGCTCTGTCGCTTTGCAATGAAGCTTTGCGACTATGGGCCCTCGCCAGAGAGCATCAGATTCATCTCCTGGCAGTGTACCTCCCAGGCATACAAAACTCTTGGGCAGACAGACTCAGTCGAGTTCTGCTTCCACACGAATGGTCTCTACATGCAGACCAGGTGGCCAAGATCTTTCAAATTTGGGGAACCCCGGACGTAGACATCTTTGCAAGTCCGTTGAATGCCAAACTTCCCCGGTTCTGTTCCAGAATTCCGGCTCAGGGCTCTCAGGCCAGGGATGCTTTCCTCCTTCACTGGGGTCAAGACTTCCTTTATGCTTTTCCACCCATTCCCCTATTCCCAAAACCCTTTTAAAGCTTCAGAAAGACAGAGGGCGTATGATTCTCATAGCTCCACATTGGCCACGGCAAGTGTGGTACCCTCTGCTTCTACATCTCTCTCAAGCTCCCTCCCTGGAGTTAGGATCTGCTGCAGATCTCCTGTCTCAGGAGGACGGAATGTTATGGCATCCCAATCCACAATCTCTGCACCTCAGAGCTTGGTTGCTGAAGGCCTAGATCTTCAAGATCTTAACCTCCCTCAGCAAGTAAAGGATGTCCTTTATGCTTCCAGGAAGCCTTCCACAAGACGCTCTTATGCTTTCAAGTGGAAAAGGTTTGCCATATGGTGTTCGCAGAAGGGTCTTAACCCCCTTGCGATACCTCTGGAATCATTACTGGAGCATCTCCTTCATTTATCCAGTGCAGGACTTAAAACTAACTCAGTAAGAGTCCATTTGAGTGCTATTGCAGCTTCTCTCAAGCCTTTAAATGGACAACCTATCTCCTCCCATCCTCTTATAGCAAGATTTATGAGAGGCCTTCTAACTAAGCCTCCCATTAGGCCACCACTGGTGGCATGGGACTTTAAACCTGGTTGTTGGTCAGCTCATGAAGCCACCTTTCGAACCCTTAGCTACTACCTCATTGAAATTCCTTTCTTGGAAAGTTATCTTTCTCATTGCAATCACATCAGCATGCCGCATCAGTGAGTTGCAGGCACTAGTAGCTGATCCACCTTATACAAGGTTTCATCATGACAAGGTAGTCCTTAAGACTCATCCACACTTTATTCCAAAGGTGGTCTCGCCTTTTCATCTTAATCAAGCAGTCTACCTGCCTGTGTTCTTTCCAAGACTTCATGCGTCAAATGCAGAAAGGAATCTTCATACTTTGGACTGTAAAAGAGCTTTAGCCTTTTTACTTACAAAGAACATAGCAACATAGAAAGTCCTCTCAACTCTTTGTTGCTTTTGATCCTTCTCATTTGGGACTTCCAATCTCCAAGAGAACACTGTCCAACTGGATTGCACAGTGTATTTCATTTGCCTATCAGAGTAAGAACCTTCCTCTGGAGGGCCATGTCACAGCTCACAATGTGAGAACCATAGCAACTTCAATGGCTCATCTACACTCTGTGTCTATCGACGACATCTGTCGAGTAGCCACTTGGGTCTCGGTTCAGACCTTCACAGCCCATTACTGCTTGGACAAGGACTCCCGCTGGGATGCCTTGTTTGGTCAGGCTGTTCTCCAGCACCTGTTCCATACCTAATCAACTCCTACCCGCCATCCCTGGTTGGATGCCAGAGATCCATGGGGGGAAGTGGAGCCCTTCACAGGGACACACAACTTCTGGGGTCTCTCCCTGGCATCTGCAGCTAGGGAGTCCCCATATGTGAAGACTACTATCCTGCTTGTTCCTGGAGATTGCATAGTTACTCACCTGTAACAGGTGATCTCCGGGAACAGCAGGAATTCAGTCCTCACAACCCACCCACCTCCCATAGGAGTTGTATCTCTCTCTCTCCCTTTCCCTTTCTCTTTGTCTCAGCTTAAAACTCAACTGGAGAGAGGCAGTTGGGAAAGGCGGGAAGGCAGCACACAGGCGCTGTGGGATGCTCCCAAAAGCTTCCTTATTGGACGCTGGAGAGCGTTCCCGTGCAGGCTCCGTCGGTACCGACGATACTCATATGTGAAGACTAAATTCCTGCTGTTCCCGGAGATCACCTGTTACAGGTGAGTAACTATGCTTTACCTGTTATACAGGAGAATGGTGCTGCGATGTAGAAAAAGTCAGATAAATGATAGGAATGAAATGTGCTTGAACTGGGGAGAAACCATTCCTATGTTCCCATTGCAGTTGGGCATCTTAATGAATGTCTTGGGTTTGTGAGTTAGTGAATGGAATCTATGGCATTGTGGCAGTAGTTGAAAAAAGCCCTACCTGAGACCATAGTAACTGTGCACAGCAGTTAGGACATTTGGCAGGGGAGATCAGTGGCAAAGCTTCCCTTGTATATGAAGTGCTTGACTATGGCTTGAATTTCAGGAAGGTCTCTTGTGACCTTAAGAGAATATCTCCAGGAACAAGCAGGAATGAGTCTTCACATATGGATACGTCGGTACCGACGGAGCCTGCGCGGGAACGCTCCCCAGCTTCCCAAAAAGGAAAGCTTTTTGGGAGCATCCCACAGCGCCTGCGCGCTGCCTTCCCGCTTTTCCTAACCAACTCTCCTCAGTTCTTCTTTGCCGCGGAGCCAGCAGGTCGAGCCCTGTCACCGCTGAAGAAGTTCTTTATTTTATTTTATTTCTTTGGTCGCGTGTCTGCCTTCCCCGACTCCGGACCGGTACCGCCGGTCTTTTCTTTCTTTCTCTATAAAAAAAAAAAAAAAAATCGATATTTTTTCCTCATTTGGTGTATTTTTCTTCTTAAGGCCTCAGGGCCCACAAGAAAATTTCCCTCATGGAAAAACCAACCTCCGGGTTCAAAAAATGCACTAAGTGTAGCGGTACTATTTCTGTTACAGATACCCATTAATGGTGTCTTAAATGTTTGGGTCCTGAACACTCCATTCCGGATTGTCCGTCCTGCTCCCTAATGTCTAAACGGGGGTTACAGAACTGAGCAGCTAAGCTCCATGTGCTGTTTCCCGCTGAGGCACTGGCAGTAGCATCGACATCTTCCAGGTCTTCTTCTCCTGAAGGATCTCAGGTAACCAAACATAAACCTAGCAGGTCCTCGAAGGGTAGATCTCCCTCTAAGCATCGAGATGCCTCCGGGCTTGCCCTCGAGGATCCTGCACCAGCCAAACAACCCCGGCGGGAAGCTCCGGCTTCCAAAGCTCCTCCTATTGGGTTACAGGTTGACATCGATGGCACGGCCTCGACCGATCACCTGTTAGAATGCTCTGGGGTACCGGCACAATCTACTGGTACCGATCTCCAGGCATTCATGGCGTCGATGGATCAGAATGTTCTGTCCATGCAGCAGGCTATTTCAGCCTTCATTCAAGCTGCGACGCCGGCAGTACCGCAACGAGCTCCGTTGTTGATATCGGCTCCGGTACCTGCACCAGCACCGATGCCGGTACCGACTGCATCGACATCGATCAGGATACCGACTGCTGCGGTTCCTTGTCCAGGGCTACTTCTCGGTACCGATCCGGTACCGGGGATGCCCAATGTCGATACCGCTCGATACACGTATCGAGCGTTAGAAGAGCACCCTGACAGGCGATACTTCGATTCCTCTGATGATTCTGATACATCAGATGAGTCTCCTGAAGTATCCATAGCCCTTCCCGAGGAGCCACCTTCTCCAAAAAGAAGAATGTCTCCTCCAGAGGACTTGTCCTTTCAAGACTTCATAAGAGAAGTAGCTAAAGGACTCTCTATTTCAGTAACCTCTGAATCAGAGCCTAGAGCAAAAAAATTAAATATTTTAGGATACTTTAAGGCTCCTAAAGAGGCAGTCACCTTACCAATTCATGAGATTCTTCATGAACACATGATTGATTTATGGGAGACTCCTCTCACTCTCTCTCCTCATTCTCGCAGGTTAGACACTATGTATCGTGTCCCTCCTTGTCCTGGGTTCCAGAAAACTCAGCTTCCTCACCATTCCATTGTGGTGCAGTCAGCTATGAAGAGGATGAAGAGTACAAAGAGACACTCTTCTGCTCCTCCAGGAAGAGAATGCAGGACCTTGGATGCTTTTGGTAGGAAAATCTTCCAGGCCAGTATGCTTATTGCCAGAATCAACTCATATAGCCTTTATATGGGTATGTTTCTGAAAGAAGTAGCAGAAAAGCTGCACACTTTCCTCCCTTTTATTCCAGAAGATAAAAGGGAAGAATTCCGCATGTGGCTTAAACATACTCAAGACATCTCCAAGTTTTCAAACAGGGCAGCCTTTGACTCCTTTGAAGGTGCCAGTAGAGCCTCAGGCATTGCCATAGCTGCTCGCAGAATTGCTTGGCTCCAGGCTTCTGATTTAGAACCCTGGGTTCAAGATGGCTTAGGAAATCTGCCCTGTACAGGTGAAAATATATTTGGCAAAGAGTGGCAAATTAAAGCCACTCAAATGGATGCAGAGAATTCTGCTCTGGATAGACTTTCAAGGTCTACCTCCATTCCTGCCAAGAAAAAGACTTTTAAAAAGTCTTTTTTCAAAAAGGGCAGGTTTCCTTCCACTTCTGGCCAACAATCTTCTACAGGTCGCTTTACCGCTAAGCGTCAGCAACCTAAGCAGGCCAGGCCTAAGTCTACAGGGGCTGCTGTAACTCAACAGTCCCAACCCCCTCAGGGGTTTTGACTCAATGCTAGAGAACATAGCCTTTCTGGCTTTAACACAGCCAGAACCTCTCACCATTCCAGGAAGGTTAGCTCATTTTGCTCCCAGAGGGAAGCAAATTACATCAGAGCAGTGGACCCTCTCCATCATAAGAGAGGGCTACAAACTTCATTTCTCAGACCTTCCTCCCCACACCATGGTGAGACACTTCAATTCTCCCACATCTCTTCTCGACCTTTTAGGTCAGGAGATAACTACCCTTCTTGCCCAAGGGGCAATAGAAGAAGTTCCTCTTCTTCAACAAGGGTCAGGGTTCTACTCCCCCTATTTTCTCATTCCAAAGAAAACAGGGTGATACAGACCCATTCTAGATCTCAGAGAATTGAACAAATTTCTATGCAAGGAGAAGTTCAAGATGCTTTCTCTGGGCACTCTCCTTCCATACCTTCAAAGTCAGGATTGGCTTTGTTCTCTAGATCTCAAGGATGCGTACACACATGTTCTCATCCATCCATCTCACAGAAGATTCCTGCGTTTTCTTTTCCAGGGAAAACATTACCAATACAGAGTCCTTCCTTTTGGTCTAGCCTCTGCTCCGAGAGTGTTCACCAAATGCATGGCAATAGTTGCTGCATTTCTACGCACTCTGGGAATATTTGTCTTCCCATACCTGGACGACTGGCTCATCCGAGCTCCATCTCAGTCAGAGGCCCAGATTTCCCTGGACCGCACAAGGCGCATTCTGCAGTATCTGGGACTGGTGGTAAACCTCCTAAAGTCCCATCTCATCCCTACTCAGTCCCTGGAATTCATAGGGGCCTGGTTGGATACCACCACTGCAAGGGCCTACCTTCCTCAGGCCCGTTGCCAACGTCTAGTGCAGCTAGCCTCCCAGATTCAGTCAAAGAGCCACTTAACTGCCAGGGAGATGCTACAACTGCTGGGCCACATGGCTTCCACAGTACATGTGGTACCCTATGCTCGCCTACACATGAGAGCAGCTCAATGGACTGTGTCCACCCAGTGGACTCAAGCTTCAGGAGCTCTCTCAGACCAAATAGCAACCTCCAAATGTCTCTTTTGGTCTCTCCAATGGTGGATGTCCACTCAAAATCTGTTGCTGGGGTCCCCCTTCCAACAGTTGTTGCCCCAAGCAACCCTCACAACAGATGCCTCCCAAACAGGTTGGGGAGCTCATCTACAGGACCTCTCCACTCAAGGCACTTGGTCCCCTCAGGAGACCTCTCTTCATATCAACCACTTGGAGCTTCGAGCAGTTTTTCTAGCTCTCAAGGTCTTCCATACCCTCCTCAGCTACAAGACAGTCCTCATCCATACGGACAATCAAGTAGCTATGTTTTATATAAACAAGCAAGGAGGAACTGGCTCTCTGTCGCTTTGTAACGAAGCTCTAAGATTGTGGGCCTTCGCCAGAGAGCATCAAATCCATCTCCTGGCAGTATATCTCCCAGGAATCCAAAACTCTTGGGCAGACAGACTCAGTCGAGTTCTGCTTCCACACGAATGGTCCCTGCACATGGATCAGGTACTCAGAATCTTTCAAGAGTGGGGAACCCCGGAGATAGACCTCTTTGCAAGTCCGTGGAATGCCAAACTTCCCCGGTTCTGTTCCAGAATTCCGTGTCAGGGGGTTCAGGCCAAGGATGCCTTCCTCCTTCATTGGGGTCAGGGCTTCCTGTATGCCTTTCCACCCATTCCCTTGATTCCCAAGACTCTGTTCAAACTCCAGAGGGATCAAGGATCTATGATCCTCATAGCTCCACGCTGGCCACGCCAAGTGTGGTACCCTCTGCTTCTGCATCTCTCCCAAGCCCCCTCCCTGGACTTGGGAGCTGCTCCAGACCTTCTGTCTCAGGAGGAAGGGACTTTGTGGCACCCAAACCCCAAGTCCCTTCACCTCAGAGCTTGGTTACTGAAGGCCTAGACCTTCAAGACTTGAATCTTTCTCTGCAGGTGAAGGATATCCTCCATGCTTCCAGGAAACCTACCAGGCATTCCTATGCTTTTAAGTGGAAATGATTTTCCTTTTGGTGTGCTGAAAAGGGTCTTGACCCTCTGGCACTACCTTTAACTTCTTTGTTAGACTATTTCCTGCATCTCTCCAATGCAGGACTCAAGACAAATTCAGTAAGAGTCCATTTGAGTGCTATTGCAGCTAACCTTAAGCCCATCAATGGACAACCTATCTCCTCTCATCCTCTTATTTCAAGTTTCATGAGAGGCCTAACTTTAACTAAACCTCCCATTAGGCCTCCTCCGGTGGCATGGGACTTAAATTTGGTTCTTGGTCAGCTTATGAAGCCACCTTTTGAACCCTTAGCCACTACCTCCTTGAAATTTCTTTCCTGGAAGGTTATTTTCCTCATTGCAGTCACTTCTGCTCGCCGCATCAGTGAACTGCAGGCCTTAGTGGCTAATCCACCTTATACAAGATTCTATCATGACAAGGTAGTCCTTAGGACAAATCCACACTATATGCCTAAAGTGGTCTCACCTTTTCTTCTTAATCAAGAGGTATATTTACCTGTATTTTTTCCAGCTCCTCATGCATCCAGTGCAGAGAGGAATCTTCATACTCTGGATTGTAAAAGAGCTCTTGCTTTTTACTTACATAGGACACAGCAACATAGAAAGTCTTCCCAACTTTTTGTTGCTTTTGATCCTTCTCACTTGGGACTTCCAGTCTCTAAGAGAACACTGTCCACTTGGATTGCTCAGTGTATTTCTTTCGCCTACCAGAGTAAGAACCTTTCTCTGGAGAGCCATGTCACAGCTCATAATGTGAGGGCCATGGCCACCTCTATGGCTCATCTAAATTCTGTGTCCATCGACCAGATCTGTCGAGCAGCCACCTGGGCCTCTGTTCATACCTTCACAGCCCATTACTGCTTGGACAAGGATTCCCGCCGGGATGCCTTGTTTGGTCAGGCTGTCCTCAGACACCTGTTCCATTCTTAAACAACTTCTGCCCTCCTTCCCTGGATGGATGCCTGAGATCCATAGGAGGACGCAGACCCCTTTCAGGGTCTCATATCCTTGGGGATCTCCCAGGCATCTCAGCTAGGGAGTCCCCATATGTGAAGACTCATTCCTGCTTGTTCCTGGAGATAGCACAGTTACTTACCTGTAACAGGTGATCTCTGGGAACAGCAGGAATAAGTCTTCATAACCCACCCACCTCCCCTAGGAGTTGTATCTCTTTTCTATCTTTCCTTTCCTCTCTCTCTCCATTGTCTCAGCTTTAAACTTGAACTGAGGAGAGTTGGTTAGGAAAGGCGGGAAGGCACCGCGCAGGTGCTGTGGGATGCTCCCAAAAGCTTTCCTTTTTGGGAATCTGGGGAGCGTTCCCGCGCAGGTGCCGTCGGTACCGACATACCCATATGTGAAGACTTATTCCTGCTGTTCCCAGAGATCACCTGTTACAGGTAAGTAACTGTGCTTTCCTGTTCATTCACTTTCACAACTCTTGATGTTGGCGGCTTGGACTTGGACCTCATTTTGGACTGAAGCCATTTATCAGTTGGATTGTGATTGGAATGGATATATGCAAATTCCAGATCTTCTGCTAGACCGGTCCAGATTAGTGGTTTATCTCCCCCTGCCAGCAGATGATAGAGACAGAAAAAAAACAGACTACTTCTGGTGACATCACCCACCTGCATGGACGACTGAGTTACTGCTCTGGAGTCCAAACCTCCAGAAATGTGGAAAATAACCCCCAAAGTGGGTATGTACTTGCTGGAAAGTGAGAGCCAGACCCGCGAGGAACCCGATGGCAAACACGTGCAAGCGAACTACAAATTAAAAGATTTCGCATATAACAACTCCAGGGCTGAGCACAAAGACGCTGACAAGATGGCGGTGGAGGTAGGAAGGGAAAGCGAGGAGGAAGGGGAGGCGGAGCTGACAGAGCCCAGGAAAAACAATAGTGCCTTGGCACAAATAACAAAGGTTGAGCTGTGCTCCTGGTTTGCTGACTTGTGAACTGAAATGGCAGGAATCCGCACAGACAGAGAGTACTAGCCGAAATGCGGGCTGAGATAGTGGAAGTTGGCAGAAGGGTGGAGGTATCAGAGAGACAGATTGAGGACTTGCAGAACTCAGTAGGGGCTGTGAGACTCGCTGAAGAAAATAGCAGAGGCTACGGCAATGATTGAGCTCAAAGCTGAGGATCTAGAAAATAAGTCCAGACGGAACAATCTGTGTTTTAAGGTGGTCCCAGACAAGGAGGAATATCGGGACTGTATGCAAGAAGCTGGTGAAATCTGCAAGGAGATCCTCCAGGAGACAAAGGAGCAGGGCACCAGCACTATAATCAAGTTGGACTGGGCACACAGAGCACTGGGGCCCCGGAGAAGCGAGAAACCCAGGAATATTATCATATGTGTTCATGATTTTGGAATAAAGGAGAAGATTTTGGCGAAAATGAGTGTGACGGACATTTTTTTGGAAAGGAAACAAAGTGGATATATACGCGGATTTTGCGCTGGCTATCCTACAGCAGACAAGAGCATGGCATGGCTTATTCTCCAGAAACAAGCAGGAAGTCAGTCCTCACATATGGGTGACGTCGGCGCCGACTAAGCCCTCCTGTGGAGCAATAAACATCATGATAAATAAACATCATGATCTCTTCAACATTGTAAGAACAATGGCAAAGGAACCAACACCCCAACAGACGCAAACAATACTCCCTCAAGACTATGCTAACTACCTAAAATCAAAGATGACAACAACATCCAACATTGCACCTCTGGACCAACAAAGATTGACATACCTTCACAGTCAACCACATTAACCAAGTTTAATATATTAACAATCAAAGAAATCGAAAACACTATTGCATCAATAAATGCTACCACTGCTGCAAGTGATCCATGTCCAGCAGCCTGGATAAAAGACCTTAGACATGAAGTAAGCTTCTTCATACAGAACATACTGGAACAATCTTTTTCAACTGGAACCTTCCCCCAAAGCCTCAAGCAAACTTCAATTAGACCATTATTGAAAAACAGCAAATTAGACACCCTAAAAGTAGAATCCTACAGGCCAATATCCAGTATCCCACTCCTAGCGAAAATAATTGAGAAAGTGGTTCAACGTCAAATACAACAACACATTGACACTGCAGCTCCACTTGACTCTGCACAACACGGTTTAGAGAAGCTCATGGAGTGGAGACCCTCCTCATCACCCTATTCAATACACTAATCACAGGAATAGATAACATTCACCAAGGATTCATCCTTATATTCATGGACATCTCAGCTGCGTTCGACTCAGTAAGCCACCAAATACTTATCGATCGCCTTAAAGAAAAAGGAATCCTTGATGCTGCACTTGACTGGTGTATATCTTATCTAACTAACCGCTGGCAACAAGTACGAATTGGTGAAACAGCATCTGAACCATTTCTCCAAGATCAAGGAGTACCGCAGGGATCCTCTCTATCAGCATTGATGTTTAATATATATATGCAACCTATCTGCGACCTCATTCGTTCCTTTAATGTCACCTGTTTAGCATATGCGGATGACATTCTACTATACATGCCATTCTCCATCGACCACCCTGATTTTACACCATTGACAAAATGCTTTGAAGCAGTAGAAGAGTGGCTCACCTCACAAAACCTAAGAATCAACCACAGTAAGACTGATGTGATGTTTATAACAAAGAACCAAAGCTTCATACCTCCTACTTCCTTAAAGATAAAGGACAAGGAATTAACAGTAAAACCTACAATACGATACCTAGGTATCACCCTCGACCAGCGTCTCAGTATGAAAGTCCACATAAAAAACATAACAAAACTAATATATCACAAGATACGCACACTACGCCACCTCCGACCCTTATTGGAACCCTCAGACTTCAGAACCGTCTATCAAGCTTTGATAATGCCTCACATCGACTTTGCAAATGCAATTCTATACGGGCTCCCTCAAGCATCATTAAATCCTCTCCAACTGGCGATGAACCACGCTGCCAGAGTACTTGAAGCTATATCAAAGACAGATCACATAACTCCAGTCCTAAAAAGACTCCACTGGCTACCAACCAATGCGAGAATTCACTACAAGATCCTGATCACTACATTCAAAGCCCTAAACAACCAAGCACCATCAACCATCATCAACCTCGTACATCTACAAAACCCCCAATAGATCCAGAAGATCAACTGCTATAAATACATTAACAATCCCGAAACAAGCAATCAGATACACTAAGGAAACAACCAAAAGAGCCTTCAGTATCCATGCCCCAATAGCCTGGAATGCCCTCCCACCAGAATTGAGAGCTATAGTCAGCCTAACACAATTCAGAAAAAGCCTCAAACACCACCTCTTCTTAAGCTATTTCCCAATCTAATCTTGCATAGGAAAATACTACCTACACGTTCTGACCAAGATAATCCCAAATGATAACCAAATATGACTAATGTGAATAGAGTTTTTTTGTAAATAGTTACTTAGTCTATATAGTTTACCTTTAATCCCAAGTTCAAAAACCCCTGTTATTTGTAAAATGCATTACAGTTCTCTGTATGTATATATTTGTTCCATGTAAACCGCGCTGATGACAATAGTGCGGTATATAAGAGATGTTAAATAAATAAATAAATAAATAAATCCCCAGCTTTCAAAGAAAGCCTTTGGGATTGCATCATGCATGCGCATTCCCTTTCCCGTCCAAGGGTGCCATCTTGCTCAGTCCCTTTTTTTCCGCAGAGCCCAACGGACGTTGTCCTAGTGTCCCCGAGAAAAAAGTGTTTAAAAGTGAGAAATTACCTTTCTTTTCTTACCGGTTCGACATTGGTTCCCCTTCCCGCCTTCGGCTCCGTACACCGGTATCGAGTCCAGTCCAATTTTTCGGTTTTTGTCCTTAGTGACTAATGTTTGTGCTTTTTTTTTTCTCTGTTCACTGGCAGCCCGGTTGTTCGACCTTGCAGGGGCCCTTTTTCCCCTGATGACTGCCAGCGGGTTTAAGAAGTGTGATCGGTGTAAAAAGTTAATGTCCCTCACCGACACACACGACTGCTGTCTCCGATGCTTCGGGCACGACCATGACACAAAGGTCTGTGGCCCGTGTGGGAAGATGTTTTCCAAGGCACTCAGAAGTAGGCAGCAGCAGCGTGAAAGGATTTTCTCTGAGTCCGCATCCCCCCCGGGTCTGGGCCTTTTCAGAAGTCTCGGCGTCTCGGGAGCTGTCTGAACCCGCATGTCGGGGTCTTCTGAGCAGGGGTCTCCCTCGCGGGAACACCGGAGGAAGAAGAAACTCATGAGGGCATCGTCGTTGGATGCCTCTGATCGATCTGGGCCCTTGAGGACCAGGTCGTGGAGTCCTGACCACCGCCCCGGGTCCTCGGAGTCAGAGCGGCCTGCAAAGCTGCCTCGCATGTAGACTGAGACACCGAGGAAGGTAACTGCTGTTGTCTTCGTAGACTCTCCTCCGGGAGATTCGCCCTCGGGCCCGACAGCATCGGGACCCGAGCCAGAGGCTGCAGAGCCTTCTGAGTATGACAGTCCTGGAGCGCAGCATGTCTGCCTTCATGGAGCAGCAGCAGGCGCTGATGGCAGGTTTCACCAGTTCATCCGCCCCGACCACCGGGACCTCGACACCAGAGGCCAAGCCGATCCTCGAGACTCTTCAGATTCGAGTCAATCCTCAACCGAGGTCTCCCTCGATCTCCCGTTCGGGACCGAGGTCGTTGACGCCGGTGCCCTTGGCATCGGAGCAGTCGGGACTGAAGCCTTTGCGGCCGGAGCCGCTCGATTCCTTCTCAGAGAAGTCGGCATGGGAGACGGAAGATGAGGAGTCCCTGGACACCCATCGGACCCGGTATGTTCCATCGGACTCACCGGGTTCCGAGCTTCGGAGAAGGTCCCCTCCGGAGGATACCCAATTCTCGGACTTCGTCAGGGACATGGCCAAGGCTTTGGCATTCCCGGTAGACACCGAGGAGGAGCCTTGAGCCGAGGAGCTCGAAGCCCTCCAGTATGACTTTCTCCCTTGGGAAGCCCCTACTGTTCCAGTTCCTCCGATGCTGGAACAGCTGATGCACCATATGTGGGAGTCGCCGGTCTCGATGCTGGTGCTCAGCAAGTGGGTCGATTCCATCTATAGCATCCGCAACTCCATGATTGTGGAATCGGCCATGCACAGGTACAAGAGCCAAAAAAACGCACTCCTCTGTGCCTCCTGGCCGAGGCCCGGAACCTGGACGCCCTCGGCAGAAAGTGCTTCCAGAGCCCGATGCTGTCATGCCGGGTCCAGATTTACCTGCTCTACATGGGCATGTACTTGAGGGACCTGGCAAAGGAGATTGCCGGGATCTCAGCTGGCCTTTCCGAGGCACCTTTGCAGCGCTTCAAGGCCTTGTCCACCGGGATTCGGGAGTGCTTGAAGTTTGTCTCAAGCAGCCTATGACAGCTTCGAGGCTTCGGCCTGAGTAGCCGCGACCGGCATCGGTGCACGCCGCCAGGCCTGGCTAATGTCGTCAGATCTGGAGTCATGGGTTCAGGACAAGTTGGTCGATATCCCTTGCCCAGGTGACAACCTCTTTGGCAAACCCATGACTGAGAAGGCTGCAGAGATCGAGTCTGAGTACTTGACCTGGATAAGGCTCTCTAAGAAGACTTCTGCTCCTTCTAAGAAGGGCTCGGGTAAAAAGTCCTTTTTCCCGAGGAAGGGTGCTGCTTACTGCAACTACCCCACTTACCAGGCCACCCCAGCTCCCCAACAGGGGCAGCAGGCCAAGGGACAGGGGCATGGCCAGCATAAGCAGAAGACCCCCAAGCCCCAGGCCCTGGCTCCGACCCAGCCGGGAGGGGGTTTTTGACTCACAAAGCATAGTCTCTCTCCCACCAGTGGTGAGGCCTTGCACAGGAGGAAGGCTGACCCTGTATGCCCACAGGTGGCCAGTTATCACCACGGATACCTGGGTCCTGCAAATAGTCCAAAGGGGCTATTTGCTTCACTTCAGCCAGGTACCTCCCTCCTCCTTTCCAGGAGAGCCTCGCATACCCCCTCTTCACATGGACCTCCTCTTGCAGTCCGTTAGCAGGTCTTCTAGAGGATCAGGCGGTGGAACCGGTGCCCCACCACCTGCAGGGAAAGGGCTTCTACTCCAGGTATTTTCTGATACCAAAGAGAACTGGAGGCCTAAGGCCTATCCTCGACCTGCATTACTTAAACAAGTTCCTGTTGAGGGAAAAGTTCAAGATGCTTTCCCTTGGAATATTGCTGCCTTACCTCCACCAGGTAGATTGGCTATGCTCCTTAGACCTGAAGGATGCCTATACGCACATCCTCATACATCCAGACCACAGACAATATCTGAGATTTGTAGTGGGAGGAAAACATTTTCAGTACAGAGTACTCCCGTTTGGCCTAGCCTCTGCTCCGAGTGTTTACCAAATGCCTTGCTGTGGTGGCGGCCTTCCTCAGAAACCAAGGGTTTTTTGTCTTCCCTTAGTGCTAACGACAGATGCCTCCTTGTTGGGCTGGGGATCCCATTGCCAGGGATCATGCACTCAGGGGCTGTGGTCTCCTCAGGAGACTACACACCAAATCAACCTCTTAGAACTGCGGGCAATTCACCTTGCTCTTCAAACCTTCCGTCATGTTCTTGCACATCAGTCTGTCTTGGTGCAGACAGACAACCAGGTAGCAATGTTCTACGTGAACAAGCAGGGAGGCACAGGGCCTGGCATTCTATGTCAGGAGACACTGGACCTCTGTTCCTTTGCAATCAGGCAGGGTATGTCTCTCAAAGCAGTTTACCTGCCTGGTCAGGAGAACTTCCTAGCAGACAAGCTAAGCAGGATTCTCCAACCTCACGAATGACAACTGAATCCGGAAGTGGCCCAGCAGGTTTTCCACCGCTGGGGGCATCTGTCCATAGATCTCTTTGCCAGACTGCAGAATCACCAGTTGCCCAAGTTTTGCTCCAGACAGCCACATACTTGGAGGGTGGCTGCAGATGCTTTTCTGATCTCCTGGTTAGAGGGCCTCCTGTATGCGTTTCCTCCCATGCCTCTGGTGACCCGAACTCTGTTCAAAATCCTTCGGGACAAGGCCTCGATCATTCTGGTAGCCCCCAATTGGCCAAGGCAGCCTTGGTTTTTGCTTCTCCTTCAGCTGGAAGTGGAAGCCCCACTCCCGCTGGGGACGCAGCCCGACTTCCTGTCTCAGGAGCAGAGCTCTCTCTTGCACCCCAACCTCAGGTCCCTCAACCTGATGGCATGGCTGCTAAAAGGGTAGTGCTAGCTCTTCTCCTCCTACCTAGGAACGTAGAAGTGTTACTGGCCTCAAGGAGGCACTCCACTAGGAAATCCTATGCTTTCAAGTGGCGTAGGTTTGAGGTGTGGTGTACCCAGCACAACTAAAACCCTTTCTCTTGCCTTGTACCAGTGGTGTTGCAGTACTTACTTCACCCCTCAGAGTTAGGCCTCAAGTCTAACTCTGTCAGGGTCCACCTGAGTGCTTTATCAGCACACCACTCTCCAGTGGCAGGACATCCTCTTTCGGCTCACCCCTTGGTGTCCAGATTCCTCAGAGGTCTACTTCTACTAAAACCCCCGGTTCGTCCTCCAGCAACTGAGTGGGAGTTGAATGTGGTCTTGGATCAGCTTACTCGCCCACCTTTTGAGCCGATGTCCAAGTGCCATCTGTGCTTCCTCTCCTGGAAGGTGCTCTTGGTGGCACTCACATCTGCCAGACGTGTGAGTGAACTACAAGCTCTCGTTTCTGATAGACCATACACACGGTTTTATAGGAACAGGGTGGTCCTTCGCACCCACCCCAAGTTCCGTCCGAAAGTGGTCTCTTTATTCCACCTCAATCAAGAGGTGGTTCTTCCAACCTTCTTTCCCAGGCCGCATGCCAGCCGGGCAGAGGCGGTCCTACATACCCTGGATTGTAAAAGGGCGTTGGCCTTCTACCTGGAGCGTACGCGGGGACATCGAAGGGCTACTCAGCTCTTTGTCTCTTATGACCCCAGTAGGCTGGGTCTACCTGTCTCCAAGTGCACGTTGTCCACCTGGGTGGCAGACTGCATCGCCTGGGCGTACAGGGCGGCCGACCTCCTGTTGCAGGGCCGAGTCACGGCCCACCGTGTCAGGGCTAAGGCTGCATCAGTGGCTCACTTCCACTCTGTTCCGCTGGCAGACATCTGCCAGGCCACCACCTGATCTTTGGGCCAGATTTTTGCAGCCCATTACTGCTTGGACAGGGAGTCCCGACGGGACAGTGTTTTCGGCCAGGCGGTACTCCGTAACCTATTTGAGGTTTAGGCAACTCCTACCCTCCGACCCTTTGGTGTCAGGCTACCGGGGGGTGTTGCGTTCTTGACGGAATTCCTATTACAGCTGCTGCGGCTCTTCTAGAGGGAGCCATTTTTCAGCTATGGATTCTCAGTAGCCTATAGCTAGGGAGTCTCATATGTGAAGACTGACTTCCTGCTTTTTCCTGGAGAAAGCGTAGTTACTCACCTGTAACAGGTGTTCTCCAGGGACAGCAGGAATCGGTCGTCACGGCCCTCCTTCCTCCCCTTGGAATTGCAGTCCTATTATGTTGTTCTTTTTGCCATCTTTTTAGCTATGTCATTTGACTGAGCAAGATGGTACCCTTGGGTGGGAAGGGGACCACGCATGCGTGATGCAATCCCAAAGGCTTTCTTTGAAAGCTGGGGATTTGCTCTGCACGAGGGCTCCGTCGGCGCCAACGTCACTCATTCCTTCTGTCCCTGGAGAACATCTGTTACAGGTGAGTAACTACGCTATACAGTGGTTACGAGAAGAAAACTTGCGGTATAGAAGGCAATAGCCGATTGGTCTTGCTTTCACAAGAAATGGAGTGACGACATGAGCAACAACGCTGACACAGCTGGCAGCAGCAATGAAGGAAGTGGGATTAGCGGATATTCCAATGGTTGAAGAACCCAAGACCCCAGGGAGTGTACAAAACACATGGCAGAAAGCGGATAGAAAGGACAAAAGGAATAAAAGGGGCACAGGAAATAAGATGCCTGTTATTTGAGGACTTGTAAGAGTTCATACCATGATGTTGGCTAACTTATTACTGTTGCTGGGAGAATAAAGGAAAAGGTGGGAAAAGATAGTGCTTATACAGGGGAGTAAGGGGGCAGGAGTGAGAGAGGTGAGGATGAAAGGGTAATGAAAAAGGTTATTAGATATGTATGTTTGGGGGGGGGGGTAGGAGGGGATGAAGTCACTATGGAACATGAGTGTGAGCGCAAAGGGAAAGGTTGGGCTAGGACAAAATGACAAAATGACAAAGGGGAAGAAAGCAGAAACACAGTAGAACGGAAGAGAAGGCTCCAGGTCTCACAAGCAGGGGGAAACAGCATAACTAACACAATAATTAATGACTCCGCCCACTAATATAGGGGGTTGCTGAAAATTGTGACATTAAATGTCAAGGAGCTCAATTCGTGGCAAAAACGAAAAGCTCTGATACAAGAAGGCAGTAGACTGAAAGCGGATATTCTGATGATCCAAGAAACACATTTGAAAAGATCTCAGGATGGTTGGTTGAGGCAGGGAAAATACAATAAGATTTTGTTGGCTACTCAGAACAACCCAAAAAGGCAGGAGTGGGGGTTATGTTTTCCAAAGGGTTAAGGCTCGAAGAGAAGGAAATGATTTGTGATCCCAGAGGTAGATATATAATATGGAATTGAGAGAGAGAAGAAAGCAATGTGAGCCTGTGCTGCATGTATGTGCCCAATGTTTAGCAAGGGGTGTGTTTTCAATAATTCTATAAGCAGGTGAAAAATAGACTGTGAGGCCTATTAATGATGGGGGGCAGTTTAACATAACAATGGACCTCAAATTAGATACCACAGGTCAGGGAGTGGGCTCTAGGTGGAGTTGTGTACAATTAAAAAAAATTGATGGCTAAAATGGGGGTGCGGAAGACTTGGAGATATAGGAAAGGTACACAGAGAGATTCCCATTGTGTGGGTACGAGTAGAATGTGTAAACTGGTGGAAGGAGTGCAAATGTAGAGGTAGGATAGATGGAGTGGTCAGACCACGCACCAGTGGCCATTGAAATTCAATTGAACAGCCTTGAGATAGGATTAAGGTTTTGGAGACTAAATGAATCCCTTGTGGAGGACCCGAAGGATGTAGAGGAAATAAGAATGGTCATTAAGGAGTATTTAACACACAATAACAATGGGGAGGTAGCACTGCATGGGATATGGAATGGGTTAAAGGCAGTCCTGAGGGGATAACCCGGTTTCAGTGGCCGCCCGAAGGAAAAGATTAAAGGTGCAGCAAGAGGAGCAGCTGCTAAAACAATTGGCAGATTTATTTGTTTGTTTGTTGTTAAGTGCCGTCGAGTTGGAGTCGACTCATGGCGACCCTCTGGATAGCTATCCTAAATTGTGTTCGGTCTTCAGTCAGGCGGCTCATTGTTGACAGACTGGTACCCGTGGCTGCTGTTATTGTATTGATCCATTTCATTGCTGGCCTTCCTCTTTTGCGTTGACCTTCTATCTTGCCAAGCATGATGTCTTTCTCTAATGATCTCTCTCTTCGCAGGATGTGTCCAAAGTATGAAAGTCGAAGTCTTGTCATCTGTGCTTCTAAAGAAAGCTTAGGTTTGATCTCCTCTAGTACCAACTGGTTTGTTCTTTGGGCAGTCCATGGTATACACAGTATTCGCTGCCAGCACCATAATTCAAAGGCATCAATTTTCTTCCTGTCTATCTTTTTCACTGTCCAGCTTTCACATCCATATGATGTTGTTGAAAATACCACGGCTTGAACAAGTCAAATCTTTGTATGGTGAGAGACATCTCTGCTCTTGAGAATCTTATCTAGGTCTTTCATAGCCATTCTGCTAAGATATGGAATGCAGATTTGTTAGCACTCCATAAACAGAGTAGTTAAGACTGCTACATCCAATACATAGGGTAAGGGATTAGCTGAATAGGATAGGAGCACAGGAGTGGGCACATCAACTAACTCAATTGCGGCACACCTTTTTTGTACAACCTAATAAACCAGGAACGTATTTAGCCTGGAAGTTGAGGGAATGGAGGGGGACAAATTATATGCATAAAATGCTGAATAACTAAGGAAGATGGGTATATAGGACGGCGCAAATACAAAAGATCTTTTGCAAATTTTATAAGCAATTGTATAAATCAGAAAGTACAAATGTAGAGTTTAAACTTGAACAATATCTATTGTACACTAACTTACCATCACTGAATAAGGAAGAAGGCAAATGATTGGAAAGGAACATAGAGAAGGCTGAAGTGCTACAAGCTATTAAATCTTTAAAGGAGGGAAAGGCTCCGGGCTTTAAAGGAGGGAGGAGGAGTGGCCTAGTGGTTAGGTCAAGGTACTTCAGGCCGGAGGGCCGGGGGTTCAAGTCCCACCTGGGGACAGCAATCTCAGGCCAGAGGAACTGGGATTTCTAGTCCTATAGGCACTCCTTGTAGTCTTGGGCAAGCCACTTAACCCTCCATTGCCCATGTTCCCTGTAAGTATTAGCATATGTGTGTCATATCCCCTCGTGTTAAATGTATCTCCCAATTGACCGCTTTGACCCGGTGAAAAGCGGGATATAAATACAGCTAAATAAATAAATTAGATAGCCTTAAAGCAAAATTGTATAAGAAATGCTTGTGGGAGGTAGCAGACTTAATAACTGCTGTATTTAATGGAATACTTCAAGAAGGGGAACTTCCAAAATTGATGGGGGTGGCGGGGATCTCGGTCATGCCTAAACCATGTAAAGATGTGGAAAGTTGTGGATCGTATAGGCCGATATCCCTTATAAATTTAGATGCCAATCTTTTTGCAAAGATATTAGCCACATGGCTGCAAAGATTCTTACCACAGTTGGTGAAGGATGATCAAGTAGGATTTATACCAGGCTGTGAAGCATGCGACATCATATGTAAAATTCTCAATCTAGAGTGGATGGCCCAGTAGCAACAAAGGGATTCACCCCTGATGGCTGTGGATGTGGAAAATGCTTTTGACTGCGTAGAGTGGCTATTTATGTTCGCGGTCTTAAACAGGTTAGGAATAGGGGAGTGATACAGGAAATGGGTGCAAGCCCTATATGCAAAACCCACAGCCCGGATAAGAGTAAGTGGGAGATATTCCGATGAGTTTTCACTAGAAAGGGGCACTAGATAGGGATGCCCGCTGTCCCCTTTGTTATTTGCACTAGTAATTGAACCCCTGGCAGAAAGAATATGCCAGTGTGAGGGAGTCAAAGATATAAAGGTAGGAACCCGAAAATATAAAATATCAGTATTTCCAGACCCTGCAGCTGTCGTTGCCAAATTTGCTTAAGGAAATACAGCTCGGCGTCAGGTTATAAAATTAATATGGACAAAATGGAAATTTTAAAACTTAATGAATTCTCAAGTAGAGCAGACTTTGAGAAGTTATTCCCATTTCACTGGGGAAAAAAATACAAATAAAATATTTAGGGGTGCAGATCAGTCGTACAGGATGGGATCTGCTGAGCTTCAGTCATGAACTGGTCATGAAAAAGTAATGAACGACTTGTTAAAGTGGGATAAGTCTCATTTTTCACGGTTTGGACGCATAGTGATTGTCAAAATGAATATCCTTCCCCAGGTGCTCTTCATGTTGAGCCCACTCCCAATAGAAGTACCTTACTGGATGTTGGCCCTTCTGCAGAGTAGAATTTTTTCCTATATATTGAGAGGAGACCACCAAGAGTGCAAAGGGTGGTCTTATTGAAAAGAAAAAAAGAAGGGAGATTAGTGGTACCAGATAATATAAGATGATATAAAGCAGCACAGCTTAAAGCTATTAAGGGGTGGATGATGGAAAAGAATGAGCCCCAATGGGTGCAACTTGAGTAAACAGCAGTAGGGGAATGGAAATTGAAGGATCTACTATGGGGAAAATATAGGGACTTGTAGAGAGATAGCGGTAGTTTACCCATATGTAAAGCATACAATGCAAATTTGGAAAAAAGACTGGGCTGTACTGGTGGGGAGGGGGGGAGGGAGTTGTCTATAGCGAATAGCAATATGTGAAGGGTTTGTTGAGGGAGGGGGGGTAGAACAACGCACTTTCAAAGATGGGCAAACCAAGAGCTAGTCTATATGGGACAGATATTAAATACAAAAGGGAACTTAAGAGCTTTCTGCGAACTCAAGCAGGAATTTGCCATAGAAGATAAAGATTGGTATGGCTATTTTCAATTAGCACATTTCCTGGGGGAAATAAAGGATAGGGCAGAGTTAGGAACAGAGGAGCGTGTATTTGAACAGATGTATAGAATTGGGGCCTCAGGGGTAGGGGTTAATATCCCGGATCGATAGAGGCTTTAGGAACAAGGAAGAGAGAGACCCCCTCATATGCTGGCCTGGGAAAAAGATATAGGAGAATAATGGGACCAGGAAAGATGGGAAAATATTTACCAAGCTATGAGGGTGATCTCTATGTCTGCAGCCATACAGGAGCATTCATATAAGATGCTATTTTGCACACACTTAACCCCAGTGAGAATTAGTAGAATGAACAGAGTGATGATCGTTGTTGGAAGGGTTGTGGAGAAAGAGGGGACTATATACACATGTGGCAGACATGTCCGGTGCTCCAGACGTTTTGAACATGGCTGAGGGGAATGATAAACTATATTCTCCAGGAACAAGCAGGAAGTCAGTCCTCACTTATGGGGTGACGTCGGCACCGACTGAGCTCGCACGGAGCAATTCCCCAGCTTTCAAAGAAAGCCTTTGGGATTGCTGCCACGCATGCATGGTCTTCTTCCCGCCCAAGGGTGCCATCTTGCTCAGTCTCCATTTTTCCGTGGAGCCCTTCGGACGCACGTTTTTTCTCCTTTTTCCGGTTGCACCAGTCCTCTCCCATCCTCCCCGACGCCCCCGCTTCAGCTGTGGGCCAGGGGATTCCCTTTTTTCCTTTTTCTTGCTTCAGGCCCTTTTTGCGCTCTTTTTTTTTCTAACCGCTGGCCTCGAGGGCATTTGACCTCGCAGGGGCTTTTTTTGCCCCCATGGCCACCGGCTTCAAAAAATGTGACAAATGCTCCAAACATATGTCGCTCACTGACACCCATGACTGTTGTCTGCAGTGTCTGGGGGCTGACCACAACCTGGAACTCTGCTTGCTCTGTAAGAAAATGCCCGCTAAGGCCTTGCTAAGCCGTAAGCAGAAGTTGGATGACATTTTCCATAAGGCAGCCCTGGGTTCCCCGGTGGAGCCCTGCTCCACCGGTCCACCACTTGCGGAGTCTCCCACAGTGACTCCGCATCCCAGATGTCACTCCGACCAGGATTCACCTGAGGTAGAACAGTGAAAGAAGACAACCTCGAAGTCGCTGTCGGGGGCTCCGGATAAGCATGAGAGGTCTCGTGCTCGTTCCCTTAGCCCTCCCCGGGGTTCCCGAGAGTCGGACAAGGAGCGGCCTTGAAAGGTACCTCATACAGATACGAAGGCCCTTCCAGACTCCACAACACAAGCTCATCTTGAAGACAGATGCCTCGCTGTTGGGCTGGGGAGCCCACTGCAGCAACCTCCGTACCCAGGGACGGTGGTCACCCGAGGAAGCTCGGCAGCAGATCAACTTGTTCGAACTTCGAGCAGTCCCGGTTGGCCCTTTAGGTCTTCGAGCACCACTTGCGAGGCAAGTTGGTACTCGTGCAGACCAACAACAAGGTCACGATGTTCTACATAAACAAGGAAGGGGGTGCGGGCTTCTGCCGCCTCTGTCGGGAGGCAGTCATCCTCGGCTCCTTCGCCATACGCCGGGGCATTACTAGGAACGGTCTACCTCCTGGGCCAAGACAGTGTCCTCGCGGACAGGCTCAGCAGGCTTCTCCGTCCGCACAAGTGGCACCTGAGTCTAGAGGTGGTTCTTCACCTATTGCGCCGCTGGGGGACTCCATTCATAGACCTATTTACCGCACCCGAGCAGGGTAGCCCCGGATGCGTTCCTCCTGAACAGGATTCTATATGCGTGTTCTCCCACTCCTCTCATTGTGAGGACCCTCACAAGATTGAGCAGGACCGAGCCTTGGTGATTCTCGTGGCGCTCGCCTTCTATCTGCAGAGCACCCAAGGTCATTGCAAGTGCGATCGGCTCTTCATCACCTACAACCCTAACCGTCTGGGGCTTGCAGTCACCAAGCGCACTCTTTCCATCTGGTTGGCAGACTGCATCACCTTTGCTCAGGCAAAGATTGGAGCCCTGCTGGATCAGTGCGTCACCCCGTACGGCGTCTGCGCCAGGTAATGTCGATGGCCTCGCTGCGCTCATTGTCTCTAGAGACATTTGCTGGGCTGCGACCTGGTCTTCAGCAAATACCTTCGCTTCACATTACTGCTGGGAGAGGGAGTCCTGCCGGGACAGTGCCTTCGGCCAGGCTGTACTCCATAATGTCTTTGGGTTATAAGCAACTCCTGCCCTCCGACCTTTCTTCTGCGGCTACCGAGAGCTTGGCCCCCAAGGGCTTGAGCTATCCCCGGATCATCAGCATCTGCTCATGATTTCGTGGAGGCATTTTTGCTTGCAGGTTTCAGTAGCCTGTAGCTGGGGAGTCCCATAAGTGAGTAATGACTTCCTGCTTGTTCCTAGAGAAAACGTAGTTACTCACCTGTAACAGGTGTTCTCCAGGTACAGCAGGAATCAGTCCTCACTACCCTCCCACCTCCACTTAAGAGTTGCTATTCTTATCTTTTCCTTGCCATCTAGCTCTAGCTATGGGACCTGACTGAGCAAGATTGCACCCTTGGGCAGGAAGAGGACCACGCATGTGTGGTAGCAATCCCAAAGGCTTTCTTTGAAAGCTGGGGAATTGCTCCGTGTGGGCTCCGTCGGTGCCAACGTCACCCCATAAGTGAGGACTGATTCCTGCTGTCCCTGGAGAACACCTTTTACAGGTGAGTAGCTACATTTTCTCCAGGAACAAGCAGGAAGTCAGCCCTCACATATGGGTGACGTCTACACCAACGGAGCCCGCTCGGAGCATTTCCCCAGCTTTCAAAGAAAGCCTTTGGGAATGCCACCATGCATGCATGGCCCCCTTCCCACCCAAGGGTGCCATCTCGCTCAGTCTCCCTTTTTCTGTGGAGCCCTTCAGACTTGCGTCTCATCCCCGGAAAACGTTTTTTCTTCATTAAGTACATTTTTGTCTTTTCTGGCTTGCGCTGGTTCCTCCTCCCGCCTCTCAAGCACCGCTGCTTCGCTGGTCGATCCCGTGACCTGTTTTTCCCTTCTTTTCCACTTTAGCGCTTTCGTACCCTTTTTAACTGCTGGCCACATCGAGGGTCTTTGACCTTGCAGGGGTCCTTCATTCCCCAATGGCCTCCAGTTTAAAAAAAAATGTGATTGGTGCTCCAAAAACATGTCACCTGTGACTGCTGTCTCAGGTATCTGGGCGCTGATCACAATCTGGAGCAATGCTCCTTATGCAGAAAGATGTCCTCTAAGGCCATCCAGAGTCGCCAGCAGAAGCTAGATGATATCTTCCATAAGGCAGATTCTATCCCGGTATCCCCGGTAGCCTCACACTCCAAGGCTCCGCAACCCACAGAGCTGTCCAAGGTTCTCCCATGGGCCTGTAGGCACTCCGACCAGGGGTCCCCCAAACATGAGTGGAAGAAGGAGGCTGTGCGGACGTCGGACAAGCGTGAGAAGTCACGCGTCTGGTCCCTCAGCCCCCTTTGACAGTCCAAAGTGTCTGAGAGGGAGCGGCCGAGAAAGGTACCTCAAACCGATGCAGAGGCCTCTGGCGATGGCACCCGGTCTCCCAAGGTCATTCTGGCAAGGACCCCCTCTCCTCCTCGACGCCTGACCCGGTCATCCTGGAGTCTGTGTCGCAGGGCCCCACTTCTGAATGGGAGGCCCGAATGCTGGCCTTGGAACACAGCATTTCTGCGTTCCTCACTGCCCAGCAGGTGCAGGTGCCTGGCCCCGCCGGCATGCGCCATGAGACTGCAGAGACCTCGACCTCGAGGGCTCCCCAGGCCGCCGCAGTGATCCCTAAGAGCCAGACACCTCATGAGTATCCTTGGCGAGAGTCTCAATCTCCTTCCCATTTATCGGGTGCAAGATCATCTCAGGCAAGCGCCTCTGGATCCGGACAGGCCCTAGCCTTGGGAGCCCGGCGTGGGTCATCGACCCATCTGGAACCGCCCAATCTAGAGTCCTCCACGGACTAATCGGAGTGGGAATCTGATGGGGACACTTCACCAGAGATTTGGACTCCCCGAGACCTCCCCTCGGACCCATCCCTGCTGACCCAGAGGCAGCGTTTCCTTCCTGAGGACACCTCTTTCCTTGAGTTTGTCCGTGATATGGCACGGGCCCTTGTATTTACCACCGAGTTGGAGGAACCTCAAGTGGAGGAACTCGATATCCTCCAATATGATGCACCGCGAGGGAAACCCTCTTGGTCCCGGTCCCCTCCATCCTTAGCCTGCTCCTTCTCCGCATGTGGGAAACCCTGGCCTCTGTCCCGATCGTCAGTCGACACCTGGACTCCATGTAGAGGGTTCAGCAGCGTCTGGGATTTTGGAAGGCACAGCTTCCCCCACACCTCCATGGTTGTAGAGTCAGCCATGCACAAGCAGAAGAGCCAGAAGACTCGCTTTTCAGTCCCCCGGGCAGGGAATCTCACGCCCTCGATGCCCTTGGGTACAATGTTACCAGGGATCCATACTAGCATGCTGCATCCAGGTCTACCAATTTTACATTGGTATGTTCCTCCAAGACCTCACTAAGAACTCAGGGGGGGGGGGATTTGCGGTTGTTCTCGATGGGGACCACATCCGATGCTTCCAGACGCTGTATCAGTCAGTGAGTGCTCTAAATACCTCTCATGAGCTGTCTACAATGGCTTCAAGTCCTCTGTGCGAGTGGCAGCGGCCAGCATCAGCGCCTGCCGGCAGGCTTGGCTTCAGTCCTCAGACTTGGAGCAGTGGGTCTAGGCGAAGTGCCTCAATGTCCCTTGCCTCAGGGAGCAGCTCTTTGGTAAGCCTATGAAGGACAAAATGGCTAGAATTGAGACACAGTACGTCACCCGTACTCTGCTCTTCAGGAAGACCCTCCACCCTTCTTAGGAAAAAGTCACAAGGGACGAAACCCTTCTTCCTCAGAATGGGCCAAGCTGGGGAGATGCTTCCGCGAGGGCTATGTCGGCATTGACGTCACCCATATTTGAGGACTGATTCCTGCTGTCCTTGGAGAACACCTGTTACAGGTGAGTAACTGCACTATCTCGGTTGTCATCCCCTAGATCCCGGTGAATGGGAACTAGCGCCGTGGGTTTTCGGTTGTATAGTAGAGCGTTGGGGGCTACAGAGTGTGGACCTCCATGGCGACTGCTTCCAGTGCCAAAGTTCTCACCTTTATCAGTCGTCAGAAGGATGCCAAGGTGAAGAGAATGGATGTGCTGGTTCAGCAGTGACACTGATCTCCCCTCTTGCATGTGTTTCTTCCGTGGGCCCTTATTCCCCTTTTCCTTCAGAGAAATAAAGAGGCATCCTGGTGACCCTAGTGGTTCCAGATTGGCCACATTGCCCATAGTATGCAGCACTTATATCGCAGTCTTTCAGTCTGGCTACTCGCAAGGGTTGCTGCAGCAGGGGCCCGGCTGCCTTCTCGCTTATGGCTTGGCTCTTGCAAGCCACTGCCTAGTGCGTAAAGGATTTCTGGTGGCAGTGGTGAACCCCCTTTGAGAGCCTAGTGCCGGTCATCCTCTTTGGCCTATGTTGTGTGTGTGTCTGAGATCTGGGGTTGTCGTCACACAGTTTCGCCATGGAAGGTGCAGGTGCCGTCTGCCCTCTCCTCCTTGCAGGATGGCCTTGAGATGGAACTGGCATGAAATTGTCTGTCTGAGTGCAAATTGCTGCACTTTCCTCCTTCCAGGGACCAATGTCTGGACGCTCCCTGGCTTCACACCAGGATGTGGCACGTTTTCCTAGAAGAGTGCACGTGTTGCGCCATCCTGTCCATTCGGTGGTTCCCTCTTAGGATCTGCTGCTTGTTCTTCGGGCACTCATGCAATCTCCCTTTGAACCATTGAAGAGAGCTACGCTTAAGGATTTGTCCTTGAAAATGGCCTTTTTGGTTGCCATTACCTTGGCGTGGTGTGTTTTGGAGCTGCAGGCGCTTTCATGTTGAGATACTTTTTTGTCCTTTTCAACCCAAGACATTACTTTGCGTTCAATGCCTTCTTTTATGCAAAAGTTTTCATTGCCTTTTTGTGTGAGCCAGGTTATTTCCCTGCTAGCCTTTTCCGCAGAACCAGTGTTCAGGGAAGGCTAAAGGCCTTAGTTTCATGGATATGCACAGAGTGTTACTCCGCTACTTTAAGGTGACAAACCCTTTTTGCCTCTGATCACCTTTTTGCTTTGTTTGCAGACTCGCATAAGGGTCAGGTGGCCTCCAAGGCCACTCTTGTGCAGTGGATTAAAGAGACTATTGCTTCAGCCTATTTACTGGCCGGCAAGCCTGTTCCCAATGGCTTAAGAGTACATGGAGGGAGGAGTGGTCTAGTGGTTAGGACAAGGTACTTCAGGCCGGAGGGCTGGGGGTTCAAGTCCCACCTGGGGACAGCAATCTCAGCCCGGAGGGACTGGGATTTCTAGTCCTATAGACACTCCTTGTGGTCTTGGGCAAGCCACTTAACGCTCCATTGCCCATGTTCCCTGTAAGTATTAGTGTGTGTGTCTCATATTCCCTCGTGTTAAATGTATCCCCCAATTGACCGCTATGACCCGATGAAAAGCAGGATATAAATAAGCTAAATAAGCTAAATAAATTACACGCTTGCTCAGGCAGCTTCCTGGATGGAGTTCTCTTGTGTGTCGCCATTAGATATCTGTAGAGCGGCTCTGTTGTCTTCCTTGTCCACCTTTGTGTAAAGCATTACTGTTTGGATG
Source organism: Ichthyophis bannanicus (assembly GCA_033557465.1). Taxonomy (NCBI): domain Eukaryota; kingdom Metazoa; phylum Chordata; class Amphibia; order Gymnophiona; family Ichthyophiidae; genus Ichthyophis; species Ichthyophis bannanicus. Next base: position 73,226,294 of record CM066045.1, on the reverse strand, counting down.
TGCAAGCTAGAGCAGTGGCTTGTTTTGGCACTAGGGTGTTCACGGTTCTGTCCAACCTCCCAGATGTGGTGTAGCTTTGGTACTTCCACTAGTCTGGACTGGTCTAATAGGAAGATCTGGAAGTTGAAATTTTACTTAATGATAGTTTCCTTCCCTGGCTTCCTGCTAGACCAGTCCAGATCGCGCCTGCTCTATCTGATTTGGGCTTTTCTATAGGGCAGACAGTTTGGGCAGAACATTCTCCTTCTGTCCCAATGATTTTCTTGTACATAGTTCATGGTATGATTGATGTTGAACATACCATTGATGTTGGTTCGTTGGTCTCAGGGGCCCCTTTAGGGGATTCTCCTGGAGGTTCCATTTGCTTTGTTATGAATACACTGGAGAGTGCCCCTTGCTGCATGGGATTTTATGCTAGTGATGTCATGGCACTGTTATGTTTTTTTTTTCTGTTTCCATCACCTGCTGGCAGGGAGAGAGAACCCACTAGTCTGGACTGGTCTAGCAGAACTCCAGGAAAGGAAATTATTGGTAAGTAAAATTTCACCTTAATGCCAGCCATGAACACATGTTTTTTTTCTCTCTGGTGTCCTTTTGCCTTTGGGTAATGAATTTCGAATTAATCATACACACATCTGTTATGAATTTGGATTTTGTTTTAATATTGCTATTTTTGTCCCTCTTCCAGTAAACTTAAAACGAAAATGTACCTGGCTCTGCAGTCCTTGGAACTGGATCTATCTAAAATGTCGACTATGTACTGGTGAGAGAAGCTAACCACCTTTGTGGATTTGTAGTGATTTCTTTTGTGCTGTCATCTGGTTCATATCTTCCATAAGCAGTGTATGCACCATATCAACTGTTAGTGGACATGAGTAATTCAGAGAGAATTTTCCATTGCCCTATAACCTGTGTTTGACTGGCTCTCAGCCCCAGAACCTGCTTGTTTGGGACAAAGTTTGGGAGTGGGTGCAAATAAATAACCTTAAAATTCCTCACCACCAAATAAGGTTTTTGATATGAATGAGGCGTTACTGCCTGCTTCATTAATGATTAAGTATGTAGCATCCTTAAACCTGAGGACCCTCCTCAAGAGCCCTAAGTATGTCTGCGTGATTTCTGGATACTCAACATTAGTAAAATTGACCTTAAATCTGAGCCATTCCCTGCAAATAAAATTGATAAATAGTTGTCCTGGTAGTCCTGGAAACCAGACGTGTGCAGTTCTAGGGACTGCATGCTTGAAACTGACCATTCACTAACTGATACTTGTTATGGAAGAGTATAATGGTTTGATGGGAACAGTGTATCTCCAGGAACAAGCAGGGATGCATTCTTCACATATGGGTATCGTCAGTACTGACGAAGCCCGCGTGGGAATCCTTCCCCATCATCCTATTGGAAAGCAGCAGGAGGCTTTCTTTCTGTCATCGCTAAAAAACCCCTGCAAAGTTTTTGTTTAAATCCTGTGCTCTGCTTTTCCTTCGACGCCGGTACATTCTCTGATACCAGCCCCGATATTTCTTTTCTTTTCAAAATATTTTTTATTTTATTTTTCGTTTTTTCCAATTTCTGGTGGTTCCACTGCCAAATTAAGCCTTGGCCTACTCTTTCCTGCTGCGATGGAAAAGCTTATCAGCGGCTTCAAAAAATGTACCAAATGTTTTGGTACAATTTCAGTTAACGATAAGCATGATTGGTGTTTAAAATGTTTGAGCCCAGACCATTTACCGACTGATTGTCCTTTAGGCCTCGTTTTGTCATTTGTTGGCACAAAGAACAGGGCCAGACAGTATGGTTCTCTGTTTGCCCTGGACTTTATTTCAGTTGTTTCTGCATTGGCGAGGACGTCTGCCTCATCTCGATTCTCAGGTCTCCTCAAAGTCCAAACATAAGACTAAGTTTAAATCATCAGCATCGAAAACCAATACTGATCATCGAGGTAAGTCCCTTAATTTTCAACGAGATTCACCAAAAGGTGCATCCGATGCAGACCGGTCAGCCAAACAGCCCCAGCGGGAGGACCATCTCTCCAAAGCACCACAGGGGCTGCAGGATGCTTCCGAAACCTCAACCTCTGGAGAGCTACTGGTTCCATGCTCTGGAGCTGTGGCTAAAAGCCCTGTTGGTGAATCCACCCAGGCATTGGTTTCCTCACTCGACCAGCTCATCCTGGCTATCGAGAGGAGCTTGACAACACTCCTGGCAGCCTTTGTATCGATAGCTCCAGTGGCGCAGGCGTTATCATCCGGCCTAAGGCTGAAAGCTCCGGGGCTGATGCCAGCCCTCAAACCAGTATTGAGGGTCTTTCTCCCTCCAATGCCTACTTTGGCAACTGACATTGGTGGTACCCAACAAGCTCCTAGTGCCACACCGACTGAACATCGGTATTAGCATCAGGCTTCGACATCTGCGAGGAACGTCGATACTTTGACTTTCTGTCAGGAATCAGACTATCTCCTCAGATTCCGATGATGCATCGGAGGACTCCAGGGGAACCCAGGATCTCCCTTCTGATCACTCCCCTCATGAGCGCGTCGGTCCCCGCTAGAGGACATGTCTTTTCAAGACTTCATCTGAGACATGGCAGCGGGCCTGCTGATTACCATGACTTCCAAGACAGAACTGAGAGCAGAGGAATTGGAAATCCTCCAATATCCCTCAGCGCCCAAAGAGGCTGCCTCATTACTGATACATCAGATCCTCTAGGATCTCATGCTATGTATGTGGGAGGCCCCGTTAATGGTCCTGCCTATTAGTAAGCGACTTGATGCCATTTATCGAGTTCCACCATGCTTTCGAAAGCCTCAACTATCACACCATTCCATGGTAGTGGAATCAGCAATGCGTCGCATCAAGAGTTCTAAGAATTATTCTTCCATGCCTCCCGGCAAGGACTCCAAAACTCTCATTCGTCATTGCTTTCAGGCATGCATGCTCACTTCTAGGATTACTTCTTACATGCTCTACATGGACATGTATCTCAAGGATATCTCCAGGGTTCTAGAGAACCTTGCTCCTATCCTTCCTGATGATAAACATGATGCATTCTAGGACTTAAATCAGGCAAAATCAGAATATATCCAAGTTTCTTACCAGAGCATCTTTTGATGCTTTTGAGTCATCCAGCACTCTGCATCGGTGCTGGCTCGAGGCATCTGACCTTCAACAGTGGGTTAAAGATAAATTAACCAGTATCCCCTACTCTGGGGAGAACCTCTTTAGAAAGAGTTGGAGAGAGAAGGCCGGAGAGATTGAGACGGATCTCGCCCTCAAAAGACTCTCCAGAAAGAAAGACTTCAGACCCCTCTAGGAGAAAAGACAAATCCAAAGAAGTCTTTCTATCCTAAAAAGAAGAGATGATATCCTCCTTATCCACTTGCAACAGCTTACCAACCTCAGTAGCAAAGCAGGGCCAACAGGGCCCTCACCAGCGAAAAAGCCTAAGACACCTAAACCACAACCAGCTGCACAGTCACATCCAGCACCTGTTTTTGACGCCTTCCTAGAGAGCATAGCTACTCTGCCTCTGCAAGGTCTCCAACCCCTTCACATAGTAGGCAGACTTGGCTCCTATGCCCACAGGTGGCCAATGTTCCCATTAACCTGCGCCGGGTACGCTGCCAACATTCCTGCCGGCAGGGGGGGGGGGTGCAGAGCAATCGATTGCTCTGCCCCTCCCCCCCACTGGCAGGAATGCCGGCGGAGGACCCGGCGCAGATTAAAGAGAACATTTCAGGTGGCACCTCATCACATTAGAGCAGTGGACTCGCAACATCGTCCAAAGGGGGCTATCTGCTTCACTTTGAAAGCTTATCCCTCCACCACCACCACAAGGGACTACCTTGCAAACCCCTTATAGGCCAATCTCCTATCAGTAGAGGTGGCCACCCTGTTGACTCAGGGGGCCATAGAAAGAGTTTAACCCACCCAAGAGGACAGGAGCTTCTACTCTCCTTACTTCCTTATCCCAAAGAAGATAGTAGGGTTTAGGCCCATTCTAGATCTAAGGAATCTCAACAAATTCCTCGTCTGAGAAAAATTCAAAATGATATTCCTGGGTATATTTCTGCCATACCTTCAGAGAAACGATTGGCTATGTTCTCTAGACCTCAAGGAGGCATATGCACACTTGCTGATCCATCCTCAACACAGACAGTATCTGCGTTTTTTGTTCCAGCAAACCTACTACCAATATTGGGTACTCCCTTTCGGGTTAGCCTTATCACCCTGAGTGTTCACAAAATGCATGGCAGCGATTGCTGCCTACCTGCATACTTTAGGGAGCTTTGTCTTCCCCTGCTTAGACGATTGGCTAATCAGGGGTGACTCCCCAGAAGAGGTAAAACTATCTCTTCATCACACCATCACTATGCTCCAAAATCTGTCATTCATCTTAAACATTCCCATATCGCACTTAGTGCCATCCCAGAGGCTCAAATTCGTCAGGGCACTTCTGGATACTTCTCAGGACTGAGCTTTCCTTCCACAGGACCGCTCTGCTGCCTTATCGAGCTGACCCACCCTATAATGAGTCGCAGTGCCGTGACGGCTCAAGAGATGCTACGCCTTCTTGGACACATGGCCTCCACAGTCCATGTTGTCACCTATGCTCGTCTGCACATGTGGCAAGCCAATGGATGCTTTCTTCTCAATGGACCCAGGCGACCAGGCGTCTCTGACAAGATTTGCATCACCCCTCCTTTTGTCAGCTCCCTTCTGTGGTGGTGCTCCCCTCATAACCTAATCGGTGGGTCATCTTTTCAGATGCCTCCATCTCAATGCACCCTGACAACGGATGCTTCCAATTTAGGGTGGAGAATACATCTCGACAGTCTCACTACACAGGGACAGTGGACACAACAGGAATCTCAGTTGCAGATCAACCTCCTGGAGCTTCGTGCTCACGAATGCCCTTTGGTCTTTTCAACCCCAACTTTTGACCAAACAGGTTTTAGTCCGAACGGACAACCAGATGGCCATCTATGTGAACAAGCAGCAGGGAATAGGATCTTATTCCCTCTGCTAAGAAGCCCTTCGTCTCTAGTTCTTCTCCATTGCACACCACATCCATGTCAGGGCGGTGTATCTTCCAGGCAAACTCGATCTCCTTGTGGACAGACCCAGGCGTGTCCTGCGTCCACAGACGTGGACTTTGAATTGGGAAGCGGCATCTTTGGATCTTCCACATGTGGGAGACCTCCAGGATAGATCTGTTCGCCACCAAGGAGAATGCGCAACTTCCGCTGTTTTGCTCAAGGCTTCCCGTCCGGCATAGACAGGCAGTGGATGCCTTTCTTCTCTATTGGAGAAAAGAACTATTTTATGCATCCCCATCCACCCCCTTAATACCCATGACCTTGTTAAAGCCGCAGGTCAACTGGGGCTCCATGATTCTAATAGTCCCTTACTGGCCCCGTCAGCCATGGTTTCTTGTGCTGCTTCACCTAGCACAGATTCCATTTCTCAGTCTGGGACATGCGCCCAACCTCCTCTCACAGGATCATGGGATGCTTCTCCATCCCAATCCATAAGCTCCTCTGTCTAATGGCGTGGCTGCTGAAAGCATAGTCTTTGCTGATCTCGACCTTCATCAACAGGTCAAGGACATCCTACTTGCATCATGCAAGCCGTCTACTAGACGTTCCTATGCCTTTAAATGGCAAAGGTTCACCTTCTGGTGTACCCTGAGACATATTGACCCCTCTGCCTGTGCAGTGGAATTTCTTTTATAATATCTCCTTCACTTGTCCTCGGCAGGCTTCAAGACTAACTCAGTCAGAGTTCATCTTAGTGCCATCTCAGCCTGTCATAGGCCGGTGGACAGGCATCCTATTTTTTCGCACCCCTTGATGCAACGATTCATGTGGAGTCTCCGTCTGTCCAGGCCACTGATCAAACCATCACTGGTGGCCTGGGATCTCAGCATGGTCCTAGTGCAACTTCTAAAGCCTCCTTTTGAGCCTTTAGCAACTGCTTCTTTAAAATTCCTCTCTTGGAAGGTAATCTTTCTCATCACCCTCACTTCAGCTCATCGCATCAGTGAACTTCAGGCTTTGGTGTCGGATCCTCCGTATACCCAGTTCCACTATAAGATGATTTTCAGTACACATCCACACTTTCTACTGGAGGTGGTCTCAACCTTCCATATTCAACCAATCGGTCATGCTACCGGTCGTCTTCCCCAGACTGCACGCCTCTAGGGCTGAAGTGGCGCTCCACACTTTTGATTGCAAGCGTGCCCTGGCTTTCTACTCTCAATTATTCATTTCCTTTGATTCAAGTCACCTTAGACTTCCAGTATCGAAGCGCACCCTATCCAACTGGATTGCAGACTGCATCTCTTTTGCCTACGCTCAAGTGGGACTCTCCCTAGAGAGTCATGTCACTGCTCACAGTGTGAGAGCCATGGCAACCTCAGTTGCCAACCTTTGTTCCATATCAGTAGACAAAATCTGTCGAGTAGCTACCTGAATACCTTCGCTGCATACTACTGCCTAGACAGACGCCAGCATCTTTTTGGGACTTAACTGCAACTCCTACCCTCCGTCCCAGAATTTTTCTGGCACCAGACTCCCCTGTTTAATCATTTAGCCCCACTGGGCTTGATTGCAGTTGGCACTTTTTATCCACACCACCTTGATTCTATTCTTTAGCCTCAGGGATACCACTGCGACCAACTTCTGACTGGTATCTGGGAGCTAGTGAGTCCCATATGTGAAGACTGCATTCCTGCTTGTTTCCTGCAAGATAGCGTTACTCACCTGTAACAGGTGATCTCCGAGAACAGCAGGAATCAGTCTTCACAACCCGCCCTCCTCCTCTAGGAGTTGTAGGGTATTCTTTTGCCTTTATCTCTCAGCTACAAACTCAACTGAGAAAACTTGGGAAGGCAGATGCACAGGTGCAGTGGATTGCTCCCCAAATCTTTCCAATTGGATGCTGCGGAGCGTTTCCACATGGGTTTCGTCTGTACCGATGATATCTATATGTGAAGACTGATTCTTGCTGTTCCTGGAGGTACCTGTTACCGGTGAGTAACGCCGCTTTGTCAGGTTGCTCTTGGAGTACCCTCTAGTAGTCAAGTTTTCAGGATATCCACTATAAATATGCTCTAGATTAGATATGCATGCACTGCATAACTGTCTTGAGCGTATTCATACTAGGTATCTTGATAACCATACTGATAAGAGGGTACGCCAGGAACGGCTTGAGAGACTAGGTATGAAATTGACCAGAAAGTCTGTGACAGACACTTTACCTCTTTGTGGTCCAGCTTAGCAAACAGTCATGGTTACATGAGGTGCATTGACTTGGCTTTGCATTATGATTCGCTGAGATTGGTGTGTACTGTTGGCCTGCATGCCTGTTTTAACATTATTCAAAGTTACAGGCTCTAGGTTTGAATGGGTCTTTGCCCAGTTAATGAGTTTTTTCTTTTGTAGGCAAGCCACAAATGCCAGCACGCTTGAGAAGATTCTGCATGGCAGCGTGGGATTTCTAACTCCACGGAGTGGAGGTAACTGAACAGTATCCTATTTATTTATGTATGTATTTATGTACGTATGTATTTATTTATTTATTTTACTTTTCTATACTACCCCTTTCAAAGATCAGGGGCGGTTTACAAATAACCAACATGTTACATATAACAAATTTGTGAACTTTTTACATAATTCTAACAGTAGAGAAACTTAATTGAACAGGAACTGTATACATATTAACTATGAACACGTGTTGTATGGGCTTGGGTGTGTAGAGTTCGGCACTGCGTGGAGTTGGGTGACTGGGTATGTTCATTATGTGTGAGGTTAAGTCACTTGTGAGTTTGGTCTCATATTGCCAACTCTGTAGTGTGCAGTGAAGAGGTGTTAATGTTTTTCTGAATATCTGAAGGTCTTTAATTGAGCAGATTGATAGTTGTAGGGAGTTCCAGAGGCTAGAGGCAGTGAACATGAAGGCTCTGGAGTTTGTGGTCTGTTTTTTGTTTTTCGAATTGAGCTGGGGATCTCAAGGGAGTGTAGTGCATTTTCCCTTTGAGATCTTGTAACCGGTGGGGTATGAAGGAGTGTCAAGAGGAAGGATGGTGCTATTTTGATTATTTTAAAGGTTGTCATGAGTGTCTTGTACTTTATTTGACTCGGTATTGGGAGCCTGTGGAGGTCATATAGAATAGGTGTGGTATGGTTGGTTAGAGGGGTCTTGCAAATGATTCTTGCTGTAATGTTTTCTGCTCTTTGGAGAATGTTGAGGTTTTTGGCAGATAGACCCTGTATCAGGCTTTTACATTAGTAAAAATGGGGGGTAATAATGGCTTGAATTACTGATCTGAAATCGTGTGTCTCGAGGCATGTTCTTATATGCTGAATAGACTTTAGTTTGTAGAAGATGGTTTTGGCTGTTTGTTTTAAATGGGGGAGCATGCTGAGGGATTGATTGAGAATTATCCCAGGGTATCTAACCTCTTGCTTGATTGGGAGGATGACATTGTTAGGAGTGATAGTTTGAGGGAGGGTTGCATTTTGATTCTTTGTGATGTACATGGCTTCTGTTTTTTTTTAATTGATGTTGAGGTTGTTAGCATTCAGCCAAGATTCGGTTTCACTGATACAGTCTGATAAGTTGTTAAATGTGGGGCTGTTTATATCTATGCGGAGAGACAACATAATGTTGCTAACATAGATATAGTACCCGACGTTGAATTTTTTGAATATGTTAGTGATTGGCTGGAGGTATGGGTTGAATAAAAGGGCTGAGAGGGCGGACTCTTTGGGTATCCCTTGATCTTGTGTGAACGTAACTGGAGGTTCATTGCCTGTTTGAATACATAGTCTGCGGTTTGAGATATATGATTTAAACCATTGCAAGACTGTTCCGGCTAGACCAATTTGTGCCAGTCTTGATATGAGGGTATGGTGGTTAATGTTGTCAAATGCAGATGCTATATCTATAAAGACCAGTAAGAATGCACGTTTAGGGTCATCTATGCTGGGTAAGATGGTCGAGAAGGGTTATCAAGAGGGTCTCTTAGCATGTCGTGTGCCTGCAGCAGCCAAAAGCAGGGACTTCTTGGGTCACTCCCCAGGGACAGTGGATTACACTATTACTCCACAAGCTATTGCAGGCTTTAAGAAATATAGAATTAAGTTGCAGGATCCTGAGTGGAGTATTGTAAACATTAAATGCTGTCTCTTGCTTTAAATTAGAATCATTTTTTAAAATTATTTTTACAAAGCAGTTACAGTTGGACAGTTTTGCTCCTTAGTGAGAGAGACACATGAATGTTAATGCCTGGGGTATTGGCGTGGTTGGGCACTCATGAGATCACTACATGCTGTTAGATACTAGACTTAGCTTACAATAGGAATTGAAGGTAACTTTGAAAGTAGGCAACTTCCTGAGGTTCTGTCTATCCCTTCTGTGATTCCACTCTCCATCTACTTGTTTCAATTTCAGTGTGTCGTCCTCTTGGTTAAAAATAATTTCCTGTATGTCATGACCAGTCCTGTCCAGACAAGTGGGTTGTCCCCCTGCCAGCAGATGGAGATGCAAAGGAACTCTCCTAGTTTTGTAACAGTAGCCTCCAAAGGTTCCTCAGCCAATATTTCTCTGTCTTTCAGCAGAAGGTGCAGATGTCTACACTGATCTGTTACTAAGCAGTGAGGAAGGCCAGGGAGGCAGGGAAGATAGCTACACTTTCTCTCTTGGGCTATCGCAGGGGTAGGGAACCCTGGTCCTGGAGAGCCGCAGACCAGTCAGGTTTTTGGGATATTCCTAATGAATATGCATGAGATATATATGCATTAGAGAGATCCTGCCAACCTGACTGGTTTGTGGCCCTCCAGGGCTGGATTTGGAGACCTCCCTGCCTTACACCTCTGTCATTTAAGATTGTGAGTGGGCAAGGTGCAGATGTCCTAGACATCGAAAGGGTATTTAGAATGTGTCACATTCCTCCTCGATTCTCACCACCACCAAAAAGTTGTCTAATAGACAATATTTTGGTGGTGGTGAGAAGTGAGGAGGAATGTGACACATTCTATCTAACATTTTGATGTCTTGGACATCTGCACCTTGCCCACTCACAATCTTAAATGACAGAGGTGTAAGGCAGGGGTCTCCAAATCCAGCCCTGGAGGGCCACAAACCAGTCAGGTTGGCAGGATATCTCTAATGCATATATATCTCATGCATATTCATTAGGGATATCCCGAAAACCTGACTGGTCTGCGGCTCTCCAGGACCAAGGTTCCCTACCCCTGGGCTATCGGATCGAAGTTTAGGGTCCTAGGCAACAGCCCTGCAGGGTTGACTTCCCCTGCCTTCTGCAGGGAAATCCCTTGCTAGTGAAGCTCTGACTGGCTCAGGCTGTTTGTGGTGCCATTTTCTGGGCTTAAAGTTGCTTTAAAAAGAAAAAAAAAGGCTCACTTGTGTGCAGTGGTCTGCACCTGGCACTGAACTCTTGCTAAGGAGGGGGCGCAGCTCCCCACATTTGGGTAAGGGGGTGCAGTGGTCCAAAAGAGAGGCCACACAAATAAGGGGTCTGCTGCTCTTATCGCTCCCTACACCCCTTCTCTGGAACTCCACTCCATCAGGCAGATCCCTTTTATCTGTGCCTTTCTCTTCCATGGCTTACTCCAGACTTCGTTCATTCCACCGTACTGCACCACATTCTTGGAACAGACTACCTGAGTCGGGTGTATCAGGCCCCATCACTGGTCTTAGTCAAATCCAGACTAAAAGGCCACCTTTTTGAGGCTGCTTATGGATCTTGACCTTTACTCTTGTGTTAAATTCTCTTGTCCCTTGTTTGTAGTGTTTGTTGGGCATAGATTGTAAGCTCTTTTGAGCAGGGACTATCTTTTATGTGGATATGTACAGCATTGCATATACCTTGCGGTGCTATACAAATGATGATTAGTAGGAATAGAATCTTTGCCACTACCGGCTTCAGTTGGGACTGGGGAAGTCCCTGAATTTCCCTTGACTGGGTGTTTGGGCTGCTTGGATAATGAAGTGCTGCACAGTGTATGAAAACACTGGTGAGAGGGGGCAGGGGCAGGTTCCCTATGTGACAGCGGCACTGGGGAAGGACAGAGTGCTTCAGGTGGTGAGCTGCTATGTTCTTTGCTGGTGGGCTGTGATGCAGCATCCTCCTCTGAGGGCCTCGCCAGAGGGCACTTTGGCGTGGCCCTTAGGCATGGACACACGATGGCACCACAGCAAAGAGCACAGATCTACAACCCTTTGTTGGACACCGCTCAGAGGCAAGGCTTTAGCTGCATAAACCTGCTAAGCGCACCTCCAGCAGCCCAGCTGAGCACTATTGGCAGCGGGAAGATAATCGCGAGGCTACAACTCCTCCTGATTCCCCCCCCCCCACACATGGCTAATCGGGGCCCAACGCACCATGCAACAGGTACCAGCCTTCCTCCACTAGTTTAAACTTCAGTGCTGCTCACCATTCGGCCCAAGGCCAATCAGGCCCAACGCATCTCCTTCAAATCTTCAAATCTGACCAGCCACGCACAAGCCGATCACCTGGGAACCACCACTGCACCGTTGAGTAGAGTGCGAGGAAGTGCTCCTCCCCAACTCGGCTCCTGAGGCCCAACCAGCACCCACACGCAGTAAGCTGTTTCCATTCCTACCTCATTCCCTGCTACTAACTTGCTGCACAACCTGTAGACTCCACTGCATTTACTTGCAAGTACATGCTGCACAGCTTATAGCCGCCACTGCTACCTCTTTGCCTGTGACTTGCTATATACTGCATAGCATGTATTGCTACCTCATTGCCTGCGACTTGCCATATACTGCATAGCATGTATTGCTACCTCATTGCCTGCGATTATCCTTGCTACACAGCCTGTTGACTCCTCTGCTATCTCATTGCTTGTAACTTAACATATATTGTATAGTGTGTAGAATCCACCTCACGGCTTGTAAGATAACATACGCTGCATAGCCCCGCTTCTCCTCTCTATGGCCCCACATCACATTGTCTTTCTTTTCTTCATACTTCCCAACTGCTTCCCCTCCTACCAGCACCCTCATTCCTTCTCCCCCCCTTCCCCTTCCTCACTTCTCCCGCAATTCTAACCTATCATCAGCTCTTGAGCTTCATCACACTCTCCCTCTCATTCAATCATCCCCTCTCTCTCTCTCTCTCTAAGGCAACCCCACCCTCGCTTCTGCCGTACTATCTCCTCTTTACCCCGCTCTCTGCTACTCCTTCTCTCATCAGGTAACATCAACCCCAACCCCGGCCCCCCTCGATTTCTATCTTACTCTAAGAAGAGTTCCTCACGTACTTTGTCTAACCTCATCCATATCCCTCTCCTTTCCCCTTCCTCTCTCCCTCCCTCATGTGCCCTATGGAATGCACACTCATCCAGAGATATCAACCCTAACCCTGGCCCCTCAAGATCTCTATCCTATTCTGAAAGGAGATCCTAACGCAACAGCCCCCCTAGATCGCTGGCTTACTCTGAAAAGAGATCTTCACTTAACTTGTCTAATCTCATCCATATCCCTCTCCTTTCCCCATCCACTCTCCCTTTCTCATTTGCCTTGTGGAACGCACAGTCAGTCTCTAATAAACTTGCTTTTACTCATGATCTTTTTATCTCTAACGCTCTACATCTTCTTGCCCTAATTGAGACCTGGCTCCTCCCAGATTATACCGCATCCACTGCTGCTCTCTGTCACGGGGGCGATTAGTTCTCCCATACGCCTCGTTCCACTGGCTGCAGCAGTGGTGTTGGGCTTCTACTTTCTCCCACTTGCCAATTCCAACCCCTCCTGCTGCCTCAGTCTCACTCCTTTCTTTTGAAGTCCATTCCATTCACCTCTTCACACCACTTCCTCTCCTAGTAGCTGTTATTTATCGCCCTCCTGACAAGTCTGCTTCTACCTTCCTTACCGACTTCGACTCATGGCTTTCCTTCTTTCTGGCTTCCTCTTTCCCCCACTCTTATTCTTGGCGATTTTAACATTCACGTCGATAACCCCTCCGATCCCCATGCTTTAAACCTGCTCGCCCTTACCTCCTTATTTGACCTCCAGCTTTGTTCCACTGCCCCCACCCACCAGCACGGCCACTGCCTTGACCTAATACTCTTCTCTAATTCCTCCCCCTCAAACTTCCGTAGCTCAATCCTTCCCTTATCTGACCACCACCTTTTAAGCTTCAATCTTCAGCTCCTGCTGTGTCAACCTCGTCCTATCTCGTCCAAGCTATTTAGAAACCTTCATAATATTGATCCCTTGACTCTCTCCTCCACCATGTCTCCATCCCTCTCCTCCAAATCCGTCGACAAGGTAGTAACCTCCTATAATGCTGCACTCTCCTTGGCTCTGGATACTCTTGCCCCACCCACCCCACGTCCTGTGAGACGTTCGGCACCCCAGCCCTGGCTTTCATCCAATACCCGCTATTTACGCACCTGTGCCCGTTCTGCTGAACGTGCCTGGATCAAATCCCATTCCACGGAAGACTTTCTACACTTCAAATTCATGCTTGACTCCTTCCAATCAGCCATAGCACTTGCCAAATGAGAATACTACATCCAACTGACTAACTCTCTTGCCTCTGGTCCTCGCCGTCTCGTCAATACCCTCAGCTCTCTCCAATACCCTCAGCTCTCTCCTCAAGATGGCCCCGCCCTCCCTTTCTGCCCAAACCCTGGCCAATTACTTCCATTACAAAATCCACAAGATTACCCTCCAATTTCCCACTCCCTCTTCCACCTCCCCTCCTCTCCAATTTTCCCCCCCATCCCTACAACCTCTGCTACCCTCTCCTCCTTCCCTGCGATCTCTGAAGAGGAAACCACACTCCTTCTTTCTTCCTCCAAACCCACCACCTGTTCCTCTGATCCTATCCCCACCCATCTCCTAAGCCCCATCTCCCCCACCGTTGTCACTTCCATCTCTCTTATCCTCAACCTTTCACTCTCCACTGCAACTGTCACCGCAGACTTCAAGCATGCTGTGGTCACACCTCTCCTTAAGAAACCCTCACTCGATCCCAACTGTCCTTCTAACTATCGACCCATCTCCCTCCTTCCTTTCATATCTAAACTACTTGAACGGGCAGTCCACTGCCGCTGCCTCTGCCTCGATGTCCTCTCCTCTCAGGCCCTCCTGGACCCTCTACAGTCCGGCTTCCGTCCCTCACACTCCACTGAAACGGCTCTTACCAAAGTCTCCAGTGATTTGTTCCTGGCTAAATCTAAGGGCCTCTACTCTGTCCTCATCCTTCTCGACCTCTCTGCTGCTTTTGACACTGTCGATCACAAACGTCTCCTCGATACCCTCTTCTCACTTGGTTTTAAGGGCTCCGTACTATCCTAGTTCTCCTCCTACCTCTCCCATCGCTCCTTCAGTGTATGCTCTGGTGACTCCTCCTCCTCTCCTACCCTGCTCCCAGTTGGTGTACCCCAAGGATCCGTCCTGGGTCCGCTCCTTTTCTCTCTAAACCTAATCCCTTGGTGCACTTATCTCCTCCCATGGCTTTCAGTACCATCTCTATGACGACGATTCTCAAATCTACCTCTCTACACCTATAATCTCTCCAGCAATCCAGACCAAGATCTCTGCCTGCCTATCCGACATCGCTGCCTGGGATGTCTCACCGCCGCTTGAAACTGAGCATGTCCAACACTGAACTCCTTATATTCCCCCCAAAACTTCCCCTCCTCCCTCCTTTCTCAGTCTCCATGATCCTTCCAGTTCCCTCGGCCCGCAATCTGGGGGTTATCTTTGACTCCTCCCTCTCCTTCTCCACACATATGCAGCTCGTAGCTTAAACCTGCCGTTTTTTTTTTCTCTACAACATTAGCAAAATCCGCGCCTTCTTTTCTGAACACACTACTAAAACGCTTGTCCACTCCTTAATCTCCTCTCGCCTCGACTACTGCAACCTACTCCTCGCTGGTCTCCCTGTGAGCCATCTCTTTCCCCTTCAATCTATTCAAAACTCTGCTGCTCGACTCATCTTCTGCCAGTCTCGCCATGCCCACATTACTCCCCTTCTCAGGTCACTTCACTGGCTCCCTATCCATTTCCGCATCCAGTTCAAGCTTCTCCTCCTGACCTATAGATGCATTCACTCTACGGCACATCACTACCTTTCACCTCTTATCTCTCCTCACAACCCCTCTTGGAAACTTCACTCTTCTAACAAACTGCTCCTATCCAGGCCCTTCACTCGCACCCCTAACTCCAGACTTCGCTCCTTTCACCTTGCTGCACCTTACGCCTTGGAACAACCTACCCGTGTCTATACACCAGGCACCCTCCCAAGCCCTCTTCAAATCCAGGTTGAAGACCCACCTCTTCACTGTCGCTTTCAGATCCTGATTTCTGTCCTTTGTCTTGTACCGACTTCTGTCTTTTGTCTTGACTAAATGGTAAATGCCATATTTTGTTTTGGCCCTAATAGACTATTGCTATATGTTTTGCCCTGAATAGACTATTGCTATATGTTTTGTCTTGACTAGATTGTAAGCTCTGACGAGCAGGGACTTTCTCTTGCTTTTGTATATCTGTACAGCGCTGCGTGCAACTGATAGCGCTATATAAATGCTATCTCCAGGAACAAGCATATGGGTAGTCTTCACATATGGGTATCGTCGGTACCGACGGAGCCTGCGCGGGAACGCTCCCCAGCGTCCAATAGGAAAGCTTTTGGGAGCATCCCACAGCATCTGCGTGCTGCCTTCCCGCCTTTCCCAACTGTCCCTCTCCAGTTCTTCGTTTTCCATGGAGCCGACAGGTCGCACATCCTGTCACCGCAGAAAAAAATCCCTTCTATTCCTTGTCAGCCCTCCAGTCTAGTCCCAGACAACTGGGTTTAAGCACCTCCTCCTGCAGCTTTGGAGACTGAGCACGTCACAACTTTCTGTGGCTCCAGCATAAATACACCAGGGATCGCCTTCCCTTTCCAGTAGTCTGTCTCCATTGCAGCTGGAGGAGGTGTGAGCCTAGGGCAGGCTCACCAGAGCAATAGTTCAGCGTTAAAAAAAAAAAAAGAAAAAAAAAAGACAGCAGGTAGAGTGCTCGTTGTTAGTTTTATTTCAGCCTGGCTGTTGTGGTGTAACTTGCCTTACTTGGCTGGAAGCTGGCTCGGCGTTCAGAAGGCTCCTCAAGTGTGGACAGGCGAGCTCTCCCCCTGCTGGAGCCTCCGGTTCCCGAACCTGAAGATCGGGTGAGGAGCCGTTGAGGAGGGGCATACACCGCGAACGGGTCTTGTCTGGCGCCCAGGGCTGGGTGGTGGCAGCGGGCCGGTCCCATTTGAGTGAGGTGCAGGACAGCGGAGCTGGATCCCGTGGGGGACGGTCCGGTCGGAGGTGAGCCGGGCAGGCAGCTGGGCGGAGGAGCCGGTAGAGTCAGCAGGGTATAGGGCCGCTGACGGGCACGGCTGAGACCACATGTCAGCGCTGAGCGGAGCGCGGTTGAAGTGCAGGGCTGCCGTTTTAGTTGTCGGCAGGCCCTCCTCACATGCGCAGAGCGCGGGAAAGAGTGCGAGTCGGGGGCTGCGGCCTAGTAGGCAGTTCAGCGTGTTCGCTCGGGAAAAAAAAAAAATATATATATTGCAGGAGATTTTTAGATAGCGGGTAGGTCCAGGCTGGGACTAGCACAGTTTGGGAGTCTCACGTGGTTCGTGTTTGGGCAGCAGGCACCAGAGGGGGAAGAGCCTGTAGCGCATCAGTGCTCCACTATGCCGTCCAAGCCTCAGTGCATGTTCTGTGGGCTTCGGAGAGGCTCGGTCTCGGCGGAAGGCGTATGCCGAGAGTGCTCGCAGAAGAAGGTAGCAGGGGAAGGAGAGATGGAATCTACTCTGACTCCCGGGGAAGTTTTGGGGTCTCCGGGGTCTCCTTCGTCTGTCGAGCGGGTGTTAGAGCCTACGCCCAGACCTTCTAGGGCAGCGGAGGCGGCCAGCCCGCTTCCGGGGCTAGCGGGGGGGCTGGCTGCAATTTTTTCCAAAGATTTTATTGCCCTGCTCAGCCAAGCTCTGGGGAAGCAGCCTGAGGGGGAGGTTGAGGAGGACACAGGGTGCAATCGCAGGGGCGACCTCGTGGAGGGAGCTACAGAGGCCGTTCCGCAGAAGAGAGCAAAATTAGCAGACAAGGCGGATCCTGCAGAGGGTTCGGATTTCCTATCGGAGAACGTGGATGATTTGGATGTGGACTTGGATCTGGAGGAAGGCGAAATAACGGACGCCGAGGATCAGGCGCGGGTCGTTCGGGTCTTTCGGCGGGAGGAGCTATCGGCGCTAATATCGGAGACGCTGAAGGCCCTCAATATGCCTTCGACGGAGCAGACGGCAGATCCGTCTTTGGAGGACCTGCTGTTGCAGGCAGTAAGGAAGTCTCAGAGGGCCTTCCCGATCCATAGAGTGTTTAAGGAGATGATTCAGGAGGAATGGGACTCTCCGGAAGCAGGGCTTAAGGGTGCCAGAGTGATGTCGTGGCTCTATCCCCTGCAGGAGCTGGATAAAGACCTCTTTAAATCCCCAAGGGTGGATGCAGCGGTCTCGGCGGTCACGAAGAAGACAACTATCCCAGTGGAAGGCAGTTCGGCCCTGAAGGATGCTCAGGATAGGCGTCTCGATACGTTATTGAAGCAGGTTTTTGACGTTAATGCCATGGGCATGCAGGCCTCTATTTGTGGGGCGTGGGTGGCTAGGGCATGCTTGCGCTGGTCCCAGAAGATGAAAGGGAGCCCGGACACAGAGGCGAATGAGGAAGTGGCCCGCTTAGTCGGGGACTGCGTACCTCGCCGATTTACAGTATGATCTCATTCGAGGCCTCTCCAAGAGTATGACGTCAGTAGTAGCGGCGCGTAGGTATCTGTGGTTGAGCAACTGGGCAGCAGATGGAGCGTCCAAGGCGAGACTAGTGAAGCTCCCCTTTCGGGGGAAACTCCTCTTTGGGGAGGACTTGGACAAGCTGGTTAAGGATCTTGGTGAGTCTAAGGGGGGAAGGTTACCTGAGGATAAGCAGAAGCAGAGCCGTCCTCAGGCACCTTCTCGAAGCCAGCAGAGGGAGTTTCGTAGGTTTCGACAGACCAGATTTGGTCAGTTCCAGAGGGGACGTTTCCAGTATCGCTCTCAGGGATTTCGGAGTTTCAGGGGAGCAGGGAGAGGTTTTGGAGTCCCTCCTTCCCCGAATCTCAAGAAGTCCCAATGATGCCAGGGGGGCCCAGGCAGGGGTGTTACCCATGGGAGGGCGACTACGGGATTTCTACCCGGCTTGGGTCCAAATCACGACAGATCTCTGGGTGTTGGAGGTCATTCGAAAGGGCTACGCGCTGGAGTTTCTTCGCTCGGTACGGGAGGCCTTTGTTCTCTCTCCGTGCCGGACGAGTGCAAAACTCGAAGCCGTACAGGGGACGGTAGAAAACTTGTTGGCTCTCAAAGTGGTGGTGCCCATCCCGGAGGACCAATGCAGTTCCAGTCGATACTCCATATATTTTGTGGTTCCCAAAAAGGAAGGGACCTGGAGGCCCATCCTGGACCTCAAGGGAGTCAACCGGTGTCTGAGGGTTTCGCATTTTCGGATGGAAACGCTGAGGTCGGTTATCGTAGCTGTACGGCAAGGAGAGTTTCTCACTTCCCTGGATCTCTTGGAAGCGTATTTGCATATCCCCATTCGGGCGAAGCACCAGAGGTCTGCGCTTTGCCGTCCCCTTGGGGCATTTTCAGTTCCAGGCATTGCCCTTCGGCTTGGCGACGGCGCCGCGCATCTTTACAAAGGTGGTGGTGGTGGTGGTGGTGGCGGCGGCGTTGCGAAGAGAAGGGATCCTGGTGCATCCTTATCTAGACGACTGGCTGATTCGGGCGAAGTCAAAGGTCGAAAGTGTGGCAGCAACACGCCAGGTGGTCCAGTTTCTGGAGAGCCTAGGATGGGTAGTGAATACTGCAAAGAGCAAGTTGGAGTCCTCTCAGAGGTTGGAGTACTTGGGAGCGAGCTTCGACACGGAGAGAGGCAGAGTCTTTCTCCCGCACTCTCGGGCTTTGAGACTACGGCAGCTGGTGAAAGCGTTTCTGAAAGCAAGGGCCCCATCGGCGTGGCACTATCTTCAGCTCTTGGGCACGATGGCGGCGACGCTGGAGGTGGTCCCATTGGCGAGAGCGCACATGCGTCCTTTGCAGAGGGCGCTTCTCCGGAGGTGGTCGCATCAGTCGGGTCGGCTATCCCAGAGACTGGTTTGCCCTGTGGACACGAAGCAAGCCCTCCGGTGGTGGCTGACTCCGGAGCATCTGGAGAGGGGCATGCCTTTGGAGGCGCCGGAGTGGAGGCCCCTAACGACGGATGCCAGCCTGTTTGGCTGGGGAGCGCACTTCGACAGGCAGCTTGCCCAGGGGCAGTGGTCCGAGCTGGAAAGAACATAGTCAATGAACAGGCTGGAGCTGAGGGCGGTGATGATGGCGTTACGAGCATTCCAACATTTGGTGCAAGGCAAAGCGATTCGGGTGCTGTCTGACAACGCCACAGCCGTGGCGTATATCAATCGGTAAGGGGCACCGCCAGTGTGGCTCTCGAGGAAGAAGCGGGGGAGCTTCTCGAATGGGCGGAGTCGCATCTGGAAGCATTATCGGCAGCGCATGTGGCAGGAATCGACAATGTGGCAGCCGATTTTCTGAGCAGAGTCAAGGTGGATCCCGGAGAGTGGGTTCTCCACCAGGAGGTCTTCGATCTGCTAGTGCAGCGTTGGGGGCCTCCAGGGATGGACCTGATGGCAACGTTCAACTCGGCAAAGACTGAAAGTTTTTTCAGCAGGCGCAGGGAAAGGATGTCAGAGGGCCTAGACGCTCTGATTCAGAGAAGGCCAGAACGTCAGCTACTCTGTGTTCCCGCCGTGGGCACTGATCGGTCGAGTGGTGCAACGCATAGAGAGGCACGACGGGGTGGTGATTCTAATTGCCCCAGATTGGCCGCGAAGGCCGTGGTATGCAGATCTGGTGCGCCTTCTCGTGGAGCCTCCGTGGCGGCTTCCGGTCAGGGACGATCTCCTGCGGCAGGGTCCTCTGATGATGCCTCAGATGGATCGATTTTCGCTTATGGCCTGGCTCTTGAGAGGGCTCGGTTGACGGCCAAGG
This sequence comes from Ichthyophis bannanicus, assembly GCA_033557465.1. Classification (NCBI taxonomy): domain Eukaryota; kingdom Metazoa; phylum Chordata; class Amphibia; order Gymnophiona; family Ichthyophiidae; genus Ichthyophis; species Ichthyophis bannanicus. The sequence continues at coordinate 73,206,184 of CM066045.1, read as the reverse complement.
GCTACTCAGCAGCGGTTATCTCGACTTTATTGAAGTCTAGGCGTAGGTCGACGTCGATAGCCTATGTCAGGGTATGGCGCATATTTGAGGCCTGGTGCGCGGAGCGACAGGTGATGGCGTTAAGGGCGTCGGTCTCGCAAGTTCTGGCAACCTTGCAGGACGGCTTCGATAAGGGACTGGAGGCGGCGTCTCTTCGAGTGCAGTTAGCAGTGCTTTCCTGTTACCGCGGAAAGGTCCAGGGTATAGTGTTAGGGAACCATCCGGATGTCAGGAGGTTTCCGCGGGCCACCGCACTCTTGCGGCCGCCCTGTAGGAGTCCGGTCCCGGTGTGGGACCTTAACATAGTGTTGGATGCTTTGATAGGAGCGCCTTTTGAGCCTTTGGCTAGGGCTACCTTGAAGGATCTTACGCTCAAGGTGGTGTTCTTGGTGGCCATCTCGTCGGCGAGATGAATTTCGGAGTTGCAGGCTCTGTCCTGTAAGGCGCCTTTTCTGTTGTTCTACGATAATAAGGTGGTTTTGCGTACCGTACCATCCTTTTTGCTGAAGGTCGTGTCCATGTTTCATGTGAATCAGGTGGTTTCCTTGCCAGCCTTCGAGAGGGGAGGCAGGGATTCAGGCAAGCGGCAGCTTCATCGACTGGACGTAAGTCGGGCTCTACGACTGTATGTTAGTAGGACAGCCTCATTGAGAAAGTCGGACAGGCTGTTTATCTTGTTTGGAGGTCCTTGGCAGGGTGAAGCGGCTTCTAAGGCTTCTATTGCGAGGTGGATTAAGGGTGCTATAGAGTCAGCCTATATTCTGAAGGGCAGGACAGCGCCGAAGGGTCTGAGAGCACATTCCACGAGGGCGCAGGCAGCCTCTTGTGCAGAATGTAGTTTGGTACCGGCGGTAGACATTTGTAGGGCGGCTACTTGGTCGTCTCTGGCGTCCTTTGTTAAGCATTACAGGCTCGATGTACAAGCGGAGGGGGATGCGAGGTTTGGATAGGCGGTTCTTCAGGCTGGTCTGGCGCGTCCCTCCCATTGTTTGGATTACTGCTCTGGTACATGCCCAGTTGTCTGGGACTAGACTGGAGGGCCGACAAGGAAGGTGAATTAGACTTACCTGCTAATTATGATTCCTTTAGGGACTCCAGTTTAGTCCCATATCCCTCCCGAGTTCCAGTTGGTAGACGGTGGCCTGAAGAAGGTACATTGTAGGGTATTCAGTACGGCTGGGTGTCGCTAGGCTGCGGTCTCTGGTGGGAGAGAGGTTTTGGGCTTGTCTGGTCCACATATCTGCAAGAGGATGTCCTTCTGTATCAGTCTGGTCATCGACCAGGTTCTTAAGGTTTGTTAACAGTTTATTTACCGTTTTAAAGTTATGTAATTTTGAAAGTACATGTTATTTTGAAGAGTTTCTTTGCTTATTGCTCTGGTGAGTCTGCTTTGTCAATAGGTTACTGGAAAGGGAAGGCGATCCCTGGTGTATTTATGCTGGAGCCACAGAAAGTTGTGACATGCTCAGTCTCCAAAGCTGCGGGAGGAGGTGCTTAAACTCAGTTGTCTGGGACTAGACTGGAGTCCCTAAAGGAATCATAATTAGCAGGTAAGTCTAATTCACCACCTTCTTTTTTGTGGGCGTGTCTGCCTTCCCTTGACGCTACACCGATACCGCTGGTTCTTCTTTTTTTCTTTAAAAAAAAAAATAAACTTTTTTCTGGAGTCTTTCCAGTAATTTTCTTTTCAGGTGCCACGTGCCATTTTGGGTACTAGGCCCAACCTTTTCCTTCAAAATGGAAAAACCTGCTTCGGATTTTAAAGTGTTCTAAGTGTGGTGGTACCATATCCGTCACCGACACCCATGAGTGGTGCCTCAAATGTTTAGGTCCTGACCACTCTATTTCTGAGTGTGTTGCCTGTGGGATGATGTCGAAAAGGGACTGGCAAAACTGAGCTGCTAAACTTAGCAACCTTTTTCCCTCTGATGCAGCTTCCGTGGCATCGACGTCTTCCAGGGCTTCATCTTCCTCCCATGGATCTCAGCTAACTAAACAAAAATCTAGCCGGTCCTCAAAGGGTAGATCTCCTTCTAGACATCGAGATGCCTCTGGCATTGCCCTTGAGAGACTTTCACCGGCAAAATTGCCCCGGCGGGAGGCTTTGGCTTCCAAAGCACTAACGGGGCTCCAGGATGTTCTCGAGGCTTCAACCTCGGCAGAACTATTTGTGCCATGCTCTGGGGTACCGGCTGCTTCATCCGGTACCGATACCCAAGCATCGGCAGCGTCGATGGACCAGAGATTCTTGGCTATTGAACGCAGTCTGACGGCTCTTCTCACAGCCTCGATGCCCCTGAAACCACTTCAGAGAATTCAACCAGTACCGACTCTGGTGCCGGCACCGACTGCATCGACATCGGCAGGTATTCTACCAGGACCGAGAAAACAGGAGGAGACAGACCCATTTTAGACCTCAGAGAATTGAACAAATTCCTGTTCAAAGAGAAGTTCAAAATGATTTCTCTAGGAACTCTGCTGCCATACCTTCAGAGTCAGCATTGGCTTTGTTCTCTAGATCTCAAGGATGCGTACACTCATGTTCTCATCCATCCAACTCACCGAAAGTTCCTTCACATTCTGTTTCAAGGGAAGCACTACCAATACAGGGTTCTTCCCTTTGGCTTGGCCTCTGCACCAAGGGTGTTCATAAAATGCATGGCTGTGGTGGCAGCATTTCTCCGCACCCTGGGAATATTCGTCTTCCCTAACTTAGACGACTGGCTCATTCGAGCCCCTTCAGAGCCAGAGGCCAGGGTTGCCCTCTCTCGCACAGTAGCATCCTTCAGTATTTGGGACTTGTCATAAACTTCCCAAAATCCAGCCTTGCTCCCACTCAGTCCCTAGAGTTTATAGGAGCGCTTCTGGATACCAGATAGACAAGGGCCTACCTTCCACAGCCCTGCTGTCTTCGCATTGTGCAGTTAGTTTCCCAAGCAGTGCTAAAACCTCACCTCAATGCTCGGGAGATGTTACAGTTGCTAGGCCACATGGCATCCACCGTGCATGTGGTTCCTTATGCTCGCCTCCATATGAGGGCAGCCCAGTGGACTTTATCAGTGGACTCAGGCATCAGGTTGCCTGTCAGACAAAATAGCAATCTCAGATCGCCTTGTTTTGTCCCTCCAATGGTGGCAATCACCCCAAAATCTTTTGGTGGGGTCTCCTTTTCAGCAACCCCCACCCCAGGTCACTCTAACAACAGATGCTTCACAGGTGGGTTGGGGAGCCCACCTGCAAGGCCTCTCCATCCAGGGTACCTGGACTCCACAGGAGGCCTATTTACACATGAATCTCCTAGAACTCAGAGCAATTTTCCTTGCTCTTCGAGTATTCCACACCCAGCTCAGCTACAAGACAGTCCTAGTTCAAACGGACAATCAAGTAGCCATGTTCTATGTGAACAAGCAGGGCAGAATAAGCTCTCTGTAGCTTTGCAACAAAGGTTTGCGACTATGGGCCCTCGCCAGAGAGCATCAGATTCATCTCCTTGCGATGTATCTTCCAGGCATTCAAAACTCTTGGGCAGACAGACTCAGTCGAGTTCTGCTTCCACACGAATGGTCTCTCCATGCAGACCAGGTGGCCAAAATTTTTCAAATTTGGGGAACCCCGGACATAGACCTCTTTGCAAGTCCGCTGAATACCAAACTTCCCCAGTTCTGTTCCAGAATTCTGGCTCAGGGTTGTCAGGCCAGGGATGCTTTCCTCCTCCATTGGGGTCAGGACTTCCTGTATGCCTTTCCACCCATTCCCCTAATTCCCAAAAGCCTGTTCAAGCTTCAGAGAGACAGAGGTCATATGATCCTCATAGCTCCACGTTGGCCAAGGCAAATGTGGTACCCTCTGCTCTTACATCTCTCTCAAGCTCCGCCTCTGGAGTTAGGATCTGCACCAAATCTCCTTTCTCAAGAGGACGGGATGCTGTGGCATCCCAATCCCCAGTCTATGCATCTCAGGGACTGGTTGCTGAAAGCCTAGAACTTCACGGTCTCAACCTTTCTCAGCAGGTAAAGGATATCCTTTATGCTTCCAGGAAGCCTTCCACAAGACGCTCTTATGCATTTAAGTGGAAAAGGTTTACCATATGGTGCTTGCAGAAGGGTCTTAACCCTCTTGCGATACCTCTGGAATCATTACTGGAGTATCTCCTTCATTTATCAAATGCAGGGCTTAAGAGCAATTCAGTGAGAGTTCATTTGAGTGCTATTGCAGCTTCTTTCAAGCCTCTAAATGGACAACCTATTTCCTCTCATCCTCTCATAGCGAGATTTATGAGAGGCCTTCTTTTAACTAAGCCTCCCATTAAGCCACCACCGGTGGCATGGGACTTAAATCTGGTTCTTGGGCAGCTCATGAAACTGCTTTTTGAACCATTAGCCACTACCTCTTTGAAATTCCTTTCCTGGAAGGTCATCTTTCTTATTGCAATCACATCAGCATGTTGCATCAGTGAATTGCAAGCGTTAGTGGCTGATCCCCCTTATACAAGGTTCCATCATGATATGGTAATCCTTAGGACTCATCCACACTTTATGCCAAAGGTGGTGTCACCTTTTCATTTAAACCAAGCGGTTTATCTTCCTGTATTCTTCCCAAGGTCTCACGCTTCAAATGCAGAAAGGAATCTTCATACTTTGGACTGCAAAAGGGCTTTGGCCTTTTACTTGCAAAGGACACAGCAACATAGAAAGTCCTCTCAACTCTTTTGTTGCTTTTGATCCTAGTCATTTGGGACTTCCAGTTTCCAAAGGAACACTGTCCAGCTGGATTGCACAGTGTATTTCTTTTGCCTGTGAGAGTAAAAACCTTCCTCTTGAAGGCCATGTCACAGCTCACAATGTGAGAGCCATGGCAGCCTCAGTGGCTCATCTTCACTCTGTGTCTATCGGCGACATCTGTCGAGCAGCTACTTGGGCGTCGGTTCATACCTTCACAGCCCATTACTGCTTAGACAAGGACTCCCGCCGGGATGCCTTGTTTGGTCAGGCTGTTCTTCAACACCTGTTCCATACTTAGTCAACTCCTACCCACCATCCCTGGTAGGATGTCAGAGATCCATGGGGGGAAGTGGAGCTCTTTCACAGGGGCACACAGCTTCTGGGGCCTTCTCCCTGGCATCTGCAGCTAGGGAGTCCCCATATGTTTACATTCCTGCTTGTTCCTGGAGATAGCATAGTTACTCACCTCTAACAGGTGATCTCCGGGAACAGCAGGAATTTAGTCTTCACAACCCACCCACCTCCCCTAGGAGTTGTATCTCTCTTTCTCCCTCTCTCTTTCTCCCTCTCTCTTTCTCTCAGCTTTAAACTCAACTGGAGAGGGACAGTAGGGAAAGGCGGGAAGACAGCACGCAGGCGCTGTGGGATGCTCCCAAAAGCTTTCCTATTGGACGCTGGGGAGCGTTCCCGCACAGGCTCCATCGGTACCGGCGATACCCATATGTGAAGACTAAATTCCTGCTGTTCCCGGAGATCACCTGTTACAGGTGAGTAACTATGCTCAATAGTAATAGTAGTAGTAGTCATCCCCACTACATATTTCAGAGCCTCCTGTGGTCTTGTCAGGCAGGTGTGCTGCTGCATACTGGTGCAGGACTAGATACCATATTGGGGCCTTCCACATGGCAGGCAAGCCAGAGTGCAGCGAGTTTGATTAGATCGAAGATATAAGCAGGATGGTGGATCCCATTTCACTTAAGCATGTAAGCCCCCCAGGGTCTGCTGCCTTCATCCCAGAATTTGTTTTATTGTTGCACAAGACTTTCTTGCTGAAATCTGGGACTGGGCGAACCCCTGGGATGGCTCCATGAGATTTTCTTGTTGCTGATAAGGGCTTACTGGTAGTCCAAGTTAGCAATACACTGGTTTGTAAGGGGCAGCAAGAGACCCAGGCCCAGAATATGCTGACTGGAGAGTTTTGGATCAGGAGGAGACATCTCAAGATTTCTGTGGCGTCTGATTAAATTCCTGGCTCAAGTTGACCATCTTGTTGAGGAGATGGAGGAAGAGAAACTTGCTTCTAACTCTGAACAGTCTGCGGTGTGTGCCTGTTCTGTGATGAGGATCTGGAACTGCTTATCTCTTAGGTGGTCCGTGCCCTGGGTATAGAGGAGGATGCCCAGCAGGAGGGGTCTAAGTTGGATCCTATTCTGGCAGGAATTTGGAAGCATTCCCAGACCTTTCCTTTCCCTCTGTCTATTTGGGAGATTGTGAAGGCAGAGTGGGTGACCCCAGAAGCTACATTTAAGTTGGCAAGGGCCATGGCTAAGCTGTATCTGATGCCTCAACAAGATCAGGAATAGTATCTTGTGGCTCCCTAAGATGGATGCCTTAGTGATGGCTGTGTTTATGCTGAAAACCATCATACATGTGGAAGGCAGCACAGCTCTTAAGGATCTGCAGGATAAAAAGATGGGGACCTTGCTTAAGCTGGGATTTGAGACAATGAGTCTTGGGCTTCAGTTAGCCGTATTTGGGAGCCTAGTGGTCAGAGCTCTTCTCCAGCATGTGCAGCACTTCTTAGAGGTACTAGGAGAGCTGTCCTGTCTGGAAGGTTGGACTGAGGAGGCTGCCTTGGAATTCAGACTGGCGTTCCTGGAGGATGCCTTTTACTGTTTGGTGAAGATATCTGCTAAGTGGTGGCAGCTGTTTCTGCCCAAAGTTCCCTCTGTCTGAGGCATTGGGTGGCAGATGCAGCTCCTAAAGCTTGGCTGTGTAAGCTCCGATTTTGGGGCTCCATTCTATGTGGAGAGAATCTTGAGAAGCTGGTGAAAGGCTTGGGAGAATCCAGGGTGCCACGTTGGCTGGAGTATTAATTTTATGCTAAGACAGAGGTCATTGGCAGGTAAGGGAAGAACCCATAAAGACTGAAGGTTTTGACCAGGAAGAGCAGCTTGGTCTTCAGGGGTTTACCTGAATGGCAGAAACCAGCAAGAAGCTTTCCTGTTTGTGGCTTCACCGGGATCAGCCTGGAACAGAGGAGCAGGATCCTCTGTGGGCAACGGTTATCCCAGTGAAGGTTCTGAGGCCCACTTCGAGGTGATGCCTGTGGGAGGTTGGCTTGCTTGGTTTCTGGCAGAGTAGGTCACTATCACATCCAACCTCTGGGTATTGAATATTATTCAAGGATTATTCTTTGAAATTTCAGGAGTCACTTCCAAATAGTTTTCTAGAGTCCCTAGGAGGTTCCTGGTCCAGGTGGGCCACAGTACTGGAAACATTAACTCAGCTGGTAAAGACAGAAGCTGTCTGCCCTGTTGCCAGAGCAAAGCGCATATGGGGGAATGTTCCAAGAGGGACGACAGGGCCTTGATAATGACATCTCTTGGCAACCGCAAGCTAACCTCCTCTGAGCTTCTGCGAGAATGGAAGGAGAAGTGTTCTGTTGCAGTTTGTACTTCCACTGTGAGGAGACAATGCTTGGAGTATGGGTTGAGGGGCTGTAAGGTGCGGAGGAAGCCACTACTAATGGTGGAACAAAGGAAGAGATGAATTAAGCATGTTCTGCATTCTGGGTAACCAGGGAAAAACCTATGTGAAGTGGTTTCCTCTGTAAGAGTACAAACCAGAGTGCCTGACTATTTCCGTGAAGCATCCAACCAAGGTCATGATCTGGGGATGCATAGCAGCGAGTGGGGTTGGAAGACTCCATATCATTGACGGAATGGTGAATGCAGCGAAATATATAGGAATTCTGCAGAAGTGCATGCTGCCATCAGCTAAGTAATTGTTTCTTGGCAGATATTTCTTCCAGAATGACAATGCACCTTGCCACTGAGCGAAAACGGTCGCCGACTGAAGAAAATAAATGGAGTTCAGATCATTGACTGGCCAGCTCAATTACCTGATTTCAACCCAATTAAGAATCTTTGCTACAAGGTATTAGTTGAGATTGCCAAGAAGCAGCTGCGGACCAAGCAAGAGCTGATTGAGTCACTGATTCTGGTGAGAAAGAGCAAGGGCTGCCCCATCAAATACTAATGGCCACCAACAACAAAAATCAGCCCTTTTCAGGGCTACCTAATGAAATTAAGAAGAAACATGCATATTGCCAACATACACGAAACAGAAAACACAATAACATTTTGGGCACATATTGTAACTTAGTACACAGGTTCACAACCAAACGAACATAGGTATTAAACAATCATAAAAGAAAGCTCAAGTCATGGCAGATTTGTCAGATTTGTACAAAAGACAAAAGGGAAGAAAATGGCATGCAGAAGGGTTTGTAAATTGTAGTAATGCATTTTGGCCATCTGATCCAAACAACTAAAAATTGCCAGTTTGGCATTACCTATGCAAGACACGTTCACACCACTGTAGAAGTCCTGTTCAATTACCTTTGACTACTGTAAGCATCCCCAAAGTGAGACACTCCGTGAAGTGAGGAACAGTTGGGAGCTATCTGATATGCTGAAGATGCCTTTGACACAGATGAAGTGGTATTTGTCTCTGATGTGGATGAGGACCTACTCACCTTCAGAAGACTACAGAGGCTGATGTGATACGCCTGTTCTGGAAGGAGGAACTGCGGCATTAATTTCCAGGGTCTCATCTGCCTTGAACTTGACAGATACTTCCGGCATATAGCAAGAACCGAAAGTACATCTGCTTCTTCAAGGGGTGCAGAAATCCACTACTGCCTTTCCCATTCCTGGAGGTGATCAAAGATATGTTCTAGTTCAAGTGGGACCTGTTTGACTCCCTGCCTAAAGGGTTAAGGGTCTGTAAGATGATCTACACTCTCCCAGAGGAGGAGCACGCTGTGTGGTTTGACATTCCCAAGGTGGATGCACAGGTCATGGCGGTTACCAGATGGATCACCATTCCCGTGGAAAGTGGATCGGTATTAACAGATGTTGTGGACCTCGAGCTCGATTCCTTGTTGAAGAGCCAGTTTGCCGTGAGAGTACAGTATGTACTAGCTTGATGTGTTGAGCCCTGCTTCAATGGATTCAGTTTCTTCCATCTGTTGGTACTACTTTCTTGGAGTCAGCTACGGCCTTCCTTTTTGATGCCATGTATGACCTGGTGCACTTGGTGGCCAGGGATGGCACCCTGACTACTGTGTCACGACACTGGATTTGGCTCCCTCACAGTCCCCCTTTTTCCACAGAGCCCAACAGACGTCCAGAAAAAAGTTGATATTTTGGTGCATCAAACTGCCCTTCTTTCTCTAGTTAACACCAGTCCCTTTCCTGCCTCCGAGCCCCGTTGCCCTGGCTGCGAGGCTTGGCACCATTTTTAGTTCTTTTCTTCCAGCGCGGTTCGCCAGTGGATTCAAAAAGTGGCTAGTGGATTCAAAAAGCGTAATCGGTGCGCAAAGAACATGCCTTTACAGATACACATGATTACTGCCTCTGGTGTCTAGGTGCTGACCATGACCCAGAGATTGTCGCCTGTGCAAGAAAATGTCTGCAAAGGCCATCCAAAGTCGTTGGCAGAAGCAAGACAACATCTTCCTCAGATCAGATTCTGCCCCCGTGTCCCTGGTAGCCTCGCACTCAAAGGCCCTTCATGGATCTTCTGAGTTATGTAAAGCCCCCACGGCACCCGACCGGGCCCGTGGACACTCAACATGGGTTCCCCGGAGCATGAGCGCAAGAAGAAGACATCCTCGAGGACCTCATCCTGGGAATCGGACATGCACAGTAAATCCTGTGCCAGGTCTCACAGTCCCTGGGAGGTATCTGAAGAGTCAGAGCGGAATCGGCCAGCGAAGGTTCCTAGAACAGATGCCGAGGCCTCCAGTGATGAGTCACGGACTCCCGAGGCCTGTCCAATCGAAGACTCCCTCTCCTCACCGATGCTGGACCGGGTCACACCAGGGTCCGCATCAAAGGCAGCAACTCCTGAGTGAGAATCCAGGATGATGGCATTGGAACGCAGTTATACTGCCTTCCTTGCCTCACAGCAAGCGTTGATGCCCGGCCCCACTGGCGCTTGTGCCAAGACTGCAGGGACCTCAATATCAAAGATTCGCTGGGCACCAAGCCGATTCTTGGCAAGGGTCTTGATCCCACTCCCATTCCTTGGGAGCAAAATCCTCCCCAGCAAGTGCTTGTGGCTCCGGCCGCCGTGGGTCACCATAGACCCGAACCGAGCCAGACACCTCAGGAACCACCTGGCTCGAGTCCTCGACTGACTACTTGGTGTCTGGGAGTCCGGGGACGAGGCTTCTTTGGAGATGCGTAAGCACCGCGACCTCCCCTTGGATCCGTCTCCCCTGGCATCGTGATGCTGGTCCCCATCCAAGGACACATCGTTCTTCGAGTTTGTCTGAGACTTGGCGAAAACCTTGTCTCTTGCCATGGAGTTGGAGGAGGACCCTTGCACAGAAGAGCTGGAAATCCTCCAGTACAAGGCTCCACTTAAGGAGGCCCTGATGGTCCCTGTCATCCTCGGGCGACGCCTCCTTTGGATGTGGGAGACACTGACATCAGTACCAATAATTAGCCGATGCCTCGACACCATGTACTCTATGTGGAGTCGACCATGCGCAGACAGAAAAGCCTGAAGACTCACTCTTCTGTGCCCCCGGGCAGGGAGTCCTGCGCCCTCGATGCCCTTGGACACAATGCTACCATGGCTCGATGCTAGGTTGCTAAATCTAAGCCTACCAGCTTTATATAGGCATGTATCTCTGAGACCTAGCAAAAGAACTTGTAGGTTTCTCGGTGGATATCCAGTGATTCCAAACCCTCACAAAGTGTGTTGGGGTGTATTCGAAGTACATGTCTCGAACCGCCTTCGATTGCTTCGCGTCTAATGCGCTACATTTACCTGTACCCTTTGTCGTCTCCCACTCAACCAATTTCTAACCCAGTCGGTAACTTTAAGGTCCATCCCTAGGCTGCTCAGTTTGTGTATAAGTCACCTGTGTGGAACAGTGTCAAAGGCTTTACTGAAATCCAAGTACACCACCTCTCGGGCTCTCCCTTGGTCCAACTCCCTGGACATCCATTCAATGAAGTCAATCTGATTTGTTTGACAATACCTGCCTCTGGTGAATCCATTTTGCCTCCGATCCTGTAATCCATTTGCACTCCAGAAATCTCATTATTTTCTCTTTCAGAAGCATTTCCAATAATTTACTCACCACAGAGGTTAGACTAACCACCCTGTAGTTTTCAACCACATCCTTACTTCTGCTTTTGTGTAAAGGGACCACATGTGCTGTGGCATCCTCCCTGTTGGCCTTTCAAGAGGGTGGCCTAGAGAAGGCGTCTCACTTAGCTCCCTGAAGGTTCAGGTGGCAGCTTTGGCTTGTTTCCGTGGTCCAGCGGTGGGCATGTCCTTGTCCTTGCACCCGGATGTTTCACGTTTTCTCCAAGGTGTTCGATGTCTGTGATCCCTTGCTGGAATCTGTCTCTGATGCTCAGGGCTCTCATTTGATTCCCTCTGAGCCATTGAAGCACACTCTATTGTAAAGGATTTTTCTCCAGGACCAAGCAGGAAGTCAGTCCTTGCATATGGGTGCCGATGGAGCCCCCGTGTGGAGCATTTCCCCAGCTTTCAAAGAAAGCCTTTGGGAATGCAGCACGCATGCGCGGTCCCCTTCCTGCTCAAGGGTGCCATCTTGCTCAGTCATCTTTTTTCCGCGGAGCCTGACGGTTGTGTTTTCGTTTCACCCGAGGAAAAAGTCAATTTTATTCTGCGTGAACCCGTTTTCTTCGGTTCGACGCCAGTTTCCCTTTCCCGTCTGGGCCCGATACATCGGTATTGAGCCTGGACCTCTTTTTTCGTTTTTTGTCCTTAGTGACTAGCGTACGCGCCATTTTTTCTGTTTTCACTGGCAGCCCTGTCTTTTGACCTCGCAGGGGCCCTTTTTCCCCCAGTGGCTGCCAGCGGGTTTAAAAAGTGTGATCGGTGTAAGAAACTCATGTCTCTCACCAACACACATGACTGCTGCCTCTGGTGCCTCGGACCCGATCATGACCCGATGATCTGTGGTCCGTGTGGAAAATGTCCTCTAAGGCGCTGAGGAGTCGGCAGCACCAAAAGGAAAGAATCTTCTCCGACTCCGCTACCGGTCGGGCCCAGACCTCGTCAGAGGCCTCGACATCTCAGGACTCCGGCCCCGAGCAGCGTCGAGGCTCCTCTGAGACGGGGTTTCCCTCGTGGGAGCATTGCAAGAAGAAAAAACCCGCGAGGGTGGCGTCGGTGGACGCACTTGGCTCCTCGAGGGCCAAGTCGCATAGCCCCAAGCGCCGTCCCGGGTCTTCGGAGTCGGAGAGGCCTGCAAAACAACCTCGTGTGGAGATGGAGTCCCCGGGTCACATGAGTACTGTAGTCCTCGTGGACTCTCCTCCAGGGGAGCCGACGTCGGGCCCGGCGCCGCCGGGGCTCGAGTCGGGGGCTGCTGAGTCTCCTGAGCTTGGACTCAGGTTGACAGCCTTGGAGAGCAGCTTGGCTGCCTTCATGGAACAGCAGCGGGCACTGATCGCTGGTCTCACTGGTGCATCTGCCCCGACCACCAGGACATCAACGTCCAAGTCGATCCCAGAGGCCGAGCCGATCCTTGAGTCCATGTGCGCTTGAGTCGATCCTCGGCCAAGGTCTCCCTCGGCCTCCCGTTCGGGATCGATGTCGTTGACACCGGTACCCTCGGCGTCGGGGCAGATGGCATCGGTGCCTGCCCGACCGGAGCCGCTTGATTACTTCTCCGAGGAGTCCGGCTGGGAGACGGAGGATGAGGAGTCACCCGACACCTTTCGGACTCGGTGCGTCCCTTCGGACTCACCCGAGTCCGAGCCTCGGAGAAGGTCTCCACCGGAGGATACCCGGTTCTCGGACTTCGTGCGGGATATGGCCAAGGCCTTGGCATTCCCCGCGGATCCCGAGGAGGAGCTTCGAGCCGAGGAGCTTGAGGCCCTACAGCATGACTCTCCTCCGAAGGAGGCCTTTACTGTTCCGGTTCCTCCGATGCTGGAACGGTTGCTCTATTGCATGTGGGAGGCGCCGGCGTCGACGCCGGTTTTAAGCAAGCGGGTCAATTCCATCTATCGAGTCCGCAAGAGCCCCGGGTTCCAAAAGGCACAATTACCGCACCACTCCATTATTGTGGAATCGGCCATGCATCGTCTGAAGAGTCAGAAGATGCACTCCTCGGTGCCTCTGTCATCGGGTATTCATGAGTGCTCGAAGTTTATTTCTTGAGCAGCCTATGATGGCTTCGAGGCTTCGGCCCGAGTAGCCGCGGCCGACATCGGTGCACGTCGTCAGGCCTGGCTACAGTCATCGGACCTTGAGCCATGGGTGCAGGACAAGTTGGTCGATGTCCCCTGCCGAGGTGAAAACCTCTTTGGCAAGCCCATGGCGCTGAAAAGGCTGCAGAAATCGAGACCGAGACTCTTATCCGGACTAGGCTGTCCAGAAAAACCTCTGCCCCCTCTGAAGAAGAAGGGCTCGGGGAAAAAAGACCTTTTACCCGAGGAAGTCATCTGCCTATAAAAAGTACCCTCATTATCAGGCCTCTAGCTCCCCAAGAGGGTCAGCGGGCCAAGGGGCAGGGACATGGGCCCTGTAGGCAGAAAGCCCCCAACACCAGCTCCTGCACAGCAGGGAGCGGGGTTTTGACTCCAGTGGCATAGGCTCTCCTCCTCAGCTGGCCATCAGCACAGTAGGCCGGCTGGCCCTGTTTGCCCACAGGTGGTCAGCTGTCACAAGGGATACCTGGGTGCTCAGTATAGTCCACAGGGGCTATCTTCTCCACTTTCACCAGGTACCCCCTCCTATTTTCCAGGGGAGCCTCCAAGACTCCCTCTGCACAGGGACTTACTCCTGCAGGAGTTGGCAAGTCTTCCAAAGGAACAGGCCGTGGAACCAGTGCCCCACCACCTGAGGGGTCAAGGCTTCTATTCCAGGTATTTTCTAGTACCAAAAAGAACAGGAGGCCTCAGACCCATCCTAGACTTGCGAAATCTCAACAAGTTCCTGGAGAGGGATAAGTTCAAGATGCTCACCCTTGGAATCCTGCTGCCCTACCTCCAGCAGGGAGACTGGCTATGCTCCTTAGACCTCAGCTGGCTGCTTTGCACACATTCAACATAAAGATACAATATCATCAGATAAACAAATTGTACAATCTATGGGCACAGGGTCAGAATTATAGCTGCTGTTCTCCCACTGCATTAACTCAGAGTCACTTACGACTGCATATGGGTCACTCTCTTCACAGCTGCTGTCTTCCTTAAAACTCTCCTGTGAGTCATGGGCTAGCTTTTCTAGAAAGGGCTCTTTAAATCCAGGGCTCTGAATGCCTGGTATATTAAAAGCTTCCTTCTGGCTTTCCCTTCTTCTCCACGCTGGTGGAATTACTGTGTAACTTTCAGTGTCAAAGTTACTTCTGGTGCCACGCCCTTGCCTTTCAAACCAAACAGAACTTCTTGCCTTTTCTTTAACAAAGCTAGGTTCCCACCTCTTAGCTGTTGTTCTGTCTCTTATATCTGGGCTTCTGGCAGCTCTCTCCTGGGCTCTCCAACTACCAGGAATCCTAGCAGGGTCCTGGGCACGATGCTGGCTGTTTCCTGCTCTGCTGCCACACCTACTGCTTCCTTCCCTCAGTGGATTTCCTCCAGCATGACGTGTGTTCACTGGATGCTGGCTTAGTCCTCCCAGGTCGCTGCCCCTACTGGCCTTCCCTGGTTCTTCCCTGCAGCTTTTATCCTTGTTCTCTTTGCATGCTGCCTGGGTTTCTGAGAACAGGTGTTCCTGATTAGCCTTCCTGCTTCTAGCTACGTCAGGACTAGTGCAAGGACATTTTACTCTAATGCCTTTTTGCTTTTCTTGTGATGAGTTTGCTGCTCAGCTAATTCTACATGTGCTGTTTGTCTGCTGCTCAGCTAATTCTACATGAGCTAGGTTTGTTTGCTGCTCAGCTAATTCTACATGAGCTGAGTTTGTCTGTTGCTCAGCTAATTCTACATGAGCTGAGTTTGTCTGCTGCCCAGCTGATTCTAAGGTAAGTTCCTTACTTTCCCTTAACTCCATGGGCTCTGTGCCCGCTGCTCTGTCACAGCCTCTAGTGCCCAAGACACTGTTCAAAGTGCTCAGGGACAGGGCCTCGATGATCGAGGCAACCGTGGTTCCCACTTCTTTTGCAACTAGTGGTGGACACTCCTCTTCCTCTTCCTCTGGGGATGCAACCCGATCTCCTGTCTCAGGAGCACGGATCTCTCTTACACCCCAATCTCCAGTCCCTACAGTTGATGGCCTGGCTGCTGAAAGGGTAGTTCTAGCACTCTTACTGCTGCTTAGGGAAGTGGAGGACGTGGTTTTGGCCTCTAGGAGGCAATACACCCGAATGTCTTATGCCCTTAAGTGGCGTAGGTTCTCTGTCTGGTGTACTCAGCACAACGAAGATCCTTTCTCATGCCTGGTACCAGTGGTGCTGCAATATTTGCTTCGCCTGTCCAACCTAGGCCTTAAGTCCAATTCTGTGAGAGTGCACCTTAGTGCTTTTTCAGCACACCACTCCCCAGTGGAAGGTCGGTCTCTTTCCAGCCATCCTTTGGTGACTTGCTTCCTCAGAGGCCTGCTTTTGCTTAAACCTCCACTGCGTCCTCCTGCCCCTGACTGGGACTTGAATGTGGTCTTGCAACGGCTTACTTGTCCACCTTTTGAACCTATGGCTACCTGCCCTCTACGTTTTCTTTCCTGGAAAGCATTGTTCCTGGTAGCCCTTACCTCAGCTAGGCGAGTGAGTGAGCTTCAGGCCCTAGTATCAGATGCTCCTTATACTAGGTTCTATAGGAACAGAGTAGTCTTACGGACTTACCCTAAGTTCCTTCCTAAGATTGTCTCCTCTTTCCACCTCAATCAGGAGGTAGTTCTTCCGACTTTCTTTCCCAGGCCGCATGCCAGCCGAGCTGAGATGATCTTGCATACCCTGGACTGTAGGAGGGCGTTGTCCTTCTACCTTGACCGTACGCGGGAGCACCGGAGGGCTGTTCAGCTCTTCGTCTCTTTTGACCCCAATAAGTTGGGGTTGGCTGTCTTCAAGCATAGTTTGTCCATATGGGTAGCTGACTGTATCGCCCGGGCTTACAGGGCAGCCGGCCTCTCGTTGCAGGGTCGAGTTACGGATCATCGTGTCAGGGCGAAGGCTGCATCAGTGGCTCATCTCCGCTCTGTTCCGTTGGCAGACATCTGCCGGGCCGCTACTTGGTCTTCAAGCCAGACCTTTGCGGCCCACTACTGCCTTGAGAGGGAGTCCCGCAGGGATAGTGCTTTTGGGCAGGGGGTACTCCATAATCTCTTTGGGGTTTAGGCAACTCCTACCCTCCGGCCCTGGTGTTGGGCTACCGTTCGGGGGCGTTATCAGAGAAGGTTCTGTTCTTGCATGCTGAGGCTCTAGAGGGAGCTCATTGTTTCGGTTTGGGGCCTCTGGTAGCCATGAGCTGGGGAGTCCCATATGTGAGGACTGACTTCCTGCTTGGTCCTGGAGAAAGAGTAGTTACTCACCTGTAACAGGTGTTCTCCAGGAGCAGCAGGAATCAGTCCTCACAACTCTCCCTCCTCCCTTTGGAGTTGAAGTCATATGCTTTATTTTTGCTGTCTTTTAGCTATGTCATCAGACTGAGCAAGATGGCACCCTTGGGCGGGAAGGGGACCACGCATGCTCGCTGCATTCCCAAAGGCTTTCTTTGAAAGCTGGGGAAATGCTCCGCACGGGGGCTCCGTCGGCGCCACCCATATGTGAGGACTGATTCCTGCTGCTCCTGGAGAACACCTGTTACACGCGAGTAACTACTCTGATGCTCAAGACTGTTATCGTGGTCGTAATTTGTTCTGCAAGGTGAATCTCCAAGCTGCAGGCTCTGTTTTGCCAAGATTCTTATCTTTACTTTTCAACTGGCATTTCCATTCAGTTTGTGCCTTCCTTCTTGTCTAAAATGCTGTCTCCCTTTCACATGAACTAGGTGGCTTGCCTACCCTCCTTTTGTAAGGAGCAGTGTCGGGGGAAGGATAAGGATCTTTGCCTTATGGATATCCAGAGGGTGCTTCTCTGGCTCTTGGAGGTTATGAATTCCTTTCTGACCATCTTTTTTGTGCTGTTTTGCTGGCCCACGGAATGGTTAAGCGGTGGCCAAGTCGACTTCAGGGTGCTGGAGTAAGGGGCTATTGCTTCAGCATATCGGTTACGGAACCATCCGGTTCCGGAGGGCGTGTGCTCCCATTCCGCACAAGCGTCCTCATGGGCAGAACAGAACTTAGTAGCTCTTGCAGACATTTGTTGGGCAGCAACATGGGTATCACTTTCCACTTATGTCAAGCATTACTAGTTGGAGGTCCACGTGAACGCTGACACGGCCTTTGGCTCAGGAATTTTGCGAGCTGCTGTCTTCTTCCCACCCATTGGTGGTATAGCTTTGGTACATCCCACTTGTCTGGACTGGTCTAGCAGGACAATATGAAAGGTAATGTCCTTTTGTTGAGTCCTGTTAGACCAGTCTAGGGCCTGTCCCTGAAACTATTTCTCTGTTCTTTCTGCTGCAGTACCCTTGGGTTCACCATGGTTTTATACTTGGCTCTGCAGGCTCATCTTCTACTGACAAGCTTCTTTTTCTACCATTCTGTACACAGTTCTCTGTTTACTCATTGTTGCTCACATCAGGGTTGTGTGAAACTTGCTTTGAATCTCCCATTTTTTTGGGACAAATACTGAAGGGACCTTTGGTGACTGAGACAGAGGCACAGGAGTGATGTCATTGGAATCTGGGCTTTTCATTGGTTCTTCGTCTCCACCAATGGTGCTGGTAGGGGAACACAACCTTCTTGTCTCGACTGATCTAGCAGGACTCAAGAAAAGGACATTATCTGGTAAGTGAAATGTCACCTTTAGGCCCAGGGGGTAGAGTTACACGTTTCTCTTTTGGTCAGAGGGTTTTGGCCCGGTCTGGATTTGCGTTTGATGGCTATTTTTTGGGTTCTGAACTGTTAATTTCGTTTGGCAGGATGGTTGCTCAGGAGCTTTAAATTTGCAGTTGTAGCTTGCTAGATAATGCCTTGGAGGCTACTGTTATAGGATTGGGAGGTTCCTTTTGGCTCTCTTTCTGTCTCCATCTGCTGGCAGGGCGACTTAACCTACTTTTCTGGACTGGTGTGGTAAGACCCCAGGAAAGGAAATGTAATAAGTATGAATTTCACCTTTGCAGTAAATCAGTGGTTGTACTCTCAATCCTTTTTTCTATATGATTTATACAGTTTGTGGAGCTCTAGTTTTAGCCGCCTTTGGCAGCATTAGCATTGGTCTGTCTTTTGACCCTTTTTTTTAATGGTTCATATAAGAATTGAGGCAGTCACTGTGTTTATATCTCTGTGCATAAAGAATTTTTCATATGCTTAGTAACTGCATGAGATGCACAGCTGGCACATAATGGATCTTCAGGAACAAGCAGGAATGTAGTCTTCACATATGGGTGATGTCTGTACCGACGGAGCCCGCACGGGAATGCTCCCCAGCATCCAATAGGAAAGCTTTTTGGAGCATTCCACTGCGCCTGTGTTGCTGCCTTCCCCGCCCTTGGAACTCTCCCTCCTCAGTTCTTTGTTTTCTGCAGTGCCAGCAGGAAGTAAATCCTGTCACGGCAGAAAATGTCTTCATTTTTCTTCTTTGTTATATTTTGTGTTTGCGTCTGCCTTCCCGTCGACGCCGGAACCGATATCTTTGATTCTATTTCTTTCTTTCTGTAAAAAAAAAAAAAAGACTTTAATTCTTTCAGGTGCATCAATGCTATTTTAGGCCTTAGGCCTCCCATCCAGTCTACTGACACTATAGAAAAAACAGTCAGTGGTTTAAGAAATGTTCTAAGTGTGGTAGCACCATCTCTGCTACTGATACCCGTGACTGGTGTCTTGACTGCCTTGACCCAGATTACCAGCTATCTGAATGTCCCCTGTGCAAAAAGATGACAAAGAGGCCTACAGAATCGGGCCGCAAAACTCAGTTCCCTTTTTGCCTCAGATGTGGTTTCACTTGCTTCGACATCGTCGAGGGCATCATCTTCCTTACATGAATCTCAGGTATTGAAACACAAGTCTTCCTTGAAGACAGGCCGTCCTCCCAAGGGTAGATATCTATCTAAACATAGAGATGCCTCGAGCATTGCCCTGGAGTCGGATCAACCGGCCAAACAACCCTGGCGGGAGGACCTGCCCTCCAAAGCCACCATAGGGGTCAAGGATACTCCTGAGGCCTCCACATCAGGAGAGCTCCTAGTGCCATACTTGGGGATGGTAGCCCATGTTTCCGATACCGATACCTAGGCATCGGCAAGCTCTATTGATCAGTGTATACTGGCCATTGAGCGGAATCTAGCGGCTCTGTTAGCGGCATTGGTACTGGTCAGGACCTTACCAGCGGTACCATTGGTACCAGTACCGTCAATCCTGCTGATACAGTTGGCATTGAGTTTCATGCCGCTCGACACACTCCCGCCCATGCCGGCCCTAGAGTCTGTTCCCGGTTTCGAGGTACCGGTACAGCAAGTCTCTCGGGCTGATACCAATCTTGATCGGTGCCAGCGCTTACGAGAACAGGAACATCACTCCTGCCAATACTTTGATTCTACCGATTCCGATTCTTCGGATGATGAATCTATCGGTACCCGAGAAATGCAAAGTTGTTTTTTTCTGGAGGAACCCTCACCATCGCCGCAATGGCGCATGTCGCCCTCCCGAAGATATGTCTTTTCAAGAGTTTATTAAGGATATGGCGAGGAGCCTATCCATTACACCTATATCGAAGAAAGAACCCAGAGCAGAGGAATTGGAGATCCTCCAATACCCTACAGCTCCTAAAGAGGCAACTACTCTGCCTATTTACCATATACTCTAGGATCTTACACTCCAGATGTGGGAAACGCTCCTCACCATTTCTCCTCATACGCGACTCAATACCATGTGTCGGGTACCGGAAAGTCCCAGTTTCCAGAAAACACAGTTTCCACACCACTCAATGATAGTGGAATCGGCTGTGCGTTGAATTAAGAGTTCTAAGATGCACTCCTCCAATCCTCCAGGCAGGGAATCAAGAACCCTTGATGCCTTTTGGTGGTGGTGCTTTCAGGCCTCCATGCTTTCAGCCCGCATAAGTTCATACATACTCTACATGGGTATGTTCCTTAAGGAGATAACTAGGGATCTGGAATCAATGGCTCCTCTTCTCCCGGATGATAAGGGCAGACTATCTTACATTAGTCAAACATGCTCAGAATGTTTCAAAGTTTGTCAATAGGGGCAACCTTTGACTGTTTGAATGCACTAGCAGAGCAACATCATTCTGCATCGGTGCACATAGGATTGCCTGGCTTCAGACATCAGACCTTGAACAATGGATTCAAGACTAGCTGGGTAATAATCCCTGTATTGTTGAGAACCTGTTTCGAAAGGATTGGCAAGATAAGGCTTCTCAGTTAGTCTGAGAATACCACCCTCAATAGGCTTTCCAAAGCTACTGCCAACCCTGCCAAGAAAAAAAGCAACCGCAAAGAAAGCTTTTTATGGTAAGAAGAAATTTTACCCTTTTTTACCCCCCCAGCTTCTCAATACTAACCTCGGGGTACCCAGAAGAGGCAACAGCCCCCCAAGCAACAGAAAAAGCCACAGGCTTCTAAATCCTAACCAGCTGTGCAGACCCAATCTGCGCCTGGTTTTTGTCTTCTTCCTAGAGAACATAGCCACCCTGCCTCTGGAGAACCCCCACCCCTCCACAAAGCAGGCAGACTTTTCTATTATGCCCACAGGTGGCATCTTAGCACCTCAGAGCAGTGGACACTAACCATAGTGCGAGAAGGGTACAGGCTTCATTTACAAAGCATACTCCCCTCCACCCTAGTTGGGGAATATCATTCTCAACCCCCACTCATTGCTCTCCTGCAGCAAGAGGTCACCTCTCTTCTGTCACAGTGTGCCATAGAAGAGGTTCCAACATCCCAACAAGGGATGAGGTTCTATTCTCCCTACTTTCTCAACCAAAGAAAAACACAGGGTACAGACCCATCTTATACCTCAGAAACCTAAACAAGTTTCTAGTCTGCGAGAAATTCAAGATCTCACTAGGAACCCTTTTAACTTGTCTCCAGAGTCAGGACTGGTTCTGTTCTCTAGATCTAAAAGAAGTGTATATTCATATCCTCATTCTTCAAGAACACAGGAAGTATGTATGCTTCATCTTCCAGGGAAATCACTATCAGTACAGAGTCTTTCCCTTCGGACTTGCCTCTGCCCCAAAAGTCTTCACAAAGTGCATGGCGGTCATAGCCGCATATCTAAGGACTCTCAGGATATTCGTCTTCCATTACTTAGACGACTGCCTAATAAGGGCAGCCACCTCACAGGAGGTACATCTATCCCTCCGTTATACAATGCAGGGTACTGCAAGATCTGGGATTTGTGATAAATCTTCCAAAATCACATCCCACTCAAATAGTAGAATTTGTAAGTGCTCTTCTAGACACTCAACGGTCAAGGGCAATTCTACCCCAGGACTATTGAACTCGACTAGTATAGTTTGCATCTCAGGTACGGCTCAGGGGCCATCTCTTGGCCAGAGAGATGCTACAACTTCTGGGCCAAATGGCCTCTACAGTACATGTGGTCCCATATGCCCGGTTGCACATGCGAGCAGCTCATTGGACCCTTGCATTACAGTGGAAACAGGTCTCTGGGGTCCTCAAGGACTGGGTCCAAGTCACAGACCTGTTCGCCAAGTCCCTTCTATGGTGGTGTACCCCAACAAATCTCCTTGTAAGGTCACCTTTTCAGATGCCTCCACATCAATGCATCCTGACAGCGGATGCCTCCAGACTGAGTTGGGGAGTCCACTCTGGGCCTCTGGATGGAGCAGGAGTCGCAGCTCCAGATAAATATCCTAGAGCTTCGTGCTATCTTCAATGCCTTCAAGGCGTTTCAACAACTCCTACAGGGCCACAGAGGTCTCGTCCAGACAGACAATCAGGTAGCTATATTCTATGTGAACAAACAGAGAGGAACGGGATCTTGGGCCCTCTGCCAGGAGGCTTTCCAGCTTTGGTCTTTTGCCATTGCTCATCAGATACACCTCCAAGCGGTGTACCTTTTAGAATAGCAAAATGTCCTAGCGGTCAGATTGAGTCAGATCCTCCTTCTACACAAATAGTCCCTCCATCCCCAGACAACCTCCTTCATCTTTCAGACCTGCGGAACTCCAGAAGTAGACCTTTTTGCCACTCTGCAAAACGCAAAACTTCCTCATTTCTGCACCAGAACCCCAATGTCCTGCTTCAGCAGGTGGATGCTTTCCACCTTCACTGGGGTCAGGATTTCCTCTATGCTTTTCTTCCCATACCCTTGATTCCCAAAACACTCTTCAAATTTCAAGCGAACAAGGGCAAAATAATTCTCATAGCCCTGCGCTGGCCACGTCAACCGTGGTTTTCTCTCCTGCTACGTCTCTCTGACTCGCCTCCTGAGTCTTGGGTCAGTTCCCGATCTCCTCTCCCCGGAGGAAGGGACGCTACTACATCCCAATCCGCAGTCTCTCCATCTCATGGCTTGACTGCTGAAAGTGTAGTCTTAGAGTTTTAACCTGACTCAGGAAGTAAAGGAGATCCTGCTAGCGTCCAGGAAACAGTCCACCAGATGTTCTTATGAAAGTGGCATAGGTTCTCCACCTAGGTACTTATGACCTAGATTGGCCATTGTTGGAAATAGGATACTGGGCTTGATGGACCTTGGTCTGACCCAGTATGGCATATCTTATGTTCTTAAACCTGGTATTCCCAGAAGGACCTTAATCCTTTTTCAGCTCCTGTAGAGGCTCTCCTTCAGTATCTCCTACATTTTTTTCCTCTGGTCTCAAGACAAATTTGGTGAGGGTTCACCTCAGTGCAAGTGCTGTTTCTCACCATCCATTGGATGGACAGCCTATCTCCTCATAGTCACTTGTGGCGCGTTTCAGGAGAGGGCTTTTATTAACCAAGCCTCCCATTAGACCACCTCCGGTGGCATGGAATATTAATGTCGTCTTAGGCTAGCTCCTCAAGCTGCCTTTTGAACCTTTAGCCAGAATCTCACTAAAGTTTCTCTAATGGAAGGTTATCTTCCTAGTAGCCCTCACTTCGACTAGATGCATTAGTGAGCTTTAAGCTTTGGTGGCAGATCCACCTTATACCCGTTTCCACTATAAGGTTGTCCTTAGGACTCATCCCCATTTCATGCCATTTCTCCATTCCATCTCAATCGATCAGTTTACCTTCCTGTCTTTTCCCTAGACCGCATTCCTCTAGGGCAGAGGCAACCTTGCACACCCTTGACTGTAAGTGTGCCTTAGCTTTTTACCTTCAAAGGACTTGAGAACACTGTAGAGTTTCACAGTTGTTCATTTCCTTTGACCTTAGTCACTTGGGTCTCCCAGTTTCTAAACGTACTCTGTCAAATTTTACAGCAGACTGCATCTCATTTGTTTGATAGGGCAGGATTATCCCTTGAAGGGCACATTACTGCCCATAATGTTCGTGCCATGGCTGCCTTGACGGCAAACCTACAGTTTGTTGAAATCTGCAAAGCAGTTATTTGGTCTTCAGCTCATACCTTTGCTGCTCAATACTGTCTTGACAAGGACTCCCACCGGAATGCCATGTTTGGTCAGGCTGTACTCCAGCACCTCTTTCAGGACAACTCCTATCCTCTGTCCTGGAATTTAACGATAACCAGACATCCATGGAGGATCCATGACCTCTTGATACCTATTCAGAGGTAAATCTACCAATTCTGAGGTCATTTCTCTGGCATCTGGGAGCTAGAGAGTCCCATATGTGAAGACTACATTCCTGCTTGTTCCTGAAGATAGCGTTGTTACTCACCTGTAACAGGTGATCTCCAGGAACAGCAGGAATTTAGTTTTCACAACCCACCCTCCTCCCCTAGGAGTTGTAGGGTTTCTCTCTCTTCTCTCCTTTTATCTCAGCTACAAGCTCAACTGAGGAGGGAGAGTTCCAAGGGTGGGAAGGCAGCGATGCAGACCCAGTGGGATGCTCTCAAAAGCTGGGGATGCTGGGGAGCGTTCCTGTGCGGGTTCTGTTGGTACCGACGTCACCTATATGTGAAGACTAAATTCTTGCTGTTCCTGGAGATCACCTGTTACAGGTGAGTAACTACGCTTTACTTTGCTTAAAACAAGTTGGCAGATCATGGAGGTACTCGCAGTATTGAAGCCCTGTTCTCTCACAGGTCACTTGATGAATCTGAAGTACTATGTGTCGCCCTATGATTTGTTTGACAAAACGGGAACGACCATCACTCTGACCGACAGTAATGGTATGTATTCCGCATGCATCAGCTTGTCCTCCAGGTTCAGAGAAACCAAAACAAACCTTTTCTTTCTTTTATTGGAGATCTTTATATATCACAATTCAAAGAACTGTTCTTGGCATCATTTGGGCTTACAAAAGAAAAGGCAGAACATAGGAAAAAAAACCATAGCAAACTGAATTTTGATAAGACATACAAAGGGGAGAGGAAATTATAGCACAGCAATATATAACCATAATAACAGATACTTCTCCAGGAACAAGCAGGAAGTCAGTCCTCACTTATGAGTGACATCAGCACCGACGGAGCCTGTGCAGAGCAATTTCCCAGCTTTTAAAGAAAGCCTTTGGGATTGGTGCCATACATGCGTGGTCCTCTTCCTGCCCAAGGGTTCCATCTTGCTCAGTCTCCCTTTTTCCGCGGAGCCCTTCGGATGCACATACTCGTCCCTCGGGAAAAGTCTTTTGTTTTTGGCCTACTGGCCTTCTGTTTTCCAGTTGCACCGGTTCTCTACCCGTCCTTCCCCTGCTCTATCTTTTTAGAGCTGTTAGGGGATGATTTTTCTTCACCTTTTTTTGCCAACGGGCTTCGCTCCCTTTTCCTAACCGCTGGCCGTGTGGGCCTTCAACCTTGCGGGGGCCATTTTTGCCCCTATGGCCACCAGATTAAAAAAAAGGCGATAGATGCTCTAGGAACATGTCGCTTACGGACACTCACGACTGTTGTCTGCGGTGTCTCGGAGCTGATCATGATCCTGAGCTCTGTTCGCCCTGTAAGAAAATGTCCTCTGAAGACATTTTCCGAAAGGCCGCCTCGGAATCCCCGGTGGCGCCCTTGGTTGTCTCTCCTCCTGTGGGGTCCCTTACTTCGGCCCCGCACTCTTGGCGGGACTCCTGAGGTGGAGCAGCGCAAGAAGAAGGCCTTGAAGTCGCTGTCGGGGGCTCCCGACAAGCGTGAGCGTTCCGTTCTCTGTCGCTTAGCCCCCTTCGGCGTTCCTCAGAGTCGGACAAGGAGCGGCCCCGCAAGGTACCCCGTACAGATACGGAGGCCTCCAGCGAAGGCGCCCGGTCTCCTGAGGGCTGTCCCGGTGAGGACCCCCTCTCCTTCTCAACGCCCGACCCGGTGACACCAGGATCGGCGTCCCCAGGGCTCCATGACCACGTGGGAGTCCTGCATGCTGGCGCTGGAACGCAGCGTTTCTGCGTTCGCTTCCCAGCAGGTGCTCATAGGCAGCTTCACTGACTCGCACCCAGAGACCATGGGACACCTAAATCCGTCCAGGAAACCCCCCGAGAACCACGGGCCTCGTGAGGGTCCTTGACGCTGGTCTCGCTCGGCCTCCTGTTCCTCAGGGGCAAGATCTTCCAGGGCCTCCGGCTCCAAGCAGGCCCCGGCCGCTGGACAGGGCGACCTGCCCGGCTCGGACTCCTCGACCGAGTTCTCGGATTGGGAGTCCAATGGGGATACCTCCCCAGAAACCCATACTCATCGGGATCTTCCATCTGACCCCTCCCTGCTCGCGTTCCAGCGGTGCTCACCACCCGAGGACACTTCTTTCCTGGTGTTTGTCCGGGATATGGCACGGGCTCTTAACCTGGCCACCCAGGGCGAGGAGGAACCTCGAGCTGAAGAACTCGACATTCTTCAGTACAAGTCCCCGCCTAGGGAGTCTCTCACTATTCCGGTCCCTCCCATTTTGTTTTGGCTGCTGCTCTGCATGTAGGAGGCAGCCACCTTGGTCCCCATCGTGAGTAAGTGCCTTGACACTATGTACAAGGTACAACGTGGCCCTGAGTTCAGAAAGACCCAACTTCCCCACACCTCCATGGTGGCGGAGTCGGTCATGAGGAAACAGAAGAGCCCCAAATCGCACTCGTCGGTCCCTCCGGGCTGAGAGTTGAGAGTCCTTAAGGCCCTGGGCCGCAAGGCCTATCAAGGCTCCATGCTATCTTGTCGCATTCAAGCATACCAACAAGAACAAGCATGGGTATGTTCTTGCGCGACTTGGCCAAGGAGCTCGGAGGTTTCTCTGCGGGCCTCCAGGGCGAGCCCCTCAATAGGTTCAGTGCTTTGTTGAAGTCCGTCGCAGATTGCTCAAAATACCTCTTCCGAGCCTCCTACGATGGATTTGCATTATCGGCATTGGTGGTGGCTGCGGGCATCAATGCCCACCGCCAGGCATGGCTCCAATCTTCAGATTTGGAGCAGTGGGTACAGGAAAGGATCCTGGACGTCCCCTGCCTCAGCGAGCAGCTCTTCGGCAAGCCGATGGAGGATAAGGCTGCGGAGATAGAGACAGAGTTAGTTACTAGAACCCATCTCTCACGCAAGACCTCCACTCTTCCCCAGAAAAAGCAACAGGCCAAAAAGCCTTTCTTTCCGAGGAAGGGCCTTCAGTACCATGGCTACTCACCGTACCCAACCACCCCCATACCGACCACTCTGGCACAGGGTAAGTCCGGCCAGAGTCATCGCAAGCAAAAAGGGCCAAAAGCCCAAACCCCGGCTCCACCACAACCCGCACAGGGGTTTTGATGCCATTGGCATGGCCTCTTGCCCTCCGACGACGCAGCAGCCAGTGGGAGGATGCTTGTCCTCTTTTCGCCCCTCTGTGGGCTTCCATTACCTCAGACACCTGGGTTTTCCAGGTCGTCCACGATGGCTATCACCTTCGCTTTGACAGGCTTCCACCTTCCTTCTTCCCGGCAGAGCCTCCTTGACTCACCGTGCACCAGGTTTTACTGCAGCGGGAACTACTCTCTCTCCTCGCCCAGTGGGCAGTCGAGAAGGTCCCCCCGCACCTTCGTGGTCAGGGCTTCTATTCCTGGTACTTCCTCGTCCTGAAGAAGACGGGGGGGGGGGGGTCTGCGGCCTATCCTTGACCCTCCGAAAGTTAAAGAAGTTTTTGGTGCGGGAGAAGTTCAAGATGTTATCCCTTGGCGTTCTGCTGCCCTTCCTCCAGCAGGGTGACTGGCTATGCTCCTTGGATCTAAAAGACATTTATGCCCACATCTTAATCCACCCCTAGCACAGGCAGTACCTGCGCTTCAGGGTGTGGGGAGAGCACTTCCAGTACAGGGTGTGCTCCCCTTTGGCCTCGCGTCCGCCCCACGGGTCTTCACGAAGTGCCTTTCCGCAGTCGTTGCCTGTCTCAGACGTCAGGGCATGCCAGTCTTTCCCTACCTCGACGACTGGCTTGTTATGGGATCCTTAGTCTAGGAAATCCGGTGAGCGACATCGCACACAATTCTTCTGTTGGAAGGCTTGGGGTTCTTGGTCAACTACCCAAAGTCGAGCCAGTGCAGACCCTAGAGTCCATTGGGGCACGCCTCGATACTCAGCGGGTGACCGCATTCTTGCCAGCGGATCGCGCTGACCGCCTCCGAGCCTTGGCGGCTCGGGTCTAAAGCACCCCCCGAGTCACAGCTCGGACTATGCTATGCCTCCTGGGACACTTGGCCTCTACCATCTATATGGACCCCCATGCTCGCCTGCACATGCAGACAGCTCAGTGGTGCCTCAGCATCCAATGGATCCCATCCACCAGTCGCCTCAGGGACCCCGTCAGGGTCTTTCCTGACCTTCGTTTGTCCCTGAGTTGGTGGAAAAACCCCCACAACCTCCTCCGGGGGTTGCCCTTCCAAGCCCCACAGCTCGACGAGGTGCTGACAACAGATACCTCCCTGTTAGGGTGGGGAGCCCACTACGGGTCATTGTGCACGCAGGGGCAGTGGTTGTCTGAGGAGTTCCGGCAGCAGATAAACTTGCTCGAACTCTGGGAGATTTGGTGGGCCCTGAGGGCCTTTGAGGACCACCTCAAGGAGCGGTCGATACTCATACAGACTGACAACCGTGTGGCAATGTTCTACGTCAACAAGGAGGGGGGGGGTACCAGATCGCGATCCCTTTGCCGGGAAGCGGTCTGATGGAAGATGTCCCTCAGGGTGGCCTACCTTCCAGGTCAGGAGAATGTTCAGGTCAGGAGAATGTCCTTCGCCCTCACGAGTGGCGGCTGGATCCAGTGGTAGCGGGCGGGCTGGCTGTTCCTTTGCTGGGGAACGCCGGTGATAGACCTATTCGCCAGTCCCCAGAACGCGCAGCTCCCCCGCTTCTGCGGGCCGGTACCGCACCCGAGCAGGGAGAGTCCAGATGCATTCCTCCTGAGCTGGTCATCCAGCCTACTCTATGCATGCCCTCCCACCCCTCTCATTGCGAGAACCCTCTTCAAGACTCAGCGGGATCGGGCATCGATGATCCTCGTAGCCCCCTCGTGGCCTCAGCAGCCCTGGTTCCCACTTCTGCTCCGGCTGTCGATGGAGTCCCCTGTCCCCCTGGGCTCTGCCCCAGGTTTGCTAATGCAGGAGGAGGGACGGGTGCAGCACCCGAACCTAGTGGCCTTATCCTTCACGGCCTGGCGGCTGAACGGGTCTCCTCACCTTCGTTGGCCCTCCCAGAGGATGTCGAAGAGGTGGTCCTCGCGTCGAGGAAGGACTCAACTAGACGAGCCTACGCCTTCAAGTGACGGCGCTTCTCGGTCTGGTGCTCAGGGTTTCAGATCGACCCATTCTCATTGTCCCATTCGATGGGTCCTTCAGTACCTCCTCCATCTCTTGAGGGAAGGTGTGAAGTCGAACTCTGCCAGGGTACGCTTGAGTGCCATCTCGTCGAACCACCTCCCCGTCGAGGGAAAGCCTCTCTCAGGACAGCCGTTAGTCTCCCGCTTTATGCGGGGTCTTTTGCTATCCAAGCCGCCCATCTGGCCTCCCTTGGCAGAACGGGATCTGAATGTGGTGCTCATGCAGCTGACACGTCCACCCTTCGAGCCAATGGCAATGTGCTTGCTTCGACACCTGTCCTAGAAGGTATCCTTCCTGGTGGCACTGACCTCGGCCCACCGAGTCAGTGAGCTCCAGGCTCTCATGGCTGATGCCCCTTACACCAGGTTCTGTAGGAATAGGGTGGTTCTATGTTCCCACACCAAATTCCTGCCGAAAGTTGTCTCAGATTTCCATCTCAACCAGGAGATAGTCCTGCCGATTTTGTTCTTGAGACCCCACGCCGACCAGGCTTCGGCGGCTCTTCATATCCTCGACTGAAGAAGGACTCTTGCCTTCTATTTGCAGCGCACCCAGACTTATTGCAAGTCTGGCCGACTCTTTGTGACCTATGATCCCAATCGATCGGGACAGGCAGTTACCAAACACACCCTCTCTGTTTGGATGGTAGACTGCGTCGCCTTTTCTCACACGAAGGCGGTGCCCCGTTAGATTATCGAGTCACCGCACACGGTTTTCAGGCCAAAGCTGCCTCGGCCTCGCTGCGCTCCATGCCCCTGATGGAATCTGCTGAGTGGCGACCTGGCCTTCCATTAATATCTTTGCTGCACACTACTGCATGGAGAGGGAGTCCTGCCTGGACAGCGCCTTCAGCCAGGCTGTACTCCGTAATCTGTTCGGGGTATAAGCAACTCCTGCCCTCCGACCCTTCTTCATGGCTACTGAGGGCTTTGCCTCGAGGACCCGACAACTCTGGCTCCTTTGGGCATCAGCTTCTGCTCGCCACCTCACGGAGGTGTTTATTGGTTACAGGTTCAGTAGTCTGTAGCTGGGGAGTCATAAGTGAGGACTGACTTCCTGCTTGTTCCTGGAGAAAGCGTAGTTACTCACCTGTAACAGGTGTTCTCCAGAGACAGCAGGAATCAGTCCTCACTAACCTCCCACCTCCCCTGATGAGTTGCTGTATTTTTTTTGTCCTTCCCTTGCCATCTGCTTGGTAGGGCTCGAACTAAAGAACCTGACTGAACAAGATGGCACCCTTGGGCAGGAAGAGGACCACGCATGCGTGGCAGCAATCCCTAAGGCTTTCTTTGAAAGCTGGGGAATTGCTCCGCGCGGACTCTGTCGGTGCCAACGTCGCCCATAAGTAAGTACTGATTCTTGCTATCCCTGGAGAACACCTGTTACAGGTGAGTAACTACGCATTCAGTTACCAGGAATAATAAGAAGGGTTGTAACAAAAGTTTTGGGACTGTAAAGCGGAGTTGGTTACCTGTGAGGGGGGGTTCTCCATAGACAGCAGGGGTATATAGCACACTCCATGGTGCCATCTCCGACGCTGCCAGTGTGCCAGGGTCTCCTCCAGCTTAGAGAAGTCCTTTGGACTTCTCCAAGCATGCGCAGTAGCTACAGCCCGCCGCTGCTGCCTAAGCTAGTTCTGTTCAGAACTGCAGAGCATAAGCCACAAAAAGAAATGTATACACAACATCAAAAATGAACATATATACAATGGAATTGGACTTGGGCAGATCCCGAAAAACCAAGTTGCCTTTTCCTTTAAAAATGCTGGCCTGCTTCCTTGTGTTTTTTTTCCTTTTTTTTTTTTTTGCTTGTAGGGAGTTTGTGGGGAGGAGGGCAGGTGAGTGTGGCTGCATATCTCTGCTTTCTATGGAGAACCCCCGTTACAGGT
The DNA here is from genome assembly GCA_033557465.1 of Ichthyophis bannanicus. Classification (NCBI taxonomy): domain Eukaryota; kingdom Metazoa; phylum Chordata; class Amphibia; order Gymnophiona; family Ichthyophiidae; genus Ichthyophis; species Ichthyophis bannanicus. The sequence goes on along the minus strand of CM066045.1, from coordinate 73,175,381 downwards.
AAGCAACTCTTCTTTCTCTGTAGGCACACTCCATGGTGATTCCCTTAGCTGAGGGCTGCATATCATCATTGCGGATGTGCGTCCTGGGCTATAATGTGTGATGGGCAGAAGGTGAAGAATGTGCTGAAGAGGCAAACAGGTTTTGGAGGACTGCCTGACCAAATGCTAAGTCTCTCGCTGTTGAGCGATCCAGGCTGTAGTGTCTGGTAAACGTATGAATCGGACGTCTAGGTAGCTGCTCTGCAGATATCCTGAGCGGAGACCGCAGACAAACTTGCTACAGTGGTTGCGGTTACACATAAGTGATGGGACCCAACTCGATCTGGGACTGGTAAACAAGCTTGGGCATAGCAGAAGGAGATGCAGTCTGAAACCTAGGACAAAATAGTCTTTTTCAAAGCTGACTATTCAGGGTTGTTTGGATTGAAAGCAACAGAGTTGCAAGGATGATTACAAATCTTTGGTTGCATGTAGGTAATAGAGTAGTGCTCGTTTGCAATCCAAGGTATGGAGGGATTGTTTTGGCAAGTCTGCCTTGAAATCAGGAAAAAAGGCGGGCAGTACAATGGACTGATTGAAATGCAACTCAGACACGACTTTCGGAAGGAACTTAGGATGTGTCCTTAAGAGCACCTTGTTATGAAGAAACTGCGTATAAGGAGGGTAGTGCACGAGTGCTTGGAGTTCACTGATCCTCCATGCAGAGGTTTTTGCCACAAGGAATACTGTTTTCCAGGTAAGATGTTTTAGGGAAGCTGATCCAAGAGGTTCGAAGAGAGCTGTCATGAGCTCTGTGAAGACCACATTCAGGTCCCTAGCCAAAAGAGGTGGTTTGATAGGGGGTTTGATATTCATGTGGCCTTTCATAAACCTCAAGGTCAGCGAGTGAACTGAGAGGGGATTGCCTTTCACTGGGTCATGGGAAGCCACCATAGCGGAGAGGTGATAATGGACAGATGTGGTTTGCAGACCAGAATTGGAAAGATTGCAGTAGGTAGGCAAGGACCTTTCCCAGAGGACAGTGGGACGGGGTCACGATGATGTTCCTTTGTCCTGTACACAAAGTGGGACCATTTATGCTGGTAGGATAGCCGGTTTTCTAGAGGCAGTAATCACTTCTAGTACTACCATGGGGAAGGAGGTAGTTATTGCTGAGGTACGTGGATCTTCTAAGCTGCTAACGAAAGGCTGTGGAGATTGGGATGAAGCATGGTACCTTGATGTTGAGTGAGCAGAAAGGGATCCCTGTATCGTCAAGGCAAGAAGATGCGGGAACCAAGCCTGTTGTGGCCACTGAGGTGCAATGAGGTTGACTGACGCTTTGTCCTGGCATATCTTGAGAAGAACGCGGCTAATGAGTGGAAAAGGAGGGAAGGCGTAACAGAGCCAGTGACTCCAAGAATTGGCAAAGGCGCATAATGTGCCAGTCGGAGAGGATTTGGTCGAATGGAGCAGAAGAGCCTGCATTTGACATTGTCTGCAGTAGAGAAGAGATCTACATTCGGAGTACCCCATTGAGCAAAAAGCATGCTGCTTCTGCTACTACTATTGAATGTTTGTATAGCGCTACTGCACAGACACATGTAAAAGGCTTTCCCTGCTCATCGGAGTTTACAATCTAGACAAGACAGACAACACAGTAGCTGTAGACATGGGATACAGCTAGGGGGAAATACAAAGGAGATCTGGTGAGTCAGTATCCGAAAGCGGCAGCGAAGAGGTGAGTTTTCAGCCTAGATTTGAAAAGGGTCAGAGAAGGCACCTGACGTACAGACTCGGGTAGTTTGTTCCAGACATAAGGAACAGCAAAGTGAAAGGAGCGAAGTCTAGAGTTAGCAGTAGAAGAGAAGGGTACAGATAGAAGCGATTTGCCAGAAGAGCGGAGTTCCCGATGAGATGTGTAGGGAGAAAAGAGGAAAATAGTGAGTTGTAGGTCAGCAGTAGAAGTTTGAACTGGATGCGGAAACGGATAGGGAGACTTGAGAAAGAGGGGGTAATATGAGCATGACGAGGCTAGCGGAAGATTAGACATGCAGCAGAGTGTTGAACAGATTGAAGGGGAGAGAGATGATTCAGAGGGAGACCAGCAAAGGGTAGGGTTACAATATTCTAGATGGGAGGTGACTAAGGAGTGGATAAATGTCGTGGTATGTTCAGAAAGGAATGGGTGGGTTTTGTTGTAGAGAGAGAAATGGCAGGTTTTAGCTATCAGTTGGATGTGTTTGAAGGAGGAGAGAGGAGTCAAGGATGATCCCAGAGTTGCAAGCTGAGGAGACAGGGAGGAGTAGAGAGTTATCCACAGAGACTGAGAAAGGAAGAAGGGGAGAGGGAAGGGGCATACCACTGATATAGAGTAACCATTCGTAAGCGTCCAGACATTGACTTAGTAAGTCCGCTATTTGGTTCTGAGTTCCTGGCAGATAGGTTGCTCTGAGTGAAGTGTTTGAGAGGGCAAAGAACCAGAGGCATGTGGTTTCGTGACACAGTCAAACGGATCTCACTCCGCCTTGCTTGTTGATGTAAAACATGGATACTTGACTGTTTGTATTAAGAGGATCTTGTTGCTGACTCAGCTTTGGAAGACTTTCAAGACATAAAGGACCGCCTGAAGTTCAAACACATTGATGTGAAGAGAACGCTCCCGTGATGATCAGAGTCCTTGCATGGACAGATGCAGTAGGTGTTACCCTAATGATAGACACATCCACATATGGATAGGCTAAGTTGAGGCTGAGGTGGCTGGAACAGACGTCCTATAGATAGGTGCGAGGCAACTGTCCATTATCGTAAACTGTTGTGAAGGTCTGGATATGCATTTGTGGACAATGGGATTTTTGTCCACAGGGACTGTTGATTCCAGTGTGTTCTGAGGTGCCACTGAAGAGGATGCATGGACAGTCTTGCAAGTGGTACAACATGCACAGCAGCTGCCATGTGGCCCAGTAACTGAAGCAGGGTGCAAGCAGTCATAGCCCAGATGTGGAGAAGTCTGCTGTTTGAGGTCCTGGAACATAAGAACATAAGATATGCCATACTGGGTCAGACCAAGGTCCATCAAGCCCAGTATCCTCTTTCCAACAGTGGCCAATCTACGTCATACGTACCTAGCAGTTTCCCCAAAAGAGACAGGTTCCACAATGCTTGTACTGGGTCAAACATTGATATCCTGGGTCCCTTCTTAATAATGGTTTATGGACCTTTCCTCCAGGAACTTGTCCAAACCTTTTTTAAACCCAGCTACACTAACAGCCTTTACTACATCCTCCGGTAACAAATTCCAGAGTTTGATTACACGTTGAGTGAAAAAATATTATCCCCAGGAACAAGCAGGAATTAAGTCTTCACATATGGGTATCGTCGGTACCGACGGAGCCTGCGCGGGAACGCTCCCCAGCGTCCAATAGGAACGCTTTTGGGAGCATCCCTCAGCACATGCGTGCTGCCTTCCCGCCTTTCCAACTGTCCCTCTTCAGTTCTTCATTTTCCGCAGAGCCAGCAGGAACTATTCCCTGTCACCACAGAAAATTCCGTCTTTAAATTTCTTTCTTGTGGTCCCGTTTGCCTACCACATGACGCCTACCGGTACCGCCGGTTCTTTTCTTTTCTTTTCTTTTCTTTTCATACAAAAAACCCCAAAACTTAAACTTAGACTGTTTCTTTTCAGAAACTTTCCTCTTTGGTGCTAGGTGCCATTTTGGGCATTAGGCCCCATTTTCCTAAATCATGGAAAAACCAACTAGTGGTTTTAAAAAATGTACTAAGTGTGGCGGTACCATTTCCGTCACTGACACCCATGATTGGTGTCTAAGATGTTTAGGACCTGATCATTCTCCAACTGAATGTCTCTCCTGCATGGGGATGACCAAAAGAGGAAGACAGAACCGGGCCGCGAAGCTCTGTACCCTCTTTTCTTGAGATGCCAGGTCCATTGCATCGACATCATCAAGGGCCTCTTCTTCCTCCCACGGATCTCAGGTAACTAAACATAAAAGCTGGTCCTCAAAGGGTAGCTCTCCTGTTAAGCATCGAGAGACCATTGGCATTGCCCTTGAGGGAACCACACCGGCAAAACAGCCCCGGCGGGAGGTTTTGGCTTCCAAAGCATCGATGGGGCTTCAGGATGTTCTCGAGGCCTCAACCTCGCAAGAACTACCTGTGCCATGCTCGGGAGTTCTGTCCGTTTTTACTGTTACCGACACCCAGGCATCGGCAGCATCGATAGACCAGAGGTTTCTTGCTATCGAACGCAGTATCGCAGCTCTTCTTTCAGCTGCGGTACCGGTGGTCCCAAGGGCACCAGTACCGACATCTATACCGATGCCGGTACCGACACTGGTACAGACACTGGTACTGACACCACCAGCCCCGGTGGGAACTCTTCCCATTCCATCTCTGGCTGGAGTGGACAAAGCGGTACCGGGTCACCTCGGTATCGACTTCGATCGGTAACGGGATCGAGCTTTGCAAGAGCATCGGGGTTAGGAATACTTTGATTCCGAAGACGCTGACAATTCTGCTGGCACTAAATGGTTTCTCCTAGAAGATCCCTCTTTTCCCCAACGCAGAATGTCACCTCCAGAGGACATGTCATATCAGGATTTCATCCGTGATATTGCCAAAGGTCTTTCAATCACAGTAGCTCCTGAAGAGGAACCCAGAGCAAAGGAATTGGAAATCCTCCAATATCCTAAAGCTCCTAAGGAGGCAGCCACTCTGCCTATCCATGAAATTCTGCATAGCTTGATGCTCAGAATGTGGGAGACACCTCCGACTACTTCTCACTCTAGGAGACTTGATACTATGTATCGAGTTCCACCATGTCCAACAAACAAGCACAATTCCACGTGCCAATTAACTGACCCAGTCCAAGACGTGGAGGCAAGGAAGGAACTATTTATTTATTGATCACTCTCGTTTCACAAAGCCAGGCCCGACATAGGCCGTGTTTCGTTTATGCCTTTATCAGGGGCTTCGGCTATAATAACATATAAACAACACCATTAAAAACATTTTTAAATTCTAAAAACAAATCATAAACATAAACATAATGTCAACACAAATACAGCACCTATGAAATCATTAATAAAATTAAACAATAACTAATGAATAAGTCGATATGAAATACCACAGTACAGCAAATTTGTCTGTCAACTAAAAGCATAAATAAATATACATGTTTAAAATAATCCATAACACACATAAATACACATGTATAAAACCATAATATGTATAAAAATATCAAACCATACATATATAAAAATAAACTTAAAATATGAACTAATTATATTAATAAATAACCATCGTATAAAACAAATCGAGAAAAACTTAACCTGCATCTTCATGTTACAAAAGTTACTCCCATTACTCTTACCTATTTAATGTTTCTACCACACTATAATTACACAGGTACACTAAAAAAAATTTTTTTTAAACTGCCTCTGTTTCGTTTGATTTTTACGTTTTTTGGTGCGCTGAATCCAAATCTGGTAACCAATTTGCTCCATCACGTACAGATTTTTTGCTACATTGGGTTAGCAGTTTGAGGTGAACGTTTCAGATTGAGTGCGATCGAGATAAAAGTTTCTTGGATGAATTCTTTATACTAATTGTTTAGTAGTTATTCAAATAAGAATAAAGAAAATTGTAACAAGGCAGCACATAAGAATAGAGTAATGTCAACAAAACACACTGTGATGGTAGCAAAATTGTCTGCACTTAAAACAGCCACATACATGTGCACAAACATTGAGCATATAAGAGCGAGGTTAGACACAAAGCAAAGCAAAGAAATGTGCAAAAAATGTTGTACAGGTATGTATGTAAGAATAGAAAACGCAAACCGCACCATTGCAATACATGAAGACAAACACCCGATGGTGTGAAAATAAAATTCTAATAAATGAGATCCGACACTGTGGTAATAACTAGCAAATTTTTATTTCAAAGTTTAGTAAAAACACGATATTTGTCAACACAGTTTAGATTTTAAAGTCATTCTTGGGTCAATCAATCTCCTGGTGGGCCCGTTTCTTCTTCCCCCGAATGCTTCTCTTGGTGCGATGCTTGGCGTATTTTTCATCTGGTGTTTCCCGCAGCAGCAACCAGCAGAAATCAGCCATCATAGTGGTGTTCCATCTTCCTTGGTACCTTCTCTCTGCGTCCTTGATGTCCTGGTGAAACCTTTCACCTTGTTCTTCACTGTACGCCCCCAAGTTTTCGGGAAAGTAGTTCACATGGGAGTGCAAGAAATGGACTTTCAGGCTCATGTTACAGCCTTGTTCTTTGAAGGCATTGAGCATCCTGGCAACAATATCCTTATAGTTCTCATCCCGCCTGTTCCCCAAGAATTTGAGAACAACATCCTTGAAGGAATCCCAGGCTTCTTTTTCCTTCTCAGACATCGTTTCAGCGAATGCTCCATCTGAAATGAGTTTCCTTATATCAGGGCCAACAAACACTCCTTCCTTTAGCTTTGCTTCAGAAAGTCGGGGGAACTTTGAGCAAAGGTACCGAAAGCACTCACCATCTTTTAGAAGGGACTTGATGAATTGCTTAATGAGACCCAACTTAATGTGGAGAGGTGGTAATAGAATTTTATCACGAGGTACCAAGCTCTCATGAAGAACATTTTTCTCACCGGGTCTCAAATACTCCCGAATTGGCCAGTCTTTTTTCCCCCAGTGTAGGTCGCGGGCCCGGCTATCCCACAAGCAAAGGAAGCAGGGATATTTGGTGAAACCGGATTGCTGCCCTAATAGCATGGATAGAATTTTAAAGTCTCCACAAATCATCCACTTATGCTCATCATAACGAATCTTCTGAAGAATCAGGGCCAAATTCTCGTATTTTTCTTGGAGAATAACAGAGTGAGCAATAGGAACTGAAGCGAATGTGTTGCCATTATGAAGAAGAACACCTTTTATACTGTCTTTTGACGAATCAATGAACAGCCGCCATTCAGCAGGATCATACTTGAGTTTAAACTTTTCCATCACTCCGTATATATCGTTGCAAAATACAAAATCTTCCTCTTTGCTGAAATACTTCAAAAATTGTGTCTCGCGGTTGCGGTACCAATAAAAAGTTGTTCCTGGTGACAATAGATTTTTCTGTTTAAGCCGAGAACCTAGCAGTTGGGCAGCATCTTTTGGGAGTCCTAAATCCCGGACTAAATCATTCAATTCAGCTTGAGAGAAAAGTTCAGGTTTCGGATCTGGTTCAGTTTCAAACTCGGAAGTACTGGACTCATCGGGAAAAGCCATCTGATGAGTCTCATCATGATCAGAACCGTCCACACAAATATGATCCAAAGATTTTGGTGGTTCAGGCACAGGTACTTCGTTGCTATGAGGCATAGGCCTAATTGCTGAGGGAAGGTTGGGGTAACTTATTACGTTCTTATTTTTTAAGTTGTATTCCTTCACAATGCAAGAGCAAAAATAGCAGTCACTGCTGTGGTCTCTTTGTTCACGCCACATCATAGGTATTCCGAAACGAAATGCTTGTTTTTTACCTTTCATCCATAAGCGTAGATCTTCCTCACATGTCTTGCACACTTTGTGAGGAGCCCACGGTTTGTCTTGATCGCCTAACTTCAAACCGAAATAGGCGAAATATACTTTTTTAATAAATGCAGAAATGTTCCTCTGCCGCTTTTTCACGGTATATTCCCCACAAATAAAACAAAAACTGTCCGGAGAGTTGACGCAACCTCTGGCTCTGTGAGCCATCACAAATACACAGCACTGCAAACTACAACTGTAGTGAACCACTTCGGAATAAAGCTGGATTACGACTGAGCAAACAAAAGGTAATAATGAACTTGCAAGAAACTGAAATTTGACAGGAACGTTCATGTCGCAACCACCGTGTTTGAGCGAACGAGGCGAGGCGAACAGGAAAGAACATGCGCCAGCGCGAGTACTGGATTTAGCCCCCCGCCTCCCAATTGTCCTGTTAATGTATAAAATGAATACAAAACACTCTAAAATATCATGAGGGAGTGTTTCTAGTTAGTTAACCATTACAACCTCTATTTTGGGCCAAGAAAATAAACTGCAGTCGGCTAAAAAGAAATTATGTGAACATTCCTTATATGGGTAAGAAATCTAATTTTGCAAGAAAACGTGACGTGATGGAACATTTTGGCTATTTTTCCTGGATTCAGCACCCCAAAATCTATAGGAATCAGTTGCAAAACTGGAGGCAGTTTTTTGGTAGTGTACCTGTGTTACTAGAGGAAAAAAGAAAAAGGAAAAAAAGGGGGACGGAAGGAAATGGGACCATTCTCATTAAAATCCCTCATATGTACAATAAGTAATCATCAAATAACTCATGGATTAAAACGATAAATAAACCCATAATTTTAAAAATTTCATTTTATTAGAACAAAAGAAAAAAAGGAAGAAGAAGAAGAACCACCAGAAGCCAGAAAAAGCGCAACAGGTTAAACTTGACTAATCTACTTATAGTCTTCCCACCTTTCAACTATAATTGTGTATATGCTTACCTCTGCACCTGATGTTTCCAAAACCTATACTCAGTGTACCTCGCTGTTACACTTATAATACTTCAAACCACTATCAGCTGCAACGCAAACAGGTTGGTATAAAAACCACCATACTTCTTTTTGTTTGAAAAACTCTTATTCCTAATAGCAGTTTCCAACAAAGAATCATAACTGTCATGCAGTTCATTAACTCTGCTCAAATTTTCTTCCAAAACCAACAATTCTAAAACCCATTACACTAAAATGAATTTATTTAAAAATATTTCTTTTACTACACTCAACAATCCTAATACATGCAGCGATCCTACATGCATTCTTGCGCTTCAGTAAATTGCTGTTTATCTTAACAATTCCGAGCAATGTCCAAAACCAATAATACCTCCTTCAGTTATATTATATCAAACATGGCTCATCTCATGGACCTAATACGATTAACGATACTAAGCCTTTGTAACTCACCAAAATTTTGGAAATATCTCATGCCAAGCTGAGCAGAGCATCTGCTCGTCGTTGTTCTCTTCCTGCAAAAAGCCTCTAAAATCGCTCACGGCTGCGTGGTACGCTGGAGTATGTAAAAGCGCGGGAAAAATAACACCATCAATTTGCTTTAAATATCTTTCTTTCATGTTGTAAATGCTAAGTCTTGCTTCGTTAAAATCCAAAACTTTTTATTACCCATCTCGTACTTTACCTATCCTCCGCTGCAGTCCATGTGCGAGCAGCGAATTATAACTCTCATACATACAACTGTCCAAATAAAACATCTTTTTAAAATAATTAAACAAACCATACCCCAAGTGTTCTCAATAACAACCCCTAGAATAATACCACATTAAGACTCTAAATCCATTTATCTACACACTCTAAACTATCTACAAGACTTGAAACTGCAGATTACCACCATGATCTTCAAAGCTATGAATCGTATGAGGAAAGAATTTTGGCTAGGATCTTGGCTATTCATTACTCCCCTCCCGTAATTCCTGTCATAACAGCATAATCGGGGCTCTAATATCAGTTCGGCATTCACATCAAATTTCTCAAAATAACGCAACTCACCAAAATTGTACGTATGTAAACAATTGCAACAGAGAATCCACTTGCCGCTACAATCTTTCTTTCATGCAAACGCATCTAATGACGCCCGCGGCTGCGTGGTGATTTAAAAACTGCAAGCAACGTGGGAAAAATGACATCATCATTTGCTATGCACTCCTCATGACCTAAAAATTCCTGTCACTGCGGCATGTTCGGGGCTCAAACGTCAAATCGCCATTCACACCAAATTTTCGAACAGCGCTGCTCACTAAAGATGTGCGTGCCAGAACCAATAGAGGCGATTGCAGTAAAGCATCTACTCGCTGCTACATTCTTTCTACAAACGCATCGATTGCTACCCGCGGCTGCATGAAGATTTAAAAACTGCTAGACCGCGGGAAAAATGACATCATTCGACACACATTTCTGACCTATCTACCCTTAGGAACTGTAAATCTAATGAATCCTGCATCACTGGAATACAGGATCTGAGACTGATTATATACTATATGGACCAACCATTATTGTACACAGGCTAAACTTTTCATACTCTATAGAGGGGGAGGGGGAAGGAGGAAGGGGGGAGGAGGGGAAGGGGGACGGGGGAAAAAAAGAGGAAGGGGGGGGAAGGGGGAAAGAAGGAAAAATAGGGGGGAGGGAGGGGAAGGGAAGGAAGGAAAAAGGGGGAGGGAAAAGGAGGGGGGAAGGGAAGAGAAAACAAGAGGGGGGGGAAGGAAAGGGGAGGGGGAGGGGTTGAAAGGAATCCATCAAAAATAACCCATAAAACCAGGATCTAAATCTTAAAATACCATACATGAATTACACTCAACTAAGGGATAACCTACTCACCATTTTACCACACAATACCTTGTGCCAATACTGATATACCACACCTAATATTAAATCCCTTCCAACTTACTACCTTCCTTGCAGATCCGTATAACCAGCTATTCATTTACACATAATCATAAACTACCCTAAAATCCTATTGCTTAGAGAAATACTGACAGATCTTCCTCCATGTTCAATCCATCGGGGTGTAAACTATTGGGAAGAACATAAGAACATAAGATATGCCATACTGGGTCAGACCAAGGTCCATCAAGCCCAGTATTCTGTTTCCAACAGTGGCCAATCTAGGTCATATGTACCTAGCAGTTTCCCCAAGAGACACAAGTTCCACAATGCTTGTACTGGGTCAAGCATTGATATCTTCGGTCACTTCTTAATAATGGTTTATGGACCTTTCCTCCAGGAACTTGTCCAAACCTTTTTTAAACCCAGCTACACTAACAGCCTTTACTACATCCTCCGGTAACAAATTCCAGAGTTTGATTACACGTTGAGTGAAAAAATATTTTCTTTATTAGTCTTAAATAGTTTACCCTGTAGCTTCATTGCATGTCCCCTAGTCTTTCTATATTCTGATAAGGTAAACAATCGATCTACGTTTACCCGTTCCACTCCGTTCATTAATTTATAGACTTCCATCATATCTCCCCTCAGCCGTCTCTTTTCCAGGTTAAAGAGCCCTAACCTTTTTAGCCTTTCTTCATAGGAGTATCCTTCCATCCCCTTTACCATTTTGGTGGCTCTTCTCTGTACCTTTTCTAAAATCGCTATATCCTTTTTAAGATACGGTGACCAGAATTGCACACAATATTCAAGGTGCGGTCTCACCATGGAACGATATAGAGGCATTATAATATCTTTTGTTTTATTTTCCATTCCTTTCCTTATCATACCTAGCATTCTATTTGCTCTCTTGGCCGCCGCTGCACACTGGGCTGAGGGTTTTAACATGGTATCCACAATGACGCCTAAATCTTTTTCCTGGGTGGTGGTTCCTAATGTGGAACCTTGCATCGTGTAACCATAGTTTGGGTTGTTCTTCCCTAGGTGCATAACCTTGCACTTGTCCACATTAAATTTCATCTGCCATTTTGATGCCCAGTCTTCCAATTTATCAAGATCTCTTGCAATTTTTCACAATCCTCTTGGGTTTTAACAACTTTAAATAGTTTTGTGTCATCTGCAAATTTGATAACCTCACTCGTTATTCCACTTTCCAGGTCATAAGAACATAAGAACATAAGATATGCCATACTGGGTCAGACCAAGGTCCATCAAGCCCAGTATTCTGTTTCCAACAGTGGCCAAACTAGGTCATATGTACCTAGCAGTTTCCCCAAGAGACACAAGTTCCACAATGCTTGAATATGTCAAAAAGCAGCGGACCCAGCGCAGATCCCTGGGGTACACCACTATTCACCTTTCCCCATTGGGAAAATAGGCCATTTAGCCCTACCCTCTGCTTTCTATCTTTTAACCAGTTCCTGATCCACAATAGTACACTGCCTCCTATCCCATGACTCTTTAGTTTCGCCAAAAGTCTCTGATGAGGGACCTTGTCAAAGGCTTTCTGAAAGTCCAGATACACAATATCAACCGACTCACCTTTGTCCACCTGTTTATTCACTCCTTCAAAAAAACATAACAGATTAGTAAGACAAGATCTTCCTTGTCTAAAGCCATGTTGGCTGTCTCCCATTAAGTTGTGACTATCTACATGCTGAATAATTTTATTCTTTATGATGGTTTCTACCATTTTTCCCGGTACTGACGTTAGGCTCACCGGTCTGTAGTTTCCCGGTTCACCCCTGGAACCCTTTTTAAAAATTGGTGTTACATTGGCGTTCCTCCAATCTTCAGGTAGGAAGACTATAAGTAGATTAGTCAAGTTTAACCTGTTGCGCTTTTTCTGGCTTCTGGTGGTTGTTCTTCTTTTTTTCTTTTGTTCTAATAAAATGAAATTTTTATAATTATGGGTCTATTTATCGTTTTAATCCATGAGTTATTTGATGATTACTTATTGTACATATGAGGGATTTTAATGAGGATTGTCCCATTTGTTTCCGTCCCCCCTTTTTCCCTTTTTTTCCTTTTTCTTTTTTCTTTTTTCCTCTAGTAATTATAGTGTGGTAGAAACATTAAATAGGTAAGAGTAATGGGAGTAACATTTGTAACATGAAGATGCAGGTTACGTTTTTCTCGATTTGTTTTATATTCCGATGGTTATTTATTAATATGATTAGTTCATATTTTAAGTTTATTTTTATATATGTATGGTTTGATATTTTTATACATATTATGGTTTATTTTATACATGTGTATTTATATGTATTATGGATTATTTTAAACATGTATATTTATTTATTTATGCTTTTAGTTGACAGACAAGTTTGCTGTACTGTGGTATTTCATATCGACTTATTCATTAGTTATTGTTTAATTTTATTAATGATTTCATAGGTGCTGTATTTGTGTTGACATTGTTTGTTTATGATTTGTTTTTAGAATTTAAAAATGTTTTTAATGGTGGTGTTTATATGTTATTATAGCCGAAGCCCCTGATGAAGGCATAAACGAAACACGGCCTGTGTTGGGCCTGGCTTTGTGAAACGAGAGTGATCAATAAATAAATAGTTCCTTCCTTGCCTGCACGTCTTGGACTGGGTCAGTTAATTGGCACGTGGAATTGTGCTTGTTTGTTGGACTGTATAGCCTAGCATGTTTTCCCCCTGGAAGGACGTGCTCAGCTTTGGGGATGATGCACTTTAGCGATTTCAATCTCAGGAAGCCTTAATTACGTGCAGAGAAGATAGTAATGATAATGGTATGCAACAATTGATTCAACAATGGGAAGAAGTTGTACAACTCACGCAGAAGCAAGTAAAAGAAGAGCTCCACGCTGCATGCATACTTGAGTGTTGCAGTTCAAAAATTATCCCTCGAGGGCTCAGAGTGATCAAGGCACCAGGAATGTATTCAGAGGAAAGTGGCTTCGTGAAGTGCTGGAATGCCATTCTGAATAAGTGTTCACTGGACTTAATGATATTGCTTATTAGTACAGCGAACAAAAAGTCTGAAATATATAAGGCTGATATAGAAGAAAAATTAGTAGCATTAAAGGGGAGTGACAAACAATTTGAGAAAACGCACAAGGATTTTGAGAGAAATAACGTTTAAGAAGGAAATTAAAGATAAAAAAATGGAAAAATTTAAAAGGGACGAGGACGATTATCTTTATGGGTACGTGTACCCTTGGTGTAAAAATGTGGAAAAGGACCGTATATTTTTTAAAAAGAGGTCAACTTTGTTTGATCATAAAGAACCACAAGTGGAGGATAGGGTGGAGGAAGATCCTGGTGAACCCAGGAAGAAGCGCAACAGGAGTGTGTCTATGGAGGAGGATACTGATGCTTCGACATCTCTCTTCTCCTCCACGGACACAAAAAAAGGAACTGGAAAGGAGAAAGACAAAGAAAAGGATGAAGGGAATTATAGTAGCAATAATAAGGTTTTTTTAAACATGGATTCCCTCTGGAAGAAGGGCACGCGGGATTCATCAAAAACACGGTACCCGAAGAGGGAGAAACCATGGGGAAAGGATCAGCAATCAGAAAGACCCTTTGGTCAACCCCAGACCTTCAGAGGGCGAGGGCGGGGAAGGGGCAGAGGGAGAGGTCGGGGGGCTCCCGACAGATCCCTAGAGAGAAGGTGGTAGAAAATAATGTTATCAATATTTCTAAATATCAACTAACCCCAGATGAAACCTCCTTGCTTAACAAAGGTTTATCCTTTGTGCCCGTCCGTCGGTATGACCCCTTTGAGACAAGAATTGACTTATACAAGTTTTTTCGCAAGATTCGGGTGAAAACTTTCTTTAATAACCAAGGGGAAATATGTAATGAAGTCTCTATAGTGCGGAAAAAATCTAAATGGCTGCCCCCACCCAATGTTGATCCAGTCATAGAAGTATTTGAGAAAATGGTGTTGAAAGAAGTAAATAGGTTTAAGACTGATCATTATCCACCATACCATAATCTAACAAAAGGGGAAAAGGATGCCATCACGACACTTCAGAAAAATAATGACATTATTATAAAACCCGCGGATAAGGGAGGAGCAACAGTCATTTTGGATAAGCAAGTGTATTTTGGGGAAATCGAGAGGCAATTAAGACACTACATTCTATCGCAGGTTAGATGGGGATCCAACGCAATCTTTAAAGAGCTCGCTTGATAGTTTAATACTCACAGTTTTTGATCTTGGAAAAATTACCGCAAAAGAGAGATTTTTTGATAGTATCTTTGCCAGTCATTCCAACTATCTACATCAACCCAAAAATACATAAAGCTTTGCATAACCCTCCAGGGCACCCGATAGTGTTGGCGATAGGGTCGCTTTTTGAACCAGTATCTCAATTGTTAGACTTATTACTGCAACCGTTTGTAGAGAGCATGTGGTCATATGTTAGAGATTCTACGCAAGTAATTAATATCCTAAAAAATATAGAATACTCTGACACGGTGTTGCTTGTCACCTTGGACATAGAATCACTGTATACGAACATACCGCAGGAGGAAGCGTTAATCATGGTTCAACGGTGCTTATATAACCAGAATAACCATAAGCGTATACCCACCGTTTTTCTCATGGAGATGGTTCGGATGGCCTTATGCCAAAATTACTTTTGTTTTAGGAATATTTTCTACCAGCAGATAAAGGGAGTGGCTATGGGGTCATCCATGGGGCCGGACATTGCAAACCTTTATGTGTTTGAGTTTGAGGAAACATATATAAAGGCCAATCCCTTCAAAGAGCAGATACATTTGTGGTTAAGATATATTGACGATACCTTCATTTTGTGGGGAGGATCTGTAGAAGCATTGTCAGACTTTAACATCTGGATTAATCAATATGACAGTAATCTTCGGTTTCAAATGACATATGACCCGTACAGCATACCGTATTTGGACCTAATGATTAAGAAGACAACAGTGGGGTTTTGCACAACCTTATATAGGAAGCCCACAGACAGGAACCAACTATTGCATTACAGCAGCTTTCATAATTTGGCATTAAAGAATAACCTACCATATGGGCAGTTCCTTAGAGCTAAGAGAATACAGTATGTACCTCTGAGGAGGAATTCGAACTACAAGCAGATATCATCAAAGATCGACTGGCACTAAGACACTATCCTTCTCAGAAAATTAAGAAAGCATATCAAAGGACATGTCAGATCTCACGGGATAACCTGTTGCAAAAAAGAATGAAGGATGATAAGTCTGATTTGGTATGCCCGTTACTTTATTCTCATCATTCGCATGACATCAGGGAGGATTTTACAGAAACATTGGTATCTCATTCAGTCATTACCCGGTTTTTCGGATACAAACTTAGTTATTGCGCATAAGCGCAATGTTAATTTAAGAAATATGCTGGTTCCATCGGCATTTACGGAACGGAAATATTTATCACAGTATAAAGGCCATTATCAATGTGGAAAATGTTCCGTGTGTGTGCATGCCTTATCAATAAGGAATGAATATACACATCCTATTACTGGAAAAGTGTTCCGGCTGGATGATTATACCAACTGCGAAACTAGTCACGTTGTTTATGTGATTCATTGTCCATGTCAGAAGATGTATGGGGGTATGACTTCTTGCCCTGTTCGCAAGAGGATAATAGAGCACAGAAGCTGCATTAATAGAAGGCTGGAAGATAAGCCGTTGGTAGTCCATTGGATTGAACATAACCATAAGATATCGGACCTAAAATTTTTCATTATAAAGAAGGTGAAGTTAAACTGGCAAGGGGGTGATATGGAGAGAACTATAGCGCGTTTGGAGCAGCGCTACATTTTTCAACTTAATAGTTTACACCCCGATGGATTGAACATGGAGGAAGATCTGTCAGTATTTCTCTAAGCAATAGGATTTTAGGGTAGTTTATGATTATGTGTAAATGAATAGCTGGTTATACGGATCTGCAAGGAAGGTAGTAAGTTGGAAGGGATTTAATATTAGGTGTGGTATCAGTATTGGCACAAGGTAGCAAGTTGGAAGGGATTTAATAATAGGTGTGGTATCAATATTGGCACAAGGTATTGTGTGGTAAAATGGTGAGTAGGTTATCCCTTAGTTGAGTGTAGTTCATGTATGGTATTTTAAGATTTAGATCCTGGTTTTATGGGTTATTTTTGATGGATTCCTTTCATCCCCTCCCCCTTCCCCCCCCCTCTTTTTTTCTCTTCCCTTCCCCCCTCCTTTTCCCTTTGCCCTCCCCCTTTTTCCTTCCTTCCCTTCCCCTCCCTCCCCCCTATTTTCCTAATTTTCCTTCTTTCCCCCTTTCCCCCTTCCCCCCTTTCCCCCCCCTCTATAGAGTATGAAAAGTTTAGCATGTGTACAATAATGGTTGGTCCATATAGTATATAATCAGTCTCAGATCCTGTATTCCAGTGATGCAGGATTCATTAGATTTACAGTTCCTAAGGGTAGATAGGTCAGAAATGTGTGTCAAATGATGATGTCATTTTTCCCGCGGTCTAGCAGTTTTTAAATCTTCATGCAGCCGCGGGTAGCAATCGATGCGTTTGTAGAAAGAATGTAGCAGCGAGTAGATGCTTTACTGCAATCGCCTCTATTGGTTCTGGCACGCACATCTTTAGTGAGCAGCGCTGTTTGAAAATTTGGTGTGAATGGCGATTTGACGTTAGAGCCCCGAACATGCCGCAGTGACAGGAATTTTTAGGTCATGAGGAGTGCATAGCAAATGATGATGTCATTTTCCCGCGTTGCTTGCAGTTTTTAAATCACCACGCAGCCGCGGGCGTCATTAGATGCGTTTGCATGAAAGAAAGATTGTAGCGGCAAGTGGATTCTCTGTTGCAATTGTTTACATACGTACAATTTTGGTGAGTTGCGTTATTTTGAGAAATTTGATGTGAATGCCGAACTGATATTAGAGCCCCGATTATGCTGTTATGACAGGAATTACGGGAGGGGAGTAATGAATAGCCAAGATCCTAGCCAAAATTCTTTCCTCATACGATTCATAGCTTTGAAGATCATGGTGGTAATCTGCAGTTTCAAGTCTTGTAGATAGTTTAGAGTGTGTAGATAAATGGATTTAGAGTCTTAATGTGGTATTATTCTAGGGGTTGTTATTGAGGACACTTGGGGTATGGTTTGTTTAATTATTTTAAAAAGATGTTTTATTTGGACAGTTGTATGTATGAGAGTTATAATTCGCTGCTCGCACATGGACTGCAGCGGAGGATAGGTAAAGTACGAGATGGGTAATAAAAAGTTTTGGATTTTAACGAAGCAAGACTTAGCATTTACAACATGAAAGAAAGATATTTAAAGCAAATTGATGGTGTTATTTTTCCCGCGCTTTTACATACTCCAGCGTACCACGCAGCCGTGAGCGATTTTAGAGGCTTTGTGCAGGAAGAGAATAACAACGAGCAGATGCTCTGCTCAGCTTGGCACGAAATATTTCCAAAATTTTGGTGAGTTACAAAGGCTTAGTATCGTTAATCGTATTAGGTCCATGAGATGAGCCATGTTTGATATAATATAACTGAAGGAGGTATTATTGGTTTTGGACATTGCTCGGAATTGTTAAGATAAACAGCAATTTACTGAAGCGCAAGAATGCATGTAGGATCGCTGCATGTATTAGGATTGTTGAGTGTAGTAAAAGAAATATTTTTAAATAAATTCATTTTAGTGTAGTGGGTTTTAGAATTGTTGGTTTTGGAAGAAAATTTGAGCAGAATTAATGAACTGCATGACAGTTATGATTCTTTGTTGGAAACTGCTATTAGGAATAAGAGTTTTTCAAACAAAAAGAAGTATGGTGGTTTTTATACCAACCTGTTTGCGTTGCAGCTGATAGTGGTTTGAAGTATTATAAGTGTAACAGCGAGGTACACTGAGTATAGGCTTTGGAAACGTCAGGTGCAGAGGTAAGCATATACACAATTATAGTTGAAAGGTGGGAAGACTATAAGTAGATTAGTCAAGTTTAACCTGTTGCGCTTTTTCTGGCTTCTGGTAGTTCTTCTTCTTCTTCCTTTTTTCTTTTGTTCTAATAAAATGAAATTTTTATAATTATCGGTTTATCTATCATTTTAATCCATGAGTTATTTGATGATTACTTATTGTACATATGAGGGATTTTAATGAGAGTGGTCCCATTTCCTTCCGTCCCCCTTTTTTTCCTTTTTCTTTTTTCCTCTAGTAATTATAGTGTGGTAGAAACATTAAATAGGTAAGAGTAATGGGAGTAACCTTTGTAACATGAAGATGCAGGTTAAGTTTTTCTCGATTTGTTTTATACTCCGATGGTTATTTATTAATATGATTAGTTCATATTTTAAGTTTATTTTTATATATGTATGGTTTGATATTTTTATACATATTATGGTTTATTTTATACATGTGTATTTATATGTATTATGGGTTATTTTAAACATGTATATTTATTTATTTATGCTTTTAGTTGACAGACAAGTTTGCTGTACTGTGGTATTTCATATCGACTTATTCATTAGTTATTGTTTAATTTTATTAATGATTTCATAGGTGCTGTATTTGTGTTGACATTATGTTTGTTTATGATTTGTTTTTAGAATTTAAAAATGTTTTTAATGGTGTTGTTTATATGTTGTTATAGCCGAAGCCCCTGATGAAGGCATAAACGAAACACGGCCTGTGTCGGGCCTGGCTTTGTGAAACGAGAGTGATCAATAAATAGTTCCTTCCTTGCCTCCACGTCTTGGACTGGGTCGAGTTCCACCATGTCCTGGATTTCAGAAAAATCAGCTGCCACACCATTCAATGGTAGTGGAATCAGCCATGCGTAGGATGAAAAGTGCAAAGAGGCATGCATCCAATCCTCCAGGTCGTGAATGCAGGACTCTGGATGCTTTTGGATGCAGAACGTTTCAAGCTTTCATGCTTTCAGCTAGGATCAGTTCATATATCCTATATATGGGAATGTTCCTCAAAGAAGTCACAGGAGACTTAGAACTTATGAGCCCATTTCTCCCAGATGATAAGAGACAAGATTTTCTTGCTCTAGTTAAGCGTGCTCAGGATGTCTCCAAGTTTGTCAATTGTGCAGCCTTTGACTGCTTCAAATGCATCAGCAGAACGTCTGCTATTGCCATTGGCGCACGACTGATTGCCTGGCTACAGGCATCGGAGACTTGGGTACAGGACAGGTTAGGCAACATTCTTTGCACGGGGGAGAATCTCTTCGGCAAGAACTGGCAGGAAAAGGCTAACAAGTTAGATGCTGACAATTCTACCTTAGATAGATTGTCAAAGTCTACAGCTACTCCAGCCAAAAGGAAGCCTTATAAAAAATCCTATTTTAGCAAAAAGAGGAAGTTTTATCCTTCCTATACCCAGCAGAGTCAGACTCCCAGGTCAGGTTGCCCAAAAGGGACAAACTAGACAGCAAAAGAAAACAAAAGGCCCGAGAGCCCAACCAGCTCTCCAGGTTCAGCCCCTTCAACGGCTTTGACTCCCTCCCAGAGAGCTTTGCCGTCCTGCCTCTGAGGGGTCCCCAGCCCCCCAATATTCCGGGCAGGTTATGCCACTTTGTCAACAGATGGCATCAGATAACAACAGAAGATTGGACTTTGTCCATTGTAGGAGAGGGTTACAAATTTCATTTTCACAGCATACCCCCTCCTACAATTCTAAAGCAATTCAAGTCACAAACCTCTGCAGACAATCTGCTAGATCACAAGATCTTCACACTTCTTGCCCAAGGGGCAATAGAGGAAGTACCCATTCTTCAACAGGGGACAGGGTTCTGCTCCCCCTATTTTCTTATTCCAAAGAAAACAGGGGGACACAGACCCATTCTAGACCTCAGAGAATTGAACAAATATCTGTTTCGAGAGAAATTCAAAATGATTTCTCTAGGAACTCTTCTGCCATACCTTCAAAGCCAGGACTGGCTTTGCTCTCTAGACTTAAAGGATGCATACACTCACATTCTCATCCATCCAGATCACAGGAAATTCTTATGATTCCTTTTCAAGAGAAACATTTCCAGTACAGGGTTCTTCCTTTTGGTCTGGCTTCAGCACCAAGGGTATTCACAAAATGCATGGCAGTAGTAGCCGCATTTCTACGAACCCTGGGGATTTTCGTCTTCCCTTACTTAGACGACTGGCTCATTCGAGCCTCCACAGTTGCAAAGGCCAGCACTGCACTGTCCCGTACAATGCGAATCCTCCAATTCTTGGGATTGGTAATAAACTTCCCGAAATCTCAACTAGTTCCTTCCCAATGCCTAGAATTCATAGGAGCCTGTCTGGATACCAGACAGGCAAGGACTTTCCTTCCACAAGCCCGGTGTCTTCGCATAATGCAACTAGCTTCCCAAGCAGTAGGCAAATCCTCCCTCACTGCTCGGGAGCTACTGCAGTTACTAGGACACATGGCATCTACAGTTCATGTAGTTCCATATGCTCGCCTCAACATGCAAGCAGCTCAGTGGACCCTCTCCACACAGTGGACACAGGCCACGGGTCATTTGTCGGACAAAATAACAATCTCTCAACGACTAATTTTGTTCCTCCAATGGTGGCAATCACTAGAAAATCTGACAGTGGGGTCTCCTTTCCATCAACCCCTCTTTCAGGCCACCCTAACGACAGATGCATCACAGGTGGGTTGAGGAGCATACCTGAATCATCTCTCTACCCAGGGCACCTGGACTCCACAGGAGGTTGGTTTACACATAAACCACCTGGAACTAAGAGCAATTTATTTAGCTCTTCGAGTGTTCTACCCCCAGCTCAGCTACAAGACAGTCCTAGTCCAAACGGACAATCAAGTAGCCATGTTCTATGTGAACAAGCAGGGCGTAACGGGCTCTCTGTCGTTATGCAAAGAAGCTTTACGACTATGGGCCCTCGCCAGAGAGCATCAAATTCACCTTCTAGTGGTATATCTTCCAGGCATTCAAAACCTTTGGGCAGACAAACTCAGTCGAGTACTGCTGCCTCACGAGTGGTCTCTCCACCTAGACCAGGTGGCAAAGATATTTCATCTCTGGGGCACTCCAGACATAGACCTCTTTGCAAGTCCACTGAATGCCAAACTTCCCCGGTTCTGTTCTAGGATTCCGGCGCACAGCTGTCAGGCAAGGGATGCCTTCCTCCTTCACTGGGGTCAGGACTTCCTTTATGCCTTCCCACCCATTCCCCTCATCCCCAAAACGCTCTTCAAGCTTCAGAGAGACAGGGGTCGCATGATCCTCGTAGCACCACGATGGCCACGCCAAATGTGGTATTCCCTGCTTCTGCATCTCTCTCAAGCAACACCTCTGGAGTTAGGGCATGCTCAAGATCTCCTTTCCCAGGAGAACGGGACGTTATGGCACCCGAATCCCCAGTCCCTGCACCTCACGGCCTGGTTGCTGAGGGCTTAAACCTCCAGGATTTAAACCTGTCCCAGCAGGTAAAAGATATCCTTCAGGCTTCTAGGAAACTTTTCACAAGAAGATCTTATGCCTTCAAGTGGAAACGTTTTACTATAGGGTGCTCCAAGAGGGGATTAAACCCCCTGGTCATACCCTTAGAATCGATACTAGAGTATCTCCTTCACTTATCGAATTCTGGGTTAAAGACCAATTTGGTAAGAGTCCATCTTAGTGCAATTGCAGCTTTTTATAAGCCTCTAAATGGACAACCAATTTCCTCTCATCCACTTCTATCAAGATTTATGAGAGGCCTTTTATTAACTAAACCTCCCATCAAGCCACCACTGGTGGCATGGGATCTAAATCTAGTTCTCGGGCAGGTCATGAAGCCACCTTTTGAGCCTTAAGCCACTACAGCCCTTAGGTTTTTGACTTGGAAGGTCATCTTCCTAATTGCAATCACCTCTGCCCGTCGCATTAGTGAATTGCAAGCTTTAGTGGCTGAACCTCCTTATACTAGGTTTCATCATGATAAGTTTGTTCTTCGAACTCAATCACATTTTATGCCAAAGGTGGTTTCGCCTTTTCATTTAAATCAATCAGTTTACCTTCCTGTATTTTTTCCGAGGCCTCACGCCTCTAATGCAGAAAAAAACCTTCATACTCTGGATTGTAAAAGGGCCTTGGCCTTTTACATACAAAGAAGACAGCAACATAGAAAGTCCTCACAACCTTTTATAGCTTTTGACCCTAGTCATTTGGGACTTCCAGTCTCCAAAACAACTTTATCTAAATGGATTGCCCAATGCATATCCTTTGCTTATGAGAGTAAGGGTCTTCCTCTTCAAGACCATGTCACAGCTCATAATGTGAGAGCCATGGCAGCTTCTATGGCTAAGCTCCACTGTGTGTATCGATGACATTTGTCGAGCAGCACCTGGGCTTCGGTACATACCTTCACAGCCCACTACTGCCTAGATAAAGCCTCCCGTCGGGATGCCTTCTTTGGCCAAGCTGTTCTTCAAAATCTCTTTCAAACCTAAACCAACTCCTACCCACCGACCCTAGTGGGATGCCAGAGATCCATGGGAGGAAGAATTCTCACCTAAGACGGTGGCACCTTCCTGGGGCTATCTCCCTGGCATCTTCAGCTAGGGAGTCCCCATATGTGAGGACTACATTCCTGCTTGTTCCTGGAGATAGCGTAGTTACTCAACTGTAACAGGTGATCTCCGGGAACAGCAGGAATTTAGTCCTCACAACCCAATCACCTCCCCTAGGATTTCTCTCTCTCTCTCTTTTTCTCTTTTCTCTCTCCCTCTATCCTTTCACTAGGCTACAAACTTAACTGAAGAGGGACAGTTGGAAAGATGGGAAGGCAGTGCGCATGTGCTGAGGGATGCTTCCAAAAGCGTTCCTATTGGATGCTGGGGAGCATTCCCGCACAGGCTCCATCGGTACCGACGATACCCATATGTGAGGACTAAATTCCTGCTGTTCCCGGAGATCACCTGTTACAGGTGAGTAACTACGCTTTCTCTTATTAGTCTTAAATAGTTTACCCTGTAGCTTCATTGCATGTCCCCTAGTCTTTCCATATTCTGATAACGTAAACAATCGATCTACGTTTACCCGTTCCACTCTGTTCATTAATTTATAGACTTCTATCATATCTCCCCTCAGCCGTCTCTTTTCCAGGTTAAAGAGCCCTAACCTTTTTAGCCTTTCTTCATAGGAGTATCCTTCCATCCCCTTTACCATTTTGGTGGCTCTTCTCTGAACCTTTTCTAATAACGCTATATCCTTTTTAAGATACGGCGACCAGAATTGCACACAATATTCAAGGTGAGGTCTCACCATGGAACAATACAGAGGCATTATAATATCTTTTGTTTTATTTTCCATTCCTTTCCTTATGATGGCCTAGCATTCTATTTGCTGTCTTGGCTGCCGCTGCACACTGGGCCGAGGGTTTTAACATGTTATCCACAATGACGCCTAAATCTTTTTCCTGGGTGGTGGTTCCTAATGTGGAAACTTGCATCGTGTAACTATAGTTTGGATTCTTCTTCCCTAGGTGCATAACTTTGCACTTGTCCACTTTAAATTTCATCTGCCATTTTGATGCCCAGTCTTCCAATTTATCAAGATCCTCTTGCAATTTTCCACAATCCTCTTGGGTTTTAACAACTTTAAATAGTTTTGTGTCATCTGCAAATTTGATAACCTCACTCTTATTCCCTTTTCCAGGTCATTTATGAATATGTTAAAAAGCAGCGGACTCAGCACAGATCCCTGGGGTACAACCACTGTTCACCTTTCTCCATTGGTAAAATTGGCCATTTAGCCCTACCCTCTGCTTTCTATCTTTTAACCAGTTCATGATCCACAATAGTACACTGCCTCCTATCCCATGACTCTTTAGTTTTGCCAAAAGTCTCTGATGAGGGACCTTGTCAAAGGCTTTCTGAAAGTCCAGATACACTATATCAACCGACTCACCTTTGTCCACCTGTTTATTCACACCTTCAAAAAAGCATAAAAAATTAGTAAGACAAGATCTTCCTTGTCTAAAGCCATGTTGACTGTCTCCCATTAGGCCATGACTATCTGCATGCTGAGTAATTTTGTTCTTTATGATGGTTTCTACCATTTTTCCCGGTACTGACGTCAGGCTCACCGGTCTGTAGTTTCCCAGATCACCCCCTGCAACCCTTTTAAAAAATTGGTGTTACATTGGCAATCCTCCAATCTTCAGGTATTACAAATGATTTTAATGAAAAGTCACAGATTACTAATAGCAGGTCTGCAATCTCATATTTCAGTTCTTTCAGCACCCTTGAATGTATCCCATCCGGCCCAGGTGATTTGCTACTCTTCAGTTTATCTAATTGTTGTCATACATCTTCCCGATGTATCGATATTTCCTTCAATTCTTCCGCACCTTTAAATACCACTTCAGTCATGGGTAACATCCCTACATCTTCTTCAGTAAAGACCGAAGCAAAGAATTCATTCAGTGTCTCCGCTATTGCCTTGTCGCCTCTTAGTGCCCCTTTAACCCCTTTATCATCTAATGGACCAACTGAATCTCTCACAAGTTTTTTGCTACGAATGTATTTGAAAAAGTCTTTATTTCACGTTTTTGCTTCCGCAGCAAGCTTCTTCTCATATTCTCCCTTTGCCTGCCTTATCAATGCCTTGCATTTGACTTGCCAGTGCTTGTGCTGTTTCCAGGTTTCGTCGTTTGGCTCTTTTTTCCATTTCCTGAAAGATGCTTTTTTGGCAACAGCCTCTCTGACCTCACCTTTAAACCGTGCTGGCAGTTTTTTGGACTTCCTTCCACTTTTCTTAAAACGTGGAATACAGCTGGGCTGGGCTTCCAAGATAGTATTTTTCAACACCCAAGCTTGATGTAAGTCTTTAACCTTTGCAACTGCTCCTTTTAGTTTTTTCTTAACTATTTTCCTCATTTTATCATAGTCTCCCTTTCGAAAGTTAAAAGGTAGTACTGTGGATTTCCTTACTATCCTTCCTCCACTAATTAAATCCAATGCGATCATGCTATCATCACTATTGCCGTGGCCCCAACACCCTTATCTCTTGCACTAGATCTGGTGTTCCACTAAGGACTAGGTCTAATATGGCTTCCCCTCTGGTCGTTCATGAACCAGCTGCTCCAAGAAGCAGTCATTTATTTCATCTAGGAACTTTATCTCCCTAGCATGTCCTGCCGTGACACTGACCCAGTCAATACCGGGGTAATTAAAATCACCTATTACTGTGCTGTAACTTTTGTTAGCTTCCTTGATTTCTTTGAACATTTCATCATCCGTTCATTCTGGCCAGGTGGTCGATAGTACACCCCCACTGCCATCCCCTTTTTACATGGAATTTCAATCCATAGAGATTCTACAGCAAATTTTGTTTCCTGCAAAACTTTAATTCTTTGACTCAATGCCCTCTCTAACATAGAGCGCAACCCCTCCACCAATTTGATCAGTTCTATCATTACAATATAGTTTGTACCCAGGTATCACAGTGTTCCACTGGTTGTCCTCCTTCCTCCATGTCTCTGATATTCCAATTATATCTAACCTATCATTTAGTGCTATATATTCTAACTCTCCCATCTTATTTTTTAGACTTCTAACATTTGCATACAAGCAATTTAGAGACTGTATTTTATTCATATTAATTTGGCTATTGGTAGACATGGGTAATTTGGGATCTTTAAGCTCTGTCTGCTCCGTAGTCGAGGGCATTTGGGCTACTTTACTCTTTTTTGGAACCTCTCTTCTTTTGGTAGTATCCTTCAAGGATACATTCTTCTGAACCATCCGCTCTTGGCGACTGTTGGCTTTCCCCTATTATCTAGTTTAAAAGCAGCCCTATTTCCTTTTTAAAAGTTAATGGCAGCAGCCTGGTTCCATCCCGGTTAAGGTGAAGCCTATCCCTTCGGAAGAGCCCCTCCTTTCCCCAGAATGTTCCCCAGTTCCTAACAAACCCCAAACCCTCATCTCCTCACCATTGTCTCATCCACGCATTGAGACTCTGGAGCTCTGCCTGCCTTTTGGGTCCTGCGCGTGGAACGGGAAGCATTTTGGAGAACGCTACCCTGGAAGTTCTGGATTTCAACTTCCCACCTAAAAGCTTAAATTTAGCCCCCAGTACCTCCCTACCACATTTTCCTGTGTCATTGGTACCGCCTGGTGCAAAGGTAGCGGACATGCTACCAGGCGATCCTCACATCCACCAGCCACCCAGCTATCTACATGCCTAATGATCAAATCACCAACTATAATGGCTGTCCTAACCCTTCCCTCATAGGCATATGGCCCTGGAGAAACATTCCGATGCGAGAGGGTTTTACATCACCTTGAGGACAGGTCCTAGATACAGGATCACTTCCTGCCACACCAAGGTAATGCTCTCCTGTCACGTGACCTCTCTGCTCCATGGCAACAGGGATGCTGCCAGACTGGAGGTAGGACTTCAGGACTATATCCCTGTAAGTCTCGTCTATGTACCTCTCTGTCTTTCTTATGTTTTCCAAGTCTGCTACTATAGCCTCTAGAAAATGGACTCGTTCCCTGAGAGCAAAGAGCTCCTTGCACCTAGTGCACACGTAAGACCTCTCACCAACTGGGAGAAAATCATACATGTGACACTCAATGCAAAATACTAGAAAGCCCCCATCTCGCTGCTGGACTGCTGTCTACATCTTAGTTTTAAGCTTGTGTTTAGATTTTTACTAAGTTATAATGCCCTGTTCAATGTAATTTCAGCTCAGTGTAAACCGCACTGATGCAGAATAGCGCGGTATATAAGAGAATGTAAATAAATAAATAAAATTCAGGAGTTGTCCAGGTTTTCGGCGGGGCTGGCTGGGGAACTACTACAGTAGTTCGAAGTTTTGTCCTCTGGGATCAAGGACTGCTCAAAGTTCCTCTCCCAAGCGGCCTAAGACTGTTTCGAGTCAGCAGCTCGAGTAGCAGCGGCCGGCATTGGGGCTCAAAGCCAAGCCTGGCTATAGTCATCAGACCTCAAACAATGGGTCCAGGACAAACTGCTCGATGTCCCCTGCCCCAGGGAGAACCTGTTCAGCAAACCCATGGCCGATAAGGTGGCCAAGATAGAAGCAGAAGTGGTGACTTGACAGAGGCTTTCAAAAAAGACCTCTTCCTTTCCCCACAAGAAACCCTCGAGGAAAAATGCCCCTGTTCCAAGGGAAAAAGGGGCACTTCCAGCAGAGTCACTGCTACCAGCCCTTCTCAGGCCAGCAACAATGTTCTCACCCTAAGAGGCAGGGAAAGGGAGCTCAGAAGCCCAAGATCCCGACCCCGGCTCCAGCCCAACCAGGAGGGAGCTTTTGACTCCCAAGGCAAGGCCTCCCCTTCTCCGGGAGATCTTCACCAGCCCATAGTTGGACCGAGATCAGCTCAGACCAGTGGGTGCTACAAGTGGTAAAGGAGGGATATCGCCTCCACTTCAACAAATACCACTCAAGTTCTTTCCAGGAGAGCCTGCGCGACCTCTTCTTCACCAGACTCTTATGCTCTCAGAGCTCGCAGGTCTGCTCAGGGACAGTGCAGTGGAGCCTGTACCTAAACATCTATGGGGAAAAAGCTTCTACTCAAGGTACTTCCTTGTCTCAAAGAGAACTGGGGGCCTCAGGCCCATACTAAATCTGAGAGACTTAAACAAGTTTCTGATGATGGAGAAGTTTAAGATGCTCTTCCTTGGAACTGCTGCCTTACCTCCACTGGGGAGATTGGCTGTGCTCCTTCGATCTAAAGGATGCGTGTACACACATCCTAATCCATCCCTCTCACAGGCAGTACCTGCAGTTAGTTGTTGGAGGAGGGCACTACCAGTACAGAGTGCTGCCCTTCAGCCTGGCCTCCTCACCAAGGGTCTTGACCAAGTGCTTGGCGGTGGTAGCTGCCCACCTGCGCCTACAAGGGACTTTTGTCTTCCCCTACCTGGACAACTGGCTAATCAGAGGGGGTTTGTCCTCAGAGGTCAGTCAGACTGTAGAGTGAACAACCCTCCTACTGCAGCACCTGGGGTTCGTCATCAACAACCCCAAATCCCATCTCTCTCCAGTCCAAAATCTGAAGGTCATAGGGGCTCAGTTGGACATGTTACAAGTCAAGGCCATCCTTTCAAGAGAAAGGGCAGACTGCCTCATACAACTGGCAGGAGAGGTACAACACCACTAGTCGGTACCGGCTTGCCGCTTCCTCCACCTGTTGGGCCACATGGCCTCAATGGTACATGTTGCACCATTAGCCCACCCATACATATGGACCATCCAATGGTGCCTCTGCTTGCAGTTGACTCAAGCCATGGGCAGGCTATGGGACAGGGTCAGAGTCATCCGCCAATTGGCGGAATCCCTCACCTGGTGGCAAAACTTGCACCACCTCCAATCAGGAATGCCATTCCAAGCACCCGCACCGCAGAAGACCCTGACAACAGATGCCTCCCTCCTGGGTTGGGGAGCGCATTGTGGGGACCACCGCACTCAAGGCAGCTGGTTCCAGGAGGAGTCACTCTTGCAGATCATCCTCCTAGAACTCGGGGCAGTCTTCCTGGCCCTGTGAGCATTCCGCTATTGCCTGCGGCATCGATCTGTGCTGATCCAGACAGACAATCAGGTTGCCATGTTTTATATCAATACGCAGGGGGCATGGGCTCGTACTCCCTCTGCCAGGAGGCGTTGGCCCTCCTCTCCTTTGCAGTGCGCAACAGCATGCTCCTGCGAGAGGTATACCTGCCAGGCCAGGATAACTACATAGCAGACAGGCTGAGCAGAGTCCTTCGCCCACACAAGTGACGCTTGAATCCCAGGGTAACGAAGCAACTCTTCCACCACTGGGGCAAGCCTGTGATAGACCAATTTGCCTGCCCGGACAACACACAGCTGCCTCGCTTCTGCTCGTGCCAGCTGCACCCGGGAAGAGTGGCGACAGATGTTTTCCTGATCTCGTGGTCAGGGGGCCTACTCTATGCGTTTCCACCGACTCCCCTGGTCGCCAAGACCCTCTTCAAGGTCCAGAGCAAGAGGGCGTCGGTTATACTGATCGCCTCCAGGTGGCCCAGGCAACCTTGGTTCTCTCTGTTGCTTTCCCTATCGGTGGCACTCCCAGTTCCACTGGGCTGGGCCCTGGACCTCCTGTCCCAGGAGGAGGATTCCCTCCACCCCAACCTGGGGTCGCTAATGCAAACAGCGTGGCTGCTGAAAGGGTAGGGTTGGCCCCTTTCAGTCTCCCTGGGGAAGTCGAGGAGATCCTACTGGCCTCCAGAAAGCTCTCCACCAGATGGGACCTTTAAGTGGAGGAGGTTCTCCACCTGGTGTGCGGAGGAGGAGGAGGAGAATCCCTTCTCCTGCCATGTGCAACTGGTTCTTCAGTACCTACTGCACCTCTCACTCACCGGGCTGAAATCGAACTCTGTGATGGTGCATCTGAGCACCATAGCTGCGCACTACCACCCTATAGAGGGGAAACCCCTCTCAAACCAGCTCCTGGTCTTCAGGTTCCTCCAGGGCCTCCTGTTATCCAAGCCCCCCTCTCCATCCTCCAGCGGCAGAGTGGGACCTCAACATGGTGCTCTCTCAGCTCACCAAACCACCATTAAAGACCCTGGCCACTTGCCACCTGCGGTACCTGTCATGGAAAGTGTTTTTTCTGGTAGCCCTCATGTCCACTCGAAGGGTGGGTGAACTCCAGGCTCTGGTGGCAACTCCACCATATGCAGGGTTCTACAAGAACACGGTAGTGCTCCGAATGCACCCCATATTTCTCCAGAAGGTGGTATCGCCTTTCCACCTCAACCAAGAGGTGGTCCTCCCCACCACCTTCCCGCAGCCTCACGCTGGCAGGGAGGAACTAGTGCTTCATACACTGGATTGCAAACAGGCTCTATCTATCTACTTACAGCGGACTCAAGTCCATCGCAAAGCTCCTCAGCTTTTTGTATCATATGACCACAGTATACTGGGGCTCCCCGTGATTAAGTGAACTCTGTCCACTTGGATGGTGGACTGTATTGCCCTCGCCTATGAGCAAACTGGCCTCTCCCTTGAGCACCCGATCACAGTGTATCGCATGAGGGCAATGGCATTGTCGGTGGCCAACCTCCACTCAGTGCCGGTGACTGAGATCTGTAAGGCTACCACATGGTCTTCAATTCATACATTCGCAGCAAGTCCGACAGGGACTATGTCTTTGGCCAGGCAGTACTCCATAATATTCTCGGGGTGTAGGCAACTCTTGCCCTCCGACCCTTCTGTGTTCAGGCTACTGGAGTGTGTGTGTCACTGGATGTTAGGGTCATGCAGAGTCTCTCAGTGGGGACTCACCTTCTGCAATTCACGGCTAACCAATTGGTCGCCATTGGTGCTGTCGTGGTTTGGTCCTCGGCAGCCTGGAGCTAGGGAGTCCCATATGTGAGGACTGACTTCCTGCTTGTTCCTGGAGAAAGCATAGTTACTCACCCGTAACAGGTGTTCTCCAGGGACAGCAGGAATCGGTTCTCACAACCCTCCCTTTTTCCCTGGGAGTTGCCTCCCTACCTTGTTTTAGTTTTTCTCTGGGAACAAGCAGAAAGTCAGTCCTCACATATGGGTGACGTCTATGCCAGTGGAGCCCTCGTGGAAGCATCCCCCCAGCCTTAGATTTTTCCTCCATTCGTGGTTCTCTAGGTCATCAATTTTGCGCTCTCAGCTTCAAACCTGCTCCTCCAAGTGCTGTATTTGTCAGTCAGTCTCTAGGCCTCCATCCTCTTTTGTGGATAAGAGCTGCTCTGCTTGATGTAAGCAGCTGGTAAAGTTTGTCACTGAGTTGGTCAGTTGGTCTAATTGTTCTGTGAGACCTTCAAAACGTTCTTCCAGCAGGTGAATCACTGCCATTGAAATCTCTTCGACCAGCGCCATCGTCTCCACTCCTGGACTTGAAGGGGAAGAGGCATCAGCTTCTGCCCCACAAGTCTTTTCCTTTCATTGGGGTTTAGACACCATCCACTACCAGTCCTGCAACTCCCCAAGGGCTGAGGTAAGTGAAACTTCAGGCGAGACTGTAATTCCAGATTAGTTGGGATGATTTTTTTTTTTTAAGCCAGTCTGAAGAGGGTTAAAGTCGGGAAGCCTCTGAGCTGAAACATGCACGTCTACTTCAGCTCATCGCCATACTGGAGGTCCACACTCCATCTCAAATAAACTTGCCTTTACTCATGATCTCTTTATCTCTAATGCTCTCCATCTTCTTGCTCTAATCAAGACCTGGCTCCTCCCAGAAGACTCTGCATCAGTTGCTGCTTTCTGTCATGGTGGCTATCCATTCTCCTGCACACCTCGTCCCACTGGCCGTGGTGGTGGTGTTGGACTTCTACTCTCTCTTTCCTGCCAATTCCAACCCCTCTTGCTGCCTCAGTCTCACTCTTTTCCCTCCTTTGACATCCACTCTATCTGCCTTTTTACTCCACTTCCTCTCCAGTTAGCTGCTGTTTATCGACCTGCTGACAAGTCCACCTTACCTTTCTCACTGATTTAGACTCGTGACTTTCCTCCTTTCTGGATTCATCTTCCTCCTCCCTTATTCTCAGAGACTTTAACATTCATGTTGATAACTCCTCTGACCCTTATGCTTCACAGCTCCTTTCCCTTACCTCCACATTTGTCCTTCAGCTTTGCTCTGCTGCCCCCACTCACCTGCATGGCCACTGCCTCGACCTGGTATTCTTCTCTAATTGCTAACCCTCAAACTTCTGCACCTCAGTTCTTCCCTTATCCAGACCATCACTTGCTAAGCTTGACTCGTCATCACTCAGTGCTTCAACCTCGCACTGTCTCCTCCAACCTCTTTAGAAATCTTCATGCTATTGACCCTTTGGCTCTCTCCTCCACTGTCTCATCACCTCTTTCCTCCACTATGTCATCTGAGTCTGTTGATGCAGCAGTAGCTTCCATTAACGCTGCATGCTCCTCTGCTGTGGATGCTTTTGCTCTTCCCATGCCACATCCTGTGAGGCATACTATAACCTAACCCTGGCTGTCTTCCACTACCTGCTATCTACGTTCCTGTGCCCATTCAGCTGAGCATACTTGCAGACTTTCTATGCTTCAAATTCATGCTTGTCTTTTTCTAGTCAGCCATAGGGCTCTCCAAACAAGACTATTTTTTCCATCTGACTAACTCTTGCCTCTGACCCTCGCTGCCTTTTTACAACTCTCAACTCTCTCCTCAAGGTGCCTCTGCCTCCGACCCCTCCTTCCTTTTCTCACCAAATCTTGGCTGACTATTTTCATGACAGAATCCACAAGATCACACTCCAATTCCCCATATGTCAACTACTTCTCCAGGACCAAGCAGGAAGTCAGTCCTCACATAAGGGTGACGTCGCCGACAGAGCCCCCATGTGGAGCATTTCCCCAGCTTTCAAAAAAAGCCTTTGGGAATGCAGCACGCATGCGCGGTCCCCTTCCCGCCTAAGGGTGCCATCTTGCTCAGTCTTCTTTTTTCCGCGGAGCCCAACGCAAGTGTGTCGTGGTCATCCGTGAAAAAGTTTATTTTTTTCGGTGTGGATCCGTGTTTTTTTCACGGTTCGATGCCGGTTTCCCTTTCCCGCCTGGGCCCAGTACACTGGTATCGAGCCCGGACCTCATTTTTCGTTTTTTGTCCTTTGAGACTAGTGTTTGCGCCATTTTTTCTATTTTTCACTGGCAGCCCTGTCTTTTGACCTTGCAGGGACTCTCTTTCCCCCGATGGCTGCCAGGGGTGATCGGTGTAAGAAACCTATGTCTCTTACAGACACACATGACTGCTGCCTCTGCTGCCGCGGGCCCGATCATGACCCGATGATCTGTGGCCCGTGTGGAAAAATGTCCTTGAAGGCGTTGAGGAGCCGTCAGCATCAGAAGGAAAGAATCTTCTCTGACTCCACGTCCGACCGGGCCCGGACTTCGTCAGAGGCCTCGACATCTCAGGACTCCGATCCCGAGCATCGCCGGGGTTCCTTTGAAAGGGGGTCTCCCTCACGGGAGCACCGCAGGCAGAAGAAACCCGCGAGGGCGGCGTCAGTGGACGCACTTGGCTCCTTGAGGGCCAGGTCGCATAGCCCTGACCGCCGCCCCGGGTCTTCGGAGTCGGAGAGGCCTGCTAAACAACCTTGTGTAGAGATGGAGGCGCCGAGTCAAGTGAGTACTGTAGTCCTTGTGGACTTTCCTCCGGGGGAGCCAACGTCGGGCCCCGAGTTGGAGGCTGCTTGGACTCCTGAGCTTGGACTCAGGTTGACGGCCTTGGAGGAGCAGCTTGGCTGCCTTCATGGAACAGCAGCGGGCACTGATCGCCGGTCTCACCGGTGCATCTGCCCCGACTACTGGGACCTCGACATCTAAGTCGACCCCGGAGGCCGAGCCGATCCTCGGCCAAGGTCTCCCTCGGCCTCCCGTTCGGGACTGAGGTCGTCGACGCTGGTACCCTCGGCGTCAGGGCGGAGGGCATCGGTGCCTGCTCGATTCCTCCTCTGAGGGCTCGGGCTGGGAAACGGAGGACGAGGAGTCCCCGGACACCCTTCGGACTCGCCGGAGTCTGAACCTTGGAGAAGGTCCCCCCCCGGAGGATACCCGATTCTCGGATTTCGTGAGGGACATGGCCAAGGCTTTGGCCTTCCCCACGGACCCTGGGGAGGAGCCTCGAGCCAAGGAGCTTGAGGCCCTGCAGTATGACTCTCCCCCCAAGAAGACCTTTACTGTGCCGGTTCCTCCGATGCTGGAATGGTTGCTCTTCCGCATGTGGGAGGCACCGGCCTCGACGCCGGTTCTTAGCAAGCGGGTCGATTCCATCTATCAAGTCCGCAAGAGCCCCGGGTTCCAGAAGGCACAGCTACCTAACCATTCCATGGTTGTGGAATTGGCCATGCATCGCCTGAAAAGTCAGAAGATGCACTCCTTGGTGCCTCCCGGCTGGGAGAAAGTGCTTCCAGGGCTCTCTATGCTTGCTTGCCATGTCCAGACCTACCAGCTGTACATGGGCATGTACCTTCAGGACCCGGCAAAGGAGATTGCCGGGTTCTCTGCTGGCCTCTCCAAGGAACCTTTGCAGAGGTTCACAGCCTTGTCAACTGGGATCTGAGAATGCTCGAAGTTTGTCTCGAGCAGCTTATGATGGCTTTGAGGCTTCGGCCCGAGTAGCTGCGGCCGGCATCGGTGCACACCGTCAGGCCTGGCTACAGTCATCGGACCTCGAGCCATGGGTGCAGGACAAGTTGGTCGATGTCCCCTGCCGAGGTGAAAACCTCTTTGGCAAGCCCATGGCTGAAAAGGCTGCAGAACTCGAGTCCGAGACTCTCACCAAGACAAGGCTGTCCAGGAAGACCTCTGCCCCTTCTCAAAAGAAGAAGGGCTCGGGGAAAAAAGTCCTTTTACCCGAGAAAGTCATCTGCCTACAAAACCTACCCTCAGTACCAGGCCTCCACAGCTCCCCAGCAGGGTCAGCAGGCCAAGGGGCAGGGACATGGGCCCCGTAGGCAGAAAACCCCTCAAGCCACCAGCTCCGGCTCCTGCACAGCAGGGAGCGGGGTTTTGACTCCAGTGGCATCGCCTCTCCTCCTCAGCTGGCCCCTCTCAGCACAGGAGGCCGGCTGACCCTGTATGCCCACAGGTGGTCAGCCGTAACAAGGGATACCTGGGTGCTAAGCATAGTCCAGAGGGGCTATCTGCTCCATTTCCACCAGGTACCCCCTCCTACTTTCCAGGGGAGCCTCCATGAACCCCTTTGCACAGGGACTTACTCCTGCAGGAGTTAGCAAGTCTTCTAAAGGAACAGGCTGTGGAACCAGTGCCTCACCACTTGAGAGATCAGGGCTTCTACTCCAGGTACTTCCTGGTACCAAAACAAACAGGAGGCCTCAGGCCCATCCTAGACTTGCGAAATCTAAACAGGTTCCTGGAGAGGGAAAAGTTCAAGATGCTTACCTTTGGGATACTGCTGCCCTACCTCCAGCAGGGAGATTGGCTATGCTCCTTAGACCTAAAGGATGCTTATACTCACATCCTTATTCATCCAGACCACAGACGATATCTCAGATTTGTGGTGGTAGGAAACCATTTTCAGTACAGGGTACTCCCTTTTGGCCTAACCTCCGCCCCCAGGGTTTTCACCAAGTGCCTGGCGGTGGTGGCGGCCTATCTCAGGGTTCAAGGGCTCTTTGTCTTTCCATACCTGGACGACTGGCTCATCAAGGGTCAGTCTCCACAGGAGACCAATCAAGCCACCCTCCGCACTATCTCTCTTCTACAGCATCTGGGGTTTGTCATAAACGTCGCAAAGTCCACTTTGCGTCCCTCCCAGAACATGGAGTTCATTGGAGCGACACTGGACACCCTTCAAGCAAAGGCTTTCTTACCTGTGGACAGGGCCCACAGACTGATGGATTTGGCCAGACAATTCCACAGCAATTCTCTGGTCTCCGCCAGACAATTCCTGAGACTCTTAGGCCACATGGCCTCCACGGTTCATGTAACTCCAAATGCCTGTCTGCACATGAGGCCAGCTCAGTGGGGTCTCAGAGAGGCCAGCTCAGTGGGGTCTCAGAACTTAATGGCTGCAGACCACAGGGAGCCTAAGGGATAAAGTGAGGGTGTCCAAACTTCTAGCATCTTCTCTGCAGTGGTGGCTTCATCTTCCGAATCTGGTGCAAGGAGTGCCTTTCCAGGCCCCTCCACACTCCCAGGTGCTGACAACCGATGCTTCTCTTCAGGGTTGGGGTGCACATTGTCAGGGAGCCTGCACTCAGGGCCTGTGGTCTCCTTGGGAGGCCGCACAGCAGATCAATCTCTTGGAGCTGAGAGCTATCCGCTTAGCCCTGCAGACTTTCTCTCATGTCCTCTCTCACCAGTCCGCCTTAGTTCAGACAGACAATCAAGTTGCTATGTTCTATGTCAACAAACAGAGGTGCACAGGGTCCCGCCCTCTCTGTCAGGAAGCACAGGACCTGTGCTCCTGGGCAGTCAATCATGGCATAGTTCTCAGGGCGGTCTATCTCCCTGGGCAGGAGAATTGCCTGGCAGACAGATTGAGCAGGATCCTACAGCCACACGAATGGCAGTTGAATCCTCTGGTGGTTCAACAAATCTTCCTACGATGGGGTCTTCCAAACATAGATCTTTTTGCCAGTCCACTGAACCGTCAACTGCCCAGGTTCTGCTCCAGACAACCGCATCCTCTCAGAGCAGCAGCGGATGCGTTTCTCATTCCTGGTCTGCAGGCCTCCTATATGCGTTTCCTCCCACACCTCTAGTGCCCAAGACACTGTTCAAAGTGACCGGGACAAGGCCTCATTGATCCTGGTGGCCCCCAGATGGCCAAGGCAACCATGGTTCCTGCTTCTTTTGCAACTGGCGGTGGACACTCCTCTTCCTCTGGGGATGCAACCAGATCTCCTGTCTCAGGAGCAGGGATCTCTCTTACACCCCAACCTCCAGTCCCTCAATCTGATGGCCTGGCTGCTGAAAGGATAGTTCTAGCACCCTTACTGCTGCCTAGGGAAGTGGAGGACGTGGTCTTGGCCTCCAGGAGGCAGTCCACCCTGAAATCTTATACCTTCAAGTGGCGTAGGTTCTCCACCTGGTGTGCTCAACACAAGGAGGATCCTTTCTCATGCCTGGTACCAGTGGTGCTGCAATATTTGCTTCACCTTTCCAACATAGGCCTTAAATCCAACTCTGTTAGGGTCCATCTCAGTGCACCACTCACCAGTGGAGGGCCAGTCTCTTTCAAGCCACCCTTTGTTGACTCGCTTCCTCAGAGGCCTGCTTTTGCTTAAGCCTCCGGTTCATCCACCTGCCCCTGAGTGGGACTTGAATGTGGTCTTGCAATAGCTTACTTGCCCACCATTTGAGCCTATTGCTACTTGCCCTTTGTGTTTTCTTTCCTGGAAAGCGTTGTTTTTGGTGGCTCTTACCTCAGCAAGGCGAGTGAGCGAGCTTCAAGCCCTGGTGTCAGATGCGCACCATATACTAGGTTCTATAGGAACAGAGTAGTCTTGTGGACTCGCCTCAAGTTTCTTCCAAAGGTTGTCTCCTCCTTCCACCTCAATCAGGAGGTGGTTCTTCCGACTTTCTTTCCCAGGCCGCATGCCAGCCGGGCTGAGATGGTCTTGCATACCCTGGACTGTGGAAGGGCGTTGTCCTTCTACCTTGATCGTACGCAGGGACACCGAAGGGCTGTATAGCTCTTCGTCTCTTTTGACCCTAATAAGCTGGGGTTGCCTGTCTCCAAGTGTACCTTGTCCATCTGGGTAGCAGACTGTATCGCCTGGGCGTACAGGGCAGCTGGCCTCGCGTTGCAGGATTGAGTCACGGCCCACTGTGTCAGGGCGAAGGCTGCGTCAGTGGCTCATCTCCGCTCTGTTCCGTTGGCAGACATCTGCCAGGCCGCTACTTGGTCTTCAAGCCAGACTTTTGCGGCCCACTATTGCCTCGAGAGGGAGTCCCGCAGGGACAGTGCTTTCGGACAGGCGGTACTCCGTAATCTCTTTGAGGTATAGGCAACTCCTACCCTCCAGCCCTGGTGTTGGGCTACCGTATGGGGGCGTTCTCAGAGAAGGTTCTTTTCACACATGCTGAGGCTCTAGAGGGAGCTCATTTTTCAGCTTTGGGTCCCCGGTAGCCTTAAGCTGGGGAGTCTCCCATATGTGAGGACTGACTTCCTGCTTGGTCCTGGAGAAAGCGTAGTTACTCACTTGTAACAGGTGTTTTCCAGGAGCAGCAGGAATCAGTCCTCACAACCCTCCCTCCTCCCCTTGGAGTTGCAGTCATATGTTTCATTTTGTTTTTTGCTGTCTTTAGCTATGCCATCAGACTGAGCAAGATGGCACCCTTGGGCGGGAAGTGGACCGCGCATGCGTGCTGCATTCCCAAAGGCTTTCTTTGAAAGCTGGGGAAATGCTCCGCATGGGGGCTCCATCAGCACTGACGTCACCCATATGTGAGGACTGATTCCTGCTGCTCCTGGAGAACACCTGTTACAGGTGAGTAACTATGCTTTCCCCTCCTCCCACTCTTCCAGCTTCACCCCCTCCCCACCTTTGCTATCCTCTCTTCCTTTTCTGTGATCTCTGAGGAGGAAACCACACACATTCTTTCCTTCTCCACTCACTACCTGCTCCTCTGATCCTATTCCTACCCACCTCCTAAGCTTTATCTCCACTTCCATCTCTCATATTCTCAACCTATCGCTCTCCACTGCAACTGTCCCTGCAGCTTTCAAGCATGCTGTG
The DNA here is from genome assembly GCA_033557465.1 of Ichthyophis bannanicus. Taxonomy (NCBI): domain Eukaryota; kingdom Metazoa; phylum Chordata; class Amphibia; order Gymnophiona; family Ichthyophiidae; genus Ichthyophis; species Ichthyophis bannanicus. The sequence continues at coordinate 73,136,746 of CM066045.1, read as the reverse complement.
GTTGCATTTCTTCTCAATAAACCCTCACTAGACCCTACCTGTCCTCCTTACTATCGACCATCTCCCTCCTCACCTTCATTTCTAAACTACTTGAACGTGTGGTTCACCACCGTTGCCTCGACTTTCTGTCCTCTCAAGCCTTCCTGGATCCTTTACAATCTGGCTTTCGTCCTTTACATTCTAAACAAACAGCTCTTGCCAAAGTTTCCTGTGACCTGTTCCTGGCTAAATCCAAGGGCCTTTACTCTACCCTTATCCTTCTTGACCTTACTGCTGCTTTTGACACGGTTGACCTTGTCCTCATTTGGTTTTAAGGGCTCTGTGCTATCCTGGTTCTCTTATTATCTCACTCTTTCAGTGTTTGTTTTAGTGGATCCTCTTCTACTGCTATCCCGCTTTCAGTTGGTGTACCCCAAGGATCTGTCTTGGGTTCACTCCTTTTCTCTCTCTGTACCCAGTCCCTTGGTGCACTCATCTCTTTCCATGGCTTTCAGTACCATCTTTATGCTGATGACTCTCAGATATACCTCTCTACACCTGAAATCTATCTGGCAATCCAGGCCCAGATCTCTGCCTGCCTTCCTGACACTGCTGCTTGGATGTCTCACCATTGCTTGAAATTGAACATAGCCAAAACTGAGCTGCTTATTTTTCCCCCTAAATTCCTCTCTGCTTCCTCCTTTCTCAGTCTCTGTAGATAACTCTTTCTCCAGGACCAAGCAGGAAGTCATTCCTCACATATGGGTGACATCGACTTCAGTGGAGCCCTTGCGGAGCATTTCCCCAGCTTTCCAAGAAAGCCTTTGGGAATGCAGGCACGCATGCGTGGTTCCCTTCCCGCCTAAAGGTGCCATATTGCTCAGTCTCTCTTCTTCCGTGAAGCCCATCGGACGTGTGTCCTAGTCCTCCCGGAAAACAGTTGGATTTTTTCGCGATTCCTTCGCTATTTTTTCTCCGGTTTGATGCCGGGTTCGGTACACCGGTATCGAGCCCGCTCTTATTTTTTCGGTTTTTGCCCTTCGTGGCTGGCGTTTGCGCCCTTTCCTGATCGTCCCTCCAGTCTAGTCCCAGAATCTCTGGGTTGTCAACCTACACCAGCAGCTTTGGAGACTGAGAAACTTCACTCCTGTGATGTCACCGGTATATAAGGACTGGAACCTCCTCCTCTCACCAGTTTTAACAGTCTCAAAAGCAGCTAGTGGGGTTGTGAGCCCAGGGTTTGCAGGGCTCACTTGAGAAACGATTAAGCAGAGTTAATGGATTTTTTGTTTGGGGTTTAAAAAAGAAAAGAGAATCTATAACAGAGATTTAGAGTTTATTAGCCACTGAGGGGATTCCTACCTGCCTCTACCGGTGGAGGTTTGCTTCAGGTGGCCGGGCTGTATTTGCCTTGAGATCCTCTGGGTTTCTGACAGTAGCACCCCCCCCCCCCCCCCCCCCCCCCCGAGGAGGTCATCGGGTTGGACAGGCACGGGGAGAGGACCGGCAGCTAGTTACCGCTCCGGGTGAGAGAGGAGCAGGAACTATAGCTGTCTTCAGCTCAGCGCGTGCAGAGGACTTGCCTGCCAGCGCTTGAGCAGTCGGCGGCAGTTTTCAGCGGGTGCCGACACGTTTTTTAGCCCGAGTTGAAATTCCTTCCCAGCGGCTTGTGCGCAGCAGGTGAGCACGGGGGAGAGGCCAGCAGACTGTTCACAGCAACGGCGAGGTAAGACAGCGGTTTTTTGAGTGGGAACTGCAAGTTTGGTAGGCCCAGCCAGACCACGTGTGCAAAGCGCCGGTAGCAGGCCCGGGGGCGCTGTGGCTGTTTGTGTAGGAGGATCAGGCACGAGTGGTGCGGGTATTCCGCAGGGAGGAGCTTCCAGCACTCATTGCGGAGTCCCTTAAGGCTCTCAATATTCCGATCGATAGCGCTGCAGAGGACTCTACCCTTGAGGATCCGTTGCTGCAGGCTGTTCGCAAGACACAGAGAGCATTCCCGGTGCATAGAGTGTTTAAGGAGAGGATTCAGGAGGAATGGGATATGCCGGATGCTGCTCTTAAGGGATCTAGGGTTATGGCGAGGCTTTTACCCTATGCTGGACCAGGACCGGGAGTTGTTCAAGGCTCCTAGAGTGGATACAGCCGTGTCCGCGGTGACCAAGAAAACTACGATCCCGGTAGAGGGTTCCGTGGCCCTCAAGGATGCCCAAGACCGGAAACTGGAGACTGTCCTGAAGCAGGTATTTGAAGCAAATGCGCTATCTTTACAGGCGTCTGTGGCGAGAGCCTGCTTACGGTGGGCGCAACGGCTTCAGGGGGACCCCGCGGGGGAGGAAGCCAAGGAGGTATCCAGGTTAGAGTCTGGGGCGACGTATTTGGCCGATCTTCAGTACGACCTTATCCGGGGTCTAGTGAAGAGTATGGCGTCCGTAGATGCGGGGCGACGATGTCTTTGGCTGCGGAACTGGGCAGCGGACGGTTCTTCCAAAGCAAGGTTGAGTAAGCTCCCCTTCCGCGGAAAACTTCTGTTTGGAGAGGATTTAGAGAGGTTGGTGAAGGATTTAGGAGAGTCCAAAGGCGGTAGGCTCCCGGAAGATAGGCAGAAGCAGGGGCGCCCCAGTGCCGGCCCTAGGGGTCAGCAGCGGGACTTTCACAGGTTTCGTGCCCCGGGATATGGTCAAGGTCAGCGGGGGCGTTTTCCTGGGTGGTCCCAGGGATTTCGGGGGTTTCGAGGAGCGAACAGGGGCTTTGCATCCACCTCCTCGTCCTCCACCTTTAGGAAATCGCAATGATGCCAGGCGGGTCCAGGGGGATCTGATTCCCGTAGGGGGTCGACTGCGGGAGTTTTATCCAGCCTGGACCCGACTCACGTCAGATCAGTGGGTGTTGGAAGTGGTGCGAGAGGGTTATACATTGGAATTCCAACGCCCAGTGGCCAACTCGTTCATCCTATCACCATGCAAGGCCCACGCAAAGCGTGCGGCAGTGCGAGAAACAGTCCAAAGATTGCTAGATCTCAAAGCCATTGTCCCGGTTCCATCAGACCAGTTAGGGTGTGGTCGATACTCCATATATTTCGTAGTCCCAAAGAAGGAGGGGACGTGGCGGCCCATCCTGGATCTAAAAAAGGTGAATTGCTGTCTCCGGGTGTCTCATTTTCGGATGGAAACCCTTCGGTCCGTCATCGTAGCAGTGAGGAAAGGAGAGTTTTTCACATCCTTAGACTTGTCTGAGGCATATCTTCACATTCCCATTCACCGCAAGCATCAAAAATTCCTCCGCTTTGCGGTTCCCATGGGACATTTTCAATTTCAGGCTCTTCCCTTTGGCCTCGCCACCGCGCCACGTACATTCACAAAGGTGATGGTGGTGGTGGCGGTGGCGGCGGCCTTGCGAAAGGAGGGAGTGTTGGTTCATCCGTATCTGGACGACTGGTTGATAAGGGCAAAGTCCCCTGGGAGGAGAGTGTGTCAGCGACGGCCAAGGTGATCGAGCTCCTGCAGAGCCTCGGTTGGGTGGTAAACATGGCGAAGAGTCACTTGGAGCCGTTGCAAGTCTTGGAGTACCTGGGAGCTCGTTTCGACACAAGCATGGGTCACGTGTTTCTGCCGCAGCAGAGGGTGCTCGGCCTCAGGCAGCTGGTGCGGCAGTTTCTCAGCAAGCAGTGTCCCACAGCCTGGGAGTACTTGAGGGTGCTGGGGACAATGGCGGCGACTTTGGAGTTGGTGCCGTGGGCGCGGGCCCACATGAGATCACTGCAGAGCGCATCGTTAAGAAGGTGGTCACATCAGCGAGATCCACTGTCCCAGAGATTGGCCTGTCCAGCGCGGACCTGCCGAGCCCTGCAGTGGTGGTTACGTCCAGGGTGCTTAGAGAGAGGAATGTCATTGGAGGCGCCTTCGTGGATATCCCTAACGACAGATGCCAGTCTGCAGGGCTGGGGGGCCCATTGTCAGGGTCGACTGGTTCAGGGTCAGTGGTTCTCGGTGGAGAGGATGTGGTCCATCAACAGGTTGGAGTTGAGAGCGGTAGCGCTGGCGCTACAGGAGTTACGCCCTTATCTTCAGGGAACAGCTATTCGGGTGTTCTCCGACAACGCGACGGCAGTGGCCTACGTAAATCGTCAGGGAGGCACAAGCAGCGTGGCGCTGGAGGCCGAAGCAGAGAGTTTGTTCGAGTGGGCTGAGGAGAATCTGGTGGCCCTGTCGGTGGCGCATGTCGTAGGAGTGGACAATGTGGAGGCCGATTTTCTGAGCCGAGTCCGGGTAGACCCAGGGGAGTGGGTTCTGCATCCGGAGGTCTTCACGATGTTGGTGCAGCGTTGGACGCCGGTGATGGATCTGATGGCGACCTTCCGGTCCGCGCAAGTCAGCCGCTTCTTCAGCAGAAGAAAAGAAAGGATGGCGGAAGGCCTGGATGCCCTGATTCAGGTGTGGCTGGAGGGTCAGCTGCTGTATGTGTTTCCTCCGTGGGTTTTGATCGGTCGCGTGTTGCAGCGCATAGAGCTTCACAGGGGCCGAGTAATTCTAATTGCGCCAGATTGGCCGAGGAGACCGTGGTATGCCGACTTGGTCAGGCTCCTGGTGGAAGAGCCATGGTGGCTTCCAGTTCGCAGAGATCTTCTGACTCAGGGGCCCCTTTGCATGTCGTAGGTGGATCGATTCTTGCTTACGGCCTGGCTATTGAGCGGGCTAGGTTGAGGGCGAAGGGCTACTCGGCGGCAGTGATTGCTACCTTACTGAAATCCAAGAGTCGATCTACTTTATTGGCTTATGTTAGAGTGTGGCGTGTTTTTGAGGCCTGGTGTGCGGAGAGGGACTTCGTCCCCTTAAGGGCGTCAGTCCCGCAGGTTCTAGCGTTTTTACAGGACGGTTTTCAAAAAGGCTTGGCGGCAGCTTCATTGAAGGTGCCGTTAGCGGCTCTGTCCTGTTACAGAGGTAAGGTGCGGGGCAGTCCTGGGAAGTCACCCGGATGTGAAACGGTTCCTGAGGGCGGTGATGCTCCTCCGGCCGCCGCATAAGCGATCGGTCCCGACGTGGGACTTGCCCTTGGTCTTAGAGGCGTTAGGAAGAGCGCCTTTTGAGCCATTAGCAGAAGCCTCATTGAAGGATCTTACCCTTAAGGTGGTGTTTTTGGTCGCCATTGCTTCGGCGAGGAGAGTTTCCGAGCTACAGGCGTATTCTTGTCGAAAGCCAAGCCGTTTTTGTCCTTCTTTGATTCTAAGGTGGTGTTGCGGCCGGTGCCGCCTTTTCTGCTTAAGGTGGTCTCGGTTTTTCATATGAACCAAGTAGTGGTTTTGCCGGTTTTTGTTACCAAAAAGAAGGGACAAGTAGCGGATCAGCTTCACCGCCTCGATGTGAGCCGAGCTTTAAAACAGTATGTGGCTCGCACGGCTAGTTTCCGTAAGTCTGATCGGTTGTTCATGCTGTTTGCCGGGCCGCGGCAAGGGGAAGCGGCCTCTAAAGGATCTATTGCTCGATGGTTGAAGGAGGCGATTGCGTCAGTATATCTCCTGCGGGGCCGCAAGGTGCCGGATGGACTGTGGGCTCATTCCACCAGGGCGCAAGCGTCGTCGTGGGCAGAATGGGGCTTAGTTCCGCCAGTGGAGATCTGTAAGGCGGCGACTTGGTCTTCGCTGCATTCCTTTGTGAAGCATTACCGTCTGGACGTTCAGGCGGGGAGGGATGCCTGTTTTGGAGCGGCGGTGCTTCAGGCTGGTGTGACAGTTCCCTCCCATTGAATATCTGCACTGCTCTGGTACTTACCCAGAGATTCCGGGACTAGACTGGAGGGACGATCAGGAAGTTTAAATTAGACTTACCTGCTAATTGTAGTTCCTGGAGTAACTCCAGTCTAGTCCCGTATCCCGCCCTGTCTCACTGGTGGACCGTCACCTGAAGCATATGAAGAGTTACTGGTAAGTGCCCTTTTTCCTAAAGGGGTTAGGTGTGGTTCACGGTGGGAAGGCTTACGCCTTGGGGCGGTTTTGGTCCGGGGATCCTTCTTTGCAGTTAGAAACAGGGGGACCTCAAGGCATGGCCCGTGTAGCTGAGGGCTTGTATATAGTTGGGGCTTAGGGTCCTGTAAGGCTCAGTGGGGCAGTTGTTTTTTGATTTTACGATGTTGCCTACTTACTTGTTGCTCCGGTGAGTCTGCTTTGTCAATAGGTAAACTGGTGAGAGGAGGAGGTTCCAGTCCTTATATACCGGTGACATCACAGGAGTGAAGTTTCTCAGTCTCCAAAGCTGCTGGTGTAGGTTGACAACCCAGAGATTCCGGGACTAGACTGGAGTTACTCCAGGAACTACAATTAGCAGGTAAGTCTAATTTAACCTTTTTTCTTTTTCCCTAGAAGGCCGGTCCTTTGACCTCGCGGGGACTCTTTTTTTCCCCGATGGCTTCCAGTGGTTTCAAAAAGTGTGATCGGTGCAAGAAACTAATGTCTCTCACCAACACACACGACTGCTGCCTTCAGTGCCTGGGTCCTGACCACGATCCTAAGATCTATGGACCATGTGGAAAGATGTCTTCCAAGGCGCTTTGAAGTCGTCAGCACCAAAAAGGAAAGGCTTTTCTCCAACTCGGCCTCTGGCCGGGCCCAGACCTCGTCTGAGGCCTCGACATCTCGGGAATCGGATCCCGAGCACCGTCGGGGCTCATCGGACAGGGGGTCCCCCGACCAGGAACGAAAGAGGAAGAAGCGGCTCGCGAGGGCGTTGTCGGAAGAGGTCCCCCAACCGTCGCCCCGAGCCTGTGGAACAGGAGAAGCCTCCAAAAGTACCTTGTGTGGAGCCGGAGTCTGCTGGACACGTAAGTCCTGTAGTCCTCATGGACTCTCCTCCCAGAGAGCCGACGTCTGGCCCGGTGCCGCCGGGGCCCGAGTCGGTGGCTACTGAGTCTCCTGAGCTGGGTCTCAGGCTGACAGCCTTGGAGTGCAGATTGTCTGCCTTCATGGAACAGCAGCAGGCACTGATGGCCAGCCTGTCTGGCCCATCTGCCCCGACCACCGGGACATCAACATCGAAGTCGATCCCGGAGACCGAGCCGATAATCGAGACCATCGAGGCTTGAGGTCAACCTCGGTCGCAGTCTCCCTCGACCTCCCGTTCAGGACCGAGGGTATCGACGCCGGTGCCTTCGGCATCAGGGCGGGCACTCACAGACCCCGCGCGGTCGGACCCCGATTCCTCATCAGACGAGTCCACCTGGGAGACAGAGGACGAGGAGTACCCCGACACCTTCAGGACTCGGTGCGTCCCGTCGGACTCACCGCAGTCTGAGCCCCGGAGTAGATCCCCTCCGGAGGATACTCGGTTCTCCAGGACCAAGCAGGAAGTCAGTCCTCACATATGGGTGACGTCGGCGCCGACGGAGCCCTCGCGGAGCAATTTTCCCCAGCTTTCAAAGAAAGCCTTTGGGAATTGCAGCGCGCATGCGCGGTCCCCTTCCCGCCCAAGGGTGCCATCTTAGCCAGTCTTCTTTTTTCCGCGGAGCCCTTCAGACGTGCCCGTCTTGTCCCCGCTGAAAAAGTTGATTTTTTTCGTGATTTATCTCACTTTTCTCTATCGGTTCGACGCCGGTCCTTTTCCTGCCCGGACTCGCGACGCCGTTGCGAGTCCTTCTGTTATTTTTCGGTTTTTCTGATTTTCTGTCAGTTTCGTTTTCGGTTTTTCACTGGCAGCCCGGTCCTTTGACCTTGCAGGGGCCCTTTTTCCCCCGATGGCTGCCAGTGGTTTCAAGCGGTGTGTTCAGTGTGACAGAAATATGTCACTCACTGACACACATGATAATTGCCTCCGCTGCCTTGGCCCGGATCACGAGGAACTGATCTGTGGGGCCTGCAGCAAGATGTCCTCCAAAGCGTTAAGGAGTCGGCGGCATCAGCGGGAACGAATCTTCGCTGATCCCGCCCGTACCCGGACCTCGTCGGAGGCCTCGGCGTCCAGAGGTTCCAGCTCTGACCATCGCCGGAGTTCCTCCGACAGGGGTTCTCCCTCCGGGGACCATCATCGGAAGGTGAAACCCGCGAGGGCGGCGTCGGTGGACGCTCCTGGTTCCGCGAGGGCCAGGTCGCATAGCCCCGATAGCCGTCTCGGGTCTTTGGAGAAGGAGCATCTGCCGAAGCGACCTCGTCTCGAGTCGGAGTTGCCTGCTCGGGTAAGTCCTGTAGTCCTCCTGGACTCGCCTCCGAGGGGTCCGACGCCGTCGGGGGCTGCTGGGTCACCTGAGGTCGGACTCAGATTGACGGCCTTGGAGAGCAAACTCTCTGCCTTCATGGACCAGCAGCGGGCACTGATCGCTAGCCTCGCTGGCGCCTCTGCCCCGACCGCCGGGACGTCGACGTCTAAGTCGAACCCGGAGACCGAGCCGATCCTCGAGTCCATGCGGGCTCGAGTCGATCCTCGGTCGAGGTCACCCTCGGCCTCCCGTTCGGGACCGAGGTCGTCGACGCCTCCGCCCGACGCCTCCGCCCGCCCGGACCGACCCCACCGATTCCTCCTCGGAGACGGCCTGGGAGTCTGAAGAGGAAGAGTCACCTGATTCCTTTCGGACTCGGTGTGTCCCCTCGGACTCGCCTGAGTCCGAACCTCGGAAACAGTCCCCTCCGGAGGACGCCCGGTTCTCGGACTTCGTCAGGGATATGGCCAAGGCTTTGGCCTTCCCTGCGGATCCCGAGGAGGAGCCCCGAGCCGAAGAGCTCGATGCCCTTCAGTACGACTCTCCCGCCAGGGAGCACTTTACTGTACCGGTTCCTCCCATGCTGGAACGACTACTCTTCCGCATGTGGGAGAGTCCGGCATCGTCGCCGGTGTTAAGCAAACGGGTCGATTCCATTTATCGAGTCCGCAAGAGCCCTGGCTTCCAAAAAGCACAGCTACCGCACCAGTCCATGGTGGTGGAATCGGCCATGCATAGCTTAAGAGCCAGAAGATGCACTCCTCGGTGCCTCCTGGCAGGGAGGCCCGCAACCCTGGATGGCCTAGGTAAGAAGTGTTTCCAGGGCTCTATGCTTGCTTGTCGGTCCAGACCTACCAGCTCTACATGGGCATGTATCTCAGAGACCTGGCTAAAGAGATAGCCGGATTCTCCGCTGGGCTGTCAGAGGAACCTTTGCGGAGGTTCCTAGCCTTGACAACTGGTATTCGGGAATGCTCCAAATTCATGTCTCGAGCAGCCTATGATGGCTTTGAAGCATCGGCACGAGTGGCCGCAGCCGGCATCGGTGCCCACCGACAGGCTTGGCTTCAGTCGTCTGACCTTGACCCCTGGGTGCAGGACAAGTTGGTCGATGTCCCCTGCCGAGGTGAGAACCTCTTTGGCAAGCCCATGGCTGAAAAGGCTGCCCAAATCGAGACGGAGACTCTCACCAGAACTAGGCTTTCTAGGAAGACCTCCGCCCCTTCCCAGAAGAAGAAGGGCTCGGGAAAGAAGTCCTTTACCCGAGAAAGGCGGCTGCCTATAAACACTACCCTCAATATCAGGCCTCCGCAGCTCCCCAACAGGGTCAGCAGGCCAAGGGACGGGTAACGGGTCCCGTAGGCAGCAAGCCCCCAAGCCTGCACCACCGGCCCCTGCTCAGCAGGGTGGGGGCTTTTGACTTCATCAGCATAGCCTCTCCCCCTCAGCTGGTTCCTACCAGCACAGGAGGCCGGCTGGTTCACTTTGCCCACAGGTGGTCCAACGTCACCTCAGATGCCTGGGTGCTTCAGGTGGTGAGAGAAGGCTATCTTCTCCACTTCCACCAGGTCCCTCCCTCCTATTCCCGGGAGAACCTCCACGACTCCCTCTGCACAGGGACTTACTCCTTCAGGAGTTAGCAAGTCTTCTTCAGGAACAGGCTGTGGAACCGTGCCCCACCACCTGCGGGGTCAAGGCTTCTATTCCAGGTATTTCCTAATACCAAAAAGAACGGGAGGCCTCAGACCCATCCTGGACTTGCGCAACCTCAACAAGTTCCTCGTCAGGGAAGAAGTTCAAGATGCTTACCCTTGGAATCCTTCTGCCCTACCTCCAGCAGGGAGATTGGCTATGCTCCTTGGATCTAAAGGATGCCTACACGCACATCCTCATCCACCCAAGCCACCGCCAATACCTAAGGTTTGTGGTGGCAGGAAATCATTACCAGTACAGAGTACTGCCCTTTGGCCTATCCTCCGCACCACGAGTCTTCACAAAATGTCTCGCGGTGGTGCGGCTTATCTCCGGCTTCACGGCCTCTATGTCTTTCCGTACCTAGACGACTGCTCATCAGAGCATCGTCCTCTCCAGAAGTCACAAAAGCCACACACCGCACTGTGACTCTTCTGCATACTTGGGCTTTGTCATAAACTTCGCAAAGTCCACTTTGCTCCCCTCACAAGATCTCGAGTTCATCGGCGCAAGATTGCACACACTCTTCAGGCACGAGCTTTCCTGCCTCTCGACAGGGCTCAACGGCTCATGGACCTAGCCGGCCGTTTTCGCAGCCAGTCCCTGGTCTCCGCCATGCGCTTCCTGAGACTACTCGGCCATATGGCTTCCACCGTCCACGTGACCCCCAATGCCCGCCTGAATATGCGCCTGCTCAGTGGTGCCTTCGCAAGCAGTGGCAACAGGCCACGGGCGGCCTAGCCGACTTAGTGCGCATCTCCGACCCGCTGGCCTCGTCTCTACAGTGGTGGCTTCATCGGCCGAACCTGGTGCTCGGAATGCCTTTCAGTCTCCTCCGCCGGCTCAAGTGCTGACGACCGATGCTTCTCTCCTAGGATGGGGAGCGCATTGCCAAGGGCATGTACTCAAGGTCTCTGGACCACGTGGGAGTCTGCGCAGCAGATCAACTTCCTGGAGCTCAGAGCAATCCGTCTGGCTCTCAAGGCATTCTCCCACCTGACTTCTCACCAGTCGTCCTTGTCCAGATGGACAATCAAGTTGCCATGTTCTACGTGAACAAACAGGGAGGCACGGGCTCCTTCCTTCTCTGTCGAGAAGCACAGAGGCTCTGCTCTTGGGCCGTCAGCCACGGCATTCTTCTCAGCAGTTATCTCCCAGGCCAAGAAAATTGCCTGGCGGACAAACTCAGCAGAATCCTCCAGCCGCACGAGTGGCGCCTGGATCCCTTGGTAGTTCAGAAACTTTTTCTGAAGTGGGGCCTCCCCACGATGGATCTCTTTGCCAGTCCTCTCAACCGGCAACTTCCTCGCTTCTGCTCTCGGCAGCCGCATCCCCCTCGAGTAGCGTCGGATGCTTTTCTGCTCTCATGGTCGAAAAGCCTTCTGTATGCCTTTCCTCCCATACCGCTAGTCTCCCGAACTCTTTTCAAGGTTCTCCGAGACAAAGCTTCCATGATCCTGATAGCTCCTCGCTGGCCCAGACAGCCGTGGTTTCCACTCCTGCTGCAATTGGCGGTGGAGGATCCGTTCCCTCTGGGGTTTCAACCAGATCTCCTAACACAGGATCAGGGGTCCCTGCTACACCCCAACCTCAGATCTCTACATCTCATGGCCTGGCTGCTGAAAGGGTAGTCCTTGCTCCCCTTCTATTGCCGGCAGAGGTGGAAGAGGTCGTCCTAGCTTCCCGGCGACCTTCTACCCGCAAATGCTACGCCCTTAAATGGCATCGCTTTTCCGCTTGGTGTGCCCAGCAGTCTCAGGATCCCTTCTCCTGCTCGGTGTCTGTGATCTTGCAGTACTTGCTCTACCTCTCTAATCTGGGACTTAAGTCCAACTCCGTCAAAGTTCAGCTCAGTGCTCTCTCAGCACATCATGTGCCGGTGGACGGCAGACCTCTTTCCAGCGACCCTCTCGTGGCGAGGTTTCTCCGAGGTCTCCTTCTACTTAAACCACCTCTGTGCCCGCCAGCACCTGACTGGGATCTGAATGTGGTTTTGCAGCGGATCACCTGTCCGCCTTTTGAACCTATGGCTACCTGTTCTCTACGTTTTCTTTCTTGGAAAACCTTATTCCTGATAGCCCTCACTTCCGCTAGACGCGTAAGTGAATTGCAGGCCCTCGTGTCTGATCCCCCTTACACTCGGTTCTACAAAAATAGGGTAGTCCTACGGACTCACCCAAAATTTCTTCCAAAAGTGGTCTCCCCTTTTCACATCAATCAGGAGGTGGTACTTCCGACCTTCTTTCCCAGGCCACACTCCAGCCGAGCTGAAATGGTCCTGCATACCCTGGACTGTAGAAGGGCATTGAACTTCTACCTTGACCGTACGCGGGAGCACCGTAAAGCTGCTCAGCTTTTTGTATCTTTTGACCCCAATAAATTGGGGCTCCCGGTCTCCAAGCGTACTCTCTCCATCTGGGTTGCTGACTGTATCGCTTGGGCTTATGGGGCAGCCGGACTCTCCTTAGAAAGTCGAGTCACGGCTCATTGTGTTCGGGCGAAGGCTACGTCAGTGGCTTACCTCCGCTCTGTTCCATTGGCAGACATCTGCCGGGCCGCTACTTGGTCTTCGAGCCAGACTTTTGCGGTCCATTACTGCCTCGAGAGGGAGTCCCGCAGGGACAGTGCTTTCGGACAGGCAGTCCTCCGAAATCTCTTCGAGGTTTGAGCAACTCCTACCCTCCATCCCGGATGGGGGCTACCAGTGGGTAATAATTCAGTGAAGATTCCTTCCTTCTGTACTGCTGAGCTAGAGGGAGCTCATTTTGTGCTTAGGGTCTCCGGTAGCCTTAAGCTTGGGAGTCCCATATGTGAGGACTGACTTCCTGCTTGGTCCTGGAGAAAGCGTAGTTACTCACCTGTAACAGGTGTTCTCCAGGAGCAGCAGGAATCAGTCCTCACAACCCTCCCTCCTCCCCTTGGAGTTGCAATTATCTGCTTTAGTTTTTTTGCAAATTTTTATGCTGTCTTTTAGCTATGTCATCTGACTGGCTAAGATGGCACCCTTGGGTGGGAAGGGGACCGCGCATGCGCGCTGCAATTCCCAAAGGCTTTCTTTGAAAGCTGGGGAAAATTGCTCCGCGAGGGCTCCGTCGGCGCCGACGTCACCCATATGTGAGGACTGATTCCTGCTGCTCCTGGAGAACACCTGTTACAGGTGAGTAACTACGCTTTCTCGGAGTTCGTCCGGGATATGGCCACTGCGTTGGCTATCCCTGCGGACCCCGAGGAGGAGCCTCAAGCCGAGGAGCTCGAGGCCCTACAGAATGACTCTCCTCCGAAGGAGGCCTTTACTGTTCCGGTTTCTCCGATGCTGGAACGGCTCCTCTTCCAGATGTGGGAGGCACCGTCCTTGGCGCTGGTTCTAAGCAAGCGGGTCGATTCTATTTATCGACTCCTGAAGAGCCCTGGCTTTCAAAAGGCTCAGCTGCCACACCATTCCATGGTGGTGGAATCAACCATGCATCGCCTGAAGAGTCAGAAGATGCACTCCGCGGTGCCCCCTGGCAGGGAGGCCCGAAACCTGGATGGTTTTGGTAGAAACTGCTTCCAGGGCTCGATGCTTGCTTGCCGTGTCCAGTCTTACCAGCTGTACATGGGCATGTTCTTGCGGGACCTGGCCAAGGAGCTGGCCGGGTTCTCTACTGGTCTCTCCGGGGAATCCTTGCAGAGGTTCAAGTCCTTGTCCTCGGCTCTGGGAATGATCCAAGTTTATGTCCCGCGCTGCCTACAATGGCTTCGAGGCTTCGGCCCGTGTTGCGGCAGCCGGCATCACGGCTCGACGCCAGGCATGGCTGCAGTCATCGGACCTCGAGCCATGGGTTCAGGACAAGTTGGTTGATGTCCCTTGCCGAGGTGAGAACCTTTTTGTCAAGCCCATGACCGAGAAGACCGCACAGCTCTAAACCGAGCACCTCACGAGGACAAGGCTGTCTAGGAAGACTTCTGCCCCTTCTCACAAAAAGAAGGGCTTCGTTAAGAGCCCTTTTACCCGTGGAAGGGCACTGCCTACAAACAGTACCCACAGTACCAGGCCTCCCAAGCTCCCCCTCAGGGTCAGCAGGCCAAGGGGCAGGGTAATGGGCCCCGTAGGCAGAGGACTCCCAAGCCTCCGGCCCCTGCTCCCACTCAGCAGGGTGGGGGGTTTTGACTCCTTAGGCATAGCCTCTCCGTCCCTGCTCTCCCAACCCTGCACAGGAGGTCGCCTCGCCCTGTTTGCCCACAAGTGGCCACTCATCACTGGAGACAGTTGGGTGCTAAGCATAGTCCACAAGGGCTATCTGCTACACTTCCAACAGCTGCCTCCTCCATACTTTCCAGGGGAGCCTCCAAGGCCTCCCCTGCACACACATCTTCTCCTTCAGGAGCTCCAAGGTCTGTTGGTGGACAGGGCAGTGGAGCCTGTGCCTCCCCACCTACAAGGTCAAGGGTTCTACTCCAGGTATTTCCTTGTACCCAAAAGAACAGGTGGCCTTCGGCCTATTCTAGACCTCAGAAATCTCAACAAATTCCTAGAGAAGGAAAAGTTCAAGATGCTTACTCTTGGAACACTTCTGCCCTACCTCCAGCAGGGAGATTGGCTATGCTCCTTAGATCTAAAGGATGCGTACACTCACATCCTCATTCATCCAGACCACAGAAAGTACCTCAGGTTCATTGTGGGAGGAAACCATTATCAGTACAGAGTACTGCCTTTTGGACTCACCTCCGCTCCCAGGGTCTTTGCCAAATGTCTGGCAGTGGTGGCGGCTTACCTGAGGAATCAGGGTATCTTTGTCTTCCCCTATCTGGACGACTGGCTCATCAGGGGTCAGACGTGCCAGGAGGCCAGACAAGCCACCCTCAGAACTATTGCTCTTCTTCAAAGCCTGGGGTTTTTAATAAATTTCGCAAAGTCCACTTTGCTCCCCTCCCAGAACTTGGAGTTCATAGGGGCAAGGTTGGACTCGCTGCTGGCAAAGGCGTTCTTGCCAGAAGACAGAGCCCAAAGACTGATAAACTTAGCAAACCAGTTTCTCAGCAGGTCACTGGTCTCCGCCAGACTCTGCCTGAGGCTTCTTGGCCACATGGCTTCGACAGTATATGTGACCCCCAATGCCAGGCTCCATATGAGGCCTGCACAGTGGTGCCTTTGGACTCAGTGGTCACAGGCCACAGGCCGCCTCAGAGACAGGATAAGGGTGTCCAGACAATTTCTGAACTCCCTCCGCTGGTGGCTGCACCCACCCAATCTACTGCAAGGAGTGCCTTTTCAGATTCCTGGGTTCACAGTGGTGTTGACCATGGATGCCTCCCTGCAGGGCTGGGGAGCTCATTGTCTAGGCAAGTGCACCCAGGGCCTGTGGTCTCCCTGGGAGGCCACACAGCAAATCAATCTGCTGGAACTCAGGGCTATTCGGTTAGCCCTCAAGACTTTCTCTCCAACCCTGGCTTATCAGTCTGTCCTAGTTCAAACAGACAACCAGGTAGCCATGTTTTATGTGAACAAGCAGGGCGGAACTGGGTCCAGGCTCCTTTGTCAGGAAGCCCAGGACCTTTGCTTGTTTGCTCTCAGACACAACATGCTCCTCAAGGCTGTGTATCTACCTGGCCAGGAAAACTTCCTGGCCGACAGGTTGAGCAGGATTCTGCAGCCCCACGAGTGGCAGCTCCATCCTTTGGTGGTTCAGAAAATTTTCCTGAAATGGGGGCTTCCATCCATAGATCTGTTTGCCAGTCCACTGAACAAACAGCTGCCAAAGTTCTGTTCCAGGCAATTGCATCCTCTGCGGATGGCAACAGATGCTTTTCTGATTCCATAGACTCAGGGCCTCCTGTATGCTTTTCCTCCCACGCCCTTGGTGGCCCGAACCCTGTTCAAGATTCTACAGGACAAGGCCTCGGTCCTGCTGGTGACTCCCAGGTGGCCGAGACAGCCTTGGTTTCCACTTCTGCTTCAGCTGGCAGTGGATCCCCCACTGCCTCTGGGGTTGCAACCTGACCACCTCTCTCAGGATCAGGGTTCCCTTCTGCACCCCAATCTCAAAGCTCTCAATTTAATGGCCTGGAGGCTGCAAGGGTAGTTTTGGCTCCCTGGGGCCTACCTCAAGAAGTTGAGGAGGTTGTCCTAGCCTCTAGGAAACAGTCCACTAGGAAAACCTATGCTCTCAAATGGAAAAGGTTTTCTGTGTGGTATCAGCTACACACAGAGGATCCTTTCTCCTGTACTGTACCAGTAGTGCTTCAGTACTTACTGCACTTATCAAATCAGGGACTTAAGTCCAGTTCTGTTCGGGTTCACCTCTCAGCTCTAGCAGCTCACCACTCACTGGTGGAAGGACATTCTCTGTCGGTTCACCCCTTGGTGTCCCGGTTTCTCAGAGGCTTGCTCTTGCTCAAGCCTCCAATCCGTCGTCCTGCTCCTGAGTGGGAGTTGAATGTGGTCTTGCAGCAACTGACTCGCCCACCGTTTGAGCCGATGGCTACTTGTCCTCTACGCTTCCTGTCTTGAAAGACACTCTTCTTGGTAGCCCTGACCTTGGCCAGGCGGGTGAGTGAGCTTCAGGCCCTGGTCTGTGACAGGCCTTATACCCGCTTCTATAGGAACAGGGTAGTCCTTAGGACTCATCCAAAGTTCCTCCCAAACGTTGTCTCCTCCTTCCACCTTAACCAAGAGGTGGTTCTTCCAACATTCTTCGCTAGGCCTCATGCAAGCTAGGCTGAAGCAGTCCTGCATACCCTGGACTGTAGGAGGGCCTTATCCTTCTACCTTGACCGTACGCAAGGACATAGAAGGGCTACTCAGCTCTTCATATCTTTTGACCCTAATAATTTGGGGTTAGCTGTGTCCAAGCGTACCTTGTCCATCTGGGTGGCTGACTGTATCACCTGCGCTTACAGGGCGGCTGACCTTCCTTTGCAGGGTCGGGTCACGGCCCATCGTGTCAGGGCAGTGGCTGCCTCAGTGGCTCATCTCCGCTCTGTACCGTTGGTAGACATCTGCAGGGCTGCAACTTGGTCCTCAAGCCAGACGTTTGCGGCCCATTACTGTCTGGAGAGGGAGTCCCGTAGGGACAGTGCTTTTGGCCAGGCAGTACTCTGGAATCTCTTTGAGGTTTAGACAACTCCTGCCCTCCGTTGGGCTACCGGTGGAGGTTCTGTCAGTGAAAAGCCTTTCTTTGATGCTGGGACTAGAGGGAGTTCTCTTGTTCAGCCTGGGTTCCTTGGTAGCCCAGAGCTAGGGAGTCATCCATATGTGAGGACTGACTTCCTGCTTGACTTCCTGCTTCCTGGAGAAAGTAGTTACTCACCTGTAACAGGTGTTCTCCAGGAGCAGCAGGAATCAGTCCTCACAATCCTCCCTCCTCCCCTGGGAGTTGCAGTTGTACATAGTTTATTTTTACATTTTTGTGTGCTGTTTCTAGCTATGTCATTTGACTGAGCAATATGGCACCTTTAGGCGGGAAGGGAACCGTGCATGCGTGCCTGCATTCCCAAAGGCTTTCTTGGAAAGCTGGGGAAATGCTCCGCAAGGGCTCCATCGAAGTCGATGTCACCCATATGTGAGGACTGATTCCTGCTGCTCCTGGAGAACACCTGTTACAGGTGAGTAACTACTCTTCCTCCCTGTCTCCTCAGCTCAAAATCTTGGGGTTGTCTTTGACTCCTCTCTCTCCTTCTCCACATACATCCACCTGATAGCTAAAACTTGCCATTTGTTTCTCTGACATTGACAAAATTTGCCCGTTCCTTTCTGAACATACTACTAAGACACTTATCCATTCCTTAGTCGCCTCCCATCTAGACTATTGTAATCTCCTTGCTGGTCTCCCTCTGAATCATCTCTCTCCCCTTCAGTGTTCAACACTGCTGTGCAGCTATCTTCTGCCAGCCTCGTCATGCTCGTATTACTCCTCTTCTCAAATCACTTCATTGGTTCCCCATCTGTTTCCACATCCAGTTCAAACTTCTCCTGCTGACCTATAATTGCATTCACTCTGCAGCTCCTCACTACCTCTCCTCTCTTATCTCTCCCTATACCCCTCCTCAGGAACTCTGCTTTTCTAGCAAATCGCTTCCATCTGTGCCCTTCTCTTCTAGTGCTAACTCCAGACTTTGCTCCTTTTACTTTGCTGCTCCTTATACCTGGAACAAACTACCTGAGTCTATATATTGAGTGCCTTCTCTGACCCTTTTCAAATCCAGGCTGAAAACTCACCTCTTTGCTGTCACTTTTGGATCTTGACTCAGTCTCCTTTGTTTCCTTACCATTCCCCCTAGATGTATCCCATGTCTACACCTACTGTTTTGTCTGTCTGGACTAGATTATAAGCTCTAATGAGCATGG
Source organism: Ichthyophis bannanicus (assembly GCA_033557465.1). Lineage (NCBI taxonomy): Eukaryota > Metazoa > Chordata > Amphibia > Gymnophiona > Ichthyophiidae > Ichthyophis > Ichthyophis bannanicus. Next base: position 73,118,571 of record CM066045.1, on the reverse strand, counting down.
ACCGTCTCTTACATGTGTCTGTGCAGCGATGCGTATGTCTTGTAGTGCTATACAAATGTTTAGTAATAGTAGCATTCCAAAGGCTTCAGGGTTGCCTCCAAGGCCAGTCTCTGCATTGTCAACGACTTGGTGGTGGATGGTGCTATCTCCAGGAACAAGCAGGAATGAGTCTTCACATATGGGTAAATCGGTACCGACGGAGTCTGCGCGGGAATGCTCCCCAGCGTCCAATCAGAACGCTTTTGGAAGCATCCCAACATGCCTGCGTGCTGCCTTCCCGCCTTTCCCAACTGCCTCTCCTCAGTTTTCGTTTTTCCGCAGAGCCGGCAGGACGTCGTCCTGTCACCGCAGAAAATTCTTCTTTTATTTTTGTTTTTTCTTGTGGTCGCGTCTACCTTCCCTCGACGCACTGGTACCGCCGGTGTTTTCTTTTTTCTTTTCTCCAAGTATTTCCTTTTCTGGGAAATTTTTTCCTGTTTAGTGCCTGACAGGTTTCGGCCTGCTAGGCCTCTCCGCTTTCCCTCATGGAAATGCTAGCCACTAGAACCTGTTTCAACTGTGGCGCCACCAAATTAGTTTTAGACACCTATAATTGGTGCCTTCCATGTTTGGGACCTGAGCACCATCCGCTGGAGTGTCCCTCCTGCACCACTATTCCTGTAAGAAGTTTTCAGCATCGAGCTCAACTCGATACGCCGTTCCCCTCAGACCTGAGGGTACCAGCTACATCTTCTTTTTCACAGGATCAGGTAACCAAACAAAAGTCTGTAAAGACTAGCCAGTCCTCGGGTGGTAGATCTCATGTACATCATAGAGATGCCTCTCGGCTTGCCCCTGAGGACATATTGGCAAAACCCCGGCGGGAGGCTTCTGTCTCAAAAGCATTAACGGGGTTTCAGGTTGTTCCCGGGGTTTTTACCTCGGTGAACATACCTGAGCCATGCCCGGTGGTGGTATCCGCTTTGAGCGGTGCCGGTACCCCGGCATCAGCAATGGTGCTGGGTGAAACATTCCACACCGATGATCACAGTCAAGCGCTCTCGGTATCTTCGGTGCCGCTACTGACCGATCTTCCCACATCGGCCTCGGTACCGATGCTGGTATCCGCGTCGGTGTCCTCCAGATCTGCATCGATAGACTCGCTTCTTTCGATGCTGAGTCTAGAATCGATCTCTAGTCTGGATGACTGGGTACCGACTCGTCTCGGTACCGACTTCAGACGGTATCGAAGACATTCTACCTATGATCAAGGTCTGCCACATTCAGTTACCTCGGTACCGATAGTGCAGTCACAGCCTGATCTTCATATATCCGGTGTCACCGACGGTACCGGTCCCGATACCGGTATCGACATCAACATCGGTGTTGGTACCTCCCATGCTCCTTTCAGCCGGCTCGCTTCCTTCCATACAGAGTTTGGAATCGATCTCTAGCATGGACGAATTGTTACCGACGAGTTGCGGTACCGGTTTTCAGCGGTACCGACAACTATCTTTCAAAGATAATCCGACCCCTCCAGGTCTTCTATTCTACAGAATCTGAATGAACTGGTGGATGCTAGAGCTAGTTCTTCAACAGATCTAGTTCTTCCTCGAGGACTCCCCTCTGGGGAGATTTCTTTTCAAGCTTTACTGCTTGATATGGCCAAGTTACTTGCCATTTCTCTACCTGGTCAAGACCCTGCACCAGGGGATCCACAACCTATACAGATCCCCTGCAATCCAAAGGAAGTCATTATGTTTCCTTTGCATCAAACCTTGCAGGATCTCCTATTTAGAATGTGGGAAACTCCTTTAACGGTATCCCCACCTTCTAGGGCAACGGATCTTCTATACAAGGTGCCCCCTTCTCCAGGTTTTCAAAAGCCTCAGCTCCCTCATCATTCTCTTGTTGTAAAATCAGCAATGAGGCGTGTTAAGAGTACTAAGAAGCACTCTTCTTAGCCGCCAGGTCATGAGGCTAAAACCTTAGATGCCTTTGGACGTCAAATTTTCCAGGCATCCATGTTTTCAGCAAGAATCCTGTCATATATTTTCTATATGGGATTATCTCTTGAGGAAGTCACAAAAGATCATCTACTTTTGACCCCTTTCCTCCAAGAGCCTAAAAGAGCAGATTTTTCTGTGCTAGTCAATCATGCTCAAAATATTTCTAAGTTCCTTACTCGTGCTTCCCTGGACTCTTTTGAGTCTGTTAGCAGAACATCTGCTATAGCCATAGGGGCACAACGTAGAGCCTGGCTCCAAGCTTCAGACTTGGACAAATGCTTACAAGATAGACTGGGAAATGCTTCCTGCATTGGAGAGAATCTCTTTAATAAAGAGACTTTACTCCAGGCTGCTCGGTTAACCACTGACACTATTGCTTTCAGAGGCTTGTTTATGCCTTCCTCTATCCCAGCTTGTAGAAAATCTACCAGTAAGCTTTGTTCCCTTAAGGGGAGAAGGTTTTATCCATCTTCTACCCATCATACAGATGCTCCCAGGCAAGGGAAACAACCAGCCAGGCTCAGGAAACCACAACCTCAACAGGTTCAGCAGACCCAGCAGCCGCAGGGCTGCTGATACACTCTTCCCTGAATCCTTTTTTTCCTGTTTGAGGTTTAGATCCTGTAGTTTGCTTCCTACCACTGCAAGCATCTACATCGGTTCCATCCTAAACTTTACATATGTCCCTCTTAAAGAGACATCCTGACTATTAGCTCAAAGAGCTTCTTAAGATGATTATGCTTTACAGGTAGTATAGTTACTCCTCGTCCTCTACCTACACAGAGGAGTAACAGCTGTCAATAAGGTTGCCATGCCTTTACCTTTGACTTTTTCTCCTGTATCAGCATCTCTCATATTACTTCAAAGATTTACTCCACCGTAAGTCTTCTTTTCAACTCTGCCACTCTTACTAAGACATTTGCCCTGTAAGAGTGATACCACTTGGGATTTTTCTTTAAGCCCCTAAGTTTTCTTTGAGTTGTCTTCCCACTCCTACTTATGTCTGTACTTCTTTCCCAATCTTGGTACCTAAGATTTCTACTGCTGCCCTATCAATAGTTAGAACTGCAGGGGCTCTTACTGGTATACCACTGACTTGCTGACCAAGCTACCAGGGCTTGTTCTCCAATTTCAATGGTTTCTGGCCTTACCACTAAGTCCCAGACGGTTTAAAAACCTTTTCTGGCTATTGTTGCAGACACATCACCTTACCTTCTATCCTCAGCCTTCCCCATTCCTTGGGTTTGGCTGAGTAGTTGATGATACCTACTGGCTCTTAAACACCAGTTTTTTCTTCTAATTAACCTGCAACATGCTCTCTGCATCTCTATGGGGCCTTGTTAGAGAGCACATAATGTCAGATGGTTAGGCAGGGCTTTACCAAGTCATGCCTACTGGGTTCTCCCTGCCCTTACCATTTCCATTAAAGGCTTCTTAAATAAAGGACACAGACCTTTAATTAAGGAAAGACCTAAAGAATTATCCAATTCCCTGGATTGCTTCACATCTCCAGGGGACCCCTTCACCAGGGATGTGTTTTTTTCTTTCAGTATAGACAATCCTTGTCTTGTCTTTTCCTTCCATCCTCAACTCTTCATGGCGTAATTCATGTTGAGCACAATAATGCTCCATACCCTTTTTACCCTCATCAGGGGTAAATATGGTATTTTTACTGCATCTTTTTCTCCAGCTACCTGCTGGAGTTATGGAAGGATTCAGACTTACTGTCTGCAGATTTAAAACATCTGCATTTTCCAGGTAGGTCTCCATTCCTGGTTATTCAGGGGCTAGAGGTCTTAGAGGACTCTAGACTTCTCTTGCCAGTGAGAAAACTCCCTGGGCTTCCTACCTATAACCAGGAAGTAGAGATTCTCTAAATATCTTCTCAAGCAGGTACCTCCCTTGTTAGATAAATCTTTCCTTCTCCACATACCCCCATGTCCGGACATGGGTATGTATACATATATATATATGTGATCTCCAGGAACAAGCAGGAATAAGTCCTCACATATGGGTACGTCGGTACCGACGGAGCCTGCGCGGGAAAGCTCCCCAGCTTCCCAGAAGGAAGCTTTTGGGGCCTCCCACTGCACATGCGCGCTGCCTTCCCGCCTTCCTGACCAGCTCTCCTCAGTTTCTCTTTTTCCGCGGAGCCAGCAGGTCGTGTTCCTGTCACCGCTGAAGAAATTATTGTTTTAGTTTGTTTCTTTAGACCGCGTACCTGCCTTCCCCATACCGAAACCGGTAGCGCCGGTCTCTCTTTTCTTTTCTTTAAAAAAAAAAAATAAAAAATCTTTATTCTGCACAACTTGGTGACTTCGGTTAGGCCTCAGGCCTACACAACTTCTCCTCATGGAGAAACCAGCCCCTGGTTTTAAGAAGTGTACCAAGTGTAGTGCTGTTATTTCTGTCACAGACACCCGTGAATGGTGTCTTAAGTGTTTGGGACCTGACCACTCCATTCCGGACTGCCCATCCTGCTCCCAGATGTCTAAACGTGGGTTGCAGAACCGGGCCAACAAATTCCATGTGCTGTTTGCTTCAGATAATCCAGCATCACAGTCATCCAGGTCTTCCTCTCCGGATGGATCTCAGGTAACCAAACCCTCTGCGGGCAGATCCTCAAAGAGCAAATCTCCTTCAAAGCATTGAGAGGCTCTCACTTTTGAGTCTGAGGATCCTGCCCCAGCCAAACAACCCCGGCGGGAAGCTCTGGCTTCCAAAGCACCATCTATGGGGTTACAGGTTGACATCGATGGCACGGCCTCGACTGATCACCTGTTAGACTGCTCTGGGGTACCGGCCCCATACCGGTACCGACATCCAGGCAGCAGTGGCGTCTATGAGCAATACTGTTCAGACCATGCAGCAGGCCATGCTGGCTTTTATTAATGCTGCGACGCCCTCGGTACCGCGTTCAGCGGTACCGGGTCCGGTTCCGGTATCGTCTCCCATACCGGAACCGAGACCATCGGCTTCCAAACGCAGATCGGTTCCGCATGCCGGATCCGGGTTTTCACCCGATACCGATCCCATACCCGGTACGCCCGATGTCGATACCGATCGGTATGCGTATCGTGCGTTGGAAGCAAATAGAGAATACTCTGATTCTTCAGAGGATTTTAACTCCTCTGAGGACTCTGATGAGCTGTCTCTAGTTCTTCATGAAGACCCCTCTTCCCCAAAGAGGAGAAAGTCTCCACCAGAGGATTTGTCCTTTCAAGACTTCATTATTGAACTAGCTAAAGGACTTTCTATTACCACATCCTCTGAAAAAGAACCTAGGTCAAAGAAATTGGATATTTTAGGATACCCTAAGGTTCCTAAAGAGGCAGTCACCCTGCCTATCCATGAAATCCTTCAAGAACACTTGATGGACTTATGGGAGGCTCCTCTAACGTTGTCTCCTCATTCCCGTAGGTTGGACACCATGTACCGGGTCCCTCCTTCTCCTGGTTTTCAAAAAACTCAGCTGCCTCACCATTCCATTGTGGTGAAGTTTGCACTGAAAAAGATTAAGAGTACCAAAAGGCACTCTTCTACCCCTCCAGGACGAGAATGTAAGACCCTAGACTCTTTTGGCAAGAAAAGTTTCCAGGCTACTATGCTTATAGCCAGGATTAATTCTTAGTCTGTATATGGGCATGTTTCTCAGGGAACTTGCCCTAAAGATACGACATTTTGCCTCCTTTATCCCTGAGGATAGAAAAGAGGAGTTCATTTCTCTGGTGAAACAGCTTCTAGATGTTTCTAAGTTCTCCAACAGAGCAGCTTTTGATTCCTTTGAGGGTGCCGGTAGAGCTTCGGGCATTGCTATTGCAGCCCGACGACTTGCTTGGCTCCAGGCCTCTGACCTAGAACCCTGGGTCCTGGATGGCTTACGGAATCTGCCCTGTACAGGTGAGAACTTATTTGGTAAGGACTGGCAAATTAAAGCCACTCAAATGGACGCAGAAAATGCTACCTTGGATAGACTTTCTAAGTCTACCTCTACTCCTGCCAAGAAAAAGTCTTTCAAGAGGCCTTACTACAAGAAGGCCAGATTTTCCACAAATACTGGCCAACAATCTTCTCAGCCTCGCTTTGCTGCTAAACGTCAGCAACCTAAACAGGCAAAGTCAAAGCCTGCAGCATCTACCACTCCTCAGCAGGCTCAACCCCCTCAGGGGTTTTGACTTGCCCCTAGAGAACTTAACATTTCTGGCTCTAGAACAACCAGAGCCCCTCACCATTCCCGGAAGGTGTGGTACAGATGAATTTTGACTATTGATTATGCCTCAGTAGTGAATATGCCTCAACTGTAAATAGGGGCACTTGAAACTGTTGAAACAATTTACATAACTACAGATACTGGAAAGATCAGGGAGGAGACCTTCTCCTAGCAAGCAAATGGAGACCCATTACAGAGAACAAAAGAACACTTCACCTAGGAGCCTTTCTACTAGCAGACAAATTGAAATCCATTAACAGGACAAAACAGGACAATTCACCTTGCCTTGGAAACATTTCTCCTAAGAATTCATCAATTGTAATGTAGACCGGGGGGGGGGGGGGGTTCCCTTGAGCATTTTCAAGCACCTGGCCAGTGTCTTGGATGTGCTTAATGGATAACTGACTCTATACTACGTATGTGTCACATGATAGGAAATAACTGGATTGTTCTTGCAACTGGATAAAATGGGTACCTGTTTTCAGCTAGACAGAGAGAAATGGATTCATCTAGGAATGGACGCATTGCCTAGAGAAACTCCCGATTGAGAAGTCTCTCTTGTCTGGTTGAATCAGGGATCCATTCAATCGAAGTGTGACAAGGGATGAAGTAGAGCTCTTTCGGTGAAGTATATTCTTCTTCTGTAATTATCTTTCTAGTTATCTATTCTGTAATTAAGTGCTTTTATTCTAATAGTTTTCCAGATATCTTTTTAACTAATCATAGGTAGATATATGAATTACTTGCCTTTCTAAATAAGTACGAATTAAGAAGTTAAATAAGTGAAATTCAAGTTATCCCTGCTTTGTATTATAAATAACGCACGTCTTCATTAACAAGGTGTGTTAGCCTTTGTTGAAGTAAGACATTTGGTACCAGAAGTGGGGTGCGATAAAAAGAAAGGCTATAACAATGTTGAAAAGAAGAGTAAAAAATGTAAATAGTACAAAGACTGTAATGGAAGATAAAGATGTTGTAAATTTTGTAAATATCCCCGGATGGGATCAGGCGCCTTATGAAATGTTAGCTAGAGAATGGTCTTGCGGTTCAGGACTAAGTGAGAATTGGGAATCTGTTTTAAAAGATGCGGAACCTGTAAATGCCCTTACATGCTTGCAAAAAAAATACCTGCTGAAAAAGGAACAGAATTGAGTACCTTAGGGAGAAGAAGATTGCTTTTGTTGTCTGCATATTGTAAGATGCATCAGACAAATTCTAGCAAATTAGATTTGATTTCATGGACAGATAAAATAGACATTTATCAGCAAGTTGCTGAGAGGGTGGCTCAGTATAAATACCGTAGGAGACGGGGAAAAAGAAAGAAAAAGAAAATGCACGTCTATTGCTAACCAATTTATAGGAGGAAAGTGCTGAGTACTCCCCAAAATCATGGAGGAGTTAATCTAGAAGATACTGTGGAGGATTTTAATCAACAAGAGATTAATGATAGATCATGGTGATAAGAAATTCTGTTTGATTAGTTCTGACCCACTGATACAAGATCAGGTATAATGCACTTATAAGCTTTGATTTGTTCTGTATGATTAGTTCTGACCCACTGATACAAGATCAGTTTTGTTTAGGAAAATATGTAACCTTGTGCTGCAAAGATGTTTAATTCAGTGCTTTGAACAAAATGCCTATCCTGTACAGTTAGTATTAATTGTTATGGAAAATCCTTATAAGATTATGAAGAAGTGAAGACCTTTTTTTTTTAAGGTCCCTGGTTAAGAGAAACTCTGATCAGATAAGCTGTTAGGTATAAAGCACTTGTAAGCTTTGATTTGTTCTGTATTCAAATGTTTGTAGTAAAAAACTGTTTTTCTTTCATTACTGGCTACTCCAGTAGATTTTATAGTCCCTGAATGCTGAAGTGACTAGATCAAACAAACGAGGCATGAAACTGTTGTTTTTTTTTGCCTCCAAAGTGGAGGTTGAGAATCCTGACAGGACGGTGGGGCATTGAATCCTGAGTAAGTGAGAGGGTAATCTTTATCATTAATATGTTATGCATCTATTCTTTGTCTTTGACTGTATATGCTACCAAACAAACTTAAAAGTTAAAGGAGGATTTTTTTTAAAACTGTGGCAAGCACCCCAGGGGGCATAGTTAAACATAAACAGCTATAACTATAGGTTAATTGTTTAGCCACATTTGCATGAAGGACACAAGACAATGGTTCGTTCTACTGGCTGTGTTGAAGATAACATGTTAATTTAAATGTAACCAAGAAAAGTAACACCTTTTAGAAGTTTCATCTCACTTGAGCCTGAACTGTGAAGTTCAAGATAATTACTTTAAGCTTTGTGCTAACGACTGAGGGACACCTGTTTTCCTGTATTTATCTAGAGAAAAAGTGTACTTTGTTCTAAAAGTTTATATTTCATTTTCAGTACAGTTCCTGAGAAAATAGATATAAAACAGATATATGTTGCAGCATTGTGAGATATTAAGTTGGTAGTTTATACACTTGCACTTATGACACTTGTGGTAATAGTACATTACGCAGAGGTCCAGTACACACACAGCAATTAAAATATTAATAAGTTTGATGAAATTTTAGACAGAGGCTGATATGAAATTGCTCTGTTCTCAAGCTATATAGAACAAATATAGATTAAAGATGGAACTGAGTTCCCAGAAAATAATGAGAACTTGAGTTGATTGGATAAAACCAAATCTTGCTTGTCAGCAATGATCCAGGAGAGGTTTGAGAAAAAGAATAAGAGAGAGAGAGAGAGAGGCAGAAAGGTGAGGCCACAGCCTAGGCTAAATGTGCTGCTTCCAGTGTGATGATCTGGGCTACCAAGCTCTAAGACTCTTTGAGGACCCACAAGGCCTGAAGAACAGGAACCTTGCATATTTATGCCTCTGAAGAGACATAAATAGGCAGGGGGAGCATAGGCCGAGAAGAACCCGAGGATAGTCATGAATGCCTTGCAATCCAAGAAGAACCTGAAGATGAGGCCTAGCCACCAATGCCTTGTACCCTCTCGGATCTCTCACCTCAAAAGGATCTCTTTTTGACACCGTAATTAATGAGTAGCTTATACAAATCCTTGTGAACACTGCAATTTTAAAATCAGTCTAACAGCACTCTCACTGAGGACAGGATATATGACAGATTCTAGTTATACGTGAGAGATGAGCCATATTTCTTTCTATTGGGATTGATGTTATAGAATGCTGCAAAATGATAGTTTATATTATAAGGATTTTACCCAGATTGTTCCTATTTTAGAATGAGCATATGTCCACTTAGCACTGGACCAATTAAGTTGATGGGAAAGGGACACTGTTTACTCATACTGTTATCTCATTGAGGAATCTAAATTTAAGTTATTAACAATTGTTTGATATTCTTAGCAGCCTTGCCAAATAAGGATACATTAGTGTGGTATAAAAGAAACAGGAAAAGGACCTATGTAAGTAGTTGGTGGAATGATGCAGAAATGAAAAAGTGTTGTGTTATGGAGGGATGAAGTGGAATATTAAAGGAGAAACTGTGATAGACAATAAACTGATGAAGGTAATTTGAAGTGATGTATTTTCCTAATGAATATGTAAACAAAAAATTATGAGCACTTTATTTGACTGTGCCGTCTCCAGAAGCTTCAATTCAGGAAGTCATACTCAATAATTGGAAGAAATAGATATTTGGAGACAGGCTAGGTGCACCTTGCACCCTGATGAGCTCTGGAAAACCCACACTGGCCATGTGGTACTTCCGGATGCTTTGTGCCTCACTTTTCCTCTGTATGTCCTGGCCAGGCATGCAGAGGCAAAGGGGGATGATTTGATGACAAATTCTCACACAATTGGGTATAATTCTAAAACTTGTCAAAATTACAGAACACGTGTGTGCAGCTTGTCTGATCTGAAACATGTAAAGGTCAGTCAAGGGCAAAATGGAATATTTCCTACAAGCAAAATGAATTTCCAGTGATAGAGAGACAAGGAGTTAATCAAACTGCGAGATAAGATTGACACCATACGAGATAGTTACTAATAGATCACTGAAAGTTTATAAAAGCAATATTTATTATCTGTAGGATATGATCTTAGTAAATATAGATGAAATTAAGTTTGTCTTATTGTGAAGTCTAACCTAGAATTTTTTAGTCTTTTCATTTAATATTGGCGCTGCTCTTCTGAATGAGGCCTGGAGCCATGTCACCAACTGCAAGCCGGAGAGTCTAGCGGAGGGAATTGACCAGAGTCCAGATGGAGCAGACCATCCCGAGAGATCTGGACTACACACCGCAGAAACGTGTGAGGAAGTCCCTATCTACTTCAATGTGTCGCAATGAAAGAAAGGCCAAGATGTCCACCTACGAGAATGAGAGGTTCAACTGTTGAGAGAGGCCAAGTTTAAACTTCAGAGAAAGGTGAAAATGACGCTACGGAGTCCTGAAAAACTGCTGAGAAGCAGGCCAAATTATCTGAAAATAGGAAAAGGACTATTGGACTTTTGTGTGTGATTTTTTTTTTCTTATGTATTGTTATTGTTTCCTTGGAAAGTAACTGTAATTTTAGTATCTCAGATTTTTTCTGCTGAACATCATGTGCCCAATTGCTTATGTCACCTGTTCCCCAGATTTTAGTTATTAGAGTCTATGGGGCAGATGTACAGTGGGAAAAAGTTCTGAATGTGCAGGTGAAATGAGTCCCCCACTGCATGGGGAACTGATAAAGATAGCTGAGACCTACAGGCCATTTGGCTTTATCTCTACACCTTCTGAACCAATGAACCAGCATATTTCTATCAAGGACCGGGATCGGTTCCAGCAAGCCTTCATATGCCATGTAGTGACATGGGCACTCATTACTAGCCTGATCTTTGGTACATGGAAAGTCTATTACTGGAGAGTGCAAGTGGTAACCCAACCCGAATTACACTTGCCCAAGCGTTTAGCAGATGCGATAGAACCACCTCAGAATATCTGGACTTATTTAGCCTGAAAAGTTTTAAACATTTCTAACTTTTGCCTTTCGGACATGCATAATCCAGTGGATCTGTTAACTACATGTTTGATTGCAATACCCACACCAGCTCGAGTTTTTTTTTGTACTATTTTAAAGCTACACAAAATGACAAAATGAAGAAGATATAAGGACACACCCCATGCTATACGAATATTGCAGAGATTGTCCCACTAATTTCAATTTTTGGGATAACATGACTCAAATAATCACCCATAATATCGCCCCAGGCGATGTATGTTATAACATGACATGTAATCCTGATGAAATACCGAAATGCCAACAACTAAAGATGCAACAAGAAATTGCCAAGGACATTGATATAATACTTTTATGTGATGCAACTAGGAAATGTAGAAATGTAACTAATACTATGAATTGTAATAATACAATAGTACAAGCTAGTTATGGTAGAAATGTTAAACTGCCAATAGGGTGGTTATTGTCTTGTGGTAATACCACTTATACATATATTCCAGGAAATCTCACAGGGGGGGCCTTGCACTCTTAGTCGATTAGGACTTATTATGCCACCCTCTCCTAAAACTAAAATTAGAAAGAGAAGAACAATAACAGCTATGATACCCGCAGATTGTGATTCAAAAGTCACTTTACTTTCTAAATTAGAATATAACAGTTAAGCCGTTTCAATTCTGGGAGTGCCTGGTTTAGCCCTATATAACACTCGCACAATTAATGCTTTAGCTTGCACCATGGTAAAAAGTCTTAATCATACTTCAGTTGCTTTACAAGAATTATTTATTGACTTAAGTAGTACTAGGAAGGCAGTCTTGCAAAATCGAGTAGCAATAGATTATTTACTTTTAAAACACAATTATGGATGTGAACATTTTGAAGGCATGTGTTGCTTTAATTTAACTGACCATGCTACTTCCATTCAGTCTCATATTCAAGCTTTGCAAGAACTAGCCAAAGATATTAAACAAGATATTAATGTTAATTGGTGGGATTGGGTATTTGGATGGCTGCCCAGTATGGGTAGCCTCAGACAAATCATTGGGGGAATTATTATTTGTATTTGTTTATTAATTATGATATGATGTTTTATTCAATGCATACCCAGTTTCATTACTATATTTCATCCACCCAAAGTCCCCACAATGTTACCAGTATCTTATAGGCACAATCAATAGTCAAAGGACCGAATGTGGTACAGATGAATTTTGACTATTGATTATGCCTCAGTAGTGAATATGCCTCAACTGTAAATAGGGGCACTAGAAACTGTTGAAACAATTTACATAACTACAGATACTGGAAAGATCAGGGAGGAGACCTTCTCCTAGCAAGTAAATGGAGACCCATTACAGAGAACAAAAGAACACTTCACCTAGGAGCCTTTCTACTAGCAGACAAATTGAAACCCATTAACAGGACAAAACAGGACAATTCACCTTGCCTTGGAAACATTTCTCCTAAGAATTCATCAATTGTAATGTAGACCGGGGGGAGGTGGGAGGGGGGGGGGGTTCCATTGAGCATTTTCAAGCACCTGGCCAGTGTCTTGGATGTGCTTAATGGATAACTGACTCTATACTACGTATGTGTCACATGATAGGAAATAACTGGATTGTTCTTGCAACTGGATAAAATGGGTACCTGTTTTCAGCTAGACGGAGAGAAATGGATTCATCTAGGAATGGACGCATTGCCTAGAGAAACTCCCGATTGAGAAGTCTCTCTTGTCTGGTTGAATCAGGGATCCATTCAATCGAAGTGTGACAAGGGATGAAGTAGAGCTCTTTCGGTGAAGTATATTCTTCTTCTGTAAATATCTTTCTAGTTATCTATTCTGTAATTAAGTGCTTTTATTCTAATAGTTTTCCAGATATCTTTTTAACTAATCATAGGTAGATATATGAATTACTTGCCTTTCTAAATAAGTACGAATTAAGAAGTTAAATAAGTGAAATTCAAGTTATCCCTGCTTTGTATTATAAATAAACGCATGTCTTCATTAACAAGGTGTGTTAGCCTTTGTTGAAGTAAGACAGAAGGTTAGCTCACTTTGCTCCCAGATGGGAGCAAATCACATCAGAGCAATGGACCCTCTCTATCATCAGAGAGGGCTACAAACTTCATTTTTCCAACCTTCCTCCATATACCATGGTGAGGCACTTCAATTCTCCCCCATTTCTCCTGGACCTGTTGGATCAGGAAGTCTCTTCTCTCCTTGCCCAAGGGGCAATAGAAGAGGTTCCTCTTCTTCAACAAGGGACAGGATTCTACTCTCCTTATTTTCTCATAACAAAGAAGACAGGGGGATTCAGACCTATCCTAGATCTGAGAGAATTGAACAAATTTCTGTACAAGGAGAAATTCAAAATGCTTTCTCTAGGCATTCTCCTTCCATACCTTCAGAGTCAGGATTGGCTTTGTTCTCTAGATCTCAAGGATGCGTACACACATATACTCATCCACCCATCCCACAGAAAATATCTAAGATTTCTGTTTCAGGGAAAACATTTCCAGTACAGAGTACTTCCCTTCGGTCTAGCCTCTGCTCCAAGAGTGTTCACCAAATGCATGGCAGTTGTAGCCGCATTTCTAAGAGGTCTGGGAATTTTTGTATTCCCATATCTGGACAACTGGCTCATCCGAGCTCCATCTCAGTCAGAGGCCCAGATTTCCCTGGACCGCACAAGGCACCTTCTGCAGTATCTGGGACTGGTGGTAAACCTTCCCAAGTCTCAACTTACCCCTACTCAGTCTCTAGAATTCATAGGGGCCCAGTTGGACACCACCACTGCAAGGGCCTACCTACCTCAAGTCCGGGGCCAACGTCTGCTGTGCTTGGCCTTCCAAGCTCAGTCCAGCAGTCACTTGACAGCCAGAGAAATGCTGCGACTTCTGGGCCACATGGCCTCCACGGTACACGTGGTGCCCTACGCTCGTCTTCATATGAGAGCAGCTCAATGGACCTTGGCCACCCAGTGGACTCAAGCATCAGGAGCGCTCTCCGACCAAATACTCACCTCAAAGCGTCTGTTTTGGTCCCTCCAATGGTGGATGTCCACCAAGAATCTGTTGTTGGGGTCCCCCTTCCAACCTTTGTTGCCCCAAGCAACCCTCACAACAGATGCCTCCCAAACAGGGTGGGGAGCCCATCTACAATCCCTCTCCACTCAGGGTACTTGGTCTCCGCAGGAGACCACCCTTCACATCAACCTCCTGGAACTGCGAGCAATCTTCTTTGCCCTCAAAGTCTTCCATACCCTGTCGCTTTGCAACGAAGCTCTCAGATTATGGGCCTTCGCCAGAGAGCATCAAATTCATCTTCTGGCAGTATATCTTCCAGGGGTTCAAAACTCTCGGGCAGACAGACTCAGTCGAGTTCTGCTTCCACACGAATGGTCCCTACATATGGACCAGATAGGCAGAATCTTTCAGGAATGGGGAACCCCGGACATAGACCTCTTTGCAAGTCCGTGGAATGCCAAACTTCCCCGGTTCTGTTCCAGGACTCCGTGTCAGGGAGCTCAGGCCAACGACGCCTTTCTCCTGCATTGGGGTCAGGAATTCCTATATGCCTTTCCACCCATTCCTTTGATTCCCAAGACTCTGTTCAAACTCCAGAGGGATCACGGATCGATGATCCTCATAGCTCCACGCTGGCCACGCCAAGTGTGGTTCCCTCTACTTCTGCATCTCTCCCAGGGACCCTCCCTGGACCTGGGAGCTGCGCCAGACCTCCTCTCTCAGGAGAACGGGACTTTGTGGCACCCAAACCCCAAGTCCCTACACCTCAGAGCTTGGTTACTGAAGGCCTAAGCCTTCATGACTTCAATCTTTCTCAACCAGTGAAAGATATCCTTCATGCCTCTAGGAAACCCTCCACGAGGCGTTCCTATGCTTTCAAATGGAAACGTTTTTCCATTTGGTGTGCTCAACAGGGTCTTGACCCTCTAGCACTTCCTTTGAATTCTCTACTAGACTATCTCCTGCATCTTTCCAATGCAGGCCTTAAGACGAATTCAGTAAGAGTCCATTTGAGTGCTATTGCAGCATCCTTAAAACCTATAAATGGACAACCTGTCTCCTCTCATCCGCTTGTTGCAAGGTTCATGAGAGGCCTGACTCTAACTAAGCCTCCCATCCGACCTCCTCCGGTAGCATGGGACTTGAACCTAGTTCTAGGTCAGCTTATGAAGCCACCTTTTGAACCGTTGGTTTCTACCTCCTTGAAATGTCTTTCCTGGAAGGTCCTTTTCCTTATTGCAGTCACTTTGGCTCGCCGCATCAGTGAACTACAGGCCTTAGTGGCTCATCCACCTTATACCAGGTTTCATCATGATAAGGTGGTCCTAAGGACGAATCCCCACTTTATGCCCAAAGTAGTCTCCCCCTTTCATCTTAATCAAGAGGTATATCTACCTGTCTTTTTTCCAGCTCCTCATGCATCCAGTGCAGAGAGGAACCTTCATACTTTAGATTGTAAAAGAGCTCTTGCCTTTTACCTCAACAGGACTCAGCCACATCGAAAGTCTTCCCAACTTTTCGTGGCTTTTGATCCTTCTCATTTGGGACTTCCAGTCTCCAAACGTACACTTTCCAATTGGATTGCTCAGTGTATTTCCTTTGCTTACCAGAGTAAAAATATTTCTCTGGAAGGCCATGTCACAGCTCACAATGTGAGAGCCATGGCCACTTCTATGGCTCATCTTCACTCTGTCTCCATAGATCAGATCTGTCGAGCCGCCACATGGGCCTCGGTTCATACCTTCACAGCCCATTACTGCTTGGACAAGGACTCCCGCCGGGATGCCTTGTTTGGTCAGGCTGTCCTCAAACACCTGTTCCATACTTGAACAATTCCTGCCCACCTTCCCAGGATGGATGCCTGAGATCCATACGAAGATGGCGAACCCTTGGAAGGGGATCCCCCAGGCATCTTAGCTAGGGAGTCCCCATATGTGAGGACTTATTCCTGCTTGTTCCTGGAGATAGCACAGTTACTTACCTGTAACAGGTGATCTCTGGGAACAGCAGGAATTAGTCCTCACAACCCACCCACCTCCCCTAGGAGTTGTATCTTCTATCTATCTTCCTTTCCTCTCTCTATTGTCTCAGCTATAAACTCGAACTGAGGAGAGCTGGTCAGGAAGGCGGGAAGGCAGCGCGCATGTGCAGTGGGAGGCCCCAAAAGCTTCCTTCTGGGAAGCTGGGGAGCTTTCCCGCGCAGGCTCCGTCGGTACCGACGTACCCATATGTGAGGACTAATTCCTGCTGTTCCCAGAGATCACCTGTTACAGGTAAGTAACTGTGCTTTACATGTATATGGACATCTGCATGTCTGTGCCCATATATATATATATTCACATATATGATGGATACATCTGTATTTACCTATCTATATATAGGTATTGCAATATATGATAGTGGGTAGATATATATCTATATACTATTTCAATCTGTCTGCCTATATATATATATATACTCATACATATATATATTCCCCTACGGACCCGACAGATACTTTCTTTCCCTTTCCATGCTGTCCCAGCATACTTAGGGCTCTCCATAATCAACCACTCCTGTGGTAGTTGAGGAGTTTTTGTACCATAACCTTCAGTTTAGGTACACCTGAAGCCCTCCATATCTTTTCCTTTTCAATTAGGAGGGACTTTCTGAATCTTCAGAAAATGAGGCCACAATGCCTCATTACTCCTATCCTCCTTTGTTATCGGATATAGGGATCTTTGAAACTCCCTTCTCCTATAAGAACTATGTCTCTTTAAAGTCAAAAGTGCTTCAGTTTTTATCTAATAGGGACTTCCGCGTTTCCCGCAAAGTCCTACCTCATTGAACTACTCTAGTCCACTAGGATTGTTTCTTCTCACCCTAAGGGGTCTAACCTCAGCCTGTTTATTGCACAGTTATTTACCTCTCCTTACACTGAGGTACTCCCTGGGGATATTCTGTTAGTTCATATTCACAAATCCACATGAACCTCCATATACCCCTTTACAATACCACCAGGTGAGGTCCATAGTGGTTTATTGCTCCCAATATTACCACTAAATATCACCTGCACAGAGACTCCTATCTAGGCATCCTGTTTGGTGCAGCTGTTCCACAGCACATCTTTTTGGTTCAACTCCTACCCTCCATCCCTAGGATGCCTGGGGTTTCGGTAAAATAGCATGGCTCTCAGATTCGCAACATGCTGGGACTCCTCCAGGCATCTTAGCTTGGGAGTCCCCATATGTGAAGACTCATTCCTGCTTGTTCCTGGAGATAGCACAGTTACTTACCTGTAACAGGTGATCTCTGGGAACAGCAGGAATAAGTCTTCACAACCCACCCACCTCCCCTAGGAGTTGCATTTCTCTATATCTATCTTTCCCTTTTTCTCTCTCTATCCTTGTCTCAGCTTTAAAACTTAACTGAGGAGAGGCAGTTGGGAAAGGCGGGAAGGTAGCACGCAGGCGTGTTGGGATGCTTCCAAAAGCGTTCTGATTGGACGCTGGGGAGCGTTCCCGCACAGACTCCGTCGGTACTGATGTACCCATATGTGAAGACTTATTCCTGCTGTTCCCAGAGATCACCTGTTACAGGTAAGTGTGCTTTATTTCCCCATTGCTGGGGTTGGTTGGACTCCTGGTTGAGCGTTTGGACTCAACTTGAGAGTATCCTATGGCTCCCTTATTGGTTAACCTGGAAGCAGTTTGGTTTGCAAAGGGGCTGCCTTCTTTCAATAGATGGCTGCTCTATTTTTTCAATACTATAGGCTAGGCGTTTGCTGATTTAGGTTATTTTGGTAAACCTTTTGAGGAGGACCATGAGGAGGGGGGGGGGGCTTTGGAACTTGTTGCCTCTTTGGTCCATCAGTAGGATGTTGTGGGTGCAGGCAGAACCAGGAGAGGAGCTAGCTCTCCAGTTGCTGGGGATGCTGGTGTTGCTGTTAGTCTGTTTCAAGGATGAAAGGTAGTAGTCTCTCTCTTCCTATTGTAATACGAATCTTCGATCTCTATGTGCTCTAGCCTGCTCATTTCTTCTTTCAGATGTAGTCGTGTGGCTATGCTCCTCCTCCAGGTAACATTTCCCTCGATGGCAGGACTGGCCCGAGGGTTTCTGCCGTTTGAGGCAGACCCTCCATGCCACCCCCTGAAGATTGCAGCGCCACCTGGCCTACCCTGCCATGCTTTTGGTTGGTTATGCATGTGCTGCCCTTTTGGTGTTCATTTTGACATATTCTGGGCTCAGTGGCATATATATGTATTCAGTCTCTGTTCCTACCGGCCTGCAGTGGCAGTCAAGAAGTTGGAGTTTCTGTGTCTGCTCCATTGTGCTGGCAGAGGGCTAGGTCTCTACTGTTTGGAGAACTGAGTTCATTAGGAATCACTCCCTTGTGTTGCTGGGGTCCCGCAGGGTGAACTGACTCCCCAAACATCTAGTCCTTTGGCTGAAGATGGCAGGTCAGTCTGGCAGGTTTTCAGTTTTCTGTCGCTAGGGGTTTGCCTTTTCTGGAGACTGATGTCCAGCCACAGACCCTGTTTTCAGTTTCTTTGGACACGGCTAGTTGGTCCTATCTTATTAGCATCTTAAGGGCATCAGAAGGCTCTGTGGTGTAAGCCAGACTTGTCTTTTTCCCACCCATCGTTTGGTACTGCTTTTGTACATTCCACAAGTCTGGACTGGCCTGGAGGGATGATGAGGAAGGTGAAATTAGACCGTACCTGTAAATTTTCTTTCTTCAAGTCCCTCCAATCCAGTCCAGGACCCGCCCTACGGCTTTTTGGTTCTTGTCTGGTTTAGAGGAACAAGTATGTTAAGATTGGTGGGGCCAGGATGTGTTCTTGCCTTTTCGATTTCTTATCTTCTGCTCTGGTGGCAGGTCACGAGACTGGGCTGCTAATTTTTGTGGGTGGCCATGGTTCTTCGCAAGCTCTGTGAAGCGGTACATATTCTTGCTCTACCGGTCTTGTAAGTTCTATGAGGCGGTACATTTTCCTGCTTTTCTGGTCCCGTTCAAAGTTGAAGTGGGTATGTGTTGAGTATAGTGAGTGGTGTTTGGAATACATAAGTATTGAATAATCTTTTGTTCTTGAGTCTGTTTTATTACAGAAATACTGGAGAGAGGAGGGCTGCACTGGACCCTTTCTGTAATTTTTTTTATTGTAAACCACCACACTGTTGTACGAATTGGTGGCATATCAAGTTTTTAATAAACAAAAACATTACACAGTGATATCATCAAACCATTGTTTTTCAGTCTCCATCTGCTGGTAGGAGTGCATAACCCATGCGACTGACTGGATGGACTCCAGGAAAGAAAATTAGCAGGTAAGGTCTAATTTCACCTTATCTGGTAATTTCCTTTCCCTGAATCCATCTAGACCAGTGGTTCCCAACCCAGTCCTCGGGTACCCCCAGGCCAGTTGGGTTTTCAGAGTATCCACAATTAATATACTTGAGATAGATCTGCATACAATGGAAGTAGTGCATGCAGATCTATCTCATGCATATTCATTGTTGATATCCTGAAAACCCGACTGGCCTGGGAGTACCCGAGGGATTGGGTTGGGAACCACTGATCTAGACCAATCCAAGACCTGCCCCCCTAGTGAAGTCAGGTGCTGCTCTAGTGTGTTAGTTTTGGGTGTGCTGTTCTGTGTCTATTTTCCTTCCCAGGTGGTAGACGTTTAGAATGACTGCACGCACTTTTATGTTCCCTTAGGTGACCTCTTTTAGGTGGTTTCTCCCACTTGGGGAGGGGCTCTGTATTTGTTCTTTACTTGGATTGATGGCTTTGTGAAGAATATTGGCAAGTTGCTGAACTACACAGCCTCTTATACAGGCTAATGCAGAAAACTAGCACGGCCTTTAAGCACAGATAATGCCATGGTTAAACTAACGTCAAATGCAGAGAAGAGACTGACTTGCGTGTAAACAGTGACGGAAAAACTAGTGCCCATTTAATGCCACGAGTATTCAAATGTATTTAAATTGCAGGCATATGAGCTGCACAATAATAATCTGATATGCAAATGATGGCTGCGCCCGATGCAGAGACGTATGTAGAGGATTTCGCAACCAGCTTTAGTGCCAGTATCTCTGTGCCTGGGTCTGAGGTGGCTTAAACCTCTAGCGTGTGCCTCCAACAGTATTTTAATAGCATCGGGTGCTTTCCTGATGCCTGGATCATCTTCCCTTCAGATGATCCAGACATCAAAGCCCCCAATGCCATCAGAATACTGTCGGGTGGGAGGTTCGGGGGCCACTAGACCACCAGGGAATCACTTTCTGTCGGGGCACCAGCTGCTGACAGTATTTTGATGGCATCGGAGGCTTTATCTGATGCTGCGTTCACCCATGATACCATCAAAATACTGTCGGGGCTGATATGCAAATTGGCCACGTGATGCCCATTTCTCTTTGAGAGCATCTAGCGCCGACGACTTGTGCACATGTGTTTGGCTTGCTTTCCCAGTTAAACTGGATGCAAAATGGCAGTGTTCAACACGTGGCTAATTTGCATGCTTGCCCCTTTTTGCATCTGCAGCTGAAGTCATGCACTATCGATGTGCTGCAAACAAGCATAAAAAGCTGATAGAATGCGACTTCACCCAGCTCTCTGCATCGGCCTGATAGGTAGTGATGATATCACTGCAAAGCTGTTTTCTGTTTCTACAGTCTGCTCGCAGGGCAGAATAAAACCAGTTTTCTTGATTGGTCTAGCAAGATTCAAGGAAGGGAAACGAAGTCTAAATTTTATCTTATTTGATGAGATCCTGAGAGAGTTTGACAAAAGGTGTCATCTGTTGACACTACTTCAGTTACCAGCCCAGGGCTTCATGTTGAAAATGCTATGTTTGTTGTGTGTTTAACTGCAGTGGGTTTGACTTTCCTTTCTTTATCCAATATCACAGTTCCTCGTACTTTGGGCCTCAACATGTCTGTGACGGTTGAAGGGACCTCAACAATGTACAAGCTCCCAATTGCCCCATTGATCATGGGATCCCATCCCATAGATAACAAGGGGTAAGTTCAACGAAGCCTTGAAAAGTCTTTCTTTGTAATGCTTGTGGAAAAATAAGTTTAGAGTTCACTACCTGCAACCATAAAAAGTATTCTGTCTTTTTAGGACCCCCTCCTTCTCCTCAATCACCAATGCCAATAGTGTTGACCTGCCAGCCTGCTTCTTCTTGAAGTTCCCTCGGCCAATTCCTGTGTCTCGAGAGTTTATTCAGAAGATTCAAAGTTGTACCGGTAAGTGTGCGTGGTGCTGAGATCTTGCCCAGTTGTAGTGAACAGCTGTCTCTGACAGATCCAGACATGGCATCCGTGGAAGAATGTCTTCTGTGTGGTGGTGATGGTGGCGGCGGCAGCGGCAATGGGGGTTCTCTGGAAATGGAAGTGAGTGAGCTGAGAGGTGCCTTTTCCTTTTTCTTGTTTAATTTTGAAAAGGTGTATACATGGGGGTGGAGAAGGGGGAGATTCTGATTATTATGGCTCATGTTATTTTCCCTAACAGTCGTCGTCTTTGCCTTAGTCCTTAGCCCCCTGTTCACTATGCTTCCATTCCCTCGCATACTCCTCTATAATTTGGTCTGAACTCTGCGATCCTCATGGCATGAATTGCATTGCTTTGTTTCACCAGGAATATCTCTGTTTGAGAACTCACCAGCGTTCGTCCCTCTGTATGAGCTCATCACACAGTTTGAATTATCCAAAGAAAATGACTCTGTCTCTTTAAATCACAACATGCGTTTCTATGCCGTAAGTGTAGCATTCTGTGTTCTTATCTGTCCGTGTGTGGCATCTGGTGTGCTGGTATGTGCTTGTATGCAGTAGAGATGTCTGGTGTGCTGGCGTGTCATAATTGCTGTGCTGGTTTGTGTTTTTACAGTAAGGATTATGCCCACTGTTCTAACATATGCACTTAAAGAACTTCATCCAGACAAATCCAAAAGAACTTCATGCTCTTTAAATAAAGATTATCTGTTGGACCCGTTATCATACCTGATTCACTACTATGTTCTAGGTGGAACTGAGTATCAGTAGTCCTATTTTACTATTTTCATTATTAAACATAGGAATTACTTAAAGGCATTCCCATTTTCAAACAGCATGAAAAAATTGAACCAGTGGTTAGTGTTTCAGCTGCAGAAGAAGTTGTTTATGAGAATCTTCTCTGAAGTATTTGCTTTAGAATTTAAGCTATACTATGAGATGGCACAGTCACAGAATCCTTTGATATAGCTTTAGGTTTGCAAAACATGTGGTCATGCTATGGACACATAGTGAGAGTTGATGACTGACTGAATTTTGATGATCCTCCTCCCTACAGAAGTGTAAAGTATTGGAAAATTTCCTCTTTATATGTTTCAAAGTGGGGAGAGCTGCTAGTCTGTTCTGAGTTGAAACCTTTTGCAGAATTCAGTTTGACAGAGAGTCAACACCTCTCTCCAGGAACAAGCAGGAATGTAGTCTTCATGTCACTTAATCCTCCATTGCCTCAGAAAAATCCAAATTATCAATATTCCTGTTTAATGTACATTACCAAGTTTGTTTCATTGATTGAAATGATAAAGCGGTATATAAAACCTGTTAAATAAAATAAATAAATATGGGTGACATCAGTACCGATGGAGCCTGTGCAGGAAAGCTCCTCAGCGTCCAATAGGAAAGCTTTTGGGAGCATTCCACTGTGCCTGCGTTGCTGCCTTCCCACCTTCCCAACTCTCCCCCCTCAGTTCTTCATTTTCCGCGGAGCAAGCAGGAAGCAAATCCTGTTACTGCAGAAAATGTGTGTGTTCTATTTATTTGTTTTTTTGTGGTCGCATCTGCCTTCCTGTCGATGCCAGAACCAGCAATGGTCAGTTGGTTTTTTTGTTTTCTTTCTTTTTCTTTTTCTTTCTTCTTAACAGTAAAGTACAACTTTCTTAGGCACATCAACACCATTTTAGGCCTTAAGACTGCCATTTGTCTACTGACATAATGGAAAAACCAGCTATGTTCTAAGTGCGGCAGTACCGTTTCGGCTACCGACACCCACGACTGGTGTCAAGTGTCTTGGGCCCGTCTACCAGCCTTCAGTGTATCCTTTATGTAAGAAGATGACAAAAAGAGGCCTGCAGAATTGAGCCGCAAAGTTAGGCACACTCTTTGCCTCAGACGCAGTGTCTTTAGCATCAACGTCATTGAGGGCATCATCTACATCTCATGGATCTCTGGTATCAAAACATAAGTCTTCTTTGAAGCACACCATTCCCCCAAGGGTAGATCTTTTTCTAAGAATCGAGATGCCTTGTGCGTTGCCCTAGAAGTGGATTGGCCAGCCAAACTACCCCGGTGGGAGGACCTCCCCTGCAAAGCCATCGAGGGGTCCCATGCTCTGGGACAGTAGCCTGCATTTCCGGTACCAAAACCCAAGCATTGGCAGGCTCTGTGGATCAACATATCCTCATTATCGAGCACAGCTTAACGGTTCTAGTAGTGGCGTCGGTCCCGATCAAATCCATACCGGCGGTACCGATGCAGACTGCATCGGGGTTTGTATCGATTGATCCGTTAACACCTATTTTACTATTTGAATCCACCCCTGGTACTGGTGGCTCCTCCAGACAAGTTTCCTGGTCCGATGCTGATTTCGATCGGTATCGAGCATTAGTTAGAGCATGGACATCACTCTCACCAATACTTTGAATCTTCTGATTCCGATTCATCCGATGATGAATCGATCGATACCCGAGGACTTCAAAGTATACTGGAGGATCCATCTCCCTCTCCGGTATGGCGCATGTCCCCTCCTGAGGACATGTCTTTTCAAGAATTTATTTGGGACCTGGCCAGGGGCCTGTTCATAACAGTAACATCCGAAAAGAAGCCTAGAGCAGAGAAATTGGAGATCCTCCAGTACCCTACAGCTCCTAAAGAGGCTGTCACTCTTCCGGTTCACTGCATCCTCCAGGACCTAAAACTCTGGATGTGGGAGACACCTCTTACCCTATCTCCCCTTACTCGATGACTCAATACCATGTATTGAGTACTGGAGTGTCCCGGTTTCCAGAAGACTCAGTTGCCTCATCACTCAATGGTAGTGGAATCGGCAATGCGTCAAATTAAAAGTTCAAAGACACATTCTTTGAACCCTCTGGGTAGAGAATCGAGAACTCTCAATGCTTTCGGGTGCTGATGCTTTCAGCCAGAATAAGTTCATACATACTCTATATGGGTATGTTTCCCAAGGAGGTTACTAGAGATCTTGAGTCAATGGCTCCTCTTCTCCCTGATGATAAGAGAGCTGACTATCTCACCTTGGTCAAACATGCCCCAAATGTATCAAAATTTGTAAATAGGGCAACTTTTGACTGCTTTGAATGCACTAGTAGAGCCACCTCACTCTGCATTGGAGCACACAAGATTGCTTGGCTTCAAGCATCAGATCTTGAACAATGGGTTCACGATAAACTCTGTAATATTCCTTGCATAGGTGAGAACCTTTTTGACAAGAATTGGCAAGATAAGGCATCTCAGTTGGAATCTGAGAATACTACCCTAAATAGGCTTTCTAGAACTACTGCCAACCCGGCTAAGAAGAAAGCAGCTGCAAAGAAAACTTTCTTCAATAAGAAAAATAAGTTTTACCCTTCTTACACCCCTGCTTCGCAGTACCAACCTCAGGGTGCCAAGCAGCAAAAGAAGCCTCAGGCTCCTAAAAGTTAACCCGCTTCACAGACTTAATTTGCGCCTGGTTTTTGATGTTTTCCTAGAGAACATAGCCACTCTATCTCCGGAGATTCTCCCCCCCCCCCCCCCCATGTTGCCGACAGACTCTGTCACTATACCTACAGGTGGCATCTAATCACTTCAGAGCACTGGACCCTGACCATAGTGACAGAAAAGTACAGACTTCACCTACAAACTTTGCCCCCCTCCACACTGGTAGGGGAATATCCTTCTCAGCGCCTCACTGCCCTTTTGCTACACGAGGTCACTTCTCTTCTATCAGAAGGTGCCGTGGAGGAGGTCCCAACATCTCAACAGGGAATGGATTTCTACTCTCCGTACTTTCTCATACTAAAGAAAACCAGAGGATACAGATCCATTCTAGACCTCAAAAACCTGAACAAGCTTTTTGTCCGCGAGAAGTTCAAGGTGGTCTCTCTAGGGACCCTACTACCCTATCTCCAGATTCAGGACTGGCTCTGTTCTCTAGATCTAAAGGAAGCATACACACACATACTCATTCATCCAGAACACAGGAAATATCTATGCTTAATGTTTCAAGGAAGACATTATCAATACAGAGTCCTCCCATTCGGACTTGCCTCTGCCCCAAGAGTCTTCACAAAGTGCATAGCAGTCGTGGCCGCATTTCTAAGATTTCTAGGGATATTTGTCTTCCCTTACTTAGACGACTGGCTCATAAAGGCAAGAACCTCCCAAGAGGCCCACCTGTCTCTCTGTCGTACCATGCAGATACTTTAACATTTGGGATTCGTGATAAATCTTCCAAAGTCCTATCTCACTCCTATCAAACACTAGAGTTCATAGGAGCACTGTTAAATACTTAACAGTCAAGGACGTTTCTACCTCAGCCCTGCTGTTCTCGTCTCATTCAGCTGGCATCTCAGGTACGTGTCAGAGACCACCTAACTACCTGAGAAATTCTGCGGCTTCTACGTCATATGGCCTCAAAAGTACATGATGTACCACATGCATGCCTGCATATGCGCACAGTCCAATGGGCTTTGGCCTCCCAGTGGACACCGGCCTCAGGCCATCTCCCGTACAAAGTCAGTGTCTGCCCATTTGGCCACATCTCCTCTATGGTGGTGGTCCCTAGAGAATCTCCTCGTTGGGACATCTTTTCAGATGCCTCCACATCAATGTACCCTGACGATGGATGCCTCCAAACTAGGGTGGGTAGCCCATCTAGGGATCCTCTCCACTCAGGGCCTCTTGACAGAAGAGGAGTCCAAGCTCCAGATAAGGGGTATCCTTCCATCCCCTTTACCATTTTGGTGGCTCTTCTCTGTACCTTTTCTATCTTAGAAAAGGATATAGTGGTGTTAGAAAAAGTACAGAGAAGAGCCACCAAAATGGTAAAGGGGATGGAAGGATACTCCTATGAAGAGAGGCTAAAAAGATTAGGGCTCTTCAACCTTGAAAAGAGACAGCTGAGGGGAGATATGATAGAGGTCTATAAATCAATGAATGGAGTGGAACAGGTAAATGTAGATCGATTGTTTACGCCATCAAACTATAGAAAGATTAGGGGGCTTGCAATGAAGCTACAGGCTAACCTATTTAAGACTAATAAGAGAAAATATTTTTTCACTCAACGTGTAATCAAACTCTGGAATTTGCTACCGGAGGATGTAGTAAAAGCTGTTAGTGTAGCTGGGTTTAAAAAAGGTTTGGACAAGTCTTGAAGGACTGCAAAAGGGGACTTCTGGAGAGAGATCTGCAATTGTAAGTGTTTACTTCTGGTAATTTTTGTAAATCTTGGGGGGGAAAAGCAATTCTTTAGATTAAAGATGATTAATCTGTGAACCCATTGTATTTGTTAAATCAGTCAGGGCCTAGTAGCAGCAAGGCACTTTCAGTTTAAATTTAAAGAGCATGAAGAGAGCTTTCTGGTTAAATTTAGAACCCAAGGCACCCTCTATCCAAACAAGGCCTGTGGGACTCCCCCTGGAGATTGGTCAAAGATTGCCTTAGAAGCACAGGACAGGGTACTGTGTAGCAGCCAGCTTTTAATAAGTCTTCTTTCTCTCCCTCCTTGACACCCACCCACCCCTGGGATAATTGTAGCTTTATAGGTGCTTAAACCTCTTAAGGGAAAGGAGGTGCCATTTTCACTCACAGGTGCAACTGTTTGTTCTCATCAGCATACATTAAGGACCTGAGATTAATTATTCTTCAGGTGAACAAAGTTCATTAAATGTATTAGGTATAGTTTTATTAGTATAAGTATCCCCAGCAACTCTTAGTAAGTAAAGAACTTAAATATCTAAACACAGCCTTAAAACGATGATGCAGACAGCAGTCAGCAGTGAGATGGGGGCTTTCTAGTCTTTTATTTATTTATTGCTTTTATATACCGCGCTATTTAAAATCGGTGCGGTTTTGCATTGAGTGTCACATGTAAGATATTCTCCCAGTTGGTGATGGGTCTTACGTGTGCACAAGGTGTAAGGAGCTCTTTGCTCTCAGGGAACGAGTCCGATCTCTGGAGGCAAGAGTAGCAGACTTGGAAGACATAAGGAAGAAAGAGAGGTACATAGACGAGACCTACAGGGATATAGTTCTGAAGTCCCACCTCCAGTCCGGCAGCATCCCTATTGCCATGGAGGAGACAGGTCACGTGACAGGAGAGCATCACCCTGGTGTGGCAGGAAGTGATCCTGTAGCTAGGACCTGTCCTCCAGGTGATGTAAAACCCTCTCGCACCGAGGACGTTTCCCCAGGGCAGTGTGCCCATGAGGGAAGAGTTAGGACAGCCATTAAAGTTGGTGATTCAATCATTAGGCATGTAGATAGCTGGGTGGCTAGTGGACGTGAGGATCACCTTTTAACATGCCTGCCTGGTGCGAAGGTAGCGGAACTCACGCACCACCTAGGCAAGGTCTTAGATAGTGCTGGGGAGCAGTCTGCTGTCTTGGTGCATGTTGGTACCAATGACATAGGAAAATGTGGTAGGGAGGTTCTGAAGGCTAAATTTAGGCTTTGAGGTAGGAAGTTGAAATCCAGAACTTCCAGGGTAGCGTTCTCTGAAATGCTTCTTGTTCCACGTGCAGGACCCAAAAGGCAGGCAGAGTCTCAATGCGTGGATGAGACAATGGTGCAGAGATTGAGGGTTTTGGATTTATTAGGAACTGGGTAACATTCTGGGGAAAGGAAGAGCTCTTCCGAAGGGATGGGCTTCACCTTACCTGGGATGGACCCAGGCTGCTGGCATTAACCTTTAAAAAGGAGAGCAGCTTTTAAACTAGATAATAGGGGAGAGCCGACAGTCGCCCAAGAGCGCATGGTTTGGAAAAATGTATCCTTCAAGGATACTATCAAAAAAACGTTAGGGCACATAAGCAGAGAGGTTCCAATAAAGACAAAGGTAGCCCAAATGCCCTTGAGTACAGAGCAGACAGAGCTTAAAGATTCCAAATTACCCCTGCCTATCGATAATCAGATTAATATGAATAAAATACAGTCTCTAAAATGCTTGTATGCAAATGCTAGAAGTCTAAAAAATAAGATGGGAGAGTTACAATATATAGCACTAAATGAGAAGTTAGATATGATTGGTATCTCGGATACATGGTGGAAGGAGGACAACCAGCGTGTGATGCCTGGTTACAAACTAAATAATAGAGCTGATCAAATTGGTGGATGGGTTGCGCTCTGTTAGAGAGGGCATTGTGTCACAAAGGATTAAAGTTTTGCAGGAAACAAAATTTGCTGTAGAATCTCTGTGGATTGAAATTCCATGTAAAAAAGGGGAAGGTGATGGCAATGGGGGTGTTCTATCAAACACCTGGCCAGAATGAACAAATGGATGATGAAATGCTCAAAGAAATCAAGGAAGCTAACAAAAGTTACAGCACAGTAATAATGGGTGATTTCAATTACCCCGGTATTGACTGGATCAGTGTCACAGCAGGACATGGTAGGGAGATAAAGATTCTAGGTGAAATAAATGACTGCTTCTTGGAGTAGCTAGTTCATAAACCGACCAGAAGGGAAGCCATTTTGGACCTAGTCCTTAGTGGAACACCAGATCTGGTGCAAGAGATAAGGGTGTTGGGGCCACTTGGCAATAGTGATCATAGCATGATTGCGTTTGATTTAATTAATGGAGGAGGGATGGTAAGGAAATCCACAGTACTACCTATTAACTTTTGAAAGGGAGACTGATAAAATGAGGAAAATAGTTTAACCTTTGCAATTGCTCCTTTTAGTTTTTTTTTTAAAGACTTACATCAAGCTTGGGGGGTGTTTAAAAATACTATCTTGGAAGCCCAGACCAGCTGTATTCCACACTTTAAGAAAAGTGGAAGGAAGTCCAAAAAACTGCCAGCATGGTTTAAAGGTGAGGTCAGAGAGGCTGTTGCCAAAAAAAAGCATCTTTCCGGAAATGGAAAAAAGAGCCAAATGACGAAAACGTGAAACAGCACAAGCACTGGTAAGTTAAATGCAAGCCATTGATAAGGTAGGCAAAGAGAGAATTTGAGAAGAAACTTGCTGTGGAAGCATTAACACGTAATAAAGACTTTTTCAAGTACATTTGTAGCAAAAAAAACCTGTGAGAGAGTCAGTTGGACCATTAGATGATAGAGGGGTAAAAGGAGCAGTAAGGGAACAAGGCTATAGTGGAGAGACTGAATGAATTCTTTGCTTCGGTCTTTACTGAGGAAGATGTAGGGATGTTACCCATGACTGAAGTGGTATTTAAAGGTGATACTGCGGAAGAATTGAAGGAAATATAGATACGCCGGGAAGATGTATTACAACTACTTGATAAACTGAAGAGTAGCTAATTACCTGGACCGGATGGTATACATCCAAAGGTGTTGAAAGGACTGAAATATGAGATTGCAGACCTGTTAGTTATCTGTGAACTATCATGAAAATCATCTGTAATACCTGAAGATTGGAGGATGGCCAATGTAACGCCAATTTTTAAAAAGGGTTCCAGGGGTGATCCGGGAAACTACAGACTGGTGAGTCCAATGTCAGTAACGGGAAAAATGGTAGAAACTATCATAAAGAACAAAATTACTCAACATATAGATAATCATGGCTTAATGGGAGACAGCCAACATGGCTTTAGACAAGGAAGATTTTGTCTTACTAATCTGTTATGTTTTTTTGAAGGTGTGAATAAACAGGTAGACAAAGGTGAGTCAGTTAATATAGTGTATCTGGACTTTCAGAAAGCCTTTGACAAGGTGTCTCATGAGAGACCTTTGGCAAAACTAAAGCGTCATGGGATAGGAGGCAGTGTACTGTTGTGGATCAGGAACTGGTTAAAAGATAGAAAGCAGAGGGTAGGGCTAAATGGCTAATTTTCCCAATGGAAAAAGGTGAAAGTGGAGTTCCCCAGGGATCTGTGCTGATTCCGCTGCTTTTTGGCTTATCCATAAATGACCTGGAAAAGGGAATAATAAGTGAGGTTATCAAATTTGCAGATGACACAAAACTATTTAAAGTTCTCAAAACCCAAGAGGATTGTGGAAAATTGCAAGAGGATCTTGATAAATTGGAAGACTTGGCATCCAAATGGCAGATGAAATTTAATGTGGACAAGTGCAAAGTTATGCACCTAGGAAAGAAAGCACAGTTACTTACCTGTAACAGGTGATCTCTGGGAACAGCAGGAATAAGTCTTCACATATGGGTATCGTCGGTACCGACGGAGCCTGCGCGGGAACGCTCCCCAGCGTCCAGAAAGAAAGCTTTTGGGAGTATCCCACAGCGCCTGCGCGCTGCCTTCCCGCCTTTCCCAACCACCTCTCTCCAGTTCGAGTTTTAAGCTGAGACAAAGAGAGAGAGAGGAAAGGAAAGATAGATAGAGAGATACAACTCCTAGGGGAGGTGGGTGGGTTGTGAAGACTTATTCCTGCTGTTCCCAGAGATCACCTGTTACAGGTAAGTAACTGTGCTATCTCCAGGAACAAGCAGGAATGAGTCTTCACATATGGGGACTCCCCAGCTAGAGATGCCAGGGAGATCTCCAAGGTTGTGAGTCCCTGAGAAGGGCTCTACCTGCCCCCATGGATCTCGGGCATCCAACCAGGGATGGGGGGTAGGAGTTGATTAGGTATGGAACAGGTGTTTGAGAACAGCCTGACCAAACAAGGCATCCGGCGGGAGTCCTTGTCCAAGCAGTAATGGGCTGTAAAGGTATGAACCGAGGCCCAGGTGGCCGCTCGACAGATTTGGTCGATGGACACATAGTTCAGATGAGACATAGAGGCTGCCATGGCCCTCACATTGTGAGGCTGTGACATGGCCCTCCAGAGAAAGGTTTTTACTCTGGTAGGCGAAAGGAATACACTGAGCAATCCAATTGGACAGAGTTCTCTTAGAGACTGGAAGTCCCAAATGAGAGGGATCAAAAGCAACAAAGAGTTGAGAGGACTTTCTATGTTGCTCTGTCCTTTGTAAGTAAAAAGCGAGTGCTCTCTTACAATCCAGGGTATGGCGATTCCTCTCTGCACTTGATGCATGAGGTCCTGGAAAAAAGACAGGTAAATACACCTCCTGGTTCAGATGAAAAGGTGAGACCACTTTAGGCATAAAGTGTGGATTAGTCCTGAGGGACTACCTTGTCATGATGGAACCTTGTATAAGGAGGATTAGCCACCAAGGCTTGCAGCTCACTGATGCGGCGAGCTGAGGTGACTGCAATGAGAAAAGTAACCTTCCAGGAAAGAAATTTCAAGGAGGTAGTGGCTAAGGGTTCAAAGGGTGGCTTCATAAGCTGGCCAAGAAGCAAATTCAAGTCCCATGCCACTGGAGGTGGTCTAATGGGAGGTTTAGTTAAAAGAAGGCCTCTCATGAATCTTGCAATAAGAGGATGAGAGGAAATAGGCTGTCCATTGAGAGGCTTAAGGGATGCTGCAATAGCACTCAAATGGACTCTTACTGAATTCGTTTTAAGGCCTGCATGGGATAAATGCAGCAAATACTCTAGTAAAGAATTCAGAGGTATTGCAAGGGGGTTAAGACCCTCCTGTGCACACCAAATGGTAAACCTTTTCCATTTAAAAGCATAGGAACGTCTAGTGGAAGACTTTCTGGAAGCATGAAGGATATCCTTCACCTGCTGAGAAAGATGCAAATCTTGAAGGTCTAGGCCTTCAGCAACCAGGCTCTGAGATGAAGAGACTGGGGATTTGGGTGCCACAACGTTCCCTCTTCTTGGGACAGGAGGTCTGGAGCAGACCCCAAGTCCAGGGAGGGAGCTTGAGAGAGATGCAGAAGTAGAGGGTACCACACCTGGCGTGGCCAATGTGGTGCTATGAGGATCATAGACCCTTTGTCTCTCTGAAGTTTGAACAGTGTCTTTGGAATTAGGGGAATGGGTGGAAAGGCATAGAGGAAGTCTTGCCCCCAATGAAGGAGGAAGACATCCCTGGCCTGAACTCCCTGACACAGAATCCTGGAACAGAACCGGGGAAGTTTGGCATTCCACGGACTTGCAAACAGGTCTATGTCCGGGGTTCCCCAAATTCGGAAGATCCTGGCTATTTGGTCCCCATGGAGGGACCATTCGTGTGAAAGCAGAACTCGACTGAGTCTGTCTGCCCAAGAGTTTTGAACCCCTGGAAGATACACTGCCACAAGATGAATTTGATGCTCTCTGGCGAAGGCCCACAATCTCAAAGCTTCGTTGCAAAGAGACAGCCAGTCCCGCCCTGCTTGTTCACGTAGAATATGGCTACTTGGTTGTCCATGTGGATGAGGACTGTCTTGTAGCTGAGCAGGGTGTGGAAGACTCTGAGAGCTAGAAGAATTGCTCTGAGCTCCAAGAGGTTGATATGTAGAGATGTCTCTTGTGGAGACCAGATGCCCTGGGTGGAGAGATCCTGTAGATGAGCTCCCCAACCCTTTGGAGAAGCATCTGTTGTAAGGGTTGCTTGGGGTAGGGATTGTTGAAAGGGGGACCCCAGCAACAGATTTTGAGTGGACCTCCACCAGTGGAGAGACCAGAAGAGGCGACTGGAGGTTGCTATTTTGTCTGACAGGCACCCTGATGCCTGGGTCCTTTGGGTGGACAGAGTCCACTGAGCTGCCCTCATGTGAAGGCGAGCGTAAGGAACCACATTCACGGTGGATGCCATGTGGCCTAACAGTTGTAACATTTCTCGAGCAGTTAAATGGGACTTTAACTGAATTTGTGAGGCTAACTGCACCAAGCGTAGGCAACGGGCCTGGGGAAGATAGGCCCTTGCAGTTGTGGTATCCAGCAGAGCCCCTATGAACTCTAGTGACTGAGTAGGGGTGAGATGGGATTTTGGGATGTTTATTACAAGTCCCAGATACTGAAGAACACGCCTTGTGCAGGCTAGGGAAGTCTGGGCCTCTGAATGGGACGGAGCTCGGATGAGCCAGTCGTCCAGATATGGGAATACAAATATTCCTAGAGTGCGTAGAAATGCAGCTACTACTGCCATGCATTTTGTGAACACTCTTGGAGCAGAGGCCAGACCGAAAGGAAGCACTCTGTATTGGTAGTGCTTTCCTTGATAAAGGAACCGAAGGAACCTTCTGTGTGTTGGATGGATAAGGATATGGGTGTACGCATCCTTGAGATCTAGAGAACAAAGCCAATCCTGACTCTGAAGGTATGGAAGGAGAGCACCGAGTGAAATCATCTTGAATTTCTCCTTGCATAGAAACTTGTTCAATTCTTTGAGATTTAATATGGGTCAGTAGCCCCCTGTTTTCTTTGTGATAAGAAAATAGGGGGAGTAGAACCCTGAGCCCTGTTGAAGAAGGGGTACTTCTTCTATTGCCCTTTGGGCAAGAAGGGTAGCAATCTCCTGACGCAGAAGGTCGAGGAGAGATGTTGGAGAATTGAACTGTCTCACCATGGTGTGAGGAGGAAGGTTTAAGAAATGAAGCTTGTACCCCTCCCTTATGATGGAGAGTGTCCATTGCTCTGTGGTGACTTGTTCCCATCTGGGAGCAAAGTGGGCTAACCTTCCTGGAATGGTGAGAGGCTCTGGTTCTTCTAGAGCCAGAAAGGCTAAGTTCTCTAGATGTAAGTCAAAGGCCCTGAGGAGGCTGAGGCTGTTGGGCCGTAGCAGTCCTTGCAGCCTTAGGCTTGGCTTGTTTAGGTTGTTGCTGACGCTTTGCAGCAAAACGACCTGCAGAAGATGCCTGCTGACCATAAACAGGATAATATTTCCCCTTTTTGGGAAAGAAAGCCTTTTTGAATAACCTTTTTCTAACAGGAGCAGAAGTAGACTTTGAAAGTCTATCTAAGGCAGAATTCTCAGCATCTATCTGAGTGGCCTTTGCTTGCCAATCCTTGCCAAAAAGGTTTTCACCTGTACAAGGAAGATTTTCCTAGTCCATCCTGGACCCAGGGTTCCAAATCAGAAGCTTGTAACCAAGCAACTCTGCGTGCACCTATGGCACTAGCCGAGGCTCTGCTGGCACACTCAAGAGTCAAAGGCTGCACGGTTGGAAAATTTGGAAACATCCTGGGCATGTTTAAGCCAGGTGAGAAACTCCTCCCTTTTATCTTCTGAGATAAAAGGAGATAAAGTTTGCAGATGATCTGTAACTTCCTTTAGAAACATCCCCATATAGAGACTATAGGAGTTGATTCTGGCAGCAAGCATATTGGCCTGGAAGATTCTTCGGCCAAAAGCATCCAAGGTTCTGCATTCTCTTCCTGGAGGATTAGATGAGTGCCTTTTTGCACTCTTTATCCTCTTCATAGCAGACTCCACCACAAAAGAGTGGTGAGGAAGCTGAGTCTTATGAAAGCCAGGACAAGGAGGTACACGGTACATGGTGTCCAACCTATGAGAATGAGGGGAGATAGTGAGAGGTGTCTCCCATATGCCCAACATGTGATCATAAAGGATCTCATGAATTGGTAAAGTAGCTGCTTCTTTAGGAACCTTAGGATATTGTAAAATATCCAATTTCTTGGCTCTAGGATATGATTCAGGGGCCACTGAAATGGAGAGGCCCCTGGCCACTTCCCTAATGAAGTCTTGAAAAGACAAGTCTTCTGGAGGAGACATTCTTCTTTTTGGATAAGAGGGCTCCTGAGGAAGGAGTACCGATGCTTCGACAGAAGCCTCTGATTCATCAGAGTCTTCGGAGGAATCGAAGTATTGCCTGTCTGGATGCTCCTGCAGAGCCCGATACGCGTACCGAGTGGTATCGACATCGGGAGTGATCGGTACCGATTCGGTACCGATGGGCATCACAGAACAGGGTACCACTGCAGTCCACACCGAAGCCGATGTCGATGCAATCGGTACCGACACCGGAACCGATATCGGTGCCGGAACCGGTACCGACAACAGAGTTTGTTGCGGTACCGGAGGCGTCGCAGCTTGTATGAATGCAGTAATGGCACGCTGCATGGTCAGAATATTCTGATCCATCAACGCAACCAATGTCTGGATGTCGGTACCAGTGGAAACCACCGGTACCCCAGAACATGGCAACAGGTGATCGGTCGAGGCCGTGCCATCGATGTCAACCTGTGACCCCATAGATGAATCTTTGGAAGCCGGAGCTTCCTGCTGGGGTAATTTTGCCGGTGCGGGATCCTCGAGAGCAAGCCCGGAGGCATCTCAATACTTAGAGGGAGATCTACCCTTCGAGGACCGGCTGGACTTATGTTTGGTTACCTGAAATCCATGGGAGGAAGAAGAAGCCCTGGAAGATGTCGATGCCACCGAAGCTGCATCAGAGGGAAACAGGGTACTGAGCTTGGCCGCTCGATTCTGTCGACCTCTTTTAGACATCATGGAGCAGGACTCACAATCGGTGATGGAGTGGTCAGGACCCAAACATTTTAGACACCAGGTATGGGTGTCAGTGATAGAAAGAGTACCGCTGCACTTCGTGCACTTTTTAAACCCGGAAGCGGGCTTTTCCATGAGGAAAACTTTTCTAGGCCTAAGGCCCAAAAGGAAAAAATGCACAGAAGTGGGAAACGGTAGTTTTTTTTTTTTTAAAAGAAGAAAAGACCGGCGGTACCGGTCCGACGTCGAAGAAGGCAGACACGCGACCAAAGAAATAAAAGAAAATAAAGAACTTCTTCAGCGATGACAGGAACACAACCTGCTGGCTCCGCGGAAAAGAAGAACTGGAGAGAGGCGGTTGGGAAAGGCGGGAAGGCAGCGCGCAGGCGCTGTGGGATGCTCCCAAAAGCTTTCTTTCTGGACGCTGGGGAGCGTTCCCGCGCAGGCTCCGTCGGTACCGACGATACCCATATCTGAAGACTCATTCCTGCTTGTTCCTGCAGATCAACCCAAACTATGGTTACATGATGCAAAGTTACACACTGGGAACCACCACCCAGGAAAAAGATTTAGGCGTCATTGTGGATAACATGTTAAAACCCTCCGCCCATTGTGCAGCGGCAGCCAAGAGAGCAAATAGAATGCTAGGTATTATAAGGAAGGGAATGGAAAATAAAACAAAGGATATTACTATATAATGCCTCTGTATCATTCCATGGTGCGACCGCACCTTGAATATTGTGTGCAATTCTGGTCACCGTATCTTAAAAAGGAATAGCTTTATTAGAAAAAGTACATAGAAGAGCCACCAAAATGGTAAAAGGGATGGAAGGGATACTCCTCTGAAGAAAGGCTAAAAAGGTTAGGGCTCTTCAACCTGGAAAAGAGACTGCTTAGGGGAGATATGATAGAGGTCTATAAATTAATGAATGGAATGGAACGGGTAAACATAGATCGATTGTTTAAGTCATCAGATTATAAAAAGACTAGGGGACATGCAATGAAGCTACAGGGTAACCTATTTAAGACTAATAAGAGAAAATATTTTTTCACTCAACATGTAATCAAACTCTGGAATTTGTTACCGGAGGATGTAGTAAAAGCTGTTAGTGTAGCTAGATTTAAAAAAGGTTTGGACACGTTCCTGGAGGAAAGGTCCATAAACCATTATTAAAAGGGACCCGGGATGTCACTGCTTGACCCAATACAAGCATTAACATAAGAACATAAGATATGCCATACTGGGTCAGACCAAGGTCCATCAAGCCCAGTATCCTGTTTCCAACAGTGGCCAATCTAGGTCATACGTACCTAGCAGTTTCCCCAAAAGATACAAGTTCCACAATGCTTGTACTGGGTCAAGCATTGATATCCTGGGTCTCTTCTTAATAATGGTTTATGGACCTTTCCTCCAGGAACTTGTCCAAACCTTTTTTTAAACCCAGCTACACTAACAGCCTTTACTACATTCTCCGGTAAGAAATTTGAGTTGATTACACGTTGAGTGAAAAAATATTTTCTTTTATTAGTCTTAAATAGTTTACCCTGTAGCTTCATTGCATGTCCCCTAGTCTTTCTATATTCTGATAATGTAAACAATCGATCTGTGTTTACCCGTTCCACATTGAGGAACCTGTGTCTTTTGGGGAGATTTCTAGGTACTTATTACCTAGATTAGCCACTGTTGGAAACAGAATACTGGGCTTGATGGACCTCGGTCTGACCCAGTATGGCATATCTTATGTTCTTAGATAAACTTACTGGAACTTCGGGCGATCCACAAGGTCTTTCAGGGACATTTAAC
The DNA here is from genome assembly GCA_033557465.1 of Ichthyophis bannanicus. NCBI lineage: Eukaryota > Metazoa > Chordata > Amphibia > Gymnophiona > Ichthyophiidae > Ichthyophis > Ichthyophis bannanicus. The sequence continues at coordinate 73,081,112 of CM066045.1, read as the reverse complement.
CTTCCAGAGGGTCCTGGTCCAGACAGACAATCAAGTAGCCATGTTCTGTGTGAACAAACGAGGAGGACAGGATCTTGGCTCCTCTGCAGGGAGGCTCTCCATCTCTGGTCCTTTGCCATTACTCATCAGATACACCTCCAAGCGGTATATCTCCCAGGGGAGCAAAATGTCTTAGACAGATTGAGTCGGATCCTCCTTCCCCATGAATGGTCTCTCCACACAGAGACAGCATCCTTCATTTTTCAAACCTAAGGGACTCCAGGGATAGATCTGTTTGCCACTCTGTAGAATGTCGAACTTCCTCGCTTCTGCACCAGGACTCCCATGTCGGGCAACCAGAAGGTGGATGCTTTTCACCTCCACTGGGGTCGAGAGTACCTTATGCCTTTCCTCCCATTCCCCTCATTCCCAAGACACTTTTAGAACTCCAGACGGACAGGGGCTTCATGAGACTCATAGCCCCACGTTGGTCACGTCAACCGTGGTTTCCTCTCCTACTACATCTGTCTCGGATCAATCCCTAGATCTTGGATCTGCTCCAGATCTCTTCTCTCAAGACGAGGGGACGCTGCTCCACCCCAATCCAGTCTTTCCACCTCATGGCATGGCTGCTGAAAGCATAGTATTACAGGATCTTAACCTTACTCAGGAAGTAAAAGCCATCCACCAGATGTTTATATGCTTTCAAATGGCGTAGATGTTCTCTCTGGTGTTCTCAGAAGGACCTTAATCCCTTCTTGGCTCCAGTGGAAGTGCTCCTCCAGTATCTCCTCCATTTATCCTCATCCGGTCTGAAGACCAACTGGGTAAGAGTTCACCTGAGTGCAATCGCATCATCCCTTGGATGGACAACCAGTTTCCTCACAGCCGCTTGTAGCACGCTTCATGAGAGGCCTCTTGCTCACAAACCTCCCATCAGATCACCAGCAATAGCCTGGGATCTCAACGTTGTTCTGGGGCAGCTTCTCAAGCCACTAGCTCAGTAAAGTTTCTAACATGGAAGTTCATTGTACTCACTTCAGCTAGAACCATTAGTGAGCTTCAGGCTTTGGTGGCAGACTTACCTTACACACGGTTCCATTATGACAAGGTTGTCCTAAAGACTCACCCCCATTTCATGCCAAAGGTGGTATCTCCTTTTCATTTGAATCAATCAGTATATCTTCCTGTCTTTTTTTCTTAGACCACATTTGTCTATGTCAGAGGCAATCCTGCATACTCTTGACTGCAAACTTGCCTTGGCATTCCATCTTCAAAGGACAGCTGAGCACCGTAAAACATTTGTTATTCATCTCCTTTGATCCTAGTTACTTAGGGTTGCCAGTATCCAAATGTTCTCTTTCCAAATGGATAGCAGATTGCATCTCCTTTGCTTATGATAAAGCAGGACTATCCCTTGACTGTCATGTCACAGCCCATAATGTTTGTGCCATGGCTGCCTCGATGGCAAATCTACGCTCTGTAGCCATTGACAAAATCTGCAAAGCAGCAACTTGGTCTTTAGTACATACTTTTGCTGCTCACTACTTCCTGGACAAGGACTCCTGCCGGGATGCCATGTTTGGTCAGGCTGTGCTCCAGCACCTTAAGGGCATCTCCTGCTCTCCATACCAGAACCTAACTATACCAGACATCCATGAAGGATGACCTCTTTAACTCTGCCCTGAGGCAAACCTACCGATTCTGAGGTCATTCCCTCTAGCATCTCGGAGCTAGGGAATCCTGTATGTGAAGACTACATTCCTGCTTGTTCCTGGAGATACCGTAGTTACTCACCTGTAACAGGTGATCATCGGGAACAGCAGGAATTTAGTATTCACAACCCATTCTCCTCCCCTAGGAGTTGTAGGGGGGGGGGGGGTTTCTCTCCTTTTCTCTCAGCTTCAAACTCAACCGAGGAGGGAGAGTTGGGGAGGCGGGAAGGCAGCAATGTAGGCATGGTGGGATGCTCCCAAAAGCTTTGTTATTGGACGCTGGGGAGTGTTCTGCGTGGGCTCCATCGGTACCGATATCACCCATATGTGAAGACTAAATTCTTACTGTTCCCGGAGATCACCTGTTACAGGTGAGTAACTGCGCTTTCTTGGCCACAGTTCTGCCATGCTATATTAGCAGCAAAAGTGGATTTGATGAACCTTGCAGAATTCAAATTATTGGCTTCAGGAGTGATTGCCTGTTGGTTCCCATCCTGCTTAAGATGATGATGATGATGATGCTTTATAAATTTCTGCACATCGAAACCAGTAAGGACTGGGTGGGGGTAGAGAGAGTCTGAGAAAGAGACCTAGATGTCACAATTAATGAACAGGAATGGGATAGGTATTGGGCAGGAGTGGTTCAAGCTTCACGCTCTGCTTCCAATATGCAGTTGATGTATCTGATTTGGTTTCCCATTAAAATAGTAAAGCTGACCTGTGGCTCTCTAGCGTTTTTTGGTCATTCTATGGAACCCAGCATATTGTCACATCGGTTCTATTATTGCTTTAACTTGCAAACATTTTGGAATGTGCTATGGGGCAAGTTAAGTAAGATTTCTCATTTAACAGAGCGGTGTACCTATGGTATAGTAATTTTAAAGTCGCTTTGTGTGGGCATCAGTAGGCAGAGGCTGCCCTATTAGATATCTTGCTTACTTTGACTCCGAAACTTAGTCAATAAGTAACAGGACAGCACTGTACTAGATTCCAGGATGATGTGGAATTTGGTCTAACAAAGTATGAGGTGATTGCTGCTATGCTGTATCAGTATAGGTGAGGGATGTATGTGGAAAGCTTGATAAAATGCTCGTTTTCATCTCTGTAGCTTTGACACTGATAAATGAAGCGTTTTGTTTACCCCAGTCTCTGCCAGGACAGCAGCACTGCTATTTCTTGAATAAGGATGCTCCTCTGCCAAATGGAAGGTGCCTGCAAGGAACCCTACTGAGTAAAATTCCCTTCCAGCATCCAGGCCGTGTCCCTCTCATCCTCAGCCTCATAAGGTATCAGGTGGTGTACAACACCCTGATCGGCAGCTGTGTGAAACGAACCATCCTTAAAGAAGGTAGGCATTGCTGGGCTATTCCATCTCTGTCGTGTGTGCCAGAAGAAGCACAGCATTCCTTAAAAAGAGTACCCCTCAGACTGTAGAGGAATCCCTCCCACCTCCCTTCCCTTATCACTAGTGCTGCTAATATGATCTCCATTCCATTTCATGTATTGGATTTATATCTGCCAATCTTTTAGACTTCTTGGTGGTTACACAAAAATGCACATAATCAGTACATAAGACCAAAGACAATACAAACCCAGTACATCCTATCTGCATGGTAAAATCAAATCAATGAATGAAATAGACCTACAGAATAGAGGCTTTGGAGAATAAATTAATTTTAAGATTCATGTAAAAAGACAAATACGTTTGAGGCTCCTGCAGTGCAGGAGGTAAAGCATTCTGCATTTGGGAATCCTACACAAAGTGTCCTGATGAAGTTGACTAACAGGCGGGACCTGAGCAAATGCCGGGACATGGAGAGCAATGGACAAGGGGGGCAATAACTCAATAATCAGTCTAGGAAAAGAAGCTGTGATCTTGGAATAATAAACTTCCATATCATCCTGCTAGACTAGTCTAGACAAGCGGGTTGTGTTCCCCTACAAACAGATCGATGGAGACAAAGACCAATGAAAACCCAGGGTTCAGTGACATCACCCCCATGACTCTATCTGGCTCAGCTACCAGAGGTCCCTTCAGTATTTCTTTGTCTTTAGCAGATGGTGGATGAATTTTCTCCTGTCTGAAGAAAATCTGAAGATGGAGAGAAAAAGAAATTGATAAATGCTCGTAAACGACCACCTCAAGCCCTAAAGGGGTGATTCCTCTCACTTGAGCACGACATGAAAAGCTCCATTAGATTGCTGTCTTTTTGGTAGCCATAGGAGGAGGGAAAATTTCTCCAGGAACAAGCAGGAAGTCAGTCCTCACATATGGGTGACGTCAGCGCCGACAGAGCCCACGTGGAAGCATATCCCCAGCTTTCAAAGAAAGCCTTTGGGAGAAGCACCACGCATGATTGGTCCACTTCCCGCCCAAGGGTGCCATCTTGCCTGTCTCCTTTTTTCCACAGACACCTAAGGACGCTGTTCAGTTTTGCCCGGAAAAAGTCAGATTTTATTCTCAAGTTTTGTCTGGTTTGTGTACCGGTTCCTTCCCGCTCCTGAGCCAGCTCGCCTTGTCCGTTTATTTTTTTCTCAATTTTTCATCGAGGTCTCCCTCGACCAGCGTTCGTGCCCTTTTTCAGCCGAAAGCCTCTGACCCCCACCAGAAAGCGGTAATCCCCTTTTTACGATGGCCTCCAGTGGCTTTAAAAAGTGTGACCGGTGTGGCAAAATGATGTCACCCACCCACACGACTGCTGCCTTCGTTGCCTTTGTGTGGAGCATGACGACTCCGACTGTGAGCTCTACAGAACCATGACCCCAAAGGGCTTAAAGAGCCGCCATCAGCAGCAGGAAAAGTTCTTCCAGAAGCCCGACACCATGCTCCAGGGCCCCCTCCAATACCTTGGTGCCCCATGAAGCCAGAGCCTCTTCGGAGTCCCGGGGCCGTGGTCCCATGGCCAAAGTCCCCGGAGGTAGAGCATAAGAAGAAAAGATCCTCGAAGATAGCCTTGGAGGATGGATCCGGAAAGAAAGTGAAATCCCATCCCAGGTCCCGCAGTCCCAGGCATGAGTCCAGTGAGGTGGGGTGGAAGACCATCCTCATTGAGGACTCTCCCTCGACAGTCCCAACACCAGGCCTGAGGTCCTTGGTGCCTGAGGTCAAAGGCTGTGGAACCAGCTGGCATGGAGACCAGAATCTGATGTAGTTACACAAACAATTGGTAAATTACCGAACGATGAACTCACAGCTCAAACAATAGAAAGAATCGTTCATGTATCAAAGGGTAATATATAACAATCACTATAATTAATGAATTTCCAATTTCTTAAACATCAGAGGTCTCAGACTAATTTGGCTCTGCCACCAGGACTCACGTCCGTTCTTACAGCAGATTGCCCGTTTGCATCAACGACCTCTCAAATTGGGCAAGTTAAGTAACACAGTCACAGAATCCAAGCAGCTTTGCAGGTATCATAAAGCACTATACTTATCTGTGTTATCAAAACAGCCTGCCCTAGTGGATCGAGCAAAGATCCCTCATGACTCAAGCTTTCTTCAGGGGATCGCTCAACACACTCATCCAACATTGTATACACTAACAAACAAACCAACAGAAAAACAAGATATCACTAACACAAACAACCCATAAACACCTCAGACAAACCCCAAAAATCCAGTTCCCACCGTAAAAGTTATAGAGAAAAACCTCACCTTTCACTCATTTTATGCTGCCCACGTTCTACCAAAGATCATCTCAAAACTTTTTTTACCGGCTGTGTCTTAGAACGCTGCGCATGCGGACTAAAGAAAAATCCTCAATCTTATAGGGAGTGCTCAAAGGTTCAAAACCAATCAAATGTCACATTGTTACCCAATCATGGACCTAGTCAGGAACCCACCCACTTTACTGGAGGCTCACACGTCACTAATCATCGTTACCAGACCAATTAAACCAAATCCTAAATCCAAAAGATGTAAAGGTCACACTCAACAGCTGACCGATCCGAAAACACTCCTCTCCCCAGACTCAAAAACCGTGCCCTCACCAACCGCTCTTATATTGTGCAGCTATTAAACACTTATCGTTAATCATATAATATATCAATGTTTTATCATCCCATCCTCTATCATAATAAAGCGCTCAGAACCCAGAAATTTAAACTAAGCCGATTACCTTATTCAAAAGAATAATATTATACACAACGCGCCCATTCAATAGAGGCATTCAAACCTTTAGGAGACACCGTGTCAAAAGTATAAATCCACCATTGTTCACGTCTTATCAAAGCCTGATCCAAAGGCACGCTCATTTCCCCCTGTAGTATTTGATCCACGCATAAAACCCGAAGCTGCTCAAATTGATGATGGTTTACCACACAATGCTGAACTATCGGGGCCTCCATTACTGTATGTTTCAAACGGCTTTTATGTTCCCTAATCCGAACTCGAAACGCCCGTGTGGTCTTACCTATATAGGCTAAGCCACAGGGGCACAAGATGACATAAACAACATTCATGGAACCACAAGTTGTAGAGGATTTCAAACCTCTACGGAAACCATTATATACAAAATGAGAAGCTTCTATAGTCATGCAACAAATATCACAATTTCCACACTGGTGATGAGCCATATAAGGGGTCTCAGTCAACGGTGGGAACTGGATTTTTGGGGTTTGTCTGAGGTGTTTGTGTTAGTGATATCTTGTTTTTCTGTTGGTTGGTTTGTTAGTGTATACAATGTTGGATGAGAGTGTTGGAGCTATCCCCTGAAGAAAGCTTGAGTCATGAGGGATCTTTGCTCGATCCACTAGGGCGGGCTGTTTTGATAACACAGATAAGTATAGTGCTTTATGATACCTGCAAAGCTGCTTGGATTCTGTGACTGTGTTACTTAACTTGCCCAATTTGAGAGGTCGTTGATGCAAACGGGCAATCTGCTGTAAGAACGGACGTGAGTCCTGGTGGCAGAGCCAAATTAGTCTGAGACCTCTGATGTTTAAGAAATTGGAAATTCATTAATTATAGTGATTGATAATTATATATTACCCTTTGATACATGAACGATTCTTTCTATTGTTTGAGATGGAGACCAGAATGGCAGCCCTAGAGCGGTATTTATTTAAAGTTTTTATATACCGTCCTTCTACAGTTCAAGACGGTTTACATGGAACCCAACAATAATAGTGTATTACAGCTGTTTTACATAGAACAATAAATTAGAAAGAACTTATCTAAGGTCACCTAATAAAGGAAAGTCAAGCATAAGGCCAGATGAGGCAAGTATGTACATTGAATGGGAATGAGGGGGCAAGGGGGAATGGGGTATATTGAATGTAGAGTAAGAGTTCTGCAGGACTCGCAGTTGGAGTCATGCTCCAGACCAAGTATATCTGCCCTAGTGGTCATGCAGTGGGCATTTATGTCCGGCTTGTCCGGTTCACCTGCCCCGACAATGGGACCCTCGACATCGAACCAGTCCTCGAGTGCCATTGGCCTCAAGAGAGCCCCCAGCCTCAGTTGAAGTCCCGTTCCTCAAGACACTGGTCCTCCCTGGCAAGCGCCCACGGTTCAGATCGACGATCCTCCAAAGTTCATGCACCACAGAGAGCAGTCCTCTACCGAGGTGATCGTGCAGCGTCGGATTCATACTTTGACTTCAAATCCAAATGGAAGATCGAGGACGAAGAGTCCCCAGACACGAGGCGCCACCATGACGTGCCCTTGGACGCGTCTCCCCCATGACCTGACGCCGTTCTCCTGAGGACGTGGCGTTCCTCAGTTTCATCAGTGATATGGCCAAGGCTCTCGCTATCGAGACAGAGGGCGGAGGAGGACCTGTGAACCAAGGTACCTAGAGATCCTCCATTAGGAGGCATCCCTGAGGGAAACCCTTATGGTCCCAGTGCCCCCGATCCTCGACCGCCGCCTCTTATGCATGTGGGAAATGCTGGCGTTGGTACCAATTGTTAGCAGGCGCCTTGACACCATTTATTTATTTTTATATATTTAGACCGTTTTGTATACTACCTTATCCTTCAATCAAAGTGGTCACAACACAATGTATTGAGTAGGCAGAAGCCTGGGGTTCCAAAAGACCCAGCTTCCCCACAACTCAGTGGTCGTGGAGTTGGCTGTGCGCAGGCTTAAGAGCCAAAAAAACCCTATTCGTCTGTGCCATCTGGCAGGGCGGTCTGAACCCTTGACGCCTTCGGCCGGAAAGCCTTTCTGGGCTCGATGCTAACATGCCAAAACCAGTCCTAACAGCCATACATTGGCATGTACCTGAAGGAACTGTCGAAGGAGCTCAGGGAATTCTCGATAGGCCTCGAGGGCGAACCCCTGCAGAGGTTCAAGACTCTAACCTCGGCAGTAAAAGAATGCTCAAAGTTTCTTTCCCGAGCAACCTATGATGGCTTCAAGTAATCGGCCAGTGTGGCCGCCGCCAAGCATGGCTGCAGTCATCCAACTTGTAGCAATGGGTACAGGACAAATTAATTGATGTCCTCTGCATAGGTGAAAACCTATTCGGGAAGCCCATGGCGGATAAAGCAGCATAGATTGAGACAGAGTATGTCACGAGAACCAGGCTGTCAAAAAAGACCTCAGTGTGACCCTGGAAAAAAAACATCAGGGGAAAAAGCCCTTCTTCCCGAGGAAGAAAGGGGGCTTTGATAATACTCCATACTTCCAGGCCTTCTCGGCCCAAGACACCAGTTCAGGCCCAGCCTGGGCGTAGCTTTTGACTGCCTGGGCATGACCTTCACTCCCCCAGGAGGTCCTCTGCTGCCCACAGGGGGGCATGTAGCCCTGTTTGCCCCCAGGTGGACAGCCATCACTACCCATACCCATATGGAAAGCAGTGTGTATAAATGCCCGTAGCATGGGAAATAAGATCTCTGATGTTGAAGCTTTGGTGGGATTGTTCGACTTGGATTTAGTGGCAGTTACAGAAACATGGTTCACAGAAAACCATGACTGGGATGTAACTATACCTGGCTATACTTTATTCAGAAAGGACAGGGTAGGAAGAAGGGGAGGAGGAGTGGCACTATATGTAAAAACTACTATTAAAGCTTTGGAATTACAGAGCTTAAAAGGGAGAGAGAGGAGGCATTGTGTGTTAAACTAGAAAGAGGGAAAGAGAAATCTTTTTGCATTGGCGTGATATACAGACCTCCCTCACAAGAGGCAGAGGTTGACAGAGTTAATTGAAGACACATGCAGCATTGCTAGGAAAGGGGAAGTGCTATTGATGGGGGATTTCAATATGCCAGATGATGTTTGGCACATTCCTGCGCAGTATCATCTAGAAGTAAAGAGATCCTGGATTCTCTACAGGGAGAACTATTCAGGCAATTGGTAACAGACCCCACACGTGAAGGGGCCATACTGGACATGGTGCTTACCAATGGTGAAAGTGTTTCTGATGTTAAAGTGGGAGATCATTTTGCATCCAGTGTTCACCAGATGGTTTGGTTCAGTATTAGAACTAGGGCTGTTAGAATCCATTCAAAGGTGAGGGTCTTAGACTTTAAGAAGACTAAAGGGCTTGTTTACAAAGCCGCGGTAGTGGTTCGCGATCGCGATCGCAGCCGCGGCCCCAATGAAATAAATGGGGCCGCGGCTCCGATTACGATCGCAAACCGCTACCGCGGCTTTGTAAACAAGCCCCTAACTTTGCCAAGATGGATGAATACCTCAGGAAGTCGTTAGCGGGATGGGAACAGTTGGGGGATGTAGAAAAACAGTGGGCAAAACTGAAAGGGGATATTTTAAGGGCAACCAACCTTTTTGTTAAAATGGTGAATAAAGGTAAAAGGAAAAGGAGACCGCTATGGCTTTTGAAAGAAGTAGCTGAAAAAGTGAAGAAAAAGAGGGGGGCCTTCATGAAATACGAGATCACAGAGAGGAAGACAGGCATCTATATTTGGAAAAACTTAGAGAAGCTAGCAAAGTAGTCAGGAAAGCAAAGATTCAAAAATAGGAGGAACTAGCCAATGCAATAAAATTGGGGGATAAGACATTTTTCAGATATGTTAGTGAGAAGAGGAAGGGCAAAAGTGGTATTGTGTGACTCAAGGGTGAAGAGGAGGAATATGTAGAAGCTGATGAGGAAAAAGCGGAATTGCTTAACAAATATTTCTGTTCTGTGTTCACAGATGAAGAACCGGTAGCAGAACCTCAGAAAGCACCCACAAACAGGAACAGAAGCAAAGGGGCATCTTGAACAATTTTCAGAAGACTATGTTCGTGAGAATCTAGCTCAACTTAAAGTAGACAAAGTGATGGGACCAGATGGGATACACCCTAGAATACTGAGGGAACTTGGGGACGTTCTAGCTGCTCCACTGACTGACCTTTTCAATGCCTCGTTAGTCGAGAGTGGTGCCAAAGGACTGGAGAGAGGCTCATGTGGTACCTTTACACAAAAGCGGAAGTAAGGATGTGGTTGAAAACTACAGGCCGGTTAGTTTAACTTCGGTGGTGAGTAAATTTTTGGAAATGCTGCTAAAAGAGAAAATAGTGAGATTTCTGGAGTCCAGCGGATTACAGGATCCGAGGCAGCATGGATTCACCAGAGGCAGGTCTTGTCAGACAAATCTGATTGATTTCTTTGACTGGGTGACCAGGGAGTTGGACCGAGGGAGAGCCCTAGATGTGGTGTATTTAGATTTCAGTAAAGCCTTTGACACTGTTCCTCACAGGCGACTTATAAACAAACTGAGCACCTTAGGAATGGACCCTAAAGTTACTGCTTGGGTTAGAAATTGGTTGGGTGGGAGGCAACAGAGTACAGGTGAATGGAGCTCACTCTGAGGAGAAGGATGTTACCAGTGGTGTGCCCCAGGGATCTGTCCTTGGTCCGATTCTTTTTAACATCTTTGTTAGTGATTATAGCGGAAGGGCTGTCGGGTAAGGTTTGCCTCTTTGCAGATGATACCAAAATCTGCAATAGAGTAGACACCCAGGAAGCTGTAGATAACATGAGGAGGGATTTAGCTAAGCTTGAAGAATGGTCTAGAATTTGGCAGCTGGGATTTAATGTTAAAAAATGTAAGGTCATGCATTTGGGCTGCAGTAATCCAAGGGAGTAATATAGTATAGGGGGTGAAGTACTTTTGTCCACTGAAGAAGAGTGGGACCTAGGCGTGGTTGTATCTGATGATCTTAAAGGAGCTAAACAGGTAGAAAAGGCGACAGTAAAAGCTAGAAGGATGCTTGGGTGTATACGGAGAGGAATGGCTAGCAGAAAAAATCAGGTGATAGTGCCTCTGTATAAGTCTTTGGTGCAACCTCATTTGGAGTATAGTGTGCAATTCTGGAGACTGCACCTTCAAAAGGACATGAACAGGATGGAGTCAGTATAGAGGGTGGCTACTAAAATGGTTAGTGGTCTTCATTATAAAGCATGAGGACAGACTTAAGGATCTTAATATGTACAACTTTAGAGGAAAGGCAGGATAGAGGTGATATGATTGAGATGTTTAAATACCTCCGTGGCATAAATGTTCAGGGGGAGAGCCTCTTTCAATTGAAAGCGAGTTCTGCTACGAGGGGACATGGGATGAGGGTAAAGGGGGATAGATTCAGCAGTGATATGTGGAAATATTTCTTTACGGAAAGAGTGGTGGATCCATGGAATAGTCTCCCAGTGGAGGTGGTGGAGATGAGGACAGTAACTGAATTCAAAAAAGCATGGGACAAACAGAGGATCTCTAAAGGAAAAAAGGGGACTGTTGTAGTTGTTGATATGGAAGGACAGACTAGATAGGCCATGTGGTCTTTTTCTGTCGTCATATTTCTGTTTCTATACCTTGATGTTACAAGTGGTTAAGGAGGGCTGTCTCCTCCACCTACATCAGTCACCACTCTCATATTTCCCCGGAGAATCCACCAGGCCCCCCCTTCACCAAACCTTGCTCCTCGCCGAGCTAGCAGAACTACTCCTGGCAAAGCAGTGGAGCCAGTACCAGAACCTCTCTGGAGCACCAGCTTCTACTCACCCCCAAAAGGATTGGGGGCCTCAGATCCATCTTGGACCTGCGAGAGCTCAACAAATTTCTGGCCAGGGAGACGTTGAAGATGCTCTCCCTTGGTACACTGCTGTCATTCCTCCAGCAGGGAGATTTGTTTTACTCCTTAGACCTAAAGGATGCCTACACTCACATCCTAATTCACCCCAGCCACAGAAAATATCTTTGGTTCGTGGTGGGGGGACAGCACTACCAATACAGGATGCTGCCATTTGGTCTGGCCTCATCTCCAAGGGTCTTCACAAAGTGCCTCGCGGTGGTTGCAGCCCACCTCAGGCTTCAAGGGGCCTTCATTGTCCTTTATCTGGACGACTGGCTCATAAATCGGGACACCGCTATAGAGGCACAATGTGCCACTGGACGCATCATTAATGCCCTACAGCACCTGGGGTTCGTTATAAACTACCCCAAGTCTCACCACTCCTGCTTAGCGCCTAGGGTTCATAGGGGCACAGATGGATACCCATCAGGCAAAAGCCTTCCTCCCTCAGGAGAGATCAGAACGCCTCAGAGAATTAGCCGCAGAGGTGCAGTGGCACAGGACACTACCTGCCCAGCTTCTCCTCCGCCTGCTGGGACACATGGCCTCCACGGTCCATGTGACACCAAATGTCCACCCGCACACATGAGAGCATCCCAGTGATGCCTCCACTCTCAGTGGGCCCAAGCCACAGGCAGGCTCAAGGACAGAGTGCAGGTGACCCACCAGTTAGCAGGCTCCCACCAATGGTGGCAGAACCCATGTTGCCTTCAGGCCGGGATGCCCTTCCAGGCACCCACCCCCCAGAAAGTCCTCACCACAGATGCCTCTCTAATCGGCTGGGGAGCGCATTGCGAGAGCCTCCAAACACAAGGTTGCTGGTTCCAGAGGGAATCCAAAATGCAGATCAACCTGGAAATCAGGACAATATTCCTGGCCCTCAGAGCCTTCCACCACCAACTACAGCACCACTCAGTGGTGGTCCAGACCGACAATCAAATTGCGATGTTCTACGTGAACAAATACGGGGGGACATGGTCGTACCTCCTCTGCCAGGAGGCGGTAGCCCTTTGCTCCTATGCTACGCAAAGAGGGATGCTCCTAAGGACGGTTTACCTCCCGAGCCAGGACAGTGTTTTAGCGGACAAGCTGATTAGGATACTCCAGCCGCACGAGTGATGCCTGGACCCAGCGGTAGCCCCACGGCTGTTCCAGCTCTGGGGCGTCCCGATGATGGATCTCTTCGCCAGCCTGGACAACGCACAGTTGCCCCATTTCTGCTCCCGCCGACTGCACCCATCTCGGGTAGTGGCGGATGCATTCCTCCTCCTGAGGTCGGAAAGCCTCCTGTGTACGCCTTCCCTCCAACGCCGCTGATAGCCAAGACCCTGTTCAAGGCTCAACACGACAGAGCATCGCTAGTGCTGATAGCCACTTGGTGGCCCAAACAGCCCTGATTCCCACTGCTCCTCTCCCTATCAATGGTACCACCAATTCCCCTGGGCCGAGCCCCAGGACTACTCTCGCAGGAGCAGGGCTCTCTCCTACATCCCAAACTGGGGTTCCCCTCACTCATGGCTTGGTTTCTGAAAGGATAGCGTTAGCCACCTTCAGTCTCCCATGAGACATGGAAGAACGTCTCCTGGCCTCTCCTAAGGTCTCCATGAGAAGAGTGTATGCCTTCAAGTGGCGCCATTTCTCATTGTGGCACACAGAAAAGCAGATGAACCACTTCTCCTGCTCAGTGCATGTGGTATTCCAATACCTGCTCCATCTATTGCAGGCAGGACTGAAGTTAAACTCGGAGTGCATCTGAGCACCATTGCAGCGCATCACCACTCCGTCGAGGGGAAACCCCTCTCGGCTCAGACCCTTGTGTCTCAGTTCCTATGGGATCTCATGTTATCCAAACCCCATGTCTGCACTCTAGCTGCAGAATGGAACCTTAATGTGGTGCTCTCACAGCTGACTAAGCCTCTGTTTTGAGCCTCTGGCCACCTGACACCTGCAGTACCTCTCTTGGAAGGTCAACTTCCTGGTAGCACTCACATCAGCCTGCAGAGTCAGTGACCTGCAGGCTCTAATGGCAGAGCCTCCTTACATGAGGTTCTACAAGAACAGGGTGGTGCTCTGCACACACCCTAGGTTTCTGCCATAAGTGGTGTCCCCATTCCACCTTAGTCAGGTATGGCAGAAGGGCGGAGACTGTTCTCCATACTCTGGGTTGCAAGAGAGCACTGTCCTTTATCCTGCAGTGGACTCTGTGCCACCACAAAGCTCAACAGCTTTTCGTATCCTATGACCCCAGTTGTCCACTTGGGTGGCGGACTGCATTACATAAGAACATAAGATATGCCATATTGGGTCAGACCAAGGTCCATCAAGCCCAGTATCCTGTTTCCAACAGTGGCCAATCTAGGTCATACGTACCTAGCAGTTTCCCCAAAAGACATAGGTTCCACAATGCTTGTACGGCGTCAAGCATTGATATCCTGGGTCCTTTCTTAATAATGGTTTATGGACCTTTCCTCCAGGAACTTGTCCAAACCTTTTTTAAACCCAGCTACACTAACAGCCTTTACTAATCTTCCGGTAACAAATTCCAGAGTTTGATTACACGTTGAGTGAAAATTTCTTTTCTTTTATTTGTCTTAAATAGTTTACCCTGTAGCTTCATTGCATGTCCCCTAATCTTTCTATATTCTGATAATGTAAGAAATCGATCTACGTTTACCCGTTCCACTCCTTTCATTAATTTATAGACTTCTATCATATCTCCCCTCAGCCGTCTCTTTTCCAGGTTAAAGAGCCCTAACCTTTTTAGCCTTTCTTCATAGGAGTATCCTTCCATCCCCTTTACCATTTTGGTGGCTCTTCTCTGAACCTTTTCTAATAACGCTATATCCTTTTTAAGATACGGCGACCAGAATTGCACACAATATTCAAGGTGCGGTCTCACCATTGAACGATATAGAGGCATTATAATATCCTTTGTTTTATTTTCCATTCCTTTCCTTATCATACCTAGCATTCTATTTGCTCTCTTGGCCGCCGCTGCACACTGGGCCGATGGTATTAACATGTTATCCACAATGATGCCTAAATCTTTTTCTTGGGTGGTGGTTCCTAATGTGGAACCTTGCATCTTGTAACCATAGTTTGGGTTGTTCTTCCCTAGGTGCAAAACTTTGCACTTGTCCACATTAAATTTCATCTGCCATTTTGATGCCCAGTCTTCCAATTTATCAAGATCCTCTTGCAATTTTCCACAATCCTCTTGGGTTTTAACAACTTTAAATAGTTTTGTGTCATCTGCAGATTTGATAAACTCACTCGTTATTCCCTTTTCTAGGTCATTTATGAATGTCTAAAAGCAGCGGACCCAGCACAGATCCCAGGGGTACACCACTATTCACCTTTCTCCATTGGGAAAATTGGCCATTTAGCCCTACCCTCTGCTTTCTATCTTTTAACCAGTTCCTGATCCACAATAGTACACTGCCTCCTATCCCATGACTCTTTAGTTTTGCCAAAGGTCTCTGAGGGACCTTGTCAAAGGCTTTCTGAAAGTCCAGATACACTATATTAACTGACTCACCTTTGTCCGTTTGTTTATTCACACCTTCAAAAAAACATAACAGATTAGTAAGACAAGATCTTCCTTGTCTAAAGTCATGTTGGCTGTCTCCCATTAGGCCATGACTATCTTACATACTGAGTAATTTTGTTCTTTATGATGGTTTCTACTATTTTTCCCGGTACTGACGTCAGGCTCACCGGTCTGTAGTTTCCCAGATCACCCCTGGAAACCTTATTGAAAATTGGCTTTACATTGGCGATCCTCCAATCTTCAGGTATTACAGATGATTTTAATGAAAGTTCACAGATTACTAATAGCAGGTCTGCAATCTCATATTTCAGTTCTTTCAATACCCTTGGATGTATACCATCTGGCCCAGGTGATTTGCTACTCTTCAGTTTATCTAATAGTTGTAATACATCTTCCCGATATAGCGATATTTCCTTCAATTCTTCCGCACCTTTAAATACCACTTCAGTCATGGGTAACATCCCTACATCTTCCTCAGTAAAGACCGAAGCAAAGAATTCATTCAGTCTCTCCGCTATCGCCTTGTCGCCTCTTAGTGCTGCTTTAACCCCTCTATCATCTAATGGACCAACTGATTCTCTCACGGGTTTTTTTGCTACGAATGTACTTGAAAAAGTCTTTATTTTGCGTTTTTGCTTCCGCAGCAAGCTTCTTCTCAAATTCTCCCTTTGCCTGCCTTATCAATGCCTTGCATTTGACTTGCCAGTGCTTGTGCTGTTTTCCAGGTTTTGTCATTTGGCTCTTTTTTTCATTTCCTGAAAGATGCTTTCTCCAGGACCAAGCAGGAAGTCAGTCCTCACATATGGGTGACGTCGGCGCCGACGGAGCCCTCGCGGAGCAATTTTCCCCAGCTTTCAAAGAAAGCCTTTGGGAATTGCAGCGCGCATGCGCGGTCGCCTTCCCGCCCAAGGGTGCCATCTTAGCCAGTCTTCTTTTTTCCGCGGAGCCCTACAGACGTACCCGTCGTGTCCCCGCGAAAAAGTTGATTTTTACTCATAATTTTCTCTTTTTTCCTTCGGTTCGACGCCGGTCTTTTTCCCGCCCGGACTCGCGACGCCGGTCACGAGTCCTCTTCTTCTTTTTCGGTTTTTCTGACTTAGTCAGTTTCGTTTTCGGGTTTTCCCTGGCAGCCCGGTCCTTTGACCTCGCCGGGGCCCTTTTTCCCCCGATGGCTGCCAGTAGTTTCAAGCGGTGTGGTCAGTGTGACCGAAATATGTCACTAACTGACACACACGACAATTGCCTCCGCTGCCTGGGCCCGGATCATGAAGAAATGATCTGTGGGCCCTGCGGCAAAATGTCCTCCAAAGCGTTGAGAAGTCGGCGGCATCAGCGGGATAGGATCTTCGCTGACCCCAGCCGTACCCGGACCTCGTCGGAGGCCTCCGCGTCCAGAGGTTCCAGCTCGGACAGTCGCCGGAGTTCCTCCGACAGGGGTTCTCCCTCCGGGGACCATCGACGGAAGGTGAAACCCGCGAGGGCGGCGTCGGTGGACGCTCCTGGCTCCGCGAGGGCCAGGTCGCATAGCCCCGATAGCCGTCCCGGGTCCTTGGAGAAGGAGCACCTCTCGAAGCGACCTCACCTGGAGTCGGAGCTGCCTGCTCGGGTAAGTCCTGTGGTCCTCCTGGACTCGCCTCCGAGACCGCCGACGTCGGGCCCGACGCCGTCGGGGCCCGAGTCGGGGGCTGCTGGGTCACCTGAGCTCGGACTCAGGTTGACGGCCTTGGAGAGCAGACTGTCTGCCTTCATGGACCAGCAGCGGGCACTGCTCGCTGGCGCCGCTGCCCCGACCGCCGGGACGTCGACGTCTAAGTCGACCCCGGAGACCGAGCCGATCCTCGAGTCCATGCGAACTCGAGTCGATCCTCGGTCGAGGTCACCCTCGGCCTCCCGTTCGGGACCGAGGTCGCCGACGCCGACTCCCTCGGCGTCGGGGCGGCAGGCGCCGCGCCCTGCCCGGGCCGACCCCACCGATTCCTCGTCGGAGTCGGTCTGGGAGTCTGAAGAGGAAGAGTCACCTGATTCTTTTCGGACTCGGTGTGTCCCCTCGGACTCACCTGAGTCCGAACCTCGGAAGCAGTCCCCCCCGGAGGATGCCCGGTTCTCGGACTTCGTCAGGGATATGGCCAAGGCTTTGGCCTTCCCTGCGGATCCCGAGGAGGAGCCTCGAGCCGAAGAGCTCGACGCCCTCCAGTATGACTCTCCCGCCAGGGAACACTTTACTGTACCGGTTCCTCCCATGCTGGAACGACTACTCTTCCGCATGTGGGAGAGTCCGGCCTCCTCGCCGGTCCTGAGCAAGCGGGTCGATTCTATCTATCGAGTCCGCAAGAGCCCTGGCTTCCAAAAAGCACAGCTACCACACCATTCCATGGTAGTGGAATCGGCCATGCATCGTCTTAAGAGCCAGAAGATGCACTCCTCGGTGCCTCCTGGCAGGGAGGCCCGTAACCTGGATGGCCTTGGTAAGAAGTGTTTCCAGGGCTCTATGCTTGCGTGTCGTGTCCAGACCTACCAGCTATACATGGGCATGTATCTCCGAGACCTGGCTAAAGAGCTAGCCGGATTCTCCGCTGGTTTGTCCGAGGAACCCTTGCGGAGGTTCCTGGCCTTGTCCTCTGGCATTCGGGAATGCTCAAAATTCATATCCCGAGCAGCCTATGATGGCTTTGAAGCATCGGCTCGAGTGGCCGCAGCCGGCATCGGTGCCCGCCGACAGGCTTGGCTTCAGTCGTCTGACCTTGAGCCCTGGGTGCAGGACAAGTTGGTCGATGTCCCCTGCCGAGGCGAAAACCTCTTTGGCAAGCCCATGGCTGAAAAGGCTGCACAAATCGAGACGGAGACTCTCACCAGGACTAGGCTTTCTAGGAAGACCTCCGCCCCTTCCCAGAAAAAGAAGGGCTCGGGAAAGAAGTCCTTTTACCCGAGAAAGGCGGCTGCCTACAAACAATACCCCCAATATCAGGCCCCTGCAGCTCCCCAACAGGGCCAGCAGGCCAAGGGACGGGGTAACTGGTCCCGTAGGCAGCAAGCCCCCAAGCCTGCACCACCAGCCCCTGCTCAGCAGGGTGGGGGCTTTTGACTCCTTAAGCATAGCCTCTCCCCCTCCGCTGGTTCCTCCCAGCACCGGAGGCCGGCTGGTTCACTTTGCCCACAGGTGGTCCAGCATCACCTCAGATGCCTGGGTGCTTCAAGTCGTGAGAGAAGGCTATCTTCTCCACTTCCACCAGGTCCCTCCCTCCTATTTTCCGGGAGAACCTCCACGACTCCCTCTGCACAGGGAATTACTCCTTCAGGAGTTAGCAGGTCTTCTACAGGAACAGGCGGTGGAACCGGTGCCCCACCACCTGAGAGGTCAAGGCTTTTATTCCAGGTATTTTCTAGTACCAAAAAGGACAGGAGGCCTCAGACCCATCCTGGACTTGCGCAACCTCAACAAATTCCTCGTGCGGGAAAAGTTCAAGATGCTTACCCTTGGAATCCTTCTGCCCTACCTCCAGCAGGGAGATTGGCTATGCTCCTTGGATCTAAAGGATGCCTACACGCACATCCTCATCCACCCAAGCCACCGCCAATACCTAAGGTTTGTGGTGGCCGGAAATCATTACCAGTACAGAGTACTGCCCTTTGGCCTGTCCTCCGCACCGCGAGTCTTCACAAAATGTCTCGCGGTGGTGGCGGCCCATCTCCGGCTTCACGGCCTCTATGTCTTTCCGTACCTCGACGACTGGCTCATCAGAGCAGCGTCCGCTCCGGAGGTCACCAACGCCACACGCCGCACGGTGACTCTTCTGCAGTACTTGGGCTTTGTTATAAACTTCGCAAAGTCCACTTTGCTCCCCTCACAGGATCTCGAGTTCATCGGCGCAAGGCTGCACACTCCTCAGGCACGAGCGTTCCTACCGCTCGACAGGGCTCAACGGCTCATGGACCTAGCCGACCGTTTTCGCAGCCAGCCCCTGGTCTCCGCCAGGCGCTTCCTGAGACTACTCGGCCATATGGCTTCCACCGTCCATGTGACCCCCAATGCCCGCCTGAATATGCGGCCTGCTCAATGGTGTCTCCGCAAGCAGTGGCAACAAGCCACAGGCGGCCTAGCAGACCTAGTGCGTGTCTCCGAGCCGCTGATCTCATCCCTCCAGTGGTGGCTTCATCGGCCGAACCTGGTACTCGGCATGCCTTTCCAGTCACCTCAGCCGGCCCGGGTGCTGACGACAGATGCATCCCTCCTGGGCTGGGGAGCACATTGCCAAGGGGCACGTACTCAGGGCCTCTGGACCACGTGGGAGTCTGCTCAGCAGATCAACTTCCTGGAGCTCAGAGCGATCCGCCTGGCTCTCAAGGCCTTCTCCCACCTGACCTCTCACCAGTCCGTCCTTGTCCAGATGGACAATCAAGTTGCCATGTTCTACGTGAACAAGCAGGGGGGCACGGGCTCCTTCCTTCTCTGTCGGGAAGCACAGACGCTCTGCTCTTGGGCCGTCAGTCACGGCGTTCTTCTCAAGGCAGTTTATCTCCCAGGCCAAGAAAATTGCCTGGCGGACAAACTCAGCAGGATCCTCCAGCCGCACGAGTGGCGCCTGGATCCCTTGGTAGTTCAGAAGCTCTTTCTAAAGTGGGGCCTCCCCACGATGGATCTCTTTGCCAGCCCTCTCAACCGGCAACTTCCTCGCTTCTGCTCTCGTCAGCCACATCCCCTTCGAGTTGCGGCAGACGCTTTTCTACTCTCATGGTCGGAGAGCCTTCTGTACGCTTTCCCTCCCATCCCGCTAGTCTCTCGGACTCTTTTCAAGGTTCTCCGTGACAAAGCCTTCATGATCCTGGTGGCCCCTCGCTGGCCCAGACAGCCGTGGTTTCCACTCCTGCTGCAATTAGCGGTAGAGGATCCATTCCCTCTGGGGTTACAACCGGATCTCCTCACTCAGGGTCAGGGGTCTCTGCTACACCCCAACCTCAGATCTCTCAATCTAATGGCCTGGCTGCTGAGAGGGTAGTCCTTGCTCCCCTTCTTCTGCCGGCAGAGGTGGAAGAGGTCGTCCTAGCTTCTCGGCGACCTTCTACCCGCAAATGCTACGCCCTTAAATGGCGTCGCTTTTCCGTTTGGTGTACCCAACAGTCTCAGGATCCCTTCTCCTGCCCGGTGTCGGTGATCCTGCAGTACTTGCTATACCTCTCTAATCTGGGACTTAAGTCCAACTCCGTCAAAGTTCACCTCAGTGCTCTTTCAGCACATCATGTGCCGGTGGACGGCAGACCTCTTTCCAGCGACCCTCTTGTAGCGAGGTTTCTCCGAGGTCTCCTTCTGCTTAAACCACCTCTGCGCCCGCCAGCGCCTGACTGGGATCTGAATGTGGTTTTACAGCGGATCACCTGTCCGCCTTTTGAACCTATGGCTACCTGTTCTCTCCGTTTTCTTTCTTGGAAAACATTGTTCTTGATAGCCCTCACTTCCGCTAGACGCGTAAGTGAATTGCAGGCCCTCGTGTCTGATCCCCCTTACACTCGGTTCTACAAAAATAGGGTAGTCCTACGGACTCACCCAAAATTTCTTCCAAAAGTGGTCTCCCCTTTTCACATCAATCAGGAGGTGGTACTTCCGACCTTCTTTCCCAGACCACACTCCAGCCGAGCTGAAACGGTCCTCCATACCCTGGACTGTAGAAGGGCATTGAACTTCTACCTTGACCGTACGCGGGAGCACCGTAAAGCTGCTCAGCTTTTTGTGTCTTTTGACCCCAATAAATTGGGGCTCCCGGTCTCCAAGCGTACTCTGTCCATCTGGGTTGCGGACTGTATCACTTGGGCTTATGGGGCAGCCGGACTCTCCTTGGAAGGTCGAGTCACGGCTCATTGCGTTCGGGCAAAGGCTACGTCAGTGGCTTACCTCCGCTCTGTTCCGCTGGCAGACATCTGCCGGGCCGCTACTTGGTCTTCGAGCCAGACGTTTGCGGTCCATTACTGTCTCGAGAGGGAGTCCCGCAGGGACAGTGCTTTCGGACAGGCAGTCCTCCGTAATCTCTTTGAGGTCTGAGCAACTCCTACCCTCCATCCCGGATGTGGGCTACCGGTGGGTAATAATTCAGCGAAGATTCCTTCCTTCTGTGCTGCTGAGCTAGAGGGAGCTCATTTTTGTGCTTAGGGTCTCCGGTAGCCTTAAGCTTGGGAGTCCCATATGTGAGGACTGACTTCCTGCTTGGTCCTGGAGAAAGCGTAGTTATTCACCTGTAACAGGTGTTCTCCAGGAGCAGCAGGAATCAGTCCTCACAACCCTCCCTCCTCCCCTTGGAGTTGCAATCATCTGCTTTAGTTTTTTTTTGCAAATTTTTATGCTGTCTTTTTTAGCTATGTCATCTGACTGGCTAAGATGGCACCCTTGGGCGGGAAGGCGACCGCGCATGCGCGCTGCAATTCCCAAAGGCTTTCTTTGAAAGCTGGGGAAAATTGCTCCGCGAGGGCTCCGTCGGCGCCGACGTCACCCATATGTGAGGACTGATTCCTGCTGCTCCTGGAGAACACCTGTTACAGGTGAGTAACTACGCTTTTTTTGCAACAGCAGCCTCTCTGACCTCACCTTTAAACTATGCTGGCAGTTTTTTGGACTTCCTTCCACTTTTCTTAAAGCGTGGAATACAGCTGGTCTGGGCTTCCAAGATAGTATTTTTCAACAACACCCAAGCTTGATGTAAGTCTTTAACCTTTGCATCTGCTCCTTTTAGTTTTTCTTAACTATTTTCCTCATTTTATCATAGTCTCCCTTTCGAAAGTTAAAAGGTAGTACTGTGGATTTCCTTACATCCCTCCTCCACTAATTAAATCAAATGCTATCATCACTATTGCCAAGTGGCCCCAACACCCTTATCTCTTGCACTAGATCTGGTGTTCCACTAAGGACTAGTTCTAATATGGCTTCCCCTCTGGTCGTTCATGAAGCAGCTGCTCCAAGAAGCAGTCATTTATTTCATCTAGGAACTTTATCTCCCTAGCATGTCCTGCCATGACACTGACCCAGTCAATACCGGGGTAATTGAAATCACCCATTATTATTACTGCGCTGTAACTTTTGTTAGCTTCCTTGATTTCTTTGAGCATTTCATCATCCATTTGTTCATTCTGGCCAGGCGGTCGATAGTACACCCCCACTGCCATCGCCTTCCCCTTTTTACATGGAATTTCAATCCATAGAGATTCTACAGCAAATTTTGTTTCCTGCAAAACTTTAATCCTTTGAGTCAATGCCCTCTCTAACATAGAGCGCAACCCCTCCACCAATTTGATCATTAAAATAACACTTATTAAAAGAGGGCTGCTACACAGTACCCTGTCCTATGCTGCTGAGGTAAGCTGTGGCCAACTTCCTGGGTGATTAACAGTCCTTGCTTGGATAGAAGGAGTCTTTCAAAATGGCCTTTTGACCTGCCACCTGGTGTTAACACTTGTTGAAAAGGTTTAACAGGTCTCTTGCCCCCTATGTAGAAGGCCTCTTAGTAAAGGTCTCTAGAAGACTTTATTTGTTGCTCAAAGAGTACTGACCCTGTTTTGCCTTTTATGCTAAGTTATATTCTGATTTGATTTAAATTATAGCGCTTTGCTGCTTCTAGGCTCTGACGTATTATGAAATTCAAACTGCAAGCTCTCTGCTGGGTTCTAAATGTAACCAGAAAGCTCTCTTCTGTGTTTTAAATTTAAACTAAAAGTACTTTGCCGATACTAGGCCCTGAGTGACTGACTGTTAAATTTAAACTACAAGCTCTCTGCTGGGTATGAAATGTAACCAGAAATTTCTCTTCTTTGTTTTAAATTTAAACTTTAACTGCTGCTACTAGACCCTGACTGATTTAACAAAAAACACTGGGTTCACAGATTAATTAGCTTTAAGACCCTTGCCTATGAGCAAGCAGGGATCCCACTGGACCAGAGAGTCACGGTGTACCACATCAGGGCCATGGCTGCTTCCATGCCCAACCTGCGTTCCCACCCCCGATGGAAATTTGCCAGGCCGCCGCCTGGTCTTCAGTCCATACCTTCGCAGCTCGCTATTGCCTGGAGAGGGAGTCCCAATGGAATAGTGCTTTCGGCCAGGCCAACTCTGTAATCTTCTCGGTGTATAGGCAACTCCTGCCCTCCGACCATTCTGTTTTCAGGATACTGCTGGTTTTCACTGGACACTTGGGTCTTGCGAGAGTCCCTCCTGGGATTCAACTGCTGATGATCATGGTTCACCTTTGCAAGTTGCTGTGAAATTTTCTACAGGTTTCGGTAGCCTGTAGATGGGGGAGTCCCATATGTGAGGACTGACATCCTGCTTTTTCCGAAGAAAGTGTAGTTACTCACCTGTAAGAGGAGTTCTCCAGGGACAGCAGGAATCAGTTCTCCCAACTCTCCCTCCTCCCCTTGGAGTAGTTTCTTTACCATCTTTTATTTTTGTCGTCTTAGCTATGATATTTGACTGAGGCAAGATGACATCGTTGGGTGGGAAGTGGACCACCCATTCATGGTGCATCTCCCAAAGGCTTTCTTTGAAAGCTGGGGAGATGCTTCCGTGTGGGCTCCATTGGCGCCAACATCACCCATTTGTGAGGACGGATTCCTGCTGCCCTGGAGAACACCTGTTACAGGTGAGTAGCTCTGCTTTTGATTCTGCTCCATGCCCTTATCTTGGAAGAATCTGGAAGAATACAGCAGCCTCACACACACACCTCGGTGCCCATTTTGGTGGCTTTACTCTGTACCTTTTCTAATTCCTCTATATGCTTTTTAAGATACGGCAGCCAGAATTGCACACGATATTCAAGGTGCAGTCGCACCATGGAATGATACAGAGGCATTATAATATCCTTTGTCTTATTCTCCACTCCTTTCCTTATGATTCCTAGCATTCTATTTGCTTTCTTGGCCACTGCTGCACACTGGGCCGGAGGGTTTATTTATTTAACATGTCTTCTATACCACCTTATCCTTAATGTGTTATCCATGATGATGCCTAAATCTTTTTCCTAGGTGATGGTTCCTAATGTGGAACCTTGTAGTTTGGGTTATTCTTTCCTAGGTGCATAACTTTGCACTTGTCCACATTAAATTTCATCTGCCGTTTGAACGTCCAGTCTTCCAATGTATCAGGGTCCTCTTGGGTTTTAACAACTTTGAATAATTTTGTGTCATCTGCAAATTTGATTACCTTACTCTTTATTCCCTGCTCCAAACACCCATCCATGCACAGCCTAGCATCAGATGCATTAGACATCCATTGGCTCCACCAACTCCTGTATGCATACCTCCTATCCTGTTGATCTCCATGACCATTCAATCAATAATCCACGACCGAGTGACTGTCGTCATGGTCACTCCTCACTGGGTGAGACAGATGTAGTTTCCATTATTCACAACGCCTATCGACTCTCACTCTGACAATTTAGATATTGAGAGAGGATGATCTTATCTTCCCTCCACCTCATTCCAGAAATACAACAGTTTATCTTGGCTGCTAGGTGATAATCCACAAGAAAGTTATGGACTGAAATGGAAGCAGTTTTACTCTTGGTGCACCTTGGCAGAGCAAAAACCTTTCTTCTGCCTGATCCCACTGGTTTGTTTATTTGTATTTGCTCTACCACCCTTTGTCAATGACATCAAAGTGGTTTACAGTCCATTGATAAGACAGTCAACAAATTAAAAATAAATACAATATCTCACCACCCTCATTAATTCAGGACTCACGATACTTCTGTTAGAGTACACCTTTGGCCATCACGGCATATCTTGCCTGCCTTGACAACAGCTCCGTTTCTATGCACCCATTGATCTTGTGGTTCGTGAAAGGTCTTGCCGACCTGTGCCACCTTGGGACCTTAACATTATTCTACAGCAACTCATGCAGAGCCCATTTGAACCTCTGCAAGAAGTGCCACTCAAGTTGTCACCTGGATGGCCCCCCTCTCCCTTGTCACCATTACCTCAGCTAGGTACATCAGCAAGCTGCAGGTGTTGGTAGCTCACCCACCCTACACCCAGCTCTACTATGACTGTGTCACGCTTGGAATACACCCCCAGGTTCCTCCCAAATGTGGCCTTAGCATGCCACTTGAGCCAGACTATTATGCTACCAATCTTCTACCCTGAGCCTCATCTCATGTCTAAAGAGCAGCAGCAACTCCACACTGTGGGCTGGGTATGAGTGCTGCGCATGTGTATCCAGAAGCCGGAATCCATCCAACAGGCAGTCGACTCTGCCTCCTTTGACCCCAGCAAATCAGGACTCCCAGTCATGAAACAGACACTGTTGCAGTGGATTTCAGACTGTATAGTGTTTGTTCTGAGCAAGCACCAGCATCTCAGGGCCATGGCTACCTTCATGGCAAATCTCAACTCCATTCCGATAGAGGGCACATGCAAGGCTGCATCCTGGTCCTCTGTACACATTTTCAGAAGCAGTATTGCGTAGATCAATACTCCATAGCGGACAGCTCCTTTGTCTGAGTGGTCCTGCGCATGGCCATACTCCCCTGATGACGACAACCACCGGGAGCTTTGCCTACAGGACAAAAATGGGACTGCTCAACCTTGCATGGCCCCTGTCACATTGAGTAGCTTTGCATTTTAAAATGTGATATAGTCAAAGTTGCTGTACATCATAGATTATGCTAAATGTGTTTCATATTTAAAATGGTGTTTTAGATCCTCAAGTTTCGAGCCAGCTGTAACTGTTTCATAAGTTACCATCTGTTCATATGTTAATAAAAAAGCAACAACGTTTGAAACTTCGGTGCACCTGTCTGTCTTTGAAAGCTAGGACCAGAGTGGTCTCGGGGCCAAGACAAACTTGGGGACACACTAGACCCCAAGCCCTGCAACTCGGTTCTTATCTTACCACAGCTCAAACATGGCCAGTGGGATTAAGCTCCACAAGCAACTCTTAGCCCTCTCCTGTGGCCATGGCTAGAGAGTCGCCATCGTGTGGCTGACTCATCCTGCTTGTCCATGGGGAAAGTTAGGTTACTTACCTGTAATGGTATTCTCCACGAATAATAGGATAAGTCAGCCACACAATCTCATCTGCCTCCCCTTCGGATGAACCAAAAAAAAAAAAGAGGAATATGCCTGTCAGTGGAGCATCTAGCAAGGAGACTACTGCTAGGAACATACTGGAACAAGGAGGGGTAGACTAGGGGTTATAGGCATTGTAGCAGACACCCAAAAGCTTTTAGAGCCTTTCTGAGCTCTAGGAGGGCACTTCCGTCCATAGCGCCTTCAGGTGGTATTACCTGTGTGTGGCTGATTTATCCTGCTGTATGTGGAGATTCTCTGTTACAGGTAAGTACCTTTGTTTTAGTGCATGTACATTTTTACAGATTTTGTATCTTTTACATACAAAAAGATTTTCCCTTCAGTTTTTCAGTAATATCACTGATAAAGATTGGAAAGAACTGATCCCAGTCGAGCCCCATAGTACCCCACTCATCACTTTACCTTCACTGAAATAGACTACCATTTGCCCTATCACTCTTTGCATCCTCATGCAGTTCAGTTTTCTGGCCTTTTAGAAAGTGCATGTATTATAAACTGCTGTGTCTTTCAGATTCCCAGGGCATCCTCCAGTTTGAAGTCTGCCCACTCTCTGATTCTTGCTTCAGTGTATCCTTCCAGCATCCTGTCAATGACTCTCTTGTGTGTGGTAAGCAATGCTCCTTGAATAGGTGTATCTACTGTAAACTAGCCATAATAATGAGGCCACTATAATACATTTTTTTCAGCTTTTAAAGATGCAGTGAGGCAAGAGCCCCCTGATTCCCAATGGAACAGTCATTCACCTTTCCACTATGTACAATGATACTGCACTGACTTTAGAACAGAGGGCATATCTGCTATGAGAGGGATTTGATTAGCTCAGTGCTTCCTAGAGATTGTAACTGCTATAGCTTGTGACAGGCTGCACAACAGACCTGAAACCTGCTCACTGATGTAGCACAGAACCATTATGTAGCCTATGGCTTTCTCCATGGACAAGCAGAACATAATCAGCCACGCAGATGGGTGATGTCATCCCTGATGGCGCACAGTTCAGACTTGCTCTCCCAGAGCCCAGAAAAATCGAGAAAACTCTTTGGGCATGTGCAAGGGCTGCCTCCTGTGTAACTGCTTCTGCTCTTCCTCAGTCATCTTAATCTGCTGTGCCACACAGACATTGTTCCCTCATTCTTTTCATCTAGGAGTGGAGGAGTAGCCTAATGGTTAGAGCACTGGCTTGGGAACCAAGAGACCAGGGTTGATTCCCACTAGCACTCTTTGTGGCCTTGGGCAAGTCACTTAACCCTCCATTGCTCAGAAAAATCCAAGTTATCAATATCTCTGTTTAATGTACATTACCAAGTTTAAGTTACAATGTAAACTGCTTTGATTGAAATGATAAAGCGGTATAAAAAACTTTTAAATAAATAAATCTCTTCAGTTCTAATTAGATTTCTTTCTCTCAACTACAGTACCAGTAGAGCCAAAGGAAAATGAAAATAATTGTTTAATTACCACTTCAGCTGTGCTGTCTGACAGCACTCCCTTTGCTGCCGCCATCCTCCTGAGAGCTAGGTGCAGCCCAGAGGATGGGCAGAGTGCAGCTGCCCTAGCAGCAGCCCCTCTTGGTTGCTGTCTCCTTGGGATTGTGGGGAAGGCTCCCTCCTCATGGTAGAGCCGCTGATGGCGGCTCAGGTTTTGCTATTTAGCTGTGAGGTTACCATGTCTTGGGCTCGCATGCCATGGACAGGTGCAAGGGGGGGAGGGCGCATTTCTGGGAGCACGGGGCTCGACTGATTGATCATGCTGATTTCCCCCCAACCACCCAGGACTGTCCACCATGGAGCTCTCCCACCCACTATTGCAGGAAAAAAAAACCCTCTGGCTCTGGCGAGCTCATGCTATGATGGGCCTGCCTCCGATCGTGCTGCCATCAGCTCTCATAGTGCATTCGCACTGGGTGCTTAGTTGCACATACACTCTAGGGATGCCTGAGCCTGCCGCTGGTGTCGAAGACTTGAGCAGGCTCTTATGGTTTTCAGGTCACGATCATGCAGCTGATAACTTTCAGGTATGTACTGTAGATGCAATCTTTAAGCCCTCTTACTGCGTAGAGAGAGGGATCGTTGTTGCACTTGTGATAGTGCTTGGTCCCTGCCTGTCCGGTATAGTGACCCAACAGAAAGTGAACATTCACCGCATGCATTTTAGTTAGGTGATGCAGCATGGCAACTTGGGCTCTGCTCCACGTACTTAGTCTCTTTCCCCATTCCCCCATGCACGTCTCCACCTTGCTGGGCACCTGACAGGGCAGGCTGGGACCCTCCACCTCTCGTGATAGCTAACTCCATGAATGTCACGCTTTACTTTCCTTAAGCCATCGCTAAACAAACATTCCTTAGCGTCCCTCCAGTCTAGTCCCGAACCTTAGAAGTTGTGTACGTCCTTCCGCAGCTTGGAGACTGAGCATGTCACAGTTTTGATGACACTAATATAAGTGATCCAGGGACCGCCTCCTTACTTCAGTTCTCGGTCTCCAAGCAGCGGTAGGAGGTGTGAGCCCAGGGGCCAGGGACTCACTTTAGGAATCATTAAGTAGGATTTCAGTAGATTTAAAAAAAAAAAAAAAAAAGAGAGAGTAAATTAGAGGGGGCAAGGAATAGGAGCCTTTCTGGGAAAAAGGGTTACTGCCCCTTTAAATCAGCGATTTTCGGCGTCTCTGCAATTTGCAGGCCGAAGTGAGGATCAAGCTGCCCCCCCTTCTCCCCCCTCTCCGGAAAATATGATTTGCGGCAGAGCTGAGTGAGGGAGTTGTGGCTGGGGCCTCTGGCGTCAGATCCCCCGAGGTGGGTGATGAGCCGTTGAGGGGACACGCTCGGGGAGAGAAAGAGAGCTCAGAAGTGCCGCGGAGTTTCTTCGGGGCTCTGCAGGCTGGTGGTGCTTCAGTGGTGAGATCGTTAGACAGAACGATCTGAAGCAGGGCTGCTAAGAGGAGCTCGAAGGCAGCCCAAAGGTAAGTGATGTGAGTGGCTAGAGGCTGAGGCAGTATTGGGCAGGAGCTGGTGTGTCCCGGCGGCCATTTTAAATGTGTGGTCTTTTTTGCGCGGGAGCAGTGCAGTTCTCCATTCTCCAGTTCGGGGCAGAGTGGAATGCAGTGGAGGACTGCAATTTGAAGGTACAGAGTGAGCGAGTGATTGCTGGCAATTTATGGGATATTTTCTGGTTAAAAAAAAAAGAAAAAGAGAAGAATAAAGCTTAAACGGGCAGTAGTGGCTCATGTTTAAGTGGAAGGCCAAGTAGATTGCTTTTGATGCCTTCTAAGCCTCACTGCCTGTTGTGTGGGGTCCGGAGAGGGACTGTATCTGAGACAGGGGTGTGCAGAGGCTGTGCACTTGAGGCTTCACTTTCAGGCATGGAGGAGCAGAGTGAGGCAGTGAATGCTATGGAGGGGGTGGGGGCGGGGGACTCCCTGAACCCTCTGGTATTGTCCCAGGAGCCAGTGCCAGGTCTGTCGGTGGCGCCAGAGGTCTCTTTGCCCCCCAGGCTTCCACGCAGGGAGGCTTGGTGGCCATCTTTTCTCAGCAGTTTTTGGTACTGCTACAGCAGACCCTTGGCGGGGCTGGGAGTAAAGTGGCTAGTTTAGAGGATGAGAGTTCCGCGGGGGTAAGGAGACAAGGGATGCCGTGGGACAAGGGGACGGATGCAGTACCAGTTAAAAGGGCCAGGCTGTCGGACGAGTGCGCGGATCTGGACTTAGCCCTGGAGGAGCAGTCCAGGGTTGTGAATGATTCAGATGTTGACGTGGAATTGGAGGAAGGCGAGTTGGCCGAGCCGGAGGACCAGGCTAGAATTGTCAGGGTGTTTCGGAGAGAGGAGCTGACTGCGCTCATTGCAGAGACTATGAACGCATTGAATATGCCGACCGCGGAGCAGGGGGTGGATGCTTCGTTGGAGGATCCATTGCTGCAAGCGGTCAAAGTCTCAGAGCTTTTCCGATTCATAGAGTTTTTAAAGAAATGATACAAGAAGAGTGGGATACGCCGGAGGCCTGCCTCAAGGGTTCCAGGGTGTTGAACCGTCTGTATCCCTTGCAGGAGGCGGATAAGAATCTATTTAAATCTCCGAGAGTGGATGCAGCCGTTTTGTCAGTCACTAAGAAAACTACCATTCCGGTAGAGAGAACTGCGGCTCTGAAGGATACACAGGATAGAAGGTTAGACATGCTGTTGAGGCAGGTGTTTGAGGTTAATGCTCTTTTCATGCAAGCTTCGATTTGTGGGGCTTGGGCGGCAAGGGCATGCTTGAGATGGGCCCAGAGGCTGAAGGGACTTGCAGGTTGATGAGGCGATGGAGGAAGCGGCTCGGTTAGAGTCGGGAGCCGCATATTTAGCAGATAGCCAGTATGATCTTATGAGGGGAGTGGCAAAGAGTATGTCATCGGTGGTTGCCGCTAGGAGGTCCCTGTGGCTTTGTAATTGGGCGGCAGATGCGGCGTCTACAGCGCGGCTAGGAAAACTCCCCTTTAGAGGTAAACTTCTCTTTGGGGAAGATCTGGAGAAGTTGGTGAAAGATTTAGGGGACTCCAAAGGGGGCAGGTTGCCGGAAGATAAGCAGAAGCAGGGGCGGCCGGTGGTGCCTTCCAGGAGTCAGCAGAGAGAGTTTCAGCATTTTCGGCAGTCACGGTTTGTCAGTTTCAGAGAGGACGTTTTCAGTACAGAGCCTCGGGGTTTCGGAGTTTTAGAGGAGCAGGCAGGGGTTTTGGGGCCGCCTCCTCCCCAAATGTTAAGAAGTCGCAGTGATGCGAGGGGGGTCCAGGCTGGAATGGTTCCGGTGGGAGGTCGTTTGAGGGAGTTTTTTTCCAGCTTGAGCCCAGATTACCTCGGATCAGTGGGTGTTGGAAATCGTGCAAAGAGGTAGTGTCTGTACCGGAGGACCAATACGGCTGCGGTCGGTACTCCATATATTTCGTAGTATCAAAAAAGGAGGGCACCTTGAGGCCTATCCTGGACCTAAAAAGGGTAAACAGATGTCTCAGGGTGTCACATTTTCACATGGAGACGTTACGGTCAGTAATAATGGCGGTTCGGCAGGGAGAGTTCCTCACGGCTCTGGATCTTTCGGAGGCCTATCTGCATATTCTGATCAGGGTAGAGCATCAAAGGTTTCTTCGGTTCGCGGTGCCCATGGGGCATTTTCAGTTCCAAGCCATGCCGTTTGGATTAGCAACCGCACCGAGGACATTCACCAAGGTAATGGTAGTGGTGGCGGCCACTTTACAAAAGGAAGGAGTGTTGGTGCACCCTTATCTGGACGACTGGCTGATCCGGGCAAAGTCGGAGGACGAGAGTGTGGCAGCGACCAGGCGGGTGCTGCAGTTTCTGCAATCGCTGGGGTGGGTGGTAAACCTAGTGAAGAGCAAGTTGCAGGCGTCGCAGGAGCTCGAATATCTGGGGGCTCTGTTTGACACGAGCAAGGGCAGAGTGTACCTGCCACAGGTCAGAATAGACAAGTTAAGGCGCTTAGTCCGAGCCTTCCTGAGCAGGCAGGCTCCCTCGGCGTGGCAGTACTTGCAAATATTGGGAACAATGGTAGCCACGCTAGAAGTGGTGCCGTGGGCCAGAGCTCACATGAGGCCGTTACAGAGGTCACTGCTCAGGAGGTGGTCGCATCAGTCCGATCAGTTGTCCAAGAGACTGGTCTGTCCGCCGGAGGCGAGGCAGTCTCTGCAGTGGTGGTTGAGCCCAGGGTGTCTGGAAAAAGGAATGCTGCTAGAGTGTCCGGTCTGGAGGGCGTTGACGACGGATGCGAGCCTGTTTGGCTGGGGGGCGCATTTCGAAGAGGAGTATGCGCAGGGCCAGTGGACAGAACAAGAGCGGACTTGGTCAATCAACAGGTTAGAGTTGCGAGCGGTCACGCCAGCTCTGAGCCCTTCAGCGGTGGCTGGGGGGAAGTGCAGTCCGAGTGTTTTCGGACAATGCCACGGCAGTGGCTTACATCATTCGGCAGGGAGGAACAGGCAGTGTGGCTCTAGAGGAGGAAGCGGAAGCGTTACTCCGGTGGGCCGAGGCGCATCTGGAAGCGTTATCGGCAACGCACGTAGCAGGAGTGGACAATGTGACAGCCGATTTTTTGAGTCGGGTAAAGGTGGACCCAGGAGAGTGGGTACTCAATCAGGAAGTGTTCAATTTGCTAGTACAGTGCTGGGGGCTCCCGAGGATGGACCTCATGGCGACGTGCGCTTCAGCAAACGTGGACAGATTTTTCAGCAGGCGAAGAGAAAGGATGTCAGAAGGGCTGGATGCGCTGATACAACGGTGGCCGGAGGAGCATCTTCTCTACGTATTCCTGCCGTGGGTTCTGATAGGGCGAGTCCTGCAGCGGATTGAGCGGCACAGAGGGCTCGTAGTTCTGGTAGCTCCAGACTGGCCGAGGAGGCCGTGGTATGCCGACTTAATGCGCCTTCTAGTGGAGCCTCCGTGGAGGCTACCGATGAGGGACCTGCTGTCTCAGGGCCTGTTAACAATGCCGCAGGTGGATCTGTTCTCGCTTACAGCTTGGCTCTTAAAAGGGCAAGGTTAAGGGCCAAGGGTACTCGGCGGCGGTGATTGCAACGTTGTTACGGTCTCGGCTGCGATCCACTTCGTTGGCATACATCCGGGTTTGGCGGATATTTGAGTCTTGGTGTGGAGACAGGAGGATTAAGGCATGAGGGGCCTTGGTCCCGCAAGTGTTGTCGTTTTTGCAGGATGGTTTTGACAGAGGCCTGGCGGCGGCCTCTCTTAAGGTACAGTTGGCAGCGCTAGCTTGCTTTCGGGGTACGGTGAAAGGGAAATCTCTGGGCTCGCACCCGGAGGTGAAGAGTTTTTTGAGGGCGGCCTCTCTGAGACCTCTGCGCAGAGTATCGGTTCCGGTCTGGGATCTCAACTTAGTGCTGGAGGCACTGATTCGGGAACCGTTTGAGCCTTAGCTAAAGCAACATTGAAGGACCTTACCCTTAAGGTGGTGTTTTTGGTAGCTATCTCTTCGGCTAGGAGGATCTCGGAGTTGCAAGCTTTGTCGTGTAGAGAGCCCTTTTTAGTCTTTGATGGCAACTAGGTGGTGTTGAGGACGGTACATTCTTTTTTGCCGAAGGTAGTGTCGGCTTTTCATGTGAATCAGGTGGTGTCGTTGCCGGTGTTTGAGAAGGCAAGGAAAGACGGGAAGGGGGTTCAGCTACATAGGTTGGATGTGGGCAGAGCCTTAAGACAGTATTTGCAGAGAACAGCTTCGTTCCGAAGGACCGACAGATTGTTCGTGTTGTTGGGGGGGGACGAAGCGTGGGTGAGCAGGCCTCGAAGTCGTCTATTGCTAGGTGGATTAAGGAAGCAATAGTTTCGGCCTATTTGTTGAAGGGGAGAGTGGTCCCAAAAGGATTGAAAGCACATTCGACGAGGGCACAGGCAGCTTCCTGGGCGGAGTATAGTTTGGTGCCGGCAGTGGAAATCTGTAAAGCAGCGACGTGGTCGTCGTTGCATACGTTTGTAAAGCATTACCGGATTGATGCTCAGGCGGAGCGATTCTTGTTTTGGAGCAGCAGTGCTTCAGGCTGGTCTAGCAGGACCCTCCCGTTAAGGTGTTACTGCTCTGTTACATCTTCTAAGGTTCGGGACTAGACTGGAGGGACGCTAAGGAAGGTGAAATTAGACTTACCTACTAATTGTTGTTCCTTTAGGACCTCCAGTCTAGTCCCGCATCCCTCCCTGTTCTTGTCTTCTGGCGACACCCTGAAGCACAGGAACTGGTATTGACGGTCTGCGATGGAGTTGCGGGGCTCGGTGTTTCAGTTAGGATATGGAGAACGGGGGAGACACTTTCCTCTGGTTTAAGGTAAAAGCACAGGGAAAAAAAAATAAAACAGTTTGTACATGAAACAGGACAGAAAGGGGGAGTTATCTTCTTAGGTTAGTTTTTTGGTTGGCCTATTGCTGCCAAGAGAAGCGGTTCTATAGTTATTTGGAAAAAGGTTAAAGATTAAATGTTTATATTTACTTTTATTGCTCTGGTGAGTCTGCTTTGTCAATAGGGTACTGAAGTAAGGAGGCGGTCCCTGGATCACTTATACTAGACATGCTCAGTCTCCAAGCTGCTGGAGGACGTACACAACTTCTAAGGTTCGGGACTAGACTGGAGTCCTAAAGGAACAACAATTAGCAGGTAAGTCTAATTTCACCTTCTGCCAGCTGGCTTGCAGCCTAAAATAAAACATAAAATGAAAAAAATGCAATAGGATCTGAGGGTTGAGATACATCAGGTGTCTGATATTATCTGAGCTCCCAGAGTCCCTCTGACCTGCCCAGTGAGAATCCTCACCTCCCCGGCCCCCCAGGCAGACAGCAACTGACCAGAAAAGAGAACATCTGGGGAAAGTTCCGCTGATCTCCCCAGATAGGCCTCCGCATCGATCGTCCCTCCGTGGTGAGGTTGATAGATTTACTGCACTGACTAAAGTTCAGATGCAAATCCTGTATCACAAATACCTTCTCTTGCTTCCAACACATTTACACCACTGAATGTAACCCCTTGGCAAAGGGGTTCCCCTCCTGTGCCTATAACAGGTTCTTGCATCCCTGGCTCCAGTATGGCTTCAGACAATACCTCAGCAGCTTGAGTTGCTGCATCCGCAGCCCTGGAGGAGGTCCCAGTACCTATGGATATCACCAACAATTGGCTTCACCCATGACCCATGGCTGCAAAGAACTAATGGCCTGAGGGGGCCCTTTTTCAACTCCAAATAATAGACATGAAGCACTCTATTTTTGACTCACTTTTCTTGGAATGCTGCAGTGCCAGTAACCTTGGCACCTTTTCTCTGTCCCTTCCCATCTTCGCAACAGGCACCCTACCAGCCTATCGCTCTACATTTAAAAAAAAAAAAAGAGAGAATACAACCGAGAGTAAAAGCAGAGGAGGCCAAGTACCTGCTTCTACCAGAATCTGTCCCTCATCTATCCAGACTCTATTATCATCGGGGGTAGCGTAGGCCTGTCCCCAACACTCCAAGTGCCTTGGTCTCCATTAATCTATGCCAGGATTTTTCCGCAACTGCTTCCTTGCCTTCTGACTCACCTCTGTGTTGGAATGCAGGGCGAACACCTAGCCAGTCACAAGAATTGAGCCTTTGCCACAGGATCTTCCAGCAGCACACTTTTTTTTATAAGAACAATGCTCCATTGCACACACCTTGGGCTCAAATAGTAAACATTTAAAAAAATAGAAAAGAAGAAGAGAAATGGGAAAATCCGATCATGGCACTGGATAAGTAAGGAAGCAAGAGAAACTGAATCATCTTTCCCACCATCATTTGATATCTGGCTGAACCTCCCTGTCCACTAGGCTTTCTCTTCCAGGTCCCGGCCAGCTCTCACACCTTAACTAGCATTCCTCGCCCTTGCCAACCAAACCCTCACACTCTGAGTTTTAGGGGACAGGCACACTATAATCTGAGCTGCCATTACAGCTCTGCCCTACATTGCCGTTCAGCCCTGGGGGAGACGATAGGTGACCCTCCCAGGGTCCACCAGGGCACAGGAAGGAGTGTGCACAGTCAGCAGACCCTCTGCTCTCTTCACTGTCAGATGCATCACTATAGGGCCCTGCTTCATCCTCCATATTGATGTGACCATCCTCTCAAGGAACAGATTGCCTGCCCCCTTTCTACATCTCATTCTATGGAGGCTCAGCATCCTAACTGTGTATTGTTTGCCCCGCACTCATATACATAAGTAGAAGACTGATCTGTGCCCTCACCAGCAGGCACACCTCCCTGCACTCTGACCCTGGCATGCACAACTCGAGGCCCTATGTATCGAGTTGTACCTCACCACATATTTTCCGCTCTGTCTCCAGGAACTCCAGAGGTTCCCTCCCCTCCAGTAATCTACAAATGGGTCCATCTTTTCTTGTTCCATGTAGCAAGGTTCCCTTGACCCCTGCATATCATTTTCACACCCACCTGCTCTCACAAGAGCTGCATCCTACCACCCTCTGTTCATGTCCTCACATGGCACACCAATAGCCTCCATCTGGTTGCAATGTATGGCACTCAACTGAAAAATTATTTAAAAAAAACAAAGTGGAAAAGAAAGAGAAGCAAATTAAACTAAGACAGACAACAGTAGCAAAGTCTGTGTAGAAGAGCTAGGATACCCAGGCACACTAGCTAGACACCTAGCCACAGCATTCCTAAGCATTTCACTCAAAGCATTTGCATCCTGCCTGAACCCAGGGCCGGCCCAAGGGTTTTTGCTGCACCAGGCAGAAACCTCAGCCGTGGTGCTGCTGCCCCTCCCCACCCCCTCACCAAGCTGCCGCCCCCCCCCCCTGCTGCTGATTTCATCTTGGGGAAGGGGGGAGGCGGGTGGAAGCAGCAGTATTTTAAAAGCGGCGACTTTGTGCTTCCACTTTGTTGCCCACAGCAGGCCGTGTGTTTCTGAAGCCCTCCGACAGTAAGTTGCATTGGGGGGGGGTGTCAGTCGTGGCAGGTCATGTGTGCCACACTGCTGCAGGCAACAAAGTAACTGCATAAAGCCATCCACCCAGGTCAGCTGCCCTAGGCAGCCACTTAGCTTGCCTAGTGAACAGGCCAGCCCTGCCTGAACTTCTCTGAATCCACATATGTTTGGGCTGGCCCAGCTGGGTGGTCCCACACTGGTACAAACCCCAGGGAAGAGGTAACAAGAAGACAAAAAAAAAAGGGAGTGTGAGGAAAGAAAACCCAACAAAAAAAAACAGAATAAAAATAAAAGGAAGGGAGGAAGGAAAGCTTCCCATCCTACTCGGGGTAGTAACCCACTGGCTTCTCAGAAAGCTACCACTTCTGTTGCATACTTCCAAAATTTCACCTATGGTTCCATTTCTTGATATGGTTGTCCAAGCGCTCATGTCAGTACGCCTGCCTGCTTCCAGACTCTTCACCACCTGGTGGATAAACTCGACCTTCTGTCGGTATGCTCCCAGAGCCTCAGCTAATCACCATGACTGCAACTGGCATCATCCTCTGCTCCAGAGCCTCCAGCTGAATTACCATGACCGGTACTAGCTTCAACGTACCTCAGCCTGACTGGGTGCAAGGAAGCTCATCAGCAATCCAAATATCATGTCCTTTGCACCCTCAACTTGGGAATCACCCATCTGTATGGCTGATTATATCCTGCTTGTCCATGGAGAAAGAGGTTGCTTACTTGTAACAATGGTTTTCTGTGGACAGCAGGATAAATCAGCCACACATTCCCTCCTCCCCTTTTGGTTGAAGCTGCTGATCTTAATTAGATTTCATCTAAGCTCTGAGAGAGACTGAGGGGAAGGAGCAGTAGTCACACAAGAGGCAGCCCTTGCACATATCCAAAGAGTTTCTAGACTCTTTGGGGCTCTGGGAGAGCAAGTCTAAACTGCTGCCATCAGGGATGATGTCACCCATCTGTGTGGCTGATTTATCCTGCTGTCCTTGGAGAACCATCGTTAACAGGTAAGCAAACTCACACTGTGGTACCTTATTTGGGAGAATGCCAGAGGCCAAGGTGTACCACCACTTTTTCAGGGCTGGACAGACTATTAAGACTAGGTGTGCCTAGGACAGCAGCTTTTGAAGGACAACAAGGCAGCAGCAATCAAAGCAAAACAATAGATCCTGACAGCCATGCAAACACAAAAAAATATTAGTATGTTCTTTTACCTGCAGTGAAAATTTAATGTTTTAAAGTATGAGTTCCAGTTATGCATTTTTCAAGATTATTGTGGGAAAGATAGTGGTAGGGATCATGTGTGGAGGGGATAAGGCTGCCTTGAGTGCCCCATATCTTTGCACTGGCTTATACAACTATTTGTGGCTTTCTTCTGAAGTTATGTATCTCTCTATTTACTTGAATGTGTTATGGAAGTTTCTAAAGATGGTTTGAAAAATTGTGATCTATCACAGACCTGCAGACAGCTACTGTTTACCTAGGGGGTCACTGGATCAGAATCTTAACCCTGACAACAGTTCAGCTATTCACCCAGGGGATAACATGAATCCAGGACATTGGGAATATATGCCAAGTTTTGCATGCATTTCTTTCTTTCTGTACTGCCTTCTGCTGAGACATTGCCTTCTATCTTGCAGCGGTGATGGACGTACAGGACTCCACACATGTCAGCTGTAAGCTCTATAAAGGGCTCTGTGATGCCCTCATCTGTACAGATGACTTCATTGCCAAAGTTGTTCAGAGGTATGACTTGAGCCCAGCTGAATATGCACCATAGTCTAAACATCACATGGATCAATTTACAGTGCAGGATTCACTGCGTTTCATCTGTGTGTGAAAGGAGCATCATTTTTGTCAAGAGGGAGAGAAAAGTTTAGATGGTCTCTGAAGAACATCCCTGAAATAAGTAAAGACAGATACCAGGGGCTTAAGTGACTATCTCCATTAGTAATAAGTCTCCTGAAATATATTAGTGGTTGACTGAGTAGTCAGAAATTATTTTAGCTCAAACAAATTTGAGATGGGCATACTGAGGCAGGTCTGAGTTTACCTGAAGGATTTTGAAAGGATATTTCTTTATCGTCTCACCAGACCAGTCCAGAACAAGTGGATTTATACCCATTAACCAGCAGGTGGAGGCAGAGAACAAAAGCTTGTGAACTCTGCCCTATATAGGGCATCATGCAGTCACATGCTCCTAAGTATTCTCTGTCTCCAGCAGATGGTGACAACATACCGTGCAGCTTGGTCTAATTTGGTGAAATAACTCCTAGGCCCAACTGAAGAACTGGAACCTTCAGTTGAGCTGTAGTGGAGGTGGGGATCCGAAACCTTTTCTGAGGAGACTACATTCTGGGTGATAACTGGAGAGGAATCTAGGTCCCTTACCCTCAGCACAGTAGACCCTACATAATGCTAATTCTTTTTCTCCCCTTTCCCTCTCTATTTACTTCAAGAAAAAATCTTTCTGGGGGCTCTTTATTCTACTATTTTATCATTTATTTGGAGCTCTGTTTGCCTGCAGTTTTCTGCCTTTTACTACAGCTGAACATAGCACTTTAAGCCTTACCAGCCCTGTAATCCAAGCCAGTGACTGTGAGGCAAAGTGGGGGAAGGGAGCTTCCTTGGTACAGGCTTTGCTTGGACAATACGGTGACACTGTTTTGCTACCAAATATGGCATTTTACTTTGTCCGGGAACAAGCAGGAAGTCAGTCCTCACATATGGGTGACATTGGCGCCGAAGGAGCCCGCACGGATTCAGTCCTCAACTTTCAAAGGAAGCCTTTGGGACCTAAAACGCACATGCGCGGTCACCTTCCTGCCCAAAAGTGCCATCTTACCTCAGTCTTTTTTTTCTGCTGAGCCCTACAGACGTTCTGTCTGCGCACTCTTGTTAAAGTAGATTTTACACAAGTTTCTCGGTAACTTTTTTTCTTTCTTCGGTATCGATCATCTTCCGCTGCCCAGTGCCTCAACATTGTACTTTACGCTCTGGTACTTTTTCTTTTCTTTTATTTTTTGGCCTGTGTTTTTTTACTCGCAGCCTAGCAGGTCAAAATGTTGAAGTTTAACCTCACAGGGCTTGTTTTTCCCACTATGTCTTCGACCAGCGGATTTAAGCAGTGTGACAAGTTCATCCGCACTGTGTCCCACACGGACCACCACAGCACCTGCATAAAATGCCTCGGGGCAGACCACAACTATCTTCCTGCCCTCTTTGCCTTTTGATGTCGGCTAAGACCCAGAAGGAGCACGAAAGGTGGCAGGGGGAGCTGTTCAGCAAGTCTGCCTCAGGATCGGCATCAGGGGCAGAATCCTCTGCCTTTGACGCCAGTGTTGGGCAACTCTGCTCCCGCTCGGTCAGAGCCACAGGATCGGCGTGTGTTGGAGTTTTTCTCAGAGGGTCTTCCCCAGCATCGAAAACTCCACCGAAGCCGAGGTCCGACCCTGGCCCAGGGGGGTAAGACTTCTGGGTCACAGTCGCAGAGTCCTCAACTCCGTGTCGGGGCTGGGGGCCAGGAACGCCCCTCCAAGCAACCCCGGAGGGAGGTGTCATTGATGGAGATGGAATCGAGTTGGTTCCCTTGACACCTTTACCATCCAGGACTTCCCTACCAGGGATCAGACACCGGCCTCAACGTCCTCGAAGACTGTGCGCCCACCTCGATGGAGCAATCAGTCATCGAGGCCAGGATGCTAGCCCTGGAGCGCAGCTTCACTGCGTTCATTGAGGCTCAGTGGGGCCCAACTCTGAGTTGTCGGCACCTATGATGGGACCGTCCTCGTCCAGGTCCTCTTCGGAGGATGACCCTTCCATCCTTGAGAGACTGGCCTGCTCAGTGTCAGTGGCATCTTTTTCAGAGTCAAGGACTGGCACGGTGTCGGGCATGGCACTGCCGCACCCCCAACGCCGAGGGTCGTTGACGCAGAGTCAGTCTGATGACCGCGGAATGCTAGCCAACTCTTCAGGCTCAGAGTCGACCTGGGAGATAGATAAGGAGTCTCTGACACCATCCCCCATCGGAACATACCCTCTGACCTGTCTCTGCCACACCATCATCGGTCACCTCCAGAGGACCTGGCTTTCCTGGAGTTTGTTTGGGAAATGTCCCAGGCACTCGCCTTCGTGGCGGTGCCCAAGGACGAGCCACATATAGGATCTTGAGATCTTCCAGTATGAGGCAGCTTCTTGAGAGGCACTGATGATGCTCATGTACATAAGAACATAAGATATGCCATACTGGGTCA
Source organism: Ichthyophis bannanicus (assembly GCA_033557465.1). NCBI lineage: Eukaryota > Metazoa > Chordata > Amphibia > Gymnophiona > Ichthyophiidae > Ichthyophis > Ichthyophis bannanicus. The sequence continues at coordinate 73,040,097 of CM066045.1, read as the reverse complement.
GACCAAGGTCCATCAAGCCCAGTATCCTGTTTCCAACAGTGGCCAATCTAGGTCATACGTACCTAGCAGTTTCCACAAAAGACACAGGTTCCGCAATGCTTGTACTGGGTCAAGCATTGATATCCTGGGTCCCTTCTTAATAATGGTTTATGGACCTTTCCTCCAGGAACTTATCCAAACCTTTTTTAAACCCAGCTACACTAACAGCCTTTACTACATCCTCCGGTAACAAATTCCGGAGTTTGATTACATGTTGAGTGAAAAAATATTTTCTTTTATTAGTCTTAAATAGTTTACCCTGTAGCTTCTTTGCATGTCCCCTATTCTTTCTATATTCTGATAACGTAAACAATCGATCTGTTTACCCGTTCCACTCCGTTCATTAATTTATAGACTTCTATCATATCTCCCCTCAGCCATCTCTTTTCCAGGTTAAAGAGCCCTAACGTGTTGAGCCTTTCTTCATAAGAGTATCCTTCCATTCCCTTTACCATTTTGGTGGCTCTTCTCTGAATCTTTTCTAATAATGCTATATCCTTTTTAAGATACGGCGACCAGAATTGCACACAATATTCAAGGTGCGGTCTCACCATGGAACGATATAGAGGCATTATAATATCTTTTGTTTTATTTTCCATTCCTTTCCTTATCATATCTAGCATTCTATTTGCTCTCTTGGCTGCTGCTGCACACTGGGCAGAGGGTTTTAACATGTTATCCACAATGACGCCTAAATCTTTTTCCTGGATGGTGGTTCCTAATGTGGAACCTTGCATTGTGTAACCATAGTTTGGATTGTTCTTCCCTAGGTGCATAACTTTGCACTTGTCCACATTAAATTTCATCTGCCATTTTGATGCCCAGTCTTCCAATTTATCAAGATCCTCTTGCAATTTTCCACAGTCCTCTTGGGTTTTAACAACTTTAGTTTTGTGTCATCTGCAAATTTGATAACCTCACTCGTTATTCCACTTTCCAGGTTGTTTATGAATATGTCAAAAAGCAGCGGACCCAGCACAGATCCCTGGGGTACACCACTATTCACCTTTCTCCATTGGGAAAATTGGCCATTTAGCCCAACCTTCTGCTTTCTGTCTTTTAACCAGTTCCTGATCCACAATAGTACACTGCCTCCTATCCCATGACTCTTTAGTTTTGCCAAAAGTCTCTGATGAGGGACCTTGCCAAAGGCTTTCTGAAAGTCCAGATACACTATATCAACCGACTCACCTTTGTCCACCTGTTTGTTCACACTTTCAAAAAAACATAACAGATTAGTAAGACAAGATCTTCCTTGTCTAAAGCCATGTTGGCTGTCTCCCATTAGGCCATGACTATCTACATACTGAGTAATTTTATTCTTTATGATGGTTTCTTCCATTTTTCCCGGTACTGACGTGAGGCTCACCGGTCTGTAGTTTCCCGGATCACCCCTCGAGCCCTTTTTAAAAATTGGTGTTACATTGGCGATCCTCCAATCTTCAGGTATTAGAGATGATTTTAATGATAGTTCCTGAGCGGTAATCCAGTTTAGTCCTCTACATCCGGGTAGTGCACCTCCTCCTGCAGCTCAGAGACTGGACCAATCAGAATTTTCTTATATTGGGAGATCTAGCAGCAGACATCCTATCATCCCCCAGTGTGTCCAGTCTCCTGGCAGCTGGAGGACGTGTGTGCCTGGGGTTAGGCTCACTTAGGGACCTTTAGAGGCAACACTAGAGAGTTTTTTCCTTTATATTGCTTTTCTTTTGCTTTGCTTTCTGTTTTTAGGTAGCTGTCGCTTTAAAATTACCAACATAACAAGAGAGCCGGCTGCGATCGGAAGCCGTGCCTGCACTACGCTGCTGACTTGTCTCTGAAGGCTGTTTTCTGCAGTCCAAGGCTGGCTCCTTCCTCCACGACTGTTCGGAGGAGGACTTTGCCTTTCCGGTCACCTGGCAGCGTTTAGGCAGCCCCTCTTCAGCAGGCTGGCTTCCCTTTTACGCTCCGTGCTGCTTTCCCTCTTTGACTGACAGCCGGTGCCATTGTTTGCTCCCGCTCAGGATTCGAGTGAGGAGTTTGCTGCGGCGATTTTAGTCAGGTGCGGTGAGTGCCGGCAGTTGTTGGTGGCTTTTTCCCCCTTTGCCTTCTTTACCTTGCTATTTCTTTTTACATTTCATTTTCCTTTCGGTGGTTTTTCGCGCCCTTTTTTCCCGCCGGCTAAAGGTGTCGGCGGCCATTTTACAGACCCGTTTTTTTCCCACCCAGCAAGAAGTGTGCTTTAACTGCCTTTTCCTTCCACTTAGCGCACCTTTGGCTTAGCGTTTTTGCTGGGAGGGGGGGGGGGGCACTGCAGTTCCCAGTTGCTGGTTCTTAAAAATACAAAACAAAACGGAGCTTTTTCTTTTTGTTTCTTAGCTTTGCTTTCTTTAAGTTTTCATTTACATTTACTTTAAATTTACTTTAAATTTACTTTTCCTTTCACTGGGGACTGCTGTAGCATGGCTGCCAGACCACAGTGCGTTATCTGCGGGTCGCGCTGGGGGGCAGTGGATGACTCTGGGGTCTGCAAGGGCTGCGCCTCAGTTTCCACCAGTTTAGAACACCAACTGGAGCATAAGGAATTGTCCGGCCCCGGAAGCCCGATGGTGCCGGCGGACGGAGGTCCCTCTCCTGACCCTCTTGCATCTGCGTCTATGGCCCCTCCTAAAGGGCAGAGGGGCACATGGCCGATTGCAACGGCAGCATCTTCCTTTCTGTTTTTTTCCCCGGACTTTGTCCTGCTTATGCACCAGGCCTTTCGCTTGGGGCGCTCAGGCAAGTTGCCAGACACTTGGCCGTCGCCCCTGTCATCCCTTCAAGGTGGAGAGGCCAGGCAGGAAGGCCAGCCTTCGGCCAAGCGCCTTCGCGCCATGGACCTGGACCATGACGACTTGAGCTGGCAGGATACTGATGCTGAGGTGGACCCGGAAGGTGCTGTTGACGAATTGGAAGACGGGGAAATCCCAGAACCCGAGGATCAAGCCCGGATAATTTGGGTCTTTCGTAAGGAGGAGTTGGTGCCTTTGATTACGGAATCTCTCCACGCTCTCAATCTCGCTGCTCCTCGTTCTGCTGAGGAAGACGGCTTGGAGGATCCTCTCATTCAAGCGGTGCGGGACTCTCAAGTGGTGGTTCCGGTGCACCGTGTTGTGGAGCAGATGATTCAAACTGAGTGGGATCATCCCGAATCCGGCCTTAAGGGCATTCGGACTATGAACCGCCTTTATCCGTTGGCAGATAAAGACAAGGAGAGGTTTAAATCGCCCCGAGTGGACGCCGCGGTGTCGGCAGTCACCAAGAAAACTATTATTCCGGTGGAAGGCACTGCGGCTTTGAAGGACGCACAGGACAAGAAGATAGATGGGTTGTTGAAACAGTCCTTTGAGACCAATGCTTTGTCTTTGCAGGCCTCCATTTGTGGTGCTTGGGTGGCTAGGGCCTGCTTACGTTGGGCTCAACACTTGAGGCATCTCTCCGGCTTGAATCAGCAGGGCTTGCTGGAGGTTACTAGGCTGGAGTACGGATCAGCGTATCTGGCGGATGTGCAGTATGATTTGATTAGAACATTGGCGAATAGTATGGCCTCTTTGGTGGCGGCGCGCAGATCCTTATGGCTCCGGAATTGGGCGGCCGATGGTTCTTCTAAGTCCCGCCTCAGTAAGCTACCCTTTAAGGGTAAGTTGTTGTTCGGTGACGATCTGGATAAATTGGTAAAGGATCTTGGGGAGTCCAAGGGTGGTCGTCTGCCCGAAGATAAGCCTAAGCTGAGTAGAGGTATGCCATCGGTGTGGGGTCAGTTTCGAGACTTTCACAAATTTCGTTCTTCCCGATTTTGGGGTTCCCAGCGCGGCCGGTATAGTTCCAGGGGCCACGGTTTTTGGGGTTTTCGGGGGGCGGGCAGAGGATTCGCAGCGGCGTCCTCTTCCTTTGGTCGTAAGCCACAATGAAGCGAGGCGGGCTCCGGAAGGGGGGTTAGACATCGGAGGACGTCTTCGGGACTTTCTGCCTTCCTGGGCCAAAATCACGTCAGTTCAGTGGGTGCTCGAGATAATCAGAGAAGGTTATGCCCTAGAGTTTGCTATGCCGATTACCGATGCCTTTGTTCTTTCCCCCTGCAGAGGCGAGCAGAAGATTCAAGCCATTCGGGAGACTTGAGTCAGCTCATCGCATTGGGCGCGGTGATTCCCGTTCCTCCTTCCGAGCGCGGCATCGGTCGCTACTCCATTTATTTTGTGGTGCCAAAGAAAGATGGGTCGCTACGCCCGATTCTAGATCTCAAGGGCGTGAATCGTTTCCTTCGGGTCCCACATTTCCGGATGGAGACCTTGCGGTCCGTCATAGTAGCGGTGCGTCAAGGAGAGTTTCTTACCTCTCTTAATCTCTCGGAGGCCTATTTACACATTCCCATCCGAGCGGTCCACCAGAAGTTCCTGCGGTTCGCGTTCCCGTGGGGTCACTTTCAATTTCAGGCATTGCCCTTCGGTCTCGCCACAGCTCCGCGCACCTTCTCCAAGGTCATGGTGGTGGTTGCGGCGGCTTTGCGCAAGGAAGGTATCTTAGTCCACCCTTACCTCGACGACTGGTTGATTCGTGCAAAGTCCAAAGAGGAGAGTGTGCAGGTCACGGACAGAGTAGTGGCCTTGCTACGGTCCCTCGGCTGGGTGGTCAACAAGAACAAGAGTCATTTGGTGCCAACGCAGTCCCTCGAATACCTCGGAGTTCGTTTTGACACGGCGAGAGGGTTGGTGTGCTTGCCGGAGCGCCGTGTTCAGGCCTTGCGAAGTCTCGTGCGCTCTTTCTTGGGGATTCCCGCTCCGTCAGTGTGGTGGTACCTGCGCCTGTTGGGCACCATGGCGGTGACGTTGGAGGTGGTGCCTTGGGCCCGGTTTCATATGCAGCCGCTTCAGAGAGCCCTGTTACGCCGCTGGTCGAACCAGTTGGATTCGTTGAACAAGCGGTTGCCGTGTCCGTTTGTCTCTCCAGTGGTGGCTGTGCTCGACGAACCTCCGGATGGGGCTTCCTCTGGAGCAACCCTCTTGGATCCCGTTCATCACAGATGCGAGTCTGTTGGGCTGGGGAGCCCACTGCGAAGGCCGCTTCGCGCAGGGAACATGGTCCCCTCTCGAAGCGTCTTGGTCGATCAACCGCCTTGAGCTGCGGGCAGTGAGACTCGCGCTACAAGCTCTCGAGGCGTTGGTGCGGTGGCGAGCCGTGCACGTTCTCTCGGACAACTCGGCGACGGTAGCCTACATCAACCGCCAGGGCGGCACTGGCAGTGTGGCCATGGAAAGCGAGGCAGAGGTCTTGTTCGCTTGGGTGGAGACCCGCTTGCCGGCTCTGTTGGCGGCGCATATCGCCGGAAAAGACAATGTGATGGCGGACTTTCTCAGCAGAGTGCGGGTCGACCCCGGGGAGTGGGAACTGAACCCGCAGGTGTTCGCGCAGATAGTCCGCAAATGAGGACCTCCGATTATGGACCTTATGGCAACGTTCCAGTCGGCGAAGACGGGTCGGTTCTTCAGCAGGCGGAGAGAACGCATGTCCGAGGGCATCGACGCGCTAATTCAGCCGTGGCCGGCGGACGGTCTTCTTTATGTCTTCCCCCCTTGGGCGCTGATCAGTCGGGTTGTTCAGCGCATCGAAGCGCACCGGGGGCGGGTTTTGCTGGTGGCTCCAGATTGGCCGAGAAGACCGTGGTATGTGGATCTGGTTCGCTTGCATCACGGAGTGGCTTGGAAACTGCCTCCGCTTCCGGATCTGCTTCTTCAGGGGCCGTTGCGGATGCCTCAGGTGGATCGATTCTCGCTTACGGTTTGGCCCTTGAGAGGTCTCGGTTGAGGAAGAAAGGTTATTCCCCTGAGGTGGTTGCCACGCTCCTCCGGGCGCGGAAGCCTTCCACATTGCTGGCGTATGTGCGGGTGTGGCGCTTATTTGAGGATTGGTGTTCGTGACGTGGGGTTTGCGCGGCTACGGCTTCGATGTCGGTAATTCTCAGTTTCTTGCAGGACGGTTTTGATAAAGGTTTGGCGGCCAGTTCTCTGAAGGTGCAAGTGGCAGCGCTGGCATGCTACCGCGGCAAGGTTCTCGGGGTTTCGCTAGGGATGCATGCGGACGTCCAACGTTTTCTCAAGGCGGTCTTGAGTTTGCGCCCTGCGCGCAGAGTGTCCGTTCCTTCCTGGGATTTGAATCTAGTGTTACAGGCCTTGGTTCGCGCACCTTTTGAGCCCCTTCGGAGAGCGTCGCTTAAGGATCTCACTCTGAAGACGGTGTTTCTGGTGGCGATCTGTTCGGCGAGGCGCATCACTGACTTGCAGGCACTGTCGTGTAGGGAACCGTTTTTATCCATTTCTTGAGATCGCGTGGTTCTTCGGCCGGTGCCCTCATTTTTACCTAAGGTGGTTTCGCCTTTTCATTTGAATCAGCCGGTATATCTTCCGGTCCTTACTTCGGAAGCGGAAGGTCCTACGGACGGGGGTTTACATTGTCTAGATGTGCGGCGCGTCCTTCGTCGTTACTTAAAGGTGTCCGATCCGTTCCGTAAGATGGATCGCTTGTTTGTGCTTTTTGGCGGAACCCGCAAAGGAGAGGCGGCGTCTAAGATGTCCATCGCCCGTTGGATTAAGGAGGTGATTGCATCGGCTTATATTTTACAGCATCGACCGGTTCCGGTGGGTTTGCGGGCCCACTCTACCAGGGCTCAGGCGACATCCTGGGCGGAGCATAGTTTTGTTCCACCTGCGGACATTTGTAAGGCAGCTACTTGGTTGTCTCTTCATACCTTTAGTAGACACTACCGCTTGGATGTGCTCGCCGCTCAGGATGCTAGTTTTGGTTCAGCGGTGTTGCGCGCCGGTTGGCAGGGTCCCGCCCAGTGTTGACTGCTCTGTTACATCCCGGATGTAGAGGACTAAACTGGATTACCGCTCAGGAAATAGAAATTACACTTACCTGGTAATTGTAGTTCCTGGAGGATCCAGTTTAGTCCTCCTTCCCTCCCAAGTGTCACGGTTGTTAGTAACGGCGCGCATCAGGTGATCGGCGAGGACTTGATTCACTCTGTTTCTTCGGGTTTTCGTATCCTGGGCTCGCTTCTTCTTTCTTTTGCCAGCCGTTCAGTACAGGTGGCTGGCTTAGGACTGCTTCTTTCTTCAGGTGCAGTCAGAGGCGCTGTGCAGAATTTTGGCTTCCTCGTTTGGGGAGGGGGTCGCTAAGCAATTAAGGGGACTAAGTTCTTTTCTGGTTTACTATTTATAGTTATCTCATGTGTTGCTTCTTTGAGTCTGCTTTGTCAATAGTTCACTGGGGGATGATGGGAGATCCAGCAGCAGACATCCTAGCATAAGAAGATTCTGATTAGTCCAGTCTCTGAGCTGCAGGAGGATGTGCACTACCCGGATGTAGAGGACTAAACTGGATCCTCCAGGAACTACAATTACCAGGTAAGTGTAATTTCTATTTCACAGATTACTAATAGCAGGTCTGCAATCTCATATTTCAGTTCTTTCAACACCCTTGGATGTATACCATCCGGCCCAGGTGATTTGCTACTCTTCAGTTTATCTAATAGTTGTAATACATCTTCCTGATGTATCGATATTTCCTTCAATTTTTCCGCACCTTTAAATACCACTTCAGTCATGGGTAACATCCCTACATCATCTTCAGTAAAGACCGAAGCAAAGAATTCATTCAGTCTCTCCGCTATCGCCTTGTTGCCTCTTAGTGCCCCTTTAACTCCTCTATCATCTAATGGACCAACTGACTCTCACAGGTTTTTTGCTACAGATGTACTTGAAAAAATCTTTATTTCCCGTTTTTGCTTCCGCAGCACGCTTCTTCTCAAATTCTCCCTTTGCCTGCTTTATCAATGCCTTGCATTTGACTTGCCAGTGCTTGTGCTGTTTCCAGGTTTCGTCGTTTGGCTCTTTTTTTCCATTTCCTGAAAGATGCATTTTTTGGCAACAACAGCCTCTCTGACCTCACCTTTAAACCATGCTGGCAGTTTTTTGGACTTCCTTCCACTTTTCTTAAAGTGTGGAATACAGCTGGTCTGGGCTTCCAAGATAGTATTTTGAAACAACACCCAAGCTTGATGTAAGTCTTTATCCTTTGCAACTGCTCCTTTTAGTTTTTTCTTAACTATTTTCCTCATTTTATCATAGTCTCCCTTTCAAAAGTTAAAAGGTAGTACTGTGGATTTCCTTACTATCCCTCCTCCACTAATTAAATCAAAGGCGATCATGCTATGATCACTATTGCCAACTGGACCCCAACACCCTTATCTCTTTTACTAGATCTGGTGTTCCACTAAGGACTAGGTCTAATATGGCTTCCCCTCTGGTCGGTTCATGAACCAGCTGCTCCAAGAAGCAGTCATTTATGTCATCTAGGAACTTTATCTCCCTAGTATGTCCTGCCGTGACACTGACCCAGTCGATACCGGGGTAATTGAAATCACCCATTATTATTACTGCGCTGTAACTTTTGTTAGCTTTCTTGATTTCTTTGAGCATTTCATCATCCATTTGTTCATTCTGGCCAGGCGGTCGACAGTACACCCTCACTGCCATCGCCTACCCCTTTTTACATGGAATTTCTGTCCATAGAGATTCTACCGCAAATTTTGTTTCCTGCAAAACTTTAATTCTTTCTGAATCAGTGCCCTCTCTAACATAGAGCGCAACCCCTCCACCAATTTGATCAGCTCTATCATTACATCCCCATCCTTGAATGGCTACTGTTCAGCATGTGGGAGACCCTGGTGACAGTACAGATTGTGAACAGTCAACTCGATTTGCAGTATCGGGTTGGCCGGAGTCCCGGCTTCCAGAAAACACAACTGCCACAAAACTCCATGTTTGTGGAGTCTGCTATGCATCGCATTAAGAGCCAGAAGATGCACTCAGTGCCTCCTTGCTGGAAGGCATACATCATGGATGCTTTTGGCAGGAAATGTTTCCCAGGGTTCCATGCTCCCAGTCTGGATCCAGGCATACCAGCTGTACAGGGGCATGTACCTCAGAGACCTGGTGATAGCTTGCTGGGTTCTCGGCTGGGTTAGCAGGCAAACCTCTTGAGCGCTTTAGGACTTGGATGTCATCGGTCAAGAAGTGCTCCAAGTTCCAAACTCAGGCAGCCTTCGAAGGTTTTGTGTCGGGTGCTCGGGTAGCTATGTTGAGCATTAGTGCCTGCTGCCTTTCCTGGCTACAGTCCTCAGACTTGGAGCGGTGGGTTCAAGACAAGTTAGCCAACATCCCTTGCTGGGAGGAGAATCTTTTCGGCAAGCCCATATTGTATATAGTTCCACGATGTATATTGTTAGCCTGTGTTCCATGTTCAATACCTGTTCAATGTAAAATGTGTGCAATTCCCTGTTCAATGTAAAGCGCAGTATGGCTTTTCCTGCTGTGCGAGTTTGTTGCCTGTGAACCGCGCTGATGGTAAATAGCGCGGTATAGAAAAACTATAAATAAATAAATAAAAAATAAATAAATAAACTAGAGAAGGAATTCAGGACCAGGCTATCCAAGAAAGTGTCTGAACCTTCCCGTAGGAAGACTTCAGGGGGAAAAAGCCCTTCCACCTGAATACCAAGAAGGCTTACGGGAACTACCCCAAGTTTCAGACCTATCATGCTCCCCCAAAGGGGCAGCAGACCAAGGGCCAGGGGCAAGGCCCCTAAACCCCAAACAGTGCTCCAGCCACAGCTTTGGGGGAGCTTTTGACTCCTTGGGAATAGCCTCCCTCCTTCAGGAGGTACAAGACCCGAACGTTCATGGGAGGACGGCTGGTCCACTTTGCTCACCAGTGGCCAAACATCACCACAGACACCTGGGTGTGTTGCAGGTGATCAGGGAAGGTTATCTCCTCCACTTTGCTCAGCTGCCCCTTCCCTTGTTCCCTGGGGAATTACTCATGGACTCCTTGCACAGGGAGCTTCTGCAAAAGGAGCACAAGGTTTTGCTCAAGGATCAAGCAGTAGAACCTGTTCCCCAACCTCGTCTAGGCAGGGGATTCTACTCCCACTACTTCCTTGTCCCCAAGAAGACCAGGGGATTCCAGCCCATCTGGATTTATGGGACCTCAACCGCTTCCTGGCCAAGGAAAAGTTCAAAATGGTATCCCTTGGAACCTTGCTGCCTTACCTCCTGCAGGGAGATTGGCTATGCTCCTTGGATCTCAAAGATGCCTTTGCCCATATACTGATCCATCCAAGGCGCCCATCAGTACCTCTGATTCGTTGTCAGCAGATGGCATTATCAGTACAGCGTACTCCCCTTCGGCCTTGCCTTGGCTCCTAGGGTATTCATCAAATGTCTGGCAGTTGTGGCCTCTCGCCTCAAGACTTCAGGGAGTGTTCGTCTTCCCCTTACCTGGACAACTGGCTCATACGAGCCAGCACATCAGGGAAGGTACGCAACGCAACGCAGTGCTGTGCACCATAGAACTGCTCCAGCGCCTGGGCTTCATGGTGAACTTTCCGGTCGCACCTATGGCCCAACCAACAGTTGGAATTGATTGGTGTCCTCCTGGAATCCACTCAAGCAAGGGCCTTTCCTGCCTCTCGATTGGGTGTAGTGCTATCTTCCCTGGCCCAAACCATACAGCTGTGAGAGCCAGACAGATGCTCTGCCTCTTGGGGCACATGGCATCCATAGTCCATGTCATCCCATTTGCCCGCCTACGCATGAGGCAAGCACAGTAGACGCTAAGCACCCAGTGGACACAAGCCTCCAGCTGTCTAGAAAACCACATCCTGGTCACGCCAGCCCTGACAAAATCCCTTTCCTAGTTTCAGGACCCCCTCAACCTCAGAGCCAGCCTGCCATTCCAGGCTCCCCTAATGCACCACATCCTCACAACAAACGTGTCCAAGTTAGGCTGGGGAGCTCACTGCGGTCCCCTGCAGTTGCAGGGACCATGGTCACTAGATCAGTCTGCTAGAATTCTGAGTAGTTTACCATGCCCTGCGAGTCTTCCGGGATCATCTGGAAGGGCAGGTGGTTCAGGTCCGAATGAACAACCAGGTGGTGGTGTATTAAATCACCAAGCAGGGGGGCACAGGTTCATATACTGCCTCTGCTGGAAGGCGGGGCGCCACTGGAACTTCGCAACAGAGAAGAACATCTCCCTCAGAGCGGTGTACTGGCCAGGTCAGGACAATGTACTGGCCGACTGCGTGAGCCGTGTCCTCCAGCCTCACGAGTGAAGACTGAACCCATCCATTTTGGCAGAGGTTTTTCAGCACTGGGGGGACCCCAGAGGTCTACCTCTTTGCCAGTCCACAGAATGCTCAGCTGCCGTGCTGCTGCTCTCAGAGGCTGGCCATGATTTGGAAGGCAGAGAGGACACCTTTCTCTTCTCCTGGTCAAGGGGCTTCCTGTGTGCATTCCCGCCCATGCCCCTAGTGCTTCAGGCCCTCCTCAAGGTACAAGCAGAGGCAGCTTCAGTCATTGTCATTGCGCCCAGGCAGCCCTGGTTCCCCCTGCTTCTGCAGCTATTCCGGAAGGACCCGTTGCTGCTGGGGAATGCCCCAGACCTGCTGTCTCAGGAGGACGGGATGCTACTGCACCCTAACCTCCAGTCCCTGGCCCTGACGGCCTAGATACTGAGAGGCTAGCTATAGAGCATCACTGCCTCTCCAGGCCGGTGGAGGACATTCTCCTTGCCTCGAAAAGGACGCGATATGTCAGGCATATGCCTTTAAATGGCACAGGTTCTCACACGTGTGCAGATGAGGGTCTCACCCCCTTCTCCTGTGCAATGCCGGAGATTTTACAGTACCTTCTGCACCTATCGGGGGCTGGTAAATCCAACACAGAGTACACTTCTGTGCTATCTTGGCTCACCACCATGCAGTGGATAGCCAGACCATGTCAGTGCACCCCTTGGGGGCTGGTTCATGCGAGGCCGCCTCCTCTCCCAGCCCCCGATCTGTTTGCCACCAGTGGCATGGGACCTCAATGTGGTATTGAGGAAGCTCATGACTCCACCCTTTGAGCCTTTGGCTACCTGCCATCTCAAATACCTTTCTTGGAAGGTTGTGTTCCTGGTGGCGCTCACCTCGGCCAGGTGTGTGAGCGAGCTGCAGGTGCTGGTGGCACATGCTCCCTACACCAGGTTCCACAAGAACAGGGTTGTCTTTAGGACTCACCCAAAGTTCTTTCTAAAGATTGTCTCAGCCTTCCATTTGAATCAAGAGATGGTATTGCCCACCTTCTTTCCTAGGCCGCCTCTTTCTAGGGCGGAGGCCTCCCTGCACATGCAGGACTGTAAGCGTGCATTGCCTTTATACATCCAGAGGACTCATCTTCATTGCTGCTCAACTCAGCTCTTTGTCAGTTTTGATCCCAGTCATCTGGGGGTGGCAGTCTCCAAGTGCATCCATTCATGGTGGGTTGCCAACTGCATTTCTTTTGCCTATCAACAGGCGGGGCTCTCTCAGGAGCATCATGTGAGGCTTACAATGTGTGTGCCATGATGACCTCTGTGGCAAGTCTGCATCTGTGCCCTTTCTGGACATCTGCCGGGCTGCCACCTGGTCCTCGGTGCACACCTTCACTGCACACTATTGTTTGGAAGAGACCTCCTGGAGGGATAGTGCCTTTTGGCTAGGTTGTACTCCATCACCTCTTTGGGTAATAATGCAACTCCTCCCTCCGACCCGTGATGTCCAGGCTACCGGAGTGGGGATTGCATCTTCAATGCTGCTACTGCAGTGTCAGACTTCTAGCCAATCAGTGCCCCCTGCTGTCCTTTACGGTCCGCTTTTTGGGTCACCCGTGACTTTTATAGGTTTTTTGGTAGCCTGTAGCTTGGTAGTCCCATATGTGAGGACTGGCTCCCTGCTTGTTCCCGGAGAAAGCGTAGTTACTTACCTGTAACAGGTGTTCTCCGGAGATAGCAGGAATCACAACCCTCACTCCTCCCCATGGAGTTGGGGTTTTTTTCTGCTTTTGAGCTATGTCATCGTACTGAGGTAAGATGGCACTTTTGAGCAGGAAAGTGACCACACATGCACGGTGTAGGTCCCAAAGGCTTTCTTTAAAATCTGGGGATTGGATCCACACAGGCTCTATCAGTGCCGATATCGCCCATATATGAGGACTGATTCCTGCTGTCCCCGGAGAACACCTGTTACAGGTGAATAACTTCGCTTATCTCTCAAGAAACACGCAGGCATGTAGACTTCACATATGGGTGATGTGGATACCAATGGACCCGCGCGGGAATGCTCCCCAGCGTTCAATTGGAAAGTTTTTGGGAGCACTCCACTGCGCCTGCACAACTGCCTTCCCAACTCCTTCTCTTCAGTTCTTCGTTTTCCGTGGAGCCAGCAGGAAGAAAATCCTGTCACTGCAGAAAAATTTGTTTTTGTGGCTAGCACCTCTGCCTTCCCGTCAACACCAGCACTGTCGAAGACATCGCTGGTTCCTTTATTCTTTTCTTTTACTTCTTTCTTATCTTTTTTTCAGAAAAAAAAAAAACTTGGACGATGATGCCCTTCTTAGGCCTTAAGCTTCCATAACCTTTACATCCTCTAAGGCAGGCATGACCAACTTTGAACAGGTCATGATCTACTTTTTCCGGCCAAAAGTGCCGGTGATCTACCACCATGAAAATTAAGTTTCAAATTAGTTTCAAATTAAATTTTAACCCAATAAAGTTGGAGGATTCCACCCCCCCCCCCCCCCATTTTTAATGAACCTTCTGTCATTTACTTGGATGTGATCAGCTGTTAAGCAAATTAAGCAAAAACAGAGAGACGAAGATCCAGTAAGAACTGAGAGGGGAATTGAAAAGTACATTTTTTTCTTAAAGTTTTGTTGAGTAATAACTTTCTTTAACTGTCTTAATAACTTTCTTTAGCTTTTATTGAGTAATTTGTGTTAAATTTAGGTTGAGTATTGATCCAGGCTGATCTTGTACAGTCTTTAATATTTCGCTCTTGCTCATTAGTGAGACATCTGAGCCTGCATTTCATCCACCGGCTTTTTGAAGTTGGGTGAATATTGCGTGAGGGCCAGTCTCAGGGAATCCTGGAGATGTTCATCTGTCATGTTGGAACGTTGTGTACTCTGTCATTTTCAGATGGGAAAAAGCAGATTCCTTATCGTCACGCCAGTCTAGTCCTGAAACCTTTGGGTTGTGCTCCTCTTCCAGCAGCTTGGAGACTGAGAAACATCATTTTTTTCCCTGATGTCACTGGTATAAATACAGAGGAACCACCTCCTCACTCCAGTTCTCTCATTCTCCAAGCAGCTGGAGGGTGGTGAGCCCAGAGCTTTGGGGCTCACTGAAGGAGCAATTAAGGAAATTCGAGAGAGGTAGGATTAGGATTACTTTAATATCTATTGTAAAAGATAGCGTTAGGGTAATGTTAAGGTTGGATAAATTCAGTTTGTTATTTTAATAGCCTCTGGTTCTTTAAATTTTTTGGAGCAGTAAGGCCCCCCCTCCCCTCCCAGGTTGCTATACAGAGGTCAGTGAGTCAGGACCGCAGAGGCAACGGAGTGAGGGGGGAAGAAGATGGATGGGTGAGGAACCGGTGCTTTAGGCCCTGTAGCGCGCCAGAAGTGCATTCCTGTGAACGCTCAGGGCCGTCGGCAGCAACGGCGGTAGAAGAGAGCTGTGTGGGGGGGGGGGGCAATTGGACATCAGAGGAGTCTGTGGAGGTCTGGTGCAGTGGGGAGAAGTGCTTCCATCCATGCTGGTAAGCGAATAAAGCCGCCGTAGAGCTCAGCACGCTGCCGCGGACCGGGTGTGACAAAGCCTGGTCGCGTGGTTTCAGCGTGGGAAAAGCCGTTTCTGAAGACAAACTTCTACGGCTCCGTTTTCAGTGCTAGAGCTTCATTTTTGATATATTTCTTCAGAAGCTAGGTTGTACAGGGGCAAAGAGTTGATCTTCATATTTGTGGTGTTTTTTGGAAGAAAAAAAAAAGCCTTTTGCAGAGTGGGTATCGGCTGCTTCAGGAGAAGCTGACAGAGTTCAGAATCCATATTGCTGCAGGAGTCTTCGCCTTAGAAGGGCATGGGGGCAGCTGGGTTCACTGATTGGATTCGGCGGCAGTGATGCCCTCAAAACCGCTGTGCGTTCTGTGCGGTACAAAAAGGGGGGCAGTTTCGGACACAGGAGTGTGCAAGAGGTGTATGATGGAGGCTACCACGGTGGAACACGCCTTAGCGGAGGTGGCCGAGGGCGCTCAGAGTGTGGTAGAGCCTGTCATGGAGCCAAGGTCCCCAGCGGAGATTTCACGGGAGCCCAGGCTGGAGCCTTCCTCTGTTCCGCATTTTCCTCCTCCTACGGTGCCATTGCCAGGAGGTTTGGAGGTAATTTTCTCCCCAGAATTTGTTATGCTCATTCAGCAGGCATTTGGGGGAGTGAAGAGGAGCTTCCTAGGGCCTTCTGCGAAAGCAGAGCCAGTGGAGAAGGGGCCGGGGGCCCTTTGGCGGTAGGTTCAGCTAAAAAGGCCAAGATGGATAAGGACATGGATCAGTCAGTGGCGTCCGAAGTGTATTGTTCTGAAGAGGGAGCTCAAGACATGGAGCTCGAAGACGAGTTAGAGGAAGGAGAAATCACTCAACAGGAGGATCAGGTGCGCGTAGTCCACATTTTCCGTAGAGAGGAGTTGCCAGCCCTCATTTCGGAGACGCTTAAGGCGCTTAATATGCCCGCAATGGTGTCGGCGGAAGAGGCAACCTTGGAAGATCCCTTATTGCAGACGTTTCGGAAACCTCAGAGCGTTTCCGATTCACAAGGTAGTGAAGGAGATGATTCTAGGAGAATGGGATTTACCTGAGGCGGGACTCAAGGGGTCCAGGGTGATGGGTCATCTGTACCCGTTGGTGGAGCAGGATAAGGAATTGTTTCAGTCCCCAAGAGTGGATGCAGCCATGGCAGCGGTTACCAAAAAGACGACCATTCCTGTAGAGGGTAGCGCGGCCCTTAAGGATATTCAGGATAGGAAGTTGGATTCCTTGTGGACGAGAGCTCATATGAGAGCTTTGCAGAGAGCGTTAAGACGCTGGTCTCACCAAAGCGACACTCTGTCCCGGAGAGTGCCCTGTCCGATGGAAACGCGTCAGGCGCTGAGCTGGTGGTTGCATCCAGGGAATCTGGAGAAGGGGATGCCCTTGGAGACACCCGATTGGATAGCCCTTACAACAGATGCCAGTCTGCTAGGCTGGGGAGCTCATTGTCGAGGAAGATTCACGCAAGGGCAGTGGTCCGCTCGGGAAAAGCTCTGGTCGCTCAACAGGTTAGAGCTCAGGGCGGTAGCGTTGAGTTTGAGGGCGTTTCAGCGGTTTGTGTGCGGAAAAGCGATTTGAGTATTTTCAGACAACGCGACTGCAGTAGCCTACATCAATTGGCAGGGAGATACCAGCAGTGTGGCACTCAAAGCCAAGGCCGAGCAGTTGTTTGAGTGAGTCGAACTGAACCTCGGAGCTCTGTCGGCAGTGCATGTGGCAAGGGTAGACAATGTCGAAGCCGATTTCTTGAGTCGGGTGAAGATAGATCCGGGGGAATGGATGCTTCACCAGGAAGTTTACGAGATGCTGGTACGGCGATGGGGGTCGCCAGTGATGGATCTGATGGCGACTTTCCGGTCCGCAAAGGTCAATCGCTTCTTCAGCAGAAGAAGGGAGAGAATGTCAGAGGGTCTGGATGCTCTTATTCAGAGCTGGCCAGTGGATCAGCTCTTGTACGTATTTCCGCCTTGAGTTCTGATAGGCCGGGTGGTGCAACGCATTGGGCTACATAGAGGATTGGTGGTTTTGATCGCTCCGGATTGGCCAAGGAGGCCTTTGTATGCGGATCTCAGGAGACTGGTGGTAGACACACCTTGGCGTCTACCAGTCAGGAAGAATCTATTGGCCCAAGGCCCGCTGTACATGCCTCAGGTGGATCGATTCTCGCTTACGGCCTGGCTATTGAAAGGGCAAGGCTGAGGGCGAAAGGATATTCCGCGGTGGTAATTTCTACATTACTGAAGGCGCGAAGAAAAGCAACTTCGTTAGCGTATATTAGAGTATGGCGTATTTTCGAGGCTTGGTGTGCGGACAAAGAGTGTGAGGTGTTGAGAGCTTCAATTCCTCAGATTCTGGCATTTTTACAGGAAGGCTTTCAGAAAGGTTTAGCGGCCTCATCGTTGAGAGTTCAGTTGGCAGCGCTTTCCTGTTATAGAGGTAAGATAAAAGGAGAAGCCATGGGGTCGCACCCAGATGTCAAGTGTATTTTTACAGGCGGTATTGCTGTTGAGGCCTCCATGTCGTCAGGTAGTTCTGACCTGGGATCTGTCCGTAGTTCTGGAAGTGTTGCGGCAAGAGCCATTTGAGCCTTTGGCTAGGGCGTCTTTGAAGGATCTTACTCTTAAGGTGGCCTTCCTGGTGGCAATATGTTCGGCCAGGAGGATTTCAGAGTTGCAGGCCTTGTCATGTCGAAAGCCCTTTCTCTCATTTTACGATTCGAGGGTAGTGTTGCGGCCGGTTCCATCCTTTTTGCCAAAGGTGGTTTTGCCGTTTCATATGAATCAGGTGATGTCTTTGCCAGTCTTCGTCGGTGGAGTGGCTTCATTTATTGGATGTTCGTCGGGCATTGAAGAAATATATTCGGCGGACTGCAGATTTCCAGGAGTCTGATAGGCTATTTGTTCTTTTTGGTGGTGCAAAGAAGGGTGATGCGGCCTCAAAGGCATCCATTGCCAGATGGATCAAGGAGGCAATAGCGTCAGCATATCTGTTGAAGGGAAAACGGGTTCCAGAGGGCCTGAAGGCTCATTCAACTAGGGCTCAAGCGGCTTCCTGGGCTGAATACAAGTTTGTGCCAGCAGTGGACATTTGTAAGGCAGCAACCTGGTCGTCCTTAAGTTCTTTTGTAAAGCACTACCGTCTTGACGTCCAGGCAAAAAGGGATACCTGTTTTGGTACAGCAGTGCTTCAGGCTGGGGTGGAAGGTCCCACCCGTTGATGGGGGTCACTGTTCTGTTACATCCCGAAAGGTTTTGGGACTAGACTGGAGTGACGATAAGGAAGGTGAAATTAGACTTACCTGCTAATTGTTGTTCATTTAGGAACTCCAGTCTAGTCCCGTATCCTGCCTGTGAGTTCATGTATGAATTACAGACTGAAGCAAGCCATTTATCACGGGTAAGCAGAATATAATCCTTTTGGGGTTCAGAGCCCTGCGGAGAGTATCAGTTCTAGTGAGTGGGAAAAGAAAGGCGCCTGGCTCCATAAGGTGGGGGGAGGAGCAGGCCTAAAATGCTCTAACCAAAGTTAGGATAGTGTACGAGGGTTGCTATTTATATTTCTGGCCTAATAATGAAAAAACAAATATTTATGATCGAAATTGTTTTTGTTTTTCAAAATATTCTCCATGAAGATCAATACACCTTTGCATGCGTTTGAACCAATTTTCGAAGCACTTTTTCCACTCCGATTGAGGTAACTCCAAAACATGCGTTTTGAATGCATCAACTGCATCTTCGGGTGTTGAAAATCATTGACCACGTAATTTGTGTTTGATGTGCAGGAATAAAAAGAAGTCATTGGGTGCCAAATCAGGGCTGTATGGTGGATGACCCATCAATTCGATGTTTTGGCCGGTCAAAAATTCCTATGTTTGAGCCGATGTGTGAAAGCTCGCATTGTCATGATGAAGAATTATTTGCCTCTTCTTCGACTTTTTCCAAATTTCTCCGAAGACTTCTGGTAAACAAATAGTCGTGTATCATTCAGAATTGACCGTCCTACGTTGCTCTAACGGCACTGTCTCCACGTGACCGGTAATGCCAAAGAAACAGGCAACCATTTGCTTCAATGTGCTTCTTCTGCAAACAACTTTTGTTGGATTTGGCTCGTCTTGGAAGACCCATACAGTCGATTGCTGTTTTGTTTCGGGCTCATATGCATAGATCCATAATTCGTCACCTGTGTAGATGTTATACACAGTCTTTGATGCACCTTGAACGTATTTTTTCAACATTTCCTTGCACCAATCGACACAAGCCTTCAAATTATGCGGGATCCAACGCGAACAAATCTTTTTTAAGGCCAAATGATCATGCAGTATCTTATTGATGCTTGTCATACTAATGCCCAAAGATACCTCAGTCTCATGGTATGTCACATTGCTGTGGCAAAGTGCAATCAATGAATAAGTCCAGGAGTCAATTGACAGGGTCCAAGCCAGTTTAATGTGCACAGGCCCAGTCAGTCAAAGCTTCAAAAGGAACTGAGCAAAAGTTTATACAGAGACATAACCATTTATACCTCTTTTTCAGTTTGATACATGAGAATTTTCTATTGGTTCCAACTTAATACATGCAAACTTTTCATTGGTTATACATTCCCTGCACCTGTCCAATTAGAAATCCCTCCGGAGCCTAGCAACCGGCCCCCTCCTTTAGGATTGCTTGAACAATGGTACAGTTCTGAATTTCGTTACTTTTCTACTGCAAGGTTAACTTTGGCTTCTGGAATGCATATACTGAAACATTTCTGTTCTTTCACACACAAGAGAATAATAGAAGACTTATGAATTCATGAAAACTTCTTATTAAGCATTTTAAAACAGTTTTCTCAATTTCCACAGATTTTTGGTTCTTTTCTAGCTATAATGGGAGTTAGGATCCAGGCCTAACTTACAGGCCTTTCATAGTAGCAGGCCATGCTAGGCCATAGCCTACCACATTCCCCCCTTTGATTATTCTCACCCGCAAGTGAGGAAGGGTGAGAATTAAATCACTCATTAGTCAATTAATACATTAGACTGGTGTAATGGCATCATTATTGTAGGGTAAAGGGTAATATTGCCACGTAGCTAATACTTTCGCAGCTGCCTTCCGCTCTATAGTGTTATCAATTGATGATGTTATCATGCGTAAGCAATGGGGTAGGAGACAAGGGAGCAATAAGCACATGGCTAATATGAATAGTACGATAAACATAAGGGATTTCAGACCACCAATCCAGGAAAACAATGAACCAAACCACCCATCCATCTTTAAACTGTGCCAGGTCTGGACAGGCACAAATGTCTGCTCTCTCATCTGGGTGGCTAAATCTTCAACTACATGCCCATTATTATCAATCTGTAAACAACAATTACTTAGATTCAACTTCCCACATACCCCACCTTCAGCTGCTAACAAATAATCTAAAGCTAAACGATTTTGATAAATGGTTGTGCGCATTTGCGTACTTTGCTTTGCCAGAAGGGTTAGTGCTTTACTAGTTTCATTGGTTATTATTTCAACAGCAGCTTGCAAACGTATTATTCGATTAATCATATAAACAGGAGTATGATATCCCCAAGTCCCATCCTGCTCCCAAGTAGCAGGTCCATAGTATGAGATGATTCTTTCTGGTGGCCATTCTTCAGATGACGCGTCCCATTGGCCGATTTTCAAGGCCTCCTTCAGCTGTCGACTTCTGTACACAGGATATCCCAGTTGTTCTTCCTGGGATGTAGGCAGAAGGAAAAAGGAAGGTCGTATGGTTCCCAATACACATGCGCCTCCCCAATGGTGAAGAGGTCTGGCATATGCTCGGGTTCCGCAAATCCAGTACAGTCCAGGTGGTGCTTGCCAAGAATTATATGCTGCTAAGTTAGTCCAGATACTGGCAAGTTTGGGGGAACTGAACTAGAGGGTTGGAAGGTTCAGTAGTGTTGACTCCTGACCACCAAGATGTCTTCTTAGTGGTACTGTTGTAAAACGTCTGATTGAGACAGACCAGCTGCCCTACTTCCATATTAAACATTGGTCCGTAGCGAGAAAAACATAAGTTACCCACAATGGAGTGGGCCATACCCATTCACTTGTGGTATTGTGTATATTAGTCTGATTATACGGAACAGAATAGTTCAGTTCTTGTGCCTCCCAAGGCCATTGGTCTCCCATTGTTGTTCCTCCACAAAATAAACAGTCTGAAACATGGCGACTAGATGCAACTGCTCCCACTAATTCAAGAAATAAGTTCTGGGAGGCAGGAGGAATTTCAAACTCTGATTTCATGGCTTCATAGAAGGAGTGATGTATACGATAGGGTGAGGATACATGGGTTTTGGTGTTTAATTGCAGATATAAGATAGTCCCAGGATCTACACCACCTCCTGCAATACGCAACCCAAACTTGTATCCTTGCTTCCAGTGGCTGGGGTTGGCTATGAGGAGTTGTAGAGGATTACATGCACCTTTCTGGCATTTCTTGGGTTCTAGTAGTCTGATCTTTGTTAGGCTGCCTTTGCGATGATCTCCATCTTGTCCCGTCGGTGCATTCTTCCAGGTAGCAAAATATACACATTCCCATTTTGGGCAAAAGTAATCATGTCTAGATGCGGTGGTGTAGATGGTGGCTGCCGTACTCTTTCCTGTACACCGTCCCCATCCGTAGGCTCCTTCTGGACACATGTATTTATCATCATGGTAGTATGCTCGCTCCCATGACCCACATCTGTGGTAAGCATTTCTGTTGATTGCATCGCAAGCATCAGAGTTCAGGATGATAGGTTTTGTGGGGTTGGTGAGGGGTTTTGTCGCATTCAGGATGGCTCCATCTTCATCATTCCAGCGTATCTCAAATGTATAGTATGATGGGTTTTGTCGAGGGTTATAACAAGTCTTACTTTTCCCCTTTGTGCAAATGTTCAGTTCAGTGCCATTATAAACACACCGGCTGACTGTACCAGTGCAAGTATAGTAGGAATGATAGAGCAAAGTCTGAGTAATCTTTTGTCCTGTTCAGGTGGTGGTTATGCAGGCTGCACAAGGGGGTAGGGCAAAAGTCTTTTCCAGGATTCCCAAGATCACCACTCCCACAAGGCAATAGTGGAAGAACATTGTGATTACAATCTTTGAAGGTTAACTGGAAAGTTGAAGATAATGAACTTTGCTGAGTTTTCTTCTGTTTCTGCTGTGATGGTCACTTTCGCGTGACGTAAGTGGATTCTGAAGATTCTCTATAAAGCTGGCTGTCTCCTCAAGGTGAGTCGCAATGGAATCTCGGGATCATTCACTGACGTCCATTGGCCAGGATCAGGAGCAGCTGCCGGCTTCACTCGACTGTGGTGGATCCAGGGTTCGAATTCTGCAACTTTCATCGCGGTGGGGGTTGACAGGATGACGATGTAGGGTCCCTTCCAATGCAGCGCCAGCGGGGTCTTTCTCCACTCTTTCACCCACACGGACGTTCCCGGCTTGAAGGGATGCAGAGGCTCGGTCAGGTTGATGGGTAGTCGGTCTTGCACCCACGTTTGGAGTTTCTGCAAAACAGAACCTAAAGCTAATAGTTCTTGTCTTGTTATTTCAGATCCTATCTGTCTCATGTCTCCCTTTATTCCCTGCACTATGGGTGGAGGTCGCCCATACAAAATCTCAAAAGGGGAGACTCCTAAGGATCTGGTAGGAGCTGAACGTATCCTAAGAAGGGCTATGGGTAGAACTTGGAGCCACTTTAGGTGTGTTTCTTGACAAAGCTTGGATAACTGTGTTTTCAGGGTTCTATTCATTCGTTCTACTTTCCCTGAGCTCTGGGGTCTGTAAGCAGTGTGTAACTTCCATTTTATTTGCAAAGCTTGAGCTAACTGTTGGGTCACTTGGGATACAAATGATGGACCTTTATCTGACCCTATAGTTGATGGTATTCCAAATCGGGGAATGATCTCATGGAGCAATACCCTAGTGACTTCTCAGGCTTTCTCAGTTCGGGTGGGGTAGGCTTCTACCCACCCTGAAAATGTGCAGACTAACACTAACATATAGTGATAGCCATGTACACGGGGCATTTCAGCAAAGTCTATCTGTATATCACTCATGGGGGTCACCCCTACTGACTGAACTCTTGGGGGTGGAACAGGACCTTGCTTGGCATTATTTTTGGCACATAACAGGCATTGCTGTGCCACCGAGGCGGTCAGGGATCCTAGCAGTGAAATACAGAAATGGGGCCTCAGGGCTTTCTTCATGGCTGTTTTTCCATAATGTGTGGCTTGATGAAAAGCTTGAACAAAGGCTGGCCCTAATGCTTCAGGGATGACTGTAGGCCCTGGAGGTGGACTATCTTCTGGGGGTGGCAGCACTATCCAACCTTGTTCTGTTAAGACTCCTCCCTCCTTTTCGCAATAATAGTCTAACTCTCTTGTAGTATATTGGGGTGCCCAGGAACTAAGGGGCACAGGGAATAGGGCTGCTTGCATTACAGTATCTTGGGTCCTAACTTGTCTTGTAGTGGCTGCCTTTCGGGCTGTGGCATCTGCAAATCTATTCCCTCGGGTGACTTTTCCTGCTCCTGCCTGATGACCTCGGCAGTGCATGACTGCCACTTGTTTGGGGGCCCATACAGCATCTAATAACATCAATATCTCGGGCCCATACCTAATGTCCTTACCCCCTGAGGTGATCAACCCTCGCTCTTTATACAAGGCTCCATGTGCATACAAAGTAGTGAAGGCATATTTGGAATCTGTGTACACATTTATGCAGAGTCCTTCTCCTAATGTCAAGGCTCTGGTGAGAGCTATCAATTCAGCTTTCTGTGCAGAAGTTCCTGGGGTCAGGGCTGAGGACTCAACTACCAGATCAAGGGTCACCACTGCATATCCAGCACAACGAAACTATAAATTAATAATAACCACCTTTAAAGCATTAAATAACACTGCCCCAGCTACTCTAAATAAACTACTCACTAAAGACACAGCCCACTCCGTACATAGAAGAGGCAACGCTAATAAAATAAGGATTCCAAAAGAATTCACAAAGACCAAAAAAACAACCAATAAAAAAGCATTCTCCCACGCAGCACCTATTCTCTGGAACTCACTACCAGACGAAATCAGAGCCTTAACCGACTTTAAAGACCTACGCAAAACCTTAAAAACTCACCTCTTTATCTCCCACTACGGTCCACTGGCAAATTCCCAACACCAAAATGAAAAGGGATAATCTATATAACACATAGAAACTAACACCTCAATTGCCTTATGATATTATGACCTTTGACACTGTCCATGATGTTTTTATATATCTACCTTCACTGCTGAACTCATTTTTGCTAACTGTACATAGTTAAATGTACATAGTTCTCCAAAGTTTAAAAGTTTAATTGTTAATGTACATAATTCATGCAATATTCAATGTAAAAACAGAAATGTCTTTCTGTCCCCTTAACTGTTATATGTAAACCGCACCTGATCACCGGAAGGTTGCGGTATATAAAAGTTTGTTAAATAAATAATAATAAATAACGATGTCCATTGATGACCAGACTGCTTCCATCTACAAAGAAAGTCCGTTCTGGGTCCTCTAGAGGGACATCGGTCAAATCAGGGCGACTTGAAAATACAGTGTCCATGGTTTCTAAGCAATTATGATCAGGTGGCCCAGGACCAATTGGAAACAATGTAGCAGGGTTCAGAGCTTGACTAACTTTCAACTGTATCCGAGGGTTTTCACACAACATGCTTTGATACTTCAACATTCGTGCATTGGTTAGCCAGAAGTTTCCTTTGTGTTCCATGAGAGTCAGAACAGAGTGTGGCACGGTGACTTGAAGAGTTTGTCCTAGTGTGAGTTTGTCTGCTTCGCCCACTAGGAGGGCTGTTGCTGCAACAGCTCTCAAACAAGGGGGCCATCCTTTTGCAACTATATCCAATTGTTTTGACAGATAAGCTACTGGCTGTTGCCAGGAACCAAGAGATTGGGTGAATACTCCCAATGCGTTTCCTTGTGACTCATGGACAAAAAGATGGAAAGGCTTCTGAACATCTGGAAGACCTAAAGCTGGAGATGACATCAGGGCCTTTTTCAAAGTCCGGAATGCTACATCTTGTTCGGGTCCCCAGTCTAGTGGGGATTTTTCCATTCCTTTGGTGACTTGGTATAGTAGTTTTGCAATCAGGGCAAAGTTGGGGATCCATATGCGACAATATCCCGCGGCCCCCAGGAAGGCTCTTACTTGCCTCCTAGTGGTTGGAATGGGGATATTACATACAGCTTCTTTGCGTTCTGGTCCTAAACGTCGGATCCCACTGGACAATTGGAATCCTAGATATTTGACTTCAGTTTGGCATAGTTGTGCCTTGGCTCTTGAAACTCTGTATCCAGCATCTTTGAGAAGGTACAAAAGTTCACTAGTAGCTTGTAGGCATTCACTTTTTGAGTTGGTGGCTATGAGCAAGTCATCTACATACTGGAGAAGTACCCTTTTTCCTGGGTCCACTGGGTAACTTGAGAGATCTTGATTCAGGGCAGCACTGAAGAGAGTAGGTGAATTCTTGAATCCTTGGGGTAATCTGGTCCAGGTGAGCTGACCCCGCCTTCCTGTTGTGGGGTCTTGCCATTCAAAAGCGAATAAAAGTTGACTGGTGGGTGCTAGGCGCACACAGAAAAAGGCATCTTTCAGGTCCAGGACGGTGAAGTGAGTAGCCTCAGCGGGGATCAGTCCCAAGAGAGTATAAGGGTTTGGTCCGACTGGGTGTATAAGTTTCTACTGCATCATTTACTCGCCTTAGATCTTGTACTGGGCGGTAGTCCCCTGTCCCAGGCTTCTTTACTGGGAGAAGGGGGGTGTTCCAAGGTGACTGGCATTCCTTGAGAAGTCCGTACTTCAGCAGTTTCATCAAATGGCAGTGGATTCCTTCAATGGCTGGTCGGTCGAGGTATACTGCTTCACATGCATTGGTGCCACTCCTGGCTTGAGGGTGACAATGACGGGGGCTATGTTCTTCGCTAGACCAGGTGGATTATCTTCTGCCCATACTTCAGGTGGGGCTATAAGGTTGGTAGGTATACAGGGACTGGTTGACTTTATTGAAGGTGCACTATAGAACCGCCATCCTTCTTCTCGGGGAACAGTAAGCACCATCAATCCAGCAAGCTTTGGGGTCACAGTCATTTTCATTTCTCCCCCTTCAGCAAAGGATATTTGGGCCTGGAGCTTGGCAAGCATGTCTCGGCCCAGTAGTGGAATAGGGCACTCAGGAATATACGTTATCTTCTGTTCCCCTAGTTCACACATGCGGTTCTGCAAGAATGGTTTTGTGGCTTTATTTCCAGTGGCTCCCACAATGGTGACAGATCGTGAGGACAGAGGAGCTACTGGCTTGGCTACTACTGAATGTTCTGCTCCTGTATCTACCATAAATTCCATGTATTGGTCCCCTATCTTTAAACTGACCATAGGCTCCTGGGGACCCAGGGTGAACTTGGAGCCCGGTCTGGCCTAGTCTTCATCTGTCATCCAGGTCATAGCCTGTTGCTACTGCCACTCCCTCAATGGCTTCTTCCCTCTCCTGCTGGAACTGTGTTCGATTCATTCCTCCTCTCCTTCGAAATGGTCCTCCGGGCCTCCAGGGACTCCCTCCTCCCCTTGCAGGGGCGGAGTCCAAATGCGGGCACTCATTTCTCCAATGTCCTCCTTCCTTGCAGTAGGCGTACTGATTTGCGCCTAATGGAGGCCTTTCGCTTCCGCGGCCTCTTCCACGTCCTCTGGTCCTTTGATTAGGAATACCTCCTCCACGTCGTTCAGTTATAGCAGCAGCAAGAAGATCTGCCTTCTTCATCTTTCGTTCACTTTCTCTGTCTCGTTCATTTTCACGATTCACAAATACTTTCTGAGCGACTTCCATTAACTGAGCTGTATTCATGCCCGCAAATCCATCCAATTTCTGCAATTTTTGTTTTATGTCTCTCTGGGACTGACTAACAAAGGCCGCATTTACCATGCGTAAATTTTCCTGAGCGACAGGATCATATGGGGTATACAATCTATAAGCTTCAGACAACCGCTCATAAAAGGCCGCTGGGCTCTCATCTGGACCCTGGAGAACTTCTGATACTTTCCCGATATTCATGGCCCTCTGGCCTCCCTTCTTCAGGCCCTGCAATAAGGCCTGGCGAAATCTGGTTAGGGCCCCACCCCCCTTTCCTCATTTGGGTCCCACCTGGGATCTTCATTGGGGTATTCTGCAGCTGCTGCTTGCGGGGGATTTATTCCTCCCCTTTCTACAGGGTTCTCTTCTAACCAACGGAGGGCTGCTTGCCCGATTCGGCCTCGCTCCTCAGTAGTGAAGAGGATGGACAGGAGCTGGCGACAATCGGCCCAGGTAGGCTGATGGGTTTGCATAATGCTAGACATTAATTCTGTTAATTCCAGGGGCTTGGCTGTGTAGGAAGCATAATGCGTTTTCCAGTTTAATAAATCTGTGGTGGAAAAGGGTACATAAACTAAGCTAGTTGGTCCTGGCGCCATCTGGCCCTGATCATTTAAAACAGGCATTCCAGGCACTTGGCGTAATGGCATTAGGTGCCCTGCCTTCTCCTTCTTCTTGGGAGTTACGCTTCTTAAAACATAAGGCTCCCGGACACAAGTCTCCTTGGTGGGTGACCCTGAACTGGCAGGAGAGCCTCCGCTTTCTATCTCATCAGAGGACTCGAGTCCCCCTTCTGTGCTTGGGCCTGACTCGGGACTTTCACTCGGGGTAGGGCGCTTCTTAGGCTGCTGTATCGGTATTTGCTGGGGCTCCTCTTCGGGCTCTACTTCAGGTCGTGGTGCTGTGGGGACTACCGTCCGTGAGTGCTGGGGTAACCTATCCAGAATATCTGGGGACTCTGGGTCAGAATACACAGGCGGCTTCGCTTCCTTAGCCTTTTTGGTTCCCCTAGTAGTAGCTACAAATATTTTACAGTGCTCCTCATAACAGCGCTTCATCCATGAGGGCTGCTGTTCACATACACTTAACCAGGAATCTATATAGGGGAACTGGTCAGGATACGCTCTCAATATGAGCTGATGGATTCATAAAACTGTCTCAAAATCAAAGGTGCCCCCTCGGGGCCATGAAGCAGCTAATGCGGGCCACTCCCTTTCACATAACATTTTTAATCTGGATGGAGTCATTTTTGTACCATAATCGCCCGAAAATCCTTTACGGAAATTCTTGATCAAACGTGCCAATGGAGTTTGTGTGGACTCCGTCCCTCCCATAATCTAAACGTACCTACGTACACTACCTACGTACTCAACGTACCTGCGTACGTTACGTACGTTACGTCCCTACGTACACATAATGACGTACAAGACAACGAACAATAAGGATAGGTAGTATGGCTGTAGGTAAGGGGTCCGTACAGCCCACAGAACACTGGGGGGGGGGGGGACAAACACCACTCGCTTCCTCCTGTTCGCGACCTGGGCGCGGTCACCCGGCCAGGAACTGCGCTACTTAGGAGTCCGCTCTCGCTCGGTCTATATTTCAAGACCTCTCACTCACACACGCAAGCATATTTCAACAAGATATCATATTTCAATATTTCAAGTGGCCAGGTTTTCTGAATAACTGACTGTTCCAAACAAGAAGGGTCGATGGCTTCGGCTTCCGCTTTCCTTACGCGGAGCTTACTAGGACCGCCGTTATGGGAGGTGATCAAGCTCCCTTGTCTCGCGCATACTCATGCGAGATTTCCCAGTTAGTCTATACCAAATATACCAAATCAGTCTTGTGCACGCAAGATGTTGTCCCAGGCTGTTCTTTCTGACTATCAAATTATAAAAATGTCTACTTACCGGATCCGGTCCCCGATACCACACCAGCTTCTGAGTTGGAACCTGGACTCCCCCGGGTCGGAGGTGTTGGCCAGCTGGACCCGATGGCTTGCCGAGGCAGGCGGAACCCTCTCCGGCACAAAGGGGCCGGCGGCGCCTGAGGTTTCCCCCGCAGTCGGACAGACACGGTTCCAACCGGGCCAAACCTCAAGGCGAATTACATGGATTACTCACTTGAATACCATTTACCACTCGCACTTCCTGGCCAACGCACCAAGAATATGCTGTGGCAAAGTGCAATCAATGAATAAGTCCAGGAGTCAATTGACAGGGTCCAAGCCAGTTTAATGTGCACAGGCCCAGTCAGTCAAAGCTTCAAAAGGAACTGAGCAAACGTTTATACAGAGACATAACCATTTATACCTCTTTTTCAGTTTGATACATGAGAATTTTCTATTGGTTCCAACTTGATACATGCATACTTTTCATTGGTTATACATTCCCTGCACCTGTCCAATTAGAAATCCCTCCGGAGCCTAGCAACCGGCCCCCTCCTTTAGGATTGCTTGAACAATGGTACAGTTCTGAATTTCGTTACTTTTCTACTGCAAGGTTAACTTTGGCTTCTGGAATGCATACACTGAAACATTTCTGTTCTTTCACACACAAGAGAATAATAGAAGACTTATGAATTCATGAAAACTTCTTATTAAGCATTTTAAAACAGTTTTCTCATTTTCCACAGATTTTTGGTTCTTTTTTAGCTATAATGGGAGTTAGGATCCAGGCCTAACTTACAGGCCTTTCATAGTAGCAGGCCATGCTAGGCCATAGCCTACCACAACATGACAATCTTGCTTTATCAGTTCACAGCATCGATATTTTCTGGCACAACAACCGATCTTGGACGACCCTGACGGAATTTGTCCTGGAGCGAACATCTGCCACGATTGAATTCGTTATACCAGTTTTTTACAGTGCTGTAGGATGGTGCTTTACTGCCGTATAAAAAATTAAGTTCATCGATGCACTCTTGTCTTGATAATCCACGTTGAAAGTTATGAAAAATAATCACACGAAAATGTTCATGAGTTAATTCCATTTTTCGCCCGAGATGAATTTTTCAAGTTTCTGTAAACAGCAAATCGCGCTCAAATGATAAAATGTTATGAATAAGGTTATGTTCAACAATGTCAGTGTTCCAATGGAACCATTGGATGGCGCCTGGCAACAATTACTGTTGCTAAGGCCAGAAATTTAAATAGCAACCGTCGTACGGGCATTAGTGCTGGTAGGATATGTATGTATGTGTATGTATGTATGTATATATATATATATCTACCGGCATCTTGCTTAGTTCAGTTTAGTTAAAATTGTTTGATTAATACTTAATTGTTGCTCCGGTGAGTGTGCTTTGTCAATAGGTAACTGGAGTGAGGAGGCGGTTCCTCTGTATTTATACCAGTGACAGGGAAAAAAATGTTTCTCAGTATCCAAGCTGCTGGAAGAGGAGCACAACCCAAAGGTTTCGGGACTAGACTGGAGTTCCTAAAGGAACAACAAATAGCAGGTAAGTCTAATTTCACCTTCACACAAATAAGTTGAACCGAAACAGGAGTGTACAGCTTCACTGCATCTTCTCAAGATGGGAAATTTGTCTCTAGGCACTAGCTTCCAAAACGATTCTTGCTCAGCACGGATCTTGAGAAAAATGTAATTTTTAAGGGTTAATATTTCTTTTTTTAAGAGATGGCTTGTTCAATGAGTATTTTTTACTGATAGCAGCTGTAGTTTCTTTAATGTCCACATCTACTTTGAATAGGTATGACAAGTACTCCACAACTGTTCCAATATTTTGGAAGTCACAGAATCTATTTTCAAATTCCTGGATAACAGAACAGATTTCTGTCACATACTTCTCGTTCTGAAAAACAAAATTTGGATATTGTCCCAGATGGTCCTGCTATTAGGAAAATGATCAAAAATGTTGTTTGCAAGGTCAGTCATTAACTCAAATTTGCTCTTGTAGGATGAAACTGTACTCATCATCTCGCCAATGCATTTGTTTTTACCTTGTAGTTCAAGGTTCATATCACTTAGTTTGTCTGTAAAGTCAGCGAGAAATGCCAGATCACATAACCACTCCTCATCTTCCAACTCTGCTTGGTCATTTCCCCTCTCCTTCAAAAAAAACTTCTTATTTCATTCAGCAAATCACAAAATCTTTGCAGAAATTTGTGCCTACTTAGCCACCTTACATATGTGTGCAAAATGATTTCCGCTGCCCCTTCATCAAGAGTAAGGTTGAAAAGCCGTCTTTGAAGTGATCTTCCGCGAACTGAATTTACAATTTTGAAAGTGATGTCCATGACAGTCTTTGTATCGAGTCTCTTGCTTGCCAAAACTTACTGGTGAATGATGCAGTGATAAGAGAGGAAATCTGGGAAGTGTACATGCTGTCTACAGAGGGCTATAAACCGTTAACCTCACCTGTCATTGCTCTTGCTCCATCTGTAGTGATGGAAACAAGTCTATGCAATGGAAGGTTACATTTTGTCACAAAAGAATAGAAAGAACTGAATATTTCCTGACCGGTAGTTCACCCTTTTAAAGAAATCATTCCAAGTAAGTTCTTCTTTAACACTGAAGTCTTCAAAAAACATCCGGATAAAGACTAGTAACTGGGCTATGTCTCTTATGTCTGTAGATTCATCCAGTTGGAATGAGAAAGCAACACAATTTGAAACATTCTCCAATAATTGTTCAGTTGTGTCTCCACACATCTCTTCTATTCGCCGCATGACTGTGTTTCTTGACAATTGTACATCTTGAATAGCAGCTATGATCTCTCTCTTATTTTTAAATCCTTCAAAAAGATTGTCAGCTGCTTCAAGAAAACAATCTTTTACAAATTCCCCTTCAGTGAAAGGTTTGCATTTCTTTGTGATCAGGTTGCTGATCTTGAAGGATGCTATGGTTGCATTGACCGAATGTGACCTTGGCTTCGCCATCACTGTTGCTGAGTAGCCAATTTCGATTTACGTTCTTTGAGATTCAGTTTACGAATTTCACTTTTGGGTGGAAAATCAGCATCAAACTTATTGCTATGCAGAGCCTTATAATGACGTTCCAGATTACCCTTTTTGAGCAAGGATACTGGGACATTACAAATTAGACAACAACACTTGTCTTTCACATTGATGAAGAAGTAGTCCATTTCCCATTCATCATGAAAGTGGTAGGTTTTGCTCTTCTTTGGAACACTCATCTTCGTTATACTGGGGTGGCTGGATGTAAGAAGGCCAATTCTGCTAAGTTAGTATAAACACTGGCTGAATCTGGTCCAAAACTGTCACTGTCCCAAAGTATTAAAGATCAACAGGAACTGAAGACCTCTGAATGATGTGCAGTACAAGGACTGGAGATGCCAAAACCACACATGCAGTTCTAAAAGTAAAAATAAGAATTCATCATACTGGCACCAATAATCAAATACCACCAAACAATCATTAAAAAAACTCAAACACCTGTCCAGCAAACCAGATTAAATCGTGTGTGGTGGTATTTGATTTTATAAATTCTGCACACCGTATAGAATCAACGCAAAGGCTAGGCAAAATAAAATTGCAGAGGCAAGCAAAAGTCAGTTGTTTTAACCAATTCGAAGGCAAGGCATAGGCAAGTTAGAACAAAATTGGAAAAGCCCGCCAAAATCACCGAATTCTTGACACTTTGTTGTGTCTGCCCGAAAATGTTTAATGAAAGCGAACTATAAAGCGACCAACGACCAGCACACAACACAACTAATATGGTGTGTGTATTCAGGTAAAGCCCAGGCGAATGGATATCGCCCGGTATATAACACACTTCTAAGGGGTGTTGGGGCAGGGGCAGGGATGGGTGATTCTGAGAGGCAGGAGACCAGGTATGACGCCGGGCCTGCGGCGTCTCATCGCGGGGTGCGGGCGGCGGCCCCCTGGGGTACCCACAAATCATTGGCATGAAAACAACAAGCACCCCAAATACACCTGCAGGCAAGATTCTGACAGGCAAAGGATCAGCAGCGACGGCAAGCCCTTGACAGACGACCTGCCGGCACAAGCTCTCTCCTAGTGATGCAGCAAGCTGCTGGAGAGATGGAGCCTAGTGGGGCTGGCGGATCTACCTCTGATCCCTCCGTGATCTACAAGTAGATCGCGATCTACCTGTTGGACATGCCTGCTCTAAGGCATGGAGAAACTAACTAGTGATTTTAAAAAATGTTCTAATTGTGCCAGCACTATTTTGGCGACGGACACACGACTGGTGTCTAAAATTCCTCTTTCCAGACCACCAGCCAAAACTGTCCCCTCTTTCAGAAAATGACATAGAGAGGCCTACAAAACTGGGCTTCTAAATTAGTAGCGCTTTTCACTTCGGATGCAGTATCGATGGCGTTCACTTTGTGGAGGGTCTCATCCTCCCATGGATCTCAGGTGTCATCGAAGTCCAATAATACCTCTAGGGGAAGATCTTGCTCAAGGCATCGAGACCCCCTGGATGTTGCCTCTGAAGTTGATCAGCCTGCTAAACAGCCCTGGCGGGAGGCCCTGTCCTCCAAAGCCATGCTTCTGAGGCCTCGACCTCCGGAGGGCTACTGGTGCCATGCTCTGGGACCAATACCCAAGCAGCAGCAACCTCGATAAACCAGCGCATACTGGTCATCGAGTGGAGCTTAGCAGCCCCCCTTGCAGCCTCAGTACACACAAAACCCTTGGCTATAGGCACCGCCTCGTCGATACCAGTTATGGTACCGACATCGACACTGGTTCTGGGCACGACATCAGGGCTGCTGCAGATGACATTACTCCCACCCATGCCTTTCCTTGAAACTCTTACCGGTGCCAAATCAAAGTGACTCACCAAGGCCGATAGAGCATCCGTACCAGCATCTAGCTTCCAGTGAATACTGTGCCCATCGATACTTCGAGCCCTCAGATTCCAATTCCTCTTTTTCAGATGTGATTTCACTCAATTCACGGGACCCCTGGGATTTTCCTTCGGACCCTTCCCTGCCTCAACAGCAAAGCATGTCGCCTACGGAAGACATGTCCTTCCAGGAATTCATTCGAGAACCTCTCTATAACAGTAACAGCACCCACAGAGGCAGCCACTTTACCGGTGCACCGCATCCTTCATGACCTTATGCTCAATATGTGGGAGACCCCTCTCATCTCACCTCAAAGCCGTCATCTCGATACCATGTATCTGGTACCAGAGTGTCCTGGGTTCCAAAAGCCACAGCTTCCCCACTATTCCATGCTGGTTGAATCGGCGATACACTGAATCAAAAGTTCGAAGACTGACTCCTCTGATACTCCAGGTAGAGAATCGAGAACTCTCGATGCCTTTGGGAGTCTATGCTTCCAAGCATCCGTGAGCTCGGCTAGGATTAACTCCTATATCCTTTACATGGGAATGTTCCTGAAAGAGGTCTCCAGGGATCTCAAGGCCTTTGCCCCTCTCCTCCCAGATGACAAAGGGGCAGATTATCTTGCCCTAGTTAAGCATAGCCAAAATGTTTTGAAGTTTGTCAATAGGGCTACCTTCGATGCCTTTTATTGCACAAGCAGGGCCTTAGCAATATGCATTGGTGCACATATAATTGCATGGCTTCAAACCTCAGATCTTGAACAATGGACTCAAGATAAGTTGGGCAACATCCTCTTTGGAAAAGACTAGCAAGATAAGGCCTCTCAATTAGAGTCAGAAAATATTACTTTAAAGAGACTATCCAGAGTAACAGCTGACCATGCTAGAAAAATGACACCTGCAAAGAAGGAAGTCTACAATAATAATAATAAGAAATTCTTCTTATCCTCCTGCTTTTCAGAACTAGGGTCAGGCCTCACAGAAGAGGCAGCAGCCTCCTAAGCAACAAAAGAAGCCACAGGTGGCTACATCTCAACCATCTCTACAGCCCCAGTCTGCACCTGGTTTTTGACTCTTTCCTAGAAAACATTGTCATCCTGCTTCTGGAGGACCCCCCACCCTGTCAACATAGCAGGCAGCTATGCCCACAGATGGTACCTCAGAGCAGTGGACATTCACCATAGTCCAGGAAGGGTTCAGACTACATCTTAAAACTCTGACCTCTTCCACTTTCACGAAGGATTATCAAACGTAACCCCCACTCACTGCTCTCCTACAGGACAAGGTGTCCTCTCTTCTGTCTGAGCTCCATAGAAGAAGTCCCAACATCCCAACAGGGAATGGGCTTCTGCTTTGTACTTTCGCATTCCAAAGAAAACCAGAAGGTACAAGCCGATTCTGGACCTCAGAAACCTTTACAAGTTTCTAGTCCACAAAAAGTTCAAGATGATCTCTCTCGGGACTCTTCTTCCCTATCTCCAGAGTGTCTTTGTTCTCTAGATCTAAAAGAAGCGTGTACACATATCCTCATCCACCCAGGACACGGAATATCTACGCTTCACCTTTCAAGGAAAACATTATCAATACAGAGTCCTTCCCTTTGGACTCGCTTCTGTCCCAAGAGTTTTCACAAAGTGCATGGCGGTCGTAGCCGCATATCTAAGATCTTTGGGGATATTCATCTTCCCTGACTTAGACAACTGGCTAATAAAAAGCAGACACCTCCCAAAAGGTACTGCTTTCCTTGCATCATACCATTGCAGTGCTACAACTCTTGGGCTTTGTGATAAACTTCCCAAAATCCCAGCTTGCTCCAACTCAAAAACTAGAGTTCATCGGAGCCTTACTAGACACCCAGCAGTCCAGGGCGTTTCTGCCCCAGCTCCGTTGTGCCCGTCTAGTTGAACTAGCGTCCTAAATGCTCCCACGAGAACATCTGACCGCTGAAGAGATGCTGCATCTCCTTGGACACATGGCCTCTATAGTACATGTCCTTCCATATGCCACATTACATATATCCGAATAGCCCAGTAGACTCTTGCTTCCAGTGGAAGCAGGCCTCAGACCATCTCCGGGACAGGATCTAAATCATTGCCCTTCTAACCACATCCCTTCAGTGGTGGTGGTCTCCAGAAAATCTGCTATTAGGGTCATCTTTTCAGATGCCTCCACTTCAATGCACCCTGATGATGGATGCCTCCAGACTGGGTTGGGGAGCCCATCTGGGAAACCTGACTACACAGGGGCTCTGGACAACTCAAGAGTCACAACTCCAGATTAATCTCCTGGAACTTCGTGCTAGCTTGAATGCCCTTCAAGTGTTTCCCTCAGAACACAAGAAGTCCTAGTCAGGACGGACAATCAGGTTGCCATGTTCTGGTTGAACAAGCAGGGAAGAACAGGCTCTTTTGGGCCCCCTGCAAGGAGGTGCTACACCTGGCATTTGCCATTGCTCATCAAATACACCTCCAAGTGGTGTACCTCCCAGGAGAGTTCAGTGTCTTGGCAGAAAGACTGAGTTGCATTCTTCTTCCCCACGAATGGTCTGTCCATCCGGACACAACGTCCTACATCTTCCAGACCTGGAGAACACCAGACATAGATCTGTTTGCGACTCCCCAAAATGCCAGGCTTCCACGCTTCTGCACAAGAACTCTGACATCCACCAACCAACAAGTGGATGCCTTCCACCTACACTGGGGGTCAGGGTCTGCTTTGCTTTCCCTCCTATACCCCTCATTCCCATGATGATTTTCAAGCTTCAGTCAGACAAGAGCTCCATGATACTCATAATCCCTCACTGGCCGCTGCGACCATGGTTTCCACTGCTACTACGTCTGACTCAGACTCGTCCTTTGCGATTGGAATATGTGCCCGATCGCCTCTCCCAGGACGACGGCTCACTGCTTCATCCCAATCCACAGTCTCTCCGCCTTGCAGCTTGGCTGCTGAGAGCATAGCTTTACAAGGCTTTGATCTTACTCAAGAGGTTAAGTTCATACTTTTGGCTTCTAGAAAGCCCTCCACCAGATGTTAATTCTCTGCCTTGTTCCGAGAAGGATTCCTTTTCTGCTCCAGTGGAGTCACTCCTCCAGTGTATTCTTCACCTGTCTTCGACAGGTCTAAAAACAAACTCCATGAGGATCTACCTCAGTGCCATTGCAGCCCTTTACCATCTACTCGATGGACAGCCCATCTCCATAACCTGTTATTTATACCATGTTCTATGTAACGTTTGTTGTTTGTTCCATGTAAACCGCATTGTTACCACTGAAAGGTAGTATATAAGAAAGGTTAAATAAATAAATAAATCCACTAGTTGCATGAGATGTATCCTGCTGTCCAAACTTCTCATTAAGCCACCTCCGGTAGCTTGGGACATCAGTGTCGTTCTAGCACAGCTTCTCAAGCTGCCCTTTGAACCATTAGCCTTGACCTCACTTGTTCCTCTCTTGGAAGGTAATCTTCCTAATTGCTCTCACATCAGCTAGGCACATTAGTGAGCTTCAGGCTTTAGGGGCGGATCCTCCCTATACTTACTTCCACCGTGACGAAGTAGTCCTTCGGATGCACCCACACTTTATGCCAAAGGTGGTATCTCCCTTCCATTTAAACCAGTCAATTTACCTTCCAGTTTTCTTTCCTAAACTGCATGTGTCTAGAACGGAAGCAACTCTGCACACTCTTGACTGCAAATGTGCCTTAGCTTTCTATCTCCAAAGGACTCAAGATCATCGTAAAGCCTTGCAGTTGTTTATCTCATTTGACTCTAGTCACCTGGGATTACCTGTTTCTAAGTGCATGCTCTCCAGATGACTGCATTTCATTTGCCTATGACAAAGCAGGACTCTCCCTGGAAGGATATGTCACTGCTCACAATGGTTACCTTGATGGCAAACCTATGCTCAGTAGCCATTGATGAAATTTACAAAGCAGCAAGTTAGTCTTCCAGCCATACCATTGCTGCCCATTATCTGGACAAGGACTCCAATTGGGGATGCCATGTTTGGTCAAGCTGTACTCCAGCATCTCTTTCAGACTTAGATGCAACTCCTACCCTCCGTCCCAGACTGAAGATACTAGAAATCCATGTGGGATCCATGACCTCATCATGCCTACTCTGAGGCGAACCTCTACCGGTTCTGAGGTCACTTCATCTGGCATCTGGAAGCTAGGGAGTCCCATATGTGAAGACTACATTCCTGCTTGTTCCTGGAGATAGCATAGTTTCTCACCTGTAACAGGTGATATCCGGGAACAGTAGGAATTTAGTTTTCGCAACCCGCCCTCCTCCCCTAGGAGTTATAGGGTTTCATTTACTCTCTTTTCTCAGATACAAACTCAGCTGAAGAGAGGGAGTTGGGAAGGAAGGAAGGCAGTCACGCAGGCGCAGTGGAGTACTCTCAAAAGGTTTCCAATTGGAAGCTGGAGAGCGCTCCTGCACGGGCTCCATCAGTACTGATGTCACCCATATGTGAAGACTGAATTCCTGCTGTTCCAGGAGATCACTTGTTACTGGTGAGTAACTACACTTCCCTGTTTGTTTGCTTGCACCAAGCTTCTTTTGAGTTTGTCTGGCAGCTGCTTTTACAGGCGCATTTGAGGGCCATGTAGAAATTATTGCTCTGTGACTGGAGACTGCCTTGCAGACAATTAAAAGGTTCTCCAGCCATAGAGGCCAGAGGGGGAATTAAGGCAGTGCGGCTTTTGCTAAGCAGAACTTTGGGCCGTGAATTGGTGATACTTTCTGCCCAGAGTCGAGAAATGTCACAGAGTTCTCTATCAGAGGTCATTGCGCTTTTGACAGTTAATCCTCATGGTGGTATACATTCTGGAAAAAAGACCACAAAATCATCCATTCCAGATTGTCATGCTAAACTAGACCAGAGCAGTGGGTTGTGTCCCTCTGGCAGCAGATAATGGAGACAAAGAAAAGATCTAGAAGCTTCCAGACAGGACCAATCTTAGATGTTCAGGGACCCAGGATAAAAACTGATTAGGGCCCCCTCAAGCCAATCTACAGGCTATGCCTCCAACTTGAAGCAGATTTGTGACTCTATGACATGGGGGCCCAGGGCAGTTGCCCTGCGTTTGTCAACCCCCTAACGCTGGCCCTGCTTTCAGTAACAAATTCACTGATACTTGTGCTGGTGCAGCAAGGAGCACACTTAAGTATTTCTCTATCTCCAGCAGATGATGGTTGCTGAACTAGTGCAGCTCGAGTTTGAACCTTTGTAGCTCCTGGGCAGTGGAGCTAGGAAGCAGATGTCTTTGGGGCATATTTATGGAGATCCTGCTGGAGTGTCCTACTTGGAGGAAGGGAAGGCTGTGCTCCCTGTCTGTATTCCTGGCTGGTTGAACACCTGGTCCAGTGCTGGCTGACTGTCCCTTGGCTTCACACTGCCTCCTAGTTCCTTTCTTCTTTCTTTGTTTCTCTGGAGACAAGCAGGGGAGTGCAGGCACACTCTGAAAGTGAAGCTCCCGACTGTGCGAGTTGCCCAGATCTCCCATAGCTCAGAGTTGTCTTTGTACCTCTCTGAGCATGCCTCCTGCCTCTGGAGACATCCTGTACGTTTTTTTTCTTGATTGTGCTGAATCAGCCATGGCTCTCCCTCCCTTCTCAAAGCTTTGAAAAGAAAAATCAAGCATACCAAACATATGTCCTGATCGCCCCCCCCCCCCCCCGACCACAATAGTCTAAATGAAATGAAAGAAAAAACAATCCAAACAAATGAGAGAAAACCAACACATCTGACAACAGGATCATAGGCAGTAGTCGGAAGATAGCCTCACTGCAGCCATAATCTTTCATTTTTAAAAAGAAAAAAAAACATGAGACCCACTCTGCCTTAGCGATTGCTACTCTGGTTGCTAACATGGGGCCTCCCACAAGGTCCGCAATTCCTGATCACTGTTCCTCCCTCTTCCCATTGGGCCCAGTGCCAGCATGATTAGTGTCTCTGAGCGAAGTTATACTGCTGGAGGCAGCTCCTCTTCCAGCAACGACTTATGTTCCAGGGAGTCATGGCCTGCCGACCTGCTTCAACCCCTCCACAACCGGAGCTCCCCAAATCCTTATTTACCCCCCCCTCCCCCCCAGCCAGTATACAGCTGCAAAACCAGGGAGCAAGGCCAAGGGGAAGCACAAACAGCAGAAGCTTTACCCTTTTTCAGGGGACAACACTGTCCTCAGGTAAGGGTTCCCACTCCACCAAACACCATGGGAGCTGTTCCGAGGAGGTACCTCCTCCCAAATTCCCCCGCTCTTCTCTACCCGTTCTGACTCTTGACAGCCCCTCCTCCTCCACCCTGGAGCTGCAGGACACGCCACTTGTCAATCTTACCTCATTTCCCTCCTCCAGAGGTTTGTACAGGACCTCTTTGCCATCCTGCAGTGCCTACCCTTCAGCCAGAGGTGCTCACTGACCCCAGGTTTTTCCCACACCATGGGATTCCTAGATCACCTCCTCTCGTCGACAGGCGGCCTCCACTGCCCCTCAATGACTATGTGGGGTCCCTGCGCTCCTACCCCACACCACTGGGAGCCTTGCAAATCCATTTATTGGTATAAATATTCATAGCAACCCTTAGTAAGTAAAGAACTTAAAGATCTAAACAAAAACTTAACTCAGATGCAGACAGCAGTCCAGCAGCGAGATGGGGGCTTTCCAGTCTTTTGCATTGAGTGTCACATGTATGATTTTCTCCCAGTTGGTGAGAAGTCTTACGTGTGCACTAGGTGCAAGGAGCTCTTTGCTCTCAGGGAACGAGTCCGTTCTCTAGAGGCTAGAGTAGCAGACTTGGAAAACATAAGAAAGACAGAGAGGTACATAGGCGAGACCTACAGGGATATAGTCCTGAAATCCCACCTCCAGTCTGGCAGCATCCCGGTTGCCATGGAGGAGAGAGGTCACGTGACAGGAGAGCATCACCCTGGTGTGACAGGAAGTGATCCTGTAACTAGGACCTGTCCTCCAGGCGATGTAAAACCCTCTCGCACCGAGGAAGTTTCTCCAGGGCCATGTGCCCATGAGGGAAGGGTTAGGACAGCCGTTATAGTTGGTGATTCGATCATTAGGCATGTAGATAGCTGGGTGGCTGGTGGACGTGAGGATCGCCTGGTAACATGCCTGCCTGGTGCGAAGGTAGCGGACCTCACGCGCCACCTAGATAAGGTCTTAGATAGTGCTGGGGAGGAGTCTGCTGTCTTGGTACATGTCGGTACCAGTGACATAGGAAAATGTGGTAGGGAGGTTCTGGAGGCTAAATTTAGGCTTTTAGGTAGGAAGTTGAAATCCAGAACTTCCAGGGTAGCGTTCTCCGAAATATTTCCCGTTCCACGTGCAGGACCCAAAAGGCAGGCAGAGCTCCGGAGTCTCAATGCGTGGATGAGACAGTGGTGCAGAGATTGAGGGTTTGGGATTTGTTAGGAACTGGGGAACATTCTGGGGAAAGGAGGGGCTCTTCCGAAGGGATGGGCTTCACCTTAACCAGGATGGAACAAGGCTGCTGGCATTAACCTTTAAAAATGAGATAGAGCAGCTTTTAAACTAGATAATAGGAGAAAGCCAACAGTCGCCCAAGAGCGGATGGTTCCAAAGAATGTATTCTTGAAGGATACTACCAAAAGCAGAGAGGTTCCAAAAAAGAGTAAAGTAGCCCAAATGCCCTCGAGTATGGAGCAGACAGCTTAAAGATCCCAAATTACCCATGTCTACCAATAGCCAAATTAATATGAATAAAATGCAGTCTATAAAATGCTTGTATACAAATGCTAGAAGTCTAAAAAAATAAGATGGGAGAGTTAGAATATATAGCACTAAATGAGAGGTTAGATATGATTGGAATATCAAAGACATAGTGGAAAGAGGACAACCAGTGGGACACTGTGATACCTGGGTACAAACTATATCGTAATGATAGAGCTGATCAAATTGGTAGAGGGGGTTGCGCTCTATGTTAGAGAGGGCATTGAGTCAGAAAGGATTAAAGTTTTGCAGGAAACAAAATTTGCTGTAGAATCTCTATGGATTGAAATTCCATGTAAAAAGGGGAAGGCGATGACAATGGGGATGTACTATCGACCGCCTGGCCAGAATGAACAAATGGATGATGAAATGCTCAAAGAAATCAAGGAAGCTAACAAAGGTTACAGCGCAGTAATAATAATGGGTGATTTCAATTACCCCGGTATCGACTGGGTCAGTGTCACGGCAGGACATGCTAGGGAGATAAAGTTCCTAGATGAAATAAATGACTGCTTCTTGGAGCAGCTGGTTCATGAAACAACCAGAGGGGAAGCCATATTAGACCTAGTCCTTAGTGGAACACCAGATCTAGTGCAAGAGATAAGGGTGTTGGGGCCACTTGGCAATAGTGATCATAGCATGATCGCCTTTGATTTAATTAGTGGAGGAGGGATAGTAAGGAAATCCACAGTACTACCTTTTAACTTTCGAAAGGGAGACTATGATAAAATTAGGAAAATAGTTAAGAAAAAACTAAAAGGAGCAGTGGCAAAGGTTAAGGACTTACACTGCTTTTATTGTTCTATGTAAACCGTTTTGATTCGTAGAAAGACGGCATATAAAAAAT
This sequence comes from Ichthyophis bannanicus, assembly GCA_033557465.1. Taxonomy (NCBI): domain Eukaryota; kingdom Metazoa; phylum Chordata; class Amphibia; order Gymnophiona; family Ichthyophiidae; genus Ichthyophis; species Ichthyophis bannanicus. Next base: position 72,998,028 of record CM066045.1, on the reverse strand, counting down.
GTTAAATAAATAAATAAAAAATAAAATCAAGCTTGGGTGGTGTTGAAAAATACTATCTTGGAAGCCCAGACCAGCTGTATTCCACACTTTAAGAAAAGTGGAAGGAAGTCGAAAAAACTGCCAGCATGGTTTAAAGGTGAGGTCAGAGAGGCTGTTGCCAAAAAAGCATCTTTCAGGAAATGGAAAAAAAGAGCCAAACGACGAAACCTGGAAACAGCACAAGCCCTGGCAAGTCAAATGCAAGGCATTGATAAGGCAGGCAAAGGGAGAATTTGAGAGAAGAAGCTTGCTGCGGAAGCAAAAACGCGAAATAAAGATTTTTTCAAGTACATTCGTTGCAAAAAACCTGTGAGAGAGTCAGTTGGTCCATTAGATGATAGAGGAGTTAAAGGGGCACTAAGAGGCGACAAGGCGATAGCGGAGAGACTGAATAAATTATTTGCTTCGGTCTTTACTGAGGAAGATGTAGGGATGTTACCCATGACTGAAGTGGTATTTAAAGGTGTGGAAGAATTGAAGGAAATATCGATACATCGGGAAGATGTATTACAACTATTAGATAAACTGAAGAGTAGCAAATCACCTGCGCCGGATGGTATACATCCAAGGGTGTTGAAAGAACTGAAATATGAGATTGCAGACCTGCTATTAGTAATCTGTGAATTTTCATTAAAATCATCTCTAATACCTGAAGATTGGAGGATCGCCAGTGTAACACCAATTTTTAAAAAGGGTTCCAGGGTGATCTGGGAAACTACAGACCGGTGAGCCTCACGTCAGTACCGGGAAAAATGGTAGAAACCATCATAAAGAAAAAAATTACTCAGCATGTAGATAGTCATGGCCTAATGGGAGACAGCCAACATGGCTTTAGACAAGGAAGATCTTGTCTTACTAATCTGTTATGTTTTTTTGAAAATGTGAATAGACAGGTGGACAAAGGTGAGTCGGTTGATATAGTGTATCTGGACTTTCAGAAAGCCTTTGACAAAATCCCTCATCAGAGACTTTTGGCAAAACTAAAGAGTCATGTGATAGGAGGCAGTGTACTACTGTGGATCAGGAACTGGTTAAAAGATAGAAAGCAGAGGGTAGGGCTAAATGGCCAGTTTTCCCAATGGAGAAAGGTGAATAGTGGTGTACCCCAGGGATCTGTGCTGGGTCCGCTGCTTTTTGACATATTCATAAATGACTTGGAAAGTGATATAATGAGTGAGGTTATCAAATTTGCAGATGACACAAAACTATTTAAAGTTGTTAAAACCCAAGAGGATTGTGGAAAATTGCAAGAGGATCTTGATAAATTGGAAGACTGGGCATCAAAATGGCAGATGAAATTTAATGTGGACAAGTGCAAAGTTATGCACCTAGGGAAGAACAACCCAAACTATGGTTACACGATGTAAGGTTCCACATTAGGAACCACCACCCAGGAAAAAGATTTAGGCATCATTGTGGATAACATGTTAAAACCCTCGGGCCCAGTGTGCAGCGGCAGCCAAGAGAGCAAATAGAATGCTAGGTATCATAAGGAAAGGAATGGAAAATAAAACAAAAGATATTATAATGCCTCTATATCGTTCCATGGTGAGACCGCACCTTGAATATTGTGTGCAATTCTGGTCGCCGTATCTTAAAAAGGATATAGCGTTATTAGAAAAGGTTCAGAGAAGAGCCACCAAAATGGTAAAGGGAATGGAAGGATACTCCTATGAAGGAAGGCTAAAAAGGTTAGGGCTCTTTAACCTGGAAAAGAGACGGCTGAGGGGAGATATGATAGAAGTCTATAAATTAATGAAAGGAGTGGAACGGGTAAACGTAGATTGATTGTTTACGTTTTCAGAATATAGAAAGACTAGGGGACATGCAATGAAGCTACAGGGTAAACTATTTAAGACTAATAAAGAAAATATTTTTTCACTCAACGTGTAATCAAACTCTGGAATTTGTTACCGGAGGATGTAGTAAAGGCTGTTAGTGTAGCTGGGTTTAAAAAAGGTTTGGACAAGTTCCTGGAGGAAAGGTCCATAAACCATTAAGAAGAGACCCAGGATATCAATGCTTGACCCAGTACAAGCATTGCGGAACCTGTGTCTTTTGGGGAAACTGCAAGGTACGTATGACCTAGATTGGCCACTGTTGGAAACAGGATACTGGGCTTGATGGACCTTGGTCTGACCCAGTATGGCATATCTTATGTTCTTATGTTCTTATATCATGGGCAAAAACTCTCCCTTCCTGGATCAAGGATGCCCTGAGGAACCAGTGGAGGACCTCTTACCCCATATTTCTTCAAAAAATTTTCCAAGTGCTCGCCCTCAGTGATTCTCAAACCCCCACAAACAAGCATGATTTCCAGTCTGTTCTCAAGGCCTGTAGTACCCCCAAGGAAGTATTTTCTCTTCCAGTTCCCCAGATCCTCCAAGACCTGCAAACCTCCATCTGGAAAATGCCAACTTTGGGTGTGCTACCTTTTGGCACCTAGATTTGAAATGCAAGATTCTGACAGCCCCTAGCTTTGAACAATAGCAGCTTCCAGATCTTACTGCTAGACCAATCTAGACTAGTGGGTTATTTCCCCCTGCCAGCAGATGGGAGACAGAGCAAAGAAAGCAAAACTATGCCATGACATCACCTCTGGCTGGATGATCTGTCCAATGATGACCCAGCTCAGTTGGCGATTGACCTCTATGAATCTATCTACCACATCATTTGCACAATCTTTGACATTTACAACTCGGTGGCATGCTCCATAGCCACAGCCATCTCATCCAGATGCACAGCCTGGCTCCGACTATCTGGACTTAGAAAGGACCTTCACGACTGCCAAGGGGACAGTCTTTTCGGCTCCAAAATACAAGAGGCCTCTCTGAGATGAAAGATCCCTCCTTCACCATCATAGAACTGGCAGCTCAACCGGCAGAGTTAGCAACTTCAATTCATCGGATGCTGCTCCTACAGTACTGACTACCCTACCATTACCAATATTTTCAACAATTTTTTCCATGTTGCCAATACCAGTCCTACTCCAGACTGTCTCAACAATGCCTCCCTAATCAGCTCTACAGTCAGCGCCCTAGACAACAGGAATGGAAGACTTAAGCGCTCTCTAAACCCACCATCCCCATACCCACATCTAACTCTTGACTACTCCAACACTTCAGAGAGGCTTGGCAGTCCATAACCACAGACCGCTGGGTTCTCACCATCATCCAGGTAGATTACAAAATCAACTTCTCCAAACTACCGCCCACTCCCAGCAACAACAAACTTCCAGGACATCCTGCATACCAGCTGGCTGGCATCCCTGGTCTTCGACCTCGCAGGGGCCCTTTTCCCCTGATGGCTGCTAGTGGGTTTAAGAAATGTGATCGGTGTACAAAATTAATGTCCCTCACCGACACACATGACTCCTCTCCGGTGCCTCATGCCTGACCACGACCCGAAGGTCTGTGGCCGTATAGGAAAATGTCCTTGAAGGCCCTGAGAAGCCGCCAGCAGCAGCATGATAGGATTTTTGCTGTCTGTACCTTCACGGGGCTGGACCTCGTCTAAGGCCTCTACGTCTCAGGAACACTCTGAGCCAGAGCATCGTAGGGGTTCCTTGGAGAGGGGGTCTCCCTCGCAGGAACATCGAAGGAAGAAAAAATCCTCGAAGGCAGCGGCGTTGAATGGCTCTGAACGGCCTGCTTCCTCCCGGGACCTGTCACGGAGCCCCAAGCGTGGGCCCGGATCATCGGAGATGGAGCGTCCAGCGAAGCTTCCTCAGTGGGATACGGAGCAGCCGAGGCAGGTAACAACTGTCCTCGTTGAGGACTTGCCTCCGGGAGAACCGGCATCGGGCCCGACAGCATCGGGACCCGACCTGGTGGCTGCGGAGCCTTCTGAGATCGGTCTCAGAATGGTGGCCTTGGAGCGCAGTATGACTGCCTTCGTGGACCAGCAGTGGGCGCTGATAGCCGGTCTCACTAGTCCTTCTGCCCCTACCACCGGGCCATCGACGTTCAAGTCGACCCCGGAGGCCGAGCCAATCTTCGAGACGATGCGTACTCTAGTCGATCCTCGGCCGAGGTCTCCTTCGACCTCCCGTTTGGGACCGAGGTCATCGCCACCGATTCCACTGGCATCGGGGCAGTCGAAGCCGAAGCCCTCGAGGATGGAGCCGCTCGATTCCTCTTCGGAGGCATCGGGCTTGGAAACTGAGGAAGAAGAGTCCCCGGACACCTGCCGACACAGGGACGTCCCATCCGATTCCCCGGCGTCTGAGCCTCAGAGAAGGTCCCCTCTCCCCCCCCCCCCCCCCGGAGGATACTAGGTTCTTGGACATCGTCGGGGACATGTCAAAGGCTTTGGCATTCCCTGTGGAGTCCGAGGAGGATCTTCGAGCCGAAGAGCTCAAGATCCTCCAGTATGACTCTCCCCCACGGGAGGCCCTTACTGTTTCAGTGCCTCCGATCCTAGAACAGCTGATGCTCTGCATGTGGGAGACAGCAGGCGGATCAACTCGATGTATCGGGTCCGCAAGATTCCTGGGTTCCAAAAAGCACATCTGCCGCACAACTCCATGGTTGTGGAATCGGCCATGCACCAGCTCAAGAGCCAGAAGACGCACTCCTTGGTGCCTCCTGGTAGGGAGGCCCGCAATCTGGATGCCTCTCGGCAGGAAGTGCTACCAGGGTTCTATGCTGGCATGTCAGATCCAGGCATACCAGCTGTATGTGGGCATGTATCTGCGAGACCTGGCGAAGGAAATCGCCCGGTTCTCGGCTGGTCTCTCCGAGGGACCTTTGCAGCACTTCAAGAGCCTGTCCACTGGAGTCTGTGAGTGCTCGAAGTTCATGATTTGAGCTGCCTATGACGGGTTCGAGGCGGCGGCCTGGGTAGCTCCGGTGGGGATCGATACACGCCGTAAGGCATGGCTACAGTCGTCGGACCTTGAGCAATGGGTTCACGACAAGTTGGTTAATGTCCTATGCCGGGGAGAGAACCTCTTTGGCAAACCCATGACCAGAAAGGCTGCTGAGCTCGAGACCGAGTACATGACCAGGACACGGCTTTCAAAGAAGACTTCTGCCCCTTCTAAAAAGAAGGGCTTGGGTAATAAGCCCTTTTTCCCGAGGAAGGGTGCTGCTTACCGAAGCTACCTCCCATTTCAGGCCTCCCCAGCTCCCGAACAGGGGCAGCAGGCCAAGGGACATGGGCATGGCCCACGTAAGCAGAAAGCCCCCAAACCCCAAGCATACCGGCTCCAGCTCAGCCTGGGAGTGGCTTTTGACTCTCAAGGCATAGCCCCTCTCACCACAGGAGACAGGCAGTGCACAGGAGGAAGGCTTGCCCTGTATGCCCACAGGTGGCCAGCCATCACCACAGATGCCTGGGTCTACAGATAGTCCCTCAAGGCTATCTGCTCCATTTGACCCAGGTGCCTCCTCCTTACTTTCCAGGAGAGCCTCTCAGGTCTCCTCTTCACTGGGACCTTCTTCTGAAGGAATTAGCAGGTCTTCTCGAGGATCAGGTGGTAGAACCAGTGCCACACCACCTACAGGACAAGGGCTTCTATTCCAGGTACTTTCTGGTGCCAAAAAGGACAGGAGGCCTCAGACCCATCCTCAACCTGCACAACTTAAACAGATTTCTTGTGAGGGAGAAGTTCAAGATGCTTTCACTTGGAATATTGCTGCCTTACCTCCACCAGGGAGACTGGCTGTGCTCCTTAGACCTAAAGGATGCATATACACACACCCTAATTCATCCAGACCACAGACAATATCTACGCTTTGTGGTGGGGGGAAACCACTATCAGTACAGAGTGCTTCCCTTCGGCCTGGCCTCCACCTCAGGGTATTCACAATGTGCCTGGCATTGGTGGCTGCCTTCCTCAGAATCCAAGGAGTCCTTTGTCTTCCCCTACCTAGACGTCAGCCATGGAGGTCCAACAGGCCACATCTCGCACCATTCAGGTGCTTCAGCATCTAGGGTTTGTAATCAGTTATCCCAAGTTTACCCTAATGCCCACTCAACAACTAGAGTTCATTGGGGACAGACTAGATATCCTTCAGGCAAGGGCTCACCTGCCAGTAGACAGGGCAAAGAGACCCCTGGCCCTAGCACGCCAAGTGAGTCGCAGGTCCCAAATATCAGCAAGACACTTCCTGCACCTATTCGGACACATGGCCTCCACAGACCATGTGACACCAGATGCCTGCCTCCACATGCGCTCAGTGGTGCCTCAGGGACCAGTGGACGCAAGCCACAGGCGGACTCCGAGATAGTCACAGTGTCCAGAAGACTACTATAGTCCTTGGAATGGTGGCTTCAACCAAAGCATTTGGAGGCGGGAGTGACCTTTCAGGCTCCTCAATACACGAGGATCCTAACCACGGATGCATCCTTGCTGGGCTGGGGAGCCCATTGCCAGGGATTTTGCACTCGGCGTGTGGTCTCCAAACGAGAGCACGCAACAAATCAATTTCTTGGAACTTCGTGCAATTTGCCTGGCTCTACAAGCCTTCTATCAAACTTTGGCTCATCAGCCTGTCTTGGTACAAACAGACAACCAAGTAGCGATGTTCTATGTGAACAAGCAAGGAGGCACGGGGTCCCGCCTGCTGTGTCAGGAAACCCTGGACCTGTGCTCCTTTGCAGTCCGGCATGGCATGCATCTGAAAGCAGTTTATCTACCAGGCTAGGAAAATTACTTAGCCGACAGGCTAAGCAGGATTCTGCAGCCCCATGAATGGCAGCTGGACACGAGTGTGGCCCAATGGCTTTTTCAGACGTGGGGACAGCCAACACTGGATTTGTTTGCGAACCCACACAATCACCTGTTGTCCCGGTTTTGCTCCAGGCAGCCACATACAAACAGGGTGGCTGCCGATGCCTTTCTCATATCATGGTTTGTGGGCCTCCTGTATGCGTTTCCTCCTATGCCTCTGGTGGCCAAAACTCTGTTCAAGATTCTCCGAGACAAAGCCTCGGTCATCCTGGTAGCCCCAAGATGGCCGATGCAACCCTGGTTTCCGCTTCTAACACAACTAGCAGTGGAGACCCCAATCCCCCTGGGGTCCTCTCCGAACCTCCTGTCTCAAAAGGGGGGCACTCTCCTGCACCTCAACCTCAGCTCCCTCAACCTAATGGCATGGCTGCTGAAAGGGTAGTTCTCGCACCACTCCTCCTTCCAAAAAACGGGGAAGATGTTTTGCTGGTTTCAAGAAGACAGTGGCGTAGGTTTGGAGTATGGTGCGAAGAGAAGAAAGTGAATCCTTTCTCCTGCCAGGTTGCAGTGGTGGTACAGTATCTTCTCCACCTTTCGGCTTTGGGCCTTAAGTCCAACACCGTCAGAGTTCACCTTAGTGCCTTGGCTGCACACCACTTTCCAGTGGCGGGAAAGCCTCTTTCTGCAGATCCTTTGGTGTCCAGGTTCCTGAAAGGCCTACTTCTACTGAAGCCCCCGGTTCGCCCTCCGGCAACCGAGTGGGATCTGAATGTGGTCTTAGGGCAGCTTACTCACCTGCCATTTGAGCTGATGGCATCCTGCCATCTACACTACCTTTCTTGGAAGGTAGTTTTCTTGGTGGCACTCACATCGGCTTGGCTAGTGAGTGAGCTTCAGACCTTGGTGTCCGACAGGCCTTATACAAGGTTCTATAGGAACCGGGTGGTGCTCCGCACACACCCCAAGTTCCTTCCGAAAGAGGTCTCTTCGTTCCACCTCAACCAGGAGGTAGTACTACCTACCTTCTTTCCCAGGCCGCATGCCAGTCGGGCAGAGACAGTTCTGCATACCCTGGACTGTAAGAGGGCGTTAGCCTTCTACATTCAGCGTATGCAAGGCTATAGAAGGGCTTCTCAGCTCTTCGTATCCTATGACCCCAGTAAGCTGGGGATGGCCGTCTCCAGGCGTACGCTCTCCACCTGGGTAGCGGACTGTATTGCCTGGGCATACAGGGCAGCCGATCTTCCGTTGCAGGGTCATGTTACGGCCCACCAGGTCAGGGCTATGGCAGCATCAGTGGCTCACTTCCGCTCTGTTCTGCTGGCAGACATCTGCCGGGTCGCCACCTGGTCTTTGGGTCAGACTTTTGCAACCCATTACTGCCTGGATAGGGAGTCCCAATGGGACAGTGCTTTCGGCCAGGCTGTACTCCGTAACCTTTTCGGGGTCTAGGCAACTCCTGCCCTCTGACCCTTCTGTGTCAGGCTACCGGAGTGCTACTCTCTGTTAGATTTCTATTGTGGCTGCTTGCGGCTCTCGTAGAGGGAGCCTATTTTTCAGCTGTGGTTCTCGGTAGCCTATAGCTGGGGAGTCCCATATGTGAGGACTGACTTCCTGCTTGTTTCCGGAGAAAGCATAGTTACTGACTTGTAACAGTTGTTCTCCGGGGACAGCAGGAATCAGTCCTCACGACCCTCCCTCCTCCCCTTGGTGTTGCAGTTCTATTATTATATTTTGTTCTTTTTGCCGTCTTTTTAGCTATGTCATTTGACTGAGCAAGATGGCACCCTTGGGTGGGAAGGGGACCACGCATGCATGATGCAAGTCCCAAAGGCTTTCTTTGAAAGCTGGGGATTTGCTCCGCATGAGGGCTCCGTTGGCGCCAATGTCACCCATATGTGAGGCTGATTCCTGCTGTCCCCAGAGAACACCTGTTACAGGTGAGTAACTACGCTATCTCACCATTCCTCCTAATGTATACATATTAAGATCTTTAAATGTGTCCACATATGGTTTATAAGGAAGACCATTAACCATTTTAGTAGCCACCCTCTGCACCGACTCCAACCTGTTTATATCCTTATGTTGGTGTGATCTCCAGAATTGCATACAATATTCCAAATGAGGTCGCACCAGAGACTTATACAGAGGCACTATCACCTCCTTTTTTCTGCTGGCCATTCCTCCCTATGCACCCAAGCATCCTTCTGGCTTTTGCTGTTGCCTTCTCTACCTGTTCAGCCACTTTTAAGATTATCAGACACAATCACGCCCGGGTCCCGCTCTTCTTTCTTGGATAGAAGTACTTCGCCCACTACACTGTATCGCTCCCTTGGATTTTTGTTATCCAAATGCATTGCCGTGCATTTTTTAACATTAAATCTCAGCTGCCAAATTCTTGACCATTCTTTAAGCTTAGCTAGATCCCTCCCCATGTTATCTACTCGTTCCTGAGTATCTTCTCTATTGCAGATTTTGATGTCTTCCGCAGAGGCAAACCTTACCTGACAGCCCTTCTGCATGATCACTAACAATGATGTTAAAAATCGGACCCAGGACAGATTCCGCAGCACACCACTGGTAACATCCTTCTTCTCAGAGTGAGCTCCATTTACTTTTATACTTCATCACCTCCCACTCAAGCAATTTTTAAGTCAGTCACTTTAGAGTCCATCTGTGGAGTGCACAATTTATTTATAAGTTGCTTGTACGGAATGGTGTCAGACTTTACTGAAATCCAAGTACATCACATCTAGGGCTCTTGTTCTGTCGGGCTCTTGTTCCGTCCAGCTCTCTGGTCAGCCAGTCAAAGAATCAATCAGATTTGTCCGACAACATTGAAGATAGCTTTGTTTCAAGTTTCTGGACAAACACTAACAATACAAGGTCCTTCGCTTTGGACTCTGTTCTGCACCCCATGTCTTTACAAAGTGAGTAACAGAAGTGGCCGTTCATCTGAACTGTCAGGACACTGCGTCTACCCCTACCTAGACTGGCTTATTTTGGCTGCATCACAAACAGTGGCAAATCAAACAGTCCATGCTACCACCGCCATTCTACATGCCCTGGGTTTTGTGGTAAATATGAAGACATCCGACTGCATACCTTAGCAACAGCTGAACTTTATCAGAGCGCACACAGACACTCTAGCAGCCAAAGCCTTCCTTCCCAGGCTGAGGGCCCAAGCCTTGCATCACCTCAGCAACAGCCTAGCCACATGCCGGACTGCATTCTCCTGCAACTCCTGGGGCACATGGTCGCCTATGTTCATATTCGTCCGCTACAGTGGCATCTCAAACTCAATTAGAGTCAACGCTCCCAGTCCCTACACTGTAAGATTCCCATGTGCCACTTCAACAGTCTCAGGTGGTGGGCAGCATCATCATCAAACCTGGCTGATGGCTGTTCCTTTCAAGCACCGCCTCATCTCACACTGACAACCGATGCTTCCATACAGGGTTGGGGAACACACCACCTAAAGCTTTCCACACAGGAATATGGTCATCTCACAAAAGATTGTTACATATAAATGTATTGGAGCTACGCGCTATCTACTATTCCCTCACCATTTTTTGGCACTGGGCTCGGCCCAAGATGATTCTTTTGCTAACTGACAGCCAAGTCTCTGTTTTACATCAACAAACAAGGGGGTGCAGGCTTGTTTCACCTCTGTCATGAAGCAACGTGCCTCTGGGCTTTCACACTCTCCTTTGGGGTGACCCTTTGAGCCACATATATGCTGGGATCACTAAATCAGCTAGCCGACGTGTAAGTCATCAGCTGGACCCACATGAGTGGTCCCTCGACCCAACAGTCCTTCAGACTGTCTTCAGTGCCTGGAGCAAGCCGGATATGGATCTCTTTGCCTCTGCCGAGAATGCAAACTATTTCGTTTTCTGCTCTGTTCGACCCAGCCAGCATTGGTGGACACATGATGCCTTTGCCACGAACTGATCCCAGGGGCTTTTCTATGCTTTTCCACTTTTTCTGCTCATCACCCATGCCCTGCTCACAATCAGGCAGGACAAAGCCTCTGTCATCATCCTAGCTCCACATTAGCCTTGGCAAGTCTGGTTCCCACATCGCTTGGCCCTGCTATAGGAGTCCCCAATACCTCTAGGAGACCAACCACCCTTTCTCACTCAGCACCAGGGACTCTTGTTGCATCCCAACCTCAAGAATCTATCCCTCACTGCTTGGAGACTTCAGGAGGCCTGACGCGGGACAACTCCATAGCTGTAGATGTCCTAGCAGTCATTTGCGTGTCATGAAAGCTCACTACACAACTCTTACTGACACAAGGTCACGCTTCTCCAGTTGGGCATTGTCTAAAAATAAGACACCATCCACTGTTCTTTAGGACATGTGCTCTCCTACCTCCTACACTTTTCGAACTCCAGCCTACAGACAAATTCAGTTCATTACCATCTTTCCACAATTGCAGTTTCCCGTGCTTCCATTGAAGGAAAGCCCATCTCCACGCATCCTTGATGTCCAGATTCATGAAAGGACTCCTGAACATCAAACCACAGATTTGCCCTCTTTGTACCCTTATAGAACTTAATGTGGTATTCTCCAAGCTAATGTGGGAGTCTTTTGAACCCTTGGCATCCACCTCACTTGGAAAACAGTATTCCTCTTAGCCATCATTCTCCGGGAAGAAGCAGGAAGTCAGTCCTCACATATGGATGATGGCACTGGTGGAGCCTGTGCAGTAACATCTCCCCAGCTTTCAAAGAAAGCCTTTAGAAGATCCACCACACAAGCGCAGCTGCCTTCCCGCCCAAGGGTGCCATCTTGCTTTTTTCTGCAAAGCTCATCGGACATTCATTTGCACCCCGGAAAAGGTTGATTATTATTTTTTCTTCTTTCCTATTTTTACTTTATCCGATACATGTACTGGTACCTTCTCGCCTCCCCAGATCTGCTGCCGCCTTGGCACCACTTTTTTTTTGGGTCTCTTTTCCCTTCTGGTTTTTTCCTCTGTGCACAAGAAACCTTGGGCCCTCCCTGGCCAGGACACTTGAGTTTGATCTCATTGGTGCCATCTTTCCCGCTATGTCCTCGGCCAGTGGATTTAAGCAGTGTGACTGCTGCGGGCACACTATGTCCTTATACGGACCTGCATGACTGCTGCCTTTGTTGCCTCAGTGCAGACCTCAATGACTCCTCCTGTGGGCTCTATCAGCAAATGACGAGCAAAGGACCGAGGAACCATGAGAAGCAGCGAGAATCCATGTTCAGGAAGACCTCCATTTTTGCCCCAGTGCCGCTTGCGGAGCCGGCACCTCAGGGGCCGCCACGGTGGCCTCGGCCTCGTGTGATGGCCATGCCCATTCTGAGCCCTGAGATCACAGGGCATCGGTCAGGAGATTGTCTTCCGAGGGCTGTCTCCAGAAGAGCCGGACGTCAGTAGCATTGTCAGGTGATGGCACCGGAGCTGTGGATAAGTCCCATGGTCACCGGCATCAGAGCCCTGGCACGATGCCAAGAGCGATGGTCGGGAGTGGCCCTCCAAGCTGCCCTGGCAGGAGAAAGTGCCATCAGTCTCCCAAACCCATCCTCAGAGGACGCCCCCTCGACAGCCAGCATCAAGCCTGAAGCCTTCAGTGCCCACGCCGGTGGCTATGGAGCCTTCCGGCCTTGAGGTCAGAATGGCAGCCCTTGAGCACAGCATTGCTGCCTTCTTGGCCCATCAGTGTGGACCGATGCCCAATTCCTCCATGTTATCTGTCCCGACCACCAGCCCCTTCATCGAGGATCTCCAAAGGACGTGGAACCGATCCTCGAGCACCATTGGCCTCAAGACTATTCCAGGCCTCGTTCTCGGTCCCATTCAGGTCAGAGGACTTTCCTGGCCAGCACCTCCGGATTAGAGTGCAGGGGCTCCGGGGGCCTCACAGCGCCAGTGACCTGGCACTACCTCGAGGCTCGGAGGGTTCTTGAGATCTTCTCCAACTCCAAGTCGGACTAAGACCAATGATGAGTCCCCAGATACTCCCTTCCATCAGGGTGTCCCTTCGAACCCGTCCCCCCCCTCCCCCGGAGGACCGACACAGGTCCCCTCCCAAGGATCTCTCTCTTTTGGAGTTTGTCCGGGTCATGGCGAAGGCCTTGGCTTTCACCATGGAGTCCGAGGAGCCTTGGGCAGAGGACTTTGAGATCCTCCAGTACGAGGCCCCCTCCAAAGGAGGCACTCATGGTGCCTCTTCCCCCTGCCCATCCTGGAATGGCTTCTCTTCTGCATGTGGGAGACGCCGGCCTTGGTGCCAGTTGTGAGCAGGCGGCTTGATGCCATGTATTGAGTCTGCAGGAGCCCTGGGTTCCAAAAGGCACAGCTGCCTTATAATTGCATTGTGGTGGAGTCGACCATGCGCAGGATCAAAAGCCAGAAGATGCACTCTGTGGTGCCTCCCCGGCAGGGAGGCCAGCACCATGGATACCTTAGGCAGAAAGTGCTACCAGAGCTCGATGCTCGTCATCCGGATCCAGGCCTACCAGCTCTTTATGGGTATGTACTTGCAAGACATGGCAAAGGGGCTCGCTGTGTTCTCAGCTGGGCTGGCTAAAGGACTTTGTGGTTCCGGACCGTGACCTCAATGGTCAAGGAGTGCTCCAAATTCATCACTTGTGCAGCCTATGACTGTGACCAGAGTAGCTGTGGTGGACATTAGTGCCTGCTGCCAGGCCTGGCTACAGTCCTCCAACCATGAGCAATGGGTGCAGGACAAGCTGGTCGATGTCCCATACTGAGGGGAGGATCTCTTTGGCAAGCCCATGACTGACAAAGCCGCTGAGCCTGAAGTCAGAGTTCCTGGCCAGGACCAGGCTCTCCAAGAAAACTGCTGATCTTTCCCAATGGAAGGCTTTTGGGGGAAAAGCCCCTTTACCGGAAGAAGAGGAAGGCTTACAGAAACTACCCCCAGTACTCTGCCGTCCCAGCTCCCCAATAGGTTCAGCAGGCCATAAGACAGGGGCACGGCCTGCGTAAGCCTAAGGCCTCCAAGCCTCAGGCAGCACCCTTGCCGCCACCTGGTATGGGGCTTTTGACTCCCTGGGCATAACCTTTCCTCCTCCGGGAGGCCTAGTCCCACAGCACACGAGGGGGGGGGGGGGCGCATCTGGTGTTCTTTGCCAGCCAAGTGGTCCAGCGTCACCACTGACATCTGGGTCCTTTGGGTGGTGGGGGAGGGTTACTTCTTCCATTTTGATCAGACGCCACCCCCTTTCTTCACAGAGACTTGCTCCAGCGAGAGCTTGCCGGGCTTCCGACAAAGTGATGGGACTAGTCCTGCCGGACCGGTGGCTTTTGTCCTATTCTGGATCTTAGAGATCTCAACCAGTTCCTGGTGAAGGAGAAGTTCAAGATGCTCTGCTTTGGAACATTGTTGTCTTACCTCCACCAGGGAGATTGGCTATGCTCCTTAGATCTCAGACACATACACGCACATTCCCATCCATCTGCGCCACCAACAGTACCTCTGGTTTGTTATTGGAGGAAGCCACTATCAATACAGGGTGTTCACCAAGTGCCTAGTGGTGGGTGCCGTGCACCTGTGGCTGCAGGGGGGTGTTCATCTTTCCCTATCTGGATGACTGGCTGATGCATGGTCCATCTAATCACCAGGAACAAGCAGGAATGTAGTCTTCACATATGTGGGTACCATTGACACTGACGGAGCCTGCGCGGGAAGGCTCCCCAGCTTCCAAAAGGAAAGCTTTTGGGAGCATCCCACCACGCATGCGTGCTGCCTTCCCGCCCAACTACCTCTCTCACTTCCGTTCTTCATTTTCCGCAGAGCCGACAGGACGTGTCCCCTGTCACCGCAGAAAATCATCTTTTTTTAAAAAATATTTTTTGTGGTTGCGTCTGCCTTCCGTCGATGCCTACCGGTACCACCGGTGCTTTTCTTTCTTTTCGTCTAAAAATATTTCAATTTTAGTGCTTTTTCTCAGGGGTTTCTTCCCTGCTCTGGTGCTTGGCGCCATTTTGGGCATTATGCCCTCTTTTCCCTTACCATGGAAAAACCAGCCACTGGTTTTAAAAAATGTTCAAAATGTGGCGGTACAATTTCTATTACCGACACCCATGACTGGTGTCTTAAATGTTTAGGTCCTGACCATTACCCTGCGGAGTGTGTCTCCTGCAGGAAGTTGACCAAAAGAAGTCTTCAGAATCGAGCAAATCAACTCGGTGTCCTTTTTGCTTCAGACACGATATCTATAGCATCGATGTCTTCCAGGGCTTATACTTTTTCCCAGGGATCTCAGGTAACTAAACACAAGTCTTCTAAGACTAGCTGGTCCTCGAAGGGTAGATCTCCCTCTAAACATCGAGATGCCACTGGCGTTGCCCTCGAGGACATTTCACCGGCAAAACAGCCCCGGCAGGAGTCTTCGAGCTCCAAAGCTTTATCGGGGCTCCAGGATGTTCCCGAGGCTTCGACCTTGATGGAACTACTGGTGCCATGCTCGGGGGTTGTGTCCGCTTCCACCGGTACTGACACCCCGGCATTGGCAGTGGACAAAAGACTCCTCGCTATCGAACGCAGTCTAGCAACTCTTTTAGCTATTCGGTACCGCTAAAGTCGCTGAAGACGGTTCCGCAGGCACCGGTACCGATGCCATTGCACTTAGTATCTGTTTCAACAGGCATGCTTCCCCCGATGCCGAGTTTGGAATCTCTCTCCAGCATGGGGGATCAGGTACTGACTCGCTTCAGTACCGACATCGAGCGGTACCGACGCCATCTGCTTCGGGAGAACCCGGTGCTTCCTCCTTTTGAGTCTTCCGATTCCGATGACAGATGATTCCACCGGTACCAGAGCTGAGCTTTTACAAGATTCAACTCCTTCTCCTCAACACAGAATGTACCCTCCTGAGGATATGTCTGTTCATGATTTTGTACATGATATGGCAAAGGTTCTTGCCATTACAGTAGTACCAGAAAAGGAGCCTAGGGCAGAAGAATTGAGAATTCTTCAATATCCTTTGGCTCCAAAGTAGGCAGTTATGCTTCCTATACACCAGATCTTACATGATCTAATGTTAAGAATGTGGGAAGCTCCTTTAACAGTATCTCCACATTCTAGACGTCTTGACACTATGTATCGAGTACCACCTTGTCCAGGGTTTCAGAAGACTCAGTTACCACCACATTCTGTGGTGGTAGAGTCCCCCATGAGGTGGATTAAGAGTGATAAGACACTCTTCCAATCCACCAGGTCGTGAGTCTAGAACACTGGATGCCTTTGGTCGTTTATGCTTTCAGTCCTCCATGCTATCAGCAAGAATCCTATATATTATACATGGGAATGTTTCTTGAACAGGTTACAAAAGACTTAGAACTTTTGAACCCTTTTCTTCAAGAGGATAAACGGACAGATCATTTGACTTTGGTCAAACATGCTCAAAATGTCTCTAAGTTTATGAATCGTGCTACCTTTGACTGTTTTGAATGTATTAGCAGAACTTCTGCTATATCCATAGGAGCATGTCATATTGCCTGACTCTAAGCTTCAGACTTGGAGGAATGGGTGCAAGATAAGCTGGGAAACATTCTTTGCACAGGAGAAAATCTCTTTGGCAAGGATTGGCAGCTCAAAGCTAATGAAATTGACACTGATAATACAACTTTAGACAGATATGTCAAAATCTACAGCTAACCCAGCCAATAAAAATTCTATCCATCTTCCACCCAGCAAACACATGTTCCCCAGAAGGGGCAACAACAAACTAGACATAGAAACATGATGACAGAAAAAGACCACATGGCCTATCTAGTCTGTCCTTCCATAACAACTACAACAGTCCCCTTTTTACCTTTAGAGATACTCTGTGTTTGTCCCATGCTTTTTTGAATTCAGTTACTGTCCTCATCTCTACCACCTCCACTGGGAGACTATTCCACGGATCCACTACTCTTTCCGTAAAGAAATATTTCCGCATATCACTCCTGAATCTATCTCCCTTCACCTTCATCCCATGTCCCTTCATAGCAGAACTTGCTTTCAATTGAAAGAGGCTCTCTCCCTGAACATTTATGCCATGGAGGTATTTAAACATCTCAATCATATCACCTCTATCCCACCTTTCCTCTAAGGTGTACATATTAAGATCCTTCAGTCTGTCCTCATATGCTTTATAATGACAAAGAAAGACACAAGCTCAGAAGGCTCAGCAGACCCAGCCTCCTCAGGGTCTTTGACTGTTGTCTAGAGAACTTAGCCATTCTTCCTATTCAAAGATGGCAACAAATCACATCAGAAAATTGGACTCTATCTATCGTGAGTCTGGGATGCAAGCTTCATTTCCTCAGCTTGCCCACATCCACGCTAATAAAACAGTTCAAATCTCAACCACCGGTCTCAGATCTGTTGTGGCAAGAGGTCACCACTCTTCTGGCTCAAGGGGCTATAGAAGAGGTTCCAATGTCCCAGCAGGGCACAGGATTCTATTCCTCCTATTTTCTCGTTCTAAAGAAGTCAGGGGGACTAAGACCAATCCTGGACCTCAGAGAACTGAACCAATATTTTGTCCGAGAAAGGTTCAAGATGATCTCCCTTGGCACACTTCCATACCTTCACGAGCAAGATTGTCTATGTTCTCTAGATTTAAGGGATGCTTACATGCATATCCTTATTCATGTAGATCACAGAAAATTCCTTCGATTCCTAGTCAAGGGAAGACATTTTCAATACAGGGTCCTTCCTTTCGGACTGGCCTGTGCTCCAAGGGTCTTCACAAAATGCATGGCAGTAGTAGCAGCATTTATGAGGACTCTAGGAATTTTTGTCTTCCCTTACTTAGACGATTGGCTCATTTGAGCACCGTCAGTTCTAGAGGCAAGTCATGCTTTTTCCTGAGCAGTGCACATACTGCAGTACTTGGGATGGATCATAAACCTTCCAAAGTCCCAGCTCACCCCATCTCAGTCCCTCGAGTTTATAGGTGCTCGCTTGGACACACAGCAGTCAAAGGCTTTCTTGCCTCAGCCTCGCTGTCTGCACATCATCGAACTAGCATCTCAAGAAGTGCTTGCTACAAACCTTCCTCACTGCCCGACAGATGCTTCGACTTCTAGGACACATGGCATCTACAGTCCATGTGATTCCTTATGCACGCCTTCACATGCGAGCGACCCAGTGGACCTTAGCTTCCCATTGGTCCCAGGCCTCAGGATGTCTGTCGGACAAGATCAGAGTTACCACACGCCTGATTGCGTCTCTGCATTGGTGGCAATCTCTGGAAAACCTTACAGTAGGCTCTCCTTTTCAGCAACCCCTACCTCAGGCTGTCCTGACGACGGATGCATTCAAGTTGGGTTGGGGAGCCCACTTGGGCGATCTGTCTACCCAGGGTCTCTGGACCCCACGGGAGGCTTCTCTTCAAATAAACCTCCTAGAACTAAGGGCCATTTCCAATGCTATTCGAGTCTTTTGCTTCCATCTCATAAACAAAACAGTTCTGGTGCAAACCGACAATCAAGTAGCCATGTTTTACCTAAACAAACAAGGCAGAACTTGCTCTCTGCAATTATGCAATGAAGCTTTGCAACTGTGGGCCTTTGCCAGAGAGCATCACATTCATTTATTGGTCGTATACCTTCCTGGCATTCAAAACGTTTGGGCGGATAGGCTCAGCCGAGTCCTGTTGCCACATGAGTGGTCTCTCCACTCATATCGACTTGCTCGAGTATTTCAAGTCTGGGGAACACCAGACATAGACCTCTTTGCAAGTCCACAGAATGCCAAACTTCCCCGATACTTTTGAAGACTTACAGCTCAAAATTGTCAGGCGAGGGATGCATTTCTGCTCCATTGGGGCCAGGATTTTCTCTATGCCTTCCCACCAGTTCCCCTAATTCCCAAAACCTTATGCAAACTCCAGAGAGACAGAGGTTGCATGATGCTCATAGCTCCCTGTTGGCCAAGGCAAACATGGTATCCTCTCTCTCGAGCCACTCCTCTGGAGTTGGGGAGTGCTCCGGATCTTCTGTCCCCAAACAACGGATCCCTACTGCACCCGAATCCCCAGTCCCTTCATCTCGAGGCCTGGCTGCTCAAGGCATAGAATTTCAAGATCTAGGCCTTTCACAACAAGTGAAGGATATTCTTCTAGCTTCCAGAAAACCTTCCACAAGGCGTTCTTACGCTTTTAAGTGGAAGAGGTTCTCTGTCTGGTGTTCCCAGAGGGGACTTAATCCCCTCTTGGTACCAGTAGAGTCCCTTCTGGACTATCTCCTTCATTTATCAGCTTCTGGTCTCAAGACCAATTCTGTTAGAGTCCATCTTAGTGCTATTGCTGCATCTCAGCAAGCAACAGCGGAAACAAGCAACAGCACCAAAAAGCACCTCCAGCAACAAACCGAAGCAGCTCCAACACCACCAAAAGGAAACCACCCGCTCAGAAGCTCCTGCCCAAGCAGGGCAGTGGGAGCACCTTTGAAAACAGCAGCCCAGCTGAACCCACCCACGCCCGACAGGACCATGCCTGGGGACCTCACCGGAGGGCCCTTTGGCGTGGCACTCCGGTGCAGCCACAGAAGCAAACACAGCCTACCGCTGCAACAAGGCCACCAGCAGCAAGCGAACTCAGACAACAAAGATACGAAAACAAACATCAGCAGAGCAAAGTCCCACTACATCCCACTACAGGACAGCAACCTTGGGCCGGAAGGACTGGGGTTTCTAGTCCCACAGGTACTCCTTGTGGTCTTGGGCAAGCCACTTAACCCTCCATTGCCCATGTTCCTTGTAAATACTCATATTTATCTCCAAGTTATAATGCCCTGTTCAATGTAATTTCAGTTTGTTCAGTGTAAACCGCCTTGATGATATGAAAGGCGGTATATAAGAAATGTTAAATAAAAAATAAAGTAAGTGCACCCATGTACCAAACTCTGACCAGCATAAAAATGTACACAACATGGATTCTGCCCATCAGCCTCCTCCTCACCCAACTCCTACCACATCAGGCAACCATCCACAACCTACTAACAAGCACTCCATGGCAGCCAGCACAACTCTTCACACACCCCCAGTACATACACTGGAACACAATCAAGACACCCAAGCACAGGAGGCAAAACAGACACAAATCCAACACACAAACAAACCCAAACAAAGCACAGACACAACTAAGCACCCTGACTATGATCACAATCGAGCTCATCAATGCCAGATCCGTAAGAAACAAAATTAACACAATAGCAGATCTCATAGAAGATCATCAACCTGACATACTGTGCATTACTGAAACATGGCTCACCCCCACTGATAACGTGCTACTTAATCAATTAGTACCATCCACATACGCAGCATTCAACTGCCCACGCACACAACGAAGAGGAGGAGGGGTCCTGAGCCTCGCAAGGAACAGCCTAAGATTCAAGTCACGAAGCGCATCAAACACAAACCAATGCAACACCATCACTGTGGAAAACAAACAGATGGCACTATGCCTCACCTACAGAGCCCCGAATGTGCCACCAGATGAACTAGCATCCACTCTAGAAGAGGTCTGTGCCATCAACACTAGCAACAACCCCCTGCTACTATTAGGAGACTTCAACCTAAGATCCTCCAATACAAAGGATGCAGAAGCCTTCCTACGAGCTATGGGATCCTTACAATACACTCAACTGATCAACACCCCGACACACAAACACGGATCTTCACCAGATCTCATATTTGCACCCAACTTTCTAATGGACAGTGGTAACATATCACCTGATGTCACCCCCGTTCCATGGTCAGACCATCACATAATCAAAATAGAGGTCATGCCACAAGGGCAAAACCATGACAAAAACCTAGATAAATCAACAGCACAAAGAAGAGAATTTGAGAAGAAGCTTGCTGCGGAAGCAAAAACGCGAAATAAAGATTTTTTTCAAGTACATTTGTAGCAAAAAACCTGTGAGAGTGTCAGTTGGTCCATTAGATGATAGAAGAGTTAAAGGGGCACTAAGAGGCGACAAGGCGATAGCGGAGAGACTGAATGAATTCTTTGCTTCGGTCTTTACTGAGGAAGATGTAGGGATGTTGCCCATGACTGAAGTGGTATTTAAAGGTGCGGAAGAATTGAAGGAAATATCGATACATCAGGAAGATGTATTACAACTATTAGATAAACTCAAGGGTAGCAAATCACCTGGGCCAGATGGTATACATCCAAGGGTGTTGAAAGAACTGAAAACTGACCCGGTGAAAAGCGGTATATAAATGCAGTTAAATAAATAAATAAATATGAGATTGCAGACCTGCTATTAGTAATCTGTGATCTATCATTAAAATCATCTCTAATACCTGAAGATTGGAGGATCGCCAATGTAACACCAATTTTTTAAAAGGGTTCCAGGGGTGATCCGGGAAACTACAGACTGGTGAGCCTGACGTCAGTGCCGGGAAAAATAGTAGAAACCATCATAAAGAACAAAATTACTCAGTATGTAGATAGTCATGGCCTAATGGGAGACAGCCAACATGGCTTTAGACAAGGAAGATCTTGTCTTACTAATCTGTTATGTTTTTTTGAAGGGGTGAATAAACAGGTGGACAAAGGTGAGTTGGTTGATATAGTTTATCTGGACTTTCAGAAAGCCTTTGACAAGGTCCCTCATCAGAGACTTTTGGCAAAACTAAAGAGTCATGGGATAGGAGGCAATGTACTACTGTGGACCAGGAACTGGTTAAAAGATAGCAGAGGGCTGGGCTAAATGGCCAATTTTCCCAATGGAGAAAGGTGAATAGTGGTGTACCCCAGGGATCTGTGCTGGGTCCGCTGCTTTTTGACATATTCATAAATGACCTGGAAAGTGGAATAACGAGTGAGGTTATCAAATTTGCAGATGACACAAAACTATTTAAAGTTGTTAAAACCCAAGAGGATTGTGGAAAATTGCAAGAGGATCTTGATAAATTGGAAGACTGGTCATCAAAATGGCAGATGAAATTTAATGTGGACAAGTGCAAAGTTATGCACCTAGGGAAGAACAACCCAAACTATGGTTACACGATGCAAGGTTCCACATTAGGAACCACCACCCAGGAAAAAGATTTAGGCGTCGTGGATAACATGTTAAAACCCTCGGCCCAGTGTGCAGCGGCGGCCAAGAGAGCAAATAGAATGCTAGGTATCATAAGGAAAGGAATGGAAAATAAAACAAAAGATATTATAATGCCTCTGTATCGTTCCATGGTGAGACCGCACCTTGAATATTGTGTGCAATTCTGGTCGCCATATCTTAAAAAGGCGTTATTAGAAAAGGTTCAGAGAAGAGAAGAGCCACCAAAATGGTAAAGGGGATGGAAGGATACTCCTATGAAGAAAAGCTAAAAAGGTTAGGGCTCTTTAACCTGGAAAAGAGACGGCTGAGGGGAGATATGATAGAAGTCTATAAATTAATGAACGGAGTGGAACAGGTAAACGTAGATTGATTGTTTACGTTATCAGAATATAGAAAGACTAGGGGACATGCAATGAAGCTACAGGGTAAACTATTTAAGACTAATAAAAGAAAATATTTTTTCACTCAACGTGTAATCAAATTCTGGAATTTGTTACCGGAGGATGTAGTAAAGGCTGTTAGTGTAGCTGGGTTTAAAAAAGGTTTGGACAAGTTCCTGGAGGAAAGGTCCATAAACCATTATTAAGAAGGGACCCAGGATATCAATGCTTGACCCAGTACAAGCATTGCGGATCCTGTGTCTTTTGGGGAAACTGCTAGGTACGTATGACCTAGATTGGCCACTGTTGGAAACAGGATACTGGGCTTGATGGACCTTGGTCTGACCCAGTATGGCATATCTTATGTTCTTATGTAAGATTTAAAAGCTTTGACAGGGACCAATTTCTCCAGGACACTCTACCCCACCTGAACACGGAAGAAGAGGATCTAGACGAACAAATCAGAAAATGGAACAGCGTCGTCAATGCAGCCGCCCAAGCCACCGAACACAGACCCAGGAAAGATCGCCGCACAAGGGCACATCACACACCCTGGTACTCAAAAATCATACGGAACGAAAAGAGAGAACTGAAGAAGTTAGAACGGCGATGGAGACACACCAAGTCTCCCAATAATCAGGCACTATAGTTAACAAAACAAAAGGAGTACAACTATCTCATCAGCCAAAGAGAGAATACCACACCAATATCATACTCAAATCATACAACAAACCGAGAGAGCTCTTCGAAATTGTGAAAACACTCACCAAGGAGCAGAAATCCGACAGAAAAGTGCAAATAGACCCACAAACATTCGCAGACCACATCCAAGACAAATTCCATTCAGCCCCATGACGGAAAACTGACACAAGCACCAAACCACCCACCCACTCAACAAATACTTGGGACAAATTCAGCAACCCATCCACAGAGCAGCTCTCACACATCACCGCACTCAACACAAGCACGGCCCCAACAGACCCATGCCCAGTCACATGGATCAAAATGACAAAGTCAAACTTCATCCACACCATACACAACATGGTGAACAGTTCACTAACCCAAGGAATCATGCCAGACCAGCTAAAACTCGCCACAATAAGACCAATGCCGAAGAAATCAGCACTCGGCAAAAACAACCCAGCAACCTACAGACCTATCTCAAGCATCCCCCTACTGGCTAAGATTATTGAGAAAGCGGTACAACATCAGCTACAAGACCACATTGACAACTACGCACAACTGGACCTCAACCAACACGGTTTCCGCCCCAACCACGGAGTTGAAACACTCCTGCTATACCTATTTAACGACATACTACACCTCATAGACAACAGCAAGAACGGAATACTCATGATCTTCATTGACATATGCCGCCCACCCACTACCTGGGCCTGAAGGTTTCAGGTAGGAGCGGCCTTTGATGCCCTTCAGGGGTTCTGGGAAATGTAGTTGTTGGGCCCCTGAAGGATTGAGTTGTAGTTGTGAGTCGAGCAGAACAAAGGCAGGCAAGAAAATTTCTTTTGAGGCTTTATTCCAGCGCATTGAAGCTCAGTGCTTTCAGACGCAAAAGAAGAATATGCATATCCAACAAAAGATGGGAAAACAAACATACAGAGGATGTAGTAATAACACAGCTTTCACTCAGCTGTTTCACAGTTCCTTTTCAGGCTTCAAACTTAGGCAGTCATGTGACTCTTCACAGAACTGAAAGCAATGTCCTTTTAAACGGCAAGGCTTCTCAGCAGCAGCATGTGATTACACTTATTAAACCTTCATAAGCTTCTCACGGTAGCAACAGGTAAAGTAATCTTTGTACTATATTCTTTCCATATAGTTTTCAAAGCTCTTTATCATGGCTATCTTCAATAGCACAAGCAGAACAATCCATAGCAAAGTCAAGATCATTTGAAGGCAGACAAACATCTAACTGCATTTCTTCCTCACAGCTATTATCATGCTGTATTGGGTTAATAGCAGAGGCTGCCTTTTTCTCTAGGAACTCTTTAAACTGCTCAAGAAGTAATTCAGCCTGCTTGTGCCCTTTCACAAGCTGATAGCTTTCTTTCTCTTCAGGCAAACGTTTGTTTAAGACTCCCAGCTCATGGTAAATCAAGGTTACTTACCTGTAACGGGAGTTCTCCGTGGACAGCAGGATAAGTCAGCCACATCTGGTGACGTCATCCGACGGCGCCGTGGACGGAGTACTCTCTCTAGCCCAGAAGGGGTTTTGCCTTCTGGGCTGAACCCCCTCCCCTCCACCTGGCCCAGCCCCCAGACCGCCCCTAGCCAGCCACTACTTTCCAAGCCGGTTCAGTACGTGCTAGGGGAGAAGGTATGCCAAGGGCCCCTGAAGGGGAGGATGGGTGGGAGAGTGTGGCTGACTTATCCTGCTGTCCACGGAGAACTCCCGTTACAGGTAAGTAACCTTGATTTCTCCTAGGACAAGCAGGATGAAGTCAGCCACACTTGGTGCCTCCCTAGCTAGGAAGGGCTGAGGTAGCAGGGGCCCACAATAATGAGGAGGACACGAGATGTATAACCAAGAATTTTATCAAGTCAATGAAGAACGTGCAAACAGCAAGTGCAGAACAACTTGAACATTACAATTATGTGCAACTCATGTGCAAACATCACGTGCAAACATCACGTGCAAACAGCATGTGTAAACGGTATGTGCAAATAGCATGTGCAAACAGCGCGACAAGCAGCATGTGCATACATCACGTATCAACATCACAGGCAAGGGCATGTGCATCAACATGCGACAGTGGGCAAGATAGCATGCAAATAGACATCAATGGTAACATTCCCATGGCCGCCTGGCGTTAAGGCTCGGTTGGCGGTGCATGGGCCGTCGTTAAGACTGCTTGGCCGAAGGCCTGGTTACAATGCAGGTCGAGGCAGTAGTGTTTCTGAAATGTCTGAAGGGATGACCAGGTGGCTGCCCTACAGATGTCCGTTGCCGGAACTGAGCGAAGGTTGGCCATGGTGGCAGCAAGCGCCCTCAATTGATGGGCGTGGACTGATGGTGCGTGATCGGTACCAGCCTTGTCAAGGCAGAAAGCGATGCATGCGGAGATCCAGAGGGATAGGGTGCATTTGGAGACAGGGCGCCCCAGTTTGTTCGGGTCATAGGAGACAAAGAGCTGCGTGGTACGGCGCTGATCACTTGTTCTTAGGAGGTACAGATGTAGCGCTCTGACGCAATCCAGTGTGTGGAGCCTCGCCTCCTCCGGGGAGGAATGCGGCTCCGGGAAGGAGGGAAGCTCGATGGTCTGGTTAATGTGGAAGGCAGAGGAAACCTTCGGAATGAACTTCGGGTGCGTCCGGAGAGAGGCTCGGTCGCTGGAAAGCTGCGTGTACGGTGGATGTGCCACCAGAGCCTGGAGCTCACTGATGCGCCTGGCTGAGGTGATGGCTATGAGGAACAAGGTCTTCCAGGAAGCGAACTTCGGCTCTGCTGACAGCAGGGGTTCAAAGGGGGGTAGCGTGAGTTGGTTGAGAACCGTGTTGAGGTCCCAGTGTGGAACAGACTCCCGGACTGGGGGATGTAGATTCGCTAGGCCTTTCATGAAGCGGGCTACAATGGGTAGCTGTGCGATGGAAGTGTTTCCTGGGCGGTGGTGGAGTGCAGAAATGGCCGCTAGGTGCACCCGAATGGACTGGGGCTGTAAGCCCTGCTGAGACAGAGAGGCCAGATATTGCAGTATCCCGGGCACAGGGGCCGAGAAGGGGTCTAGGCCTTGAGTGGAGCACCAGAGGGAAAAACGGCGCCATTTGAGACCGTATGACTTCCTGGTGGCCGGGTGGCGTGCCGCGAGAACTACCTCCTCCGCTTCCTGGGAAAGGCCCAGGGGGGACAGGACTACCTGCTCAGCCGCCAGGCTGTCAAGGCCAGGGTCCGAAGATTGGGATGGGAGGGTAAGTCCGTCTTCCTGGGTGAGGAGGTCCGGTATCGGTGGCAGCCGCCATGGCGGATGGAGTGACAGACGCCTCAGGAGTGGGAACCATGCTTGGCGAGGCCAGTGGGGGGCCACCAGAATGGCTTGGGCCCTGTCGGAGATGATACGTTGTATGGTCATGGAGATCAGGGGAATGGGGGGAAAGGTATACACCAGTGACCATTCCCCCCCACGACGCGACGAATGCATCTGCTGAGTGGCTGTGCTGAGACGGCCGCTTGGAGCAGAAGTGTTTGCACTTCGCGTTCCGCTCGGTGGCGAAGAGGTCGATCTCCGGTTGACCCCACGCCCTGAAGAGGGAGAGGGCAATTTCTGTCTTGAGGGACCATTCGTGGGGATTTCGCTGTCGGCTGAGCTTGTCCGCCAGCTCGTTCTCGGTTCCAGGCAGGTATGAGGCTCGAAGTAGGCAGTTGTTGGAGATTGCGAAGGCCCAGATCTTGAGAGCTTCTCGGCACAGGGCCCGGGAGCCCGTCCTGCCCTGTTTGTTCACGTAGAACATGGCTACTTGGTTGTCTGTCTGGATGAGAGTGACTTTGCCTCTGATTAGGTTCTGAAAAGCGCTCAAGGCGTAACGAATGGCTCTGAGCTCCAGAAGGTTGATGTGGTACTGCTGTTCCAGCTCTGTCCATGCGCCCTGAGTCCGGAGGTGCAGGCAATGCGCTCCCCAGCCCACCGAAGAGGTGTCGGTGGTGATGGTTAGTTGGTGAGGTGACTGTGCGAGGGGTCTCCCCTGTGAGAGGTTTTCCCCGCGAGCCCACCACAGAATGGAGTTGCGGACAGCTTGGTTCATCGGTATGGGCGTGTTCAGGGGCTGCGAGTGCTGTGACCAGTGTGCTCGCAGATGCCACTGCAGGTGGCGCATGTGGAGCCTCGCTAGAGGGACCGTTTGCGTGGCCGCTGCCATGTGGCCAAGGAGCCGGAGTAGCTTCCGGGCGGTAGGGTTTTTGTTTGATCTGATGTGCAGTACCAATTCCTGTATGGATCTCGTTCGTAGCGGAGGAAGGAAGGCTTTTACTTTGTTGGTATCTATCAGCGCCCCGATGAACTCCAGTTGCTGCGAGGGGCGCAGGTGGGACTTCGGGTAGTTCACTAAGAAGCCCAGCTCGGATAGCAGGGCAATGGTGGAGCGAGTCGCTCTCACTGTCTCTTCGGAGGAGGGTGCTGAGATCAGCCAATCGTCTAGGTAGGGAAACAGGCAGATTCCTTGCTTGCGGAGGTGCGCTGCTACAGCGGCTACGCACTTTGTGAATACCCTCGGGGCTGGGGACAAGCCAAACGGGAGGACCTTGTACTGGAAGTGCTTCCCCATCACTCGGAACCACAGGTATTGACGGTGATCCGGGTGGATCGGGATGTGAGTGTATGCCTCCAGCAGATCCAAGGATGTCAGCCACTCCCCGGGCTGGATGAGTGGTAGAATGGATCCGAGGGAGTGCATCCTGAATTTCTCTTTGGTGATGAAGAGGTTGAGTGCTCGGAGGTCGAGGATTGAGCGCATACCTCCTGACTTCTTTGGGACTAGAAAGTACCTTGAGTAGAAACCAGAATATTGCTCCAAGGTTGGTACTGGTTCGATGGCGTTGGAAGAGAGAAGGGAGAGAATCTCCTTCTCCAGGGCAATGGAGGAAGGTCCCGGTGCCTTGCAGGGTGGAACTCCGTGCTGCACTGGGGGAGATAGGAACTTCAAACGATATCCATCCTTGATGATAGCCAGCACCCATTTGTCCGAGGTGATGGACTGCCAAGCCGAGAGAAATAGGGCGAGGTGTCCCCCCTTGGGGGGGTTGTCCAACGGCTGATTGTCAAAAGGCTTGATTACTTTTCCCCGTTCCGGGCTGCTGGCTTTTTTGTTGCTTTCTATCCCTCTGCCGAGGTTTTTGCCGGTAGGACTGTTGTGATGGCTGTTTGTATCGGGGTTGCCATTTTTGGTAGGAGCCGTACTGACGCTTAGAGGAATTGAAGTAGTAAGGTTTTTGGTTGTAAGAGTTCTTGCGGCTGGGGCGCTCAAAGCCCTCGTCCGACAATGTTTTCAATGTAGTACAGCGGTCCTTTAAAGCATTGACGGTGTCGGTAACCGTGTCTCCAAAGAGGGACTCTCCAGTGCAGGGAGCGTCCGCAATGCGATCCTGGGTGTCCTCTCGTAGCCTGGAAGCCCTGAGCCATGCAAGGCGGCGGGCGGAGATGGAAGAAGCGGCCGTGCGAGCCGCCGTGTCAAAGGCGTCAAAAGCCGCTCGCACCTGATGTTTCGTGCATTCTTGAAGGTCAAAGATAATGGCACAATCAGGCTGTGCTCCCAGAGCTGGGGCAGGGATGGTCGCTTTAAGTTTCTCTAGGAGGGCATCCAGGTAAAGGGCCTGCTGCAGCTGGTGGGCGGAAATCCTGGCGCTGAGCATGGCTCCTTGAAAAACCTTCCCTGTGTCATTGAGCGACTTTAGGTCTTTTCCCGGGGGGCCGTTAGCGTTGGTACGTGTGGACTTAGTCCTTTTCAGAGCTGATTCCACCACGATGGAGTGGTGCGGAAGCTGAGTTTTGTCGAATCCCGGTGTGGCCTGGATTTGGTACTTGTTAAGTTTCCGAGACACTGCGGGCCCTGAGGAGGGGTTCTTACAAAGGGTGATGAGATTCTCGCGCAGTAAAGGATAAACCGGGACGGTTGCCAGGGGTTTCGGAGTTTCGAGGAACTTGCGTGCCGCCTGCGTCTCCGGGCGCTGGTCGGAGGCTTCAGAGGAAGACTCAGAGTGTAAGCCAGCTTCTGTAGGAACTTGTGATAGGAGAGGTCCTCCGGGCTGGAGGGCGATGGCTCAACTGACGGTCCAGAGTCGATTATAGGAACCCCTGGAGAGGTGTCCTCAGGTGTTGTTGTTGGCTCGGCTACCGCAGCCGTCTCAGAGGACGTAGCTGAATTGGCTACGGTGTCACCGGAGGTGGCCGGGGAGGGGGGGGGGGCAGGGTGACAGGTCTGTGGAAAAGAGGTGCAGAGGCATTCGCCGTTTGGGTCTGTGACCATTGTTGAAAGAGGGAGGATAGAAAGGAGACGAACTTAGAGTTCTCTGCACATCCCTCTACCGGAGTTGGTGGAAGGGGTTCAGGTCTTAAGGGTTCCGGTTGGTCATGATCCTCCGATGCAGCCTCGGGGGAGGGGGACCCGAAGTCAAGTAGGTGTTGAGGAGACAGCACAGCATGCCCTTCCGAAGACTCACTGGAGATGGAGGAGGAGCTAGACCAACTGTGGTGGTGATGCCGTCTGCCCCCGGAGCGGCAGTGAAGATCGCGGTCGCGTCCAGATGAGCTGCTACTGTGGTTCCTTCGACTGCGCCTATGATGTCTCGGCGCGGAAGGAGACCGTCGTCGGCGCAGATGGGGATCGCCGTCAGCGCCTGCTTTGTCGGAACGAAGAGCTGTGTCTCTTTCTCTTCTTGCTGTGCCGGTGCCGATCATCCGTGTCATGGTGGGCGGAGCTAGGGGCGGAAGCGGCAGAATCCAAGATGGCCGCCCCCATAGCCTCCACATGTTTGAGAGCTCCCGGGATGTCTTGAGGAAGGGGAGGCCTGCCGATAGAGCCCGGAAGGAGGGAAGATGGTCCCGCAGCATCGCGGCAAGGAGCGGAGGCCGGCAGGGGCACGCTCGGGGCCGCAGCGAAAAGGGTCTCTGCTTGTCCCAGGAGAGCCAGGATATCGCGGCAGGGAGCGGAGGCCATCAGGGGCACGCTCGAGGCCGGGGAAGCATCGGCAGCACTTATCTGGAGGGCTGAGCCCGTGGCAGAGGCAGAGGAGCCTTGACGAGGTGACACGGTAGGAAACAGTTCCTTGAGCAGATTTTTCTTCGTTTTCCGTGCTCTTGGAGACATCTTAGCACAGTGGGAACAGTCTTCTACCTTGTGCGAGATGCCCAGGCAACGGATGCAGCAAGGGTGGGAATCAGTCGCTTTCATCTTGCGGGAGCACACTGGGCACTTCTTGAAACTCGGTTTGGGCATGTTGAATAAAAAAAAAAATAAATCAAAGAAAGTAAAAATAAAGAGAGAGTGGAAGGTCCGTCTTGCTGGCAAGGCGGAAGAAGTGAAAGTGGCTGGCTAGGGGCGGTCTGGGGGCTGGGCCAGGTGGAGGGGAGGGGGCTCAGCCCAGAAGGCAAAACCCCTTCTGGGCTAGAGAGAGTACTCCGTCCACGGCGCCGTCGGATGACGTCACCAGGTGTGGCTGACTTCATCCTGCTTGTCCTAGGAGAATTAGCTATGCTGTCCTTATCAAAGCAACAGTTCTCTGTGTGGGTAAATCCCCTCCCCCACTTATCCTTAAGAGAATGTGTTGTGTTTGTTCTCAGGAGTTTAACACGTTCTGGAGATAAACAATCATAGTAAGAAATATCAGCTTTACCTTCATTCAGGTCTTCTGAATAAGCATTAGCTCCTGTTCTTCTACGGGCTTTTAGGGTTTGTGCTCCAGTTTGCTTATTATTGGTTCTTGTGATTTTCAGGTGAATATCAGGCTGAACAATTCCTCTGTAGCTTTGTCTGTTCTTGCTTTGGCTTTTAATGCTGTGCTTCCAACTGCCTTTATCCCAGGTATCAAACCTGTTAGCTCCTTTAACCCCAAGTTCTACCTTGTGACGAGAGTGCTTCCAGGGTGGATCCTTGCACCACTGACGACTGCTCCAAGGTCCTGCTTGGTTCTCAGGTAGCTCTTCCAGTAGCTCCAGGTGTCTCTCTGGGTCTCTCCGTGAGTCTGTCTTTCTCCTTGAGTCTCCCAGCGCTTCTGAGTCTCTCCGTGCTTTGGAGTCTCTCAGTGCTTCTCCTTCTCCTCCTACTTCTCTCTCTAAGTCCACTTCTGACTGTGTTCTGACTGCTTGCGTATTTAACAAGCTCTCATTACGTTGCACTCCCTGCCTCTTGCTTGGGCGTGCCCAATCAGTGACCAGACCTGTCTCCTCCCCTAAGGTGAGGTGTGGTTTTAGATCAGCTGAGTGTTTTCACTTTTGAGGTAGAAATCCTGCTTTTCAATGCAGTACTACTTTCCTCCTCAGGATTTTCTCCTATCTCCATTGCTTCTTGAGGAGCTTCATCATCACACATATCATCAGCATTTGACACAGTGGACCATGGAATGCTACTAGCAAGACTACAGAACATCGGACTACACGGAGACACACTGAGGTGGTTCCACTCCTACCTAACAGACAGACAGATTCAGGTCAAAATTGGGCCCAACACATCCCGACCCATCCCGCAAGGTGTACCCCAAGGATCCACCCTATCAGCACTTTTATTCAACCTCTACATCCAGCCAATATGCAGCAGCATAAAAGAACACGGGATAAAATACACAGTCTATGCGGACGATATAATGATATACACACCAATCACCCTCGACAACCCAGACTACACCAAGATAACAGATTGTCTCATACACATGAACACCTGGTTTCAAGACAACAACATGACCATAAACTACAGCAAGACCGAGGCGCTAATCATAACACGAAACTCCGACTTCATCCCCCCTCGCAACATCAAGATAGGCACCACAGCCATACCCATACAACCAGAAGTGAAATACTTCAGTGTGACCCTGGACAAAGAACTTAAGCTTCAGTCCCACATCAGCAGAACCACCAAAAATGCATACCACAGGATGAGACTAGCACAGTTTGTCTGGGACTAATAACCCTAATCCTAGACTTCTGCAACCCAGTCTATCTGGGCCTAACAAAACAGACACTAAGACCATTGCAACTGGCTCAAAACACTGCAGCACGCATAATAGCCAGCACCACAAGACAAGAACACATCACACCCACCCTAAAAGAGCTCCACTGGCTGCCTATCAGCGCCCGCATTGGATACAAAACAATCATAAACATTTCCAAAATCAAACAGTCATCAGCTTTCAGCCTACACCCACTCATACAATCCGACAACAGCACAGGACCGAGGAGAAGAGGCACATCCAACCGTGTCAACACACCTAAAGACATCAACAGGGTACGCAAGGACACCGAAAAACGAGCCTTATCAAAGGCGGCACCAACAATCTGGCACGCCCTCCCTGACGAACTACGTTCAACAACAGACCTTAAGGATTTCAGGAAACTACTGAAGACGACCCTCTTCATAGAACACTACGGTGACATTACTTAAACCATGCAACAGACACCTCAATACCCCCCACATGTCACAATAATAGTAATTAAGCAAGGACCTGATATACATAGCATTGTAAATAGCGCACGCTGTAAATAGCGCACCAAGAATCAACGACCAGACACACTCACACGCACACACTGCCCACTGCATGTGCACACTAGACACAGTTTTTTATCGATTGTTTGCTGTTCAGACCGCCTTGATTGTAGGATAAGGCAGTATAGAAATCCGTTTAAATAAATAAATCTCATAAACCCTTCGATGGACAAACAATTTCCTCTCATCGTCTTGTTTCAAGATTTATGAGGGGTCTCCTTTTAACAAAACCTCCCATCAAACCTCCTCCGGTGGCATGGGATATTAATCTTGTTCTGGGTCAGCTCTTGAAGCCACCCTTTGAACCTTTAGCTACTTTGGAGCTAAAGTTTCTTTCATGGAAAGTCATTTTCCTAATTGCTATCACTTCTGCAAGATGCATTAGTGAACTGTAAGCTTTAGTGGCTGACCCGCCTTATACGAGGACTCATCATTTTATGCCAAAGGTGATATCACCTTTTCATTTAAACCAATCGGTTTATCTCCCAGTCTTCTTTCCTAGGCCTCATGCCTCCAGTGCGGAAAGAAATCTTCATACCTTAGATTGTAAACGGGCCCTGGCTTTTTATCTTCACAGAACTCAGCCATTTAGAAAGTCTTCTCAGCTTTTTCTGGCTTTTGACTCTAGTCATTTAGGACTTCCAGTCACTAAGGGAACTCTCTCTAAGTGGATTGCAGACTGTATTTCCTTTACCTATCAGAGTAAAGGAATCCCTCTTGAAGGCCATGTCACTGCTCATAATGTTAGAGCCATGGCAGCCTCAACAGCTAATCTTCGTTCAGTTGCTATTGATGAGATCTGCAAAGCAGCAACTTGGGCTTCTGTAATACTTTCACTGCCCACTATTGTTTAGACAAGGACTCCTGTCGGGATGCCTTGTTCGGTCAGGCTGTTCTACAGCATCTCTTCCATTCCTAGATCAACTCCTTCCCACCATCCACTCTTGGATGCCTGAGGTCCCTGGGAGGAAGCATGGCCCATCTTACTTAGATCCGCAACATACTGGGGTCATCCCTAGGCATTTTTAGCTGGGGAGTCCCCATATGTGAAGACTACATTCCTGCTTGTTCCTGGAGATAGCGTAGTTACTCACCTGTAACAGGTGATCTCCGGGAACAGCAGGAATAAGTTTTCACAACCCACCCACCTCCCCTAGGAGTTGTCTTTCTCTCTCTTTCTATTTTTTGTCTACTTCTCTCCTTCGGTCTCAGCTTTCAACTTAACTGAAGTGAGAGAGGTAGTTGGGCGGGAAGGCAGCACGCATGCGTGGTGGGATGCTCCCAAAAGCTTTCCTTTTGGACGCTGGGGAGCGTTCCCGCGTAGGCTCCGTCGGTGTCGACGGTACCCACATATGTGAAGACTTATTCCTGCTGTTCCTGGAGATCACCTGTTACAGGTGAGTAACTACGCTGTCTGCTCAGCAAGGTGGCAAAAGTAGGTGCACCTGCCGATCTCCAGGAACAAGCAGGAATGAGTCTTCACATATGGTTACGTCGGCACCGACGGAGCCTGCGCGGGAACGCTTCCCAGTGTCCAATCAGAAAGCCTTTGGGAGCATCCCACAGCACCTGTGCTGCCTTCCCGCCTTCCCAACTGTCTCTCCTCAGTTGTTCTTTTTCCGCGGAGCCAGCAGGTCGTGTTCCTGTCACCGCAGAAGAATTTCCTTATTTTTTCTTTATTTCTTTTCTGTCGCATCTGCCTTCTTCGGCGCTGTACCGGTACCGCCGGTCCTTGTTCTTTTCTTCTTGTAAAAAAAACAAAATAAAAAAACTTTTTTCCATTTATTTTTCTTCAGGTGCACTTGAGTTTTGGGCCTTAGGCCCAGAATTGTTTTCCTCAACTATGGAAAAGCCTGCCTCAGGATTTAAATAGTGCACAAAATGTGGCGGTACTATTTCCGTCACAGACACCCATGACTGGTGTCTAAAATGTTTAGGTCCTGACCATTCCATAACAGATTGTGTGTCCTGTTCCATGATGTCTAAGAGGGGTCGACAGAACCGAGCTGCCAAGCTCAGTACCCTTTTCCCTCTGATGCAGCTTCGGTGGCATCAACGTCTTCCAGGGCTGCTTCTTCCTCACGTGGATCTCAGGTAACTAAACATAAATCCAGCCGGTCCTCGAAGGGTAGATCTCCTTCTAAGCATCGAGATGCCTCTGGCCTTGCCCTCGAGGTTTCTGCACCGGCAAAATTACCCCGGCGAGAGGCTTCAGCCTCTAAAGCATCATCATCGGGGTTCCAGGATGATCTCGATGGCGTGGCCTTGACAGATCTCTTGGTGCCATGCTCTGGGGTACCGGTGGCTTCCACCGGTACCGACTTCCAGGCATTGGCGGCGTCGATGGATCAGAGGATTCTGTCCATGGAACTCAGTCTGGCAGCTTTCCTTGTGGCATCGACGCCCGTGGTACCGCAACAGACTACTCCGCCGATACCGGCACTAGCATCGCCATCGGTACCGATCCCGGTACCGGTGGCATCGACATCGGCGTCGGTGTCTGCTATGCCGGTACTCTGTCCTCTGAAGCCCTCCGGTACCGATACCCCGGTACCGGTTATTCCCGATACCGATCCCGGTCGGTACGGGTATCGGGCGTTGCAAGAGCATCCAGACAGACAATACTTCAATTCCTCTGACGACTCTGAGGATTCTGAAGAGTCTGTCGATGCAGTGATGCTTCTTCCACAGGAGAAGTCCTCTCCTAAATGAAGGATGTCTCCTCCAGAGGACTTGTATTTTCAAGACTTTATCAGAGAGGTGGCTCGGGTCCTCTCTATTACAGTGGCCCCAGAGTCAGAGCCCAGAGCCAAGGAGTTAGATATTTTGCAATATCCTAAAACTCCTAAGGAGGCAGCTACCTTACCTATTCATGAGATTCTGTATGATCTCATGTTAAGGATGTGGGAAACACCTCTGACCACCTCTCCTCATTCTCGCAGGTTGGACACCATGTATCGTGTCCCTCCTTGTCCTGGTTTCCATAAAACTCAACTTCCTCACCACTCTATTGTGGTTGAGTCTGCAATGAGAAAGATTAAGAGTGCCAAAAGACATGCCTCTAATCCTCCAGGACGTGAATGTAGAACCCTGGATACTTTTGGAAGAAGAGTCTTCCAAGCTTCCATGCTTGCTGCGTGAATTAATTCTTATAGTCTCTACATGGGAATGTTCTTAAAAGAAGTCACTGACCATTTGCAGACTTTAAGTCCTTTTATATCTGATGATAAAAGGCAAGAATTTCTCACTGGGCTTAAACATGCCCAGGATATCTCCAAATTCTCCAACCTTGCAGCTTTCGACTCCTTTGAATGCGTAAGCAGAGCCTCAGCTATAGCTATAGGTGCACGTAGGATTGCTTGGCTTCAAGCATCTGATTTGGAGATCTGGGTCCAAGACGAATTGGGAAATATCCCTTGTACAGGTGAAAATCTGTTTGGTAAGGATTGGCAAGCAAAGGCCAATCAGATGGATGCTGAAAATTCTGCTTTGGACAGACTATCCAAATCCACAGCTGCTCCTGCTAAGAAAAGGTTTTTCAAGAAAACACCTTTTTCTAAAAAGGGAAGATTCTATCCTGCTTATAGTCAGCAGGCATCTTCTGCAGCTCAGTTCCCTTCCAAACGTCAGTAATCCTCCAAACAGAGCAAGGCAAAGGCTGTGAGGCCTGCTCCAGCCCAGCAATCTCAGCCCCCTCAGGGCCTTTGACTTTCTGATAGAGAATTTAGCCTTCCTGGCCCTGGAAGGACCAGAGCCCTCCACCATTCCAAGAAGGTTATGTCACTTTGCTCCCAGGTGGGGGCAAATTACAGCAGAGCATTGGACACTCTCCATCATAAGAGAGGGGTACAGACTTCATTTTTCCAGCTTGCCCCCTCTCACAAGAGTGCACCAGTTCAATTCTCCAGCCTCCCTCCTCAGCCTGTTGGAGCAGGAGGTTGCCACTCTTCTAGCCCAGGGGGCAGTAGAGAAAGTGCCTTCTCAACAATAGGGCACAGGGTTCTACTCCCCCTATTTTCTTATTCCAAAGAAAACAGGGGGCTTCAGACCCATCTTAGATCTCAGAGTTGAACAGATTCCTAGTCAAAGAAAAATTCAAGATGGTTTCTCTAGGAACTCTGCTGCCATACCTTCAGAGTTAGGATTGGCTTTGTTCTCTAGATCTCAAGGATGCGTACACTCA
Organism: Ichthyophis bannanicus; assembly: GCA_033557465.1. Lineage (NCBI taxonomy): Eukaryota > Metazoa > Chordata > Amphibia > Gymnophiona > Ichthyophiidae > Ichthyophis > Ichthyophis bannanicus. Next base: position 72,961,480 of record CM066045.1, on the reverse strand, counting down.
TGTTCTCATCCATCCAACTCACAGAAGGTTCCTTCGGTTCCTTTTTCAGAAGAAGCACTATCAATACAGAGTGCTCCCTTTTGGTCTGGCCTCTGCACCAAGGGTGTTCACGAAATGCATGGCAGTGGTTGCTGCTTTTCTGCGCACCCTGGGAATATTTGTCTTCCCTTACCTGGACGACTGGCTCATTCGAGCTCCCACTCAATCAGAGGCCAAGACTTCTCTAACCTGCACAATGCGTATCCTTCAATATTTAGGGCTGGTAATAAACATCCCAAAATCCAATTTGATCCCTACTCAGTCCCTGGAGTTTATAGGGGCGTTGCTGGATACCACAAGGGCAAGGGCCTATCTTCCCCAGGCCCGTTGCCTTTGCTTGATGCAGTTAGCTTCTCAAGCAGAGTTGAAACCCCTACTAACTGCTCGAGAGATGTTACAGTTGCTAGGCCACATGGCATCCACCGTTCATGTGGTACCATATGCTCGCCTTCACATGAGAGCAGCTCAGTGGACTTTATCCACCCAATGGACCCAGGCATTAGGCTGCCTATCAGACAAAATAGCAAACACAAGTCGCCTCATTTTGTCCCTCCAATGGTGAAAGTCCCCTCAAAACCTGTTGCTGGGGTCCCCCTTTCAACAGCCTCTACCCCAAGCAACTCTAATAACAGATGCTTCTCCAATGGGCTGGGGAGCTCATCTTCAGGACCTCTCCACCCAGGGTATCTGGTCCCCACAGGAGACTTGTCTATATATCAATCTCTTGGAACTCAGAGCAATCTTCCTTGCTATGCGAGTTTTCCACACCCTGCTCAGCCACAAGACAGTCCTTATCCACACGGACAATCAGGTAGCCATGTTCTATATAAACAAGCAGGGAGGAACTGGCTCTCTGTCGCTTTGCAACGAAGCTCTGTGACTGTGGGCCCTCGCCAGAGAGCATCACATTCATATTCTGGCAGTTTATCTTCCAGGTGTTCAAAACTCTTGGGCAGACAGACTCAGTCGAGTTCTGCTTCCACATGAGTGGTCCCTACATATGGACCAGGTGTCCAAAATTTTTCAAATTTGGGGAACCCCGGACAAAGACCTCCTTGCAAGTCCGTGGAATGCCAAACTTCCCGGTTCTGTTCCAGAACTCCAGCTCAGGGGGCTCAGGCAAGGGATGCTTTCCTCCATTGGGGTCAAGACTTCCTGTATGCCTTTCCACCCATTCCCCTAATTCCCAAAACCCTGTTCAAGCTTCAGAGAGACAGAGGCCACATGATTCTCATAGCTCCACATTGGCCACGGCAAGTGTGGTACCCTCTGCTTCTACATCTCTCTCAAGCTCCCTCCCTAGAATTAGGGTCTGCTCCAGACCTCCTCTCTCAGGAGGACGGAAAGTTGTGGCATCCCAATCCCCAGTCTCTGCATCTCAGGGCTTGGTTGCTGAAGGCCTAGATCTCCAGGATCTTCATCTTTCTCAACAAGAAAAAGATGTTCCTTATGCTTCCAGAAAACCTTCCACTAGACGTTCTTACGCTTTCAAGTGGAAGAGGTTTACCATCTGATGTTCTGAGAAGGGTCTTAACCCCCGTGCTATACCTCTGGAATCGTTGCTGGAGTATCTCCTTCATCTGTCTAATGCAGGCCATAAGACAAATTCAGTAAGAGTCCATTTGAGTGCTATTGCAGCTTCCCTCAAGCCTCTAAATGGACAAACTGTTTCCTGTCATCCTCTTGTAACAAGGTTCATGAGAGGCCTCCTTTTAACAAAGCCTCCCATTCAACCACCCCCGGTGGCATGGGACTTAAATTTGGTTCTTGGTCAGCTTACGAAGCCGCCTTTTGAACCTTTAGCTACCACCTCCTTGAAATATCTTTCTTGGAAGGTTATCTTTCTCATTGCAATCACATCAGCACGCCGCATCAGTGAATTGCAAGCACTAGTAGCTAATCCACCTTATACAAGGTTCCATCATGACAAAGTGGTCCTTAGGACTAATCCACACTTTATGCCTAAGGTGGTCTCGCCTTTTCACCTCAACCAAGAGGTCTACCTACCTGTCTTTTTTCCAGGACCTCATGCATCAAGTGCAGAGAGGAATCTTCATACCCTGGACTGTAAAAGAGCTCTGGCTTTTTACTTACAGAGGACGCAGCAACATAGAAAGTCTTCCCAACTCTTTGTTGCCTTTGATCCTTCTCATTTGGGACAACCAGTCTCCAAGAGAACACTTTCTAACTGGATTGCCCAATGTATTTCTTTCGCCTATCAGAGCAAGAACCTTTCTCTGGAGGGCCATGTCACAGCTCATGGCTCATCGGAACTCTGTGTCTATCGACCACATCTGTCGAGCAGCCACAAGAATACAAGATATGCCATACTGGGGCAGACCAAGGTCCATCAAGCCCAGTATTCTGTTTCCAACAGTGGCCAATCTAGGTCACATTTACCTAGCAGTTTCCCCAAGAGAGACAAGTTCCACAATGCTTGTACTGGGTCAAGCATTGATATCTTTGGTCACTTCTTAATAATGGTTTATGGACCTTTCCTCCAGGAACTTGTCCAAACCTTTTTTAAACCCAGCTACACTAACAGCCTTTACTACATCCTCCGGTAACAAATTCCAGAGTTTGATTACACGTTGAGTGAAAAAATATTTTCTTTTATTAGTCTTAAATAGTTTACCCTGCAGCTTCATTGCATGTCCCCTAGTCTTTCTATATTCTGATAAGGTAAACAATCGATCTACGTTTACCCGTTCCACTCCGTTCATTAATTTATAGACTTCTATCATATCTCCCCTCAGCCGTCTCTTTTCCAGGTTAAAGAGCCCTAACCTTTTTAGCCTTTCTTCATAGGAGTATCCTTCCATCCCCTCTACCATTTTGGTGGCTCTTCTCTGTACCTTTTCTAAAATCGCTATATCCTTTTTAAGATACGGCGACCAGAATTGCACACAATATTCAAGGTGCGGTCTCACTATGGAACGATATAGAGGCATTATAATATCGTTTGTTTTATTTTCCATTCCTTTCCTTATCATACCTAGCATTCTATTTGCTCTCTTGGCCGCCGCTGCACACTGGGCCGAGGGTTTTAACATGGTTTCCACAATGACGCCTAAATCTTTTTCCTGGGTGGTGGTTCCTAATGTGGAACCTTGCATCGTGTAACCATAGTTTGGGTTGTTCTTCCCTAGGTGCATAACTTTGCACTTGTCCACATTAAATTTCATCTGCCATTTTGATGCCCAGTCTTCCAATTTATCAAGATCCTCTTGCAATTTTCCACAATCCTCTTGGGTTTTAACAACTTTAAATAGTTTTGTGTCATCTGCAAATTTGATAACCTCCTTCATAAATGACCTGGAAAGTGGAATATGTCAAAAACCACTTGAGCCTCGGTTCATACCTTCACAGCCCATTACTGCTTGGACAAGGACTCCCGCCGGGACGCCTTGTTTGGTCAGGCTGTTCTCAAACACCTGTTCCATACTTAATCAACTCCTACCCACCATCCCTCATGGGATGCCAGAGATCCAGATGGGGAAGTGCAGCCCTGTCCCAGGGACACACAACTTATGGGCTCTCTCCCTGGCATCTAAAGCTAGGGAGTCCCCATATGTGAAGACTCATTCCTGCTTGTTCCTGGAGATAGCACAGTTACTTACCTGTAACAGATGATCTCTGGGAACAGCAGGAATAAGTCTTCACAACCCTCCCACCTCCCCTAGGAGTTGTCTCTCTCTCTCTTTCTCCTTTCCCTCTCTCTCCCTCTTTGTCTCAGCTATAAGACTCAACTGAGGAGAGACAGTTGGGAAGGCAGCACGCAGGCGCTGTGGGATGCTCCCAAAGGCTTTCTGATTGGACACTGGGGAGCGTTCCCGCGCAGGCTCAGTCGGTGCCGACGTACCCATATGTGAAGACTTATTCCTGTTGTTCCCAGAGATCACCTGTTACAGGTAAGTAACTGTGCTTTCCTGCAGGTCGCCCCTCTCCATGCCTTTGTTTAGGGGTGTACCCACCGCTCCATATAAGTCACCCCTATTTATTGAGATATAAGAGATAGCTGTTTGTTTTGATTTTATCCTGTTGCTATAAAGGGATCCACTGTTGTCTGCCCCATGCCATTTTGAATTCTGTCATTGTATTTGCCCCCTCCACTTCCATCGGGAGGGCATTCCAAGCATTCACCACCCTTTCATTGAAAAAGTATTTCCTCACATTGCTTTTCAGTGTATCCCCTTGCAGCTTCATATTATGACCTCTAGTTTTACAGCTTCCCCGTCTTTGGAAGGTTTGTTTGTTCATTAATATTCTTTAAGTATTTAAAGGTCTGAATCATATTGCCCCTTTCCCTCCTGTCCTCCAAAGTATACATATATAGGTCTTCAAGTCTCTTCTCATGAGTCTTCTGACGCAGGCGCCAAATCATTTTGTTTGCCTTCCTCTGAACCGTTTCCAGTCTTTTTATATCCTTTGCGAGGTATGGTCTTCAAAACTAAACACAATATTCCAAGTGAGGCCTCACCAGCGACTTATACAGTGGCATTAGTACCTATTCCTTTCTGCTGGTAATTCCTCTTTGTATGAACCCAGCATCCTTCTGATTTTGCCACCACTTTGTCGCACTGTTTCGCCACCTTGAGATCCTCAGAAGCAATCACTCCGAGGTCCTTCTGGTCCATGCACACTAACCTCTCACCCTCTATCGTGTACAATTCCCTTGGATTTCTGCTTCGCAAGTGCATGACACTGCACTTCTTCACATTAAATCTTAACTCCCAAGCATTAGACCATTCTTCCAGCTTTTGTAGATCTTTCCTCATGTATCCACTCCCTCAGGGGAGTCCACTATGTTGCAAATTTTCGTGTCATCTGCAAAAAGACAGACTTTTCCATTCAGTCCTTCAGCAATATCACTCACAAGTATATTGAACATGCTGTACCAATAGAACACCAGGGGTTTTGTCATCAACTATCCCAAGTCCCACATGCAACCGACCCAAAGCCTGGAATTCATAGGGGTGCTAAACATGGTCCAAACAAGAGCCTTTCTCCCCCTCATCATGGCCCAGTGCCTGGCGACCCTCGCAAGGGAGGTTAACTCACCTTGCCTGCAGATGTTGGAGACGGAGAAAGACACCAGAAGTCTGATTGGCTGAGACCTGGTGGATATATGGCTGTACCCCTAGGGGTCGCCTTCAATCTCCAGGAACAAGCAGGAATGTAGTCTTCACATATGGGTATCGTCGGTACCGACGGAGCCTGTGCGGGAATGCTCCCCAGCATCCAATAGGAAAGCTTTTGGGAGCATCCCACAGCGCCTGCGTGCTGCCTTCCCGCCTTTCCCAACTGTCCCTCTCCAGTTCTTCGTTTTCCGCGGAGCCGACAGGTCACACATCCTATCACCGCAGAAAAAAATCCCTTCTATTCTTCTTTTTTGTGGTCGCGTCTGCCTTCCTTCGACGCCACACCGGTACCGCCAGTTCTTCTTTCTTTTCTTCTTAAAAAAAAAAAAAAAACAACTTTCTTCTGGAGTCTTTCCAGTAATTTTTTCTTCAGGTGCCACGCACCATTTTGGGCACTAGGCCCAACCTTTTCCTTCAAAATGGAAAAACCGCTTCTGGTTTTAAAAAATGTTCTAAGTGTGGCGGTACAATCTACATTACCGACACCCATGAGTGTTGCCTCAAATGTTTAGGTCCTGACCACTCTATTTCTGTTGCCTGTGGGATGATGTCGAAAAGGGGCTGGCAAAACCGAGCTGCTAAACTTAGCACCCTTTTTCCCTCCGATGCAGCTTCCGTGGCATCGACGTCTTCCAGGGCTTCGTCTTCCTCCCATGGATCTCAGGTAACTAAACATAAATCTAGCCGGTCCTCAAAGGGTAGATCTCCTTCTAGACATCGAGATGCCTCTGGCGTTGCCCTTGAGGGACTTTCACCGGCAAAATTGCCCCGGCGGGAGGCTTCGGCTTCCAAAGTACTAACGGGGCTCCAGGATGTTCTCGAGGCTTCAACCTCAGCAGAACTACTGATGCCATGCTCTGGGGTAACGGCTGCTTCATCCGGTACCAATACCCAAACATTGGCAGCATCGATAGACCCAGAGATTCTTGGCTATTGAACGCAGTCTGGCGGCTCTTCTCACGGCCAGGATGCCCCTGAAACCGCTTCAGACAATTCAACCGGTACTGGCTCCGACTCCGGTGCCGGCACCGACTGCATCGACATCAGCAGGTATTCTACCGGGACCGAGTCATCCGTGTCTATCTGGCATTGACAAGTCTGTACCGGTCCACTCCAATGCCGACTTCGATCGGTACCGTGCCTTGCACGATCACCCGGATTGGAGATACTTTGAATCCTCGGATGAGTCTGAAGACTGAAAGCTCTGCCGATACCGGAGTACTTCTTCCTGAGGATTCCTCTTCTCCTCAGCGTAGGATGCCTCCACCAGAGGATATGTCCTTTCAGGATTTCATCCGAGATGTGGCCCGAGGTCTTTCCATCACAGTGGCTCCTGAAAAAGAGCCTAGGGCAAAGGAATTAGAAATCCTGCAATACCCTAAAGCTCCCAAGGAGGCAGCTACCTTACCTATTCATGAGATCTTGCATGATCTCATGTTAAGGATGTGGGAAACGCATCTAACCACATCTCCTCACTCTCGAAGACTCGACACCATGTATCAAGTTCCTCCTTGTCCTGGGTTTCAGAAGACTCAATTACCACACCATTCCATGGTGGTGGAATCAGCTATGAGAAGGATAAAGAGTGCAAAAAGGCATGCATCTAATCCTCCAGGACGTGAGTATAGGACTCTTGACGCCTTTGGATGTCGAACCTTCCAGGCTTCCATGATTTCTGCTAGGATCAGTTCCTATATCTTATATATGGGAATTTTCCTTAAGGAGGTCACAGGAGATTTAGAGCTTATGAGCCCTCTCCTTCCTGATAAGAGGCAAGATTACCTCACCCTTGTCAAACATGCCCAGGATGTTTCCAAGTTTGTGAATCGTGCAGCCTTTGACTGCTTTGAGTGCATAAGCAGAACCTCTGCCATTGCCATAGGTGCACGTAGGATTGCCTGGTTCCAGGCTTCTGACTTGGAAATTTGGGTACAGGATAAACTAGGGAATATTCCTTGCACAGGAGAGAATCTCTTTGGCAAGAATTGGCAGGAAAAAGCTAATGAGATAGATGCTGACAATATCACTTTGGATAGATTGTCTAAATCTACAGCTGATCCTGCGAGGAAAAAATCCTATAAGAAACCATTCTTCAGTAAGAAGAATTTTATCCCTCCTATACCCAGCAGGGGCATCGTTTAGGTCAGTCTGCCCAAAAGGGACAGCAGCAACAACCTTGACAAAGAAAGACAAAAGCAGCTAAGCCTCAACCGGCTCAGCAGACTCAGCCTCCACAGGGGCTTTGCCTCCTATCTAGAGAACTTTGCCTTCCTGGCCCTGAACGGCCCAGAACCCTCCACCATCCCAGGAAGGTTATGTCATTTTGCCCCCAGATGGGGTCAGATAACAGCAGAAAATTGGACTCTGTCTATTGTAAGAGAGGGGTACAAGCTTTATTTCCTCAGCATGCCCCCTCCTACAATGGTAAGAGAGTTCAAGTCTCAGACCTCTCTCAATGACCTGTTAGGTCAAGAGGTCACTGTGCTCCTTGCTCAAGGGGCAATAGAAGAGGTACCCATTCCCCAACGGGGTACAGGGTTTTACTCCCCCTATTTCCTTATTCCAAAGAAAACAGGAGGGGACAGACCCATTTTAGACCTCAGAGAATTGAACAAATTCCTGTTCAAAGAGAAGTTCAAAATGATTTCTCTAGGAACTCTGCTGCCATACCTTCAGAGTCAGCATTGGCTTTGTTCTCTAGATCTCAAGGATGAGTACACTCATGTTCTCATCCATTTAACTCACCGAAGGTTCCTTCGCTTTCTGTTTCAAGGGAAGCACTACCAATACAGGGTTCTTCCCTTTGGCCTGGCCTCTGCACCAAGGGTGTTCACAAAATGCATGGCTGTGGTGGCAGCATTTCTCCGCACCCTGAGAATATTCGTCTTCCCTTACTTAGACAAATGGCTCATTTGAGCCCCTTCAGAGCCAGAGGCCAGGGTTGCCCCCTCTCGCACAATGCGCATCCTTCAGTATTTGGGACTTGTCATAAACTTCCCAAAATCCAACCTTGCTCCCACTCAGTCCCTAGAGTTTATAGGAGCTCTGCTGGATACCAGACAGACAAGGGCCTACCTTCCACAGCCCTGCTGCCTTCGGATTGTGCAGTTAGCTTCCCAAGCAGTGCTAAAACCTCACCTCACTGCTCGGGAAATGTTACAGTTGCTAGGCCACATGGCATCCACCGTGCATGTGGTTCCTTATGCTCGCCTCCATATGAGGGCAGCCCAGTGGACTTTATCCACTCAGTGGACTCAGGCATCAGGTTGCATGTCAGACAAAATAGCAAACTCAGATCGCCTTATTTTGTTCCTCCAATGGTGGCAATCACTCCAAAACCTTTTGGTGAGTTCTCCTTTTCAGCAACCCCCACCCCAGGCTGCTCTAACAGATGCTTCACAGGTGGTTTGGGGAGCCTACCTGCAAGGCCTCTCTACCCAGGGTACCTGGACTCCACAGGAGGCCTATTTACACATAAATCTCCTAGAACTCAGAGCAATTTTCCTTGCTTTTCGAGTATTCCACACCCAGCTCAGCTACAAGACAGTCCTAGTTCAAACTGACAATCAAGTAGACATGTTCTATGTGAACAAGCAGGGTGGAACAGGCTCTGTCGCTTTGAAACAAAGCTTTGTGAATATGGGCCCTCGCCAGAGAACATCAGATTCATCTCCTTGCGGTGTATCTTCCAGGCATTCAAAACTGTTGGGCAGACAGATTCAGTCGAGTTCTGCTTCCACACGAATGGTCTCTCCATGCAGACCAGGTGGCCACATAAGAACAAAACATAAGATATGCCATACTGGGTCAGACCAAGGTCCATCAAGCCCAGTATCTTGTTTCCAACAGTGGCCAATCTAGGTCATACGTACCTAGCAGTTTCCCCAAAAGACACAGGTTCCGCAATGCTTGTACTGGGTCAAATTTTCAAATTTGGGGAACCCCGTACATAGACAATTTTTCAAATTTGGGGAACCCCGTACATGGACCTCTTTGCAAGTCCACTGAATGCCAAATCTCCCCGGTTCTGTTTCAGAATTCCAGCTCAGGGTTGTCAAGCCAGGGATGATTTCCTCCTTCATTGGGATCAGGACTTCCTGTATGCCTTTCCACCCATTCCCCTAATTCCCAAAACCCTGTTCAAACTTCAGAGAGACAGAGGTCATATGATCCTCATAGCTCCACGTTGGCCACGGCAAATGTGGTACCCTCTGCTTCTACAACTCAAGCTCCGCCTCTGGAGTTAGAATCTGCTCCAAATCTCCCTTCTCAAGAGGACGGGATGCTGCGGCATCCCAATCCCCAGTCTATGCATCTCAAGACCTGGTTGCTGAAAGCCTAGAACTTCACGGTCTTAACCTTTCACAGCAGGTAAAGGATATTCTTTATGCTTCCAGGAAGCCTTCCACAAGACACTCTTATGCATTTAAGTGGAAAAGGTTTACCTTATGGTGCTCGCAGAAAGGTCTGAACCATCTTGCGATACCTCTGGAATCATTACTGGAGTATCTCCTTCATTTATGACCAATTCAGTGAGAGTTCATTTGAGTGCTATTGCAGCTTCTTTCAAGCCTCTAAATGGACAGCCTATTTCCTCTCATCCTCTCATAGCGAGATTTATGAGAGGCCTTCTTTTAACTAAGCCTCTCATTAAGCCACCACTGGTGGCATCGGACTTAAATCTGGTTCTTGGGCAGCTCATGAAACCGCCTTTTGAACCATTAGCCACTACCTCTTTGAAATTCCTTTCCTGGAAGGTCATCTTTCTTATTTCAATCACATCAGCACGTCGCATCAGTGAATTGCAAGCGTTGCTGGCTGATCCTCCTTATACAAGGTTCCATCATGATAAGGTAGTCCTTAGGACTCATCCACACTTTATGCCAAAGGTGGTGTCACCTTTTCATTTAAACCAAGCGGTTTATCTTCCTGTATTCTTCCCAAGGCCTCACGCCTCAAATGCAGAAAGGAATCTTCATACTTTGGACTGTAAAAGGGCTTTGGCCTTTTACTTGCAAAGGACACAGCAACATAGAAAGTCCTCTCAACTCTTTGTTGCTTTTGATCCTAGTCATTTGGGACTTCGTCTCCAAAAGAACACTGTCCAGCTGGATTGCACAGTGTAATCTTTTGCCTATGAGAGTAAAAACCTTCCTCTTGAAGGCCATGTCACAGCTCTCAATGTGAGAGCCATGGCAGCCTCTATGGCTCATCTTCACTCTGTGTCTATCAACGACATCGGTTCATACCTTCACAGCCCATTACTGCTTAGACATGGACTCCTGCCGGTATGCCTTGTTTGGTCAGGCTGTTCTTCAACACCTGTTCCATGCTTAATCAACTCCTACCCACCATCCCTGGTAGGATGCCAGAGATCCATGGGGGGAAGTGGAGTCTTTTCACAAGGGCACACAACCTCTGGGGCCTTCTCCCTGGCATCTGCAGCTAGGGAGTCCCCATATGTGAAGACTACATTCTTGCTTGTTCCTGGAGATAGCATAGTTACTCATCTGTAACAGGTGATCTCCAGGAACAGCAGGAATTTAGTCTTCACAACCCACCCATCTCCTAGGAGTTGTATTTCTCTGTCTTTCTCTCTCTCTTTGTCTCAGCTTTAAACTCAACTGGAGAAGGGACAGTTGGGAAAGGCGGGAAGGCAGCATGCAGGCGCTGTGGGATGCTCCCAAAAGCTTTCCTATTGGATGCTGGGGAGCGTTCCCGCGCAGGCTCTGTCGGTACCGACGATACCCATCTTTGAAGACTAAATTCCTGCTGTTCCCGGAGCAGGCAAAGCAAATTGAATGATAATGTAACTAGGCACAGAACAGTGCATGCAAGGGCCTACGTGCACCTAGTCAACTATTATAGAAACTATATAAAAGTACCCCTAAGTTAGAGGAACAGCCCTGTAGGACTGGGGTCCTTGGCTCTGCTAACAAGGCTGTCTGAAAGCAAAGTGCAAGGGTGGGAGCTGGACTGGCCTAGCAGGATTCCAGGAAAGGAAATTAACGGTAAGTGAAATTTCTCTTTCCAATTCATCCTGTTAGACCAGTCCATAAGTGTGAAGTACCCAACCTACAGCCGCTGCCACGTCACAGATCGAGGCGATAGTGCCGAGCTGAGGTGGACAAGGAGGACCAAGTGGTTGCCTGACAGATGTCGAGAGGAGCGACCTGCGAGTGTCCCACCCAGGAAGCCGCTTGTGAATGAGTGGCGTGTCCCGGGGCACAGGATTGCCCCTCAGGATATAGGCGGACTCAATAGTCCGGTGGAGCCAGCGGGCGATGGTGGCTTTGGAGGCCACCATGCCCTTGCAGAGTCCCACAAAGATGACAGAAAGGTGATCAGACTTTGTGAAAGGAATTTGTGGCTGAGAGGAAGAGCCATAACACTCTCCAGAGGTCGATAGCATGGAGCGCCTGATTGGGTCTCTGGCATTGTTGCTTAGAAAAATTTGGAAGAGAAATAGTCTGGTTTACATGGAAGGACGTAAGTACCTTCGGAAGGAAGGACAGTACAGCCCGCAGAGACACTCCTTCCACTGAGAATGAGAGGAAGGGATCCAGACAGGAGAGGGCCTGCAGCTCAGAGATCCTCCTGGCCTAGGTAATGGTGACCAAAAATGCCGTCTTGAGGGACAAGTCGCGAAGAGCAATCCGCTTGAGAGGCTCGGAAGGTGGCCGCATAAGGCATTGGAGGACCAAGAAGAGATCCCAGGAGGGAACCACTGGATGGACCGGAGGACGAAGCACACGCACTCCTTTGAGGAATCTACTGACGTCCAGGTGTAATGCAATGAGGTGTCCGGCAAAGGGCCCCCTAAAACAAGTCAGGGCCGACACCTGGACCCGGAGGGAATTGAGGGCCAGGCCCTTATCCAGCTTGTCCTGCAGGAAGACCAAGACCTCCGGGATCTGCACCTGCCAGGGAGAGAGGTGTTGCCGTGCACACCAAGCTTTGAAAAGGTGCCAAATCCTCGTATACACCAAGGAGGTAGAGGGACGCTGAGCCTTCGGGGGGCAGCCCCCACACTGCTTGAGTAGCCCCAACTAGTCAGGTGGCGCCTCTAAAGAGTCATGCTGTAAACAAGTAAGGAGCCAGGTCGTCCATGAGGATTGGGCCCTGCTGAAGGAGACCTGGCCGCAACCCTAGTAGGCAGAGGGGGCGCCTGGAGAAGGCGAATGAGATTGGCATACCCTGACCTCTGCAGCCAGTCGGGTGCTACCAGGATCACCTTGCTGGGGTGCACCTCAATGTGCCAGAGAGTACTCCCAATCATTGCCCGTGGGGGGAATAGGTACAGTAGAGGGATCGAGGGCCAGGGTTGGGTCAACCCTTCCAGGCCCTGCAACCCTTGCTCTTTCTGCCTGCTGAAGAATGCTGAAGCCTTTTTGTTTGCCGCTGTCATCATGAGATCCAGGTCAGGCTGTCCCTAGGCTCGAATGATCCGCTGAAAAGCCCAGGGGCCCAGTTCGAGAAGATGATGACTTACGAAGTCTGCGTGGACGTTGTCCACCCAGCAATATGCTGAGCCGATAGGGCCGACAGATGACACACTGCCCAAGGAAGGAGAAGAGCCATTTCTCGGGTTATGCCTGGACATTTCGTTCCGCCCTACTGATTGAGATAAGACACAGTCGCATTGTCTGAGAGAACCCAGACCACCTGAGCATGAAGGAGGGGCTGAAAGTGTAGAAGGGCCAGGCGAGCCGCCTGGGCCTCAAAATGATTGATGGACCAGCTGGCTTCTGGTGATGTCCAGGACCCCTGGGTCATCTGGTTCAGGCAATGGGCCCCCCACTCAGGAGGCTGGCATCTATTGTCACCAGAACCTAGGGAAGCGCTTCCAAGTGGACACCCCGGAGCAGATGGTGTGGTGAGAGCCACCAGAGGAGACTGTCCCAGGCTGACTGCGGGAGCAGTAGGCACCGGTTGTAGTCAGAGACTGGAGACCAACAAGAAGTACCTGCTAGAAGCTCCGCATATGCGCTCGGGCCCAGGGGATAACATTGATGGTGGCCGTCATGGAGCCCAGAATCTGCAAGTAGTCCCAGACCCGGGGGCTGCTCTACATGAGGAAAACGCGTAACTGTGAAGACAGCTTTTGACAATGCTCTTGCATAAGGAATACCCTGCCTTGGCGAGTATTGAAACAGGTGCCTAGGAATTCCAGGGACTGAGACGATTGCAGGCAGCTCTTGGCATGATTGATCACCCAGCCGAGGCTTTCCAGGAAGGATACAACTCAGGCGACAGTCTGACAGGCATCTGAGAAGGAGCTTGCACGTATGAGCCAATCGCCCAAATAGGGGTGGACTCGGATGCCCTGCTTCTATAACGCCGCCGCGACCATGACATTTGAGAAGGTCCATGGAGCCAAAGCAAGGCCGAATGTCAGAGCGCAAAACTGAAAGTTTTGGCCAAGAATGGGATAAGTGAACCATTTTTTGACATCCGTTGGAGACCAAGGATAGTGCTGACCCAGTTGTCAAGCCGTAAGGGCATGTCAGGCGAGTCCTATTCTCGCGACACCATCTGTTAGAGCGCCGATGGAAAGGGAAAAGCTGTGGGAGGGCTTCCGAATGCCCTGTAGGATGGGATCGGTCTGAGATTGCGTCTGGGCTGTATCCTGTGCAGGCGGATCAGAGAGGCGTAAGGCTTCCACCACCTGTGCAATCAAAGCAGAGAGCTCCTCCCTGCTGAAAAGACGGATCACCTGCGAGTTGTCCTGTTCCTTGCCCGAAGCCTCTGAGAGGGACCATTCACCATCCTCCGGGTTGGAGGCCTCCGGACTGTTGCCCGCTGACAGACTCTTCTCCTCTGGAGGCACATTAGCTCAGTCCCCTGAGGCCCAAGAAACCACCTTGTGGAGACTCCCCTCTCTTGGGGCTAGAACCTCTCTGTAGAGCTTTTGGGTTCCGGATCCAGCTTCCAGCGGAGGTTGTAGAGAGGATGGGGACTCCGATCTGAGTGAAACTTGGCCTCTGCCCAACTCATGCTTCGCCTCTTGGGCACATGACCTCGACGGTGCACGTCATGACTGCCCATCTCCACATGCATCCAGCCCAATGGGCCCTCTGCTCCCAGTGGTGTCAGGTGACAGGTCAACTGCAGGACAAGGTGACTGTCGCCCATCCCCTTGCCGAGTACCACAACAGCCACAGAACTTGCTGGCAGGGATGCCCTTTCAGGTCTCGACCCCTCAGAGGGTCCTCACCATGAATGGCTCCAAGTTGGGCTGGGGAGCCCATTGTGGTGACCTTTGCACTCAGGGCCAGTGGTCGGCATAGGAGAGCCTTCAACAGAACGACTTCTTAGAGCTCTGATCCATCGCTTGAGCTCTCCAAGCTTTTCAACACCACCTGCAGAACAAGTCTGTTCTGATTCAGACGGACAACCAGGTGGCGATGTCCTACATGAACAAGCGGGGGGCACGGGGTCTTCCATCCCGTGCTCGTTAGCGGCCCGTCCCTGCACTTTTGCCGGCAATGCTCCTCAGGGCAGTGTACCTTCCCGGACAGGACAGTATTCTGGCAGACTGACTGAGCTGGGTCCTCCAGCCACACGACTGGCAGCTCGATCCTTGGTTGGCCCACAGACTCTTCCATCGCTGGAGCTTCCCGGTGGTGGATTTCTTTGCCAGCCTGGCCAATGCTCAGCTGGCCCGCATTTGCTCCAGAGCGCCACACCACTTTCGTATGGCAGCTGATGCGTTTTCTCATCTCGTGGACAGAAGGCCGCCTCTGTGCTTTCTCTCCCACGCCGCTCATTGCCAAGAAGGACTAGAACAGGGGACTGTTACTTCTGGAGAGAGAGATCTGCAATTGTGAGTATATACTTCTGGGAATTTTCTGAAGGGAATTCTTTCTATTAAAGCTATTTAATCTGTGAACCCACTATTTTTTGTTCAATCAGTCAGGGCCTAGTAGCAGCAGTTTAAGTTTAAATTTAAAACACAGAAGAGAACTTTCTGGTTACATTTCATACCCAGCAGAGAGCTTGTAGTTTTAATTTAATAGTCACTCAGGGCCTAGTATCAGCAAAGTACTTTTAATTTAAATCTAAAACACAGAAGAGAGCTTTCTGGTTAAATTTGGAACCCAGCAGAGAGCTTGTAGTTTAAATTTCATAATAAGTTGGAGCCTAGCAGCAGCAAAGAGCTATAATTTAAATCAAATAAGAATATAGCTTACCTCAGCAGCACAGGACAGGGTACTGTGTAGCAGCCCACTTTTAATAAGTGTTATTTCCCTCCCTCCCCACACCCACCCACCCCTGGGATAATCGTAGCTTTATAGGTACTTACACATCTTAAAAGACAGGAGGTGCTCTCCGGTGAAGCTCGTTATCCAAATCAGTCATACACTAAGGACCTGAGATTAATTAAGCTTCAGGTGAACAAGGTATATTAAACGTATTAGGTACAGTTTTATTGGTATAAATATCCATAGCAACCCTTAGTAAGTAAAGAACTTAAAGATCTAAACAAAAACGTAAAACTAAGATGCAGACAGCAGTCCAGCAGCGAGATGGGGGCTTTCCAGTCTTTTGCATTGAGTGTCACATGTATGATTTTCTCCCAGTTGGTGAGAGGTCTTACGTGTGCACTAGGTGCAAGGAGCTCTTTGCTCTCAGGGAACGAGTCCGTTCTCTAGAGGCTAGAGTAGCAGACTTGGAAAACATAAGAAAGACAGAGAGGTACATAGACGAGACCTACAGGGATATAGTCCTGAAGTCCCACCTCCAGTCTGGCAGCATCCCTGTTTCCATGGAGGAGAGAGGTCACGTGACAGGAGAGCATCACCCTGGTGTGGCAGGAAGTGATCCTGTAACTAGGACCTGTCCTCCAGGCGATGTAAAACCCTCTCGCACCGAGGAAGTTTCTCCAGGGCCATGTGCCCATGAGGGAAGGGTTAGGACAGCCGTTATAGTTGGTGATTCGATCATTAAGCATGTAGATAGCTGGGTGGCTGGTGGACGTGAGGATCGCCTGGTAACATGCCTGCCTGGTGTGAAGGTAGCGGACCTCACGCGCCACCTAGATAAGGTCTTAGATAGTGCTGGGAAGGAGTCTGCTGTCTTGGTACATGTCTGTACCAATGACATAGGAAAATGTGGTAGGGAGGTTCTGGAAGCTAAATTTAGGCTTTTAGGTAGGAAGTTGAAATCCAGAACTTCCAGGGTAGCGTTCTCCGAAATGCTTCCCGTTCCACGTGCAGGACCCAAAAGGCAGGCAGAGCTCTGGAGTCTCAATGCGTGGATGAGACAATGGTGCAGAGATGAGGGGTTTGGATTTGTTAGGAACTGGGGTCCATTCTGGGGAAAGGAGGGGCTCTTCCGAAGGGATGGGCTTTACTTTAACCGAGATGGAACCAGGCTGCTGGCATTAACCTTTAAAAAGGAGATAGAGCAGCTTTTAAACTAGATAATAGGGGAAAGCCGACAGTCGCCCAAGAGCGGATGGTTCGCAAGAATGTATCCTTGAAAGATACTACCAAAAGCAGAGAGGTTCCAAAAAAGAGTAAAGTAGCCCAAATGCCCTCGAGTATGGAGCAGACAGAGCTTAAAGATCCCAAATTACCCATGTCTACCAATAGCCAAATTAATATGAATAAAAAGCAGTCTCTAAAATGCTTGTATGCAAATGCTAGAAGTCTTAAAAATAAGATGGGAGAGTTAGAATATATAGCACTAAATGAGAGGTTAGATATGATTGGAATATCAGAGACATGGTGGAAGGAGGACAACCAGTAGGACACTGTGATACCTGGGTACAAACTATATCGTAATGATAGAGCTGATCAAATTGGTGGAGGGGTTGTGCTCTATGTTAGAGAGGGCATTGAGTCAGGATTAAAGTTTTGCAGGAAACAAAATTTGATGTAGAATCTCTATGGATTGAAATTCCATGTAAAAAGGGGAAGGCGATGGCAGTGGGGGTGTACTATCGACCGCCTGGCCAGAATGAACAAATGGATGATGAAATGCTCAAAGAAATCAAGGAAGCTAACAAAAGTTACAGCACGGTAATAATAATGGGTAATTTCAATTACCCCGGTATCGACTGGGTCAGTGTCATGGCAGGACATGCTAGGGAGGTAAAGTTCCTAGATGACATAAATGACTGCTCCTTGGAGCAGCTGGTTCATGAACCGACCAGAGGGGAAGCCATATTAGACCTAGTCCTTAGTGGAACACCAGATCTAGTGCAAGAGATAAGGGTGTTGGGGCCACTTGGCAATAGTGATCATAGCATGATCACCTTTGATTTAATTAGTGGAGGAGGGACAGTAAGGAAATCCACAGTACTACCGTTTAACTTTCGAAAGGGAGACTATGATAAAATGAGGAAAATAGTTAAGAAAAATCTAAAAGGAGCAGTTGCAAAGGTTAAAGACTTACATCAAGCTTGGGTGTTGTTGAAAAATACTATCTTGGAAGCCCAGACCAGCTATATTCCATGCTTTAAGAAAAGTGGAAGGAAGTCCAAAAAACTGCCAGCATGGTTTAAAGGTGAGGTCAGAGAGGCTGCTGTTGCCAAAAAAGCATCTTTCAGGAAATGGAAAAAAGAGCTAAACAACGAAGCCTGGAAACAGCACAAGCACTGGCAGGTCAAATGCAAGGCAATGATAAAGAAGGCAAAGGGAGAATTTGAGAAGAAGCTTGCTGCGGAAGCAAAAACGCGAAATAAAGATTTTTTTCAAGTACATTCGTAGCAAAAAAACCTGTGAGAGTCGGTTGGACCATTAGATGATAGAGGAGTTAAAGGGGCACTAAGAGGCGACAAGGAGATAGCGGAGAGACTGAATGAATTCTTTGCTTTGGTCTTTACTGAGGAAGATGTAGGGATGTTACCCATGACTGAAGTGGTATTTAAAGGTGCGGAAGAATTGAAGGAAATATCGATACATCGGGAAGATGTATTACAACTATTAGATAAACTGAAGAGTAGCAAATCACCTGGGCCGGATGGTATACATCCAAGGGTGTTGAAAGAACTGAAATATGAGATTGCAGACCTGCTATTAGTAATCTGTGAACTATCATTAAAATCATCTCTAATACCTGAAGATTGGAGGATCCCCAATGTAACACCGATTTTTAAAAAGGGTTCGAGGGGTGATCCGGGAAACTACAGACCGGTGAGCCTCACGTCAGTACCGGAAAAAATGGTAGAAACCATCATAAAGAATAAAATTACTCAGCATGTAGAAGGTCATGGCCTAATGGGAGACAGCCAACATGGCTTTAGACAAGGAAGATCTTGTCTTACTAATCTGTTATGTTTTTTGAAAGTGTGAATAAACAGGTGGACAAAGGTGAGTTGGTTGATATAGTGTATCTGGACTTTCAGAAAGCCTTTGACAAGGTCCCTCATCAGAGACTTTTGGCAAAACTAAAGAGTCATGGGATAGGAGGCAGTGTACTACTGTGGATCAAGAACTGGTTAAAAGATAGAAAGCAGAGGGTTGGGCTAAATGACCAATTTTCCCAATGGAGAAAGGTGAATAGTGGTGTACCCCAGGGATCTGTGCTGGGTCCGCTGCTTTTTGACATATTCATTAATGACCTGGAAAGTGAAATAATGAGTGAGGTTATCAAATTTGCAGATGACACAAAACTATTTAAAGTTGTTAAAACCCAAGAGGATTGTGGAAAATTGCAAGAGGATCTTGATAAATTGGAAGACTGGGCATCAAAATGGCAGATGAAATTTAATGTGGACAAGTGCAAAGTTATGCACCTAGGGAAGAACAACCCAAACTATGGCTACACAATGCAAGGTTCCACATTAGGAACCACCACCCAGGAAAAAGATTTAGGCGTCATTGTGGATAACATGTTAAAACCCTCGGCCCAGTGTGCAGCGGCAGCCAAGAGAGCAAATAGAATGCGAGGTATCATAAGGAAAGGAATGGAAAATAAAACAAAAGATATTATAATGCCTCTAATACCGTTCCATGGTGAGACCACACCTTGAATATTGTGTGCAATTCTGGTCGCCGTATCTTAAAAAGGATATAGCGTTATTAGAAAAGGTTCAGAGAAGAGCCATCAAAATGGTAAAGGGGATGGAAGGATACTTCTATGAAGAAAGGCTAAAAAGGTTAGGGCTCTTTAACCTGAAAAAGAGACGGCTGAGGGGAGATATGATAGAAGTCTATAAATTAATGAACGGAGTGGAACAGGTAAACGTAGATCGATTGTTTACATTATCAGAATATAGAAAGACTAGGGGACATGCAATGAAGCTACAGGATAAACTATTTAAGACTAATAAAAGAAAATATTTTTTCACTCAACATGTAATCAAACTCTGGAATTTGTTACCTGAGGATGTAGTAAAGGTTGTTAGTGTAGCTGGTTTTAAAAAAGGTTTGGACAAGTTCCTGGAGGAAAGGTCCATGAACCATTATTAAGAAGGGACCCAGGATATCAATGCTTGACCCAGTACAAGCATTGCGGAACCTTTGTCTTTTGGGGAAACTGCTAGGTACATACGACCTAAATTGGCCACTATTGGAAACAGGATACTGGGCTTGATGGACCTTGGTCTGACCCAGTATGGTATATCTTATGTTCTTAGGTTACCCACTTCAAGGTCCAGCTTGACCGGGCCACCCTGATCCTTATAGCCCCCCCCCCCCCCGGTGGCCCTGGTAGCCATAGTTTCCACTGCTTCTCAACCTGAATTGAGCACCTCCAGTCCCCCTGGAGAGTGCCTCTGACCTGCTCTCTCAGCAGGACAGCTCTCTCCTGTCCCTCAACCTGGGGTCCCTAGCCCTGACAGCCTGACTGCTGAAAAGGTAGTCCTCAAATAATCAATCAGATCACATAAAAAGACAAATACACAAACAAACAACCAATAAACAGTAAACATTATTAAATGTAGGAATTTCCGCCAGGTCAGGGGACGAAAAACCCTGTCGAATAACGGACCTCTCCCTTTAATCTTTTTTATTCACAGTATGCAACAGTCCAAAATCAATAAAACAACTAGACCCCCAAAGCCACAGTGCCAAGTACCAAAAACAGTTTAAAAGTTTGAAAATCAAATCTTTACTTAGCTGGCAGTTGGGTCCATTATATAATCCATCATTCGAAAACGAGAGGACTCCTCCACTCTTCTGCAATAGTAGAAATAGGAAAACACGTTTCTCAATGTAAAAAAGAAAATAATTGTCATAAGGCTTCAAAAAACCATGACCCAGCGCTGTTTCGGATCTTCCGATCCTGCCTCAGATGGAAATTAGAATATGAAAAAATATATTTCATATTCTAATTTCCATCTGAGGCAGGATCGGAAGATCCGAAACAGCGCTGGGTCATGGTTTTTTGAAGCCTTATGACAATTATTTTCCTTTTTACATTGAGAAACGTGTTTTCCTATTTCTACTATTGCAGAAGAGTGGAGGAGTCCTCTCGTTTTCGAATGATGGATTATATAATGGACCCAACTGCCAGCTAAGTAAAGATTTGATTTTCAAACTTTTAAACTGTTTTTGGTACTTGGCACTGTGGCTTTGGGGGTCTAGTTGTTTTATTGATTTTGGACTGTTGCATACTGTGAATAAAAAAGATTAAAGGGAGAGGTCCGTTATTCGACGGGGTTTTTTGTCCCCTGACCTGGCGGACAATCCTACATTTAATACTGTTTACTGTTTATTGGTTGTTTGTGTATTTGTCTCTCTTTTTATGTGATCTGATTGATTATTTGAGTTTTTGATGCAGATCCAGACTCTGGCATTTATTTTGAAAAGGTAGTCCTGGCCCTGTTCAACTTGCTTGGGAAGTGGAAGAGGTCCTGCTGACCTCGCGTAAGGATTGAATCCTGCGGGCGTACGCCTTCAGTTGGCGTCGCGTCTCGGTTTGGTGTGTAGAGTGGCGTGCCAACCACTTGTCCTATTCTGTCCAGCTGGTGCTGCAGTACTTCCTGGACCTCTCTAATGCTGGTCTGAAGTCTGACTCCATCAGGGTTCACCTCAGTGTGCGATCGGCACACCATCACCTCATTGAGGGGAAGCCCCTCTCTGTCCAATCTCTCTTGACTTGCTTTCAAAAGGGCCTCCTCTCTCGCCCACCCATTCATCCACCAGTAATGGCGTGGGATCTCACTGTGGTCCTCTCAAAGCTCATCGCTCCACCCTTTGAACTGCTGGCTTCCTACCACCTCAGGTATCTGCCCTGGAAGGAGCTTTTCCTTGTGGCACTCACGGCTGCCCGCAGGGTCAGTGAGCTCCAGGCTCTGGCTCATGCCCTGTACATCAGATTTCACAGGAACAGGGTGGTGCTGTGGACACACCCTAAGTTCTTCACTAAGGTGGTCTCTGCATTCCTCCTCTACCCAGGAGATGGTGCTTCCCATCTTTTTCCCGCAACTTCATGCCAGTAAGGCGAAGGCTGCTCTCCATACACTAGACTGTAAATGGGCATTGGCCTATTTTTTGGAATTGACCAAGCCCCCATTGCTGTTCCGCACAGATCTTCATTTCGTACGACCCTAATTGCCTGGGCGTAGCGGACTCCAAGCATACTCTGTCCACTAAGATGGCAGACTGCACAACCTTCACCTACGGTCAGGCTGGTCTTTCCTGGAGTGTCACTTCTCTGTGCACAACATCCAGGCCATGGTGGTATCTGTGGCGAACCTCCGCTCAGTTCCCTTGCCAGAGATTTGCAGGGCCACCTTCTCATTTCACACCTTTGCAGCGTATTACTGCCTGGAGAAGGAGTCCCAGTGGGACAGTGGCTTCAGCCAGGCAATACTCCGTCATTTGTTTGGGGTTTAAGGCAACTCTGGCTCTTCTGTGTCCAGGCTACTGGAGAGCTGGTTTCCCTGGTCGACACTGGGGTCATTGCTGAGGTCTTGCAGTCTTGTTAAGAACATCAGAACATAAGAAATGCCATACTGGGTCAGACCGAGGTCCATCAAGCCCAGTATCCTGTTTCCAACAGTGGCCAATCTAGGTCATACGTACCTAGCAGTTTCCCCACGTTTCTCACGTTTCACTTTTTGTCACCTGTGGCTTACAGGTTTTTCAATAGCCTGTAGCTAGGGAGTCCCATATGTGAGGACTGACTTCCTGCTTGTTCCCGGAGAAAGCATAGTTACTCACCTGTAGCAGGTGTTCACCAGGAACAGCAAGAATCAGTCCTCAAAATCCTCCCTCCTCCCCGTGGAGTGGCTTTTCTTTGCTGTCTTGAGCTATGTTGTCATACCGAGGCAAGACGGAACTTTGGATGGGAAGGCAGCCACACATGTTTGTGCAATCTTTCAGAAATACAAGATCAGCTACCACTTGTATGCAGATGATTTTTTTTATTTTTTTATTTTTATTTAACAGTTTCTTATATACCGCCCCTTCCAGAGATCAGGGGCGGTTCACATCGAACAAAAATCAATATACTTCTGTATATTTTACATGGAACTTGTGTTAACTATGTACACGTTTAGTTACATTGAACATGTTTTGAACATTAACTAGAATAACACTATTCAAACTATGTACAGGTCATCACAACATAATTGAGTTACCGGTATTATTTACAATAGTGATATAGCCATTTGTTTGTGTAAATCTTTGTCTGTAGGGTAAGGCAGAGTAGAGTAAGTGTCTTTCTTATGTTTAATCATTTGTTCTGTCTTGAGAACTGTGAATGTGTTTCTGTGATTGTATCGGAGAGGTTTTTGTTGGTAGGGGATCTCAAAGTGTTTTGTGAAAAGGTATGTTTTTAGTTCTTTTTTGAATTGGTGAAGGTCTTTTATTTTGCGGAGGGTTAATGGGATTTCGTTCCAGAGGGTAGGGGCAGCAAAGGAGAAGGCTCTATCACTTGTCGTTGCTCTGGTCCTTCTGAAATTAGTTTTTATGTTGAGGGAGTGGGTTGCGTTCTGTCTTCGTGTTCTAGTTTCTGATGGGGTTTGTAATAGGGTAGATAGTTGGGAGGGAGAGATGTTATTGAGGAGTTTAAAGGTAGTAAGGAGGATTTTATATTTTATTCGGCTGCTTATGGGGAGCCAATGAAGATCTAGTAGTATTGGGGTCACGTGGTCTGTTAGCTTAGCTTTTGTGACCATCTTGGCACATATGTTTTGTGCTCTTTGGAGGAGCTATATGCTTTTTAGTGGTAGGCCATTTAGAATGCTATTGCAGTAGTCAAAGTGGGGGGTGATGAGGGAGTTGACCACTGATCTAAAGTCATGTGTGTTGAGTAGGGGTCTCAGGTGTTGTATTGTCTTGAGTTTATAGAATATCGTTTTTACTGTATGTTTTATGTGTGGGATCATGGTGAGTGAATGGTCCAGAATTATTCCAAGGTATTTTACCTCCTTTTTAATAGGTATTGGTGTGTTATTAATTGTGATTGTGGTAGGGTAGTTGTGGTCCATGTCAGGTTTTCTCGTTATGAACATTGCTTCAGTCTTTTTGAGATTGATGCTTAGGTGGTTGTTTTCAAGCCATATGGTGGTCTCATTCATGCATTGGAGTAGTCTATCGTATTTGGGGTTGTTGGTGTTTATGGGGATGGCGAGCATGATATCGTCCGCGTATATGAAATGGTTAATTTCATACTTCTTGAATATGTCTGTAATTGGTTGGAGGTATAAATTGAAGAGGAGGGCAGAGAGTGCCGATCCCTGAGGGATACCCTGGCCTTGAGGGAAGGTTTCTGATGTTTCTTTGCCTAATTGTATCTGTATGAGTCTGTTTGAAATGTATGATTTGAACCATTCAAGGACGGTTCCTCCTATTTTTAGGTTTTCAAGTCTGTTGATGAGTGTTTTGTGATTAATGCTGTCAAATGCAGCAGATAGGTCTATGAAGAGGAGGAGGAAACCTTTGCTATTTTCATTAGTACCACGGATGAGGAGGTCTGTCAAGGCGATTAGGAGGGTTTCCACTCCATGGAAGGGGCGGAATCCGAATTGATGCGCATCAAGAAGTTTTTGCTCATCTATGTATTCCTGTAGTTGGAGTTGTATAGTTTTTTCTATTATTTTAGCGATTAGCGGTATGCTGGCAATTGGTCTGTAGGAGTTGGGGTCCTTTGGGTCAAGTTTATTGTTTTTTATTATGGGACGGATCGAGGAGAGCTTTAGGGTGTTGGGCATGGTTCCTTGTGTGAGAGATTGGTTTACTATGTATTGGATGTTTTCTGCAAGGGATTCCTTAGTATACTTGATCCATGACACCGGGCATGGGTCAAGCGGGGAAGTTGTAGTGTTGATCATTGTTATGATGTTGAGGATGTGTTTACGATCAACTTTGTGGAATGTTGTCCATTCATAGTTACTGGTCTGTGTATATTCTATCGTGACGGTTGGGGAGCAAGATTTTACCTTTAGCTTTTCAGCAAAGTGTGATGCTAAGGTTTGGACGTTTATAATGTCCTGGTTCGGTTCTGGGTTATGTGTTTTTGTTAGTGTTTTGACGATTAAGAAGAGTTCTCTTGGTCGGTTGAGAGCAAGATTTATTAGATTGGAATAGTAATCTCTTTTTGAGGAGTTGATTGTTTCTTTGTATTTATTAAGTAAGTTTATATATTTGGTTTTGTTATCATGTGATTTGGTGTTTCTCCAGGTTTTTTCTTGTTTACGTAGTTGTCTTTTTAGTAGGGCAATGTTTTTCGTGAACCATTTTTGTGATTCTTTCTTTTTCTTCTGGGATGTTTGAGTGGAGGTAGCTGCTTCTTGGATTGTTTGGTTCCAGTTCTCTATCGTTAGGTCGATGTCAGATAGGCTTGTAGTGAGCTTAGGTAGTACCTTGTCAAGGAATGTGTCATTGTCAAAGCGGGTAAAACGTGAGCGGTGAGCTGTTGCGTTTGGGGACTGTGATGGTACTTGTGTTAGTAGATGAAAGGTTATCAGATGGTGGTCAGACCAAGGTACCTCTGTAGTTGTTGGGGGAGATTGTAGTTGATGTAGGTTGAAGGGGGAAGGGAGGAAAATGAGGTCTAGTGAGTTTCCTTTATTATGTGTGGGGGTATTGATTATCTGGTTATATCCCATTTGGGTCATTGAATCTATGAAGTTGTTTTATTGTGATTGGTTTAAGGATGGGAGGTTAAGGTCACCTAGTATTATAAGAGGTTTTCTCTGGGATGCTGTGCATGCTAGTTCAAGGATAGGAGAAAGATTTTTGTGATCTGCTGATGGTGGTCTATAGATTAGGGAGAATGCTAGTGTTCTGTTTTCGATGTTTATTATGTTCATGCCTTCAACATTGTTTGAGTTTGTTAGGGTGTATTGTAAGTCTTTCTTGGTGAGTATAAGTGTGCCACCTCCTCTTTTTATGTCACGGTGGCAGTTGAAAATATCATATTGTGATATGTTGAGTTGGTTTAATAATATTGTGTCTGTGGATGTTAGCCATGTTTCCGTGATGAAAAAGAAGTCAGGCTGTTCGTCTTTTATTATATCATTTACAATTGGTATTTTATTTCGAATTGAGCGAATGTTTATTAGGATCAGCTTTAATTTATTGTCTTCATTGGGGGAGGTTTTATTGTTTGCGTAGTTTTTGCAGTTTATCTGTATTAGTCTAGGGGAATGTTTGTGGGTATTGTTGTGTGGTGGCAGGTTGAATGGGTTATTGTGTATTGGGGGGTGTGCTAAATTGCGGTTTGGGTTATAAATTATGGGGATGCTGTTGCAAGGGGGATTGTTGAATTTGTATGTGTAGATTTGTTGGAGTAGGAGGGTTGTTAGTAGGAAAGAGGTTTGCAATGTTTTTGTTTTTAGGTCTGCCATTATGTTTTTGAGTTATGGAGGGTTTTATGATGATGATGTAATGCTTTATACCCAACTGGACGAAAACAAGCCAAATTACAATCAACTAGAAGAATGTTTATGTGAATTGCAAGCCTGGCTACAGCAAAATAACATGTCCATAAACCATACAAAAACAGAGGTAAGGTACATCTCCAGTAAAACAGACTTCAACCCTCCGCCAACAGTCACCCTGAACATCATCTACAGCACAAAGAATGAAATAAAATATCTCGGAGTCACGTTCGACAACAAACTAAAGATGGATAAACACCTCCGGAATACCAATAGAGCCATATTCCATAAACTAAGAATCCTTCAGCCACTGCGTAACATCATTGAACAACACGACTTCAGAACAGTGGCACAAGCACTCATCACGCCCCACTGGGATTACTGTAACGCCATATTGCAGGGGCTACCAAAGAAAACCCTGAATATACTACAAATGGCACAAAATGTTACAGCCAGGATCATCATGAAAAAGAGCTTCACAGAACACATCACACCAGTCCTAATTGAGCTTCACTGGCTCCCAATTACCGCCCGCATAAAATACAAACTCCTAGTAACCACATTCAAACTTATACACAACATAGCGCCGTCATTCCTAACCAATCTCATCAGCGCTCAAACTCACAATAGAAGCAGAAGAACCGCCAACTTAAACACTCTCAGTGTCCCAAAGAGTATAAGAACAGCCAAGATACACACCAGCAACAGAGCATTCTCTTACATTGCACCCATGCTATGGAATCAACTGCCACATGGCATGCGTGCAATCAACAACCTAACAGACTTTAGGAAAAAGCTCAAAACCCACCTGTTTATAACTCACTATAATCTAACAGAGTAAATAATAACTAGAACACAAAGGGTCAACCGTATCCATGACACTAG
Source organism: Ichthyophis bannanicus (assembly GCA_033557465.1). Classification (NCBI taxonomy): domain Eukaryota; kingdom Metazoa; phylum Chordata; class Amphibia; order Gymnophiona; family Ichthyophiidae; genus Ichthyophis; species Ichthyophis bannanicus. Next base: position 72,934,633 of record CM066045.1, on the reverse strand, counting down.
AGCAGTGGTTCTCAATCCAGTCCTCTGGGACCCCCAGGACAGTCAGGCTTTCAGGATATCCACAATGAATATGCATGAGATAGATCTGCATACACTGCTTCCATTGTATGCAGATCTATCTCATGCATATTCATTGTGGATACCCTGAAAACCCAACTGGACTAGGGGTCCCAGAGGACTGGATTGAGAACCGCTGCACTAGAGTGACCTTACAATATGACTTTAAGGGATTTGAACCACCATGTAATGCATCTAGGGTAGCACACAGTACTGACATGCATCTAGGGTAGTGCATCTCCCCCCAGTTTAGCTGTAATTAGTGTAACAGATTGTATATATATAACTGCAAGTTGTAAATATTGTAACAATATGTATATATGTAATTGCACCTGTAAATATTGTATCAGATTTTTGTGCAGTGTGAACCCAGTGTGAATCTTGGCATGCAATCATTCTGTATTAACTGTTGATTACCCCTCCTGATATGTATAGTCAACCGCTGCTGATCGCTGAAAGCAGCGGTATACAAATGTTCTCTAAATAAAAATAAAAACATGTGTAATGGATCTCCCAAAGGCTTTTTTTGAAAGCTGGGGAGAGGTTACCGTGTGGGCTGATGTCACCCATATGTGAGGACTGATTCCTGCTATTCTCCAGGAACAAGCAGGACATCAGTCCTCACATATGGGTGACGTCGATGGAGCACGGGGAAGCATTTCCCTGGCTTTTAAAGAGAGCCTTTGGGATATGCTACCACGCATACGTGGTCCCCTTCTCACTCAAGAGTGCCATCTTGCTCAGTCTCCTTTTTTCCGCGGAACCCTACAGACATGAATTCTATTTCCCCGGAAAAATTCTTATTTCCTTAAAAGTTAAGTTTTTCCTTGTTACAACTGGTTCGTCTTCCTGCCTCGAGCTGGCACTGTTCTCGGCCCCCTTTTTCATCGAGGTCTCCTTGACCGGCGCCCGGGGGTCTTCAACCCTTTCCGGGTGTTACCCACTATGTCTCCCGGTGGGGTTCAAAAGATATGACCGCTGCAGTCAAACCATGTCGGTAACCAATGCCCATGACAGCACCTCCTGCGACCTGTGCCAGGCATGATGCCTAAAGCCAACAGAAAAAGGTCTGAGTTGCAGGAGTAATTGTTCCCTGGGTTCGACTCGGCCCCAGCCTTCCCAGCGCCGAGCTCCAAGCCCAGCACATCCCGCAAGGCCCGAGCATCCTGTGAGTCCCACAGTGACGGCTCCTCCAAGAACACCTTGGATCCAGGGGAAAGAAGTAGTCTTCGAAGTCCGAGGTTGCACCAGAGAAACCTGGTAAAACTGCTCGGAGGGACTCAAGCGACTCTGAGAAGCGCCCCACCAATGTCCTCAAGAAGGATTCCTCGGCCGGCGGCAACCATGCGAGGTTCCTCAAGGCCGTAGCCCTCGTCAGGGACACACTCGCAAGAGTGCCGATGCTGGGCCAGAGATCCTCTGTGCCCGTGCTGAAGGCTGCAGAGCCTTCTGGCTTGGAAGCCAGAATGACGGCTCTGGAGCAGAACATCACTGCTATACTGGCCCTGCAGCAGACAATGATAGCCAGTTCATCTGCCCCGACAACTAGGCCCTCAACTGCGAGGGAGTCCCCAGTTATTGAGCCGAGCTCTGAGCGCCACCGGCCTCAGGTAAGCCTCGGCACCTCTCGTCGTCTCGGTCCCATTCTTCGGGCATCTGGTCTCCACTGGCCAGTGTCCATGATTCGGGCTCCAGGTCCTCGGCAGGACGCCGACCCCCTTGACACTGGCCTCAAGGCAAGGAGTCGCAGAGCCTCGGACTCATTGCCACCACTCAACTCCGAATGGAAGACGGACTATGAGGCCTCTCTGGACACCAAGCAACACAGAGATATTCCCTTGGACCCGGTGCCACTCTCCTCCCAAAGATATGGCCTTCCATGATTTCATCAGGGATATAGCCAGATATATAGTGCAAACCGAGGCGGAGGAAGACCCGCACACCAAGAAGTTAAAGATTCTTCAGAATGAGTTTCTACCCAAGGGAAACCCTCATGGTGCCCGTGCAGCCAATCCTCGAGAAGCTGCTACTTCGGATGGGGGAAATGCCGGAGACGGTGTTGGTGGTGAGCTGGCGCTTCGACGCCATGTACTGCATCTGGAAGGGCCCTGGGTTCCACTAACCCCAGCTCCCGCATAACTCCATGGTCGTCGAGTTGACCATGCAGAAGCTCAAGAGCCAGAAGACCCATTCCTCTGTTCCCCCTGGGAGGGAGGCCAGAGCCCTCAACACCCTCAGGCGCAAGTGCTACCAAGGCTCGATGCTTGGCTGCCAGATCCAGGCCTATGAGCTTTATATAGATATGTACCTAAAGGCTCTGGGCCAAGAGCTGTCGGGGTTTGCGGCAGGCCTCGTCAGGGAACCCCTCCAATGGTTCCAGGCCCTGACCTCGGGGATCCAGGACTGTTCCAAGTTCCTCTTCCGGGCAGCCGATGATTTATTTTATTTATTTATTTATTTATTTAACAATTCTTTTATACCGCGCTATTATAATCAGTGCGGTGTACAATAGAACAAGAACATACTACAATGCATACAGGTAACATTGAGTTTTACATTGAACAGGGAAATTCAATAATAGGACAACCGGGGGAACTATGTACAGAATAACTTAATGGTATATACAGTAATATCAAACTCGATTGGATGTTACAATGTGGTTTACTAATAAGACTAGAGACTAAAGACTACTAGCTTTGAGTCAGTGGCTCGGATAACCATAGCCAGTATCGGGCCTGATTCCAAGCCTGGCTACAATCCTCTGACCTTGAGCAATGGGTCCAAGACAAGCTGCTCGATGTCCCCTGCAATGGGGAGAACCTGTCTGGCAAAAACCCATGGCCAAGAAAGCTGCCGAGATTGAGGCAGACGTGGTGACCCGTTAGAGGCTCCCTAAGAAGACCTCGTCTCATCCCCACAAAAAAAAAAACACCCGGGAAGAGGCCCCTTTTTCCAGGGGGAAAAAAGGGGTCCTTTGGGCAGAGTCACCATTACCAGCCCTTCTCAGGCCAGCAGCAGGCTTCTCACCCCAGAAGACAAGGGCATGGGGCTCAGAAGCCAAAAGCACCTAAGCCCCAGAACCCAGCTCCCACCCAGCTGGGTGTCCCACCCCCCGTGGAGAGGGGGGGATCTGACGCTGTTTGCCCACAGATGGCTTAAATCATCACAGACCAGTGGGTACTACAGATGATCGGGGGGGGGGGGGGAATACCTTTTCCACTTAAAGCAGATCCACCCAGGTTCTTTCCCGGTGAGCCAGTGAAATCCCTCCTTCACCAGATCCTGCTGCTCTCAGAACTTACAGGTCTTCTCAGGGATAATGCAGTTGAGCCTCTACCCAAACACCTATGGAGCACAGGCTTCTACTCCAGGTACTTCCTCATCCCAAAGAGAACTGGGGGCCTCAGGCCTATCCTAGACCTGTGAAACTTAAACAAGTTTCTGGTGAGGGAGAAGTTCAAAATGCTCTCCCTTGGAACACTGCTGCCTTACCTCCTCCAGGGAGAGACTGGCTGTGCTCCTTGGACCTAAAGGATGCATACACACATATCCTAATCTACTCCTCCTACAGGCAGTACCTAAGGTTCATGGTAGGAGGAGAACACTACCAGTACAAGGTGCTTCCCTTCAGCCTCGCATCCTCGCCAAGGGTCTTCATGAAATGCCTAGTAGTGGTAGCTGCCCACCTGCATCTGCAAGGAGCTTTCATCTTCCTCTACTTAGACAACTGGCTCATCAGAGGCAGCACAGCTGCAGAGGCCAGTCAGGATGCACAACCCTCCTGCTGCAACACCTGGGATTCATCATCAACTACCTCAAATCCCACCTTTCTCCAGCCCCGAGTCTGGAGTTCATAGGTGCTCAGCTCAACACATTACAGGCCAAGGCTGTCCTCCCCAGGAAAAGGGCAGAACACCTCAGGCAGTTAGCGATGGACGTCCAACACCGCCGGTCAGTGCCAGTTCATCTCCTCCTCTGCTTGCTGGATCATATGGCCTCCACGGTCCACTTGACCCTGCTAGCCTACTTACACATGTGGGCAGCCCAGTGGTGCTTCCACTCACAGTAGACACAAGCCACAGTCAGACTGCGGGACATGATGAGGGTAACCCGCCAGCTGGCAGAGTCCCTCGAATGGTGGCAACTTCTCCATTACCTCTGAGCAGGAATGCTCTTCCAGACACCTGTGCCCCAGAGGATCCTGACTACAGACGCCTCCCTCCTATGTTGGGGGGTGCACTGTGGAACAGCTGCACACAAGGCAGCTGGTCCCAGGCGGAATCTCGGCTTCAAATCAATCTCCTGGAGCTCAGAGCTATCTCCCTGGCCTACGGGCGTTTCGCCATCGCCTGCGACATCAGTCCATACTGATTCAGACGGACAACCAAGTCACCATGTTTTATGTCAACAAGCAGGGGGGCACAGGGTCGTACTCCCTCTGCCAAGAAGTGGTGACCCTTTTGTCCTTTGCAGTGCGCAACAACATACTCCTGCAGGTGGTTCACCTCCTGGGCCAGGACAACTTCCTGGCGGAAAGGCTGAGCAGGGTCCTCCGTTCACACAAGTGACACCTGGACCCCAGAGTGGCCACTCGACTCTTCCGCTTCTGGTGCTGGCCCATGATGGACCTGTTTGCCATCCCGGACAACACGCAGCTGCCCCGCTTCTGCTCGTGGAAATCACACCCACAGAGGGTGGTGGCGGATGTCTTCCTGATCCCATGGACAGAAGGCCTCCTCTGTTTTCCCGCCGATCTTTCTGGTCGCCAAGACCACCTTCAAGGTCCAGCACGAGGGGGCATCTCTAATACTAATCGACCCCAGGTGGCCCAGACAGCCCTGGTTCCCACTGCTGCTCTCCCTGATGGCAGCCCCCCCAGTTCTGCTGGGCCATGCCCCAGACCTTCTGACACAGTAGAAGGGCTCCCTCCTGCACCCCAACTTGGGGTCTCTAACGCTAACAGCATGGCTGCTGAAAGGATAGCATTGGCCCCTTTCAATCTCCCAAAGGAGGTTGAGGAATTCCTGCTAGTCTCCCAAAGGCCCCCCACCAGGTGAGCCTATGCCTTCAAATGGTGAAGATGCTCCGTATGGTGTGCGGAGAAACAGGAGAACCCATTCTCCTGCCAGGTGCAGTTAGTGCTCCAGTACCTACTGCATCTGTTGCACACTGGGCTGAAGTCCAACTCAGTGAAAGTGCACCTGAGTGCTATAGCCACACACCACCACCCTATCAAGGGAAAACCCCTCTTGGGTCAGCCTCTGGTCTTTCAGTTCCTCCAGGGCCTCCTGTTGTCTAAGCCCCATATCTGCTCTCCGGCGGCGGAGTGGAACCTCAACATGGTGCTTTCACAGCTCACCAGACCACCTTTGGAGCCGCTAGCCACTCGCCATCTGTGGTATCTTTCATGGAAGGCTGCCTTCCTGGTGGCCCTCACGTCCACTCAGAGTAAGCGAACTTCAGGCCCTGGTGATGGAGCCATCATATACAAGATTCTATAAAAATGGGGTGGTGCTCCGCACTCACTCCAAATTCCTCCCAAAGGTGGTATCTCCTTTCTACCTCAACCAGGAGATGGTTTTTCCCAACTGCTTCCCATGGCCTCATGCCTGTCGGGAGGAAATTGTACGCCATACACTGGATTGCAAACGGACCCTGTCCTTCTGCTTACAGTGGACTCGGGGCCATCGCAAAGCTCCTTATCGCAAAGCTCCTCATCGCAAAGCTCCTCATCGCAAAGCTCTTTGTGTCTTATGACCCCAGTAGACTAGGGCTTCCTGTGACTAAGCAAACTCTGTCCACTTGGGTGGCGGACTGCATCACCCTCGCCTGTGAGCGAGCTGGGCACTCTCTGGATCCCCAGATCATGGCGCATTGCATGAGAGTCATGGCCACATCAGTGGCGAACCTGCCCTCAGTGCCGGTGACAGAGATCTGCAAGGCTGCCACATGGTCTTCAGTTCACACATTCGCAGCTCACTACTGCCTGGAGAATGAGTCCCCGTCAGGACAGTGCCTTCGGCCAGGTGGTACTCCACAATCTGTTCAGTGTATAAGCAATTCCTGCCCTCCGACCCTTCTATGTTCAAGCTACCGGGGTGATGGTGCCGCTGGATGGTAGGGTCTTGCAGAGTCTCTCATTTGGGGACTCATGTTCTGCAACTCACAGCTACCCAACTTGACCGCCATGGTGCTGTCATGGTTCAGTCCTTGGCAGTCTGGAGCTAGGGAGTCCCATATGTGAGGACTGACTTCCTGCTTGTTCCTGGAGAAAGCGTAGTTACTCACCTATAACAGGTGTTCTCCAGGACAGCAGAAATAAGTCCTCACAACCCTCCCTCCTCCCCTGAAAGTTGCCTCCCTACCTTGTGTTATTTTTTTACTATCGTCCTAGTTATGTTATCTCACTGAGCAAGATGGCACCCTTGAGTGGGAAGGGGACCACGCATGCGTGGTAGCATATCCCAAAGGCTTTCTTTAAAAGCTGGGGAACTGCTTCCACGCGGGCTCTGTCGGCGCCGACGTCACCCATATGTGAGGACTGATTCCTGCTGTCCCTGGAGAACACCTGTTACAGGTGAGTATGCTTTCCCAGAGAACACCTGCTACATGTGAGTAACTACACTCTTCCATTAGAAGGATTGGGAGCTCCAGGCTCTTATATACTACCTTCCCTACATGCAGTTTCTTCACGACAGTCATCCTCTGAACTCATCCCAAGTTCCTACCTAAAGTTGTATCAGCCTTTCACCTCAATCAGACCCTCATCCTGTCTGTGTTTTTTGTGCCGCCGCTGAAGGGCTCCCCAGAGGATACACTTCACACTCTAGACTGCAGAACTTATATTACCTACATCACACAAGCACACACCGAACGTTTTCTCAGCTTTTTGTAACGTGTAACTCAGGACGGCCGGCTTCCAAGTAGACAGTTTCTTCCTGGATAGCTGATTGCATTGCCTTCTGCTATGGGCAGGGCGTATTGGGCCCCACAACCTCAAGGCCACTGCTGCAACTATAGCCAGTTTAGCATCCTCTTCCCAGGACATTTGCAGAGCAGCCACTTGGACATCTCTCCACACCTTCACAAAGTACTGCAGTCTGGCTCGATGTTCAGCACGAGACTTTGCCTTCGGGCAAGTGGTCCTCCGTGGCCTCTTTGCAACAATCATTATCCTCTTCCAACCTCTTGCATGGGCCGCACGTCAAAGAAGAAAAAAAGTGAACAGCTGCCCTGAGCTTTGAACTCACCTTCAGAGTGTGCCTACATCCCTTACTTGTTTCCAGTGAAAGCGTAGTTGCTTACCTGTCTATGGAGAACCCCTGTTAAAGCAGGGGCATGCAGCTATACTCACTCTCCCGCCATCCCCGCAAAAAAAAAAAAAAGACTAAAGGTAGGAAGAAGAGCAAGCACAGTTTCTCTGCACTCCTGGTCAACCTGGAGACATCAAGAAGTCATCTCCGGGAACAAGCAGGAAGTCAGTCCTCACAAATGAGTGACGTCGGCGCCAACAGAGCCCACGCGGATCCAATCCCCAGCTTTCAAGAGAGACTTTGGGAGCTACACAGCACACACGTGGTCACCTTCCCACTTAAAGGTGCCATCTTACCTCGGTCGTCTTTATTTCCACGGAGCCCTGCAGATGCTCAGTTTTGGCCATGTTCAGTTTCAAGTGGCGGTGAGACATCCAAGCAGCAATGTCAGAAAGGCAGGCAGAGATCCGGGTCTGCATTGCCGGGGAGATTTCTGATGTAGAGAGAGAGATCTGTGAGTCATCAGCATAAAAATGGTACTGAAAGCCACGAGAAGAGATGAGTGCACCAAGAGACTGAGTACCTGCCCATGTGCAGCTGGGCATGTACCTGCGGGATCTGGTGAAGGAATTTTCCAGGTTTTCGGCTAGTTTATCAGTGCTTGAGTGCTTCAGGACCCTGGTGTCATTAGTCAAGGCGTGCTCCAAATTTCAAACTTGGGTGGCTTTGAGTTGGTGGCTTGGATAGCTGTGGTGGGCATTAATGCCTGCTGCCTTGCCTGTCTACAGTCCTCTGACTTGGAGCAGTAGGTTCAGGACAAGTTAGCCGATGTCCCTTGCCAGGGGGAGAATCTCTTTGGCAAGCCCATGACTGAGAAGGCAGACGAAGAAATTCATGACCAGAACCAGATTGTCCAAGAAAGTGTCTGAACCTTCCCACAGGAAGATTTTGGGGAAAAAGCCCTTCCGCCCGAAGACCAAGAAGGCTTACGGAAACTTATTTATTTATTTAGTTAGGCTTATATACCGCTTTTCTACCAGTGAGAGCGATGTACATTCAGGTACTGTATATATATTTTTCCCTTGTCCCCAAAGGGCTTACAATTTTTTTGTACTTGAGGCAACAGAGGGTTAAGTGGCTTGCCCAAGGCCACAAGGAGCACCTGTGAGACTAGAAACCCCAGTCCTTCCAGCCCAAGGTTGCTGTCCTCTACCAAGATTCGAACCTCTGACCCAAGGTAATTTGCCCCAACCACTAGGCCTTCCTCAACTTCCCCGAGTTTCAGGCCTATCACGCTCCCCCTCAGGGGCAGCAGGCCAAGGGCCAGAGACATGGCCCTCATAAGCCAAAGGCCCCCAAAGCCCAAACAGTGCCCCAGCTGCAGCCTGGGGGAAGCTTTTGACTTCTTGGGCTTAGCTCAAGGTCCAAGGCCCGTGGTTCACGGGAGGAAACATAGAAATATGATGACAGAAAAAGACCACATCGCCTATCTAGTCTGTCCTTCCATATCAACAACTACAACAGTTCCCTTTTTACCTTTAGAGATCCTCTGTGTTTGTCCCATGCTTTTTTGAATTCAGTTACTGTCCTCATCTCTACCACCTCCACTGGGAGACTATTCCACGGATCCACTACTCTTTCCGTAAAGAAATATTTCCGCATATCACTCCTGAATCTTTCTCCCTTCACCCTCATCCCATGTCCCCTCATAGCAGAACTTGCTTTCAATTGAAAGAGGCTCTCTCCCTGAATATTTATGCCACAGAGGTATTTAAACATCTCAATCATATCACCTCTATCCCGCCTTTCCTCTAAGATGTACATATTAAGATCCTTCAGTCTGTCCTCATATGCTTTATAATGAAGACCACTAATCATTTTAGTAGCCACCCGCTGCACCTACTCCATCCTGTTCACATCCTTTTGAAGGTGCGGTCTCCAGAATTGCACACTATACTCCAAATGAGGTCGCACCAAAGACTTATACAGAGGCATTATCACCTCCTTTTTTCTGCTAGCCATTCCTCTCAGTATGCACCCAAGCATCCTTCTAGCTTTTGCTGTCGCCTTTTCTACCTGTTTAGCTACTTTAAGATCAGCAGACACAACCACGCCTAGGTCCCGCTCTTCTTTAGTGGGCAAAAGTACTTCACCCCCTATACTATATTGCTCCCGTGGATTGCTGCAGCCCAAATGCATGACCTTACATTTTTTAACATTAAATCCCAGCTGCCAAATTCTAGACCATTCTTCAAGCTTAGCTAGATCCCTCCTCATGTTATCTACACCTTCCTGGGTGTCTACTCTATTGCAGATTTTGGTATCATCTGCAAAGAGGCAAACCTTACCCGACAGCCCTTCCACTATATCACTAACAAAGATGTTAAAAAGAATCGGACCAAGGACAGATCTCTGGGGCACACCACTGGTAATGTCCCTCTCCTCAGAGTGAGCTCCATTTACCTGTACTCTTTGTCACCTCCCACCCAACCAATTTCTAACCCAAGCAGTAACTTTAGTGTCCATCCCTAGGGTGCTCAGTTTGTTTATAAGTCGCCTGTGAGGAACAGTGTCAAAGGCTTTACTGAAATCTAAATACACCACATCTAGGGCTCTCCCTCGGTCCAACTCCCTGGTCACCCAGTCAAATAGGTCAATCAGATTTGTCTGACAAGACCTGCCTCTGGTGAATCCATGCTGCCTCAGATCCTGTAATCCGCTGGACTCCAGAAACCTCACTATTTTCTCTTTCAGCAGCGTTTCCAATAATTTACTCACCACTGAAGTTAAACTAACCGGCCTGTAGTTTTCAACCACATCCTTACTTCCGCTTTTGTGTAAAGGCACCACATGAGCCTCTCTCCAGTCCTTTGGCACCACTCCCGACTCCAACGAGGCATTGAAAAGGTCAGTCAGTGGAGTTGCTAGAACGTCCCCAAGTTCCCTCAGTATTCTAGAGTGTATCCCATCTGGTCCCATCGCTTTGTCTACTTTAAGTTGAGCTAGTTTCTCACGAACAGTCTTCTGAAAATTGTTCAAGATGTCCCTCGCTTCTGTTCCTATTTGTGAGTGTTTTCTGAGGTCCTGCTCCTGGTTCTTCATCTGTAAACACAGAACAAAAATATTTGTTAAGCAATTTTGCTTTATCCTTATCAGTTTCTACATATTCCTCCCTTGTACCCTTGAGTCTGACAATACCACTTTTGCCCTTCCTCTTCTCACTAATATATCTGAAAAATGTCTTATCCCCCCATTTTATTGCATTGGCTATTTCCTCCTCCTTTTGAATCTTTGCCTTCTTGACTACTTTGCTAGCTTCTCTGTTTTTCCAAATACAGATGCCTGTCTTCCTCTCTCTGTGATCTCTTGTATTTCATGAAGGCCTCCCTCTTTTTCTTCACTTTTTCAGCTGCTTCTTTCAAAACTCCTTTTCCTTTTACCTTTATTTACCAGTTTAACAAAAAGGTTGGTTGCCTTTAAAATATCCCCTTTCAGTTTTGCCCACTGTTTTTCTACATCCCCCAGCTGTTCCCATCACACTAATGACTCCCTGAGGTATTGGCCCATCTTCGCAAAGTTAGTCTTCCTAAAGTCTAAGATCCTCACCTTTGAATGGATTCTAACAGCCCTAGTCCTAATACTGAACCACACCATCTGGTGATCACTGGATGCAAAATGATCTCCCACTACAACATCAGAAACACTTTCACCATTGGTAAGCACCAAGTCCAGTATGGCCCCTTCACGTGTGGGGTCTGTTACCAATTGCCTGAATAGTTCTACCTGTAGAGAATCCAGGATCTCCTTACTTCTAGATGATACTGCAGCAGGAATGTGCCAATCAACATCTGGCATATTGAAATCTCCTATCAGTAGCACTTCCCCTTTCCTAGCAATGCTGCGTATGTCTTCAATTAACTGTCTGTCCACCTCTTCCTCTTGTGAGGGCGGTCTGTATATCACACCAATGCAAATAGATTTCTCTTTCCCTCTTTCTAGTTTAACCCACAATGACTCCTCTCTCCCTTTTAAGCTCTGTAATTCCAAAGCTTTAATAGTAGTTTTTACATATCGTGCCACTCCTCCCCTTCTTCCTACCCTGTCCTTTCTGAATAAAGTATAGCCAGGTATAGTTGCGTCCCAGGTATAGTTTCTGTGAACCATGTTTCTGTAACTGCCACTAAATCAAAGTCAGCCACTCCCACCAAAGCTTCAACATCAGGGATCTTATTTCTCATGTTACGGGCATTTATAAACACTGCTTTCCATATGTTAGCCCTGTTACCCATTTCCATAAAGGTATTTAATGTATCACCTACCTGGGGGCTTTCTTCACCCATCCCCAACGAATCTAGTTTAAAGCCCTCTTCAGTAGATTAGCCAGTCTAATACCGAAGACGTGTTGACCTTTCTTGGACAGATGGATGCCATCTCTGCTCTGCAACCCTTGGAACAGCATCCCATGGTCTAGGAAACCAAAACGCTCTCGATGACACCATCCACGCAGCCATGCATTCATCTCCAGGATGCGAGCCTCTCTGCCTTGGCCTTTACCCTCAACAGGGAGGATTGAAGAGAACACCACCTGTGCACCTAACTTCTTCACGCTCTGTCCCAGAGCCATAAAGTCGCTTTTGATACGTTCCGAGGTATACCTGGCAGTATCATTTGTTCCAACATGGATTAGCAACATTGGGTAATACTCAGTGGGCTTGATGAGTCTCGGCAAACTCTCCGTAACATCTTGGATTTTGGCACCAGGCAGACAGCATACCTCTCTGGACATCAAGTCTGGTCGGCAGATGGACGCCTCAGTACCCCTCAGAAGAGAGTCTCCAACCACCACTACCCTTCGTTTCCTTCTGGTCACTGATTCTGCAACTTTGGGGTACTTGAGCTCTGGTTCTTCCATTTCCAGGGATGCTTTCACCTCCTCCACTTCCAGGACTGCATAATGATTCTTCAATTCAAGGGCTGGAGAAGTTGAATTGGTGATTTTGCAGGCCCTGGTGACTTGTAACCAACCATCGACATTCTGTTGGCACCCATCTTCTCCTCTGCTGGAGAGCTTGGTTGCTGCAAGAAGCATCTCATCAATGTACTTCTCACTGTCTTAAATGCTCCTCAGCCTCGCCACCTTCTCCCTGAGTTCCTCCACTTGTTTCCTCAGAGCTTCAGCATGCAGGCACCCTGCACGTGGAACCAGTCCTTCAACTGGCATTAGGACCTCTGTCTGGACCGAGGCAGAAGCTGTAACGGGGGCAACAGCTTTAGCAATACAATTTTTCCCAGCCATTGTTCTGTTCGTGGAGCTTAGGTATCTGTTAAAGCAAAAGTTAGAGATCTACCAAGTACCAGCCAGTTTCCCAGCTGTCCTTTCAGAGAAAAAGCAGTTAAATCTCTTTAATTATATTCAAAATGTACTGGTCCAATTCTCTGTGCTTTGTTAAATGGGGAGATGCCCTATAAAGCAAGACTGCTCACTAGGGGTGGGTGGGAGTCGGGGTGGGTAGGGAGGGAACTAACACCTGATTAGGTGTTAGCAGTTCCCAAAGCTGAGGAGGTTACTAGAGTTCAGCAACCTACTGTGCTCAAGGAAAGTTCCACTAAAGCACCAAAAAGAAAGTAACCTTGCTTTAAAAATATACAAAAAAACCCTTTTAAGAGCTCCCAGTCAGAGAGCTAGCAATTTAATATAATAAAATAAACCCTCAAATCCTTACTGTTGGTTGATCTGTAGAGCCCCTGTTTAGGAAGGCTGGTCCACTTCTCTCACCAGTAGCCAAGCATCACCACGGACGTCTAGGTGCTGCAGGTGGTCGGGGAAGGCTATCTTCCACTTTGCCCAGCTGCCTCCTCCCTTTTTCCCAGGGGAATTGCCCATGGACCCCTTGCACAGGGAACGTCTGCAAAGGGAACTCTAGTTCCTGCTCAAGGATCAAGCGGTAGAGCCTGTCCCCAAGCCTCTTCAGGGCCATTTTGTTTTCCCCTACCTGGACAACTGGCTCATATGAGCCGGCTCACTGGAGGAGGTGCACGACGCGGAGTAGTGCACCATAAGGCTACTCCAGTGCCTGGGCTTTGTGGTGAACTTCCTGAAGTTTCACCTGCTGCCCACTCAGTGTTTGGATTCCATTAGCGCCCTATTGGATTCCACTCGGGTGAGAGCCTTTCTGCTACTGGATCGGGCGCAGTATCTCTGTGCCCTGGTGCAGGGTGGCTTAGCAGTGACAGCCAGACAGATGCTGCTGCCTCTTGGGGCACATGGCATCCACTGTCCACCTCCGCATGCGGCAGGCTCAGTAGATGCTCAGCGCCCAGTGGACACAAGCTTCAGGCCATCTGGAGGACCGCATCCAAGTCACACTGGCCTTAGCGACTTCTCTGGCCTGGTGGCAGGACCCCCTCAACCTCTGAGCCGTCCTGCCCTTCCATTCTCCACCGATGCAATGCATACTTACAATGGATGTGTCCAAGTTGGGCTGGGGGGCCCACTGCAATCATCTGCAGTCGCAAGGCCCATGGTTGCCAGAGGAGAGTGCCTCGCAGATCAACCTGCTGGAACTCGGAGCAGTCTGACACCCTACGGGTCTTCCAGGATCATGTAGAAGGACAGGTAGTGCAATGGACAGGTGGTGCATCTGGAAGGACAACCAGGTGGCAATTTACTACATCAACAAGCAGGGCGGCATGGGCTCGTACCACCTGCTGGGAGGTGGTGCGTCTCTGGAACTTTGCAACAGGGAAAAACATTTCCCTCAAATCAGTGTTCTTGCCAGGCCAGGACAACGTACTGGCTGACCGCCTGAGCCAGGTCCTACAGCCCCATGAGTGATGACTGAACCCAGCCGTGCTGGGGGAGGTCTTCCGTCACTGGGGAACCCCACAGATCGACCTCTTTGCTAGTCCCAGAGAACATGCAGCTGCCACGCTTTTTGCTCTTGGAGGTTGGCCTGGGGACAGGAGATGGTGGATGCCTTCCTCCTCCCCTGGTCCCAGGGCTTCCTGTATGCATTTCCACCCACACCCCTGGTGCCATGGGCCCTCCTCTAGATTCAAGTGGTGGCAGCCTCGGTCATCTTCATTGCACACAGGTTGCCCAGACAGCCCTGCTTCCCCCTGCTCCTGCAGCTGTCTCATCAGGACTCATAGCCACTGGGGAGTTCCCTGGACCTGCTGTCACAGGAGCATGGGATGCTGTTGCACCCCAACCTCCAGTCCCTTGCCCTGACGGTCTGGATGCTGAGAGGCTAGCCATAGCGCATCACTGCTTATCCCAGTTGAAGATGTTCTGCTTGCCTCACGTAAGGACTCCACGCGGAGGGCTTATGCCTTCAAGTGGTGCAGGTTTTCTCACTGGTGTGCGTATTAAGGTCTTAATCCCTTCTCCTGCGCAATGCCATCAAAGAAGCAGTTGGTAGCTGTTGCATCCCAAGGTGCGTCCAATGTTATGAGTGCGGGTTTTACCGTACTTCGAACTCCTGGAAGATGCGCTCCTCCAGACTCCACAGGCTGTATACCCGCATCCTGAGAAAGTGAATCAACAACCCCTGCAACAGCAGTACTCTGTGGGGAACTAGTACGCAGCGCCAAAAACACCTGTGAGTACTCTTCACTTCTCTGCAATGGCGTGCTCATTGATAAGCTGGAGGGAAGCATTACACCAGGCAAACTCAGTCTTCCAGATTGTAACGGGGGAGTGCGCTGCTCCGGGGACAAACAGACCCCTGATGCACCCAACACCGCCGAAGTATCATCATGAGGTGTTGTCAAAGACGCTGCTCCTGTTCCTGACGCCGAAAATCTGCACAGCTCCGGAGTCCTCTGACCAGCAACAGCGGTAGATGCCAAACCTGAGGGTAGGTTGGCCTGTTTGTTTCCTCTGACCCATTACAAAAACTAGCCCAGAGTCGGCACTTGCAGGTCCGAGTGGAATTCAGCACAGAGTTTCAGCTCAGGAACAACTGCCTACCACCATCTTGCCTCCTAATGTGGCATTCCAGGTCTGCGACTCTTAGGGACCAACAGGATTGCAAGGTAGAGGCTCTTCTGAAGACAGTCTTCTCAGCCTCCTTGCTAATGGCCAGTGTCCTTCCCTGTTGGATGCAGTTGAAGAACCCACTTTTGCTCAGTTGGAGCCAGGTGCAGCCTTCCTAGTAGATACATGCATGATCTTGTCAGGTTGGCATCCAAGGACGTTCCAGTGGTAACAGTAGCATGACTGTGAATTTGGCTCTGGGACTGGGACACTGACACAGCTTCTAAGTCTCGATTATCTAAGCATGCCTTTAGGGAGAGCTCCTCTTAGGGGGGGGAGGATCTTGAAGCTCATGAAGGATTTGGGAGCGTCCAAGCCTCAGTGGCTACTAGAGGATAAGCCCAAAGGGTCTTGGAGGCACTTGTCATCTTGCTTTTGTCTCCCTCGCTTTCAGGACTCTTGGCATTCCATAAGAGAACATAAGGTAATGGGGGGGAAAGGAGAGGAGGATGGGGCCTCGACAAGTCTGGTTTCCGCATCATCTGGCCCTGCTACAGGAGTCCTCAATACATCTAGGAGTCCAACCATGCCTTCTCATTCAGCACCAGGGGCTCATTTTGAATCTCAACCTGAAGAGTCTATCCCTCACTGCATGGAGACTTCAGGGGACCTGATGCGGGACAACTTTATACCCGCAGATGTCCTAGCACCTACCTCACTTATTTCCGAGTCTACTGTATCTTTGAGGAGTGGCGTCATAGGCACAACTTGGCACTTAAGAAAGCAGATTTACTATCCTTGCTTTCCTTTATTCAGGAGGAATTTGACAAAGGATTGGCCCTCAGTTCCTTGAGGGTTCAGATACCAGCCTTGGCATGTTTTTGAAGTCTGGTAGTTGGCTGCTCTGTAGCTTCACACTCTGACATGACCTGCTTCCTTTGGGGAGTGTGGTATTTGTCCTCCCATGAGGTTTATCGGTCTGCCTTGGGACATGGGTCTTTGGGCTTTGATGTTTGCCCCCTTCAAGCTGCTTAAACAAGCTACACTTAAGGATCTTTCTCTCAAGACCATCTTTTTGGTTGCAATCTGTTTGGCGTGCTGCATTTAGGAGTTGCAAACCCTTTTGTAGGGATCTTTATTTGACTAACTCAATGAAGGCAGTATCTATTCAGTCTCTTCCTTTTTGCCCAAGGTAGTGTCTGCCTTTCATGTGAAGTTAGTCTCCCTTACAACCTTTTCCTCAAAGTAGTATAAGGGGAAGGACAGGGACAGTGCACTTGGTTGACGTATAGAGGATGGTTCTCAAATATCTAAAGATTACCAACTCATTCTGCAGGTTTCACCAGTTATTTGTGCTTTATGCCAAGCCAAGTAGGGATGAAGCTGCCTCTAAGGCTACCTTAGGAGAGACCACTGCCTCCTTTTTCCAGCAGCGTATCCTTTTAGAAATCAGACTGTTCCTGACTGATTGTGGGCTCAGTCCACCCAGGCGTAGGCTTCATCCTGGACAGTGAAGTTCTGTTGCCCCAGTTGACATTTGTCTTGCAGTGATGTGGTCTTCCCTCCCTCTTTGTCAAGTTTTGCTGGTTGGATGCGCCATTTGGTACAGAGATTTTAAAGGCAGCCATTTAGTCTTCCTGCCCGGTGGAGTCTTATCTTTGGCACTTCCCATCTGGTCTGGACTGATCTAGCAGGACAGTCTGGAAATCAAAATTTTTACTTATCTGATAATTTCCTTTCCTGGAGTTATGCTAGACCGATCCAGGACCGCTGGCCCTGCAGCCTTAGTCTTTGCATAATTGTGATCATTATTACAGATATATTGTTCTACTGTTTTGGTCCTTGGTCTTCTATGCTATCCTTAAGGAGGTCATGTTTGGTCTGGAGTGTTTTAGTTTGTTTGCTTGGTTACTAAATACTGAAGTATGCCCCTAGCTGCACCATCACAAGTACCAATGATGTCCTCACTGGAAGCTTCTAGTTTTAATTTCTTTCTCCATTATCTGCTGGCAAGAGGGAAACAATCCACGGTCAGGACTGGTCTAGCAGGAGTCCAAAAAAGGAAATTATTGGGTAAATAAAATTTCACCTTCTATCGCCACCTCCTCTGGAGGCTGTTAGCCACCCCTTCCATAACTTTGCCATATCAGCAACATTAAACAGGCACAACCCCTGCTGCTTTCAGTAGAGCATGAGTGCTGTTGTAGATGCCTGAAGGCAGTCAAGGGGGTTTTTGCAGAAATTTATGTTGCTTCTTTCTTGGATCTTTTTTGTTACAGCAGGCACCAAAAAAAAATCCACAGGTCATCTCTCCCTGCTGTTTCTGCTAGGAGTTCAGCTCTGCTCACACAGGCAAAGCAGCCTTGCCTGGTAGTTTGAGGACAGAGAGGTCCAGTCTGGGGCTTCAGGAACCGGTTTGGACTGAAGTATGCTGGATAAACTGACTTCTCTGGTAGAACCCTTGTGGGGGGGGGCCAGTAGGAAAAGGTGATGACCCTACCATGGTCTGTCATTTTAAGAAAGCTGAGTTTTTAGCTATGATCTCTCAGGCTTATGCATTGAATATTGTGGCCCTTCTATCACTCCTGCATGATAGACCCTGTCTGTTCCCTGTGTGCCCAAATGTCTCCTTGCTCGCAAAATCTCCTGGCTCCAATTCTGCCCACTGCTCCCCCCCGGGATTTTACCTCTTTCCTTGGGGAGGCGTCTTTGAGACTATCTCCAGCACTGACCAGGCCAAAGCAGGATGGGACATTCAAGCCTTTCTCCTACTTGGTGCAATGCCTTTCTAGGACCCAGTGGGCTCGTACCCACCTGTCCTAGACTGCTCATCTTTATCCCGCAGACATCTTCCAATGACCTCCTCTCCCTTACCTTATTGGCTATCATCTTCCAGATACTCTGTGGACGACTCTTCAGGCAACTTAATCTCACCTCTGTCCCCTAGCCAGGATGATTGGTGGTTCCCTCCTTACAGCCAGATGACAGCGCTGCCAGCCTCCACCTACTGGGATCACTCCAGAGCACACTGCCACCCAACAGTTAGACCCCAACAACACATTCACAAAATTCCTGCAGAAGCTAGCGCATCAGCTTGCCCTCTCTGCAGATGCCAGCTGAGCCTAACGAGAAACTCGCCAGCCTGCTCAAATTATGTGGATTCACTGAAGGAGTCCGTTGCCCTCTTGATTGACCCGCAAGTACAAAACCTTCAGACCAAGAACTTGGACATGCCCTTATCCATGCCAGCCGCCTCTAAGAAGATTGACACACAATACAGGCTTTAGCTGGCGCCAGGCCATGGGCACATGCAGCTTCCCCACCAATCAGTGGTGGTCAAGGCTGCTTGCAAGAAGACTATATCCTCCAAACTCTCTTCTTCCACTCCCCTAGGAAGAGATCCCAAGACACTATTTTGTTTCAGAACTCCATGTTGAGCACTAGAATAGCAACACATCAGCTGCAAATACAATACTACCACCATTCCATACATGAGAAAATTCTGGCCATCCTTCTGACTCTGCCTGCCAGCAACAGTCGTCACTTACCTACTGTAGCTTCTCAATAGTATGGAAGAGTGTGACAGCCATCTCATGAGTTCTGCCTGTGACTTCTATGACAGAGCCACCAAAGCTGCAACAGTCAACATCTGTGCTCATAGAATGGCGTGGCTAAGAGCCTCTGGGTTACGAGATGATCTCCACGAAAGATTCATGGATGCTCCATACCTGGGAGATATAATTTGTTTGGGAACAAGGTCCAGGACACAGTTACACAGATCAGCTATCTGCTCTATGGTCAAAGAACACACTTTAACTATCTGAAGGGGTTCTCAGGACTACCATTACTATCCCTGTTGAAGATACCAGTACTATGGCTGCACATCACAACAGCATCCTATGACCTCTTCAAATGCCAGATCTAGACCCTGAGACTGCAAACAGAGCTCATTGTCCCAGCCTCCCAAGAAGAACAACCCTAGCTTTTAACTACCAACTAGTGGTAGGTCGCCTCATCCTCTTCCGGGAGTCATTGCACTGGATTACCTCTAAAAATGGGTGCTTGGAATTGTCTCGGTGGGGTACAAGATAAACTACATACCCCTCGTCCATACACGTGCCTCCCTCCAATTCTATGGGCTGTCACACCCATCGACATCAATCTGTCTTGGCAGCGGAAGTACAAACACTCTTACTAGCCAAAGCCATAGAGGAAATGCCACCTGTGGAGAAAGGCCAAGGCTTCTAAAAGTATTTCCTCATCCTCAAGAAGTCAGAGACACTCCACCCAATCCTGGACCTCAGAGATATGAGCAAGTTCATAAAGAAGGAAAAGTTCAAGATTAACTCATTGGGATACTATCCTACCACTCTTGCACTGAGGCTACTGGCTTATCTCTCTGGATCTCAAGGATGCTTATTCCCACATCCCCATCCACCTAAACCACTGGAAGGTTTTGCTCTTTCATCCTTGGCACTCATCTCTATCAGCAGAAGTCTTTCCCTTCAGCCCCTAGAGTATTCACAAAGTGCCTAGCAGTTGTGGTAGCCCACCTTTACAAGGAACAGACTATTTGTCTTTCCCTGCCTCTATTACTGGCTTATTGCAGCACCGTCCAAAACGGGACACGGCAGTCCCTCATCACTACCAAAACCACCCTTCAGTCACTGGGCTTTCTCATCAATGCACAAAAGTCTACACTGTCCCTTACTCAATCCATGGAGTTCATTGGTGCTCACCTCCACATACCACAAATTGGAGCCTTCCTCCCACTCAACCACACTCAGCTAATCGAGAAATTATGCCAGAAAACAATAGCAGCTCAGACAACCTGTTCCTGTATGGTCTTGACTTTTTGGCTACTTTTCAGCCACTGTCCCTATCCTCCTTGCCAGACTTGACGACAGACCTCCAGTGGTATTTGACGTTCCAGTGGAAAAAAACATACTCAGTCGCTGGCCCACTACATCACCATCACCTCTGCCATTTGCCAATCTCCAGCTCAGCTGCCTGTTCCAACAGCCCCAGTACCAACTGACCTTAACCATCAATGCCTCAATGATGTGCTAGGGAGCCCACCTTCACCATCTGCGCACACAGAGCAACTGGACATCTCTCAAGAGTTCTCCAGATCAACCATCTAGCGCTTTGGGGCATCTTTAGGACCCTGCAGACATTCAACACCAGGATCACAGGCAAAGTTTTACCTATTCTGACAGACAATTGGGTCCCCATGTTTTATAATGACAAGAAAGGTTGCAGCTTGCCTGAGGAGTGTTTAGAGTTGATGTTGTCAGGTCCTGCCATGATTAAGGGACTGGTTCATTGGATTCCATTTGTGCTAGACTTGTCTGGTGAGATTAGGAAAGAAAAGTAGTAGATAAGACCACATTTTCCTTAACTCTACCAGACCAGTCCAGAGGCCCGTCCTAATCTCTGCTTTTGGTCATTTTGGTCACACTTTCTTTTCTACCACTCTGGGTAGCTTTTTGTGGTTGATTCTCTTAGTTGCATTTATGGAGGTATGAGTTTCCCCTTCCTTCCATGGGTGTAAATTAATACTGCGATGTTTCTCTCTATCTCCAGGAACAAGCAGTAGTGCAGTCTTCACATATGGGTTATGTTCCCGAAGGAGCCCACATGGGAACGCTCCCCAGCATCCAATAGGAAAGCCTTTGGGAGCACTCCACTGTGCCTGCGTGTCTGCCTTCCTGTCTTCCCAACTTCTCAGTTCTTCATTTTCTGCAGAGCCAGTGATGCATCGTCCTTTTACTGCTGAAAAACTAATTTTTTTGTGCCCTTCAAGGTACATAGTGCTTTTTGCCTTCCCGTTGATGCCGGTTCCGTCGAATCCGACACTGGTTCCGATATTTCTTTTTTATTTTCAATTTTTTCTTTTCTATTGATTCTCATCACTAACCTAGGCCTCCATAGTTTTGTCTTCACTCTCAGAGACAATTTTTTTGGGCATAGAAAAGCCTGTTAGTGGATTTAAAAAATGTACCAAGTGTGCCAGTACCATTTCGGCCATAGATAAACATGACTGTTTTTTAAAATGTTTGGGTCCTGACCATGAGCCCACTTCTTGTCCTTTGTGCCAACAAATGACAAAGAGAGGCCTCAAGAACTGAGCCAGGCAGTTTGGATCATTGTTCGCCTTGGACTCTTTTTCAGTTGCTTCCACTTCATCAAGGGCATCAACTTCTTCTCATGGGTCTCAGGCTTCTTCAAAGTCCACACACAGAAGTAAGTCAAAATCTGTGGCATTTCCAAATCTTCAGCATCAAAGGCTGCCTCCAGTGCTAGGGAGAAGTCCCAACATAAGCATCATGACTCCCCTAGAGAGGTTTCCGATGCAGACCAACCAACCAAAAGCCCCAGTGGGGAGGATCTGTCCACCAAAGCACAAGTGGGGTTCTGGGATGCTCCCAAGGCATTGTCCTCCAGAGAGCTACCGGTTCCTTGTTCTGGGATGGTGGCTCAGAGCCTCATATGTGATTCCACCCAGACTGCCATCTCCCTGGACCAGTGCATGCTGGCTCTTGAGGAGCTTGGCAGCACTCCTGGCAGCCTCGGTACCATAACATCGAGAGCTTTAGGAGTACAGGCTTCGGTACTAAGCCTACAGTATTGGCCCTGATACTGGCCCTCGAACTAGCATTGTTGGAGCACCCGAGGCCAATTCCTCAGTTGGAACGGGTTGATGCCCAAAATATCCAACAGCTTGGGCTCCCATTGTTCTCTGTTCCAATAAGTCTCGGTATCTGTATTGGCATCGACCGTTGACTTCCACGAAACATTGAGGTCAAACCCAGGACCACCAATACTTTGATTTCTTGCTGAACTCTGATTCAAGTTCTTCAGAATCTTACAGGGGGTCACGCGATTCCCAGGAACTTACGGATATTCCTTCGGACCCTTCGCCACCTCAGGAACAGCGTCAGCCCTCACCGGGGGATATATCCTTTCAGGACTTCATCTGTGACATGGCAGCGAGGCTCTCCATCACAGCTTCAGAAAAGGAACCGAGGATAGAGGAATTGGAGATGATACAATATCTTCCAACGCCCAAGGAGTCTGCTACCTTACTTAGTGCATCGTATGCTGCACGACCTTATGCTCCGCATGTGGGAGACCCCACTCATAGTTCCTCCTGTTAGCAAAAGACTTGATACCATGTACCAAATACCAGCGTGCCTAGGTTTCCACTCAGTGGTGGTGGAATCGGGTATGCACCGAATAAAGAGCTCAAAGGACCATTCATCCATGCCTTCTGGCAAACAAGAGAGGACACTTGATGCCTTTGGGCATCAGAGTTTCCAGGCATACATGTTGGTCTCCAGAATCAACTCTTACATGCTGTACATGTTCATGTTTCTGAAAGATTGTCACCAGGGATCTGAAGACTTTCACGCGCCCCCCCCCCCCCTGCTTCCAGAGGATAAGCAGGTGCATTCCAGACCCTCATTAAGCAAGGTCAGAACACTTCTTACCAGGGCCTCTTTTGATACTTTTGAATCCACCAGCAGAGCTTCAGCAGTCTGCATTGGGGCTCGCAGAATGGCCTGGATACAGGCATCAGACCTCAAGCAATGGGTCCAGGATAAACTGGCAAATTTCCCATGTACTGGAGAAAACCTTTTTTAGCAAGGATTGAAGGGAAAAATCAGGGGAGATTGAAACAGATGATCTCGCCCTAAAATGCCTTTCCAGGAAGACAGCTGATCCATCCAAGAGAGAGGCTCTTTCCAAGAAATCTTTTTATTCTAAAAATAAGAGATATAATCCTTCTTACCCACCTTATGCTGTCTATCAACCTCAGAAGGGGCAACAGGGTCCTCGCCAACCTAAGAATCCCAATGCTGCTAAGCCTCAACCAGCTGTACAGGCACAGCCTGCACCTGGTTTTTTACTCCTTCCTAGAGAGCATTGCCAATCTGCCCTTGAAGGGTCTCCAGACCCTCCACATGCTAGAATGCTAGGAATCAAAAGGAAAGGAATGGAGAATAAAACAAAGGATATTATAATGCCTCTGTATATCATTCCATGATGCAACCACACCTTGAATATTATGTGAAATTCTGGTCATTGTATCTTAAAAAGGATATAGCGGAATTAGAAAAGATACAGAGAAGAGCCACCAAAATGGTAAAGGGGATGGAAGGATACCCCTATGAGGTGAGGCTTAAACGGTTAGGGCTCTTGACCCTGGAAAATAGATGGCTAAGGGGAGATATGATAGAGATCGATAAATTGATGATTGGAGTGGAATGGGTAAAGCACAGTTACTTACCTGTAACAGGTGATCTCTGGGAACAGCAGGAATAAGTCTTCACATATGGGTACGTCAGTACCGACGGAGCCTGCGCGGGAACGCTCCCCAGCTTCCCAAAAAGGAAAGCTTTTGGGAGCATCCCACAGTGCCTGCGCGCTGCCTTCCCGCCTTTCCTAACCGCCTCTCCCCAGTTCAAGTTTTAAAGCTGAGACAAAGAGAGAGAGGAAAGGAAAGATAGATAGAGAGAGAGATACAACTCCTAGGGGAGGTGGGTGTGTTGTGAAGACTTATTCCTGCTGTTCCCAGAGATCACCTGTTACAGGTAAGTAACTGTGCTATCTCCAGGAACAAGCAGGAATGAGTCTTCACATATGGGGACTCCCTAGCTAGAGATGCCTGGGAGATCCCCAAGGTTGTGAGACCCCGAGAAGGGCTCTATCTCCTCCTGTGGATCTCAGGCATCCATCCAGGGAAGGAGGGTAGGAGTTGTTCAAGTATGGAACAGGTGTTTTAGGACAGCCTGACCAAACAAGGCATCCCGGCGGGAGTCCTTGTCCAAACAATAATGGGCTGTGAAGGTATGAACCGAGGCCCATGTGGCTGCTCGACAGATCTGGTCGATGGACATAGAATTTAGATGAGCCATAGAAGTTGCCATGGCCCTCACATTTTGAGCTGTGACATGGCCCTCCAGAGAAAGGTTCTTACTCTGGTAGGCGAAAGAAATACACTGAGCAATCCAAGTGGACAGTGTCCTTTTAGAGACTGGAAGTCCCAAATGAGAGGGATCAAAAGCAACAAAGAGTTGAGAAGACTTTCTATGTTGCTGTGTCCTTTGTAAGTAAAAGGCAAGAGCTCTCTTACAATCCAGGGTATGAAGATTCCTCTCTGCACTTGATGCATGAGGACCTGGAAAAAAGACAGGTAAATACACCTCTTGATTAAGGTGAAAAGGGAGACCACTTTAGGCATAAAGTGTGGATTGGTCCTAAGGACTACCTTATCATGATGGAACCTTGTATAAGGTGGATTAGCCACTAAGGCCTGCAGTTCACTGCGGCGAGCTGAGGTGACTGCATTGAGGAAAATAACCTTCCAGGAAAGAAATTTCAAGGAGGTGGTGGCTAAGGGTTCAAAAGGTGGCTTCATAAGCTGACCAAGAACCAGATTTAAGTCCCATGCCACCGGAGGAGGCCTAATGGGAGGTTTAGTTAAAGTTAGGCCTCTCATGAATCTTGCAATAAGAGGATGAGAGGAAATAGGCTGTCCATTGATAGGCTTAAGGGATGCTGCAATAGCACTCAAATGGACCCTTACTGAATTTGTCTTAGGGCCTGCATTGGAGAGATGCAGGAGATATTCCAATAGAGAATTCAAAGGTAGTGCTAGAGGGTCAAGACCCTTCTCAGTACACCAAATGGAAAACCTTTTCCATTTAAAAGCATAGGAACGTCTAGTAGAAGGTTTTCTGGAAGCATGGAGGATATCCTTCACCTGCTGAGAAAGATTCCAACCTTGAAGGTCTAGGCCTTCAGCAACCAAGCTCTGAGGTGAAGGGACTTGGGGTTTGGGTCCCCTCCTCCTGGGACAGAAGGTCTGGAGCAGCTCCCAAGTCTAGGCAGGGAGCTTGAGAGAGATGCAGAAGTAGAGGGTACCACACTTGGCGTGGCCAGCGTGGAGCTATGAGGATCATAGATCTTTGATCCCTCTGGAGCTTGAACAGTCTCTTGGGAATTAAGGGAATGGGTGGAAAGGCATACAGGAAGAGTTCAGGCATCCTTGGCCTGAACTCCCTGACACGGAATTCTGGAACAGAACCGGGGAAGATTGGCATTCCACGGACTTGCAAAGAGGTCTATGTCCGGGGTTCCCCACTCTTGAAAGATTCTGAGTACCTGGTCCATGTGCAGGGACCATTCGTGTGGAAGCAGAACTCGACTGAGTCTGTCTGCCCAAGAGTTTTGGATTCCTGGAAGGTATACGGCCAGGAGATGGATTTGATGCTCTCTGGCGAAGGCCCACAATCTTAAAGCTTCGTTGCAAAGCGACAGAGAGCCAGTTCCTCCTTGCTTGTTTATGTAAAACATGGCTACCTGATTGTCCGTATGAATGAGGACTGTCTTGTAGCTGAGCAGGGTATGGAAGACCTTGAGAGCTAGAAAAACTGCTCGGAGCTCCAAGTGGTTGATATGTAGAGAGGTCTCCTGTGGAGACCAAGTGCCCTGAGTGGAGAGGTCTTGCAGATGAGCTCCCCAACCTGTTTGGGAGGCATCTGTTGTGAGGGTTGCCTGGGGCAACAACTGTTGGAAGGGGGACCCCAGCAACAGATTTTGGGTGGACTTCCACCAGTGGAGAGACCAAGAGAGGCGCCTGGAGGTTGCTATTTTGTCTGACAGAGCCCCTGATGCTTGAGTCCACTGGGTGGACAAAGTCCATTGAGCTGCTCTCATGTGAAGGCGAGCATAGGGGACCACATGCACTGTGGATGCCATGTGGCCTAGCAGTTGTAGCATCTCCCGGGCAGTTAAATGGCTCTTTGACTGAATCTGGGAGGCTAACTGCACTAGGCGTAGGCAACAGGCCTGAGGAAGATAGGCTCTTGCAGTTGTAGTATCTAGCCAGGCCCCTATGAACTCTAGGGACTGAGTAGGGGTGAGCTGGGACTTTGGGAGGTTCACCACAAGTCCCAGATACTGCAGAATGCACCTTGTGCAGTCCAGGGAAATCTGGGCCTCTGACTGAGATGGAGCTCGGATGAGCCAGTCGTCCAGGTATGGGAATACAAATATTCCCAGAGTGCGTAGAAATGCAGCTACTACTGCCATGCATTTGGTGAACACTCTTGGAGCAGAGGCCAGACCGAAAGGAAGCACCCGGTATTGGTAATGCTTTCCTTGGAAAAGAAAACGGAGGAACCTTCTGTGAGATGGATGGATGAGGACATGTGTGTACGCATCCTTGAGATCTAGAGAACAAAGCCAATCCTGACTCTGAAGGTATGGAAAGAGAGTGCCCAGAGAAAGCATCTTGAATTTCTCCTTGCATAGAAATTTGTTCAATTCTCTGAGATCTAATATGGGTCTGTAGCCCCCTGTTTTCTTTGGAATCAGAAAGTAGGGTGAGTAAAACCCTGACCCTTGTTGAAGAAGAGGTACTTCTTCTATTGCCCCTTGGGCAAGAAGGGCAGCCACCTCCTGACCTAGAAGGTCGAGGAGAGATGTTGGAGAATTGAAATGTCTCACCATGGTGTGAGGAGAAAGGTTTGAGAAATGAAGTTTGTAGCCCTCCCTTATGATGGAGAGGGTCCACTGCTCTGCTGTAATTTGCTCCCATCTGGGAGCAAAATGAGCTAACCTTCCTGGAATGGTGAGAGGCTCTGGCTGTTTCAGAGCCAGAAAGGCTAAGTTCTCTAGCATCAAGTCAAAAGCCCTGAGGAGGCTGGGTCTGCTGAGTTGCAGCAGCCCCTGTAGGCTTAGGCCTGGCCTGTTTAGGTTGCTGACGCTTAGTAGCAAAACGACCTGTAGATGATTGTTGGCCAGAAGCAGGATGGAATCTGCCTTTCTTGAAAAAAGACTTCTTGAAAGGTTTTTTCTTGGCAGGAATGGAGGTTGACTTTGAAAGTCTATCCAAAGCAGAATTTTCTGCATCCATTTGAGTGGCTTTTATTTGCCAATCTTTGCCAAACAGGTTTTCTCCTGTACAGGGAAGATTTCCCAAGCCATCCTGGACCCAAGATTCTAGATCAGAAGCTTGGAGCCAAGCAATTCTGCGTGCAGCTATGGCAATGGCCGAAGCTCTGCTGGCACCCTCAAAGGATTCAAAAGCTGCACGGTTGGAAAACTTTGAAATATCTTGAGTATGCTTAAGCCAAATAAATTCTTCCCTTTTATCTTCTGGAAGAAAAGGGAGGAAAGTGTGCAGCTTATCTGCAACTTCTTTCAGAAACATACCCATATAAAGACTATAGGAGTTGATTCTGGCAATGAGCATACTGGCTTGGAAGATTTTCCTACCAAAAGCATCCAAGGTCCTGCATTCTCTTCCTGGAGGAGCAGAGGAGTGTCTTTTTGCACTCTTATCTTTTTCATAGCTGACTCCACCACAATAGAATGGTGAGGAAGCTGTGTTTTATGAAAACCAGGACAAGGAGGGACACGGTACATAGTGTCCAACCTACGAGAATGAGGAGAGGTAGTGAGAGGAGTCTCCCATAAGTCAATCATGTGATCATAAAGAATCTCATGAATTGGCAAGGTGACTGCCTCCTTAGGAGCCTTAGAATAACCTAAAATATCCAATTTTTTAGCTCTAGGCTCTGATTCTGAGGTTACTGAAATAGAGAGCCCTTTAGCCACTTCTCTTATGAAGTCTTGAAAGGACAAGTCTTCTGGAGGAGACATTCTTCTTTTTGGAGAAGAGGCTCTTCAGGAAGGGCTATGGATACTTCAGCAGATGCCTCCGATGCATCAGAATCTTCGGAGGAATCAAAGTATTGACTGTCAGGGTGCTCTTTCAAAGCTCGATACGCGTACTGAGCCGTATCGACATCGGGCGTTATCGGTACCGGTTCGGTACCGATAGTCATCCCAAGGCAGGGAACCGCTGCAGACACCATGGCTGATGTCGATGCAGTCGGTACCGGCATTGGTGCCGGTACCTGGGCCGATACTGACAACGGAGTTTGTTGTGGTATCAGCGGCGTCGCAGCTTGAATGAAGGCCGTGATAGCCTGCTGCATGGATAGAACATTCTGATCCATCGACGCCATGAATGCCTGGAATTCGGTACCGGACGGTTGTGCCGGTACCCCAGAGCATTCTAACAGGTGATCGGTCGAGGCCGTGCCATCGATGTCAACCTGCAACCCCATAGGTGGAGCTTTGGAAGCCGGAGCTTCCCGCCGGGGTAGTTTTGCCGGTGCAGGATCCTCGAGGGCAAGCCCGGAGGCATCTCGATGCTTGGAAGGAGATCTACCCTTCGAGGACCGGCTGGTTTTATGTTTGGTTACCTGAGATCCATGGGAGGAAGAAGCAGCCCTGGAAGACGTCGATGCCACTGAAGCTGCATCAGAGGGAAACAGAACATGGAGCTTGGCTGCCCGGTTCTGTAAACCTCGTTTGGACATCAAGGAGCAGGACGAACAATCCAAAATGGAGTGGTCAGGACCCAAACATTTAAGACACCATTCATGGGTGTCGGTAACAGAAATAGTACCGCTGCACTTAGTGCATTTTTTAAACCCGGAGGCTGGTTTTTCCATGAGGAAAATTTTTCGTGAGGCTTAAGGCCCAAAGAGGAAAAAACACACTAAGTGAGGGAAAAATATGTTCTCTTTTTTTAATTTTTTTATAAGAAAAGAAAGACAGACCGGCGGTACCGGTCCGATGTCGGGGAAGGCAGACGCGCGACCAAAGAAATAAAATAAAACAAAGAACTTCTTCAGCGGTGATAGGAACACGACCTGCTGGCTCCGGGGAAAAGAAGAACTGGGGAGAGGCGGTTAGGAAAGGCGGGAAGGCAGCGCGCAGGCGCTGTGGGATGCTCCCAAAAGCTTTCCTTTTTGGGAAGCTGGGGAGCGTTCCCACGCAGGCTCCGTCGGTACCGACGTACCCATATGTGAAGACTCATTCCTGCTTGTTCCTGGAGATACGTAGATCAATTTGTTTACGCCATCAAAAAGTAGAAAGACTAGGGGACATGTAATGAAGCTACAATGTAACCCAATTAAGATTAATAAGAAAAAATATTTTTTCACTCATAGAAACATGATGGCAGAAAAAGACCACATGGCCTATCTAGTCTTCCCTTCCATATCAACTACAATAGTCCACTTCTTACCTTTAGAGATCCTCTGTGTTTGTTCCAAGCTTTTTTGAATAGTCCACCACGTCCACTGGGAGACTATTTCATGTATCTACCACTCTTTCTGCAAAGAGATATTTCTGCACATTATTCCTGAGTCTATCCACTTTCACTCTCATCCTATGTCCCCTCGTAGCAGAGCTTGCCTTCATTTGAAAGAAACCCTCCTGTGCATTTATGCCACGGAGGTATTTAAATGTCTCTATTGCCCCTATCCTGCCTTTCCTCTAAAGTTTACATATGATTAGCGGTCTTCATAACAAAGACCACTAACCATTTTAGTAGCCACCCTCTGCACCGACTCCAGCCTGCCTATATCCTTCTGAAGGTGCGGTCTCCAGAACTGCACACGGTACTCCAAATTAGGTCGCACCAGAGATTTATACAGAGGCATTATCACTTCCTTTTTTCTGCTGGCCATTCCTCTCCCTATACACTTCAGCATCCTTCTGGCTCCTGCAGTCGTCTTTTCTACCTGTTTAACTACTTTAATGTCGTCAGACACAATTACGACCAGATCACGTTCTTCTTTTGCAGACAGAAGTACCTCGCCCCCTACACTGTACAGCTCCTTTGGATTTTTGCAGCCTAAATGCATGACCTTGCATTTTTTAGCATTATATTTCAGCTGCCATATTCTAGTCCATTCTTCAAGTTGAGCTAGATCCCTCCTCATGTTTTCAACTCCTTCCTGTGTGTCTACTCTATTGCAGATTTTGCTATCGTCTGCAAACGAGCAAACCTTACCCCACAGTCCTCCTTCAACATCACTAACAAAGATGTTAAGCAGAATTGGACCATAGACAGATCCCTGCAGCACACCACTGGTAACCTCCTTTTCCTCAGAGTGAGCTTCATTTACCTGTACCCTTTGTCACATCCCACTCAACCAATTTCTAACCCAGTCGGTAAATTGAGAGCCCATCCCTAGGGTGCTCAGTTTGTTTATAAATCGCCTGTATGGAACGGTGTCAAAGGCTTTACTGAAATCTAAATACGCCACATCTAGGGCTCTCCCTTTGTCTAAATCCCTGGTCACCCAGTCAAAGAAATCTATCAGATTTGTCTGAAAAGACCTGCCTCTGGTGAATCCATGCTGCCTCGGATCCTGCTCTCCTTTAGTAGCCTTTCCAATAATTTACTAACCACAGAGGTTAGACTAACCAGCCTGTAGTTCTCAATGTTATCCTTACGTCTGCTTTTGTGTAAAGGGACCACATGTGCCTCTCTCCAGTCCTCTGGCACCACTCCCGACTCCAAAAAAGCATTGAAAAGGCCAGACAGTGAAGCCACTAGAATGTCCCCAAGTTCCCTCGGTATTCTTGGATGTATCCCATCTGGACCCATGGTTTTATCTACTTTTAGTTTAGCTAGTTCCTCTCGAACACAGTCTTCTGAAAATTGTTAGATTCCCTTCGCTTCTGTTGCTATTTGTAGTTTTTTTCTGAGGTCTTGCTCCAGGCCTTTCATCTGCATATCCATCATCAGTTTCTGCATATTCCTCCCCTACACCCTTGAGTCTGACAATACCACTTCTGCCTTTCCTCCTCTCACTAACCTATCTGAAAAATGTCTTATCCCCTCATTTTATTGTATTGGCTATTTCCTCCTTTTTGAATCTTTGCTTTCCTGACTACTTTGCTAGCTTCTCTTTCTCCAAATATAGATGCCTGTCTTCCTCTCTCTGTGATCTCTTGTATTTCATGAAGGCCTCCTTCTTTTTCTTCACCTTTTCAGCTACTTCTTTTGAGAACTATAGCAGCCTCCTTTTTCTTTTACATTTATTTACCTTTCTTACAAACAGATTTTTTGCCTACTGTTTTCTACATCCCCCGGCTTTTCCCATCCCGCTAACGACTCTCTAAGGTAGTGTCCCATCTTTGCAAAGTTAGTTTTCCCAAAGTCTAAGACCCTCGCTTTTGAATGGATTTTATCAGCCTTAGTACTAATATTGAACTATACCATCCGGTGATCACTGGATGTGAGTTGATCTCCCAGTGTAACTTCAGAAACACTTTCCCCATTAGTAAGCACTAAGTCCAGTATGGCCCCATCAAGTGTGAGTTCTGTTACCAATTGCCTGAATAGTTCTTCATGTAAAGAATCCGGGATCATCTCACTTCTAGATGACACTGCAGCAGGAATGTGCCAATCCACATCTGGCATATTGAAATCACCTATCGGTAGCACTTCTTTCATGGCAATACTGTGTATGTCTTCTATTAAATATTAATTCACTTCTACTCCCTGTGAGGGGGATCTGTATACCTCGTATAACTCCAATGCAAATAGATTTCTCTTTCCCTCTTTCTAGTTTAACCCACAGTGCCTCCTCTCTTCCTTTTAAGCCCTGCAATTCTATAGCTTTAATATTATTTTTTACATATAGTGTCACACTACCTCCCCTTCTTCCTACCCTGTCCTTCCTGAATAAAGTATAGCCCGGTAGAATTACATCCCAGTAATGGTTTCTGTGAACCATGTCTCCGTAACAGCTACTAAATCCAAGTCAGCCTCTTCCATTAAAGCTTCAACATCTAGGATCTTATTTCCAATGCTACGGGCATTTATACACACCGCTTTCCAGACGTTGCACTTATTACCCATTTCTACAGAGGTATTTAAGGTTTCACTTACCTGGTGGCTTTCACCACTTACCTGGGGGCTCTCTTCACCCATCCCCATAGAATCTAGTTTAAAGCCCTCTTCAGTAGGTTAGCCAGTCTGCTGCTGAAAATGCCTTGACCCTTCTTGGACAGATGGACATCATCTCTGCTCTGCAGCCCTGGGAACATCATTCCATGGTCCAGCAAACCAAAACGAGTGAGGTTATCAAATTTGCAGATGAGCGAAATCAAACTCTGGAATTCGTTACCGGAGGATATAGTAAAAGCCGTTAGTGTAGCTGAGTTTAAAAAAAGGTTTGGACAAGTTTCTGGAGGAAAGGTCCATAAACCATTATTAAAAAGGACCCAGGAAATCCACTGCTTGCCCTAATACACAAGCATTGTGGAACTTGTATTTCTTTTTGGGAAACTGCCAGATTCTTGTGATCTGGATTGGCCACTGTTGGAAACAGGATACTGAGCTTGATGGACCTTGGTCTGACTCCAGCATGGCATTTTATTTATTTATTTATTTATTTAACTGCATTTATATCCCGCTTTTCACCAGGTCAAAGTTCACATAACACACCGGTGGCACCTCATAACATCAGAGCAGTGGACACTTCAAAACTTTATTCCCTGCTTCACAGGGGATTATCCCATACAATCCCTTCACAGCATTCTCTTAAAAGAAGAGGTAACTATCCTGTTGTCCCAAGGTGCCATAGAAAGAGTTTCTCCTCTAGAACAGTTGGGCTTTTACTTTCCATACTTTAACATTCCAAAGAAAACAGGAGGTTTCAGGCTCATCTTGGATCTCGGAGACCTAAACAAGTTCTTCGAGAAAAATTCAAAATGATTTCCCTAGGAACTCTTCTACCATACCTCAAGAGATACGATTGGCTCTGTTCTCTAGACCTAAAAGAGGCATACACATATTTACTGATATGTCTCTTGCACAGACAGTATCTGTGCTTCCTGTTTCAAGGAAACCCTTATCAATACCGGTATCTCCCCTTCAGTCTAGTTTCTGCCCAAAGGGTCTTCACAAAATGCATGGCCGTTGTCACTGCCTACCTACACACACTGGGGGTAATTGTCTTTCCTTACTTAGATGAAAGGCTGATCAGGGGAGACTCCCCTAAAGAGGTAACACTCTCCCTTCATCACACCATCACAGTGTTCGAACATCTGGGTTTCTTCTTAAATTTTCCAAAGTCCCACCTCACTCCAACCCAGCAAGTTCATTGGAGTGTTCTTAGACACTCGACAGGCCCGAGCTTTCCTCCCACAGGATCACTGTACCTGCCTCATTGAGCTGGCAAAAAGGGTACATCATTAAACCCGTGTAATAGCTCGAGACATGTTATGGCTATTGGGACACGATCCATGTCATCCCCTACGCTCGATTACACAAGCGACAAGCGCAGTAGACTCTCTTCCCAATTGACATAAGCAAAGGGTCGTCTCAGGTACAAGAACCACATCACCCCTCAACTTATAACATCCCTTCAGTGGTGGTGTCTCCCACAAAACCTACTCATCGGGTCACCTTTTCAGATGTCTCCACCTTGATGCACCCTGACGACGAATGCTTCCAAGCTGGGTTAGGGGGGGTGAATTTGAATGATCTGACCATACAGGGATTGTGGACACAACAAGAATCTGCCCTGCAGATCAGCCTACTAGAACTATGGGCACTGACAAATGCTCTTCGAGGTTTTCAACCCCAGCTATTGGGGCAACCTATTCTAGTCAGAACGACAATCAGGTTGTCATGTTCTACATACACATGGGGGAATGGGGGTCCTGCTGCATGGCTAATCTTCCACCAGCCTTGTCATGCTCATATTACCCCTTTTCTTAAGTCACTTTATTGGTTGCCTATCCATTTCCGCATCCAGTTCAAACTTCTCCTGCTGAGCTATAAGTGCATTCACTCTGCAGCTCCTCACTACTTTTCTTCTCTTATATCTCCCTACACCCCTCTTCGGGAACTCTGCTTTTCTAGCAAATTGCTTCTATCCATGTCCTTCTCTTCTATTGCTAACTCCACTTCTTTCACCTTGCTGTTCCTTATGCCTGGGTCTGTGTGTCAGGCGCCTTCTCTGACCCTTTTCAAATCCAGGCTAAAAACTCACCTCTTCGCTGCTGCTTTTGGATCTTGACTCAACTGATCTCCCTCGTGTTTCCTTACCATTCCCCCTAGATGTACCCTATTTCTCAGCTACTGTGTTGTCTGTCTTTAGATTGTAAGCTCTGATGAGCAGGGACCGTCTTTTACATGTGTCTGTACAGCGTTGCATATGTAGTGCTATACAAATGTTCAGTAGTAGTAGTAGTACTGTCCCCTCTGAAGAGGCAATTCGCCTATGGTCCTTTGCCATCTCTCACCGCATCCACCTCAGAGCGGTGTACCTCATGGGCGAACTCAATTCCTAGTGGACAGGCTAAGCCATATCCTTTGTCTGCACTAATGGACCTTGCATCGGGATATAGCTGCTCAGATCTTCCAAATGTGGGGAACACCATTCATTGATCTTTTTGCCACTCCACAAAACACATAGCTTCCGCTCTTCTGCTCCATGGTCACATAGCTGCATCAACAGGCCCCAGACACCTTCTCCATGGGAGACAGGGATTGCTCTATGCAAACCCTCCCATCCTCTTGATACCCAAGATGCTGTTTAAGCTACAGGCTGACAGGAGCTTGATGGTTATCATAGCTCCCTTTTGGTTCTGTCATCTGTGGTTTCTTCTGCTTCTTTGCCTTGTGCAGACTCAGCCACCTAACCTGGGATATGTGCCCGACCTCCTCTTTGTACCACAGGACACACCTCCATCCCAATCTTCACTCCCTGCGCCTGACAGCATGGTGCTGAAAGGCTAGTGCTCGCCGACCTCGATCTACCACAGGCGGTCAAAGATGTACTTGCATCACGTAAAGATTCTACCACGTGAATTATGCATTCAAATGGTGTAGGTTTGCTCTTTGTTGCTCCCCAAAGGACCTTGACCCTTTTTCTTGCCTGGTGGAGTCGCTTCTACAATATCTCCTCCACTTTATCCTTGACAGGTCTTAAGACTAACTTGGTGAGAGTTCAGCTTAGTGCCATTGTGTTCTCTCACAGACCCGTGGATGGACACCCTGTCTCCTCATACCCCTTAGTAGCATGCTTCATGCAGGGTCTCCTGCTGTCCAAACCACTCATTAAGCCACCTCCTGTGGCCTGGGATCTGAATGTGGTTTTGGCTCACCTTCTAAAGCTACCCTTCGAACCTCTAGCCACCACTTCACTGTAGTTTCTATCTTGGAAAGTCATCTTCCTTATTGCCCTCACTTCAGCTCGTGAGCTGCAAGCTCTAGTGGCAGATCTGCCATATACTCGGTTCCACCATGACAAAGTGGTTCTGCGTACCCATCTGCATTTTCTCCCGAGGTGGTTTCCTCCTCCCATCTAAACCAATCTGTAATCCTCCTGACTTTCTTTCCTAGACCACATGTGTCTCTGGCTGAAGCAGCACCACACACCTTAGACCGCAAGCGAGCGCTGGCGTACTACTTGGATAGAACTAAAGATCACAAAAGATCCTCTCAATTTCATCTCCTTTGATCCTAATCACCTGGGTCTACCGGTGACTAAGCGTAATCTGTCTAAATGGATAGCGGATTGCATCTTTTTTGCTTATAAACAAGCAGGACTCTCATTGCAGGGTCATGTCACTGCTCATAATGTGTGGACTATGGCAACATCCATAGCTAACATTTGTTCAGGAGCCATTGAGGACATCTGCTGGGCAGCTATCTGGTTCTCCAGTCATCCTTTTGCTGCACACTGTTGTCTGGACAAAGACGCCCATTGGGACACTGACTTTGACCAGGCTGTACTCCAGCACCTCTTTGGGACTTAAACTCAACTCCTACCCTCCATCCCTGACTTCTACAAGATAACAGACTATCATCGAGGAAGTATTGCCTTCTGGAATAAAGTCCAGTGGGCCACAACTCTTCCAAACTCATCATCTAAAGTTTTTGCCTCAGGGATCACACTACTATCCTAAGATAAGAACATAAGATATGCCATACTGGGTCAGACCAAGGTCCATCAAGTCCAGTATCCTGTTTCCAACAGTGGCCAATCTAGGTCATACGTACCTAGCAGTTTCCCCAAAAGAGACAGGTTCAACAATGCTTGTACTGGGTCAAGCATTGATATCCTGGGTCCCTTCTTAATAATGGTTTATGGACCTTTCCTCCAGGAACGTGTCCAAACCTTTTTTTTGAACCCAGCTACACTAACAGCCTTTACTACATCCTCCGGTAACAAATTCCAGAGTTTGATTACACGTTGAGTGAAAAAATATTTTCTTTTATTAGTCTTAAATAGTTTACCCTGTAGCTTCATTGCATGTCCCCAAGTCTTTCTATATTCTGATAACGTAAACAATCGATCTACGTTTACCCGTTCCACTCCGTTCATTAATTTATAGACTTCTTTCATATCTCCCCTCAGCCGTCTCTTTTCCAGGTTAAAGAGCCCTAACCTTATTAGCCTTTCTTCATAGGAGTATCCTTCCATCCCCATTACCATTTTGGTGGCTCTTCTCTGAACCTTTTCTAATAACTCTATATCCTTTTTAAGATATGGCCACTAGAACTGCACACAATATTCAAGGTACGGTCTCACCATGGAATGATATAGAGGCATTATAATATCTTTTGTTTTATTTTCCATTCCTTTCCTTATCATACCTAGCATTCTATTTGCTCTCTTGGCCGCCGCAGCACACTGGGCCGAGGGTTTTAACATGTTATCCACAATGACGCCTAAATCTTTTTCCTGGGTGATGGTTCCCAATGTGGAACCTTGCATCGTGTAACCATAGTTTGGGTTGTTCTTCCCTAGGTGCATAACTTTGCACTTGTCCACATTTAATTTCCTCTCTATACCAGTCTGGTATCTGGAAGCTATTGAGTCCCCATATGTGAAGATTACAGTCCTGTTTTTTTTCTGGAGATAGCGTAGTTACTTATCTGTAACAGGTGATCTCCAGGAACAGCAGGAAATCTGTCTTCACAACCTGCCCTCCTCCCCTAGGAGTTGTAAGGTTCTTTTGTTTTCTTCTTCTCCTCAGCTACAAACTCAGCTGAGGATAGGAGTTGGGAAGGTGGGAAGGCAGGCACGCAGGCGCAATGGAGTGCTCCCAAAGGCTTTCCTATTGAATGCTGGGGAGGGTTCCTGCGCGTGCTCTGTCAGGGATGCCACCCATATGCGAAGACCAATCCTGCTGTTCCTAGAAATCATCTGTTACAGGTGAGTAACTACGCTTTCTGCTTTGTTACAGAAAATACTGAGGAGCATGTGGCTGCATGGTACCCTATATAGGGCAAAGCGCACAAGCTTTTGTTCTGTTTCCATCTACTGGTTGACGGGCATAACCCACTTGTTTTGGACTGGTCTGGTCTGGTAGACTCGAGGAAAGAAAATTGAACAAGAATGATCACATTTTCCTTTGCTGGCAAGGAATTATTTAAAATATGTGTTATAATACTGTACCCTGGCTTGTGGACTTAATTGTGGAAGGGCCGCTACCATCAGAAAGGAAGAGGCACTAATGCCACTGTACAAGTCGCTGGTGAGGCCTCACTTGGAATATTGTGTTCAGTTTTGGAGGCCGTATCTTGCAAAGGATATAAAAAGACTGGAAACAGTTCAGAGGAATGCGACCAAAATGATTTGGAACCTGCCTCAGATGTATGAGAAGAGACTTGAAGACCTAAATATGTACACTCTGGAGGAGAGGAGGGACGGGGAGATATGATTCAGGCCTTTAAATACTTAAAGAGCATTAATGAACAAACAAACGTCTTCCAAAGACGGGGAAGCTGCAGAACTAAAGGGCATAACATGAAGCTGCAAGGGGTAAACTGAAAGGCAATTTCAGGAAATACTTTTTCACTGAAAGGGTGGTGGATGCTTGGAATGCTCTCCCGATGGAAGTGGTGAGGGCAAATACAGTGACAGAATTCAAAATGGCATGGGGCAGACAGTGAATCCCTATCTCCAGGAACAAGCAGGAATAAGTCCTCACATATGGGTACGTCGGAACCGACGGAGCCTGCGCGGGAAAGCTCCCCAGCTTCCCAGAAAGGAAGCTTTTGGGGCCTCCCACTGCACATGCGCGCTGCCTTCCCGTCTTCCTGACCAGCTCTCCTCAGTTTCTCTTTTTCCGCGGAGCCAGCAGGTCGTGTTCCTGTCACCGCTGAAGAAATTCTTATTTTAGTTTGTTTCTTTAGACCGCGTACCTGCCTTCCCCATACCGAAACCGGTACCGCCGGTCTCTTTTCTTTTCTTTCAAAAAAAAAAAACAAAAAACTTTTATTTAGCACAACTTGGTGACTTCGGTTAGGCCTCAGGCCTACACAAATTCTCCTCATGGAGAAACCAGCCCCTGGTTTCAAGAAGTGTACCAAGTGTAGTGCTGTTATTTCTGTTACAGACACCCATGACCACTGGGTGTCTTAAATGTTTGGGGCCTGACCACTCCATTCCGGACTGCCCATCCTGCTCCCAGATGTCTAAACGTGGTTTTCAGAACCGGGCCAACAAATTCCATGTGCTGTTTGCTTCAGATAATCCAGCATCACAGTCATCCAGGTCTTCCTCTCCGGATGGATCTCAGGTAACCAAACCTTCTTCGGGCAGGTCCTCAAAAGGCAAATCTCCTTCAAAGTATCGAGAGGCCCTCAATCTTGAGTCAGAGGACCCTGCCCCAGCCAAACAACCCCGGCGGGAAGCTCTGGCTTCCAAAGCACCATCTATGGGGTTACAGGTTGACATCGATGGCACGGCCTCGACTGATCACCTGTTAGACTGCTCTGGGGTACCGGCCCATGCCGGTACCGACATCCAGGCAGCAGTGGCGTCTATGGGCAATACTGTCCAGACCATGCAGCAGGCCGTTTTGGCTTTCATTAAAGCTGCGACGCCCTCGGTACCGCATCTAGCGGTTCCGGGTCCGGTTCCGGTAGTGTCTTCCATACCGGAACCGAGACCATCATCTTCCAAACGCAGATCGGTTCCGCATGCCGGATCCGGGTTTTCTCCCGATACCGATCCCATACCCGGTACGCCCGATATCGATACCGATCGGTATGCGTATCATGCGTTGGAAGCAAATAGAGGATTCTCTGATTCTTCTGAGGATTTTGACTCCTCTGATGACTCTGATGAGCTGTCTCTAGTTCTTCCTGAAGAGCCTTCTTCCCCAAAGAGGAGAATGTCTCCACCAGAGGATTTGTCCTTTCAAGACTTGATTATAGAAGTAGCTAAAGGACTTTCTATTACCACATCCTCTGAAAAAGAACCTAGATCAAAGAAATTGGATATTTTAGGATACCCTAAGGTTCCTAAAGAGGCAGTCACCCTGCCTATCCATGAAATCCTTCAAGAACACTTGATGGACTTATGGGAGGCTCCTCTAACGTTGTCTCCTCATTCTCGTAGGTTGGACACCATGTACCGGGTCCCTCCCTCCTCCTGGTTTTCAAAAAACTCAGCTGCCTCACCATTCCATTGTGGTGAAGTCTGCGCTGAAAAAGATTAAGAGTACCAAAAGGCACTCTTCTACCCCTCCAGGGCGGGAATGTAAGACCCTAGACTCTTTTGGTAGGAAGATCTTCCAGGCTAGTATGCTTATAGCCAGGATTAATTCATATAGTCTGTATATGGGCATGTTTCTAAGGGAACTTGCCCTAAAGGTGCGGCATTTTGCCACCTTTATCCCTGAGGATAGAAAGGAGGAGTTCATTTCTCTGGTGAAACAGCTTCTAGATGTTTCTAAGTTCTCCAACAGAGCAGCCTTTGATTCCTTTGAAGGTGCCGGTAGAGCTTCGGGCATTGCCATTGCAGCCCGACGACTTGCTTGGCTCCAGGCCTCTGACCTAGAACCCTGGGTCCTGGATGGCTTACGGAATCTGCCCTGTACAGGAGAGAACTTATTTGGTAAAGACTGGCAAATTAAAGCCACTCAAATGGACGCAGAAAATGCTACATTAGATAGACTTTCTAAGTCTACCTCTACTCCTGCCAAGAAAAAGTCTTTCAAGAGGCCTTACTACAAGAAGGCCAGATTTTCCACAAATACTGGCCAACAATCTTCTCAGCCTCGCTTTGCTGCTAAACGTCAGCAACCTAAACAGGCAAGGTCAAAGCCTGCAGCGTCTGCCACTCCTCAGCAGGCTCAACCCCCTCAGGGGTTTTGACTTGCCCCTAGAGAACTTAACATTTCTGGCTCTAGAACAACCAGAGCCCCTCACCATTCCCGGAAGGTTAGCTCACTTTGCTCCCAGATGGGGGCAAATTACATCAGAGCACTGGACCCTCTCTATCATCAGAGAGGGCTACAAACTTCATTTTTCCAACCTTCCTCCACATACCATGGTGAGGCACTTCAATTCTCCCCCATCTCTCCTGGCCCTGTTGGGTCAGGAAGACTCTTCCCTCCTTGCCCAAAGGGCAATAGAAGAGGTTCCTCTTCTCCAACAAGGGACAGGTTTCTACTCCCCTTATTTTCTCATACCAAAGAAGACAGGGGGATTCAGACCTATCCTAGATCTGAGAGAATTGAACAAATTTCTATACAAGGAGAAATTCAAAATGCTTTTTCTGGGCATTCTCCTTCCATACCTTCAGAGTCAGGATTGGCTTTGTTCTCTAGATCTCAAGGATGCGTACACACATATACTCATCCACCCATCCCACAGAAAATATCTACGATTTCTGTTCCAGGGAAAACATTTCCAGTACAGAGTACTTCCCTTCGGTCTAGCCTCTGCTCCAAGAGTATTCACCAAATGCATGGCAGTTGTAGCCGTATTTCTAAGAGGTCTGGGAATTTTTGTATTCCCATATCTGGACGACTGGCTCATCCGAGCTCCATCTCAGTCAGAGGCCCAGATTTCCCTGGACCGCACAAGACACATTCTGCAGTATCTGGGACTGGTGGTAAACCTTCCCAAGTCTCAACTCATCCCTACTCAATCTCTGGAATTCATAGGGGCCCAGTTGGACACCACCACTGCAAGGGCCTACCTACCTCAAGTCCGGGGCCAACGGCTGGTGTGCTTGGCCTCCCAAGCTCAGTCCAGCAGTCACTTGACAGCCAGAGAAATGCTGCGACTTCTGGGCCACATGGCCTCCACGGTACACGTGGTGCCCTATGCTCGTCTTCATATGAGAGCAGCTCAATGGACCTTGGCCACCCAGTGGACTCAAGCATCAGGAGCGCTCTCCGACCAAATACCTCAAAGCGTCTGTTTTGGTCCCTCCAATGGTGGATATCCACCAACAATCTGTTGTTGGGGGCCCCCTTCCAACCTTTGTTGCCCCAAGCAACCCTCACAACAGATGCCTCCCAAACAGGGTGGGGAGCCCATCTACAACACCTCTCCACTCAGGGTACTTGGTCTCCACAGGAGACCACCCTTCACATCAACCTCCTGGAACTGCGAGCAATATTCTTTTGCCCTCAAAGTCTTCCATACCCTCCTTGTCAACCTGACCGTCCTAGTTCAAACAGACAATCAGGTGGCCATGTTCTACGTAAACAAACAAGGAGGGACAGGCTCTCTGTCGCTTTGCAACGAAGCTCTCAGATTATGGGCCTTCGCCAGAGAGCATCAAATTCATCTTCTGGCAGTGTATCTTCCAGGGGTTCAAAACTCTCGGGCAGAGAGACTCAGTCGAGTTCTGCTTCCACACGAATGGTCCCTACATATGGACCAGATACGCAGAATCTTTCAGGAATGGGGAACCCCGGACATAGACCTCTTTGCAAGTCCGTGCAATGCCAAACTTCCCCGGTTCTGTTCCAGGACTCCGTGTCAGGGAGCTCAGGCCTACGACGCTTTTCTCCTGCATTGGGGTCAGGACTTCCTATATGCCTTTCCACCCATTCCTTTGATTCCCAAGACTCTGTTCAAACTCCAGAGGGATCACGGATCGATGATCCTCATAACTCCACGCTGGCCACGCCAAGTGTGGTTCCCTCTACTTCTTCATCTTTCCCAGGGACCCTCCCTGGACCTGGGAGCTGCGCCAGACCTTCTGTCTCAGGAGGAGGGGACTTTGTGGCACCCAAACCCCAAGTCCCTACACCTCAGAGCTTGGTTACTGAAGGCCTAAGCCTTCATGACTTCAATCTTTCTCAACCAGTGCAAGATATCCTTCATGCCTCTAGGAAACCCTCCACGAGGCGTTCCTATGCTTTCAAATGGAAACGCTTTTCCATTTGGTGTGCTCAACAGGGTCTTGACCCT
This sequence comes from Ichthyophis bannanicus, assembly GCA_033557465.1. Classification (NCBI taxonomy): domain Eukaryota; kingdom Metazoa; phylum Chordata; class Amphibia; order Gymnophiona; family Ichthyophiidae; genus Ichthyophis; species Ichthyophis bannanicus. Next base: position 72,892,281 of record CM066045.1, on the reverse strand, counting down.
CTGGCTCTTCCCTTGAATTCTCTACTAGACTATCTCCTGCATCTTTCTAATGCAGGCCTTAAGACAAATTCAGTCAGAGTCCATTTAAGTGCTATTGCAGCATCCTTAAAACCTATAAATGGACAACCTGTCTCCTCTCATCCTCTTATTGCAAGGTTCATGAGAGGCCTGACTCTAACTAAGCCTCCCATCCGACCTCCTCCGGTAGTATGGGATTTGAACCTAGTTCTAGGTCAGCTTATGAAGCCACCTTTTGAACCGTTGGTTTCTACCTCCTTGAAATTTCTTTCCTGGAAGGTCCTTTTCCTTATTGCAGTCACTTCGGCTCGCCGCATCAGTGAACTACAGGCCTTAGTGGCTCATCCACCTTATACTAGGTTTCATCATGATAAGGTGGTCCTCAGGACGAATCCCCACTTTATGCCCAAAGTGGTCTCGCCTTTTCATCTTAATCAAGAGGTATATCTACCTGTCTTTTTTCCGGCTCCTCATGCATCCAGTGCAGAGAGGAACCTTCATACTCTAGATTGTAAAAGAGCTCTCGCCTTTTACCTCAACAGGACTCAGCCACATCGAAAGTCTTCCCAACTTTTAGTGGCTTTTGATCCTTCTCATTTGGGACTTCCAGTCTCCAAACGTACACTTTCCAATTGGATTGCTCAGTGTATTTCCTTTGCTTACCAGAGTAAAAACATTTCTCTGGAAGGCCATGTCACAGCTCACAATGTGAGAGCCATGGCCACTTCTATGGCTCATCTTCACTCTGTATCCATAGATCAGATCTGTCGAGCCGCCACCTGGGCCTCGGTTCATACCTTCACAGCCCATTACTGTTTGGACAAGGACTCCCGCCGGGATGCCTTGTTTGGTCAGGCTGTCCTCAAACACCTGTTCTATACTTGAACAACTCCTGCCCACCTTCCCAGGATGGATGCCTGAGATCCATACGAAGATGGCGAACCCTTGGAAGGGGATCTCCCAGGCATCTTAGCTAGGGAGTCCCCATATGTGAGGACTTATTCCTGCTTGTTCCTGGAGATAGCACAGTTACTTACCTGTAACAGGTGATCTCTGGGAACAGCAGGAATTAGTCCTCACAACCCACCCACCTCCCCTAGGAGTTGTATCTTCTATCTATCTTCCTTTCCTCTCTCTATTGTCTCAGCTATAAACTCGAACTGAGGAGAGCTGGTCAGGAAGGCGGGAAGGCAGCGCGCATGTGCAGTGGGAGGCCCCAAAAGCTTCCTTTCTGGGAAGCTGGGGAGCTTTCCCGCGCAGGCTCCGTCGGTTCCGACGTACCCATATGTGAGGACTAATTCCTGCTGTTCCCAGAGATCACCTGTTACAGGTAAATAACTGTGCTTTACAGTAACAGGACAAAAATAAACATAACTATCTCTTATATCTCAACAAATAGGGATGACCTCTACACGGTGCGGTGGGTACACCCTTAAAAAAAAGTCATGGAGAGGAGTGACCTGCACAGAGCGGCAGATGCACCTACTCGTGCTGGGCAGACTAGATGGACCATACTGGTCTTTATCTGCCATCATATACTAAGTTACTATATATAAAACACTACACTGAGCCATCATTTTGCTTCATTTTTATTTATTTATTTATTTGTTTTTCTATACCGCACTATTCATCAGTGTGGTTCACAAGTAACGAGTTGTGCAATGTAGAACAGTCTAACATTGAACTTACAATGAACAGGGAAATAGGTAATAAAAAAACATGAATTGTATATGGTAGAGGGCTTAAATTAAGGCTTCAGGAAATTCTGTAGAACATGAGGCTACACTGTGAGAGTCGTTCTGAATGTAGGTTAAAATTTAATGTGTACAAAAACTCCCTTCTGTGCTTTGTTTTTCCAGATGTATGTCAATTCCTGTGACCATGAGAGCTATTCGAAGGAAAGCGGAAACAATTCAGGCAGATACACCAGCTCTGTCCCTCATTGCAGAGACCGTAGAAGACATGGTGAAGAAGAACCTCCCCCCAGCCAGTAGCCCAGGCTATGGCATGACCACAGGCAACAATCCTATCAGTGGCACCAGTACACCAACAAATACTTTTTCTGGGGGGCCTATAACCACATTATTCACTATGAGCATGGGCATGAAGGAGAGACATGACTCGTCTAACCACAGTGAGGACTTCAACAAAGTATCTCAGAATCCCATTCTTACCAGTTTGCTGCAGATCACTGGGAATGTGGGGTCTTCTGTGGGCTCGAGTCCAACACCGCCTCATCATACACCACCTCCAGTGTCATCACCTGTGAGCAACACCAAGAATCACCCAATGCTGATGACTCTTCTAAAAGACAATCCCCCTCAGGATTTCTCAACTCTCTATGGAAACAGCCCTCTTGAAAGACAGAACTCTTCTTCAGGCTCTCCTCGGATGGAAATGGGCCCCAGTGGGAACAAGCAAAAGAAGAAAAGGTTAAGAGCAACAACTGAGAAGTCAAAGCACCAGACAGAAGATGATTTCCAAAGGGAGCTTTTTTCCATGGATGTGGATTCCCAGAACCCTATTTTTGATGTCAATATGACAGGAGACACTTTAGATACTCCTCACATTACTCCAGCACCCAGTCAGTGTAGCACTCCCCCCACTTACCAGCAGCCGATACCTCACTCACAGTCTGCCATGCAGAGGATGATTAGACTGCCAAGCTCAGACAGTATTGGACCTGATGTCACGGATATTCTTTCTGATATAGCAGAAGAAGCATCAAAGCTGCCCAGCGCTAATGATGATTGTCCTCCCATAGGCACTCCAGTCAGGGACTCTTCCAGTTCAGGACACTCACAAAGTGCCCTTTTTGATTCTGATGTTTTTCAGACAAGTAACAGTGAGAACCTATACACAGACCCTGCTGACCTCATTGCAGATGCCACCGTGAGTCCAAACAGTGACTCTTCCAACCAGTTTTTTCCAGATGGTGTAGATTTTAACCATGAGTTGTTGAGCAACCCAAGTCAAAGTGCCTTTGGGGATGAATTCTATGATGAGAGCAGCCGAAGTGGTGACAGTGATAGTTTTAAGAGATTTTCATCCCAGGCGCTTAGTGCCCTAGGAGTTCCAGGGTTGGGAGGTGATGGAGACAACAAATTCAAAACCAGTACTCAGGCAGACACTGTTGACTTCAGTATTATAGCAGCTGCAAGTAAAGCCTTGGGAACATCTGATATGATGGAACACCACAGTGGCAGTCAGAGCCCTTTGATGAGTGGGGAACTGGGGAAAGACAAATCTCAAAAACAACGTATGAAGGAAGGCAATGGAAGTGGGAATAGTGGTCTATCAGCCACAGGACTTGAAGGAAAGGCAGGAAAACGCAGCAGGACCCCATCCAATGATGGTAAAAGCAAAGACAAGCCGACTAAACGGAAAAAAGCAGACATTGAAGGGAAATCTCCATCTCATAGTTCATCCAATCGTCCTTTCACCCCACCAGTTAGCACAGGAGGATCCAAATCGCCTGGAAGTTCAGGAAGATCACAGACTCCTCCAGGAATAGCAACCCCTCCAATTCCTAAAATCACAATTCAGATCCCCAAAGGGACAGTCACAGTTGGCAAACCTTCTTCACACAGTCAGTACACGAGCAGTGGGTCAATATCTTCTTCCAGCAGCAAAAGTCATCATAGTCATTCATCTTCCTCCTCCTCCTCCTCTTCCTCTTCTAACTCAGGTAAAACAAAAAGCAGCAAACTAGAAGGCTCTTCTGGCTCAAAAATAAGCAGTAATCTGTATTCTGGCCAGAGTGGTTCAGGATCAAGCCAGTCCAAAAGTTCATCTCAGTCTACAAGTAAATCAGGATCGTCACCTGTTACCAAACATGGTCTTGGAAGTTGCAGTTCGGGCAGTACCAAGATTAAACCCCAAGGGAAACCATCATCCCTTATGAACCCTTCCATGAATAAACCAAATATTTCTCCTTCCCATTCTAGATCTTCAGGAGGTTCTGATAAACTTGCATCTCCAATGAAGCCTGTTCCAGGCACTCCTCCTTCCTCTAAAGCCAAATCTCCTATTAGTTCAGGTTCTGGAGGCTCCCATATGTCTGGTGCTGGATCAACCTCAAATTTGAAATCCTCATCTGGGATGGTATCTTCTGGGCCCATGTCCCAGAAACCACCACCTTCGTCTAATTCCTCCACAGCATCCTCCACTGCCTTTTCATCCAGCAATTCATCCATGTCTTCATCTCAGAATCAGCATGGTAGTTCCAAGGGGAAATCCCCCAGCAGGAACAAGAAGCCATCCCTGACTGCAGTCATTGACAAACTGAAACATGGTGTTGTCACTACTGGACCAGGTGGTGAAGATCCAATGGATGGCCAAGGAGGGGCAAGCTCTAACTCTTCTGGCCATGGTGTCTCTTCAAAACACACTGTGTCTGGTAGTGAGTTTCAGGGAAAGCGAGACAAGAGTGACAAGGAGAAATCCAAGGTGTCTGTCTCTGGAAGTTCTGTGGACTCTAAGAAGACCTCTGAGTCCAAAAATGTTGGAAGCACTGGAGTGGCCAAGATCATCATCAGCAAACATGATGGTGGATCCCCCAGCATTAAAGCCAAAGTAACTTTGCAGAAACCTGGAGAAGGAAGTGGGGATGGGTTACGGCCTCAGATATCATCCTCCAAAAATTACGGGTCTCCTCTGATAAGCAGCTCTACACCGAAGCATGAACGCTGCTCACCTAGTCACAGCAAGTCACCAGCCTACACCCCCCAAAACGTAGACAGCGAAAGTGAGTCTGGATCCTCCATAGCAGAAAAGTCCTATCAGAACAGTCCAAGTTCTGATGATGGTATACGACCTTTGCCTGAATACAGTTCTGAAAAACATAAGAAGCACAAGAAAGAAAAAAAGAAACTTAAGGACAAAGATCGAGATCGTGACAAGGATAGAGACAAGAAGAAGTCCCACAGCATCAAACCTGAAAGCTGGTCCAAGTCTCCTGTCTCTCTGGAGCAGTCTTTGTCCATGACAAGCAGCACCATCCTTTCCACTGACCGACCATCACGACCAAGCTCAGGATTTTTAATTGGTGAGGATGATGATCTCATGGATGTGGCTGTGATTGGGAATTAAACACTTGAACTCTCTCTCATATATATATATATATATATATATATATATATATATATATATATATATATATATCCAGGAAGGTGAATACCACCAGAACTGGCAATCCAGTACACTATGATGCAATTTAATAAGTTGGCATTGCTGACCTGTAGAAAGGAGTTTTTGCAGAAGTATTTGTGATTCCAAAGTGTTTCCCTTGCCACATGCCTCAAAAAAACAAAGACCTCATCTGAACAAAATGAGGCCTCCCAAGTTACAGACTAGATCTGTGTTGCATGGTCAGTTGTATGAAGGGTACAGAATAAGAAGTTTCACTACTTCTGGAAGAAAGACTGAAGATGGACAATATATTTGCTGATAAGTGTTTATTTGTTTTCAGCACCATTTCAAAACAAAACTTTCTTGTGTTTTAGAGGGAATGGAAAGAGGACTTGGTTTTCAAAATAACTGTTTTGCTAAACAGGATTTATCTTCTTTCAGTGGGAAGCTTCTCTTCATTTTAGTTGCTAGACTGTCTTGTGCAGCCACTTAAAGAATTACTCACTTTTAAATGTTTCTATTTATTTGCCTTTTATAACTTTGTGTATTTTTCAAAATACTGTGTAAAAGTTTTAAATTGAAATTTTATATTTAGATGTTCCATATTTTAACAAGCACGAAGCTTGCGGTTTTAAAGACAGGGCTGCTTTTAACTTGTGCTACACTTGTTTGAAATGCGGTGTGTTAGTGTATATGTCACTGTGAGAAAAAAAAAGTTAGGACTGCACTGCCTGGCTTCTACTGTTAACTTGATGCCTGCAGTCAGGCTTTTCAGATTGCAAAATGTATTAAAATGTTTAGTCTGAGCTCAGATATCAGACCCTAGAGGAGCTTTGTGGCTAAGGGGGTTTCTGATCTTAGAATTTGGTAATCACAGGAAAATAGGGCATAAGAGGTTCTTAAAAGCCTCCAGTGAGAGTGATTGGGAAACTCATTCTTCTCTTACTGTAAAAGAACTGGTGGTCATGAGGACACGCACCATGTTTCAAGTTTGGATGCGACAAGAACTGCCTTAGACTCTGCCATTGCAGAATGTCATAGCAACATAACTGTGCAATCAAATACAAAATATTATACAGTTTTTCAGAGTTCTATAGAGATTATGGTTAGACTAGATCCTTTTTTTAAATGTGTGGTGACAATTTGTGTCTGCAGTATAACTTTAATGTGATTGCATTGTACAGTTCAGTTTAAAATACAGATATGATGACAAGATGCTTCCCTATCAAGTGTAGAGGGATCAGTGTTGAAGGGGAATTTAGGTGTAGCCTATGGTAAAACTTGGGTAGTGTGGGGCTGTGCTTGTTTCCAACAAAGTTCAGACTAGAACTGTGAATATATATCACCAGAGCCAATGCTAAGCTTCAGTCTTGGTGCCTGTTGTAGAGCAAACTCTCTGTGGACAAGCAGGAATGAAGTCCTCATGTATGAGTGTCGTCACCAATGGAGCCCCACACGGGAATGCTCCCTAGCTTCTGTTGGAAGCTTCTGGGAGACTCCACTGCACCTGCGTGCCTGTCTTTCCACCTGCTGTAGTGCCATCTTCTTCAGTCTTTGTTTTCTGCAGAGCCCCACAGATGTGAATCAGTCATCTGCTGATAAACGTTTCATTTTTTCCCCCTTTGGAGGTCTTTGTGCAATTTTCACTATTACTGCCTGCTGTCAGTAGCGTCTGGTCTGTTGATCACAGTCCGCCTTCGGCTCCGGCACTTTCAGTACTTTTATTTTCTCACTGTTTTCCCTGTAGCCCAGCTAGGCCCGTGGTCACCATTGAACCATTTGACAGCTATGGCCATCTTCCCAGACATGTCCCAGAAGCCAGCCAGTAATTTCAAGAAATGCACCAAATGTGCCAGGAACATCTTGGTCACCGACAGGCACAAATGGTGCCTGCAGTTTCTGGGTCCCAATCACCAACCCTCTTGTAATTTGTGCTTGCAGATGACAAGGAAAAACCCCTCTTTGGCCAGAGGTCTGATTCAGCGTCTTTGGCACTGGCATCAGTCTCAATAGTTTCCCAAGGATCTGCCGAAGGTGCATCGACATTGAGAGGTTCCTGGGCTCAATCACAGCAGAGCGCTTGCAGTGCCCCAGAGCATTGGCCATCAGTCTGTCACCGCTTAGAATCAAAAGACTTTACTTATCCATTGACATCAAAGGGGGGGGACCTTTCCAAGCACTGGGCGCAGAACTGAGTGAACATAAAAACATAACATAAGATATGCCATACTGGGTCAGACCAAGGTCCATCAAGCCCAGTATCCTGTTTCCAACAGTGGCCAATCTAGGTCATACGTACCTAGCAGTTTCCCCAAAAGACACAGGTTCCGCAATGCTTGTACTGGGTCAAGCATTGATATCCTGGGTCCCTTCTTTTTTTTTTTTTCTTTCAGTATTTTATTTAAGCTTTTCCTGAATACAATAATACATGATATATAATTATACAGAATTCACCAATTATAATACTATTCAAGAGCAAAAACAACCACAACATGATGAACACATCAAGGGAGAAAACCTTATCAACCTAAAAGGGAAGAAAAATAAACTAAAGAAAAAAGGAGTATAAACTCCACGTTAGGGAGCTATAATATGCAAATCACCTACCCATCCCCCAAGACTTCCTTTGCAGACAAAAACTGATGCAGCGCAGAGGCGTCGATATAAACATAATTTTTCCCCTCAAATGTTATTAAGCAGCGACATGGAAACTTCAAAAAAAAAAAAGAAGCTCCCAAAGCCACAACCCTAGATTTTAACTCAAGAAACTGCTTCCGCCGGAGCTGAGTGACCCGGTTGACATCTGGAAACACTTGAATCTTAAATCCACAGAATACAACTTCCCTGTATTTAAAGTAAGCACGCAAGACAGACAATTTGATAGATTCAGACTTAAATGTTACCACCAAAGTACAGCGTTTTGTTATAACATCCAATGAATCTTCCAAAAATGCCGTGAGGTTCTTGGCGACCGAATTGTCAGACGGGGGAGAAATCCTGTCTGCAATCAGATCACCCTGAACACCCACTGAAAAAGAATAAAGTTGTACTATCTCTAAGGTTTCCTTCAGATGTAATACCTCAGAAAAATATTTTTGCAACAACAACTCAGAAGAAAGCAAATGAGTAGAAGGAAAATTTAAGAAACGTAAGTTTCTTGCCCATTGATGATTCTCAAGTGACTCAACCCGATAAGAAATAGAAGAAACATCCTTAATAGAAGTGACACCAAGGTCACAATGGGTTTGCAACTGAGAATCCAAACGAGCAATAGACTTCATAGAGGAAACCATTTGGGAATCTACATCTTTAACTTTGGCTACTACATCATGCGTAAACCTACACAACGAGGAAACAGTTAAAGACAAACGTGAATCAGTTTGTTGAAGTGTCTGCCAAATGTCCGAAAGAGTCACCTCCCAATTAAGAGGGGGAGAGACAGCTTCAGGTACAGTCGGGTCAACTGGACAAAGAGTCAAGGCAAGAGGAATAGGGGACAACCCCACGGGTGTAGAAGAACCTGAAGGCTGAGGGAAAGGAGGTGGTGTCCGGTTCTCCGGGCTCAAAGAAGCCCCATCCGGAGACTGACTAACAGGCAGCAGGGAGGTCAAATGTTTATCCATAGGGCCAGTCACCTTACCTCCTTGCAAACCATTTCCAACTGTAACTTTAGCCACCACCTTGGCCTTCCTTTTCCCCATGGAAAAAACACTTCACTCAACGGCGCTTTCCGAAGACCTCAGGAAGCACCGAAGGAGCACAGAAGGAGCGTGTCCTACCCCTTTGGACACGCCCCTTTGGACACGACCTCGCAGGCCGCGAACTCGCGGCCGCGAGTAAACCTGCTGAGCTTTGTAGGGCGCGGGGGGTCCTCAGCGCCTAGGATGGCCACCGGATGCCTGCAGCTGACCCAACAGGCAGGCAGCTCCCGCCTGCTACACTGCTCCGCGGCGATGGTAAGACTCCGCGGCAGCTCCCAGGAAACCAAGCTGTTCTCCCCTGGGTCCCTTCTTAATAATGGTTTATGGACCTTTCCTCCAGGAACTTGTCCAAACCTTTTTTAAACCCAGCTGCACTAACAGTCTTTACTACATCCTCCGGTAACAAATTCCAGAGTTTGATTACACGTTGAGTGAAGAAATATTTTCTTTTATTAGTTTTAAATAGTTTACCCTGTAACTTCATTGCATGTCCCCTAGTCTTTCTATATTCTGATAACGTAAACAATCAATCTACGTTTACCTGTTCCACTCCGTTCATTAATTTATAGACTTCTATCATATCTCCCCTCAGCCGTCTCTTTTCCAGGTTAAAGAGCCCTAACCTTTTTAGCCTTTCTTCATAGGAGTATCCTTCCATCCTCTTTACCATTTTGGTGGCTCTTCTCTGAACCTTTTCTAATAACGCTATATCCTATATCAATATTCAAGGTGCGGCCTCACCATGGAACGATATAGAGGCTTTGTCTCCTATGTGTTTCCTTTCCACTCCCCTAGATGTGTCAATATCCTCATCCTCAGCCGCTGTGTTAGCTGTCTTGACTAGACTGCAAGCTCCAATGAGTAGGACTGTCTCTGACATGTGTCTGTACAGCACTGCTTAGCCTTGTAGCTCTATACAAATGTTAAGTAGTAATGGTCTAGTGTGCCCAGATGGGAACGACCCCCAGTCACTCTCATCCAGCCTGGTGCCTGGTTCAAAATAGTGCCTGCAGTCTCCTAGTGATAGTCTTTCAGTACTTCCACGGGGGTAGGATCATGAGACTACTGCCAGAGTGCATTGGCATCGGAGCCCTTCCTAATATGATGTCGAGAGTGATAACCACGAAAGGCCTGCTAAGGTACCCTGGAGAGAGGGAATCGACTTCCAGAATTTTGGAGGGGTGCTGACTGTCTCCAGACAACTGAGGCCATACTGATACCCCCTGCAGAGATGCCAGAGGTATTGGTCAAAGCTGCTCAGGCCCTGAGGCCTTTGGAATCTGCAGCCCTGGAGGAGCACCTCTTTCAAGCGCTAGAGGCCAGCTTTGTTTCAATGCTGGAGAAACATCTGGCTCATGCTTCAGGCAGCATCATCGAGCATTGTGCAGCCGATCCTCGAGACGCACACTCTGCCTATGGAGGAATTGACTTCGGGGCAACAAAGATCAGACGCCGATTCCCAGTAGACCCATCTCTCTCGAGTATATCGGGTTCTGATGTCCCAATGAAACCCTGGAAGCCCTCGATTAATCATCGATGCTCCCACTTCCCTTGAAGCCAGAGGGAGGTCCGGGCATTGTCCAAGAGGTACTTAGACTTGGGTGACTGATGTGGAATCAGAGAACTTGTCGAAGGGCAAATCTTCTGAGCTTCCATCAGACCCCTCCCCTCCACATGAATGGTGGAAGTCTCCTCCGGAGGACATGTCCTTCCAGGACATTGTGAGAGATATGGCAAAGGCCATCCCATTTTCATTGGAGATGATTATTCAGTGGGCCTAGGGCAGAGGAGTTGGAGTTCCTCCAGTACTCCTCGGCACCTAACAAAACGGTGATAGTGCACTGAATCCTACAAATGAGAATGTGGGAGACACTCCCCCCCCTCACTATGCCACCAGTCAGAAGGAAGCTGGACCCTGTGTACCAGGTTCAAAAGTCCCTTGGATTTGAGAAGCTTCAACTCCTGCACCACTCCTTGGTGATGGAGTCCGCCCTAAAAAGGAATAAGAGCATGAAGGCTCATTTCTCGACATTCCTGGTTAGGGAGGCTCTGATGTTGGACTCCTTTAGCAGGCAGTGCTTCCAGAGCTCTATGCTCCTGGCTATAGTACACTGTTACCAGAATCAACATGAGCATGTTCCTGAAGGATATCATGCGTGACATCGCTGACTTATGCCTGTTCCTCCCTCCAGAGAAACTAGAGCATTATCGTGTCCTGGTGGGCCATGGCATGGACTGCTCAAAGTTCCTAGTCAGGGTAACGTACGATGCTTTTGAGACTGTATCCAGAGCAGCAGCAGTGGGCTTTGGAGCCCGAAGGCTCACCTGGCTTCAATCTTCCAACCTGAAACAGTCGGTGCAGGATAAGGTTGCGGATGTGCCGTACAAGGCAGAAAACCTCTTCGGAGAACAGGTGGAGGAGAAACATGGCATAATAGAGAAAGCAGCACATTCCCCTCACCAGACTCTCAAAATGCACATCCGATCCCGCTGTTGATCACAGGAGGTATGCAGGTGGAGGCCAGAAGAAGGTCGTCTACCCACGTAAGCGCAGCTACTTTCCCGATTCCTCTGGAGCATAGCCAATCTTCCAGTGACCACAGAGGGGAACCCTCTAGTTGGGGGATGGCTTGCTATTTTTGCCCACAGATGGCCCCTTATAACTTTGGACTCCTGGGTGCTACAGATAATCCAAAGTGGTTACATGCTACTACTTGAAGAGCTGCCACCTCATTGTCCCCTGGGGGCGTGTCCACTCAATCTTCTGCATTTAGACATACTTTGGAAGGAAATCTTGACATCGGAGCCCTTCCTAATGCACTTTTGGTCGATCTCACCATTGAGCCCGTGCCCCAGGAGCAGGTTGGGTGGGGGTTTTATTCTAGGTACTTTCTGGTCCCCAAAAAGACAGTTGGGAGCAGGGGGAGGTTTCAGCCATCCTGGACTTCAGAAACCTCAACTCCTTTCTGATGCGAGAAAAGTTCAAGATGGTACCTCTAGGTATCCTGCTCCCTTATCTTCAGAAAAATTATTAGTTATGCTCCCTGGATCTAAAGCACCCATATACCCCTACACCGATCCATCCTCCCACAGGAAATACCTCATCCTGCTGTCCTTCTGTGATATAAGGTCTGGGGCAGAGCCCAACTGAAGATGTTTCCACTGGGAGAGTTGAAGCAGAAGGGATACCACTGCTGTCGGGGCCAATATAGTATGATGATATCGTACCCTGTCTGGAATTTCAGCAGGGTCTTTGCAATTAGAGGTAAGGGAGAATATGCGTATAGCAGGCCCTCCCCCATTGCAGGAGGAAAGCATCTGGTGCCAGCCTACTGCGCAAGGTTGACTGCAGAACTGATCCACTCAGGTGTTGTGCTGAGTGCAAACAGATCTATCAAGGGGGAACCCCACTTCTGAAAGATCTGGACCATGATGTCCTTGTCCAGTGTCCACTCGTGTGGCTGGAGAACGTAGCTCTACTGGTCTACCAGGGTATTCTGCTCCCTAGCTCCATTCTATGAGCGATAGCAAACTTCCATAACCAGACCATCTCCCGGAATTGCAGATGCGAACCTGTGCTCCCCCCTCCCTCTGTTTGTTTAGGGAGTACATCGCGACCTGATTGTCAGTCTAAATCAGTACAATGTGGTTGGCTAACAGATCTCAGAAAGCCCTGAGGGCATTTGCTATGGCTCGTGATTCCAAGAAATTGATCTGGTGTAGGCTCTCCAGTCCAGACGCCTTGCGTGTAGAGGCCATCCAGATGCACTCCTTAACCCAGCTTGAATGCAGCTGTTGTCAGTGTTTTCTGGGGTGGCACCTTCTGAAAAGGGAGACCCCTGAGCAGGTTCTGAAGATCCAACCACCAGTGCAGGGACTGGACGAGAGGTATGGTGACTGCCACCCGATCTCAAAGGCGGCCGATGGCCTGTTTCCACTCTGTCCACTGAGCTTGTCTCATTGACAGATGAGCCATGGGTGTGACGTGCACCATAGAGGCCATGTGGCCGAACATGATCAACATCCCGCAAGCTATGATCTGATGACTCCGTTGGGTATCGTGGACCAAGGCTGTCAATCTCTAGAGACTGTCCAGTTGTTGGGTGGGCTGAAGGTGGGACTTTGGGTAGTTGACTACAAAACCCAACAGCTCCAGCACCTGGATGGTCAACTGTGTTGATTGCTGGACTCCATCCGGAGTACTGCTTTTTATGAATCAGTTGTCCAGATAAGGAAAGACAAAACTCCCCAGTGCTCTGAGATAGGCCACTACCACTGCGAGGCACTTTGTGAAGACTCAGGGCACAGAGGCCAGTCCGAAAGGTAACACCCGGTACTGAAAGTGTTGTCGTCCTGGGACAAATCTGCTGCATTTCATTGTCCGGTCCTTGATTCTCACTGTGTGGATGCTGAGAGACTAGTCTTGTCAGAGCGTAACCTGCCAGACAAAGTAATGGATGTTCTGTTGGCCTCTAGGAGAGCCTCAATGAAATGGTCTTATGCTTTCAAGTGGAAGAGATCTACTTCCTGGTGCACAGAACGGGCACTGGATCCCTTTAATTGTTCCATTGACAGACTTTTAGAGTATCTCCAGCACCTCTCGGAGTCCAGTCTCAGTATTAACTCTTTCAGGGTTCACCTTAGCGTGATTGGAGTGTACCATCGTGGAAAGGTGAGACAATCCATCTTTACTCAGCCTTTAGTGGTTCGCTTCTTGCAGGGTTTGCTTCTCTCGAAGCCTCTCTTCAAGCCCCGGCAGTGGTTTGGGACCTCAGTGTGGTTCTGACATAGCTCATGCTAACTTCCTTTGAGCTGTTCTACTCCTGCCCGTCTTGTTCTTGGTGGCAGTTACCTCAGCATGCCGAGTGAGTGAGCTCCAGGCCTTGGTGGCCCATCTGCCATACACGTTCACCGTAATAGAGCGGTCCTGCACATTCATCCTCAATTCCTTCCAAAGGTGCCAACCTTCTTCCTGAGGCCTCATGCCCATAGAGGGCAAGTGGTGCTGCACATGCTGGACTGCAAGCGAGCCTACCTAGAGTGGATGAAGGCTCACTGAAAGTCTACCCAGCTGTTTGTCTCCTTTGACCCCTGCAAGCTAGGGGCTGCCATTTCCAAACGTACTCTTGATGGTCATGTCACAGTTCACATCAGAGTCATGGCTGCGTTGGTTGCCAACTTCTGCTCAGTCTCCATGGAAGATATCTACATGGCTGCAATGTGGTCTTCTGTCCACACATTCACATCTCACTACTGTCTGGATGGGGATTCCTGTCCTTACAGAAATTTCGGCCAGTCTATACTCCGGCATTTGTTTGGGGATTAGAATCAAACTCCATCCCCCCATGGCCCTACTGTCTATCCAGGCTACCCCAAAAAAAAGAGGAAAAATTAAGGTGAAGGAGCTGAATCAGATAAGTTCCCCTTTGTAAACTACCACTGCTGTACATAGTTGATTCTCAAGTTCTTAGTTCATTTGCCCCTGTTGGGCTTCTCGGCCTTCTCTGTTTTCAGTAGCCCATAGCTTGGGGATCCCCATATTTGAGGACTTCATTCCTGCTTATCCATGGAGAAAAGGTAGTTAATTCACCTGTAGCAGGTGTTCTCCGTGGACAGCTGGAATAAGTCCTCACAACCCTCCCACCTCCCTGAGGAGTTGTATTCTGCTACGGTGTTATACTGGAGAAGATGACACCACGGCAGGCGGTAAGACAGGCGCAGTGGAGCCTCCCAAAAGCTTCCAATAGAAGCTGGGGAGCGTTCCTGCATGGGGTCCATCAGTGATGTCGCCCATATTCCTGCTGTCCACAGAGAACACTTGCTACAGATGAGTAACTACATTTCCAGGAACAAGCAGGGATGCAGTCTTCACATACGGGTGGTGATGGCACCGACAGAGCCCATGCGGGAACGCTTCCCAGCGTCCAATAGGAAAGCTTTTGGGAGCAGTCCACTGTGCCTCCGCATCTGCCTTCCCAACTCCTCTTCTCCGTTCTTTGTTTTCCGTGGAGCCAACAAGTTGTACATTCCTGTCACCACCGAAAACATTTTCTCTTTTGGTTTAATACTGTGCTCTGCCTTTTTGTCGATGCCAGTTCTGTCAGTCTGACACTGGCCCTGATATCTTTTTCATTTAACGTCAATTTTTTTTCTTTCTTTTCTTTTTCTGTGTTGTTCACCGCCAACTAGGCTTTCGGTCTACATTTTTCTCTTCATTCCTGAAGAGAACCTCAAAGATGGAAAAACTCGTCAGAGGTTTTAAAAAAATGTACCAAATGTTCTGGTATAATATCAGCCATGGATAAACATGACTGGTGTTTAAAATGTTTGGGCCCTGACCATTTACCAAAATCTTGTCCTTTGTGCCAACAAATGACAGAGAGACCTACAGAATAGAGCCAGACAGTATGGTTTGCTATTCGTCCCAGACTCTGTTTCATTGGCTTCCACATCATCGAGGACATCGACGACCTCACATGGGTCTCCGGTCTCGTCAAAGTCCAAATATAAGAGTAAGTCTAAGACACTGGCATTGAAGACTGATACAGAGTCAAGAGGAAAGTCCCACCATTAGCATTGAGTCATTGAAGGGTGCTTCCGATGCAGACCGGCCAGCCAAACAGCCCCAGTGGGAGGACCTGTCATCCAAAGCACAAGAGCTACTGGTTCCTTGTTCTGGGATGGTGGCTCAAAGCCCTGTAGGTGACTTCACCCTAGACGCCATATCCCTGGACCAGCACATGCTGGCTTTTGAGAGGAGTTTGGCCGCACTCCTGGCAGCCTTGGTACCAACGGTATCGACAGCTCCAGCAGTGCAGGCTTTGGCACCCTGCTTACAACCAACGGTATCTGCCCCAATGCTGGCCCTTGAGCCTACATCAGTGGACCTCTTGCGACTGATGCCTTAGTTGGAACCGACTGACAACACCGGTACCCAAAGGCTGACACAGCTATAGGTACCGATGCCCCGACCTTGGAGCATCGACATCGACCATCAACATCGAAGTATTGGGGTCAAAAGCAAGACTGCCGATACTTCAATTTCTTGTCAGACTGACTCCACTTTGATTCTGACGAGAATCTCAAGATTCCCAAGACCTTCCAGACATTCTTTCAGACTTGTCCTCTCCTCAAGAGCAGTATCTGTCCCCACCAGAGGACAGATCTTTTCAAAAATTCATCCGGGACATGGCAGAAGGTTTGCAGACACCATGGCCTCTGAGAAGGAACCGAGGGCAGAGGAACTTGAGATTCTCCAATACCCTCCTACGCCTAAAGAGGCGGCTACTTTACCGGTGCATCATATCTTACAAAATCTTATGCTCTGCATGTGGGAGGCTCCTCTCATGGTTCTGCCAATCTGCAAAAGGCTTGATACCATGTACCGAGTTCCAGAGTGCCCAGGCTTTCAGAAGCCTCAACTCTCCCACCACTCAATGGTGGTGGAATCAGCCATGCGCAGAATAGAGAGTTCAAATAATCACTCTTCCATGCCTCCAGGTAGAAACTCGAGGACACTCGATGCCTTTGGGTGTTGATGTTTTCTGACATGCATGCTGACCTCAAGGATTACCTCCTACATGCTATACATTGGCATGTTCCTGAATGATGTCACCAGGGACCTGGAGACGTTTACCCCTATCATTCCGGACGATAAGTGGAGTGCATTCCAAGCACATCAGACAAGGTCAAAATACCTCAATTTCTCACCAGGTCATCTTTTGATGCTTTTGAATCAATCAACAGAGCTTCAGCAGTCTGCAGTGGGGCTCAAAGGATGGCCTAGATATAGGCATCAGATCTCAAACAGTGGGTCCAGGACAGGTTGGCTAATATCCCATATACTGGAGAGAACCTTTTTGGAAAGGGAGAGAAAAGGCCGGTGAGATTGAGACAGATGATCTTGACATCAAACGCCTTTCCAGAAAGACTGCTAACCCCTCCAAAAGGAAGGCTCTTCCAAAGAAACCTCTCTGCTCTAAGAAGAAGAGATATTATCCTTCCTACACACCAGTGGGGGAGGGGAGGGAAAAGATCCTATCCCCTTTGTCTTGAAATGCTTTGCCTCTGTTTTTTTTTCCCATTGCACACCGCATTCACCTCGGAACAGTGTACTTCCTGGGTGAACTCAATGTCCTTGCAGACATGCTCAGCTGTATCCTTCATCCACACGAGTGCATTCTACATCAGGAGATGACTGCTTAGATTTTACGAACATGGGGAACCCCACTCATAGATCTTTTTACCACTCAGCTTCCATTATTCTGCTCACGGCTTCTGTCCTGCACTGACAGGCCTCAGATTCCTTCCTTCTCCATCGGGGACAAGACCTGCTTTTTGCATTTCCACCCATCCCCTTGATACCGAAAACACTCTTCAAGCTACAAGCTGATGGCTTCATAATCCTCATAGTCCCCTTTTGGCCCCGTCTCCCGTGGTTTCCTCTGCTCCTTCACCTGGTGCAGACTCAACCCCTCAGACTCAGATATGCACCTGAACTCCTCCCTCAGGACCAAGAGACACTTCTCTGTTCCAGTCTTCATACCTTTTGCCTCATGGCATGGTTGCTGAAGACGTAGCATTCACTGACCTCAGCCTACCACAAGAGGTCAAGGATATTCTGCTTGCATCACACACACAGTCCACCAGGTGAACTTTGCCTTTAAATGGCAAAGGTTTGCCCTCTGGTGCTCCCCAAAGGGTATTGATCCTTTTGCTTGCCTGGTGGAATCCCTTCTTCAATATCTCCTCCATTTGTCCTTGGCAGGTCTTCTGACCAACTCGGTCAGAATTCATCTTAGTGCCATTTCGGCCTATCTCCTTATACCCCTTAGCACGCTTTATGTGGGGTTTCCTGCTGTCCAAGCCACCATTAAATCACCTCTGGTGGCTTGGGACCTCAACATGGTTCTAGTTCAACTTCCAAAAGCCTCCCTTTGAGCCTTTAGCGACTGCTTCACTGAGGTTTCTCTCTTGGAAGGTGGTCTTCCTCATAGCTGTCACGTCAGCTCGCTGCCAACTCTCATGGCAGATCGGCCTTCTACCCAGTTCCATCATGACAAGGTGGTCCTCCATATTCATCCACACTTCCTTCCAAAGGTGGTGTTCTCCTTCCTTCTCCAGGACCAAGCAGGAAGTCAGTCCTCACATATGGGTGACGTCGGTGCCGATGGAGCCCCCGTGCGGAGCATTTCCCCAGCTTTCAAAGAAAGCCTTTGGGAATGCAGCACGCCTGCACAGTCCCTTTCCTGCCCAAGGGTGCCATCCTGCTCAGTCTTTCTTTTTCCGCGGAGCCCAACAGACGTGAGTTCGTGTCACCCGGGAAAAGTTGATTTTTTTTTCTGCGATTTTCGCGTTGTTTTATCCGGTTCGACGCCGGTTCCCCTTCTCGTCTGAGCTTGGTACACCGGTATCGAGTCCGGAGTTTTGATTTTTGGTTTTTGTCCTTCATGACTAGCGTTCGCGATCTTTGTGTTTTCACTAGCAGCCCGGTCTTTTGACCCTGCAGGGGCCCTTTTTCCCCTGATGGCTGCCAGCAGGTTCAAAAAGTGTGATCGGTGTAAGAAACTTATGTCTCTCACCGACACACATGACTGCTGCCTCCGATGCCTTGGGCCCGACCATGACCCGCTGGTCTGTGGCCCGTGTGGCAAAATGTTGTCTAAGGTGCTTCGGAGCCGTCAGCATCAATGTGAGCGAATTTTCTCTGACTCCGCGTCCGGCCAGGCCCGGACTTTGTCAGAGTTCTCAACATCTCGGGAGTCCGACCCCGAGCGCCATCGGGGTTCCTCTGAAAGGGAGTCTCCCACCCGGGAGCACAGAAGGAAGAAAAAGCTCACGAAGGTGGCATCAGTGGAGGCTCCTGGTTCCTCGAGGGCCAGGTCGCGTAGCCCTGACTGCTGCCCCAGGCTCTCGGAGTCCCCGAGTCACGTAAGTGCAGTTGTCCTCGTGGACTCTCCTCCGGGGGAGCCGACATCGGGCCCGATGCTGTCGGGGGCTGTTGAGTCTTCTGAGCTTGGACTCAGGTTGACGGCCTTGGAGAGCAGCTTGGCTGCCTTCATGGAACAGCAGCGGATGCTGATCGCCGGTCTGACCGGTGCATCTGCCCCAACCACCGGGACCTCAACGTCTAAGTCGATCCCGGAGACCGAGCCGATCCTCGAGTCAATGAAGTCTCGAGTCGATCCTCGGTCAAGGTCCCCCTCGACCTCCCGTGCGGGGCCAAGGTCATCGACACCGATACCCTCGGTGTCGGGGCGTGTGGCACCGAAGCCCACATGGCCAGAGCCGCTCGATTCCTCCTTGGAGGAGTCAGTGTGGAAGATGGAGGACGAGGAGTCCCGGGACAACTTCCGGACCCAGTGCATCCCTTTGGATTCACCGGAGTCTGAGCCTCAGAGACGGTTTCCCCCCCGGAGGATACCCGGTTCTCGGACTTCGTGATGGACATGGCCAAAGCCTTGGCCTTCCCCGCGGACGCCGAGGAGGAGCCTCGCACCGAGGAGCTCGATGCCCTCCAGTATGATTTTCCGCCGAAGGAAGCCTTTACTGTACCGGTTCCTCCGATGCTGGAACGGCTGCTCTTCCATATGTGGGAGGCACCGGCCTCGACGCCGGTTCTTAGCAAACGGGTCGATTCCATTTATCGAGTCCGTAAGAGCCTTGGGTTCCAAAAGGAGCAGCTACTGCACCACTCCATGGTTGTGGAATCGGCCATGCACCGTCTGAAGAGTCAGAAGATGCACTCCTTGGTTACCCCCCTGCCAGGAGGCCCGGAACCTGGATGCCCTCGGTAGAAAGTGATTCCAGGGCTCTATGCTATCTTGCTGGGTCCAGACCTACCAGCTGTACATGGGCATGTACCTACGAGACCTGGCAAAGGAGATTGCCGGGTTCTCAGCTGGCCTCTCCGAGGAATCTTTGCAGAGGTTCAAGGCTTTGTCAACAGGGATTCGAGAGTGCTCGAAGTTTATCTTTCGAGCAGCCTATGATGGCTTTGAGGCTTTGGCCCAGGTAGCCGCGGCCAGCATCGGTACACGCTGTCAGGCCTGGCTACAGTCATCAGACCTGGAGCCATGGGTGCAGGACAAGTTGGTCGATGTCCCTTGCTGAGGTGAAAACCTTTTCGGTAAGCCCATGATTGAAAAGGCTGCAGAAATCGAGACTGAGTCTCTCACCAGGACAAGGCTGTCCAGGAAGACTTCTGCCCCTTCTCAGAAAAAGAAGGGCTCGGGAAAGAAGCCCTTTTTCCCGAGGAAGGGTGCTGCCTACAAATCCCACCCTCAATACCAGGCCTCTCCAGCTCCCCAACAGGCCAAGGGGCAGGGGCATGGGCCCCGTAGGCAGAAGACCCCCAAGCTGCCAGCTCCGGTTCCTGCACAGCAGGGAGCGGGGTTTTGACTCCCACAGCATAGCCTCTTCTCCACAGCTGGCTCCACTCAGCACAGGAGGTTGGCTGACCCTGTATGCCTACATGTGGCCAGCCATCACAGGGGATACCTGGGTACTGAGCATAGTCCAGAAGGGCTACTTGCTCCACTTCCACCAGATACCCCCCTCCTACTTTCCTGGGGAGCTTCCAAGACTCCCTCTGCACAGAAACCTCCTCCTTCAGGAGTTGGCAAGTCTTCTAAAGGAACAGGCGGTGGAACCGGTGCCCCACCACCTGGAAGGGCAAGGCTTCTATTCCAGGTACTTCCTGGTACCAAAAAGGACAGGAGGCCTCCAGCCTATCCTAGACTTGTGAAACTTAAACAAGTTTCTGGAGAGGGAAAAGTTCAAGATGCTTACCCTTGGGATACTGCTGCCCTTCCTCCAGCAGGGAGATTGGCTATGCTCCTTAGATCTAAAGGATGCTTATACTCACATCCTCATCCATCCACACCACAGACAATATCTCAGATTTGTGGTGGGAGGAAACCCTTTCCAGTACAGAGTACTTCCCTTTGGCCTAACTTCCACCCCCAGGGTTTTCACCAAATGCCTGGCGGTGGTGGCGGCCTATCTCAAGAATCACTGAATTTTCGTCTTCCCATACCTGGACGACTGGCTCATCAGGGGCCAATCTCTCCAGGAGACCAGACAAGCCACTCTTCGCACTGTCTCTCTTCTTCAGCATCTGGGCTTTGTCATAAACTACGCAAAGTCCACTTTGCTCCCCTCACAGAACCTAGAGTTTATAGGAGCAAGATTAGACACCCTGCAGGTTAGAGCTTACTTGCCCGAAGACAGGGCCCACAGACTGATGGACTTGGCCAACCAGTTCCAAAGCAATTCTCAGGTCTCCGCCAGGCACTTCTTGCGGCTCCTGGGCCACATGGCATCCACGGTACATGTGACTCCGAATGCCCATCTGCACATGCGGGCTGCTCAGTGGTGCCTCAGAGCTCAGTGGGCGCAGGCACAGGTGACCTCCGAGACAGAGTAAAGGTGTCCAAACCACTGATGGGCTCCTTGCAGTGGTGGCTACATCTCCCCAACTTTAGCCTTACCTGCTAATTGTCTTTCCTTGAGTACTCTCCGGGCCAGTCCAGGACCCTCCCTTAGTGTATCTGCGAGTTTTCAGGTGTGAATGATGATTGTTCGGTAGGTTGTTCTTTTGTCAAGGAGCTGTATAATGCAGTGGATTAGGATACTGAGGTTCCCTTTGGGAACGGGGGGAATCAAAACATATCATATAAAGAAAAAAAAATAAAGAAATAAAGGGAAATGGGGAACGGTAATTACCCGTGCAGCTTAGCAGCTGCAGCAATGCTGCCGTGAACCTGCTTCTCGTGGCAAATAAGAACTGCTGAATACCTAAATGTCTATCTGCGTATCTAAAGTGAAGGCACAGCGTTTTTGCCTGGTTTTTCTTTTTTGTTAGGTTATCAGTGTTGTTAGGGCTAGCTTCCCTGCTTTGTAACCGAGAGACTGATTAGCTGACACCTAGGGGAGCTGGATAGGCTGTCAGGAAAACCTTTTCAGATTCCAGTCCTCAGCTGCTGGAGCGGATTGACCACCCAAGATGTCCTGGACTGGCCCGGAAAGTACTCAAGGAAAGACAATTAGCAGGTAAGACCTAATTTCTTCATTCAGCTGAGGAGAGGAGTTGGGAAGGTGGGAAAGCAGATGTACAGGCACAGTGGACTGCTTCCAAAGGCTTTCCTGTTGGATGCCTCAGAGCGTTCCCACGTGGGCTCCGCCAGTGACGACATCACCCGTATATGAAAACTGAATCCTGCTGTTCCCAGAGATCATCTGTTACAGGTGAGTAACTAAGATTAGCTTTGTAAATGTTGGTCAACTAGCTTGTGTGGCTGCACTTGAAGCCATCAGAGGCTTTTTTGGTGGGGGTAAGTAGAAGCCAATGAAAAAAGGGGCTTTCTGCTTGTGCTTAACCATGGATTTTACAGAGATAATGTTCTGAACACCACAGTTACTTTTTAGGCTGAAGCTATGAAAATAGTTTGGAAAAGTGGCTGTATGTTTCGTAACAAACTTTGTTCTTCTTTTAAATATTGCCTTTTCTCTGTGGACAAGCAGGGACTATGCACCCCCACATATAGATTAATCTTGGCAAATATTAGTGCTTTCCCAGAGTTCAGGAAGCTTTAAAATATTTCCTAAGCATGTTTGGTTATTCTTGTGCTCTTCAACTGTCACCTGCCACTTCAGTCCATTGCTGGATTTATAGTCCAAGAGTGTATAGAGGGAGGATTAGTAGGTACTGCATTTTTCCCTAATGCTCATGGAATACCCTATTGCAATGCAATGTGTGCCTTTGAGTCAGTGCTGACTCCTAGCGATCCAGCAGCCCCTGAGTTCTACTTTCCATCAGTCTCTTTAAATGTGATTCTATATCATCCTGCTAGACTAGTCCAGACAAGTGGGTTGTGTTCCCCTACCAGCAGATTGGTCCTTTCTCTCCACCAGTGAAAAGCCCAACTTTCAAAAATATCACGCCTATGCATCTATTCGACTCAGCCACCAGAAGTCCCTTAGTATTTCTTTGTTTCCGCCAATGGTGGATAGATTTTCTTCTCTCTATAGAAAACGAGGATTGAGAGGAAAAGCGAATGATCAAATGCTTGTGAATGACCACCTTGACTACAGAATGGTGATTCTCTCACTTGAGTGAGATGTGGGAGGCTCCACTAGACTATAGTCTTTTCAGTAGCCATATGAGGAAGGAAAATTGGTTCAGCTCCATGCTCTTATCATGATAAGGGCCTGCTGAGTAGCCATAAATTGAAAGTGGAAGGATCTGGAAGAGTGCAGCAGCCTCACACAGTCTCAGCAGCATCCTCCCTTCTTCCCCCCCCAATCTCTCCTGAATATTGTAGAAAACTGAGAGATCTGCCTGCCAACCACCTTAAATGCAGTGCTGCAAACCCAGACAGTGAAACCATTTTAGGGGAGTAGAGCTGAACCCGGCATGAATTCTCTGCCTGGGGCTCTCGGGGAGGGGTGGGGGTGGAATTTGAGTACTAAGGCTTGACCTCATCATTGACCTTGTTGGGGGCTCCCGATTCCATTGTCTTGGGATGCAATTCGAGGTGGACTGCTGGTGACTTGGCGCAGTGTGGGGTTAGTAATGTTGTTACCTATTGTGCGCCTGGTGGTCGTGTGGTTTTAATGTGCATTCCGCCCAAGTGGCTCCAACGCGCACTCCTTCCCTATTGCCTGTAACATGCATAACATAAAAGCGTAGTTAACACACGCTTGCGGGCTGATGCAGCCTTAGCATATGCTGTTGTGATACTTACCCTAACTCTGTCTTCTTCCAGGAAATGTTGTTTGATCTTTGGTAAGCAAGGTATCTCATCCCCGTATTCTGGACTCTGCTTTTCCTGCATGGCAACTTCTGAGTCGCCCCTTGAATGCCTGTTTTCCCCCTCTCAGCCAGGGGATGCAGTTATTCTGACATTGTCTGCCTTGGAGCAGGAGGTGACAGGTGGCACTATGGGAAAGGATATTCAGCTGGCCAGAAGCTCCAGCAACTGTGCTCTAGGGGCTCTGTGGCAGCTGTACCCCTTGGTGTTGGGGAGTCATGTCCAAGAAAAGAGCTTCCGGAATCCGGATTGTCCTCCCCAGAATTATTTTCCTTTTTGCAACAGACCTGGTCCTTCTGGCATGGAAATTCAGATCCTATGGCCTCTGGGTGCCTCCGGGTGCAGTCTTGTGCAGGGCAGGCTAAATGTGGAAGCCCTATTTGATGACCTTTGGCTAAGCGTCCCTGGAGAAAGATGCTCCCTGAAGATTGAGAACAGCTGGGAGCTATCTGAGATATTAATTATGACTCTGATTCAGATTTATTATTATTTTTATTTTATTTTTATTTTTTATATACCGCGCTATTGAAATCAGCTCGGTTTACATTAAAACTGAACAAGCAACAATGCATAAATATCACAATGTGCTTACATAGAACATGGCTTACATGGAACATGTGCTTACATAGAACAATGGCATAATCAAACTGGGATAACAAGGAAAACTATTCACATGGTATATACAAGTATTTACATAGAGTTATCTATTCTCGTAAACCGTAGGTATTTATAGGTCAGGTGGTAGATTTATGATGTGTATATCTAAAGGAGAGGAGCATCTAGCCATTTTCATGTTGGGTGATAGGGCAGTTAGTGTGTGGTGTGAGTGCAAATGACTTGTGTTTTTCGGGCATGGTTTCAGGATAGTGAATTAGAAAAAGGTGGTGTTTTATTGCCTTTCTGAAGGAGGTGAGGTTGGTTATGGATCTTATACTAGCGGGGAGTTCATTCCAGGCTGTTGGGGCATAAATTGAGAAAGCTCTATTGGTAGTTGCCTTTGTACATCTTGTGGTGAGCTTAGGTACAGTTAGCATGTTCAGTAGTGTAGGCCTTCTGACTCTAGTATTGGGTATGTTGTTGAGCAGTTTACTAATTGGTGTGGGAGATTGATTATTCAGTGCCTTGAAGGTCATGACCAGTACCTTGTATTGAGTTTGGGCTTGTAGTGGCAGCCAATGAAGGTTTTTCATTACTGGGGTTATATGTTCTAATCTTGATGTCCCTGTGAGAACCCTAGCAGCTGAGTTCATGGCCAGCCGAAGTGGGTTGAGGGTTGCTTGTGGAAGACCATGGAGGATGGTGTTCGCGAAGTCTATGTGTGGGATCACTAGGGCTTGAAAAATGGTTCGATAGTTTGAAAAGTCCAGTAGTGGGCGGAGGTGGCGAAGGGTTCGTATTTTGTGGTATATTGCTTTGGTAACGGTCTTTACGTGGGTTGTCATAGCCAATCGCTGATCTAGGGTGATGCCTAGGTAGCGAATTGTGTCTTTTGTCTTTAGTTCAGCGTTTTTAACTTGCAGGTTGGGTGGTGGGGTGAATTTCTGATTCCTTGTGACAAATAGGACATCGGTTTTGCTATGATTAATCCTCAGGTTTTGTGTGAGAAGCCATTCAGCCACTGCATCAAAGCATCTGATGATAGGGGAAAAATCAGGTTGTTCTATGGTAAATGGAATGTAAAGTAGTATGTCGTCAGCATATACGAGACATTCTACATTTAATGAGCGTATCAGGGAGCAGATAGGCTGCATATAGATGTTAAATAATAGAGCAGACAGGGATGATCCCTGTGGCACTCCCTGCTTCAGATGACTCGGTACTGGGCTCTGATGTGGAAGAGGAAGTGCTTGCGCCTTCAGATTATGCAGAGACCAGCGTGATTTGCCTGTTCTGGAAAGAGTATCTGGTAGCGTTGATTGCCAGGGTCCCATCCACCTTGAACTTAACAGATGCTTCTGGCACAGAGCAGGAGCTTGAAGGTATACCTGCTCCTTCAAGAACTGCAAAAATCCACTACTGTCTTCCATTTCCCAGATGTTTATTTTATTTTAACAGGTTTTTTAATACCGCTTTATCTTTTCAGTCAAAGCTGTTTACATTGTAACTTAAACTTGTTAATGTACATTAAGCAGAGACCTTGATAACTTGGATTTTTTTTTTATCTGAGGCAATAGAGGGTTAAGCCCAAGGCCACAAGGAGTGCTAGTGGGACTCAAACCCTGTTCTCTTGGTTCCCAAGCCAGTGCTCGACCATTAGGCTGCTGCTCCACTCTGGATGTGATCAAGGATATGATCTGGTCAGAGAGGGACTTTCCCTACCTAAAGAGTTGAGTGCTTAAGAAGATCTATGCTCTCCTGGAGGAGTGTGTCAAGTGATTTGGCATTCCCAAAGTGGATGCGCAGGCCACAGCGGTCACCAGACGGACCACCATGCCTATGGAAGGTGAGCCAGCCTTAAAGGATTTTCTGCACTGTAAAGTGGATTCCTTGCTGAGGAGCCATTTCACTGTGGTAGTGGCTATTCTGCAGCTGGTGGTATGTACTGGCCCAACGTCTCGAGCCCTGCTCCAGTGGATTAGGTCTCTTCCACCAAGATACTACTCTTTTGGAGTCTTCTATAGCCTTCTTTTCTGATGTTGTGTGATCTGGTACATTTTGTCAGCCAAGGATGGTACCCTGATGATTGTGTCATGGTCTTGGATTTGGCTATGGCACTGGGCATCAGACACATTCTCCAAAGCCTGGTTGGCCCAACTGGCCTTTAAGGGGAAATTTCTGTTTGGAGCTGATTTGGTAGAAGCTGGTGAAGGATCTGGGAGAGACACAAAATCTTCATGCCTTCCAGAAGACCGGCTCAAGGGGCCTGTGAAGCAGGCTGGTTCCCCTTTCTCGGCAGCCTCTGCCCATCCACCAAGGACGCACTGGCTGGATTCCTAGGGGTCTCGGGGCTCTCGTCATTACTGACCTGGAAAACCTTTATTCCCCTCTATTTCTGGGCCTTGGGCTCATTCTCAGCCCATTTATGGAGCATGTTGGCCCAGGGGGCTCTGTCCCCTCCAGAGGACGGACCCTCCCAGGCTGCACAATGAAGTTTTGGGGGTTCATTCCCTTTTCTTTCAGGAATGTGCCCGGGTTACCAAAGATCGCTGGGTGCTAGATACCATTCAGTTTGGCTATGCCCTGGAATGCAGTGCGCCGATTCTGGATGCTTTTGTCATTTCTCCTTGTGAGTCTGCGATCAAAAGAGCTGCTGTGTGGACCACCTTAGACAAGTTGCTACACCTGAAGGCAGTGGTATCTATCTCCCTAGACGAGTGGGGCAAGGGCAGATACTCCATCTATTTTGTGGTGCCAAAGGAGGGATGGTTCCTTCGGCCCATTCTGGATTTCAAGGGGATCAACAAGCACTTGTGTGTCTTGCCTCCAGATGGCAACCTTGCGCTCTGTGATTTAAGCAGTGCGCTGAGGGAATTCTTGGCTTCACTGGATCTGTCTGAGGCATATTTTCATATCCTGATCTGGGTGGATCAGCAGATGTTTGTGTTTTTCTGTGCTTGGCTCTCACTATCAGATTGCTGCCCTCCCTTTCAGGCTTTGCACTGCCCCAAGGATGTTCTCCAAGATCATGGTGGTGGTGGCTGTCCATTCCTGTCTGGATGACTGGCTCATCTGAACCCATTTCTTTCAGATGCGTCTCAAGTGGCATCCCAAGTAGTGTCCTTTTTGGAAAGCCTTGGCTGAGTGATCAATCAAGGAAAGAGTAAGCTAGTGCCTTCCTAGTCCCTGGAGTTTCTGAGAGCATGTTTTGACACTCAGAGTGGGCAGAGGTTTTTCCTGACAGAAGAGAACGCCAAAAAACTATTGGATAGCCTGATGCTGTTCTGTGCACAGCAGGTTTCCAGAGTCAGCGATTATCTTCAGCTCCACGGATTGATGGCGACCATAGAGATTGTGCTGTAGGCACGTGCTCTCATGTGACCACTCCAGCGGTCCTTGTTGACTTAGTGATCCCCAAGCTCTCAGGGGTTTGAGCACAGACTTCCACTCCTGTTGATAGTGAAGGCCGGCCTGCGGTGGTGGTGGCAGCCCTGTCATCTGAGGAAGGGTGTGCCACTGGATGATTTCTCCTGGATACTGCTGACGACAGATGCCAGTCTTGGGCTGGGAGCCCATTGCCAAGACCATATGGCCCAAGGCCATTGGAACCGCAGGGAAGCTGTGTGGCCCATCAACTGCCTCAAGGCGAAGGTGATCAGATTGGTGGTTCTGTGTTTTCGGGCCCCTGGTCGAGGGCTAGGCAGTGAGTGTTTTCAGGCAATGCCACGGCAGTGGCTTATGTCAATCGGCAAGGCAGCATGAGGAGTGCAGGGTAGCTCTGGAGATGGCTGTCCTGTTTACCTGGGTGGAAAAGAACCTCCTAGCCTTGTCGGCCCAGCACATTTCTGGGGTGGACAATGTAGAGGCGAACTTCCTCAGCTGCGTTCTTTAGATCCTGGAGAGTGAGAGTTGAGTCAGGAAGTGTTTCAGTTGATTCTGCACTGCTGGTATCATCCTGAAATGGATCTGATTGTGACCCTCTCCAGTGCCAAGGTTTGCTGCTTCTTCGGTTATAACAGAGACAGGGTCAGAGGACATCGACACCCTGACCCAGCCTTGGCCAAGTCAGCACCTGCTGTACATGTGTCCTCCATGGCCCCTGGAGTGGCATGTGATTCGGCATATAGAATGCCACCTGGGTAGGATTGTTCTGGTGGCACCAGATTGGACAAGAAGAGCGTGGTTCAGAGACCTGATGCGGCTTCTAGAGGCACCTCCTCTTTAGTTGTCTCCATCTCTGGGTCTATTGCAGCAGGGACCAATCGTCCTGGAGGACCTGGCTCCCTTTTTGCTCACAGCATGGCTCTTGAAAGGAGACAGCTAGCACGTAAGGGCTACTCTCCAGCTGTGGTCTCCACTCTGCTTAGTGCCCAGAAGAGGTCTACTAAGATAGCATACATACGGATATGGTGCCTCTCTAAGTGCTGGTGCAGCGTGTGGCAGTTGACTCCTGAGGTGGAGAAGGTGGTCCTGTCTTTGGGTCTTCAATAAAATTTCTTTTGTCAAGTGACTCTAGTGTGGCCGTGGTCTTCCGTCTTCCGCTCCTTGCCTGGTTTTTAATTTTGTGGAAGTTGTCCCTCTCCCCTCCTCCTTTGGTCTTCTCTGTTGGCCTTTCTACAGGATGGTCTAGAGAATTGCTTTTCCCTTAGCTCCCTCAAAGTTCAGGTGGCAGCTCTGGACTGTTTCCGGGGTCCAATGCCAGGCAAGTCTCTGGCCTTGCACCTGGACATCTCGCATTTTCTCCAAAGGATTTGGTGACTGCATCCTCCCCTCCAGTCTGTGATACCTTCCTAGGATCTGTCTCTGCTGCTCATGGCCCTGATGTCAGCACCCTTTCAGCCATTAAAGCACACTACCCTAAAGGATTTGATGCTCAAGATGATAGTCTTGGTCGTGATTTGTTCCACAAGGCAGATTTCTGAGCTGCAGGCTCTGTCTTGCCGATATCCCTGTCTGTCCTTTTCAAAAGAGGCTGTTTCCATTTGGCCTGTGCCTTCCTTCTTGCCTAAGGTGCTTTCTCTTTCACATAAACCAGGTGATCTGTCTGCCCGAAGGAGCAGTGTTGGTGGAAGGATAAGGATCTTGGCCTCGTGGATGACCAGAAAGTTGTCCTCCAATACCTGGAGGTTATGAATTCCTTTCGTAAGTCTGACCATCTTTTTGTGGTGATTGCTGGCCCACGCAAGGGTGAAGTGGTGGCCAAGTCAATCTTGGGGCACTGGATTACGGAGACCATTGCCTCAGCGTATCTGTTGGGATACTGGCCAGTTCCAGAGGGTTTGTGTGCCCATCTCCCCAAGCATCCTCGTGGATGGAGTGGAGCTCAGTAGCCCCTGCAGACAATTTGTTGGGCAGCAGGGTGGGCATCACTTTCCACTTTTGTCAAGCATTGCCGCTTGGATGTCCACATGCAGGTGGACATGGCCTTTGGCTCAAGGGTTTTTCAAGCTGCTGTCTTCCTGCCCAGTGGCGTTTTAGCTTTGTACATCCCACGTGTCTGGACTGGTCTTGAAGGATGATATGGAATGTGCCATTTTACTTACCAGTCAATGTCCTTTCCTTCAGTCCTGCTAGACCAGTCCAGGGCCTACCCCTGAAACTGTATTTATTCTGTTTTTCTGCAGTGGTACCCTTAGGTCAGCTATGATTTTTATACTTGGTTCTGTAGGTTCATCTTGTACTAACAGCTTTCTGTTTATGCTTTCATATACCTAGTTCTCTACTGATGTTTACTCATGGTTGCCCACAATTGAGGTTGTGTGAGGCATGCCATGTTTCTCCCATATGCTTTGGGATGAATATTGAAGGGTGGCTGAGGTGAATAGAGGCATAGGAGTGATGTCATTGAAACCTGAGCTTTTCATTGGTTCTGTGTCTCCATCAATCTGCTGGTAGGAGAAAACTACCCACTTGTCTGGACTGGTCTAGCAGGACTCAGGGGAAGGACATTAACTGGTAAGTAAAATGTCACCATAAAGTTGTTGTCATAGTATTTGAGAATGTCTTATGGCTACAAATTGGAAGAAGGCCTTTAATAAATATGGAACAGTGAAGGAACTTAAGCTTTAAATGCTCAGGTTGGGCTAGTACTTTTCCTAAGCTCTGAGCTCATTGCTAAGACATTAACTTTATGGCCCTGGTAAAAACAACAACAACAAAAAAAGTACTCGAGAATAGTTAACAGAAGCATCAAGTTGTTGCTTGACATTCTGTGGTGCTTGCTAGTTAAAAGATAAAGATCATCAGTAGGATGTGATTTGATAGATGGCATTTTAATACTAAGCATGGGATAAAGGTTGTTAAGAAGGTGCAATTCCATTTCTTGTTATACATGTGAGGGACAAAAGATGGCTAAGAAGAGTTGTGTAACAACACAAAAAGGTATTTATCTGCCAGCATGATATGCATGCAGTACAGTCTAACCTTGAGAATGCATTTCACATTTGAATAGCTGTCACCTTTATTGTCTTATTTAAAAAAAGATAACATCTGTTCACTTATATTTGTATCTTCCAGTATTGTAAAATGTAAGCATAATGTGCATACGCAGAACAACCACCTTCAGAATCTAAGATTGAGTGCATCAGGTACAAAAAAGAGTATTTCCTAAATCTTTCTGATGTAAATGTTTCTATAGCTGCAACTTTGGGGATAAATTATGTAAATAGTTCCTGCTCGTTTTGGATTCTTTCAATTTTGTACATATACTGTGCTTTTCAGTTGTGGTGGTGGTGGGGGCATTACCATAACAATGTATGATTACATGGAAATAAACTTATTTGGTAAAAACATTTTGTTCTATATTTATAACAAGATTAACAAGAGTGATGGATTTTGAAGTGAACGATTATTATGCAGTAAGTAGAAGTGAATCTGCCATCATGTTGGACAAACCTAATATTTGGGTTTGTACATAGAAACAAGTTAACCCCATAAAAATACTACTTGGAAGCCCAGATCAGATGTATTCCATGCTTTAAGAAAAGTGTAAGGAAGGCCATAAAACTGCTAGCATGGTCTACAGGTGAGGTCAGATAGACTGTTGTAGCCAAAAGAGCATCTGTCAGGAAATAGAAAAAGGAGCCACATGATGAGAATCAGAAACAACATAAGCACTGGCAAGGCATTGATAATGCAACCAAAGAGAGAATTTGAAAAAAAACCCTTTGCTGTGGAAGCAAAAATGCATAACTTTTTCTAGTACATGTCTAGCAAAAAAAACCTGTGAGAGTCAGTTGGACCATCAGATGATAGGGGCTAAAAGGGGCACTAAGGGAGGACAAGGCCATAGTAGAGAGACTGAATAAATTCTTTGCTTTGGTCTTTACTGAAGATGATTTAGGGAAGTTACCCATGCCTGAAATGGTATTGAAAGGTTATGTACTGGAAGAATTGAAACAAATATTGATAAACCTGGAAGATGTAATTTCCAGGAACAAGCAGGAATGAGTCTTCACATATGGGGTATCGTCGGTACCGACGGAGCCTGCGCGGGAACGCTCCCCAGCGTCCAAAAGGAAAGCTTTTGGGAGCATCCCACAGCGCCTGCGCGCTGCCTTCCCGCCTTTCCCAACCGCCTCTCTCCAGTTCTTCTTTTCCGCGGAGCCAGCAGGTCGTGTTCCTGTCACCGCTGAAGAAGTTCATTATTTTATTTTATTTCTTTGGTCACGCGTCTGCCTTCTTCGATGTCAGACCAGTACCGCCGGTCGGTCTTTCTTTCTTTCTTTCTTTCTTAAAAAAAAAAAAAAAAAAGAGAGACTACTATTTTCACTTCTGTGCATTTTTCTTTTGGCCTTAGGCCTACGAAAAATTCTCCTCATGGAAAAGCCTGCTTCCGGGTTTAAAAAGTGCACGAAGTGCAGCGGCACTATTTCTGTCACTGACACCCATGACTGGTGTCTAAAATGTTTGGGTCCTGACCACTCCATCACGGATTGTGAGTCCTGTTCCATGATGTCTAAAAGAGGTCTACAGAATCGAGCAGCCAAGCTCAGTACCCTGTTTCCCTCTGATACAGCTTCGGTAGCATCAACGTCTTCCAGGGCTTCTTCTGCCTCCCATGGATCTCAGGTAACCAAACTCAAGTCCAGCCGGTCCTCGAAGGGTAGATCTCCCTCTAAGTATCGAGATGCCTCCGGGCTTGTTCTCAAGGAATAACGCACCGGCAAAATTACCCCGGCGGGAGGCTCCGGCTTCCAAAGCTTTATCTATGGGGTCACAGGTTGACATCGATGGCTCGGCCTCGACCGATCACCTGTTGCCATGTTCTGGGGTACCGGTGGTTCCCACTGGTATTGACATCCAGACATTGGTGGCGTCGATGGATCAGAATATTCTGACCATGCAGCGTGCCATTACGGCATACATACAAGCTGCAACGCCTCCGGTACCGCAACAAACTCCGTTGTCGGTACCGGTTCCGACACGGATATCGGTTCCGGTTCCGACACCGATATTGGTTCCGGTGCCGGTACCGATTGCATCGACATCGGCTTCGGTGTCGACTGCAGCGGTACCCTGTTCTGTGATGCCCATCGGTACCGAATCGGTACCGATCACTCCCGATGTCGATACCACTTGGTACGCTTATCGGGCTCTGCAGGAGCATCCAGATAGGCGATACTTCGATTCCTCTGAAGACTCTGATGAATCAGAGGTTTCTGTCGAAGCATCGGTACTCCTTCCTCAGGAGCCCTCTTTTCCAAAAAGAAGAATGTCTCCTCCAGAAGACTTGTCTTTTCAAGACTTCATTAGGGAAGTGGTCAGGGGCCTCTCCGTCTCAGTGGCCCCTGAGGCAGAGCCTAGAGCCAAAAAATTGGATATCTTACAATATCCTAAGGCTCCTAAAGAGGCAGCTACTTTACCAATTCATAAGATCCTTTATGATCACATATTGGGCATATGGGAGACACCTCTCACCACCTCCCCTCATTCTCGTAGGTTGGACACCATGTACCGTGTTCCTCCTTGTCCTGGCTTTCATAAGACTCAGCTTCCTCACCACTCTATTGTGGTGGAGTCTGCTATGAAGAGGATAAAGAGTGCAAAAAGGCACTCATCTAATCCTCCAGGAAGAGAATGCAGAACCTTAGATGCTTTTGGCAGGAGAATTTTCCAGGCCAATATGCTTGTTGCTAGAATCAACTCCTATAGTCTCTATATGGCGATGTTTCTAAAAGAAGTTACAGATCACCTGCAAACTTTATCTCCTTTTGTTTCAGAAGATAAAAGAGAGGAGTTTCTCACCTGGCTTAAACATGCCCAGGATGTTTCGAAGTTTTCCAACCGTGCAGCCTTTGACTCTTTTGAGTGTGCTAGCAGAGCCTCGGCTATTGCCATAGGTGCACGCAGAGTTGCTTGGCTACAAGCTTCTGATTTGGAACCCTGGGTTCAGGATGGACTAGGAAATCTTCCTTGTACAGGTGAAAACCTTTTTGGCAAAGATTGGCAAGCAAAGGCCACTCAGATAG
Organism: Ichthyophis bannanicus; assembly: GCA_033557465.1. Classification (NCBI taxonomy): domain Eukaryota; kingdom Metazoa; phylum Chordata; class Amphibia; order Gymnophiona; family Ichthyophiidae; genus Ichthyophis; species Ichthyophis bannanicus. The sequence continues at coordinate 72,858,552 of CM066045.1, read as the reverse complement.
ATGCTGAAAATTCTGCTTTAGATAGACTTTCAAAGTCTACTTCTGCTCCTGTTAAGAAAAGGTGGTTCAAAAAGGGATTTTTTCCCAAAAAGGGGAGATATTATCCTGTTTATGGTCAACAGGCATCTTCTGCAGGTCGTTTTGCTGCAAAGCGACAGCAACAACCTAAACAGGCCAAGCCTAAGGCTGCAAGGGCTGCTACGGCCCAACAGCCTCAGCCTCCTCAGGGCCTTTGACTTTCAACTAGAGAACTTAGCCTTTTTGGCTCTAAAAGAACCAGAGCCTCTCACCATTCCAGGAAGGCTAGCTCACTTTGCTCCCAGGTGGGAACAAATCACAGCAGAGCAATGGACCCTCTCCATCATAAGGGAGGGGTACAAGCTTCATTTCTTAAACCTTCCTCCTCACACCATGGTGAGACAGTTCAATTCTCCAATATCTCTCCTCGACCTTCTGGGTCAGGAGATTGCTACCCTTCTTGCCCAAGGGGCAATAGAAGAAGTACCCCTTCTTAAACAGGGCTCAGGGTTCTACTCCCCCTACTTTCTTATCCCAAAGAAAACAGGGGGCTACAGACCCATATTGGATCTCAGAGAATTGAACAAGTTTCTATGCAAGGAGAAATTCAAGATGATTTCTCTCGGTGCTCTCCTTCCATATCTTCAGAGTCAGGATTGGCTTTGTTCTCTAGACCTCAAGGATGCGTACACCCATGTCCTCATCCACCCAACACACAGAAGGTTCCTTCGGTTCCTTTATCGAGGAAAGCACTACCAATACAGAGTGCTTCCTTTCGGTCTGGCCTCTGCACCAAGAGTGTTCACAAAATGCATGGCAGTAGTAGCTGCATTTCTACGCACTCTAGGGATATTCGTATTCCCATATCTGGACGACTGGCTCATCCGAGCTCCATCCCAATCAGAGGCCCAGACTTCCCTAGCCTGCACAAGGCGTGTTCTTCAGTATCTGGGACTTGTAATAAACATCCCAAAATCCCATCTCACCCCTAATCAGTCTTTAGAGTTCATAGGGGCCTTGCTGGATACCACAACTGCAAGGGCCTATCTTCCCCAGGCCCGTTGCCTACGCTTGGTGCAGTTAGCCTCACAAATTCAGTTAAAATCCCATTTAACTGCTCGAGAGATGTTACAACTGTTAGGCCACATGGCATCCACTGTGCATGTGGTTCCTTACGCTCGCCTTCACATGAGGGCAGCTCAATGGACTCTGTCCACCCAATGGACCCAGGCATCAGGGTGCCTGTCAGACATAATAGCAACCTCCAGTCGCCTCTTTTGCTCTCTCCAGTGGTGGAAGTCCATTCAAAATCTGTTGCTGGGGTCCCCCTTTCAACAGGTGCTACCCCAAGCAACCCTTACAACAGATGCCTCTCCAAGGGGTTGGGGAGCTCATCTACAAGATCTCTCCACTCAAGGCATCTGGTCTCCACAGGAGACATCTCTACATATCAACCTCTTAGAGCTCAGAGCAATTTTTCTAGCTCTGAGTCTTCCACACCCTGCTCAGCTACAAGACAGTCCTCATCCACACGGACAGCCAAGTAGCCATGTTCTACGTGAACAAGCAGGGCGGGACTGGCTCTCTCTCACTTTGCAACGAAGCTTTGAGATCGTGGGCCTTTGCCAGAGAGCATCAAATTCATCTCATGGCAGTGTATCTTCCAGGGGTTCAAAACTCTTGGGCAGACAGACTCAGTCGAGTTCTGCTTCCACACGAATGGTCCCTCCATGGGGACCAGATAGCCAGGATCTTCCGAATTTGGGGAACCCCGGACATAGACCTGTTTGCAAGTCTGTGGAATGCCATACTTTCCCGGTTCTGTTCCAGGATTCCGTGTAAGGGAGTTCAGGCCAGGGATGCCTTCCTCCTTCATTGGGGGCAAGACTTCCTCTATGCCTTTCCACCCATTCCCCTAATTCCCAAGACACTGTTCAAACCTCAGAGAGACAAGGGGTCTATGATCCTCATAGCACCACATTGGCCACGCCAAGTGTGGTACCCTCTACTTCTGCATCTCTCTCAAGCTCCCTCCCTGGACTTGGGATCTGCTCCAGACCTCCTGTCCCAGGAGGAGGGAACGTTGTGGCACCCAAATCCCCAGTCTCTTCACCTCAGAGCCTGGTTGCTGAAGGCCTAGACCTTCAAGATTTGCATCTTTCTCAGCAAGTGAAGGATATCCTTTATGCTTCTAGAAAGCCTTCCACTAGACGTTCCTATGCTTTTAAATGGAAAAGGTTTACCATTTGGTGTGCAGAGAAGGGTCTTAACCCTCTTGCAATACCTCTGAATTCTTTACTAGAGTATTTGCTGCATTTATCCCATGCATGCCTTAAAACGAATTCAGTACGAGTCCATTTGAGTGCTATTGCAGCATCCCTTAAACCTCTCAATGGACAGCCTATTTCCTCTCATCCTCCCATTAGACCACCTCCAGTGGCATGGGACCTGAATCTGGTTCTTGGCCAGCTTATGCAGCCACCCTTTGAACCCTTAGCCACTACCTCCTTGAAATTCCTTTCCTGGAAGGTTATTTTTCTCATTGCAGTCACTTCAGCTCGCCGCATCAGTGAGCTGCAAGCCTTGGTGACTAATCCTCCTTATACAAGGTTCCATCATGACAAGGTAGTCCTCAGGACCAATCCGCACTTTATGCCTAAAGTGGTCTCACCTTTTCATCTGAACCAGGATGTGTATTTACCTGTCTTTTTTCCAGGACCTCATGCATCAAGTGCAGAGAGGAATCTCCATACCCTGGATTGTAAGAGAGCGCTTGCTTTTTACTTACAAAGGACACAGCAACATAGAAAGTCCTCTCAACTCTTTGTTGCTTTCGATCCCTCTCATTTAGGACTTCCAATCTCTAAGAGAACTCTGTCCAATTGGATTGCTCAGTGTATTTCTTTTGCCTACTGGAGTAAGAACCTTTCTCTAGAGGGCCATGTCACAGCACACAATGTGAGGGCCATGGCAACCTCTATGGCTCATCTAAATTCTGTGTCCATCGACCAAATCTGTCGAGCGGCCACCTGGGCCTCGGTTCCTACCTTTACAGCCCATTATTGCTTGGACAAGGACTTCTGCCGGGATGCCTTGTTTGGTCAGGCTGTTCTCAACACCTGTTCCATACCTAATCAACTCCTACCCCCCATCCCTGGTTGGATGCCCGAGATCCATGGGGGGAGGTAGAGCCCTTCTCAGGGACTCACATCCTTGGGGATCTCCCTGGCATCTCTAGCTGGGGCATCCCCATATGTGAAGACTCATTCCTGCTTGTTCCTGGAGATAGCACAGTCACTTACCTGTAACAGGTGATCTCTGGGAACAGCAGGAATAAGTCTTCACAACCCACCCACCTCCCCTAGGAGTTGTATCTCTCTAACTATCTTTCCTTTCCTTTCTCTCTCTCTCTTTGTCTCAGCTTAAAACTTGAACTGGAGAGAGGCGGTTGGGAAAGGTGGGAAGGCAGCGTGCAGGTGCTGTGGGAGGCAGGTCTTGTCAGACAAATCTGATTGATTTTTTTGACTGGGTGACCAGGGAGTTGGACCGAGGGAGAGCTCTAGATGTGGTGTATTTAGATTTCCGTAAAGCCTTTGACACTGTTCCTCACAGGCGACTTATAAACAAACTGAGCACCCTAGGGATGGACCCTAAAGTTACTGCTTGGGTTAGAAATTGGTTGGGTGGGAGGCGACAAAGAGTACAAGTAAATGGAGCTCACTCTGAGGAGAAGGATGTTACCAGTGGTGTGCCCCAGGGATCTGTCCTTGATTCTTTTTAACATCTTTGTTAGTGATATAGCGGAAGGGCTGTCGGGTAAGGTTTGCCTCTTTGCGGATGATACCAAAATCTGCAATAGAGTAGACACCCAGGAAGGGGTAGATAACATGAGGAGGGATCTAGCTAAGCTTGAAGAATGGTCTAGAATTTGGCAGCTGGGATTTAATGTTAAAAAATGTAAGGTCATGCATTTGGGCTGCAGCAATCCAAGGGAGCAATACAGTATAGGAGGTGAAGTACTTTTGTCCACTAAAGAAGAGCGGGACCTAGGCATGGTTGTGTCTGATGATCTTAAAGTAGCTAAACAGGTGGAAAAGGCGACAGCAAAAGCTAGAAGGATGCTTGGGTGCATACGGAGAGGAATGGCTAGCAGAAAAAAGGAGGTGATAATGCCTCTGTATAAGTCTTTGGTGCGACCTCATTTGGAGTATGGTGTGCAATTTTGGAGACCGCACCTTCAAAAGGATGTGAACAGGATGGAGTCGGTGCAGAGGGTTGCTACCAAAATGATTAATGGGCTTCATTATAAAGCATATGAGGACAGACTTAAGGATCTTAATATGTACACCTTAGAGGAAAGGCGGGATAGAGGTGATATGATTGAGATGTTTAAATACTTCCGTGGCATAAATGTTCAGGGAGAGAGCCTCTTTCAATTGAAAGCAAGTTCTGCTACGAGGGGACATGGGATGAGGGTGAAGGGAGATAGATTCAGGAGTGATATGCGGAAATATTTCTTTACGGAAAGAGTAGTGGATCCGTGGAATAGTCTCCCAGTGGAGGTGGTAGAGATGAGGACAGTAACTGAATTCAAGAAAGCATGGGACCAACACCGAGGATCTCTAAAGGCAAAAAGTGGACTGTTGTAGTTGTTATGGAAGGACAGACTAGATAGGCCATGTGGTCTTTTTCTGTCGTCATATTTCTATGTTTCTTTCCTTTTGGATGCTGGGGAGCGTTCCCGTGCAGGCTCCGTTGGTACCGATGATACCCCATATGTGAAGACTTATTCTTGCTCTTCCCAGAGATCACCTGTTACAGGTAAGTAACTGCTTTTACAACCATTTGATGAACTAAAGAGTTGCATATCACCTGGACCAGATGATATATATCCAAAGGTGTTGAAAGAATGGAAATATGAGATTACTAATAGAAGGTCTGCAATCTGTGATCTATCATTACAGTAATCTGTAGTACTTGAGGATTAGAGAATGACCCAGGGGTTATCTGAGAAATTACTGAGCAATGAGTGTGCTGTCAGTACTGGGCAAAATGGTAGAAACCATTATAAAGAATTACTGAACATTTAGATAGTCATGGTTTGATGGATTTAGGTAAGGAAAGTCTTGTCTTAATAATCTGTTACATTTTTTGGAAGTTGTGAATAAACGAATATGCTGTATCAATTGGCTTTCTCTATCTGGCTTTTCAGATAGCCTTTGATAAGGTTTCTCATGAGACACTTTTGGCAAAATTAAAAAATTATGGTATAGGAGGCAGTGTACTATTATGGTTCCAGGAAGCGAGAGAAAGCAGAGAGTAGGGCTATATTGCCATTTTTCTCAATAAAGAAAGGCAAATAGTGGAGTATCCTGGTGGTCTGTTCTAGGCCTGCTGCTTTTTAACATCTTCATAAATTACCTGGAAATGGAAATAATGAGTGAGGTAAACAAATTTGCATATGGGCCAAAATTATTCAAAGTTGTTAAAACACAAGAGGATTGTGAAAAATTGCAAGAGGACCTTGATAAATTGGAAAACTGGATGTCCAAATGCCAGATGAAATTTAATGTAGACAAGTGTGAAGTAATGTACTTAAGAACAACCCAATCTATTGTTACACCATGCAAGGTTCCACATTAGGAACCATTACCCTGGAAAAAGATTTAGGTGCCACCGTGGATAATAGGGGCAAACTATGTCTAGTATGCAGTGGTTGCCAAGAAAGCAAATAGAATGCTAGGAATTCTAAGGGAAGGAAAACAAAACCAAGGATCTTATAATGCCTGTGGTGTGACTGCATTTTAAGTATAGTGTGCAGTTCTGGTCCCCATAAAAAGGAATAGCAGAATTAGAAATGGGTCAGAGAGCTACCGAGGTGGTAAAAGAGATGGAAGGAAACTTTTTAAGGAGAGGCTTAAAACGTTAGGACTCTTCAACTTGGAAAAGAAACGGTTAAGGATCTATGATGGTGGTTTATAAATTAATGAATGGAATGGGTAAATGTAGCTTGGTTGTTTACTCCTTCAAAAGGCAGAAAAACTACGGGGGCACTCAATAAAGCTACAGTGTAGACTATTTAATAAGAGAAAATATGTTTTCTCTCAACGAATAATCAAACTCTCAGGTTCGATCGATCATGTGTTCGTCTATGTTAACCAACGTCTATGTTTCCGTGCTGTTTTCTAATTTTATTTTTCTTGCTTCCGATTATTAGAAAACCAATGTTAAAGTTGGCGTCCAACTACTTGAGAATTAGGGGACGCAAGGATTAAAAATGCAGATCCTGTAGGGGAGAGCAGTGCATGAGGGATAGAAGATTAAACAGTGTCTCCTACGTGTTATTTTAACAATTTTTAGCCCCCCCCCCCCCTTTCTTTCCATAATAAAGAGTCAAGTCCTTGAGATCTATTCTCACACAGCACCTCGTTTTACTGTCTTTTTTTTTAAATGGCTGAACACGTTTGTTTATCCCGCCATAATGACCTCATCGAGGGCCTTCACCAAGTCGCTTTCCGATTGGTTACAGTCAATTGTCCGTAATTTGGAAGCCGGAAGTAGCGGCTGCAATAAGGAGGAATAGAGATAGAAAAGGGCGGGAGGGCCGGGAAGGAACCGGCAAGAAGTAGGTGCTATAGAGGCGAAGCGTGGGGGTCGCGCGGAGTTGCTATGGGGATGTCGGTGCGAAGCGAGAAAGCTGAGGACCGCTGCCAATCAGAGGCTCGTTTGTTGCGAGGTGTGCGCCCCGAGGGTGCAGGGGCAAAGAGCGGCCCCACTGGACCTGCGTCGTTCTTCTGGGACAGACCCTAGGTATGCTTCGGGCCGCCGCCGAAGGCTTCCGGACACGTCCGGCGCCGCCGCTGGCAGCCACTCGGTCCCGCCCCTCCTCCGGTCGCAGCCGGCCAATGAGCGGGCGCGATGCTGGCAGGTGCGAGTGTTTTTGTTTTGGATTTGGAAGTTGAGGCTGTAGAGAGGAGCTGGGCCCGGAGCAGAGGCGGAACCCCGGCAGAAGCAGCGGGAAGGGACCGGCCGAGGACTGGGGCGCTTGCCCGCTCCTGATAGTTGCACAGATGAGGAGGGAGATGAACGGGGTGGCCAAGAGCCGGTTTGAGGTATGTTAGGCGTAGGGAATGACATCTCTCTTCCTCCCTCCTTTCCCCGAGTAAACAGCGATAATGCCCTTTGGGAAAAGCCCAATGGGTGGGAAGTGATGCCCCGGGATAGGAACGTAGAACTGGGTGAGGGGATGTTAACCCCGGAATAGGTGTGCCAGGAGGAGAGATGGAGGTGAGAGACTATTTGTTTCCCCTGCCCCTCGAAAGAGCAATAAGGGAGGTAAGTGGCTATCGGCTCCTCTACGTCTGTCTGTAGGGGAGTAGTGGGGTGCGGAGTTATCGGGGAAGTTCCCATCCTTGCTGGTAGCCCTTCCTGACGTGAGGCTTGCTTTGATTTAAATTGCCATACAAGTTTTTGTCAAAGTGTGAACCCAATAGGTAAAGGGGCACTTTAGCTCGGGTTCTAGACACATCATGGGAAGATAACGCATAAGGTTGCCCTATCTTGATGATGTACTAGATTCTGTAGGGGATGAGAAGAACAGGAAGGGTGCAGCTCCTGACTGGTATCGTTTCGCTCTGCTTTTGGGCAGGATAAAACTTTCCTTTATTTTAAGTAGAATCAAACTGTAGAACAGAACGTCTGTCTATATCTTTTGTAACAGCCTAGGCTTATACAGTCTTCCACTTTTGTGATCTTTGGGTAGGATAATGATGTGGAAAGCAGTTTCTTTAGAAGGCATTGAATAAACGAGAGGAAGTGACCTAATTCCTAATGCAATGGGGTGAGAATCAGGGGACCCAGGGTTCAGTTCCCACTTGCACCACTAACACTCCTTTATTTTCTTTTGCCTATGGTACCCACTTTATTGTACATTTCTTGTACTTGAATATGTATGTTACTGCACATGTCCGGTAGTACTGTGCTAATCGTTGTTATTTTCATTGTCATCCTTAAACAACTAGGAAAAAAGAGGCTTAAATGCTGATTGCTTATTTTTTTCTTATGTTCCTATTAATTAGTGGTAGTGTTTCATAACCATTTCAGCAGAATCCTGTGATGAGTAAGTAGTTGGATTAATGCAAAGTGACTTTCTAAATCGCTCTGAGGGATATAGAAGCTGCTGCAGCTAGTTGTGTGTCTAGCTCTTCCTTTCATTGTTAAAACAGCTGTTAGGAGGAGGCCAGGGCAGGCATACAACCAATGGCAGAGTTTGATTTGCCCTAAGAAACTGGTGAACATGGTAGTTTGGCTTTTTTTTTTTTGTTTTTTAATAGTGCAGTGCAGTCTGAGTGTTAGAAAACAACATGGATCCAACAGACTCATGTTGGTATGTAAATGCCATATGGTGCCTTTCTGGTCTCCAAAGGCATATACGAACTACTAACTTGATGTACTTTGTTTTTCAGAGTAATGAGAATCTGCATAATGAGTAATATGCTGATATAAAAGCTCTGTGGGTTGAGACAGTAAATTACATCACATGCCCATTTCTTGTTTTTTTTTTCAGCTTTTTCTTACAGTATAATGGAATTAAGAATGCATTCAGAGTAATACGTTATTACTGTAGCTACTGTTTTTTTATGATTATTAAAAATCTGCTTTTGTAAATCCCAAAATTCTGTTCTAATTTGTCAGACTAGTACTTGTACAGACACGCCCAACTATACATATGTCTTGCACTAGAATTTGCTCTCATTATTGCATATAGAGTGTGTTTGGTACATAGGGCTATAGAAGAGAAGTTAATCTAAAAATATTCTGTTTATCTGTCTAAAGGGGGTCTCCTAAAATTTTGTCTGTCTTCATCTTTGTGTAGTTTAGCATGGCTCTCACTTTCCACAAAGGGAGGTGAGAGTTATTGATTATCGCCTACTTATTTCGACCCAGTTATTGCTCAGGCTATCTTGTGATTTACAGTTAGAAATCAGGGCTTTAACGCATGTCATATGCTTCCATTGGTATTCTGACCGGAAACTTGGTGTACCAGGTGTGTTGAAAGATGGCAGGCCTAAGCTCCCTCTAAGTATGGTGTTCAAGCTTCATAGAAGGCATGCCACAGTTAGTGGTCAAGAGTGGTGATCTTTACAGCTGGGAAAGATACGGAAAGGAGATTTTTAACACAAGATGTAAATACATGGATTTGCTTGCAAATGAAGAATATGCTAAGTCTGCTATGGCCTCTTTCATTCAAAAGTGACATTAGAATGCCAAGGAGAGAGAATCAGAAGAAGTCATTTCTTCTAACACACATGCTGATCACAGGAGCACAAGTGCTACACAATAGGAAAAATCCTTGAGCCATGATTGTCAATTGTTTTTGCATTTCTTTCTAAGCTTGAGAAACTTTACTTATCTGTATGACTTAAATATGAAGGGACAGAAACAATTTTGAGAGCTGATCTCTTCTGAAGACTTTGGACATCGGCGGTTTCTAGTTAAAAGGGGACTGGTTGGAGCTGGTTAAAGTTGTTATAATTAGAGAATGTATATTTCTTAATACAGAGGATTGGTTAGCTTCCATGTGTGCCAGGAAAGAAGAGGGATGCTGTAGAAGCAGTAACATTTTCTTTCACCTTATCTGTGCTTGTTTGACCCTCAAGGATTTTTGGTTCACCAGGACAGAAACATGGGAGACTGAATGGCATTCATTTGGGGTGTCAGTTAATCACAGTGAAGAAATTACATTGCAGCCCTTAGTGCTGGTATATGGCACAATGAAGGAAGTGCCAGGGTGCCCTGATGAGGAATGCTGACAAAACAAAGCAGCTGTTGATTGTGAAATGCTGAGCATGTCTTGCTGTTCATCTGGTCATTGTCTCTAAATGCAGGTTCCTGTCCAGTCCAGTCCCGCACCTCTGGGTAGTGTAGCTCTTCCAGCAGCTTGGAGACTGAGCATGTCATCGTTTGCTGGCACCACCTACCAAACCCAGTATGCACAGTCTCCAAGCAGCTGGAGGAGGTGGTGAACCAAGGTGTTGCTCACTAAAGGGACAACTAACAAGCATAGGATTGAGATAGGGATAGGTTTACCTGTAATTGGCAGTAGGGTTGTTGTGTTGGTTGGATTTTCTGATTATGAAAAAAAAAGACAAAAGGAAGAGATTCTATTAGTTAAAAGCAGCAAAGGAAGATATCCTAAACCCCCCCCCCCCCTGCTGAGTGGCAGCAACATCCTGGGATTGGGGGTGGCTCCTGAACCTGTCACTGGGTGAGGAACCGCCACTAGCACGGAGACCGGCAGGCAAGCAGCTCCCCGGTCATCCCTCAGCGCCGAAACCTGAGTGTGAAGGGAGAGCAGTGCTGTGGGCCGCAGTCCAGAAGTCGCAGAGAAAGGAAAGGTAAACCCTGTGAAGTGGGACCAAGAAGTAGAAATTTAGTGTAATTTTGAGTCGGTGCACAGCAAGAACAGCCTCACTGGTGCAAGCATGGCGGAAGACCCTGTCTTTCGGGTTAGACTGCATGGCTGGGGGCTGTTAGCAATGTGGCTGAAAAAGGTGCCATTTTTTTTTTATTTTCTCTCCTTGGAGCCCTGCAACTCGGCAGGTTTTTATCCTGCTGCGGCTTTCTTGCCCAGGGGAGTAAAACAAGCAGTTGCCTGCATGCCTACAGCACAGACAGTGGGAAAGCCCTGATTTCGTTTAGTTTTCTGTAATTTAATTTAATTTACTTTATTCTCTGTAAGTCCCTTAGTTAAGCTGCTTTATTTTGGGGCACTTTGCCTTGGGATGCAGAGCTTTTCTGTCAGGTTGACTTCAGTGTTGATTTCCCTTTATTTAGGTTTTATACCGCACTGTTCATGATCAGCACAGTTTACAAAATAACAACATCATACATGGAACAGTTTACATTGAATAGGTGAACAAGATATAAAACAATTAACTTATTTACATTTGTGCGTGGTGCCTTGGGTGCGCATTGAAGCATAGCAGGGGACAGTCCGGTCCATCCCAAGATGCCAGTCAGACCTCGGGGTTTGGTGTGCAGGACCCGGCAGGGGGCAGTCTCTGAGATGGGTATTTGCCTAGGCTGCATGCAAGAGGCCACTTCTTTGGAACAGGACCTACAAGACAAGCCAGGGCAGGTGAGTCCTTCATGTTCTCGGGAGGCCCAGGAAGCGGAGGGGACCACGTTAGAATCAGTGCAGCCCGTTGCCAGCCCTTTGGCTTCTCCTGTTCCTTCCACTCCTCGGGCCCGGAAAGATGTGGAGCTTCCGGATGATTTTTCACCGGAGTTTGTCCTTATTCTACACAAGGCGTTTTGCATGCATAGCAGGGGACGTCGAGCTCCTCCTCAGCACCAGAATGCGATATTAAGAGGGCAGCGGTCTCTAGAGTCGGCAAGACAGGGACAGTGGCTGCTAAAAGAGCTAGGCCCTCAGAGGAATGGCAGCAATCACCATTATCTAAAGGGGCGGAAGGTGAGGACCTCTGTGCAGAGCTAGATTTGCAGGAGGAGGAGTTGGAAGAAGGAGAGATCCCGGAACAGGAGGATCAGTCGTAGATTGTATGGGTGTTCCGCTGGGAGGAGTTGCCGGCGCTAATTGAGGAATACTTGAAGGCCCTGAATAGGCCTCCTGGCCGAGGATGAGACTCTGCAGGATCCTCTACCCCAGGTGGTGCCAAAGTCGCAAAAGGTGTTTCCAGTGCATAGAGTGGTCAAATAGATGATCCAGGATGAGTGGGATCTCCTGAAGGCCAGCCGCAGAGGGATGCACACCAAGGCGTGCCTGTACCTGCTACTGGAACAAGAGCGGGAACTCCTTCGGTCACCTAAGATAGGCGCGGTGGTGTCGGCAGTTACAAAGAAGATAACTATCCTGGTGGAAGGTAATACGGCTCTCAAGGATGGCCAGGATAGAAAACTGGATACCTTGTTGAAGCAGGCCTTTGATATCAATGCCCTATTGCTGCAGGATTGCAGCTGGGGGAGCTGGGAGAGGAACTGTCGGGAGGTGGCAAAATTGGAATTGGGGGCTGCCTACCTCGCGGATTCCCACTATGATCTCATTAGAGGCTCCCTAAGAGCATGGCCTCACTGGTGGCAGACTGCCGCTATCTGTGGCTTCGAAAATGGGCAGCAGACAGTTCTTCCAGAGAAGCTGGTCAAAGATATGCAGATCTGCCTCATGCATATTCATAGTGGAAGTGAGTCCAAGGGAGGTCGTCTGCCTGAGGATAAGCAGAAGCAGGCCCGCAATCCACCTTCTACTAGGACAACTGAAAGACTTTAAGCATTTGGCCCTTACCAGAGGGGTAGATTCCTTCTAGGGGGGCAAGGGTTTTGGGGTTTTCAAGGAGCATGCAGAGGTTTTGGCGCCACCTCTACCTTGGGACCCAAGAGATCGCAATGAAGAGAGGGGGCCCAGGTAGGGGTGCAACCAATGGGAGGTTGGCTGTGGGAGTTTTACCCTGCCTGGGTCCGGATCACTTCTAACAAATGACTCCTGGAAGTGATAGCGGCAGCACTCCACAAGGAAGGAGTGCTGGTACACCCTTACCTCGACAATTGGCTCATCTGGGCAAAGTTCAGAAGCGAAAGAGCAACAGTGAGGGTGGTGCAATTCCTACAACATCTCGGTTGGGTGGTCAACAAGACCAAAAGTCGCGACTCCATCTCAAGAACTGGAGTATTTGGGAGCGTGTTTTGACACCCACGCAGGGAAAGTCGTCTTGCCGGATCAGCAGGCGCAGGGGTTGCAGAGATTAGTGTGTCAATTTCTGCAGATGGCAAAGCTGTCGGCCTGGCATTATCTGCAGGTACTAGTCCCATGGGTAAGGGCGCACATGAGACTGTTACAGAGAGCGCTGCTTTGCGGTGGTCTCACCAAGTCAGCCCTTGGCCCAAATACTCCCTTGCCCAAGGAGGCCCTCGGGTGGTGGCTACACCCAGGAGTCTAGAAGGGGGCATGCCCCTCAATTTGCCTTTATGGATCCCATTGATGATCAATGTCAGTCTGTCTGGTTGGGGGGCCCATTGTGAAGGGCACATTACTCAGGGGCAGTGGACCTAGCAGGAGTCTTGAAGAACTAGAAAGGGGGGCTGTTACTTCTGGAGAGAAATCTGAAATTGTGAGTATATACTTCTGGGAATTATTCTGAAAGGAATTTTTTTTCTTTTAAAGCTAATTAATCTGTGAACCCACTATTTTTTTGTTAAATCAGTCAGGGCCTAGTAGCAACAGTTTAAGATTCAATTTAAAACACAGAAGATAACTTTCTGGTTACCTTTCATACCCAGTAGACAGCTGTAGTTTAAATTTCATAGTCACTCAGGGCCTAGCATCAGCAAAGTACTTTTAGTTTCAAATTAAAACACAGAAGAAAGCTTTCTGGTTAAATTTTAGAATCCAGCAGAGAGCTTGTAGTTTAAATTTCTTAATAGGTTAGAGCCTAGTAGCAGCAAAGAGCTATAATTTAAATCAAATCAGAATATAGCTTACCTCAGCGGCACAGAACAAGGTACTGTGTAGCAGCCCTTTTTTAATAAGTGTTATATCCCTCCCTCCCTCCCCACACCCACCCTCCCCTGGGATAATCACAGCTTTATAGGTACTTGCACAACTTAAAAGACAGGAGGTGCTCTCAGGTGAAGCTCATTACCCAAATCAGTCATACACTAAGGACCTGAGATTAATTAAGCTTCAGGTGAACAAGGTATATTAAACTTCTTAGGTACAGTTTTAGTGGTATAAATATCCATAGCACCCTTTAGTACATAAAGAACTTAAAGATCTAAACACAAACTTAAAACTAAGATGCAGACAGCAGTCCAGCAGCGGGATGTGGGCTTTCCAGTCTTTTGCATTGAGTGTCACATGTATGATTTTCTCCCAGCTGGTGAGAGGTCTTACGTGTGCACTAGGTGCAAGGAGCTCTCTGCTCTCAGGGAACGAGTCTGTTCTCTAGAGGCTAGAGTAGCAGACTTGGAAAACATAAGACAGACAGAGAGGTACATAGACGAGACCTACAGGGATATAGTCCTGAAGTCCCACCTCCAGTCTGGCAGCATCCCAGTAGCCAGGGAGGAGAGGTCACGTGACAGGAGAGCATCACCCTGGTGTGGCAGGAAGTGATCCTGTAACTAGGACCTGTCCTCCAGGTGATGTAAACCCCTCTCGCACCGAGGAGGTTTCTCCAGGGCCAAGTGCCCATGAGGGAAGGGTTAGGACAGCAGTTATAGTTGGTGATTCGATCATTAGGCATGTAGATAGCTTGGTGGCTGGTGGACATGAGGATATCCTGGTAACATGTCTGCCTGGTGTGAAGGTAGCTGACCTCATATGCTACCCAGACAAGGCTTTAGATAGTGCTAGGGAGGAGTCTGCTGTCTTGGTACATGTTTCTACCAATGACATAGGAAAATGTGGGAGAGAAGCTCTGGAGGCCAAATTTAGGATTTTAGGTAGGAAGTCGAAATCCAGAACTTCCAGGATAGCATTCTCTGAAATGCTTCCCATTCCACGCGCAGGACCCAAAAGGGAGTCTCAATGCCTGGATGAGCCAATGGTGCAAAGAAGGTTTCAGATTTGTTAGGAATTTGGCAACATTCTGGGAAAAGGAGGGGCTCTTCTGAAGGGATGGGCTCCACTTAACCAGGATGGAACCAGGCTGCTGGCATTAACCTTTAAAAAGGAGAGAGCAGCTTTTCAACTATATAATAGGGGAAAGCTGACAGTTGCCCAGGTGCACATGGTTTGGAAGGATGTATCCTTGAAGGATACTAGCAACAGAGGGAAGTTAGAGAATCCTACTAAAAAGGCATGGACTCCGAAGATTACCCTGCTCAGACCAAATCTGTATCACAACAAATTATGTAAATAGTTTGCATGTTAACTGTTAATTGTATTTCATTGTTTATAACATTGTTAATGTATATAGTTCTAACTGTTCCATGTAATTGTACCATTTATTGTACAGTTCAAATGTTCATTGTAAACCACATTTAATCTTCTGGAAAATGTGGTATAAAAAATTCAAATAAAATAAATAAATAGCTTCCCCTCTTGTTGTTTCATGAACCAGCTGCTCCAGGAAGCAATTTTGGATCTAGTCCTTAGTGGAACGCAGGATCTGGTACAAGAGAAAAGGGTGTTTGAGGCCACTTGGCAATAGTGATCATAGCATGATCACATTTGATTTAATGAAATGGAAGAAAGATGGCAAGGAAATCCACAGTACTACCATTTAACTTTCAAAAGGGAGACTATGATCAAATGAGGAAAATAGTTAAGAAAAAACTAATAGAAGCAGCTGCAGAAGTTAGATTTACATCAAATATGGGCGCTGTTAAAAGTGGAAGGAAGGCCAAAAAACCGCCAGCATGTTTTAAAGGCGAGGTCAGAGAGGCTGTTGTAGCCAAAAAATAGCATCTTTCAGGAAATGGAAAAAGAAGCCAAATGATGACAACAGGAAACATAAGCATTGGCATGTTAGATGCAAGGCATTAATAAGGCAGGCAGAGAGAATTTGAAAAAAGCTTGCCATGAAAGTAAAAGTGCATAATAAAAGCTTTTTCAAGTACATTCGTAGCAAAAAAAAACCAAAAACGGTGTCAGTTGGACCATTAGATGATAGAGGGGTAAAAGGGGCGCTAAGGGAGGACAAGGCCGTAGCGGAGAGACTGAATTTTTTGGTTTTTACTGAAGATATAGGGAGGTTACCCATGGCGGAAATGGTATTTAAAGGTGATATATCAGAAGGATTGAAAGAAATATTTATAAACCGAGAAGACGTATTGCAACTATTTTGATAAATTGAAGAGTAGCAAATCACCTGGACTGGATGGTATACATTTGAGGGTGTTGAAAGAACTGAAACATGAGATTGCAGACCTACTATCATTTGAGATCTGTAGTACCTGAAGATTGCACAGTGGCCAGTGTAACTCCAATTTTTAAAACATGTTTCAGGGGTGATCCTGGAAACTACAGACCGGTGAGCCTGTCATCAATACCAGACAAAATGGTGGAAACCATTATAAAGAATACAATTACTGATCATTTAGATAATCATGGTTTAATGGGAGAAAGCCAACATGGATTTAGCCAAGGAAAATCTTGTCTTATTAATCTATTTTTTTAAGGTGTGAATAAACATGTAGACTAAGATGAGCCAGTTGATAATGTATCTGGATTTTCAGAAAGCCTTTCACAAAGTCCCTCATGAGATACTCTTGACGAAATTAAAAAGTCATGGGATTGGAGGCAGTGTAATATTGTGGATCAGGAACTGGTTAAAAGATAGAAAGCAGAGAGTAGGGCCAAATGGCCAATTTTCTCAATGGAGAAAGATAAATAATGGAGTACCCCAGGGATCTGTGCTGGGCCTGCTGCTTTTTAACATCTTCATAAATGACCTGGAAATGGGAATAATGAATGAGGTAATGAAATTTGCAGATGATACAAAATTATATTCAAAGTTGTTACAATTTTTTGCAATCATCTTGTTTTAAGATGATCTTGATAAATTGGAAGACTGGACACTGAAATGGCAGATGTAATTTAATGTGGGTAAGTGCAAAGTTATGCACCTCTGAGAGAACAACCCCAACTGCGGTTGCACAATGCACGGTACCACCTTGGAAACCACCACCCAGGAAAAGGATTTAGGCGTCATTGTGGATAATACCTTTAAACCCTCTGCCCAGTGTGTAGCGGAGGCCAAGAAAGCAAATAGAATGCTAGGAGTCATAAGGAAAGGAATGGAGAATAAAACAAAGGCTGTTATAATGCTTCTGTATTGTTCCATGGTGTGACCCGCACCTTGAATATTATGTGCAATTCTGGTTGCTGAATCTTAAAAAGGATATAGCGGAATTAGAAAAGGTACGGAGAAGAGCCACTAAAATGGTAAAGGGGATGGAAGGATACCCCTATGAGGAACAGAGACGACTGAGGAGATAAATTAATGAATGGAGTGGAACGGGTGAATGTAAATCAGTTGTTTACACCATCAAAATATAGAAAGACTAGAGGACATGCAATGAAACCCATGTAAGACTACTAAGAGAAAATATTTTTTTACTCAGTGTAATCAAACTCTGGAATTTGTTACCAGAGGGTGTAGTAAAAGCCATTACTGTAGCTGGGTTTAAAAAAGGTTTGGACAAGTTCCTGGAGGAAAGATCCATAAACCATTATTAAAAAGGACGTGGGAAATCCACTGCCTACCCCAGGATGAGCATTATTGAACCTGTGTGCCTTTTTGGGAATCTGCCATGTACTTGCGACTTGGATTGACCATTTTTGGAAACAGGATACTGGGCTTGATGGATCTTGGTCTGACACAGTATGGCTTTTCTTATGTTCTTAAAAAGAATTTGTTGATAAATCTGTTGGAAACTAGATTAGCATTAACTCGATTCCATGCACTCCTAGAGGGCAAGGCAGTGAGGGTCTTATCCAACAATGCCATTGTAGTGGCATATATAGGATAAACAAGGGGTTTCAAGCATCTATTAGGAAAGGAGCTGAGTCCGAATGATGGCATTGGCAGAGAACCACCTGGAAATGATCTCTGCGAGACACATAGCAGGAAGCCAGCATGGATTTTCTGAGTAGGCACAGTATAGACCCCAATAAGTGGGAACAGTAAAAAAAAAAACAACAAAATTTACTATGGCCCATAAAAAAATGGGGTCAGCCAACCCTATGATTTAATGCCAGTGGCAGGAAATATAAGAATGCTAGCCTTTTTCAGCTGGAGCCATACAGCAGGTTCCAGAGGGGTTGATACACACTGATACAATAGCAGCTAACACAAGGCCTCTGATAGGCAGGGTGATTCAAAGTACAGTCAAGCACTGGGTCCAGTCACCTGCTAACTCTGAATTGGCTGCTCTGCTCATAGTGTGCTGGACCTGATGAGGAGTTTGGTGGGACAACCATTGTGCCACCTACAAGCCAAGGGACTACTCAGACAAGATCTTACCTGCATGAATGACCCTATTCCATTCTTGCTTATGAAATACCCGTTGACAGGAGCTGATTAAGTAGGAAAGGCTATTTCCCCGGCAGTAGTAGAGACAATATTAGCGGCCAGGAAGACTTTGACCTCTTGTACATATTGTAGGATCTGGATAAGGTTTGAATTTTTGGTATAGGAAGAGGGGGATAGATCAGTTTCTAGCTCTATTCTCTGGAGCTTTCAGTAGAAGGACTAGAACAGGTTCTGTCTTTGAAGATTGAGGTGGCGGTCCTTATCTGCATCAGGAGCCTGATAGACTGGAAAATCTTGGCAGTTCACCCAGATGTTATCAGGCTCCTGGAAGAGACAAGGCATATTAGTCTAGCTGTCAGGCCACAGGTGGCATCCTGGTATTTGAATCCGGTGTTAGTCTTTGAGAGTTCTGTTTGAACTGTTTCAAGCAGGTGCATCGTCTAGGAAAGCAGTCGTCTTGTTTGCGATACGTTCAACAAGGATTTCTGACCTTTGGATGAACTCTTGAAGAGTGCCCTATTTGAAATTTTCAAACTAGAGTTAGGCTGTGTCCATTGCCCTCAGTTTCTTGCAAAGGCAATGTAACATTTGCATATTAATCAAGAGATAGGCCTGCCAACCTTTGAAAGGCTGGAGGGTGAGGGCATTCATACCTCCATCATTTAGACGTTTATCAGGGTACTTTAAACATCTACTTGAAGGTTACAGAATTTCTAATGCACTGATTGTGTTGTACATAAGTGGATAAGAGTCTATGGAGATGGCACAGCTAGAATAAGAACATAAGATATGCCATACTGGGTCAGATCAAGATTGATCAAGCCCACTATCCTGTTTTGAACAGTGGCCAATCCAGGTCACAGGTACCTGTCAGGTTCCCAAAAGGTATACAGATTTCATGCTGCTTATCCCAGCTCATTAACTGCTTTTACTACTTGTTCTGGCAACTAATTCCAGTGTTTCATTACACAAAGAGTGCAAGAATTATTTTTTTCCAATTAGTCTTAAGTGTGCAAAATTTTATAGCTTCATTGTGTGCCCCCTAGCCTTTCTACTTTTTGAAGAAGTAAACAACTGATCTATGTTTACCTGTTCCTTTCCACTCAAAGGGATATGTAGTGCCTAAGGGGGTCAAGGGAACAGTCTATAAGAGAGCTGGCAAGAAGTTTACCTCAAGACATTTGTAGAGCGGCCTTACGAGTGTCCTTGCACTTGTTCTTGAAGCAAGTTGGATGCGTAAGCCAGGTAGTAAGTGGCCTTAGAGGCAGCAGTATTGCAGTATTGCCCTCTTCCCACCTATGAGAGGTTAACGCTTTGTCCCCACTCATCTAGACTGGTCTGACAGGGATGATAAGGAAGGTGCAATTATGTCCTACTTGATTGGTTTTCCTTTATTCTCCTCAGACCAGTCCAGATCCCCTCCCAGAAAAGAAGAGCAGAAAGAAAAAGCAAGCTACTCATTTGGAGGAATTCTCTACTAGATACATGTTTTAACATATGGAAATACTGGCATGCCTCCCTGCTACACCAGCATAGGGAGGCGGGCAAGAATTTTTCCTCTGTCTCCATCTGCTAGAGGAGGAGCCTACCTCCCATTCATATGAACTTGTCTGGTGGAGCTAAAGCAAACACAAGAAGCAGGAAACGTTGGATGAACTAATGACTATTACTGAAGGAGGAACCCCAACGCGTTTCGGCAACGCCTTCTTCAGGGGGAATAGCACTTTAATTTAAAAAACATAATCAATTAATAATAAATAAGATTAAAAACAATAGGCATGCTACAAAATCATCACATATAAACGTATGACAACATAATTAATATTATATTATAAAAAATATAATAAAACAAATACATAAACGCAGGGCTGAGAAACCAAGTAATATCAAGTTGACCACTTATAAAATACCAAGTATTAATAGCTTAAACAAACTGCAGAAATGTAAACATGAAATAAAAAATAAATAATAAAAATATAAAAAATTTCAATTATGATTTTTATGATTTTTATTTTTGTTCTTTGGCACATCAGATTTAGTTACCATGTTAGGTTTTTATGTTTAAGTTTCAACTCATTTTTTTCAAAACTTATCTTCTTGCTCATTTTTTCATTTTTTTTCTTTTGCCGACGGTCTCAGATAAACGGTATTGTTTGACACTTTTTTGTGAGTAATAAAACTCGCCCACTATAGTGTCCGTTCACATCAATGACCTTAGGCATATATTTTTTCTGAATTTTTATCCTCTACGTTGCTCTTTTTTATATATAAACATTTATCTTTTCTTAAAAAGCTTTCAGTTCCAGTCACCACTCCACTTATCTTATGCAGAATGGTGTCTCAACACTCCCCTGTTGAACTTGTTGGAAAAGTTCCACGGGGACGTTATTAGAGAATATTTTACAAGAACACTGAACAAAACGAGGTGTCCCCAGGAGAAGCAATTTGTTGACCCCCTTGATAAACCCAACAGGAGAAACGCCAGAGCGCTTAGAATATCGAGGCGTTGGGGTTCTTTTCCAACAAGTTCAATAGGGGAGTGTTGAGACACCATTCTGCATAAGATAAGTGGAGTGGTGACTGGAACTGAAAGCTTTTTAAGAAAAGATAAATGTTTATATATAAAAAAGAGCAACGTAGAGGATAAAAATTCAGAAAAAATATATGCCTAAGGTCATTGATGTGAACGGACACTATAGTGGGCGGGTTTTATTACTCACAAAAAAGTGTCAAACAATACCGTTTATCTGAGACCGTCGGCAAAAGAAAACATGAAAAAATGAGCAAAAAGATGAGTTTTTGAAAAAAATGAGTTTAAACTTAAGAAATTTTAATTGAGTGAATTTAAGTATTTTTTAGTGTGATTGTAGTTTACTCTTGAGAGAGACCTGACTCAGGTTTTTATGTTTGACAGATGGTTACTCTCTTAGTATAGTTCTTCTCATATTTTTTTAAAGATTTTTTCATTTGTTCAATGGTACATCATATTAGTCAACCTCCATTAGGCTTTTTACATAAGACCAATTCAATTTTTATTTATTTTTTATTTCATGTTTACATTTCTGCAGTTTGTTTAAGCTATTAATACTTTGGTATTTGTATTTTAATTAAGTTGGCATTAGGAGTATATTTTAGTTATCTTTGTATTTTTGCACATTGATGTTTTATTTGTTTTTTGTAAGTGGTCAACTTGATATTACTGTTTACATTTATCTGAGTTAGATTCATGATCTAATTTTCAATATACTATCTTTCAATGGTTTAAATCTAATTAGTTATATTTTATTGTTTTGGTTTCTCAGCCCTGCGTTTGTTTATGTATTTATTATATTTTTTATTTCATGATTCACATAATTATGTTGTCATACGTTTTATATGTGATGATTTTGTAGCATGCCTATTGTTTTTAATTGTTTTTAACCTTATTAATTGATTATGTTTTTTTAATTAAAGTGCTATTCCCCCTGAAGAAGGCGTTGCCGAAACGCGTTGGGGTTCCTCCTTCAGTAATAAAGAGTCATTAGTTCATCCAACGTCTCCTGCTTCTTGTGTTTGCCTGGACTGCTTGCAGGAGGCTCTGCTCCTCCTTGTGCATCTGGTGGAGCTAAAGGAAAGATAATTATCAGGTAGGACATAATTGCATCCTTTTTGGAGGTGGAGCTTAGTATTCTTTTGTCCTTTTTTGGGGAGAGAGTAGGTGGCCCCTTATAAGTGGTGTGTTTTTTATAGTCCGATTCAAGGCAGTCCCCCCCCCTCCCCCATAGCCCACCACCTGGGGAGAACAACACAGAAAACTTAATATTTAAACCAGTACCCAAGGAAAATCTAACCATGCATCAAATCATCTTATATCTCAGCAGTGGTGATTACATCTTTTATGGCAGCACTCTAGGAGTTCAGAAGGGCCTGCAGCTGAGCAGGGTCATAAACGAATATATGAATTAGACTGCAGCTTAACATTGCATTTACTCAGAAACTTGAGGAAGAATTGATCTCCCAGTTGCAGAACCCTGGGCCGGAGAAGGAGAAACTCATGCCATGGCATAAATCAGAAAAAATGTGAGCATTTAAACCTTTAAAATGCACAGATCTTTTATGGAAAACATTTTTAAAAAACAGTCTGTCACTTGAAAAGGTAAAAGTAACTAAAGAAGTTGATGGTATATACATCTCAGACAGACACACACTCCTCCAAAATTGCAGAAATATTAAGGGAATCTGCTGGTTGTGCACCAGGAATGGTCCCAGACCCAGAAGATCGGCGACCAGTAGACAAATAATACACATTATTACTCAGACATATAAATTGTGCACAAAGACAACAGAAAATTAATCTGGATACATATAGGACCATTTTATAGGAGGGTAAGGACAAGGATACCAATTATGATGAGCCAGAAAAAAGAAAAACTCCAAATGCCAGGAGCCTTCCCAGGGACAGCTGCCATCATAGCAGCTCGTATGAGATGGGAGGGCAATGAGGGAAAAGCACAGAAATGTAGGAGGAATTTTAAAAAGCAAAATGAACATAAAATTATAATAGGACATTGGGGCAGAGGATCCAAGATGGTGGTAGCCATGCATTTGGTGGGAGTAGTGTTTTCACTACTGGAATGGGTAAGAGAAGAAGCCAAGGGTGGCTTTCCTTGTTTGCTCTCCCCAGCAGCCTGTCGGTTTACCAGTGCTCCAGAGCCCCATTGACTGCTCGTCGAGGGCAGGCAGCCTGTTGAGCAGTTCAGGGCCAAATAGCTTGTCACCGAGGCAGTGGCCAGCCTCCAAGGTTGCAGTGCTGGATCTGAGCTCTGCCGAGGGTCAGGCAGCATCGGCTGTGACTGGTGGTGGCGAGCCGGCTCTTCCTCAAAAGGTGACCCCCAATTCAGCAAGAAGGGAGGGTTTCCTTCCTTCCGGGTCAGCAGACCTGTGTCTCGGCACCACGAAGTTGGGCTGAAGGCCAGGTAGAAGTGCTTGGCGAGAGTTCATCTGCTGCAATGGCTATGCGGGATCCAGAAGTGGTTACCAGAGAGGGGGACTTTTGATCTTCTCCCCGATTAGGCCGACAGTTTTCAAGTTAGAATCAATTTGGACTGCCATTGCCCAACTGGAGGACATGTTTATTCCGCAGGTTCAGGTTCTGGCTCCACAGGTTTCTGTGAGCTCTGCTCAGTTGCAACAACACGCGGGGGACATTTTTTCTCTACAGACCTCGGCGTCACAATTTCAGGAATCAATAGGTTGTATGGAAGAGTCTTCAGGACTGGTATGCAATGATCTTACTGGAGTAAAGGCACAAATAGAACAATTGGAGAACTTTGCAAGATATTCCAATTTGAGGTGTATAAATTTTCTAAAATCTTCTCATATAAATACTAAGGAAATGCTTAAATTGTATATGGTGGAAGTGCTTGGGGCCCCGGTTGAGTCCCAGCCCCCCCAATCACTAGATTGTATTCTCAGCCATTAGTTCAGCCCCTCAGGTAATCCAGCATAAGCCTACTACTCTTTGTAACAACACTGCTGTCTCCCCTCCTTGTAAGAGCGTTATACTCATACTTTTGTACCTAGAAAAGCCACCATTGATCTCTAGAAATGAGGAGCAAAGGATCCAATCTATTCTTTGGCATTCTGCTGGGTATGTGTTACCTGGTTACTGTTGGCGACGGGATGCCTTGATTGATCCAGCATAGCACACCATAGTGGAACATAAGAGGCAACTGAAAAGCAGAGCTTGAAAGAAGAGATGTCATAGTGCAGTTTTGTTACAAAGTGAAAAAGAGGGAAGGAGAAAACGTCTTGAAGTGGGAGGGTCGAGATTCACTCAGTTATTGTTTCACATTCTGCATCAACTGATAATTTAAGGTTAAAACTGGCCTGTACTCTGCCAGACAATGTTGTGCATATAGACCTTGATGTTGCTGTAGAAGGGGATGAGCATCTCATGCCTTTTCAAGTAGTTATTTTTCCCTGCTCTTTTGTAAACTACAAATGGCTTTTCATATCTTGATGTGGGAGGCCCTGGTGAGCAAGTAGATGAAACTCTGCAATTAGCAAGGCCACAGGAACCATCAGAGTACTGCAGGATTTTGAGCACAGATCTTTACATTTATTTATTTAAACTTAGTGTTGTGCAAAAGTCTGGAATCACTTGTAAATTTGACAGTTTTTTTTCAACTTCGTGACCTTATATCTTAATTTCTTTTTCCTCCCAGTGACTTTTTCTGTGTATCTCATAAGTGATAGATTTGGCTATTAGGGCCAATTTTTAGTATTGGTTTGGCCCTTATTTTCTGAGTTTGTTCCCCATAGTTGTCCTGTTAGATTTTCTGTGAAAATCGCGTAATGTACATCGTTGGCCAACAATATATTATTGTAAGTATGCTTTAAAATATTATGGACACACGCCAGGTTTCCTTCAAATTAATGTATGTGGCCTTGAAAAAGGCCGTTTTTGTGTGTCAGTGATGGCTCAGTATTTGATGGGCCACCCTTTGTTCTTCATCACCTGACTGCACCTTGTCAGCATTGAATGAACCAGTCTGACAAGGTGGTCGTTTGTGACAACGCAGTTCCAAGCTGCAATGAGTGACTCAATCAGCTCACGCTTTGATGTTGGATGCCTCTTGGATATTTCCAAGGCCACCTTGTGCCACAGGTTCTCGATTGGATTCAGATCTGGAGACTGGGCAGGCCAGTCCATTGACTTGATGTTCCGCTGCTTCCAGCTGATCACCTGTCTGGAGCAATGGCAGGGTGCATTGTCATCTTGGAACAGGAACTCTCCAGGAAACAGCTGGTGTGCTTATGGCACCATGCACCTTTGCAGTATGGTGATGTACTTGGCCCCGTTGACCATTCCATCGATGATGTGAAGACATCCAACGCCACTGGCAGCCATGCAGCCCCAGACGATGACCTTCAAAGGATGCTTCACAGTGAGGTTGAGACACTCAGGCTTGAATTCCTCTCCAGGAAATCTCCTTGCATAGGTGTGGGCCTGGTTACCAAACGGGCAGAAGGTGCTTTCATCGCTGAATAGCACCTCTTCCCACATTTCAGTCGACCAAGTTGAGTGCTTTCTCGCCCACATGATCCGGTTGTGCCTTTGTATGTCAGTCATCAGTGGCTTATTTCGTGCTTTGCAGCCCTTGGGACCAAATTGCAGGCACTGGCGACGAAATGTTGATGAGCTGACACTGACCTCACTCTTGTCTGACTACTCTCGAAGTAGCTGAGGAGAGGTCAACTTGCAATTAGTCAGTGAAATGCGTCGTAGTGCGCGGTCCTGGCATGATGTTTATGCACGTGGGTGACCTGAACGAGGCTTGTCCACCACTAAACCCATTTCTTTCTTCTTCTGTACAATCTTAACAGCGCTCTGACAGCAGCTAACTTTCCTGGCTATCTGACGGCTTGAAAATCCTTCCTTGCTCATAAAGGACACACGAACACGCTCCTCCAATGTTAGGGTCCGAGTCATCTTGATGGTAGAAAGCATATGGAATTCAAAAATTCCGCACATTTTTATAGCTGTACTGTTGGCTAGATATCTGCATTGTGATTGGTTAGTGAAACCATCCTCCTGATTGGTCAGAAATAACATGTGCATATTGGATAATCTCGATCCAGTTTTGACACAGGATCCACAAAAAGCGCAGTAGCTATTTCCCAATGTCTGTAAAGTATTTCAGTTGGAAGCAAGGAATGCAAAATAGTCAACTCTAATAGCCAAATGTATCCCTTTTAACGTGGTAGAAAGATGAATATGCTGGGCTAACGCAAAATTTTTTTTAAAAAGTTAGAAAGTACGAAAAATGCAAAACTCGCAAGTGATTCCAGACTTTTGCACACCACTGTAGCAGTCAGTGCACTTAAATGTCCTTTCTTGAGCTGTACTTGCCTGCTTTCAGTTGGCTGCTTGTGCATTTGTCTTGAAGCAAAATTTAAACCAACTTTCCAGACACTGTAAATTCTCTGTGCAGGGAGTGGGATATTGCAGGTTTTATTTATTTATTTATTTATTTATTTAACATTTCTTCTATACCGCGCTATTACAATCAGCGCGGTGTACATCGAACAAAACATACTACAATGCATACAAGCAACATTGAGTTTTACATAGAACAGGGAAAAAAAAACATAGGATAACCGGGGTAACTATTTACAGGGTAACTATTTACATGTTAAATTAGTATTGTCACCAATATTTATATATAAACCTGAGGAGGGGATGTTATGCCAAGGAGCAGCAGTCTGCTTTCCCTTCTCTCTGCAGCAATTGCACATATTGCAAAGGTTGGCCTGGTGCTTCAGTGGCAGTCCTACCATGCTGTCTTGCAGAGGATTAGTTTGATGCATGGCCCAAGGCTGGGGATTCTTTGAAGGTAGCATGTCTAGCTGGTGGGAAGGGAAGGAGAAAGAGTTGACTTTTATCATTCAGTCATGCCGCCTGTTTTCCAGTTTTAAGGATGAATGTCTTCTGGGCTCCAGAGAAAACCATAGTTTGTGGTCCCTGGACAAGGGCTGTGCTGTAATAACTAGACAAGATGGGAGTGGAGGACAAAGAGTTTTATAAAATAAGGGGAAACCCTGGGTGGTTGGAAATGAATGCTCGTTACACCAGATCCTAGTAGAGCTTGGCTCTGATTAAGTTGAAGGCCAGAGAAAGCAACAAACTGCAATGTCAGAAATACAGTTTAAAAGAAGAAAGCCTGGTGCTTGAGCTAGAGTTGGAGGTTTATAAGGAGCAGGATCCTGAAAGGTACTCTAGGGAGAGAAGGGAGTATTTAGATTTCAAGAAAGGGAGTAAAGGAATTGGGGGGGGGGGGGCTTGAGTTGGGGTTCTGCTCCTCCCTTTAATTAAGGCTTGTGGCAGCTGTAATGTATTTGCAAAAACATTTATATTCGGATCCAAAAAAGACATTCATTTAGATAAGAAAATCAAGCTGAACAACAAAGATATAAGCAACATGTATGGTGGATGCATTTGGTCTGGAGATTGACACATTCCACTCTGCCTGCTTTGCCTCCATTGTCCACATAGAGTGTGGGGCCACTGTTTGCTCTTGCAACTGAGACAGGTCCCCTAAAGCTGATCAGCAGCAGGTTAGATGTTGTTTTCTGTCCCTTTCCAAGCTGCTTTGAATTTTGTCCCCACCGCCTTCCATATGCAGCCATGGCTGCTTTTAGAAAAGAGCTTGATTCAGGGATACAGGTTTGGGGAGAAGCCCTGCATAGCTCAGACCTCATTTCATAGATATACAATCTGGCTCTTCCCTTTTTCCTGCATCCATCGTGCCCCCCCCCCCTCATTGCAGCATAAAGCTTTGACAAAAGTAATGATCGGTTAGCCGCGTTTCTAGATGTGATCACACCACACCTTGCTCTCTATCAGGGGCAGATGGGGTTCTGCTGGAATGAGACAATTGCACACAATTCTACGGCAACTTTCTTCTACTGTTTCCCCTTATGCCCCTCAAGTTGCCATGCCATCCCCCGCATCCTTAGCATCTTTTTTCTCTGATAAAGTCCAGAACTTACGTTCTTCCTTTCCTGCTGCTCCCCCGCTTCCTCTGTCACCATCCATTTTCTCCTCAGCTTCTCCCTTGCCCCTTTCCTTGGAGGAGCCTGCCATTATTGAATCCTCTGGTATTGCTATTCCCGGTGTGACTAGCTCTACTAACAGGACTTTATCTCACACTTGGTCTTCTTTCCACTCCCTTACTTCAGCGGAGGTATTACTCACCTTATCCCAGTCTAGGAAGTCCACCTGCGCTCTGGATCCAGTCCCTTCCGCTTGGCTGGTGGACCCTTCTCTTCAGCTTATTCCTCTCATCACTACCTTGTTTAACTCTAGTTTATCATCAGGTCATTTCCCTTTGGCATGGAGATCTGCCGTAGTACATCCCCTGCTGAAGCAGCCCTCCCTTGATCCCTCTGTGTTGTCCCATTGGCGCCCAGTCTCTAACCTCCCCTTTCTTGCCAAAATGTTGGAGCGCCTAGTTTTTCTGCAACTTTCCTCTCATGTTGAGGCTACTAATGTTCTCCACCCCCGTCAGGCCGGCTTTAGACCAGGACACAGCACTGAAACTATCCTTCTTGCTTTGGTAAACGAACTTCACGTTGCACATGAACGGGGTGACATTACACTTTTGGTTTCATTGGATCTATCTGCCGCATTTGATTTAATTGATCATCGGACCCTCTTGTCCCGTCTTTCTGATATTGGTGTTCGGGGTGTGGTGTTACGCTGGTTCCGTTCCTTTCTCACTTCCCGTTCCTATGTTGTCCATGCTGCTCATCAGACCTCACCGACTATTCCATTGGTCTGTGGAGTCCCCCAAGGATCAGTTCTCTCCCCTCTGCTTTTTAATATTTTTCTTGCCCCTCTTCCCCTTTTGGCCCAACAATTTCCAGTTTCCACTTACATTTATGCTGACGATATTGTCTTTCTCTTTCACACTTCTCCAGTCGCTATTGATATCACCCCCCTCAACGATTGTCTTTCCCATGTTGCCACCTGGCTCTCATCTAATTATTTACATCTAAATCCCTCTAAATCCTCCGCCATGTGGGTGTCCTTGAGTTCTTCTTGTCCGGTCATTGCACCCCAAATCAATTCTACTCCCATTCCTCTCACTTCCTCTCTCTGGTACTTAGGGGTGATTTTAGATTCATCTCTGTCCTTTCATGACCATGTATCTGCCTTGTCCCGTCGTTCCTTTTTTACTTTACGGCAAATACGTTCAGTTCGTTCAGTTTTGTCCCAGGATTCCCTTACCACTCTGGTATTAGCTCTAGTCATGTCCAGGCTGGACTATTGTAATATAATCTATGCCAATCTTCCTGCCTACCAACTCAAACGTCTTCAGCTTCTACAGAACACAGCCGCCCGTATTATCACTTTTGCTCGTAAATCAGACCATATCACTCCTCTTTTGTTTCGTCTCCATTGGCTTCCATTACGCTTCCGGTTTAAATATAAGGTCCTTATTATATTACATAGAGTCATCCACACTTCCAATCCTCAGTATTTAGCAAATCTGGTTTCCCTTCACACCCCTTACCGTCAGCTCCGATCTTTGCATGCTAACCGCCTGTTTCTTCCCCCCCCTTCTCGCGCTCACCTCGAACAGACACGGCATGCCGCCTTCTTCTTCTTGGGTCCTTCACTCTGGAATTCTCTACCTCCTTCACTCCGTCTGGAATCTTCTTACCAACAATTCAAGAATCAGCTCAAAACCTACCTGTTTCAACAGGCTTATGATCTTCCCTCCCAATAGTTTTGTTCTTTTTGTCTTTGTCTGATTATGTCTCATTTGGTTTGTTTGGTCTGTCTTTTGTTTGTTGTGTTCTGTGACCTCTTTGGTCCATCTTTTCTCTATTTTAATGGATTTCCTTTCTGTTTTAATGCTTTTATTTATATTATTTTATTGTAAACCGCCCTTACGTTTCGACAAGGGCGGTATATTAAATGTAAATAAAGATAAAGATATGCAGGTTTTCTGCTGACAGGTGGAAGAATGGAAAACTTGTTTTTGAAAATATAGCCATAGATGTGTTTTCCTTAATGCAAAAAAAAATACTCCACTCTTGTTTTGTCTTATCTGGGATTCTTTTGCCGTTGTTGGTTTAAGGTGGTTTGGGTGTGTGTGTGGGGGGGAGTATTTTAGCTTGTGTTTTTACTGCATTTGTAAAATCTTTGTTCTCCACTTTTTTTTTTTTTAATACATTCTCTCTTCAGTCACGCCTCCATACCAGCTTTAAACTGCTTCCTGTTTTCCTTCATACATTCTCTCACCCCACCCCCATCTTTATAGTTAATGACAGTAGCTAATGACCAACATGGCCCATCTAGTTTGCCAATTAAGGTGTTTAGGGCTGTATCTGCCACTCCATGCAGGATATCCCCTCTATTCTTGAAGTGTAAAAGTTTTATTTAACATAGAAAAATATGTTTTTTCTGAGGTATCCTCTTTGGAGACCTTTCTTAGGAATCAGGGTTCACAGGGATAAGGCTGCTTTTTTTTTGTATTTTAGGACATCAACTCCTTTCCAAGCATATATGTTTGTATTATTTTTATTTTGTTGGATAGCTGTATAGGTTGTTATGTTGAAGCTCCCCTGGATGTGGACTATTGCATTCTTTGTTTTTTCTTTAAATATGTATTGTACTGTTTTGGAAAGTTTTATTAATAAAATATTAAAATTAAAAAAAAGAAACATAGAAAAATGAGGACAAATAAAGCCCATACAGCCTATCCAGTTTGCTCTTCCATACCAATTACTGAACTTTACATTCTCCTAGGACAGGCGGAATAAGTCAGCCACACTAGGTGACGTCATCCGACGGCGCCGAGACGGAAGTACTCTCCATAGCTCAGAAGGGCTTAGCCCTTCTGAGCATGGGCTACCCAGGCCCCACCTCCGGTTCCGCCCCTAGCCAGCCACTTTCTACTCTTCCACCTTGCCAGCAAGAAGAACTCTCCTAGTCTCTAACACCATTAAAATAATAGAATATATCTTCACCCTAAAGAGAGAGAAAAGCACAGAAGAAATCAGAAGCTTAAATCAAGACCATGCCTAAACCGGGTTTTAAAAAATGCCCTGGGTGCTCCAGGAAAACGAACTCTACAGACTCGCACGATTGATGTCTAAGATTCCTCGGCGTCTCCCATAAAGTTGAAGACTGCGCTATGATGCCCCCCGTGCCAGGAAATTACGGCGACATGCTCTTCAGGATCTCCTCCAGGTGAATAGAGACTCTGACTACACAGCTCCCCATGCTGCTCCTGCAGGCACCATCTCGCTCCCGATGCATTTGGCTTCTCCTGCGGCTCCAGATGTACCCCTGCAGGCCTCCATCTGCAGCAGCGCTGCTTCCTGCCTGCTCTCCCCGCCTTCTGCAGCTTCAGCCTCTTCAGAATCCCGTCTGGTGCTCCCCGGACCTTAGAGAGATTCGCCGGGTGTGCCGGCGGCCATCTTGTTTCCTTCCTCTGCCCCAGACTCTGCCCACCGTGGTGCCATTGGCCGGCGTCATGGCACCTCTTCTCCCAGGAAGCATAGCTCGATGCTCCCCCTCCCACCGGCGAGTTTTCCATCGGCATGGAGGCACCGTTCCAGGCCGCCGTAGCAGAGGCTCCAGGAAGCACCATAAACGCCGGGGGAGACATTCAAGCAGCAGCATGAGCAGCAGCCCTCCTCACAAAAGACAGACGGAGAGCACGGCACCAGCGCAGGAAATCCTCCTTGAGCAGCATTTCCAGTTTCAACAGTCCTGCACTCCACAGCAGGTATGTGCTCTCCCGGACTCAGATACTGACTCTGACCCACTCTCCCCTCCTTTTCCTGAGAGAGTAAGGGCACAGCAAGACGCCGCTCCCGCAGATCTTCCCCAGCAAGAAACCTCCGACATGGCCTCGCAATTCACCTTCTTACTCTCCAGCCTTTTCCAGCAATGGGTCCAAACATGCAGAGCTCCCCCTGATCACTACCCGGGACCCTGTGGGCCCCAACCCTCCACCAGCCTCACCAGGGCCTGCTCCTTTGCCCTCCTGCAACACGGGCACCCCCTGCGATGGAGAAAAGGCCACCACCCCTGAGTCCTCCTGCTCCTGCAGAACCCTCCTCGGGACCGGACCTCGCGTCGTCAGTGGTGGACCCTCCTCCCAGCAACCCAGAGGATCTCGCCTATCCTAGATTCCTTCACAAGCTCTCAACAGCTATGGCCCTGACAGCACCCCATCACCCCTCCGACCAGTGCCCAGAAACCCAGGCAGCGCTAAAGTTCCTAGAGACTCCCAGGGCCCCTATGCCTATACCTGTGCATCCCCTGCTCCATGAGATCCTCCTCAAACTATGGTAGAACTCTAACTCTGGGCCTCCCACTTCCCGCAGACTGGATTTAAAATTCCAGGTCCAACCCTTGCCGGGATTTGACAAGACATAGAGCTCGCTCACCACTCCATAGTGGTGGAGTCAGCCCTCACACGCTCCAAGTAGACACTGACACATTCCAACAACCCTCCAGGCAGGGACCTCAAACTACTCGACGACATTGGAAAAAAGGCTTTTCAGGGTGCCATGCTTGTGCAAGGGTATCCGCCCACCAGCTTCAGCATGCCCTCTACCAAGACGTCCTCCTGGGGCAGCTGAAAACCGCAGTTGCCGCGCTACCGCATGACAGCCAAGCCTCTGCCAATGTCTACTTGGCGGACCTTCAGGAGTGCACAAAACACCAAGTACGAGCAGCCTTCAACACCTTTGACGCAACTGCATGCACCGCTGGAACTGCTATCTCTGCTCGTCTCCTCGCCTGGCTTCGGGCCTCCGGACTCTGGGAAGATACCCATGACCGCATCTCTGATTCCCCCTGTACTGGTGACCCACTATTCGGCAACAAGGTAAAAGACACCATCACCACAATGAAGGACCACTGCGCCATGCTGCAAACCTTAGCAGATGAGGGCTTAGAGCGCACCAACCGCAAGAGTTCCTACCAACAGAAGCCATACTCCTTCTCCAAACGACAATACAGCTCATACCGGAAGTGGCCTCAACAGGCCTCCTAGCGCAATAAATCACGCCAGTGAGAAAGGAGACAGCAAAAGACCCCCCCCCCCCCCAAGCCAGGTGAACGAAAACAAACCAGGCTTTTTGAAAAGCGACCCAAAGCCAACCCCCCCCCCCACTGTGGGTCAGCTCACCACCTTTCTGCCAACCTGGGAGTCCATCACGGATCATCAAGGAAGGGTACCGCATCAGATTCCTCTCCACATGTCACAATGCAAACCTCCCTGCAACAAGACAGAGACTGCCTCACTCACAGACCTAACAATGGAAATATCCTCTCTCCTGGCATCCAAAGCAATAGAACCAGTACCAATGAAGGAGATGCACTCTGGCTTCTACTCCAGGTATTTCATGGTCCCCAAGAAGTCAGGTGGGGTCCGCCCCATCCTCAACCTCTGCATCCTCAACAAATTCATCGTTAAGGAAAAGTTCAGGATGCACTCCCTTGGGTCAATCCTCCCTCTCATCCAACACGGCGAGTGGCTCACATCCCTGGACTTAATGGATGCCTACACGTATATCCACAAGGACCACCGCAAGTTCCTCCGCTTCCAGATCCTTGGGAGGCACGTCCAATACAAGGTCCTTCCCTTCGGACTATCAACTGCACCACGAGTGTTCACCAAATGTGTGGCTGTTGCAGCCGCACACCTCCGCAAGCGGGACATATGCGTATTTTCATACCTAGACGACTGGCTGATCTCAGCACCCTCCTTACAGGAAGCAACATCAGCTACGCACCAGACCACCTCCCTCTTTTATCTCTGGGCTTTCTGGTGAACTTACCAGAAGTCATACCTGCAGCCCATCCAGTGCCTCGAATTCATTGGAGTGATAATAGACACCACGGTCTCCAAGGCATTCTTGCCGCCCCCTCAGAGGGATGCCATCGTTCAACTGATACAGCGCACCTCGCAGAACGGCCCCACAACCACCCGAGCACTACTCTGCCTTTTGGGCCACATGGCAGCATCGACCCAGGTGCTAACCATGGCGAAGCTTCGCATGCGCTGCTTACAATGGCACCTGAGGTCACACTGGAACCAACACTCACAGCCCCTAAGCGCACCCATCCCCATGGATGCTGCAGAAAGCATCCCTCCTCTGGTGGACCCACAGGAAGAAACTTACACTCAGTCACCCCCTGAGACAGCCCGTTCATCAGCTGGCCATTGCCACGGACGCCTCCCCATCTGACTGGGGGGTGCACTGCCTCCACCTCTGCACCCAAGGAGCTTGGACGACACTGGAATGGACCTATCATATCAACCTCCTGGAGCTCAGGGCAATCCGGCATGCCCTCAAAGCCTTTCAGAGGCTAATCCACGGGAAGGCTGTCCTTCTCCAGACAGGCAACCAGGTAGCCATGTTCTACATCAACAAGCAGGGAGGAACAGGCTCCCGTGCCCTTTGCAGGGAGGCCCTATGGATATGGATGTTTGCCCTATACAATCACTGCCTCAGCCGGGCATCCTATCTACCGGGACTCCAAAACGAGCTAGAAGACCGACTCAGCCGCCAGCACAGCCCCCACGATTGGACCCTCAACTGCCAAGTGACCCATACCCTCTTCCAGTGGTGGGGACAATCACAAATCAACCTCTTTGCTACAGAGGAGAAACCAAATGTGACACCTGCTCAAAATGCCCCTCTCACCGCAGCATCTCCCCAGATGCATTAGACATGTACTGGGGGGACTGGTCACTAGTGTATGCCTTTCTGCCCTTCCCCATGATACCGCTGACCCTGCAGCGCATCATCTTGGACAGGGCACAAGCCATCCTCATTGCACCCCACTGGCCATGCCAAGGGTGGTTCTCATACCTCAGCCGCCTGGCACAGGAAGCGCCAATCCACCTTCCCCCCGATGCCGGACCTAATCTCCCAGAACAATGGCAATACCTTCCACCCCAATCTGCGGACCCTGTCCTTAACAGCATGGAGGCTGAGCGGATAACCCTATCACCCCTCCACCTCCCACTCGAGGTTATACAAGTGGTACTTGCAGCCAGACGCCCCTCAACGACGAAGTCGTATGGCCTGAAATGGAGACGCTTTACCTCCTGGTGCTCCGCCCGGCAGCTCAACCCTTTCTCCTGCCCCATGCTGCAGGTGCTACAATACCTCACCGGACTTTCCTAACAGGGATTGAAGCCTCAGTCCATCTGGGTCCACCTCGCCGCGATTGTGGCCTTACATGACCGCTGTGACGATGTATCCATCGCAGCACAGCCTATCGTTAACCGCTTTAGGAAGGGACTCGACAACCTACACACACCGCTCAGGGACCCGGTTCCTCACTGGGACCTCAACGCCATCCTCAGCCAACTCTCTCTACTACCCTTCGAGCCTTTGCACTCAGCGGCCATGAAGCTTGTCTCCTGGAAAACACTATTCCTGATCGCCATCACATCAGCCAGGCGAATCAGCGAGCTAGAAGCCCTGGTGGCACACCCAGCCTATACCCAGCTTACCAACGACAGAGCTTCCCTCCGGACGCACCCACAATTCATGTCTAAGGTGGCCTCTGCTTTCCATGTCAATCAGTCCATAGAACTGCCTAGCTTCCACCCCGAACCCCACTCCTCCCCCGAGGAGCAAAGGCTACATACCCTGGACTGTCAGAGCCCTCTGCATCTACCTTCTTTGGACTGCACCTCACCGCAGAGGGACACAGCTCTTAGTCTCCTATGACCCGAACAAACCGTGCTATCCGGTCTCCAAACGGACTTTGTCCCTGTGGATCTCCACCTGCATCGCCTTCTGCTTGGAGCAAGTGGGTACAGGACCTGTACCCCCAGTCAATGCCCATCAGCTACGAGCGATGGCCACATCCATCACAAACCTGAGGTCGGTCCCTGTGGCGGATATTTGCAGAGCCGCCATCTGGTCGTCCCTCCACACCTTCCAAAGACACTATTGCCTTGACCTCTCCAAAGGGGGCGACCTCACCTTCGGTCGGGCTATCCTATCCACAGCAGACCCTCGGAGCCAGTGACTCTCGACTGTTGAACGTCTCTACCTCAGCACTCTCCGGGTCACAACTGTATTGCTCTGCTGTTCAATCGCTGTTTTGATATGCTAATCTTGCACGGTCTCGCACCTGCTTGTTATCTTGCACTGTTGTGTTACATTGCACTGTTTTGCACTATTGTTCTGCACTATCTGTCCTGCACAGAGAATGTCTGTTTTGCACTAGAAGTTACTAGAACTGCATTTTTGCACGAAGAAATTTCTAAGAACTGCACAACTCTCTTCCGCAATAAACACGCATGTCTCACTCTTTTTGAGTCTGTTATCTTCTCCTTCACTCCGATCGACTTTGCACGTCAGCCCTTCATAGCTTGGGAGGCACCTAGTGTGGCTGACTCATTCTGCTCGTCCTAGGAGAAAGCGAGGTTACTTACCTGTAACGGGAGTTCTCCGTGGACAGCACGCATAAGCCAGCCATGCATTCCATCCCTCCTCCCCTGCAAGGTTCCGGTCTCCTTCCTGGTCCATGCCCCTAGCAGTTAGTCTCAGCTAGTAACTCAGTGGCTGGCTAGGGGCGGACCCAGAGGTGGGGCCTGGGTAGCCCATGCTCAGAAGGGCTAAGCCCTTCTGAGCTATAGAGAGTACTTCTGTCTTGATGCCGTCGGATGACATCACCTAGTGTGGCTGACTTATCCTGCTGTCCACGGAGAACTCCCATTACAGGTAAGTAACCTCGCTGTCCCTTTTTTCCCTCATAGATATCCTTGGTGTTTGTCCCATGCTTTCTTGAATTATGATACAGCCCTTATCTCTACCACTCCACTGGGAGACTATGCCATGTATCTTTCTGTAAAGAAAGTTTGTAAATTACTCCTGAGTCTATCCCCTTTAATCTTCATCCTCCTTATTGCAAATTTTCAATTAAAAGAAACCTCCGTAGCATAAAATGCACAGGAGGCACCATTTAAATAACTCTCTATTTCCCCTTTACTGCTTTTTTCCAACGTGTACAGATTAAAATCTTTTAAGTCTGTCCCTATGTGCATTATGACGAAGATTACTGACCATTTTGGTAGCAATCCTCTGCACAGACTCTATCCTGTTTATATCCTTTTGAAGGTGTGGCCAATCCAGGTCAGGTTCCCAAAATAGACAGATTCCATTCTGCTTATCCCAGAACTGCACACATTACTCCAAATGAGATCTTGTCAAAGACTTTTGTACAGAAGTACTTAAAGCCTCCTTCCTGGTCCCTATGCACCCAAGTATCCTTCTGGCTTTTGCCATCACCTTTTTTACCTGTGTAGCCACCTTAAGATCATCAGAAACTATCACCCCCAAATCGTGCTCTTCTTTCATGGAAAGAAGTTCTTCACTACCTAATACGGTACTGCTGCCTTGGATATTTGCAGCCCAGATGCATTACCTTTCATTTTTAGCATTAAACCTCAGTTGCAGAGTTTTAGGCTCATCCATAAAGAGGCAAACAGCCCTTCTGCAGTATTGCTTACAAAAATGTTAAAAGGTATCAAAGGACAGAGCTCAGCACCATACTACTCATAACGTTCTTTTCCTCAGAGTGAGTTCCATTTACCTGTATCCTTTGCCTCCTATTGCACCAGTTTCTAACCCAGTCGTTCACTTTAGGCTCCATTCCTAGGGTGCTCAATTTATAAGTCGCCTGTATAGAACAGTTAAAAAGCTTTACTGAAATATAAGTACACCACATCTAGCACTCAACCTCAGTCCAGTTCTCTGGACACAGAGTAAAAGATACTAATTGGATTTGTCTGACAAGATCCGTTTCTTGTAAAACTATGCTGCCTCAGATCCAGCAATCTATTGGATTCTAGAAACCTCAATATCCTCTGTTAGCAGCGTTTCCATTAATTTACTCACCACTGGAGTTAAACCTAACCAGTCTATAGTTCCCAACCTCATTCTTACTTCTGCTATAAAGCTTTGTAGTGGTGACACATTCTTTCCGTTTTGTTATAATGGATTTAATAGTGCTCCATGGTATATTCAGAATTGGGGATATTTTTTTTTATAACCCAACCCTGATCCAACTTCTCCAACTTTTGTCTCTGACATGTTTTGGAGTGCTCCTTGGTCTTCATGTTGCTTGTGTCAGGGACCTTTCAGAACACATTTATACAGGCATCATGTGACACTGATTGCACACAGGTGAACCCTAATCAACTAATTATGTGCCTTCTGAGGTTAATTGGTTGGACCAGATCTTATTTAGGGGTTTCATAGCAAAAAGGATGACTCCATATGCACTCACAACTTTTCAGTTTTTATATATATACAAGGTATTTTATTGTCATTCCATTTCACCAATTTGGACTATATTGTAGGTCTATTACCTAACATCCAAATGAACATTTTCATTTCAGGTTGTACGTAATGTGACAAAACAGGACAAAAACGGGGAATAAATACTTTCGCAAGGCACTGTATCTCCTCATGAATACAGTCTCCTGAAAATCGTTCCAAGACCCGCCTCGCTGTTCCTATCTGTGGGTGTTTTCTGAGGTTCTTCTCCAGGTCCTTTATCAGTGAACATGAAACAGAACATTCTGTTAAACCATTCTGTTTTATCCTCATCCCCTTCCCCTTCACCCTTGAGTCACTTTTTGCACTTCCTCCTCTCACTAACCTATCTGAAAATATCTTGTCCATTTTTACTGCATTGGCTATTTATTTTTCTTCCATTTATATCTTTGCTTCCCTGACTGCTTTCCTAGCTTCTCTCAGCTTTTCGAAATATTGATGTTTGTCTTCCCCTTTCTCTGCTCTCTTGTAATTTATGAAGGCCGCCCTCATTTTCCTCAACCAGCTACTTTTTTTTCCCAAGAACCAAAATGGCCTCCTTTCCCCTTTACATTTATTTATTTTCCTGTTTTATCTTTAAAATACTGCCTTTCAGTTTTGCCCACTGCTTTTCTACATCCCTCAGCTATTCTCACCTAGCTAATCCTCCTTGAGGTATAGTACCATCTTGAAAAAGTTCATTCATTTAAAAGTGAGATCCCTAAACTTTTTAGGAAAACTATCTCAGCCCTGTGTCTTAATACTGAACCACACCATCTGGTGATCACAAATTATAACATCAGAAATACACGCCTTATTTGTAAGTACCAGGTCCAGTATGCCCCCCTTCCATGTGGTCTGCTAAGAGTTGCCTGAATAGCTCTTCCTGTAAAGAATCCAGAATCTCCTTACTTCTAGATATCACAGCATGGGATATCCCAATCAATATCCTGCATATGGAAATAATCTATCTGCAGCACTTTTGCTTTCATAGCAATACCGTGAATGTCTTCAGTTTAAATCTCTGTCAACTTCTGCCTATACAGTCCTCCTTCATAGGCAGAAGTTGACAGAGATTTAAACTGAAGACATTCACGGTATTGCTATGAAAGCAGAAGTGTTTACTCTATAAAAAGTAAAAAGACTAGGGAATATGCAGTGAAGCCACAATGTAACCCATTTAAGAGTAATAAGAGAAAATATTTTTTCACTCAAGGCGTAATCAAACTCTGGAATTCGTTACTGGAGGATGTAGTAAAAGCTGTTAGTGTAGCTGGGTTTAAGAGGTTTGGACAAGTTCCTAAAGAAAAGGTCCATAAACCATTATTAGAGGACCTGGGACAAGCATTGTGGATCCTACAGTGGTGGGCAAGAGTCTGGAATCACTTGTGAGTTTTACGTTTTTTGTACTTTCTAACTTTTTTTTTTTTTGTGTGTTAGCCCAGCATATTCATCTTTCTATCACGTTAAAAGGGATACATTTGGCTATTAGAGTTGACTTTTTTGGATTTCCGGTGACGTCACGGAGCTCATGGCAGCTTGAAAGCCTAGCTCCGTTCGAGTCCCAAGAAAGGTGATTTAATTGCGCCCCCCCCCCCCCGATATTAGCAAAAAAAGTGGGCATCCAGGTTTGCGATGACAACACGGAAGAAATTAGAGGGCTTCCAGTCTTCATATGTACGCCGGGAGCTGATGGCAGCAGCGGCGAAGGAGTCGGCTGACGCGGGAGCGGGAGATGCCGGAGGTGGCTTGGAGGATGACGAGGCCACCGACACTGAGGGGGCGGATGAATTGCCCTTGAGGAGATGGCTGCAAGAATTTAAAGCAGACATGAAGGGGGAGATAAAAGCGATGCGGAAGGAGGTACGGGAAACCCTTCAGGCGATACAGCAGGAGGTGAGCAGCCTCGGCGGTCGGGTGGAAGAGTTGGAGAGCCACGTGGAAGGCTATGAGGGGGAGATGAGAGGCCTGGTGGTTATGCAAGGCCAGCTTCAGTCCCAGCAGGAAGAGCTACAGGAAAAACGTGAAGAGATCGAGGACCGTGCAAGGCGTAATAACGTGCGCATCTGAGGGGTGCCGGAGGAGAAGGACCCCAAGGACTGTGTTGAGCTGGTGCAGCGGTTATGCAGCCATGTGCTCCACTTGGGGGACGTGCTGGGAAGGCCTAAAGAGCAGATAGGTATGGAGCGTGCACACCGTAGCTTGGGGCCACAGAGGGAGAAGCAGGCTCGGGACATTATCGCTTGTTTAAGCAGCTTCCCCTTAAAAGAACAAATATTTTATTTTATTTATTTATTTAACAAGCACTTATATACCGCAGCTTCCAGAGATCAGCTGCGGTTCACAAATAACAGTCAACAAAACATAGTTTGTTTTACATGAAACGTCATAACTATATACAATGTAAAGTTAATAGAAAATGTTTAACAGATTGGCACAGAAAAGTGCAACACTATATACATTATATATACATATACATTTTATATGCGGTATAATCATAATGAGTGGTTCAGATTCAGGTATAATCATAATGAGTGATTCAGATTCAGGTAGGGTGGATTATCTTTTCTGTTATAGTGAGATGTTGAGCAGAAAGTTTTATAGTGAGATGTTGAGTAGAAAGTGATTAGCCATTATCTAATTCTTTTGAGGGTTGGTCTATGCTATTGTAGTGTATTGTGAAAAGGTGTGTGTTCAATTTTTTGCGGAATTCATTAATCTCTGTTAACATTCTTAGTTCGACAGGGAGGGCATTCCAGGCTATTGGGGCTGCATGTGAGAACGCTCTGTTGATTTATTTGTTTTTATGAAGTCTTTGGGGGTTTTGAGCTTGTTCAGTTGAGCTTTTCTTTGAGTAGGTTTTGAGTGTTCTTTGGTAATTAAGTTACTTAATGTGTCTGGTGCCATATCAAATAGTGTTTTAAATGCAGTTATTAGTGTTTTGTATTTTATCCTGCTTTGAATTGGTAGCCAGTGAAGTGAAGCTAGTATTGGTGTTATATGTTGATGAGAGTGTGTTTTAGTTATAATTCTAGCTGCTGAGTTTTGTGCAATTTGAAGTCTTTTAATATTATTTTTGATGTACCTAATAATATAAGGTTAGCAAAGTCAAAGTGGGGGGTTATGGTGGCTTGGATTATACTGATGAAATCGTGTATGTATACAAGCGGTCTAAGTTGTTTAAGTGTTTTGAGTTTGAAATAAATTTTCTTTGTAGTGTTCCTGATATGGGTATCTAATGTGAGATGTTTATCTATAATGACACCTAAGTATCTTACTTCATTTTTTATTTTAATTTCCTGGTTTTGAAGTGTTATGTGTTGGTGGGGTGTAATCTTGATTTTTAGTGACTATTAGTACTTCGGTTTTTGAATGGTTTATTTGGAGATTGTGGGCATTTAGCCATAAAGTTATTTCATTAAAACAATCTGATAGGAGTTGAGTTGAGTGTGGCTCGGAAGTTTGGGAGAGTGGCGTGGGAAGGCGCAGAAATTGAAATGTTCAATGATCTCTCTAAAGGAACTCTAGAGCGCCGGAGAGCAATGAAAGAAGTGACTGCCTATCTACGGGGGAAAAATCACCGTTATAGATGGCTGTTCCCATTTGGTGTTATGATTTCCATCAACGGAGTGAACCGAAAGGTGAAATCTGCTGACGAGGCCTGGGAGATGTTGAAGGAATTAGGATGTGAAGGCCTACCAGCGGTAAGGCACATTGAGCAGCAGGGCAAGTCAACAGTTGGGAAAGGTAAACAGCGGATGCAGTCCAGTACCCAATGGCAGCGCGTGGAGGAGCAAGGGAAGCGTCTGAAACGACTGTCCCAAGAACGGCAGAAGGCGACAGCAGAGCAGGAGACCTGAAACTGGCGAGTAGAGTGAAAAAAACTGGATGGCTGCAAGGATCATGAGGAGGGGCGATAGAGCTCCTTTACTCATGGTTTATGAACACTGGACTTTTAGGGCATACTAGGGATGGGGGGGTTAAAGGAGGTGGGGGGGAGTAAGGGATTTTAGTGGGAGGTGGTGGGGAACATGCTAAGGATCTGGCTCTGGAAGAGGGGTAGGAGGGTGGCAGGGATGGGGTAATGGTGGAAGGGGGTCTGTACAGGGTGGAAGGGGGGGCGGAAATGGTGGGATCGGACGTCAGGACTGGGAGGATGGGTAGACAGGGTCGATTGGCATGGCTTGGGGGGAAGGAGGGAGAAGATAAGGGGGGTGGGGGAAGAAAGGGGGGAGGGAAGTGGGAGGGAGGAGGGGGGGAGGGGGGGCTGGAACGCTTTATGGGAGAAGATGGAGAAATCGGGAAGGTTAAGGGATGCTGCGTATAGGTACTATCAATGTACGGGGGTTGAACTCGCCCACTAAGAGGGGGATGGTTTTTCGGGAAGTGGTGCGGAACCAATGGGATGTGGTGCTCCTACAAGAGACTCATCTCCGGGCCAGGGACGTGGGCCGGATGCGGCATCGGCAATTTCATGACCAATTCTATCCCTGCAATAAGGGGGGGAAGGAAAGGGGGGGTGGCTATTTTGATAAGGGGTGGGTGTGGGGTTCAGGTGATGAATTTGTTTAAGGACCAAGAAGGAAGGGTGGTGGGGATCGTAGGGAAGTTGGAGGGGGAGGATATTATGATTGTGGCGGTGTATGGTCCCAACGGGCAGCAGCGGGGTTTCTGGAGTGAGGTGCGGTCTTTAATTGATAAGGCAGGGGGGGGGGGAAGGTGCTAGTGGGTGGGGACTTTAACGTGGTGTTGGATCCAGGGTTGGATAGGAAGCCGAAGGGGGGGGATGGAGGGCGAAAGAATAGACAAGGATTGAGAGGGCTGATGAGAAGTTATAACTTACTGGATGTGTGGAGAGTGATGAATCCGCAAGGAGGCGGGTTTACTTTCTATTCGGCTCCACATGCCAGTTGGAGTCGGATAGACATGCTTTTGTTAGATCAGAGTTGGATGCCTGCGGTCAAAGATGGGGGGGTAGTGCCAGTGGGGTGGTCGGACCACAAGGCGGTCGAGGTTCTTATCCGGACCTCCCAGAGGAGAGGGGGAGTATTTTGGAGAATGAATGATAGTCTTCTCAGAGATGGGAGAGTGGTGAATGATGTTCGAGGAGTCATTAAGGAGTATCTGAGCTTTAATGATAATAGGGCGGTAAGGGATGTAATGGTCTGGGAGGGGTTGAAAGCGGTGGTACGGGGGAGATTCATAATGTGGGGAGCGAAGAAAAAGCGGGAGAGGGAACGGAGGGAAGATGAATTGAAGAAGGAGGTGGGGGAGGCGGAGGAGGATAGAAGGGCGATGGAGCGGGCCAGGGATGCGTTGAAGGACCTTCAATTAGAGAAAGTGGCCTTTCTCTTACAGAGAGTGAAGCAGACACACTATGAATTTGGGGATAAAGCGGGGCGATTACTAGCTCGGCGTTTACGGCGGCAGAAAGGGGTTGCTACTATATCGTATATA
The DNA here is from genome assembly GCA_033557465.1 of Ichthyophis bannanicus. Lineage (NCBI taxonomy): Eukaryota > Metazoa > Chordata > Amphibia > Gymnophiona > Ichthyophiidae > Ichthyophis > Ichthyophis bannanicus. The sequence goes on along the minus strand of CM066045.1, from coordinate 72,815,224 downwards.
GAAGGGTCTGATGGGCGGATGCGTTGGGGGGAAGAAGACATCAGGGAGAGGTTTCGGGAATATTACATAGACCTGTACCGGGAAATGGAAGGTGGGAATGAGGGGGAGATAGAGGCCTACTTAGAAGGGCTAACGCTTCCAACGTTACCGGCGGAGGCAGTGGAGATCCTGGAGGCGGCAATCCGAGAGGATGAAATCGCTCGGGCGGTGAAGGGATTGGTTGGGGGAAAGTCTCCGGGCTTAGATGGGCTGACCGGGCATTTTTATTAGGTTTTTTGGGGTGAGTTAAAAGGTATAATGAGGAGGGTTTTCAATGGGGTGCTAGGGGATGGAGGGGAGTTATCAAGGGAAATGCTGACAGCGGGGATAACGGTGTTAAAGCCCGGGAAAGATTCAGGGAAATGTAGCTCTTATAGGCCGATATCTTTGTTGAATGTAGATACTAAATTGTTGGCCAAAGTGGTGGCAGGGCGGTTGGCGGAGTGGTTGTCGGGGCTTATAAAGGGGGATCAAGCTGGCTTTATTCCAGGCCGTCAGGCTCCGGATAACATTCAGAGAGCGATTGGGGTCATATGCGAGGCGAGGGAGGGACGGGAGGACTTGATTTTGATGTCTATTGATGCCGAAAAGGCATTTGATAGGGTCCATTGGGCCTTTTTGATGCGGGTGCTGGAGCGTATGGGGTGCGGCCCCCACCTAATGGGGTGGGTAAAGTCGCTGTATCGGGGCCCGAGGGCCAGAATTAAAATTAACGGGCAGTACTCCAGAGATTTTGCACTGGGTAGGGGGACTCGACAGGGGTGCCCGCTGTCTCCACTACTTTTTGCCATGGTGGTGGAGCCTCTAGCAGAAAGAATCAGGGGGAATGACAGGATTATTGGTCTGAGCAGGGGAGGGCGGATGCATAAAATCTCCCTCTATGCTGTATCTGGGTCAACCCTTATTATCGTTACCGGAGGTAATGCAGGAGGTGGAGAGGTACGGAGCGGTTTCGGGGTTCAAAATGAATGTGGATAAAACGGAGGTTTTGAAAGTGCAATTGGATGTAGCGGCTGAGGAGAGTTTGCAAAGACGGTTCCCATTGCGGTGAGTTAGTGGGTCTCTGGGATACCTCGGGGTCCGGATTACCGATCGGTATGAGACTCTATACCAGGCTAACTACCCGAGATTGTTCCACGCTATCGGCAGGGATTTGGAGGGGTGGATGGGGCTAGAGATATCCTGGTTAGGGAGGATTGCGGCTATTAAAATGAATATCTTACCTCGACCTTTGTACTGGTTTCAGGCCTTACCGGTGGCAGTGCCTGATGGGGCGATGCGGGCATTACAAAGGCGGGTGTTTACCTATATTTGGAAAAGGAAGCCGCCTAGGGTCTCTCGGGCTGTGATGTACGCCCCTAAGGAAGAAGGGGGTTTGGGGGTGCCGAATCTGATGGCTTACTATTGGGCGGCTCAGTTAGTGCATGTGATGAGCTGGCAGACAGGGGGGGAGGAGCAGCCTTGGGTGTCCTTAGAGGCGGGGAGAATACGGGGGGGGCCATTTGCCGGCTTGGTTGTGGGCGGATACTGAGGGGAGGAGGTGCCTTGGGGGGGGGTCTCCGGTGATGCGACTAGGGGTGAGGATCTGGGACAGAGTGCGTGGTAGGGAGGGGGCGCTTCGATTAGGGGGCTTCTCCTTGATGACCCCCTGGAGAGGGTCTCGTGTTTTTAAGCCGGGGTGGGAAGGGGGGAGATTTGATGAGTGGACGAAGAAAGGCTTAATATGCAGTTATCAGTTGTTGGAGGAGGGTGAACTGAAGAGTTTTGAAGTGATCAAGGAGGAATTTCATCTAGAGGACAGGGATAGGTATGCATATCTGCAAGTCCGATCGTTCCTGGGGAAGGCAGTAGGGAAGGAGGGGTGGGGTAGGTGGAAGCGTTGTGGTTCGGGAAGAAAGGAGCTAAGGGTATGATATCGGGGTTGTATAAAGCGGTGAACGGCAGGCAGGTGGGGGAAGCATCGGTATATGGCGGAGTGGGAGGAGGATTTAGGGCACACAGTGTCGGCGATGGAGTGGAAGAGGGGTGGGATTTGAGTTGGAGGGGGCTTAGCTCCAGTGGGTCTAAAGAAAATAGCTACAAAGTGCTGATGAGGTGGTATTATACTCCCAGCCGACTGCATAAGATGTATGCGTCGGTATCTCCCATGTGTTGGAGGGGGTGTGGGGAAGTTGGGACGTTTTGGCATGTCTGGTGGAGCTGTGTGAAAGTTCAAGAGTACTGGAGGCAGATTGCAGGATGGATCCTCAAGCATTTAGGGGTAGAGGTTCCGATGGCCCCTACCATTTGTTTACTGACACTGTGGGAGGAGGGGCAGGGTAATAGGGGGGGCGGATGGTGAGGGCTTGCTTAAGTGCTGCTCGCTGTGAAATTGCAGCCGCCTGGAAGCAGAGTGAGTTGCCCATGGTAGAGCAGTACGAAAAGCGAGTTCGGCACACGGTTTTGATGGAAAAGTTAACAGCTGCACGTAAGCAGAACTTAGCTAGATATGAGGAACAATGGGGAGTATTGGGGGGCGTTCTGGGGTTGGGAGGATAGGTGGGGGGGTGGGAGGCTGGGCAGGGGGATGACGGGATTGGGGAAGTGGGGGAGAGTGAGCATTAGGGGGGGAGGGGACTATTAAGGTTCTGCGTTCCTTAGAAATGAGGGAGGGAGGGGGGGTCCCGGGCTGTGGGCAGGAGGGGGAGGGTTTTAAAAGGGGGGAGAATGGGTATGTGTAGTTCTATATCGGGGGTAAGGGGTAGAGAGGGGGTAGGGTTGTTCATAGGGGATACGGGGGGGGAGGGAGGAGAGCCGAGGGTTGCATTCCTAAGGTGGGTTGCAGGGGGGGTCGGGGGGTATGGGGGGCGGGAAGATGGGTGGGGGAAAGGAATGGGTAAGGGGGAGTAGGGGGCGTTAAATTGACAAAATTGGTATTTGGCGACTTTGGATTCTAGGGGCTACTCTTATGGGGTCTTCGAGAGCGGGGCAGCCTGTAGTGATGGGCTGGAGAGAGGGGGGATAGGTTGCGGGGAATCGGTGCTTGCTAGTACCTGTATCTGTTACGGTTGGTCAGTTGGGGGTTGCTGTTTTTGTTGTTGCTGCTGTGAAAGTCGTTTATGCCAATAAAAAGTTTAATACAAAAAAGAGTTGACTTTTTTGCATTCCTTGCTTCCAATTTAAATACTTTACAAACACTGGGAGATTAGCAACTGCAAGTTTTGTGGATCCTGCGTCAAAACTGGATCGAGATTATCCAATATGCACACGTTATTTCTGACCAATCAGGAGGCTGGTTTTACTAACCAGTCACAATGCAGATATCTAGCCAACAGTGCAGCTATAAAAACGCGTGGAATCTTTGAATTACATATGCTTTCTGGATCGACCATGAAGATGACTCGGACCCTGACGTTGGAGGAGCATGTTCGTGTGTCCTTTATGAGCAAGGAAGGATTTTTCAAGCTGTCAGCCAGGAAAGTTGGCTGCAGTCAGAGCGCTGTTAAGATTGTACAGAAGAAGAAAGAAACAGGTTTAGTGGTGGACAAGCCTTGTTCAGGTCGTCCACGTGCATCAACATCACGCCAGGACCATGCACTATGACGCATTTCACTGACTAATTGCAAGTTGACTTCTCCTCAGCTACTTCGAGAGTGGTCAGACAAGAGTGAGGTCAGTGTCAGCTCATCAACAGTTCATCGCCAGTGCCTGCAGTTTGGTCTCCGGGGCTGCAAAGCACGGAATAAGCCACTGATGACTGACATACAAAGGCACAACCGGATCATGTGGGCGAGAAAGCACTCAACTTGGTCGACTGAAATGTGGGGAAAAGGTGCTATTCGGTGATGAAAGCACCTTCTGCCTGTTTGGTAACCAGGCCCACACCTATGCAAGGAGATTTCCTGGAGAGGAATTCAAGCCTGAGTGTCTCAACCTCACTGTGAAGCATCCTTTGAAGGTCATCGTCTGGGGCTGCATGGCTGCCAGTGCCATTGGATGTCTTCACATCGTCGATGGAATGGTCAACGGGGCCAAGTACATCACCATACTGCAAAAGTGCATGGTGCCATCAGCACACCAGCTGTTTCCTGGCCAGTTCCTGTTCAAAGATGACAATGCACCCTGCCATTGCTCCAGACAGGTGATCAGCTGGAAGCAGCAGAACAACATCAAGTCAATGGACTGGCCTGCCCAGTCTCCAGATCTGAATCCAATCGAGGACCTGTGGCACAAGGTGGCCTTGGAAATATCCAGGAGGCATCCGACATCAAAGCGTGAGCTGATTGAGTCACTCATTGCAGCTTGGAACCGCGTTGTCACCAACGATCACCTTGTCAGACTGGTTCATTCAATGCAGACAAGGTGCAGTTCAGGTGATCAAGAACAAAGGGTGGCCCATCAAATACTGAGCCATCACTGACACACAAAAACGGCCTTTTTCAAGGCCACATACATTAATTTGAAGGAAACCTGGTGTGCGCCCATAATATTTTAAAGCATACTTACAATAATATATCGTTGGCCAACAATGTACATTATGCGATTTTCACAGAAAATCTATCAACAGGACAACTATGGGGAACAAACTCAGAAAATAAGGGCCAAACCAATCCTAAAAGTTGGCCCTAATAGCCAAATCTATCACTTATCATAAGATACACAGAGAAAGCCACTGGGAGGAAAAAGACATTAAGATATAAGGTCATGAAGTTGAAAAATTTTATTTACAGTCTCTTATATACCGCACTATTCATCATCAGCGCGGTTCACATGGAACAAAATGCTCAGTACATTCAACACGTATGAGTTTACAGGTAACAGGGCATAAGTAACTTGGATAACCGGGGTAACTATATACAAGACATACTACATGGAATCATATGCACAGAGGTTTCATAGGAAATCACCAGCCCACTATAGGATTGAGTATCAAACTTGGTGTGATGTTGAAGTACCATAAATTTATCTGGGACTGGTATTAGTGGGTGATATTGAGCTCTAGGTGATGCCATTGGGTTCTATAAGGTACTTGTTGAAGAGGTGGCATTTGAGGGCTTTCCTAAACTGTGTTAGGCTCTTAATAGCCCGGATATCAGGGGGTAGTGCATTCCAGCATTTTGGGGCACTGAGACTGAAGGCTCTGTTGGCTGTCGATTTAGTGCAAACAGTAAGTTCCTTCGGGATTTTTAGGGAGTTTATAGCCGTGGATCTTCTTGCTCTATTTGGAGATGTGATATAGATGAGGGAGGCTAAGGATGCGGATGTGAGATTATTAACAGCTTTAAAAGTGATTATCAGGGTCTTGAAAACTATTATAGCTTGAATGGGTAGCCAATGCAACTGTCAAATTTACAAGTGATTCCAGACTTTTGCACACCACTGTATGTACCTTTTTGGGAACCTGCCAGGTACTTGTGACCTGGATTGGCTGCTGTTGGAAACAGGATACTGGCCTTGATGGACCTTGGTCTGACCTAGTATGGCATTTCTTATGAGACTACAAATTGTGGCAGGCGCAATGGGCCATATTGTACTAACAACTTTGCCAAATACTTAGGACAACATTACTGAGAACAAGAAGAGTATTTTTAGAACTTATCCTAAATTCAACTGGTAACCAATGAAGCTGATACAAAAAAGGGGTTAGCAAATCAACCCAAAGTATTCTGTATTAGATTATTCAGGGTACTACTTTGATATAGGATGGAGGAGTAGCCTAGTAGTTAGAGCAACAGCCTAGTACACAAGAGATAGGGGTTCAGTTTCTCACTGGCACTTCTTGTGACCCTTGGACAAATCACTGTACCCCCATTGCCTCGGAAGAAAAGGCCTGGCAATCTACTTCGTCATAGCTTGCCAAGAAAACCCTGCTGATTCCTGAATTGCCAAGAGCACTTAAAACAAACAAACAACAAATTAACAAAAACAAATTTGATAGACTGCATTACAGTACAGTACTGAAGCCTGTACTATTGTTTGTAATGAATCGACTGAGAAGAGTAACTGTGGTTTGCGAATTTTATCTTGTCACATTGTTTTGCCACTTTGAGATCCTTGGACGCTGCCATTCTTAAGGTGTCTCTCCTGGTCCATGCTCAGAATTCTAAGTGGACACCTGAGACAACGGTAGATAGTGAATGCCCCAGGATCACAAGGAATCTGGGAAATAGGATTGGTAGCTTGATTCAGTTCATTGCTCTAACCACTGAGCCACTGCATGATATCATACTGAGCCTTGCTGACCAGAATGAAAGGTTCTTGTCTCCCCTGCAGTACCCGACTGAGTGCTGAGGGAGGCAGCTGATCTGCATGAGATCAGGGGTTGGTGGTGGTGTATCCTGGCTTTGTAAGATGTGTAGGTGAAAAGTCCAGATGGCACAGATGAAAGTGGACTTTAATTCATTTACTATTTCTTGGCACTCCAGAGAAGACTGAGGAAGGGTGAAGCTGCTTTGATCTGTATCGTGCTTTTTGCTGGAGAACATTAATACGGTTGGACTTACAGGCTGGAGAGTTTTGTGCCCATGTGGCTCTTGGACTTGTTGGTATCATTTGTGAGCTGGGTGGCCATCTCCAGTGGACAGACTCTGCTGATCCTGACCAATAAATGACTGCTTCTTGGAGCAGCTGGTTCATGAGCCGACCAGAGGGGAAGCCATATTAGACCTAGTCCTTAGTGGAACACCAGATCTAGTGCAAGAGATAAGGGTGTTGGGGGCCACTTGGCAATAGTGACCATAGCATGATCGCCTTTGATTTAATTAGTGGAGGAGGGATAGTAAGGAAATCCACAGTACTACCTTTTAACTTTCGAAAGGGAGACTATGATAAAATGAGGAAAACAGTTAAGAAAAAACTAAAAGGAGCAGTTGCAAAGGTTAAAGACGTACATCAAGCTTGGGTGTTGTTGAAAAATACTATCTTGGAAGCCCAGACCAGCTGTATTCCACGCTTTAAGAAAAGTGGAAGGAAGTCCAAAAAACTGCCAGCATGGTTTAAAGGTGAGGTCAGAGAGGCTGTTGTTGCCAAAAAAGCATATTTCAGGAAATGGAAAAAAGAGCCAAATGACGAAACCTGGAAACAGCACAAGCACTGGCAAGTCAAATGCAAGGCATTGATAAGGCAGGCAAAGAGAATTTGAGAAGAAGCTTGCTGCGGAAGCCAAAACACGAAATAAAGACCTTTTCAAGTACATTCGTAGCAAAAAACCTGTGAGAGAGTCAGTTGGTCCATTAGATGATAAAGGGGTTAAAGGAGCACTAAGAGGCGACAAGGCGATAGCGGAGAGACTGAATGAATTCTTTGCTTCGGTCTTTACTGAGGAAGATGTAGGGATGTTACCCATGACTGAAGTGGTATTTAAAGGTGCGGAAGAATTGAAGGAAATAAGGATACATCGGGAAGATGTCTTACAACTATTAGATAAACTGAAGAGTAGCAAATCACCTGGGCCGGATGGTATACATCCAAGTGTGTTGAAATAACTGAAATATGAGATTGCAGAACTGCTATCAGTAATCTGTGAACTATCATTAAAATCATCTCTAATACCTGAAGATTGGAGGATCGCCAATGTAACACCAATTTTTAAAAAGGGTTCCAGGGGTGATCCAGGAAACTACAGACCGGTGAGCCTGACGTCGGTACCGGGAAAAATGGTAGAAACCATCATAAAGAATAAAATTACTCAGCATGTAGATAGTCACAACCTAATGGGAGACAGCCAACATGGCTTTAGACAAGGAAGATCTTGTCTTACTAATCTGTTATGTTTTTTTGAACTAGTGAATAAACAGGTGGACAAAGGTGAGTCGGTTGATATTGTGTATCTGGACTTTCAGAAAGCCTTTGACAAGGTCCCTCATCAGAGACCTTTGGCAAAACTAAAGAGTCATGGGATAGGAGGCAGTGTACTATTGTGGATCAGGAACTGGTTAAAAGATAGAAAGCAGAGGGTAGGGCTAAATGGCCAATTTTCCCAATGGAGAAAGGTGAATAGTGGTGTACCCCAGGGATCTGTGCTGGGTCCGCTGCTTTTTGACATATTCATAAATGACCTGGAAAGTGGAATAATGAGAGGTTATCAAATTTGCAGATGACACAAAATTATTTAAAGTTGTTAAAAGCCAAGAGGATTGTGAAAAATTGCAAGAGGATCTTGATAAATTGGAAGACTGGGCATCAAAATGGCAGATGAAATTTAATGTGGACAAGTGCAAGGTTATGCACCTAGAAAAGAACAACCCAAACTATGGTTACGCGATGCAAGGTTCCATATTAGGAACCACCACCCAGGAAAAAGATTTAGGCGTCATTGTGGATACCATGTTAAAACCCTTGGCCCAGTGTGCAGCGGCGGCCAAGAGAGCAAATAAAATGCTAGGTATGATAAGGAAAGGAATGGAAAATAAAACAAAAGATATTATAATGCCTCTATATCGTTCCATGGTGAGACCGCACCTTGAATATTGTGTGCAATTCTGTTCGCCGTATCTTAAAAAGGATATAGCGATTTTAGAAAAGGTACAGAGAAGAGCCACCAAAATGGTAAAGGGGATGGAAGGATACTCCTATGAAGAAAGGCTAAAAAGGTTAGGGCTCTTTAACCTGGAAAAGAGACGGCTGAGGGGAGATATGATAGAAGTCTATAAATTAATGAACGGAGTGGAACGGGTAAAAGTAGATCAATTGTTTACCTTATCAGAATATAGAAAGACTAGGGGACATGCATGAAGCTACAGGGTGAACTATTTAAGACTAATAAAAGAAATATTTTTTTCACTCAACGTGTAATCAAACTCTGGAATTTGTTACCGGAGGATGTAGTAAAGGCTGTTAGTGTAGCTGGGTTTAAAAAAGGTTTGGACAAGTTCCTGGAGGAAATGTCCATAAACCATTATTAAGAAGTGACCGAAGATATCAATGCTTGACCCAGTACAAGCATTGTGGAACTTGTGTCTCTTGGGGAAACTGCTAGGTACATATGACCTAGATTGGCCACTGTTGGAAACAGAATACTGGGCTTGATGGACCTTGGTCTGACCCAGTATGGCATATCTTATGTTTTTATGACTGCAGCCCTTCTGCATGCAGGAGATGAGATCCCTGTGGGCAGACAGCCTGGTCTCGACTGCACAGCCCATCTCTTGGGCAGCCAGTGCAGGCCCACATGTGCTCTGAGCCCCAGTCACCAGTCAAAAAGATTTCAGTCTCCATAGCAACCTGGGGTTGTTGAGCTTTGGTTTAGTTCCTAACAAATGTAAAGCTGCTTTTCCTGCACTATTATCTCATTTGTTGAGACCCTAGAGTTCAGCCTGCCTCTAGAGTCCTGAATATTGAATGGGGAGCATTTCTGAGAACGCTACCTGGCGGTTCTGGATTTTGTCCTTCTATCTAAAAGCTTAAAGTTGGCATCCAGAATCTTTCTTCCGCACCCTTCTATGCTTTTGGTATCTACATGTACCATGACAGCTGGCTCCTCCCTAGCACTATCTAGAAATGTGGCTTGAGGTGACCTTGTTTCTGCAAGGCAGCACAAGAGCTGGCAGACTGGAAATGGGACTTTTATTGCAATGTTCCTGTGGGTCTTTTCTGTAAACCAAAGTCTTTAGCTACTCCAGATCTGCCGTTCTAGACTCCAGAAATTAGATTCTGGAGCTCTTTGCATAGGGCGCACACATACAACCTTTCACCAACTAGTAGATAGTCATGTGTGTGGCACTTGGTGTGAAATACTTGTTGCTGGTTTGCTCTCTATATGCTAAGATTAAGATGTTAGATATTTAAAGTTATTAAGGGTATAGGAACTGCTAAATCTAGCAGAGGGATTTATAATATCTAAAGGCTATTAAATATACTAAAATATGCTTAACAATTCAACCCACAATCTCTTCTCATACAGACTTTAACTTGTAAGTTCTGAGACAACAATAGTTGCAATTGATGTACACCCAGGAGTCTGAGACAGTTTCTTTTAGTAGTCCCTTAGGATTGAGCTGAGCCCTTGTCATGTTAAATATGTGCTTCAAGGCAAGTTACTTTTATTAAATCTTTGAGGATTCAGACTGAAGTTAGACAGTGACCTTCTTGGCTATTGCTTCTCTTTTAATAATACTTTTAACACCATTTTAAGGAATATCAGCTTTGTTACTCTTCAAATGGTATTTCACTTATAAAGCACAGAGGACTCACAAGGCAGACTGTTTATGTACTCCATCTGAGAATATTAGCAATATCGGATGCTGCTTTGGCTGCTGCATTCCTCCTCAGCCTCCCCTACTTGCTGTAGCACAGTGTGAGTAATGTACTAGAGTTCTCTAGTTAGTGTAGAGACCTCTAGATTACTTCTGTCAGTTGAGCACCCACCATTTCTAAACACTTTCATTGCTAAGTCACTTTTGCAGTTCATAAATGCAAATGGTTTCTGGATATCTATTTCAGATTTTATTGCCTTTTCCAAATCTGAACTCAAGGGGGTTTGTAATCCAAGCTGTCTGAGGCAGTGGAGGATAAAGTGACTTGCCAAGGTCACAGTGTGTCACTGGGAGAAACGGGATTTGACCCTTGGCTTCTATGCACCACTCTTCTGTTCCTGCAGATGCCCTTGGAACAGTGTTACTACTACTACTACTACTACTTATCATTTATAAAGCGCTAAAAGGTATAAACAGTGCTGTACAGGCACATGTAAAAGACTATCCCTGCTCATCAGAGCTCCCACTCTTGTTAAGACAAACACAACAGCTGAGGACAAGGATATATCTAGGGAAATGGTAAGGAAACCCATAGGAGACTAAGCAGATCGGGATCTAAAAGAATCCTCGAAGAGGTGAGTTTTCAGCCTAGATTTGAAAAGGACCAGAGATGAAGCCTGATGCACAGACTCTAGTAGTTTAGGCATAAGGAGCAGCAAGGTAGAAGGTCTTACAAATTACCTCCCCTAGAATCCTATTGGTTCTTTCTGTGTGATGAGTGTCACTCCCTGGCAGAATGATGGAGCAGCTTAAACTTTAAAAAGGGTGGCAGTGGTATGTATATGGTGGCCACAAGGTTGTTTCTTTAGATTCCTGATAAATGGTCTTTGGACTATAATGTACAGCAAAGCCTGACAGTGTCCTGCTCAGTCAGAACCAGAGCCATAAGTTTATTTCCTCCTAACTTGGTCCATCCTGAGTCCTTAGCCAGGAGTCGTACAAAACACCCTGCATTTGTAGGTCTTGCATCTGACTACTAGATGTCTGCATTGGATGATGACTGGGTCTTTCTCTGGGGACAAAGTATGCTGTCTCATCTGGGAGTCTTGGGTCCTCCATTGGACTCGTGAAGGGTGGGCCATCAGTATGGTTCTGTTACTGCTAATCATTTGAATAGCGCTACAAGGCGTACACAGTGCTGTACATATAGATGTAAGACACAGTTCCTGCTCGTCAGAGCTTACAATCAAGAAGAAGAAAAAAATCACAAAACTGGGGACTAGAGTGTATAGCAAGATATACAAGTAGTGGACAGGAAAATGAGGAGCATCAGGTCCAAGTGCAGCCTCTAAAGAAGTGGGTCTTCAGCCTGGACTTGAATAGGGCCAAAGAAGGAGCCCAATACACTGACTCGGGTAGCTTTTGTTCCATGCATATGGAGCAGCAAGATAGAATGAACAAAGTCTGGAGTTGCAGTGGCAGAGATGGGCACAGATAAAAGGGATCTGTCGGAGGAGCAGAGTAAGACAAGAGGAAAGGTAGCAAGGAACTGCTGAAGAATGTGCTTTGTGGTTTGGGATAGTGGTTACAGACGTGCGTTGAGCCACCATAGGTTGCGGGTTTGATTCCCACATGTTCCTTTCCTTTTACTCTAAAGGAAAAAAGGGGACTGTTGTAGTTATGGAAGGACAGACTAGATAGGCCATGTGGTCTTTTTCTGTCGTCATATTTCTATGTTTCTAGGTAAGTAGGAGAAGTTTGAACTGGATGCGGAAATAGATAGGAAGACAGAGAAAGAGGGGTTATACGAGCATAGCGACACTGATGGAAGATAAGCCATGCAGGTGAGTTTTGAACAGATTGAAGGGGAGAAAGATGATTCAGAGGGAGACCAGTGAGGAGCAGGTTACAGTAGTCAAGATGAGAGGTGACCAGTGAGTGGATGAGGGTGTTAGTAGTATGTGTAGAAAGGAAGAGACAAACTTTGCCAATGTGTTAGCTAAAACCTGTTGCTTCTTTCTCTGTATGCAGAGAAAGCGACTAAAGTCAAAGATGTTTCCAAGGTTGCGCGCTCGGGAAACAAGGAGGAGTGTAGTGTTTTCTATAGAAAGAGAAGGTAGCAAGGGGGAGGTGGGTTGGGGGGTGGGGGAAGATAGGGAGCTGAGTTTTGGCCATGTTCGGTTTCATACAGCAGTGAGACATCAAAACAGCAATGTGAAATAAGCAGGGAGAGATCCAGGCCTGGATTCCTAGAGAGATTTCAGGCACAGAAAGGTAGATCTGAGAGTTGTTGGTATCAAGATGGTACTGAAAACCATGTGAGGAAATAAGTGCACCAAGGGACTGAGTGTAGCAAGCGAAAAGGAGAGGCCCTGAGGTAAACCAACTGAAAGTGGAGTGAAGGAGTGGCCTAGTGGTTGGGGCAAGGTACTTCAGGCCGGAAGGTCGGGGGTTCAAATACCACTAGAGGACAGCAACCTTGGGCCGGAAGGACTGGGGTTTCTAGTCCCACAGGTGCTCCTTGTGGTCTTGGGCAAGCCACTTAACCTTCCATAGCCCATGTTCCCTGTAAAAAAAAAAAACAGTTATCTCCAAGTTATAATGCCCTATTCAATGTAATTTCAGTTTGTTCAATGTAAACCGCACTGATGCAGAATAGCGCAGTATATAAGAAAATGTAAATAAATATAAGAGAATGTAAATAAAGTGGGATGGTAATAGAGGAGGATCCACTAGAATATACACTAAAAGTGCATTGGGAGAGAGGAAGAAAACCAGGACAGAACAGAGCCTTTGAATCCAAGCAAGGACAGGGGATCAAGGAGAAGGTGGTGATCAATAATGTCAAAGGCAGGAGAAAGGTCAAGAAGGATGAGAATAGAGTAAAGGCCTTTGGATTTGGCGAGGAACAAGTTGCTGGAGATTTTGGCAAGAGCCGTTTCTGTGGAATGTAGAGGATGAAAGACAGATTCTAGTGGATCTGGAAGGGCTTGAGAGGAAAGCGTTGACAGCAACAGTGAACTGCTCATTGAAGTAATTTTGAAGCAAAGGGGAGGAGAGAGAGAGGCTGATAACTGGAAGGACGGGTAGGCTCTAGTGAAGGCTTTTTGAGGAAAGGTGTAACCACAGCATGTTTGAAGGCCACAAGAAAAGTTGCACTGGAAAGCAATGGATTAAGGATATGACAGATGGAATGGATGACGGTGCAAGAGAGAGAGCTGCTTAGATGGGTTGGAATGGGATCAGAGGAACAGGTAGTTTGTTAGGAGGAGGAGAAGATTTGCAGTTTCCTCTTTGGTGATTTCAGAAAAAAAAAAGAGAGGGTGTCTGAAGGTGAGGGAAGGATTTGGGATTGAAGAGGAGGAAGATAAGGTGGGGGTGACCCTGCAGGAATTCAAGGTTAATCTTCTGGACTTTGTTATGGAAATAGCCTCCCAATGGAGGTAGTAGAAACGAGGACAATATTTGAATTCAAGTAAGCATAGGACAAACGCAGAAGATTTCTAAAAGGAAAAAGGGGACTATAGTAGTTGTTATGAAATGGAAGACTAGATAGGCCATATGATCTTTTTCTGCTGTCGTGTTTCTATGCTTGGCAAGTGCTATGGCTGACTGGAAAAAGGTTAGCATGAATTTGAAATGTAGGTAGTCGTCAAGGGTATGGAATTTAAGCCAAAGACGCTCAGCTGGGCGGGCACAGGAATGTAACTAGCGGATTGTCGAAGACAGGGTTGAGGTATGATGCGCCTCACAGGGCATGGAAAGAGAGGAGCAAGTGCATCCAGATCAGAGGAGAGTATAGTGTTATAGGAGGATACTGCCTCATCAGTGGACTCGGATGACATAGTGAAAGAAATAGGTGATAAGACAGCAGTGGAGAGAGCTAAAGAGTTAATTGTGTGAAGGTTCCTAAACATGTTGTTGGAGATTGGGCGAGACCAAGATGGGGGGTTAAGGGTGAAGATTAGCAGGTAATGATAAGGGTAGAACTGAGGTAAAGTTTAATGGTGAGCAGTTGGAGAAGACAAGGTCAAGGCAGTGGCCATGCTTGTGAGTAGTAGTAGTAGAGTACAGCTGGAGGTTGAATGAGGAGGTTAAGGAAAGGAACTTTAAGGCAGAAGGGTCATCTCTGTGAATGTTAAAATACCCAATAATAAGGGAAGGGTAAGAGACATCCAGAAAGGAAGAAAGCCAGAAGTCAAAGTCTGTGAGAAAGATAGAGGTGGACTTGGGGGGGGGGGGGGTTGATAATTGATAGCTACCCCGAGAAGTAGTGGAGAAAATAGGCAGATCGCATGGACTTCAAAGGAAACAAAGGAATTAGATGGAGGCAGAAGGAGGGTTGAAATTGACAGGAATGAGAGAGTAGTAACCCAGCACCACCACCATGCCCAGTGGGCCGAGATGTATGGGAAAATAGGTAGCCTTCATGACGGAGGGTGGCAATTTGATGCAGTGTCTTCAGGGAGAAGCCAAGTTTCAGTAAGCCAGGAGATGCAGGGTATTAGAAGTCATGAATGAAAACAAGTTTATTGGAGATAGAATGTGCATTCTGCAAGGTGCATGAAAAAGGGAGAGAGGAGGGGGGAAATGAAGAAGATTATGCAGGTTACACATTAATCTGCCCTGGGAGAGTGAAAAAAGTCGGGGAGGGGGGGGGGGGGCAGGGTTTGGTTTGACATTTCCAGATGAGAGAACGGAAGAGAGAGGAGGAGGCATGATGGAAGCGAGGGTAAGGTTCCCTCAGTGAGAGTGGAGATGGCTGAATGAGAGGAAGAAAAATGGTGAAGCTCAAGGGCGGATGATAACATAGAGACAATGGCAGGGGTGGTGGGGACCATGTGGCGTGGGTAATCAGAAGTAGGGCTATACAATTGTCAGAACGAGGGGAAAAGATTAGGGAGAGTTAACATCAAGAACACATTGATGGTCACCTTCCTGCATGGACGACTGAGTTACAGCTCTGGAGTCCAAACCCCCAGAGAGGTAGAAATAACCCCCAAAGTGGTTCAAAATAGCTGAAAAATCAGCATCAGCTTCCTCTCAGGTATGGCTCAACACTCAAAAGTGAACCGCAAATTTAACAGAGTTTGCATACACAACTCTAAGGCTGAGCACAAAGATGCTGACAAGATGGCAGCGGGAGTAGGAAGAGAAAGCGAAGAGGAGGGAGATGCAGAGATGGCTGAACCCGGGAAAGGTAATGGCGCATTGGTGCAAATAACAAAGGCTGAACTGCACTCTTGGTTTACTGACCAGTGAACCGAAATGGTAGGAATCCACACAGATATGGAGGGAGTATTGGCTGAAATGCTGTCGGAGCTAGTGGAAGTCTGCAGGAGGGTGGAGGACATGGAGAATGAAATTGAAAACCTGCAGAGCTCTGGGGGGGCAGTGAGAGACTGTGAAAGAAATTAATGGAAGCTAAGGCAATGCTCGAGCTCAAAGTTAAAGACTTGAAAAACAGGTCCAGACGAAATTTACATCTTAAGGGGGTCCCAGAGGAGATAGAATATTGGGACTGTATGCAAGTAGCCCGTGAAATTTGTAAGGAGCTCCTCCAGAGACGGAAGAGCAGAGTAGTGATAGCATAATTAAATTGGATTGGGCACACAGGGCACTGGGCCCCCAAAGAAGTGAGAAGCCCAGGGACATTATCATATGTGTCCATGATTTTGGATTAAAGAAAAGATTTTGGCAAAAATGAGAGCGAAAGGACATAAAGTAGATATATATGCAGACTTAGCAATGGTGACCCTACAGAGGAGAGCATGGCATAGCTTAACACAGAGGTTGTGGGAAGAAAACTTGCGGTATAGGTGGCTATATCCGATTGGACTTGCTTTTATAAGAAACAGAGTGACATGGCGGATGGCAACTCTTATCCGGTTGGTAGCAGCTATGAAGGAAGCGGGGCTGGCGGAGATACCAACGGTTAAGAGTCCAGGGGCGGGGGGGGGGGGGTGAACAAAACAACTCATGGCAGAAAGCGGAGAGAGAGGATAAAAGAAACAAAAAGGGACATAGGAAAGAAAATACCTGCTACTTGAGGACTTCTAAGAGTTTGTTGCAATGTTGGTTAATTGAGTGAGTGCCGCTGCTGGGCAAAGGGTTGAAAGTGAGGGAAGAAGCCTAATACTCACATGGGGGGGGGGTCAATGCGGGATGAAGTAATAAGGAGGAGGAGAAAGTAAGTTATTAGACATATATGTTGGTGGGTGTGTGAAGGGGAGGGGGAGAACGGGATAGGGCAAAATGACAAAGGGGAGGGAAGCAGGAGTATAGCTGAAGGGAAGGGTTCCAGATCTCACAAGCAGGGGGAAATTGCAAAACTAGCACAATAATTGACTCTGCCCACTAGTAAAGGAGGGGGGAGTGCTGAAAATTGTGACATTAAATGTCAAGGGTCTCAATTCGTGGCAATAGTGAAAAGCCCCTGATCCAGGAGGGCACTAGATTGAAAGCAGATATCCTGATGATCCGGGACACATTTGAAAAGGTCTCAGGAATGTTGGTTGAGACGGGGAAAATACAATAAGATCTTGTTGGCTACCCAGAAAGGCGGGAGTGGGGATCCTGTTTGCCAAAGGGTTAAGACTGGAAGAGAAGAAAGTGATCCGTGACCCCGGAGGTTTCTATATAATATGGAATAGGGAGCTAGAAGGAAGAAATGTGAGCATGTGCTATTATGCTCCCAATGTTCAGCAAGGGATGTTTTTTCAACAATTTTATAAGCAGGTGAAAAATAAACTGGGGGACCCATTAATAATTGGGGGGGGGGACGTGACATTACAGTGGACCCCAAATTAGACACTACGGGTCAGAGAGGGCTCTAGAGGAGGTCGTATACAACCAAACAAATTGATAAGTTGGAGGTGAGAGAGACCTGGAGATACCTGAAAGGTACACAGAGGAATTACACATTCTACTTGCCACCCACATGGTATATATAGTAGAATAGATAGATAGGATCTGGGTAGACGGGAAACTGGTGGAAGGAGTGCAAAATGTAGAGAAGGGGGTAGATTGAGTGGTCAGACCACATGCCCCTGGGCGTAGAAATCCAACTAACAAATCCCGAGATAGGGTTAGGATTTTGGAGACTAAACAAATCCCTTATAGAGGACCCGAAGGATGTAGAGAAAATGAGAACAGCAATAATTACACATGCATCGGAAATAATAAAGGGAGAAATCAAGTACCTAAGTATAACCATTGATAGCAGCTTCAACATGCGTGC
The DNA here is from genome assembly GCA_033557465.1 of Ichthyophis bannanicus. Taxonomy (NCBI): domain Eukaryota; kingdom Metazoa; phylum Chordata; class Amphibia; order Gymnophiona; family Ichthyophiidae; genus Ichthyophis; species Ichthyophis bannanicus. The sequence continues at coordinate 72,797,773 of CM066045.1, read as the reverse complement.
ACACACTAAAAATACAGCAAGAACGGCTTACTGGAAGTTGAAGATTCTCAAGCCCTTACAACACTTGCTACTGTACAATGATTTCAGATCTGTAGTGCAAGCCATCATCACACCCTACCTGGACTATGGAAACATCTATCAAGGTCTCACCAAACATGCTCTATATCCACTACAGCTAGTACAAAATACTGCTGCCAGAATACTAACAGCCAGTTCAAACTGATAACACATAACTCCAATCTTGAAAAGTCTACACTGGCTTCCAGTATCCCAATGGACAAAACAGTTATCACTACTTCATTCAAAATCCTCCAACCTCTCAGCTCCCTGCCTCAGTGCTCAGATCTCAAAAGCATCCTCTACAAGACCAAGAAGAGCTACAAACCAGAATCTCCTGATCATCCCTCTAATCAAGACCAGGACCACACAACAGACAAGTAACAGGGCATTCTCACTGTATGCTCCCACAATGTGGAACTCCCTGCCTGAAGCCATCAGAGCTGCACAATCAACTAAAGATCTGAAAAACTATTAAAACCACACCTATTCAGGGAGCACTATGGACCTTATGAAAATACCTAACTACAGCGTTACCATAATATCATGATCAGTCATCCATATCAAATCAACCCTCCACAATTATCCCCCTCTGTAATATAAATGTTCCACCCCCATACTTACCCTCTTTTGAACCGTGACCTATTCCCCTCACCCCTTGTTAACCCCATATTTATCTCCATTATTTCTCCCTGTTTATTGTAAAACAAATCCATTGAGATTGTTATGATGTTCGATGTAAAACGCCTTGGACAAAGGCGGTATAGAAAAACTGTTAAATTAAGGAGTACCTAATAGATGATGATGATGATAATGGGGAAGTAGCATTACATGGGGTTTGGGATGGGCTTAAGGCAATCCTGAGGGGACACCTGATCTTGATGGCCACCCAGAAGAAAAGGTTAAAGGCACAGCATAAGAAGCAGCTGCTAAAACAACTGGCAGATTTGTTAGCACTCCATAAACAAAGAGGAGGCAAAAGACTGCTATATCAGATGTGGCAAGTAAGGGGTGAGCGGAGCAGGATAAGAGTGGAGGAGTAGGCACACCAATTGACTCAATTGAAGCATACCTTTTTTTGTTCAAACTAATAAACCAGGAATGAATTTAGCACAGAAGCTGAAGGAGCAAAGGGGGCAAAATAATATCTATATCTATATATACATATATACGAGGGGGTACCCAAAAAAAACAGGAATTATTTTTTAAAAGCTATTTATTTCAAATTCTTTACAAAACAACCTTATCCCCTTCAAAATACTCTCCATTACAACTGATACATTTGTCCCACCGGTGCTTCCACTGTTCGAAACATTTTTTGTAGTCATCTTTAGAAACGGCTGACAGCTCCTCCCTCCTTTTTTTCTTGACTTCTTCAATGTTGTCAAATCGGTGTCCTTTCATGCCCCTTTTCATGCGTGGAAATAAGAAAAAGTCGCACGGAGCCAGGTCAGGCGAGTAAGGTGCGTGGGGCAGTGGAACCATGCCATTTTTAGCCAAAAACTGTCTAATAGAGATGGCTGTGTGTGCAGGTGCGTTGTCGTGGTGGAAGAACCAGTCTCCTGTCTGCCACAAATCGGGTCTTTTTTTGACGAACACTGTTGCGCAATCTTCTTAAAACTTCCAAATAAAAGGTTTGATTGACGGTCTGACCTGGGTGAACAAACTCTGAATGAACTACCCTCTTGGCATCAAAAAAGCAAATCAGCATTGTTTTGATGTTTGATTTGACTTGACGACATTTTTTTGGACGGGGTGACGATGACGTCTTCCATTGGCTTGACTGTTGCTTTGTTTCTGGGTCGTAACCATAGCACCATGACTCATCACCTGTAATGACCTTTGACAGAAAATCTGGATCAGTTTCAAGCTGTTTCAAAACACGACATGTTTCAACTCGATGTTCCTTTTGATTGTCAGTCAGAACCCGAGGAACAAACTTGGCAGCAACCCTTTTCATTCCCAAATCTTCCGTTAAAATTCGCTGAACCGAGCTCCAAGATAACCCACTAATCTCTGACAGTTGATCAATTGTCTGTCGACGGTCTGTGAGCACAAGCTCTTTAATTTTTTCAATATTTTCGTCGATTCGGGCAGTTGATGGATGCCCAGAACGAGGTTTGTCATCAATCGACATGTTGCCATTTTTAAACCGAGCAAACCACTGGTACATTTGACTTTTTCCCATAGCGTCATCTTGATAAGCTGTTTTCAACATTAAAACAGTTTCAGCAGCATTTTTACCAAGTAGAACACAAAATTTCACAGCTGCACGTTGTTCACTTAAACTTGTCATCATAAAAAAAGAAACAAGAACAAAACAGCGCTAGCAAAAACAATCACTGCAGATGAACAGAACAAGCCAGGTCGACAACACAGGCGGCACTGAACTGACAATGAGTTGCACTATACACGCCTAGCGGCAGAAGTGCGTACTACACAAGCTCCGCCCACGGCAATGTTATTCCTGGGTTTTTTTTGGGTACCCCCTCGTGTGTGTGTGTGTGTGTGTGTGTGTGTATATATTAACAAACAATCTTTTGTGATTATTACAAGCAGGTGTATAAATGCAGAGTTTAACATAAAACAATATCTAATGGACACTAACATACCATCATTGAGTGAGGAAGAAGGTAAATGGTTGGAAAGGGACATAGCTTATAACACTTCATCCTTCTCTATTAAATCTCTAAGGGAAGGAAAGGCTCCAGGCTTAGATGGTCTCACAGCAAAATGTTATAAAAAGTACTCATGGGAGATAGAAGACTTGGTAACTGCTCTATTTAATGGGGTGATTCAAGGTGGTGAACTTCCTAAATCGATGGGGGGTGGCAGGGATCTCTGTTTTACCCAAACCAGGTAAAGATGTGGGAAGCTGTGGATCATATAGGCCGATCTCCCTTATAAATTTAGATGCCAAGCAAAGATGCTAGCCACTTGGCTGCAAAGATTCTTACCACAGTTGGTGAAGGACAATCAAGCAGGATTTATCCCAGGCCAACAGGTGAGCGATAGCATACGTAAAATCCTTAATTTAGTATGGATAGCCCAACATCAACAACGCAATTGACTTCTGATGGCCGTAGATGCGGAGAAGGCTATTGACCACGTAGAGTGGCCATTTATGTTCATGGCCTTAAAAAGGATAGGGATAGGGAAAGGGGATATAGGAGATGGGGGTGAGCCCTTTATGCAAAACCCACAACCCGGATATGGCTATAGAGGGACATCAGACAAGGATGCCCATTGTCCCTTTTGTTATTTGCACTAGTAATTGAACCTCTAGCGCAGCGGTTCTCAACCTGTGGGTCGCGACCCCCATGGGGGTCGCCACAGGATTTAGCGGGGGTCGCCTCACTCCACCGTTTAAAAAAAAAAAAAAAAACGCACAAGTTGCCGCTGCCGAGTCCGCTTCTCGGCAGCGGCAAACTCACTGCTTCCCTTCTAATGCAGCCGCAGCTCCCTGTCTCTTAGGGAACCGTGGCTGTGCCTGCGAAACTGTTGCGGAGCCTTCCTGCCTCTCGACGAGCTCTGTGCAGCATTGTCCTGCCTCCAAAGGAAGTTGTTACCACTTCCTTTGGAGGCGGGACAATGCTGCACGGAGCCCGTGTTAGAGACACAAAGGCTCCGCAATGGCTTCACAGGCACAGCTGCGGTTCCCTAAGAGACAGTGAGCCGCGGCTGCAGAAGAAGTAGGCAGACATGGGGAGAGGGGAGGAGGGGGCAGGGAACCTGCAACAGGGCTGACATGGATGGAGGGGGGGCTGATATGGATGGAGGGAGGGAGGGAGGGAGGGGAGGGCTGACATAGAAGGATGGATTGAGGGAGGGAGGGCTGAATTGTACAGAGGGGGGACTGACATGGAGGGAGGGAGGGGGAGGGAGAGGGGGGCTGACATGGACAGAGGGGGGGCTTACAGGGAGGGAGGGGGGCTGACATGGACAAAGGGAAGAGACAGGGACATACTGGACAGATGGGGATAAATGCTGGACAGATGGGAGAGACAGTGCGGGTTAGGATTATAATGGGCAGATGGGGGGGCTAGGACTGGTAATGGGTTGATTAGGGAAGGCTAGGACTGGGAATGGACTGATCAAGGGGGGGTTGGGACTGGTAATGTGCTGATAGGGGGCTAGGATTGGGAATGGACTGATGGGGGGCTACCTTCGGAAATTAGCTGATAGGGGAGGCTAGGACTGGAAATGGGCTGATGGGGGGGATAGGACTGGTATTGGGCTGATTAGGGGAGGCTATCACTGGTAATGGGGTTGAGGGGGGACTAGCACTGGAAGCGAGCTGATTGGGGGGCTTTGACTGGGAATGGGCTGATTGTTGTGAGGGGAGGATAGAGCTGCTGGCCTTGGAAGAAAACTGGGGGCTAAGGCTACAAATGGGCTGATATGAGGGGATGGGAGAATGGAACTGGAAGGGAGTGGATCTGAGAGGGGCTGCCATGGTATTTGTACTAGAAGGGACTGCTCAGTGGGGAAGGAGGGGGACAGGAAGGGAATGGACACCAGTGGCAGTCATGGGAATGCAAGTTGACATTGGAAGGTACTGAGAGTGAGGACTGGAAAGGGGCTGATACTGGGGAGAGTTACTGGGACTGGAAATAGGCTGATGGAAAGAAGTGAAGAAAATGAAAGAAGAGATAAGAAATGGCAGATGGACCATAGACCACAGAAAGAGAGCTAAGAGAAGACAGGAAAGCAGATCGGGACCAGCATGATCAGAGAATAAATTGGTCAGACAACAAAGGTAGAAAAAATAATTTTATTTCATATTAGTGATTTGACAACAAAATCATCATCCATTTTGAAATCAAATATTGTTACTACTTGTTGTGATTAATTATTGTGGTTTAAATAAGTAAATTTTATAAATAAAAACATATTGCAAAGGCTTATAATTCAACAAATGATTACAGCAATAATGCATTAACGGTAAAGGAAGAGAGATGCATTTGATTTTATCATTGGTCAACTTGTGGTGACCCCCAATGGTAAAAGGGGTCATGGTACAAAAAAGGTTGAGAACCACTGCTCTAGCGGAAAGAATACGGCAGTGTGAGGGAGTCAAAGGTATAAAGGGAACTCGAGAATATAAAATATCACTATTCGCAGATGATGTGATCTACTCATTGGAGAACCCGCAGCTATCGCTGCCAAATCAGTATAGTTCAGCGTCTGGTTATAAAATTAATATGGAAAAAATGGAAATACTAAAGCTGTTCATGAACTCCCAAGCAGAGCAGAAATTGAGGAGGCTATTTCCGTTTCAATGGGCAAAAAATCATATAAAATATTTAGGGGTACAGATCAGCCATACAGAACAGGATCTGTTGAGCCTCAGTCATGAAAAAAATAATGAATGACATGTTATGGTGGGATAACCATACTTTTCATGTTTGGGCGCATAGTTATTGTCAAAATGAATATTCTTCCACTGGGTGCTCTTCCTCTTCAGCTCACTCCCTATTGAAGTACCGGACCGGATGTTGGCCCTTCTGCAGAGTAGAATCTTTTCTTTTATATGGCAGAGATGGCCACCAAGGGTGCAAAGGATGGTTTTAATGAAAAGAAGAAAAGGGGTTAACTGTCCAGATGTCGTAAGATATTACAAAGCAGCACAGCTTAAAGCTATTATGGGATGGAGGATGGAAAAGAATGGGCCTCAATGGGTGCAACTTGAACAAATGGGACTAGGAGAATGGAAATTGACGGATCTACTATGGGAAAATATAGGGACCAGTAGAGGGGCAGCAGTGGTTTGGAAAAAGACAGAGCCCTATTGATGAGGAGAGGAGGAAGTATGCGCCTACACTGCATAGCAATATGTGAACAGGTTTGCTGAGAGGGGTAAAACATAGAAACATAGAAACATGATGACAGAAAAAGACCACATGGCCTATCTAGTCTGTCCTTCAATAACAACAACTACAACAGTCCACTTTTTACCTTTAGAGATCCTCTGTGTTGGTCCCATGCTTTTTTTAATTCAGTTACTGTCCTCATCTCTACCACCTCCACTGGGAGACTATTCCATGGATTCACTACTCTTTCCGTAAAGAAATATTTCCGCGTATCACTCCTGAATCTATCTCCCTTCACCCTCATCCCATGTCCCCTCATAGCAGAACTTGCTTTCATTGAAAGAGGCTCTCCCTGAACATTTATGCCACGGAGGTATTTAAACATCTCAATCATATCACCTCTATCCTGCCTTTCCTCTAAGGTGTACATATTAAGATCCTTAAGTCTGTCCTCATATTGCCTTATAATGAAGCCCACTAATCATTTTAGTAGCCACCCTCTGCACCGACTCCATCCTGTTCACATCCTTTTGAAGGTGCGGTCTCCAGAATTGCACACTATACTCCAAATGAGGTTGCACCAAAGACTTATACAGAGGCATTATCACCTCCTTTTTTCTGCTAGCCATTCCTCTCCGTATGCACCCTCAAGCCGCCTTCTAGCTTTTGCCGTCGCCTTTTCTACCTGTTTAGCTACTTTAAGATCATCAGACACAACCATGCCTAGGTCCCGCTCTTCTTTAGTGGACAAAAGTACTTCACCTCCTATACTGTATTGCTCCCTTGGATTGCTGCAGCCCAAATGCATGACCTTACATTTTTTAACATTAAATCCCAGCTGCCAAATTCTAGACCAGGGGTCTCAAACACGCGGCCCGCGGGCCGCATGCGGCCCGCGAAGCACTTACCGGCATGTAAAAAAAAAAAAAAAATCCAAACTTGCCGTCGCCGCATTAAGCGTCCCGCGGGCTCCTCTGCCTGGCAGAGTCCTCTCCTCCCTGCAGCATCAGCTCCAAAAGCGGCGGCTTTCAGAGCCGCAAAGAGAGAGAGTTTCTCTCGCGCGGTTCTGAAGAGCAGCGAGAGAGTCTTCAGAACCGCGCGAGAGAAACTCTCTCTCTTTGCGGCTCTGAAAGCCGCCGCTTTTGGAGCTGATGCTGCAGGGAGGAGAGGACTCTGCCAGGCAGAGGAGCCCGCGGGACGCTTAATGCGGCGACGGCAAGTTTGGATTTTTTTTTTTTTTTAGTTAGAATTAAGGGATCCATCCAGGGCCTTGATCAAGCTCCACAGCACTCCAAGGATAATCCTTCAGTCCTTCCCACTGGAACACTCTCCCAGTCTCCCCCTCATTGCCCCTCAGGCTTATCTCCCTCTCCTCATAGCAAGCCTGCACATTCGGGGTAAGATTGTGTGAGGGGGAAGCCCGGCAAAATCTCCAGCAAAGCAGCTCCGCTTGTGGGTCGAAGATCTTGCGCCCCCCAGGAGCGCTTCCAGGTTGCTGGGGAAGGGCCCGTTCTTCAGGGCTCAAAGCATCCCATCTGTGCTCTGCTCCAGCAAAACTCCACCGGAGCAGTCCAAGGAAGCCACCAGCTCTTTCACAGGCCGAACACCAAGCTTGTCGAGGGTAAGCTGACCACTGTCTCCTGTGGCCAACCCTCAGGGCAGACCAGTTGCTTGCCCTTCCGTTTTGGCATGGAAACAGAAAGGTGGATTACTCTCTCGGCACAGCTCACAGCATTCTGCTCAGACAGCCTTCACACACCGCCACCTTGCCCCCCTCCTCACCCCTTTAAGAGCCCGTGGGACGCTTAATACTGCAGCAGCAAATATACATTTTTTTTATTTAATTTGGCTGATGGTGGGTGGGGGGGTTTGGCCTGGTATGGGGCTTTGGGGGGGGGCCAGGACTGGTAATGGCCTATGAGGGGGTAACTGAAAATGGGGGGTGATGGGATAATACTGAAAATGGGGTGATGGGGGGGGGTTTAGGACTGGTCATGGGCGAGGAGGGGTAAGACTGGAAGTGGGGTATTGGGGGTTATGACTGGTAATGGGTGATGGGGGGGGGCTAGGACTGGTAATGGCCTATGAGGGGGGTGGTAACTGAAAATGGGGTGATGGGGGTAACACTGAAAATGGGGTGATGGGGGGTTAGGACTGGTAATGGCCTATGAGGGGGGTAACTGAAAATGGGGTGATGGGGTAACACTGAAAATGTGGTGATGGGGGGGGGGGTTAGGACTGGTAATGGGCTATGAGGGGTAAGACTGGAAGTGGGCTATGGGGGGTTAGGACTGGTAATGGGCTATGGGGGGGGCTAGGACTGGTAATGGCCTATGGGGGGGGGAAACGTAAAATGGGGTGATGGGGGAACCACTGAAAATGGGGTGATGGGGGGTTAGGACTGGTAATGGGCTATGGGGGGGCTAGGGCTGATAATGGGCTGGGGGGTCTGCTAGGACTGGAAATGGGCTGAGTGGAAGGGGGGCTTGAACTGCAAATGGCTGATGGGGAGGGGGGCTTGGAATGGAAATGGGCTGTGAGGGGAGGGAGCTAGCACTGGAAATGGGCTGATGGGGGGGGAGCTACGATTGGAAATGGGCTGATGGGCTAGGACTGAAAATGGGCTGATGCAGTGACTAGAAGGGAGGGGGTGCTGTGTGGGACTGGAACTAAAAGGGAGCTGATGTTGGGGAGGATTAGAATGGGCTGGAGCTGGGAGAGTGAAATGGAGAGGGGAAAATATTTTGTGTGGGAGGGAAGACAAATCTACAATTGGCCAGGTAAGTGGGGATTGAGGATGGAGGGGTAAAATTTGAGTGGATGAAAATAGGAATGAGGAAAGAGCAAAAGGAGAAAGATTAATATGTTAAAGCAGATGTAGAGGGAGAATGGAAAAAGCTAGAAGAGAGAAGAAAGGACAAATGGACAGCAGACAATGGAGAGTTAGCAGAAGGCACGAAGAAGAAACCAGAAGAAAGTGGCTGGAACTGAAAAAAAATGCACAAAAGGTAGAAAAATATCTTTATTTTGAATTTATTAACTGGAATATGTCAGTTCTGGGAAATGTGCATCAATAACGTCTGCGCTTTGTTTAGTACAAGAGGAAATTAATTTATAGTTTTATTTCTACAGTGTTGTTGTACATTCCAAGTTTGGCTTTTGGGGGTCCCAGTTTAATTGTCTTGTTTCTAAATTTTGATTCCTTGTTTGGTGATGGTGTATTCTGCATGTGTAACTGAGCTGAGGTATTCTGTTTATGTAATTCCTATTTGACATTGCTACTTGTTCTCTGTCCCCAGTAGGTCATGTATTGTTGTTCTCTGAAATGTATTGACTTAATATTTGCAGTGTTGCCTTTTGATAGGTAGGGTCTGGTGCTTTGTGAGTCCTGGTAGTGCTGTTAGGATATGGCGGGTTTGCTAATGTGCCTGGCGGTTGGCACTGGATTATAGTAATGTAGAAATCTTTTAGTCTTTCTTTATTCATGCACTCATTAAGAGGCATGTTTACTAAAAGTTAGGGTATGGTAACATTATGCAAATATTTATGCAAATGAGGTCCCTTATGCAAATGAGGTCCCACGTCTCATGCGGCCCCCGGGTTATTTTACAAGTCCTCATTTGGCCCTCAAAGCAATTTGAGTTTGAGACCCCTGTTCTAGACCATTCTTCAAGCTTAGCTAGATCCCTCCTCATGTTATCTACACCTTCCTGGGTGTCTACTCTATTGCAGATTTTGGTATCATCCGCAAAGAGGCAAACCTTACCCGACAGCCCTTCCGCTATATCACTAACAAAGATGTTAAAAAGAATCGGACCAAGGACAGATCCCTGGGGCACACCACTGGTAACATCCTTCTCCTCAGAGTGAGCTCCATTTACTTGTACTCTTTGTCGCCTCCCACCCAACCAATTTTTAACCCAAGCAGTAACTTTAGGGTCCATCCCTAGGGTGCTCAGTTTGTTTATAAGTTGCCTGTGAGGAACAGTGTCAAAGGCTTTACTGAAATCTAAATACACCACATCTAGAGCTGTCCCTCGGTCCAACTCCCTGGTCACCCAGTCAAAGAAATCAATCAGATTTGTCTGACAAGACCTGCCTCTGGTGAATCCATGCTGCCTCGGATCCTGTAATCCGCTGGACTCCAGAAAACTCACTATTTTCTCTTTCAGCAGCGTTTCCAATAATTTACTTACCACCGAACCGGCCTGTAGTTTTCAACCACATCCTTACTTCCGCTTTTGTGTAAAGGCACCACATGAGCTTCTCTCCAGTCCTTTGGCACCACTCCCGACTCCAACGAGGCATTGAAAAGGTCAGTCAGTGGAGTTGCTAGAACGTCCCCAAGTTCCCTCAGTATTCTAGGGTGTATCCTATCCGGTCCCATCGCTTTGTCTACTTTAAGTTGAGCTAGTTTCTCACGAACACAGTCTTCTGAAAATTGTTCAAGATGCCCCTCGCTTCTGTTCCTATTTGTGGGTGTTTTCTGAGGTCCTGCTCCTGGTTCTTCATCTGTGAACACAGAACAAAAATATTTGTTAAGCAATTCCGCTTTATCCTTATCAGCTTCTACATATTCCAATTAATGTATCTTTGTTTTCCTTTTCCATTATACAAGTTGACACAAGATGTACTTTGTATATTTATATGAACGATATATGCAAATGTTTGTGTTTTGGGAAGTTTGGTTTAATAAAACATTTAAAATACGAAAAAAGAACACTGCTGTGGAGCCATAGGAGAAAATGCAAATGTATCCTCTCTCTCGCCTGTGGCTGAAGCTAAGAGCAGGCTGCACTTAGCCAGAACCCCAGTTTCTAATACAGGAAACTAACAGCCACGGCATTATATCTCAGGTGGATTAATACTGGCTTCAGAGCAGTCACCCAGGCCAGAACTGGCACTGTGCCCCTGGAGGGGAAGCTCTTTTATAGTATCCAGCTTTCTTAGCTCATCTGTTTGCCTCCTCTCTCACATGCTTTCAAAGTGTGCATGATATAAGCTGTGGCTTGTGCCAGGTCTTTTATATATAAATCAGGCTACATGTTTAATATTACAAAGGGGAGAGAGAGCGAGCAATGCTGATGCCGAAAGCAGCCACTCAATAGATGCTCTGGCAGTGCTCCAGGCCTTGCTGTCTTAACACTGGGCTTTCTTTTTGCTATGACCTAAATATTCACAGGTGCACACTGCTGCTAATGACATTTGGAATTGTCGCCAACATTTAATACATGGAAAGGCAGATAGCTGTAGTAGTTGGAGGTCTGGCCTTGCTCGGGATGTTTTTAGCTGTGTTTCGGGATATGCCCCTAAGCCTAGAACTTGTGTTGCTAATCTAAATATGAGTGTTTCATTGGTGCCGTTTACTTGTGGCTCTGTTACTGTAAGCAACATTTTTAATAGCTTTGGCATATTGTTCTAAGATGTTTTTCAAATGGCTGTCTACTTTAGATACTGTCCTGCTTACAGGGCATCTTGTCCAATACAACACACTGGGCACAAAAGTCAGTCCACTCATGAAACCTCTGGGCAGAATTGGGAGGACTGGTCTTGCCTTTGAATGTCAAAAAGCAGAATTTCAGCATTTTGGATTATAGGAAGCATGGCAAGCATTAGCCAGACTTTCCTGCTACAGTTTCATAGGATAGTTCCTGGACTTAAACCCTCTGCCACTGACCTTAGTCTTGCACTTTGAGGTTTTTCTAAGTCCGCTACTAACTTAGGGGCTGATGATGGCATCCCTTGTGTGCCTGAGGCCACTCAGATGTGAGTCCAGACTTGGTGGGAATCAGTGGTGCTTAATTGCTTAAAGTATGTTAACCATCTAGGTGGGAACACAATTCTTCAGAAATGGTTGTTTCCTTTTCGGTCATCCAGTTTAGTCAATACTTCTGGGTAGTGCACCTCTTCCTGCAGCTTGGAGACTGGGCATGTCCAAAAATCGTGACATCACTGCATGTAGCTCCTCCGCTCTCCCAGGAATCTCCAGTGTGTCCAGTCTCCAAGCAGCAGGAAGACGTGTGAGCCTAGTGCTGGGCTCACTTTAGGGCTAGTTGAAGGAGCATTAGCATCCCTTAGGGGTTTTCAGTTCTTTTCAGTTAATTTTATTGGTTTGATTTTCTTTCAAGGGCGTCTGTACCTTTAAAAAAAAACAAACTAAAGGACAACACAGATAAGTGTCAGCTTTCTTCTGCCGGTCCCTGCTGGGTGCTCTTTTCGGGGCTTTGCGGAATCTCGGCACTGCCTCGATCTCTCCCCCTTGAAAGTTCGGGGGAGAGCTCGGCAGGAGTGATTCCGACGCTGCTTGCTCAGTCCGTCTTTTTCCCCGCTCCGGCTGCAGCGACAGGCTGTCAGTCCGTACGGGAGATCAGCGTTTCGGACGGCGGCGGCTGAGCCGCGGGGAGCCGTGGGTTCGCGGCTCCCAGCTGATACAAGCGAAGGTAAGCGATAGGAGAACGGGGCAGCAGCGGTTGCACTTTGGCCGGTCGGCTGAGCTTCGAGCGGCCGGAGCGCCATTTCCCGCCTTTCTCTATTGCCTTCTCTCAGCGGCGGCCATTTTGGCCTCATGGAAGCCACGGGCCGGCGGCTTGGCGGAGTTCAAGGGCTGAAAGCGGCCTGACAGATTCATTCCTTAGCAATCGCGTCAGCTTCCTCCCGGTTTGTTATTTTGAACATTTGTTTGTCATTTCTTTATTTTAGTTTTAGTTTTAGCGCGTCTGGTTTCTTTAGCTCCAGGGTTGGGTTTTCTTTTCCTAGGCTTCAAGGAAGACTGCTTTGGGGCTGGGATTGGTTTATTTGGGACCAGTCCTCATCTGTGAGAGAGATACAACTAAAAAAAAAAAAAGAACAAGAAGCCAAAGGGGGCATTGCAAGCCTTTTGGTGTTTCTTCTCAGGCTACTCCTTTGATGGCGGCCCGTCTTCAGTGTGTGGTGTGTGGCAGCCGCAGAGGTGCGCTGTCCGAGTCTGGGATCTGCCGGGGGTGTACGGCGATGTCCGCTTCGCTGGAGCAGCAGATGGAGGTTTCGACGGCTGAGGTTCAGGCCGGGGCACCGGTGGCAGAGGGGAGCCCTCCCTCTATGTCACAGCAAGCGCTCTTACCAGGCTCCCAGGAGGGGCAGGGAATGTCACCTCTGTTAGGGGGCGTGGAGCGGCAGTTGAGTGGTTTTTCTCCGGATTTTGTGCTGCTTATGCATGAGGCATTTTGTCGGCAACGGCAGGGTAGGGGGCCGGAGGCCTTAGGGTTGTCCATGCCGTTCCCACCTGCTTTGGCTACGGAGGGGGACACTGGGTCCCTCCGGACGTCTAAGAAACGCAGGGTTCGGGATCTTTCTCCTCCTGAAAATGAGTGGAAGGACTTGGAGGATCCAGAGTCACAGTTAGAGGCGGGCGTGGAGGAGTTAGAGGAGGGGGAGATTCCCGAGCCAGAGGATCAAGCAAAGATTATTAGGTTATTCCGGAGAGAGGAGTTAGTGCCGCTTATTATGGAGTCCCTTCGTACGCTGAAGTTGGCGGCTGAGCAGCCGAAGGAGGACGAAGGTGAGGAGGATCTGATTATTCAGGCGGTAAGGCAGTCTCATGTAGTTTTTCCCGTGCATCGGGTAGTTGACCGAAATGATTCAGGAGGAATGGGATTTGCCTGAAGCGAGTCTCAAGGGAACTCGGACCATGTATAGGTTGTATCCTTTGGCTGATAAGGACAAGGAGAGGTTTCAATCTCCTAAGATTGATGCGGCTGTTTCGGCAGTAACTAAAAAGACCACCATTCCGGTGGAAGGTAGCGCAGCCCTAAAGGATGCTCAGGATAGGAAGGTTGATGGTTTGTTGAAACAGGCCTTTGAGGCGGATGCTCTGTCACCTTCAGGCTTCCATCTGCGGGGCTTGGGTGGCTCGGGCTTGCCTTAGATGGACGCAAGGGTTGCGTAGCATTGTGCAGGAGCCCGAGGGGCTGCGGGAGTTGGACCGCCTGGAGTCAGGGGCGGCTTACTTGTCCGATGTTCATTATGACTTGATCAGAGCTCTGGCTAATGGGATGGCATCCTTGGTGGCTGCTCGGAGATCCATTTGGTTGAGAAATTGGGCAGCGGATGGGCCGTCTAAAGCACATCTCTGCAAGTTACCGTTTCGGGGGACCTTAGTTGTTTGGCGCGGACCTGGATAAGCTGGTGAAAGAGTTGGGGGAGTCTAAGGGTGGAAGACTCCCGGAAGATAGGTCTAAGCAGGGTAGATCCTCGCTTCCCTTTCGGGGACAGGCCCGTGACTTTTGGAGGTTTCGATTGTCCCGGTTGGGGGGTTTTCAGCGGGGACGATTTGCATCCAGGGCGCAAGGATTTCGGAGGTTTCGAGGGATTGGTAGAGGTTTTGCAGCGAATTCCTCGACCCCCACCAGAAAGGCGCAATGAAGTGCGGCGGGCCCTGGCCGGAAGTCAGCCGATAGGCGGGAGACTTCAGGCTTTTCTTCCAGCTTGGGCCCAGATAACGTCAGACCAGTGGGTGCTGGAGATCATTCGGGATGGTTATGCATTGGAGTTCGCCCGGCCCGTGCGGGATTCCTTTGTTCTCTCTCCTTGCAGGGGACGGGGGAAGTCCGTGACGATGCGTCAGATGCTAGACCACTTGTTGCAGTTACAGGCCGTGGTTCCAGTTCCCGCAAGCGACTACGGCAGGGGTCGATACTCCATCTATTTCATAGTTCCGAAAAAGGATGGTTCCGTGTGGCCCATTTTGGATCTAAAAGGTGTGAACCGTTGTCTTCGAGTGCCGCATTTTCGGATGGAGACCTTGAGATTCGTCATTGTCGCAGTGCGTCGAGGGGAGTACTTAACGTCTCTCGATCTGACAGAGGCCTATTTGCACATTCTGATCCGGGAAGGTCATTGCCGGTTCCTTCGTTTTGCTCTGCCGTGGGGGCATTACCAGTTTCGAGCCTTGCCCTTTGGCCTTGCGACGGTGCCGCGCACCTTTACCAAGATTATGGTGGTGGTGGCGGCGGCGTTGCGCAAGGAAGGCATCCTGGTTCATCCTTATCTGGACGATTGGTTGATTTGGGCAAAGTCCGAGAGCATTCAGGTGACAGGCAAGGTGGTGAAGTTTCTCGAGGAGCTCGGCTGGGTGGTCAATGTGGCGAAGAGTCATCTTGTGCCTACACAGGAACTCGAATATCTGGGGGTACGGTTCGACACGCGAGTGGGGAGAGTGTTTCTTCCATTGCGTCGAGTGCAGGGCCTACAGGAATTGCTGCGTCAGTTTCTGCTATCCCCGGCTCCCTCGGCTTGGAGTTACCTTCAAGTTCTGGGGACTATGGCGGCAACGTTGGAGGCGGTACCCTGGGCCAGGTTTCATATGCGGCCATTGCAGAGAGCGTTGCTTCGTCGCTGGTCGCACCAGGAGGACTCGCTGAACGCGAGGCTTCTTTATCCGGCCAGGGTTCGGAAATCGCTTCGTTGGTGGCTGCTTCCAGGGTCGCTGTCCTCGGGAATGAGTCTGGAGCAGCCGCAGTGGCTCCCGCTGTTAACAGACGCAAGTCTAGCGGGCTGGGGAGCTCATTGCGGGGAACTCTTCGCGCAGGGGCTTTGGTCGACTCTGGATGCCACTTGGTCGATCAACCGGCTGGAGCTTCGGGCAGTGGCTCTTGCGCTGCAGGCATTCGAGGCTACCGTGACGGGAAGAGCGGTACGCGTACTGTCCGACAACTCAGTGGCCGTGGCTTACATCAATCGACAGGGGCGGCATGGGCAGTTTGGCCATGGAGATCGAGGCAGAGGAGCTCTTTCTCTGGGTAGAAGTTCGACTGTTGGCGCTGTCGGCGGCGCACATTGCAGGGAAAGACAATGTGACGGCGGATTTTCTCAGCATTGTCAGGGTAGACGCCGGAGAGTGGGAATTGCATCCCGAGGTCTTTGCGCAGATAGCCCTCAGATGGGGGTCGCCGGTTATGGACCTGATGGCGACGTTCCAGTCCGCAAAGGCGAGCCGTTTTTTCAACAGGCGTCGGGAACGGATGTCCGAAGGTATCGACGCGCTGATGCAACTCTGGCCGGCGTCGGGTCTGCTCTGTTTTTCCTCCGTGGGCGTTAATCGGCAAGAGTAGTACAAAGAATCGAAGCGCATCGGGGGAACGTGCTGTTCGTGGCTCCCGATTGGCTGAGACGTCCGTGGTATGCAGATATGGTCCGTCTCCTCAGCGGGGAGCCGTGGTGGTTGCCGGTGGTACCGGATCTTTTGCGGCAGGGGCCGTTGAGAATGCCGCAAGTGGATCGGTTCTCGCTTACGGTTTGGCCATTGAGCGGGCGTGGCTGAAAAAGAGAGGTTATTCATCGGCGGTGATAACGACTTTGCTGAAGGCTCGGAAGAAGTCTGCTAGGTACATATGACCTAGATTGGCCACTGTTGGAAACAGAATACTGGGGCTTGATGGACCTTGGTCTGACCCAGTATGGCATATCTTATGTTCTTATGTTCTTATCGTTGGCGTACGTACGCATTTGGAGGATTTTTGAGGATTGGTGTTCACGGGGGCAGATCCGGGCAGCGACGGCGTCGGTTCCGGTGGTGCTCCAGTTTTTTGCAAGACTGTTTTGAGAAAGGTTTGGCGACTAGTTCCTTAAAGGTTCAGGTGGCGGCGTTGGCGTGCTATAGGGGCAAAGTGCAAGGGCTGGCGCTGGGCACGCACCCGGATGTGCTGCGTTTTCTAAAGGCCGTGTCCAACCTTTGTCCGTCTCAGAGTCCTGGTTCCCTCCTGGGATCTAAATTTGGTGTTGGGGGCCTTAGCAAGGGAACGCTTTGAGCCGTTGCGTAAGGCCTCGGTAAAGGATTTAACTCTGAAAACAGTGTTTTTGGTGGCCATTTGCTCGGCCAGGCGCATCTCGGAGCTCCAAGCGTTATCTTGTCGAGAGCCATTTTTGTCGTTTTCTAAGGAAAAGGTGGTTTTGCGGCCTGTTCCTTTCTTCTTGCCCAAGGTGATTTCTCCGTTTCACTTGAATCAGACTGTGTCCTTGCCAGTCCTGGGGTCGCTAGCTGGGGATGCGGCGGACCGCTGTCTGAGGCGGTTGGACTTGAAGAGAGTGTTGCAGCAGTATCTGAAGGTGTCAGCGTCCTTTCGTAAATCAGATCGGTTGTTTGTTTTGTTCGGGGGTAACCGCAAGGGTGAAGCAGCGGCTAAAGCGTCAATCTCTCGGTAGATTAGGGAAGCTATTGCTTCTGCTTATCTCTTGGAGGGTAGAGTGGTGCCGGTTGGCTTGCGGGCTCATTCTACTAGGGCTCAGGCTGCGTCTTGGGCAGAACATAGTTTAGTGCCTCCGGTGGAAATCTGTCGGGCGGCCACCTGGTCGTCTCTTCATACTTTCAGCAAACATTACCGGCTGGATGTGCTTTCAGCACAGGATGCGAGTTTCGGAGCGGCTGTGTTGCAGGCCGGTTGGAAGGGTCCCGCCCAGTAGTTACTGCTCTTTTACATCCCAGAAGTATTGACTAAACTGGATGACCGAAAAGGAAATGGAAATTACACTTACCTGGTAATTGTGGGAATCCAGTTTAGTCCTTATTCCCTCCCTATCTGGTTGTAGGTGCTGAAAGTTTGGATGGGACAGTGTTCCTGGTAAGTAAATTTCGCTATTTCTCTTTCTGTCCTTTTCTGTCCGTGGGTGGATTCGGACAGTAGGAGGCAGGCAGAAGTAAGCAGGTCTGTCTGTGTAAAAAAAATAAAAATAAATAAATAAAAAATAAAAAAAATCGGGGGGTGGGGGGAGTTCTTTGCAATGGGGTGTTTTTTGGATCAGACGTTTTATTCGGTTAATGCAGATGTTTATTGCTCCTTTGAGTTTGCTTTGTCAATAGTTCACTGGAGATTCCTGGGAGAGCGGAGGAGCTACATGCAGTGATGTCACGATTTTTGGACATGCCCAGTCTCCAAGCTGCAGGAAGAGGTGCACTACCCAGAAGTATTGACTAAACTGGATTCCCTCAAGGAACCACAATTACCAGGTAAGTGTAATTTCCATTTTGTCTCCTCCCATAGCAATTTCAATTAAACTGGGGCACCATCATTTTTATGCACCTACATCTTTCTGTCTTTTTAGGAAACTAATCAGCTTATTGTTGGCTGATTTAAAATGCAGATATTGGGCACTTTTCAATTAGAATACTTCAGAAAGGGCTTTTTATAGTAAATATGATGACTAAGGTCAGTTTTCCTTACAATAAATAACACTTGAAAATCTCTTACTTTCAAGGCATCTGAAACCTGATAGTGAATGAAACCTATGACTGGTAACTGATTTCTTTTCATTGTCAAACTTGTGGCAGATACCCATCTCGTAAAAGTGAGAACACCACCTTTTTTTTTTTTTTTTTTTTTTTTTGCAAAGCAAAAAAGGCTTTTGATTTGGCTGATTTTCTGTTACAAGCTGCAAGGAATTAAGATGTCCCTGGGAAAGTAGTAGAGTAGATGCTGCCTGTGTTTTCAGTATATACTGCAGACACAGTCTTCCTTTTGGACTGTATGGAGCTGTGGTAATATGGGTGTACACAGCGGACCTGGAGCCAGATCTATTATTGACTTCCACCATGACCTGTATTTAAAATCTAGTTCACCAAAAGTCCTATGCTTCAATTGCTCCTTTAAAGTGACTAAGTGTGGGAGGGAGTGTGTTCTCACAGCCCCTTTGTATACTAACTCGGCCTAACCTGCTTCATTCCTAATATTTACATGACATTTTTAGGACAGATTAGTAATCTGAGTTTGTGCTGTACTTCAGGCTTTACATTTTGTGAAGTGGAAAAAAATGTCACTTCCTTATCGTTCCTCCAGTTCAGTCCTCCACCTCTGAGTAGTGCACCTCCTCCTGCAGCTTGGAGACTGGGCATGTCAAATTTTTGTGACATCACTGGATGTATCCTGCTGGTCTCTCCCATCAGCTCCAGTGTGTCCAGTCTCCATGCAGCAGGAGGACTTAGTGAGCCTAGGTCCTGTGCTCACTTGAGGGACGGATAAGGAGCATTAGTTTAGAGTTTACATTTTTCTTTGATCACTTTCTATTTTTTCGTTTAGGGGTGCTATACCTTTAAAAAAATAATAATAATACGAAGCTTCAGCCTCGATCCGGTGCCCTTCTTTTTCTCTTTCTACCATTGCTTTCTGTCTACATTCCTTGGGACGGCTCTCCCCTCCTTGACTGTATGGAGGGGAGCCTGGCAGGGGAGAGAGTGAGCGGCACGCGGCTGCCCCAGATCAGTCAGGGAGAGCCGATGAAGTAAAAAGGCCAGTCCTCACCGCGAACGCTGCTTGCAGCGGGGACGAGCAGTGTAGCGGTTTGCAGGATGACGAATCGGGCCGGACCGGCAGGGAGTGTAGTGGGGCTGTAATCACCTCCGGAGGTGAGTGCCTTTTTCTACGGTGCAGTTTTTTTTTTTCAGCGGGGCATTGAGTAGGAGGTGGAAATTTTGGCGTGAAACAGAGCCGACTTCAGGCCCGGGCCATTTCCTGCACTCCTCAGCCTCGTGGCAGCTACAGCGCTGATCTGCACGCTGAAGGGGGGAGCGGGATAGACATGCAGCTCAGATACTTTATTTAGGCAGATGGGCTCCGTTTGAGTTTTGAATGAATTTTTCTTTTGTTTTAGAATTTGGGATTCGGCTCACGTTTTCTTGTTTATTAAAGTAGCTATTTTAGTTTAAAAAAAAAGAGAGGTAAAGAAGAGAGATTTCTTTTGTTTTGGTGGCATTAGTGGTATTGGAAGCCATAGCACAGGCCTTCGCGACCCCAGTGTCTGGTGTGTGGCTCCTGTAGAGGCACGGTATCGGACACAAGGATCTGTCGGGGCTGCGCTGCGGCTTCGATGACTATGGAGCAACATTTAGAGGACAAGATCACACGGGAGGCCCACAGCCCTTCGGCAAGGCCCGAGGGGGAGCTGTTGGTTCAGGGCCCGTCATTGTCTTTACAGGAGACCCCAGCGGGACCATCTAGCTCTAGTCCTTCGATGCCTTCGGAGCCGTCGCTGGGAGATTTTCTCCCGGATTTTGTATTGATAATGCATCAAGCTTTTTGTTTGCGACGACAGGGGAAGGGGCTGGAGCCATTGGCAGTTCCACAGCAGCAGTCGGGTCTAGAACGAACTGGTAGCGAGCTTGTGAGACCCCTGAAGAGGGCGAGACCTCTTGACCTTCTGCTCTCAGATAGGGAATGGCCCAAGATGGAGGAAGCTGGGTTGGATCTCGAATCGGGGATGGACAAACTGGAAGAAGAGGGTTTAGAGGACCCTCATTCAAGCAGTGAGGCAATCTCAGGTGGTGGTTTTGTATTTATATTGTAATGTATATTTAATTTCACTATGATATAGTATTATAACATACTGTTTTGTTTTGTATTTATATTGTAATGTATCATTTTTGTTTTCCCATACCTTCAATATGTTAGCCTTTGTTGTCTTGTCAACCACTTTGATTGAAGGATAAGGTGGTATGCAAAACTGATTAAATAAATAAATGATCCAGGATGAATGGGATCTTCCAGAAGCGGGACTAAGAGGGTTGAGAACGATGAACAGACTCTGCCCCTTGGCGGACAAGGAAAAGGAGAGGTTTCGGTACCTGCGAATAGATGCGGCGGTGTCAGCAGTCACAAAGAAGACCACTATCCCTGTGGAAGGCAGCGCGGCCTTGAAGGATGCACAAGACAGGAAGGTGGATGGTTTGTTGAAACAAGCCTTTGAGGCGAACGCTCTGTCACTCCAAGCTTCCATTTTGTGGGGCTTGGGTTGCGAGAGCTTGTCTTCGGTGATCTCAACGCTTGTGGCAGTCTGTTCAACAGTAACAGGAGCAATTGTTGGAGGTGACAAGGATGGAATCGGGTTCAGCATATCTGGCAGATGTTCACTACGATTTGATTAGAGAATTAGCAAATAGTATGTCCTCATTGGTAGCCGCTTGACGTTACCTGTGGCTAAGGAATTGGTTGGCCGATGGTTCTTCTAAAGCGTGCCTCAGCAAGCTTCCCTTTTAAAGGAAAGTTGTTTGGGGAGGATCTGGATAAACTGGTTAAGGAGATGGGAGAATCCAAAGGCGGGAGACTGCCGGAGGACAAGCCTAAGCAGGGGAAGGCTCTACCGTCGGCACGAGGCCAGTTTCGAGATTTCTGGAGGTTTCGTACTTCTTGGTTGGGAGGATTCCAAAGAGGAAGATTTGCTTCTAGAGCCCAGGGATTTCATGGGTTTCGAGGAGCAGGCAGAGGTTTCGCAGCAACCGCTGCATCGTCGGCTCGAAAGTCACAATGAAACGAGGGGGGCCCAGGTAGGAAGTCAAAAGATTGGAGGTAGACTTCGAGAGTCCTTCCTGCCTGGGCCCAAATAACTTCTGACCAATGGGTGTTGGAAATAATACGTGAAGGTTATGCTTTCGAACTGGCTCGTCCCGTACTAGATTCGTTCGTACTTTCCCTTTGCAGAGGCTGGCAGAAAACGTTGGCAGTGCAGCAAACATTGGATCGTCTCTTGCAGGTGGGAGCTGTGGTACCAGTGCCTCCGGCGGATTTCGGCATCAGTCGTTACTCCCATTTATTTCTTAGTTCCAAAGAAAAAAGGCTCACTCCGGCCTGTCCTGGACTTAAAAGGAGTGAATCGTTGTCTTCGAGTGCCTCACTTCCGAATGGAAACCTTACATTCGGTAATAGTGGCGGTTCGGCAGGGGGAATTTTTGAGCGCCCTAGACCTGACCGAGGTGTATTTACACATCCTGATCAGAGAAGCTCATCAAAGGTTTGTGAGATTCGCTTTACCATGGGGACATTACCAATTTCAGGCTTTGCCCTTCGGTCTAGTGACAACCACACGCACCTTCACCAAGGTCATGGTGGTGGTCACGGCGGCACTGCGGAAGGAAGGAATTTTGGGAACCCTTATCTAGACGATTAGTTGATTCGGGCAAAGTCCAAAGTCGAGAGCGTGCAGGTGATGGACAAGGTTGTGAAGTTACTGCAGAGCCTCGGCTGGGTAGTCAATTTTGCCAAGAGCAGCTGAGTCCCGTCACAGGTTCTAGAGTACTTGGGAGTACGCTTCGACACACAGCGGGGAGCTGTGCTCCTGCCGGACCACCGAGCACAAGCTCTTCGACAATTAGTGTGCAGATTCATGTCAAATCCGGCACCATCAGCGTGGACCTATCTTTGGGTGCTAGGCACAATGCGGCAACCCTAGAGGTGGTGCCTTGGGCCAGAGCTCACATGCGCCTGTTGCAGAGGTCATGGTTGCGGTGCTGGTCTCATCAAAACGATGCCCTGAGCAAACATCTCCCCTGTCCTTTTCGAGTCAGGCAGTCTCTCCAGTGGTGGCTTTGCCCAGGAAATCTGGAGGCGGGCTTGCCCCTGGAGCAACCGCAATGGCTTCCGGTGCTTACAGATGCGAGCCTCTCTGGTTGGGGAGCACATTGCGGGGATCTCTCACTCAAGGGACTTGGAGCAACCAGGAGATCCAGTGGTCTATCAACCATCTAGAGCTGCGGGCGGTGGCTCTAGCGCTTCAAGCCTTCGAAGCCAAGGTGAAAGGTTGGGCGGTGCGAGTGCTGTCGGACAATTACGCGATGGTGGCTTACATCAATTGGCAGGGCGGAATGGGAAGCGCTGCCATAGAAGAGGAAGCAGAGGTGCTGTTCACCTGGGTGGAGCCTCGAATCCAGGCGATCTCGGCGGCGCACATCGCGGGAACGGACAATGTGATGGCAGATTTTCTCAACAGAGTCCGGGTGGATGCCGGGGAATGGGAGCTCCATCCAGACGTGTTTGCTCAGATAGTCCGCAGATGGGGGGCCACCGATCATGGATCTCATGGCGACATTTTACACGGCCAAGGCGAATCGCTGCTTCAGCCGAAGGCGAGAGACGATGTTGGAAGGGATCGACGCCTTGATGCAACGTTGGCTGACGGTCGGTCTCCTCTGTCTTTCCTCCATGGGTGCTCATAGGACAAGTGGTTCAGGGCATCAAAGCTCATCCGGGCAGGGTGCTGTTAGTGGCACCAGATTGGCCGAGACAGCCGTGGTATGCCGATTTGGTCCAGCTTCTCGGCGGAGATCTTTGGAGGTTGCCGGTAACGGAGAATCTGTTGATGCAGGGCCCGCTACGACGGATGCCTCAGGTGGATTGGTTCTCATGGCCTGGCCATTGAAAGGGCAAGGTTAAAGAAAAAAGGTTATTCGGGAGCCGTTATTGCGACCTTGCTTTGGACCAGAAAGCGGTCCACATCACTAGCATATGTACGAATATGATGTATATTTGAGGACTGGTATTCACAACGACAGGTCCGTGCTGCCACGGTTTCGGTGCCTTTGGTATTAAGTTTCTTACAGGATGGTTTTGATAAGGGCTTGGCGGCCAGTTCGTTAAGAGTCCAGCTGGCAGCTCTGGCTTGCTACAGAAGCAGGGTCCAGGGAGTTCCCTTGGGCTCTCAAGTTGATGTGTTGCGTTTTCTAAAAGCAGTTTCTAGAATACGGTCTTCTCGCAGAATAGTGGTGCCTCCATGGGACCTCAATCTAGTGTTGAGTGTTAACTAGGGAACCCTTTGAGCCCTTATCACAGGCTTCAGTCAAGGATTTGACCTTAAAGATAGTGTTTTTGGTAGCTATTTGTTCGGCTAGGCGAGTATCGGAGCTGCAGGCGTTGTCTTGCTGAGAGCCGTTTTTGTCTTTTTCTAGGGAAAAGGTCATGTTGTGTCCTGTTCCGTCGTTTTTGCCTAAGGTAGTTTCGCATTTTCACGTGAATCAGTCAGTGTCGTTACCAGTATTGGCGGCTTCAGAAGAAGGCGTATCAGACCGTAGTCTACGTCGATTGGACGTAAAATGTTCTGTGTCAATATTTGAAGGTTTCAGCGTCCTTTCGTAAGTCTCTTCGTTCTCTTTGGAGGCCCCCGTAAAGGGGAGGCAGTAGCTAAAGCTTCAATTTCCAGATGGGTCTGGGAAGCAAGTGTCAGCGTATATCTTGCAAGGCTGTCCGGTACCGGATGGCTTATAGGCTCATTCTACTAGGGCGCAAGTGACGTCTTGGGCGGAGCACAGTTTGGTTCCGCCTGTGGAGATTTGCAGGGCGGCGAATTGGTCGTCTCTCCATACTTTCAGCAGGCATTATCGCCTGGATGTGCAGGCGGCGGGTGATGCCTGTTCGGATTGGCGGTACTGCGATCCGGGTGGAAAGGTCCCTCCCAATGATTACTGCTCTGCTACATCCCAGAGGTGGAGGACTGAACTGGAGGAACGATAAGGAAATAGAAATTACACTTACACTTACCTGGTACTTGTTGTTCATTGAGGAACTCCAGTTCAGTCCTCAGTCCCGCCTGGGGGTGATCAATTCAGCAGTTCGCCGTCAGCTGGGGGGGAGTTTTCTTGTTCCCTAAGAGTGTAATAGTTTGGGGTATTACGGAAATCGCAGTGTTTCTTTCGCTCTGACCTTTCTATGTCTTCTTTCTTCTTTTCTGTCTTACTCTGATGTGGGGGGAAGAAGAAAGGACAAGGAGGTTGTTGGTTTTTCCCCTTATTTTTAGGGGCTTTAGTTTTAAAAGTTAATGGTTAAGTTTAAAGTTGTAATTAATGATTTAGCTGCAACCTTGTTGCTCCTTTGTTGCATCCTGTGATGTCACAAATTTGACATGCCCAGTATCTAAGCTGCAGGAGGAGGTGCACTACCCAGAGGTGGAGGACTGAACTGGAGTTCCTCAAGGAACAACAATTACCAGGTAAGTGTAATTTCTATTTCTGCCAGTTTAGAGCAGGAAGAGAAATGCTAACCATGTCCTCCTCCTTCACTGGCCAGGGATAGCAAAGGAGAACCATCCCAATGATTGGGGTTTTCAGGTGGTGTGTCCAGGGTATGAATTTAGATTTAAGAGTTGTATTGCTCGTCAAATGAAAGAATCAACCAAAACATTTAGCTTTCTTTGGTGCCTAGATAGAGATGGAGGCAGTATGAATGACATTTTCAAAGGAATTTGCTCACATAACTACGTTTACCTGGATATATTCATCAGGCCTAAAACTTCCTTCCAGTCGGTGGCAAAAAATATGCAAGAGAATATAAAAGCCAAGCTGTGTCAGACCTAGGTCCATCAAACACAGCGTCATATCTGCTACTCTAGCCAGCTCGGGTTGCAAGTACCCAGCAAATCCTCTAAAAGTAAGATCAGTTTCTCACAGCTCTT
Organism: Ichthyophis bannanicus; assembly: GCA_033557465.1. Classification (NCBI taxonomy): domain Eukaryota; kingdom Metazoa; phylum Chordata; class Amphibia; order Gymnophiona; family Ichthyophiidae; genus Ichthyophis; species Ichthyophis bannanicus. The sequence goes on along the minus strand of CM066045.1, from coordinate 72,772,724 downwards.
TTCAAACAGTGAGCAATGGCTCTCCCAAATCTACCTGGCTGATTATTTCAGGAACTTGTCCAAATCTCTTTTGAAAACCATCATTTTACTCACCAGCAACAGAGTCCACAGCTTAATTTATGTGATGCGAGAAGAAAAACTTTCCATGGTTTTTTACCTATTCCAGGTAATCCTCTGTGCTGAGACTGTCACTCTGCTCGCCCTGAACCTGCCTACCCAGAAGTGTAACATGACTGCGTTTCTGCAAGGTATTGTGGCCCATAAAGATCAGCTGTCGGCAGTGTCCCGTGCCGAAGGAGCGCGACCAAGGAACAGGTCCTGCTCCTTGGGCGAGCTCCTTGGGGCGAGACTGTGGCAACCTCTGACATGTCTATTCAAAGCGCATGCTACACTCTCCAATGGCTTGTTCCCATTTCCACTCACTATGCAGGTATGTTCCTGGATCGTTTTCAGTGCTGTGGGGCTTGCTTTACAATTTCTCTGTATTTGCTCCCTCTGCCTTGTCTTCAATCCCTGTGCACTGGAGGTTGTATCCCTCACCCCCCCCCCCCCGCCTTCCATTACTCTGGTCACACCGTGTATAGCTGCAAAGCTTCTATGCCCTACTACTTCTGCTTCTGTCCATTCTACACAGTCTACTGCTGCGGGTCAATTTCTCCTTCATCTGATCCTCCTCAATTGCTGGTCCCTCCATTCCAAGTCTGTGCTGGTCCAAGATCTCCTTATGCTCAATTCTCTTGATGCCCTTTTTGTCACAGAGACCTGGCTAAGAGATGGAGAGGACCCCATTCTTCATCACTGTCTCCCTCTGGGGTTTTCAACATTTTCTACCTCACGGGTTGGCCAGAACAGAGGGTTGCTATTCTCTACCATTCCTCCCTTTCCATAGCCGAGGTCTAGTCCCCAGCCCTCCACTACTGAAGGGATAATTGGAATAAAGGGATAATCAGCTCAGATCTGCTTTATATGTTTGCCTTATGATTGCATATATATATATCTGCCTTATAACTGCACTCTGGCCTGTTTGAAACATACACAGCAACATATGGTTGGCACAAAACAGGTGGGCAACAGGAAAAGAGTACATGCAGCTTACTACTGTTATAAAGCCTGAAAAAGCTATACTTTGGACAGAAGTGTCCAAGGATATAAGCCTAGGTTCAAACAGGTCAAGCCAGGAATTCAACTAATGCTCTTGCCCTGAAGGTTTCAATTGGTGCCAGCAGATGGAAAAACACAGGAGGAGGCAGAGGGCTATGATTGATTGCATAGATAGGCAAGCCTTGATCAGCAGATCCAACTGCATAAACATAGAAGGCCCTGGGAATGAGCTTTGCATTTGCTGAAACTATTTAGAATTTGAAGCAGAGAGGTATATATAAGACAGCAATTTTAGAGGGTCTTGGGCAGTTCTTTTCTCCCCTTGCAGAGAGAAGTCTGCACCGTTGTCCCTCAGACAGGCACTTGCTATCTGCATCTATAACCATTTGTTTGCTGTGCCAAATAAAATGTTTCTTTTTAGCTGAGCAACTGTCGTCTGAACTGTTTATTGGTAATTGGGGAGACTTTGTAGGTGGACCCGGCCTACACTACCCCATAGAAAATGGAGCATAAGGAGATCTTGGACCAACACAGACTTGGAATGGAGGGACCAGCAATTAAGAAGGATCAGATGAAGGAGAATGAACCTTCTATGGTTAGAATCCTCCCCCCGCTTTACTTTCTCCTGCTTTATTGCCCTCCGTCCCTTCATCTGTCTCAATGGTACTCTCTTGCTTACTCTCTCTTCTGAGGTTTCTCTTCTGTACCCTAACATAGTGATCCTTGGTGTCTTTAATATTCATATTGATTCCCCTTCAAAGCTCAGGGATACTAATTTCCTAATCCATCTCAAATACCTATGCTTGTGCCAACATGTTCTTTGTCCAACCCATGCTGCTGGTCACACACTGGATTTTCCTATCACTCCCTCGGCCGCCTCTGTTGCCTTCTGCTCGCTTTACCCTCTCACTTCCATGGACATATCATCTGTCTGTTCTTCAGACTTTGTCAGTTTCATGTCCTCTTCTTCTTTCACTTCTGGTGACCTCCACCCAGTTGTCCCTTCAGATTACTCCTCTCACTTTTCATTCTTCAACAATTCCTGTCCTCTGACACCATCTTCCCTGTTGATTTTGCATCCCTCTCTTCTGACCTTCAGGCCCAGACCTGGGATTCTGTCTTGTCTTCTGCATTGGATCACATTGCTCCCTTCGCTCAATCCTCACCTCACGAGTCTTCAGCTGTCACCCCTGGTACCATGCTGGTCTTCGTCTTCATCGCACCTATCTCCGTCATGCTGAGTGTTGCTGGTGAAAGCACCCATCCCCTAACTCTCTCCACTTCTGTTCCTGTCATCAAAACTATCGCTTCTTGATTTATTTTGTCAAGCGCTCTTCCTACTCCAAGATTATTCACTCTTCCTCCAATTCATCACATCAGCTTTACTCTGTTCTTTGGTCGTTTTCCACCCCTTACACTATATCTTCCGCATCTTCCCCTCCCCTTTCTACAGCCCCCAGTCTTGCTAAGCTTGCTTCCTTTTTTGTTGACAAGGTTCAGTCTCTCTGATCTACCTTCCCTTCTTGCCCCTTCCCTTTCCCCAAACTCTCCCCCTGTGGCTATTGCCTGTTCCCCCTCCTTAGCAGTACCTTCTTTGTCTCATACCTGGTCTTCCTTCCATCCTGTCTCCTCTTCTGAATTATCTAAGGCCATCTCTTCTGCACATAAGATCACATGTCCTTCGGACCCCATCCCTTCCTGTTGGATTTTGGAACCATCTCACTCTTCTCCCACTGGTACTCACCATTTATAATACTAGTCTCTCTTCAGGCATCTTTCCTTCCTCATGGAAACACTCCATAGTTTGCCCTCTCCTTAAGAAGTCTACCCTTGATCCATCTGTTCCTGCACATTGGTGTCCTGTCTTATACTTCACATTTCTTTCTAAACTTCTGGAAAAGATGGTCTTTGCGGGTCTGTCCTCTCACCTTGAATCCACTCATGCACTTCAACCCCGCCAATCTGGATTTAGGTCTGCACACAGTACAGAAACCATATTGACTTCTCTTCTCAATGAGCTTCACGTTGCACACTATCATGGTGATATTGTCCTTGCTGGCTTTTTGGATCTGTCTTCAGCTTTCGATTTGGTTGATCATTCTATTCTCTTGGCTCGACTTCATGATCTCTGTATCCGGGGCACTGTCTTGCACTGGTTCCACACCTTTCTTTCATCTAGATAATTTTCTGCTCAGTCAGGTTCCCTGTCACTTTTCTCTCCTGTGGTGTCCCTCAAAGTTCTATTCTGGCTCCCCTTCTTTTTAATGTTTTTCTGACCTCACTGACCTTTTTGGTTCAACAGCATTGTCTCAGCATATTACTACACCAACGATATCCTCCTTCTGCACCATACTAGTCCTTTTGCTCCTGAACTGGCCCCTTTGAACTCCTGCCTTTCCCATGTCTCTTCTTGGCTGCGTGTTAACTTCCTTCACCTCAAACCTTCTAGGACAACAGCCATCTAGTTTACTTTCGGTGGTCATAGCCTGGTGCTGGCTCCCCTCCTATCACAATCTCCGATTCCCATTATTTCCTCCTTTCAATACCCGAATGTCACCCTCAACTCCTTTTGATCCTTCCACAAACACCTCCTTGTTGCTCATCCGTCATTCTTTCTATTTCCTTTGTCGAGTTCAGGTGATCTGCCCCTTTCTTTCCCACCAATCCCCATCCACACGTCTTCTCTCTCTTGTTATCACGTGTCTAGACTACTGCAGCACTGTTTTCGCCAGTATCCCATCTTATCAGATACGCCTTCAACTTCTCCAGAATACTGCTCCTCATAAGCAGCGTCCCTGCTCTGAGGGAGCCGCTTCAGGCCAGCCCGCCCCCAACAACACTCCTGCCCAATCGGGGCAATGGGAGTCCCGGCCGGGCAGCTCCTGACTCCTCATAAGCGGCGTCCCTGCAGGGCGCGCCCGCGCCTGGCGGGCCCGCGCCTGAGGGCCTCGCCAGAGGGCCCTTTGGCGTGGCCCTTAGGCGCGGCACAGAGGTGCAAACGACTCCACTAAAGCAACAGGAACGCCACAGCAAAATCGACAAAAGAACAACAGGAAGCACCACGATCCACTACAGCAGCATTCCAATACAACAGCAATCCACTACAGCACCGAAGACACAACAAAAGCAACCAACGACCTCACAGCTCCCTACAATCAACACCGAAGCCCAGCCTGGTCCCCAAACATCAGGCACCTTCACCAATCATGCCACCTTTCCTAGCCCCCATCTACCTCCTCACCCTCCTCTTGACCCTCTGCCCCCCCCCCCCCAATGCACTTAACAACCTACTCTGGCCCACTCAACCCACACTCACACACAAACTGAAACAAACCCACCCACAGGCTCAGCACACATCCACTCACATCACCAACCCCCCACCCCATCTCCACATCACCATCTCTCTAATCAATGCACGCTCTGTTAGAAACAAATACCACATGCTCCATGACATAATCACAACTGAGCAGATAGACGTCCTATGCATAACAGAAACCTGGCTGACCGACACTGACACAGTACTAATGAACCAACTAGCCCCAGAAGGATACACCCTCCATCACCGCTCCCGAGAGCACGCCAAAGGAGGCGGTGTCGCCATCATAGCAAGAACCGACCTTCACTTCAGGACCCATTCCTCAGAAACCACCACTGAAGCTGATCTCCTTACCCTCACCAACAAACACCTCTCAATATGTTTAATCTACCGAGCACCCACCGCAACCACTGACCTACCAAGATTACTACAACACATATCAGAAAGCACCAGCTCGACCAAGGAACAAATCATCCTAGGAGACTTCAACCTCCCATCACTTCAGGAAGAGCATGCAACGACCTTCCACACCGCTATGACTGCAATGGATCTGATACAGATTATAAAGGAACCCACCCACGAAAAAGGCAACACACTGGACCTCGTCTTCCTCAACTCCACAACCACCGCCTCAGCAAATGACCCACGGATCTCGCCAGTACCTTGGTCCGACCACCACCTCATCACCTTATCCTTCATGTACCAACATAAGACCAACAAGGATGATAACCACCATATAAGACGATTCAAACCATTTAACAAAAAGGACTTTTTAGACCAAATTCTACCCAAATTACAAACTAACTCCAATGACATAAGTGACCTCATAGACAACTGGAATACTACGATCTCCACTGCGGCTGAAGCTCCAACAAACACAACCACCACCAGGCCCCCTTTCACAAGGGCTAGATGGTATACTCCCAGTCTCCGAAAGCTAAAAACAAAACTCAGGAGAACCGAAAGAAAATGGAGAAAAACCAACGACGAAAATGACAAAATAACATACCTATACGAACTCAACGCCTATCACTATGAGACTGACAAAGCAAAGAAAATTTACCACATGAAAATCATCAACACCTCCATAAACAAACCTCGTGAGCTCTTCCAGATAATCAAAAAACTTACAAAAACACCACACAACTCTGACCAACTACTGCAGATTGCACCAGAACTGCTGGCTGTCAATACAAACTACAACGACCACAAAGCCCACAGCTAACCTCACAGTCAACCACAGAGAACCTCCACCCCAACTTGCACAGTGACTAGTCCACCTTCAAAGAAACATCAACAGAAGAGCTTTCAACCACTATCGCCTGCCTCCACACCACCACCTCCCCGCTGGACCCATGCCCCACTGACTGGATAAAGAAATCAAAAAATGAACTGAGCACACCATTAACCCGAATCGTCAACGAATCCTTCTCCAGAGGACACATGCCAGACGCCCTCAAAACCACGATCATCCGACCTTCCTTGAAAAAGCAAAACCTAGATCCTCTCGACCCTGCATCCTATAGACCCATAGCAAGTCTACCTTTCACAGCCAAAGTAATTGAGAAGATTGTCCAGCAGCAGCTTCAGGAACACCTGGATATTAACAACATACTCGACCCCCAACAACACGGCTTCCGCCCGCTACATGGAGTTGAGACCCTCATGACCACGCTGATGAACACCCTCCTCACAGGAATCCAAGACAGACACTCCGGATACGCCATGATCTTCCTCGACATATCTGCAGCCTTTGACACCATCTCCCACAACATCCTCATACACAGACTACAGACCATTGGGATCAAAGACACCGTGCTGAAGTGGTTTCAATCCTACCTAACAAACAGACAACAACTAATCCGCACCAGCGCCTCAACCTCCCCCCCTTTCCAGCAACACCAGGGAGTACCCCAAGGATCCACACTGTCAGCCATGCTCTTCAGTATTTACCTCCAGCCACTCTGCACACTCATACGCACACACAACGTCAGCTTCCACATCTACGCTGACGATATCATGCTCTACGCCCCCATTACAACCACAAACCCAACAAACACCCACCTATCAGCATGCTTCACCGCAGTCTCTAACTGGTTACAAACAAACAACCTATCCATCAACATAAAGAAAACTGAAGCCCTCATAGTCACAAAGGACCCTGACTTCACACCACCCACACACCTCAACATAGGAACTACAAGCATCCAAATACAACCACAGATAAGATACCTGGGCATTATTATTGACCAAGCCCTCACCTTAAAGCAACAGATCACTAAAACCTCCGGAACTATATTCCATAAGGCAAAAAACAGTGCAACGTCTCAGACCCCTCCTGGAACATCAAGACTTCCGAACAGTGATGCAAGCCATGACACTCCCACATCTGGACTACTGCAACATAATCTACCATGGACTTCCAGCCACACACACCAACCCCCTCCGAACTGCATTGAACACCACTGCGAGAATCATTCAGAGCGCAAAGAAAACCGACCATATCACCCCAATACTGAAAGAACTACACATTCTCCCCCTTGAAGCACGGACCAAATACAAAGCCATCCTTCTCACCCAAAAAGCTATCCATCAAACACAGGACTCCCAGCTTCGCACCCTACTAGCTCGCCCAGCCCACGGCAGATCTACTAGACAAGCCTCCAGCGTTTCCCTCACCATCCCCCACAAAAGAACCAAATGCTCGCAACGGACCTGCAACCGAGCCTTTGAACTTTATGCTCCATCTTTATGGAACTCTCTACCGAGCTATCTCAGGAACAATACCAACCTTCTATCCTTCAGAAAACAGCTAAAAACCGTCCTTTTCCAGGAATACTTCAACTCGACCCTCACCGAAAAAAACCCACAAACCACTGAGCTCAACCACAATGAGCCTCTAACTCGAAACTACCATGTCTATGTCCCATGTCTGTCCTTTGTCCAAAGTCTGTCCTATGTCAAAATCATCAATGTTGCCTCCCCGGTGATGGCCCCACCCTTATACTTAATTCCCCCACCCCTATGTAACACCGCTTTGACCCGGTGAAAAGCGGTATATAAATACAGCTAAATAAATAAATAAATCACGTGTCTAGACTACTGCAGCACTGTTTTCGCCAGTATCCCATCTTATCAGATACGCCTTCAACTTCTCCAGAATACTGCTGCATAGATTCTCACACACACTTCATGTTCTGATCACATTACTCCTTTACTTATCCATCTTCACTGGCTTCTGATCAAATTCAGATTTCAACTTAAGGTACTCATGTTGACTCATAGAGCTCTTTACACTTTCACTCCATGATACCTTTCCAATATGGTCCATTTTCACGCGCCCCCCCCCCCCCCGCTTGCTCCTGTCCATTCATTCCAATCGCATCTCCCTTCTGTTTCTCAGCACACCTGGACTCCAGCCGTCACTCAGCTTTCTTTTTCCTTGGACCTGCCTTATGGAACTCCCTCCCCTCTGCACTCCACCTAGAGACCTCTTTCCTGAAGTTTAGGGCAGTGCTCAAAACCCACCTTTTCCAGACAGCCTTTGACCTCCCATCCCCTCCCTGATTTAGACTAATGACCCCCCTCCCCCCCTTTTTACTCCCTTTATCTTTTTTACTCCCTGCTTGATCTTCTGTCCTGTCCTGTCTGTTTTTTGGCATTCTTTTTCTGTTTCTGTTTTTCATTTTCGCATCAATTGTTACGAATTATTATAAACCGCTTTGTTACTATTTGGTTTAAGATGGTATATCAAATCTTTAAATAAAGATAAAGAATCTGCTGTGTCAAAGACTTGCAAATACAAAAGAAGATTTATGTGATAATAAAACAATAGCCCTGAAAAAAACACCCCACATACACTGAGAAACAGGTGCGGTCTTTCAGCCTCTTGGGAGGGAAATATATAGGAGCCTCAGTATTGGGGCTAGCAACCTGCTAGTGGCAGTGTTACTGCCTATCAGAAAAAGCTCGCTAATATCGTCCTTGTATATCATTCATAGGCCCCCCAATAAAAGCATGTTTGTTTTTATAGTTTTTAAATGCATTTAAAAGAACTGAAAACACTTAGCTTTAGATCTTGAAATCTCCTAAAAGTCCAAGACAAGAAAATTCTGTGAGACATGGACATCTGTTTCGAGTTGGTACAGTCCATTCTTACTGTTGATTTGGGGATGAGACGTGTGTCTGCAAATTTTGTGCCAAAACTCCTGTTCCGTGACCAAAAAGATTGAATGTCTGCAGCCAGGGAGAAGTTGGAATGTGTTGAAAATGAATCAGATTTCATCAAAAATATTAATCTCCAGGAACAAGCAGGAATGAGTCTTCACATATGGGTACGTCGGTACCAACGGAGTACACGCGGGAACGCTCCCCAGCGTCCAATCAGAACGCTTTTGGGAGCATCCCACCACGCCTGCGTGCTGCCTTCCCGCCTTTCCCAACCGCCTCTCCTCCGTTTTCGTTTTTCCGCGGAGCCGGCAGGACATACTCCTGTCACCGCAGAAAATTCTTCTTTTATTTTTTTGTTTTCTTGTGGTCGCGTCTGCCTTCCCCGACGCCACCGGTACCGCCGGTGTTTCTTTTTTTTTTTTTCTTACAAAATTTCTTCTCTGAGGAATATTTTTTTTTCCCTGTTAGTGCCTGACGGTTTTTCGGCCTGCTAGGCCTACTCACTCTCCTTCATGGAAATACCAGCCACTAACCCTAAGAAAAATGTTTAAACTGTGGCGGTACCAAATTAATTGTAGACACTCATAATTGGTGTCTACCCTGTTTGGGTCCTGACCACCATCCGCTGGAGTGTCCTTCTGCAGCGGTATATCCAGAAGAAGTCTTCAGCATCGAGCATGTCTCGATACGCGGTCCCCATTAAACTTCACGGTACCAGCCAACGCTTCTTCACAGGATCAGGTAACCCAAAAACATTCTGTTAAGACTAGCCAGGCCTCGAGTGGTAGATCTCATGCTCAGCATAGAGATGCCTCCGGTGTTGCCCTCGAACACCTTGGCATTAAAACCCCGGTGGGAGTCTTCGGCCTCCAAGCCATTTATGGGGTTTCAGGTTGTTTCTGGGGTTCTCACCTCTACGAACATACCTGAGCCATGCTCGGTGACGGCATCCGCTTGGTGCAGTACCGATACCCCGGCATCGGCAATGGTGTTGGATAAAACATTCCTCACCAAAGATCGCAGTCTAGTGCTCTCGGTTCCTTCGGGGACGACTGAGCCGCTGATGACCGATCTTCCAGTATCGGTATCGATACCGGTACCCTCCAGATATGCATCGATAGACTCGCTTCCTTCGATGCCTTAGATAGGTCTTAGAAAGTGCTGGGGAGGAGTCTGCTGTGTTGGTACATGTTGGTACCAATGACATAGGAAAATGTGGTAGGGAGGTTCTGGAAGCTAAATTTAGGCTTTTAGGTAGGAAGTTGAAATCCAGAACTTCCAGGGTAGCGTTCTCCGAAATGCTTCCCGTTCCACGCGCAGGACCCAATAGGCAGGCAGAGCTCCGGAGTCTCAATGCGTGGATGAGACAATGGTGCAGAGATGAGGGGTTCGGATTTGTTAGGAACTGGGGAACATTCTGGGGAAAGGAGGGGCTCTTCCGAAGGGATGGGCTTCACCTTAACCGGGATGGAACCAGGCTGCTGGCATTAACCTTTAAAAAGGAGATAGAGCAGCTTTTAAACTAGATAATAGGGGAAAGCCGACAGTCGCCCAAGAGCGCATGGTTCGGAAGAATGTATCCTTGAAGGATACTACAAAAAGCAGAGAGGTTCCAAAAAAGAGTAAAGTAGCCCAAATGCCCTCGAGTATGGAGCAGACAGAACTTAAAGATCCCAAATTACCCATGTCTACCAATAGCCAAATTAATATGAATAAAATACAGTCTCTAAAAATGCTTGTATGCAAATGCTAGAAGTCTACAAAACAAGATGGGAGAGTTAGAATATATAGCACTAAACGAGAGGTTAGATATGATTGGAATATCAGAGACATGGTGGAAGGAGGACAACCAGTGGGACACTGATACCTGGGTACAAACTATATCGAAATGATAGAGCTGATCAAATTGGTGGAGGGGTTGCGCTCTATGTTAGAGAGGGCATTGAGTCAGAAAGGATTAAAGTTTTGCAAGAAACAAAATTTGCTGTAGAATCTCTATGGATTGAAATTCCATGTAAAAGGGGAAGGCGATGGCAGTGGGGGTGTACTATCGTCCGCCTGGCCAGAATGAACAAATGGATGATGAAATGCTCAAAGAAATCAAGGAAGCTAGCAAAAGTTACAGTGCAGTAATAATAATGGGTGATTTCAATTACCCCGGCATCGACTGGGTCAGTGTCACAACAGGACATGCTAGGGAGATAAAGTTCCTAGATGAAATAAATGACTGCTTCTTGGAGCAGCTGGTTCATGAACCGACCAGAGGGGAAGCAATATTAGACCTAGTCCTTAGTGGAACACCAGATGTAGTACAAGAGATAAGGGTGTTGGGGCCACTTGGCAATAGTGATCATAGCATGATCGCCTTCGATTTAATTAGTGGAGGAGGGATAGTAAGGAAATCCACAGTACTACCCTTTAACTTTCGAAAGGGAGACTATGATAGAATGAGGAAAATAGTTAAGAAAAAACTAAAAGGAGCAGTTGCAAAGGTTAAAGACGTACATCAAGCTTGGGTGTTGTTGAAAAATACTATCTTGGAAGCCCAGACCAGCTGTATTCCACGCTTTAAGAAAAGTGGAAGGAAGTCCAAAAAATTGCCAGCATGGTTTAAAGCTGAGGTCAGAGAGGCTGTTGTTGCCAAAAAAGCATCTTTCAAGAAATGGAAAAAAGAGCCAAATGATGAAACCTGGAAACAGCACAAGCACTGGCAAGTCAAATGCAAGGCATTGATAAGGCAGGCAAAGAGAGAATTTGAGAAGAAGCTTGCTGCGGAAGCAAAAACGCGAAATAAAGACCTTTTCAAGTACATTCGTAGCAAAAAACCCGTGAGAGAGTCAGTTGGTCCATTAGATGATAAAGGGGTTAAAGGAGCACTAAGAGGCGACAAGGCGATAGCGGAGAGACTGAATGAATTCTTTGCTTCGGTCTTTACTGAGGAAGATGTAGGGATGTTACCCACGACTGAAGTGGTATTTAAAGGTGTGGAAGAATTGAAGGAAATATCGATACATCGGGAAGATGTCCTACAACTATTAGATAAACTGAAGAGTAGCAAATCACCTGGGCCGGATGGTATACATCCAAGGGTGTTGAAAGAACTGAAATTTGAGATTGCAGACCTGCTATCAGTAATCTGTGAACTATCATTAAAATCATCTCTAATACCTGAGGATTGGAGGATCGCCAATGTAACACCAATTTTTAAAAAGGGTTCGAGGGGTGATCCGGGAAACTACAGACCGGTGAGCCTGACATCAGTACCGGGAAAAATGGTAGAAACCATCATAAAGAATAAAATTACTCAGCATATAGATAGTCATGACCTAATGGGAGACAGCCAACATGGCTTTAGACAAGGAAGATCTTGTCTTACTAATCTGTTATGTTTTTTTGAAGGAGTGAATAAACAGGTGGACAAAGGTGAGTCGGTTGATATTGTGTATCTGGACTTTCAGAAAGCCTTTGACCAGGTCCCTCATGAGAGACTTTTGGCAAAACTAAAGAGTCATGGGATAGGAGGCAGTGTACTACTGTGGATCAGGAACTGGTTAAAAGATAGAAAGCAGAGGGGAGGGCTAAATGGCCAATTTTCCCAATGGAGAAAGGTGAATAGTGGTGTACCCCAGGGATCTGTGCTGGGTCCGCTGCTTTTTGACATATTCATAAATGACCTGGAAAGTGGAATAACGAGTGAGGTTATCAAATTTGCTGATGACACAAAACTATTTAAAGTTGTTAAAACCCAGGAGGATTGTGGAAAATTGCAAGAGGATCTTGATAAATTGGAAGACTGGGCATCAAAATGGCAGATGAAATTTAATGTGGAGAAGTGCAAGGTTATGCACCTAGGGAAGAACAACCCAAACTATGGTTACACGATGCAAGGTTCCACATTAGGAACCACCACCCAAGAAAAAGATTTAGGCGTCCTTGTGGATACCATGTTAAAACCCTCGGCCCAGTGTGCAGCGGCGGCCAAGAGAGCAAATAGAATGCTAGGTATGATAAGGAAAGGAATGGAAAATAAAACAAAAGATGATATAATGCCTCTATATCGTTCCATGGTGAGACCGCACCTTGAATATTGTGTGCAATTCTGGTCGCCATATCTTAAAAAGGATATAGCAATTTTAGAAAAGGTTCAGAGAAGAGCCACCAAAATGGTAAAGGGGATGGAAGGCTACTCCTATGAAGAAAGGCTAAAAAGGTTGGGGCTCTTTAACCTGGAAAAGAGACGGCTGAGGGGAGATATGATAGAAGTCTATAAATTAATGAACGGAGTGGAACGGGTAAACGTAGATCGATTGTTTACCTTATCAGAATATAGAAAGACTAGGGGACATGCAATGAAGCTACAGGGTAAACTATTTAAGACTAATAAAAGAAAATATTTTTTCACTCAACGTGTAATCAAACTCTGGAATTTGTTACCGGAGGATGTAGTAAAGGCTGTTAGTGTAGCTGGGTTTAAAAAAGGTTTGGACAAGTTCCTGGAGGAAAGGTCCATAAACCATTATTAAGAAGGGACCCAGGATATCAATGCTTGAACCAATACAAGCATTGTGGAACCTGTGTCCCTTGGGGAAACTGCTAGGTACGTATGACCTAGATTGGCCACTGTTGGAAACAGAATACTGGGCTTGATGGACCTTGGTCTGACCCAGTATGGCATATCTTATGTTCTTATGTTCTTATGATGCCGAGTCTGGAATCGATCTCTAGTCTGGATGACTGGGTACCGACTCATCTTGGTACCGACTTCAAACGGTACCGAAGACATTCTACCGATGATCAAGGTCTGCCACGTTCGGTTACTTCGGTACCGATAGAGCTATCACAGACTGATCTTCATGTATCGGTATCAACGACGGTACCGGTATCAACATCAGCATCTGTGTCGGTACCTCCCATGCTCGTTTCAACCGGCTCACTTCCTTCCATACAGAGTTTGGAATCGATCCCTAGCATGGACGATTTGCTACCGACTGGTTGCGGTACCGGCTTCCAGCGGTACGACAACTATCCTTCAAGGACAATCCGATGCTCCACCCCTTCAGATCTTCTATTCTAGAGAATCTGAATGAACCGGTCGGTGCTAGAGCTAATTCTTCAACAGAACTAGTTCTTACTCCTCTTTCTAGAGGACTCCCCTCTGGGGAGATTTCTTTTCAAGCATTCCTGCTTGATATTTATTTATTACAATTTCTTATATACCGCGCTATTTAGCATCAGCGCGGTTTACATCATAACTTAACGACCATAACAACAAGCTGTCAGGTTTTACATCGAACAGGAGTACAAACTTGGATAACAGGGTTAACTATATACATAAGCTATTTACACTGGAAGGATAGGTAAAAGTCAGATAATGCATGTAAGGGCCTTTCTAAATTGGGTCATTTCCTGAGAGGTATATCTAGGATCAATTGCTGTCTGGTAAGTGTTGGAGGAACAGGTGAGTTTTGAGTGCCTTCCTGAACTGATATATGTTGGCTATGGCCCTAATGTCATGGGGTAGAGCATTCCAGCATTTGGGTACATAAAAACTGAAAGCCCTGTTTGTGGTTGTCGTGTTGGACTTTGTCGAAGCCTTTGGTATTGCAAGCAAGTTGACAGCTGTTGTTCTTCTGGATCTGTTGGGAGGGACAAGGTGGATAAGATGCGTGAGTGAGGAGGCTGAAATACCTTTGATTGCCTTGAAAGCTAATAGAAGGGTTTTGAAGGTGATCCTCCCATGGATCGGTAGCCAGTGTAGCTGTTTGAGAATGGGGGTCACGTGGTCGTTTCTGGATGCTCCGTAAAGGACCCTAGCTGCGGCATTCATGGCCAACTGTAAGGGGGTTAATGTGGATTGGGGGAGACCTTGTAATATGGCATTTGCAAAGTCAAAGTGAGGCAGGATCAACGCTTGATATGTGGTTCGGAAGTCATCTGGGTCCAAAAGGGAGCGAAGGTGCTTGAGTGAACGGATTTTGAAATAGACGGCTTTGACTATGTTGCTTATGTGGCGTTTCATGTCAAGATGTTGATCCAAAGTAACGCCCAGATATTTTATTGCATCTTTGGTTTGCAAATCAGCTTTGTTGACACTGACGTGGGATGGGGGAGTAAAGTTGGCGTCTCTGGTGATGAATAGCACCTCTGTTTTTTTATGTTGAATGCGTAGGTTCTGTGTCTGGAGCCAAGTTGAAACTGCATTGAAGCAGTCTGTGAGTGGGGTCAGGTCCATGTGAGTTGTGGAGAAGGGCATGTATAAGAGAATATCATCTGCATATATCAAACATTTCACATTGAATGATCTTATGATATTGCAGATGGGCTGCATGTAGATATTGAAAAGTAAGGAGGATAACGATGAGCCTTGGGGTACCCCTTGCTTTTGATGGAAATGTGTTGACTCTTCTGATCCAGATTTTACATATTGCCATCTGCCGTCAAGATACGATTTGCACCATCCTAGTGCACTGTTGCAGACGCCCTTCTCTTTCAGTCTTCCTAGGAGAATTTTGTGACTCACGGAGTCGAACGCCGCGGCGATGTCTAGAAAGATGAGCACAAAACCTTGACGGATGTTGTCAATTCCAGTGATGTCGTTGAATAGACCAGTGAGTAGGGTCTCGACCCCATGATATTCTCTGAATCCGTGTTGGCAGCTGTCTAAAGGAGCAGCGGCATCGATGTAATCTTGAATTTGCCGTTGTGCTTCTTTCTCAATTATTTTGGCTAAGAGGGGAATGCTGGCTATTGGTCGGTAGGAGTCAACTCTTTGTGGATCAAGTTTGGGGTTCTTCAATAGTGGTCTAATGGAAGTCTGCTTGAGTGAAGTGGGGAAATATGCCGTTTTGAAGGAGAGTTTCATTATTTTTGCGATGACAGGGCTGAACACATCACATAGCTCCTTGATCCAAAAAGCTGGACATGGGTCAGTCTGTGCGGTGGAGGTGTTGAGAGAGGCTATGGTGTCCTCGATACATTTAGTGGATGGTGTGGAAAATATGTTAAGTGTGGATAGGCCTGTTGATTCTTGATAATGGGCCGCTAACACCTTGTTGGTTTGCACGATCCTGGATTGCAGGTAATCAGCGAATTCCTGCGGGTGAATTTCGCTGTGTTGTTCAGGGGAAGGTTCTTTTGAGAGGGATTTGACCAGATTGAAGAGATCGCATGGCTTGTTCAGAGACCTCTTTAGGGTGTCGGTGTGATATTGTCTCATTTTGGTAGTGATTGATTCACGGTGTATTGCAAGGTGGGTTCGGTAAGCGGTCTGATCTTCAGTTGAATGGGATCTGCGCCATCGGCGTTCAAGTTTACGTAGTTGCATAAGGGACGATCGCAGCTCAGGGGAGAACCATGGGGCAGAGCTTCTTTTTGACCTAGCTGTATTCTTCGGGTTCGAGTGTTGAGATGGCAAGCAAGCTAGAGTTCCAGTAAGCGATTAGTTCATCAAGGTCTGGTGTGGTTTTGTTGATGAGTGATGGGGTCTCCGACAGGATGTGTTCCCTATCGAAGGGGCGAAAGCATCTAGTGGCAGTTCGAGAGGATATGCTCGAAGGTCGGCTTCTGTCCGGTTGGTTATTGTTGATGGGTATCTGGATGATGATCAATTTGTGGTCGGACCAGGGTACATCCATGACTGATATTGGAGGATAGTGGTTTTGGTCCAAGACTGGGTGTGGAACAAATACCATGTCAAGAATGTTCCCCTTTGAGTGTGTGGGTTCATTGATGATTTGTTTGAGACCTAGGTCTTCCATTGCATCCAGGAACGCATTTGCATGGCTTTGGGGTAAGGATGGGAGATTGAAATCACCCATTATCCAATTTGGTTTATTGGGAGAGAGGGTGTTAGCTGCAAGGTCAATAATGGTTGGAAGGTCATCTGGAGAAGGGGATGGTGATCTATATAACAGGTTGAGGGAACATTGTTGATTAGCAACGGAGAGGATGTCCAGGCTGTTTGTGCTAGAAGAGTCTAGAGTGTGGAAGTTGAGCTCAGATTTGGAGATTATGAGTACACCTCCTCCTTTTTTGTTTTCCCGATGCCGCGTATGTATTGAGAAATTGGGGGGTAGTAGTTGGTGGAGGATGACGTTGTCTTCTGACGATAGCCATGTTTCTGTGATCATAAGTATCTCCAGGTCATAAAAGAAGATTGTGTCAAGGACAACAGGCCATTTATTGCGAATGGAACGTGCGTTGATGATGGCACATTTTAGGGGTCGGCATCTCAAAGGTTTTTCCTGTCTGGTTGACTTGGATAGCTGGAGTGCTACATGAATCAGGTGGGAGTGGCGCGTGTAGGCGTCACTTCCTGGGTTGGAGTAAGGGGGGCAATTCCATCTTTTTCCATGGCTATTCAGGATTGGGATCCTGCCTTGTGGTGTGTAAAGAGCCTGGGAGGTTCCAAGCCAGTGGGTGAAGAGGTAGATGCTAAGAATGACAGCGACCTGGAGGGCCATTCTGAGAGTTTGGATTGAGTGTGAGACCCGGCGCTGGTAACTGTAGTTGGATGGGATTGCTGATAGAGTAAGCCGTCAGGAGCTGTGTAGGGTGTGGTGGACTTCTGGTGGCCCTCTTCTCGGTCCCCAGGGACGGGCTGGTCCGGTGGCGCGAACTTTAAAGATCCTGGCTGGAGCCCCGATTGGACATGATGTTGGTGTTGCTGCTCCAAACGCTTGAGGCTCTATCCCCTGACTGGGGAGATCCAATGAAGGCTGTTGTGAAGCAGGAGGCTGAGAGAAGCAGGCGTCGGGTCGCTGTCGAGCTGCTTAGGATATTTTGTGTCGCCTGTCGTGCCTCGCCGCCCTCAGGCGCGGGCCCGCCCGATGGCGCAAAGTTTAAAAATGCTCTGCTGAGCTCTGCTGGGCCCCGATTGGGCTGTGGTGAGCTGGCGGCCCCTCCCGCTGTTGGTGGCTCGATCCCCGGGAAGGGGAGAGCTGCTGGTGGTGGCGGGGGCTGAAGAGTCGGCGCCCGATGGCGCGAAGTTTAAAAATGCTCTGCTGGGCCCCGATTGGGCTGTGGTGAGCTGGCGGCCCCTCCCGCTGTTGGTGGCTCGATCCCCGGGAAGGGGAGAGCTGCTGGTGGTGGCGGGGGCTGAAGAGAGTCGGCGCCCGATGGCGCGAAGTTTAAAAATGCTCTGCTGGGCCCCGATTGGGCTGTGGTGAGCTGGCGGCCCCTCCCGCTGTTGGTGGCTCGATCCCCGGGAAGGGGAGAGCTGCTGGTGGTGGCGGGGACTGAAGAGAGTCGGCGCCCGATGGCGCGAAGTTTAAAAATGCTCTGCTGGGCCCCGATTGGGCTGTGGTGAGCTGGCGGCCCCTCCCGCTGTTGGTGGCTCGATCCCCGGGAAGGGGAGAGCTGCTGGTGGTGGCGGGGGCTGAAGAGAGTCGGCGCCCGATGGCGCGAAGTTTAAAAATGCTCTGCTGAGCTCTGCTGGGCCCCGATTGGGCTGTGGTGAGCTGGCGGCCCCTCCCGCTGTTGGTGGCTCGATCCCCGGGAAGGGGAGAGCTGCTGGTGGTGGCGGGGGCTGAAGAGAGTCGGCGCCCAATGGCGCGAAGTTTAAAAATGCTCTGCTGGGCCCCGATTGGGCTGTGGTGAGCTGGCGGCCCCTCCTGCTGTTGGTGGCTCGATCCCCGGGAAGGGGAGAGCTGCTGGTGGTGGCGGGGGCTGAAGAGAGTCGGCGCCCGATATGGCAAAGTTACTTGCCATTTCTATACCTGGTCAATATCCTGCACCAGGGGATCCAGAACCTCTGCAGATCCCCTGCAATCCAAAGGAAGTCATTATGTTTCCTTTGCATCAGACCTTGCAGGATCTCCTATTTAGAACGTGGGAAGCTCCTTTAACGGTATCCCCACCTTCTAGGGCAACTGATCTTCTATACATGGTGCCCCCTTCTCCAGGTTTTCAAAAGCCTCAGCTCCCTCATCATTCTCTTGTTGTAGAATCAGCAAAGAGGCGTGTTAAGAATACTAAGAAGCACTCTTCTTATCCGCCAGGTCATGAGGCTAAGACTTTAGATGCCTTTGGACGCCAAACCTTCCAGGCATCCATGTTTTCAGCAAGAATTCTCTCATATATTTTCTATATGGGATTATTTCTTGAGGAGGTCACAAAGAATTTACTACTTTTGACCCCTTTTCTTCAAGAGCCTAAAAGAGCAGTTTTTTCTATACTAGTCAATCATGCTCAAAATATTTCTAGGTTCCTTACTCGTGCTTCCCTGGACTCTTTTGAGTCTGTTAGCAGAACTTCTGCTATAGCCATAGGGGCACGACGTAGAGCCTGGCTCCAAGCTTCAGACTTGGACAAATGGGTACAAGATAGACTGGGAAATACTCCTTGTACTGGAGAGAATCTCTTTAACAAGGAGGCTTTACTCCAAGCTGCTCAGTTAACTACTGACACTATTGCTTTCAGAGGCTGGTCTACGCCTTCCTCTATCCCAGTTTGTAGGAAATCTACTAACAAACTTTGTTCCCTTAAGGGGAGAAAGTTTTATTCATCTTCTACCCATCATACAGATGTTCCCAGACAGGGGAAACATCCAACCAGGCTAAGGAAACCACAACCTCAGCAGGTTCAGCAAACCCAGCATCTGCAGGGCTTCTGATATATTATCATTACATCTTTCTTTCCTGTTTGGGGTTTAGAACCTGTAGTCTGCTTCTTCTTAATAGAAGCATCTACACTGTTTCCATCCTAAACTCTAGACATGGATCTCTTCTCAACAGACATCCATTCTTTTTGTTCTATGAGCTCTCAGGATGATCATGCTTATAAGTAACAGGGTTTTTTCTCTTCCTCCTGGGAGGGAGAAGAGGTGTAACAACTATCAATAAGAGAGTTTCCTGTTCCAGCATGTATCATCATACCTTTCCAGGGACTTACCATATAGTAAGTCTCCTTCAACTCTGTCTTTACCTACCCTCTTACTGAAACATTTTGTCTGTAAGAGTGGTACCATTTAGCTGGACGGGTTTTTCTAAAATCCCTGTATGTTTCTACCTATTCCAGTAAGGGGGTTTCCTTTTCAGAGTTGTCCCCCCCCCCTTTTCAATCTTACTTGGGTCAGCTTATCAGTCAGTAAGGGAGTCTTGCCACTCCTCCTTATGTCTGCTCATTCTTTTCTGCTGCCTTGGTAATAGCTGCAACGGCAGGAGTTCCTAGTGGTTACCCACTGGTTCTATTTACCAAGTAACCAAGGTTTGTCCTCCATTAGCAATCCTTTCTGGTCTTAGTAGTAAGTCCAAAACAGGTTATCGACCTTTTTTTTGGAAACTCTATTACTACAGGCCTATCGGCTTCATTTCTATTCCTCGCCATCTCCAATTCCCTTGGCATTGGCAGAATAGTTCAGGTTACGTACTGGCTTTTAAACAGCCAGTTTTTTCTTCTAACCAACTTGCAACATGCTCTCTGCAACTCTACAGAGTAGCTCTGCACTATGGGCCCTTTCTAGAGAGCATTTGCATCTTCCTAGCAGATAATCCCAGATGGTTAGGAAGGCTTCATCCAGTCATGCCCCCTCATGACTGGTAGATTTTTCACTACCTTTACCATCTCCCGTAAGGTCTCCTTTTAAAACAAAGGACACATGCCTTACATCACGTGAAAATCTAAGAGTTGCTCAATTCCCTGGCTTCTTCCACATCTCCACTGGACTCCATCAGGGATATTTTTCTTTTTCTTGCAGCTCGTCCTTATATGGTTTCCATTTCCATTGCGTCTTTTATCCAGTTAGCATACTACAGTTCTAAAAGAACCTGGACTTGCTGCCTGCAGACTGAAGATATCATCTGCACTTTTTTCACGTAAACCATCCTGGTTATTCAAGGGCTAGAATTCCTATATGAATCTAGACTGCTCCTTGTCAGAGAGAGCATTCCCCTGACTCTGTCAATCATAACCAGGGAGAAAGGTTTCCTTGCATCTCTTCAAGCAGGTATCACCCTTCTTGTTATTAGATGCACCTTTCTCTTTCTACATACTCCTATGTGGGTATAGTTAGTTATATAGGCATGTTTCTACCTACATATGTCTTTATGCAGATATATTATATCTATATATCTATGTAATGTATCTGTGTATTTATGCCCATGTATATCTCTCTGTATGTGTATGTATGTATGTATGTCTTTATCTTTATCTTTATTTACATTTAATATACCGCCCTTGTCGAAACGTGAGGGCGGTTTACAATAAAATAATACAATAAAAGCGTTAAAAGGAAAAGAAATCCATTAAAATAGAGAGAAGATAGACCAAAGAGGTCACAGGACAAAGCAAACAATAAACAATCAGACACAGACCATGGGTAAACAAAACCAAACAAAACAAATAGACAGGACTACTAGGAGGGGAGATCGAATGCCTGTTTGAACAAGTGAGTTTTCAGTGAGCTTTTAAAGAGTTGATAGGAAGGCTCTAGGCGAAGAGGGGCAGGAAGAGAGTTCCAAAGCGAGGGACCCAAGAAAAAGAAAGCAGCGTGACGGGTTTGTTCAAGGTGAGCTCGTGAAGGTGGGGGGAGAAACATACGGTTAGCATGCAGTGACCGGAGTTGCCGATAAGGGGTGTGAAGAGAGACCAGGTTTGCTAAATACTGCGGATTGGAAGTGTGAATGACTTTATGCAATAAAATAAGAACTTTGTATTTAAACCGAAAGTGCAGAGGAAGCCAATGAAGGTGGAGCAGAAGGGGAGTAACATGATCTGATTTCCGGGCAAAAGTGACAAGACGAGCGGCTGTATTTTGCAGGAGTTGAAGAGACGTTTGAGTTGGTACGCGGGGAGATTAGCATAAACTACGTTACAATAGTCCAGTCTGGACATAACTAGTGCAAGCACTAAAGTGGTAAGTGAATCAGAGGGCAGTATTGAACGGACTGAACGGATCTGTCGAAGTGTAAAGAAAGAGCGACGAGATAGGTTAGATATGTGCTCGTGAAAGGATAGTGAGGAGTCTAAGATTACCCCCAAATACCGGAGGGAAGTAGTAAGCGGAATAGGGGTGGAGTTTATATGAGGCGCAATGTCAGGGCAAGAAGAGCTCAGACACCCATGTGTGTATGTATGTATGTGTATGTGTGTATGTGTGTGTGTGTGTGTGTGTATATATAATTTTATATTTTAAGACATATATCATCATAGGTAGATATGTGCCTAGATACTTATCCATCTATCTGTCTAGGTTCATATATACATATATTCCTATATGACTCTGACAGCTGGGCACTACCCTTATCAATGCTGTGCCAGCATGCATAGGGTTCTACATATACAACCAATCTCTGTGGTAATTAACAAATTTCTTACCATAACCCTTCAGGTTTAAATATCTCTGAAGCTCTCCATGTATCATTATCTTTCCTAAATGATGTTAGGTAGGAAAGATGTTACTGATCTTCATTTAATCAGAGGCTATAACGCCTCGGACATCTGTCCTTATTTCTCATCGGATACAGGGGTCTTCAATACCTCTTCTCTCCTACAAGGACTATTTTTCTATTTGTCCGTCCAAATTGGTCAAACATATCTCTTTTTGGTCCTAGGATTGTGCTATTCTCGAACCAAAAGACTTAAGCCTTGTCTGATACAGCCTTCTGCGTTTTCCGCTGAAGTCCTTCCTCATTACACCACCCAGTTTTTCCCTGGGGCTACTCTCACCCTTGACGGTTCTAACCTTCACCTGTCCTTCTACAGTTTGGTTACCTCTACTTCACAGTGAGGTACTCCTTGAGGGTTTTCTACTGGTTCTTACTAACAGATCCATGTGAAACTCAATAAACCTTTTACAATACCACCAGGTGAGGTCCATATTGGAATATTACTCTCCAATATTTACTTATTATGATCATCTACACCTAGACTCCCATCCGGAAGTCCTGGTTTAGTTTAGCTGTTTCACAGTGTCTCTCTTTTTATTTCAATTTTTAGCCTCCATCCCCAGGATGCCTGAGGTTCTGAGGGAAAGCATGGCTCATCTTAGACTCGCAACATGCTAGGACTCCCTCCGGGCATCTTAGCTTGGGAGTCCCCATATGTGAAGACTCATTCCTGCTTGTTCCTGGAGATAGCACAGTTACTTACCTGTAACAGGTGATCTCTGGGAACAGCAGGAATACATCTTCACAACCCACCCACCTCCCCTAGGAGTTGTATTTCTCTCTCTCTCTCTCTCAAAACTTAACTGAGGAGAGGCGGTTGGGAAAGGCGGGAAGGCGTGCTGGGATGCTCCCAAAAGCTTTCTGATTGGACGCTGGGGAGCGTTCCCGCGCGGACTCCATCGGTACCAACGTACCCATATGTGAAAACTTATTCCTGCTGTTCCCAGAGATCACCTGTTACAGGTAAGTAACTGTGCTTTACTGGTGATGAATCGTGGGTTTATGGTTATGACCCGGAAACTAAGGCGCAATCCACACAGTGGAAGACTCCAAACTCTCTCAGACCTAAGAAAGCCTCTTGGGTGAGGAGCAACATCAAGGTCATGCTCACATCAGGGTATTGTTCATCATGAGTATACTCCAAAAGGCAAACCATCAATAAGGAGTACCTTGTCAACGTTCTAACTTGTTTGAGAGATGAAGTTCATCGTAATAGGCCAGAGTTGCACAGTAATAGTGAATGGCTGCTTCATCACGATAATGTCTAGGATAATGTTAGGAGGCTTTCCTAACCAGGGCTCCACAGATCAAACAGAAAGTAAGGATTTGAGGGTTTCTTTGTTTGTTTTATTATATTACATTGCTAGCTCTCTGACTGGGAGTTCTTAAAAGGGTTTTGTGTATATTTTTCAAAGCAAGGTTACTTTCATTTTTGCTGTTTTAGGGGAACTTTCCTTGAGCACAGTAGCTTGCTGAACTCCTGTAACTTCCTCAGGTTTAGAAACTGCTAACACCTAATCAGGTGTTAGTTCCCTCCCTACCCACCCCGACTCCCACCCACCCATAGTGAGCAGTCTTGCTTTATAGGGCACCTCCCCCTTTAACAAATCACAGTGAATTGGACCAGCACATTTGTATATAATTAAAGAGATTTAACTGCTTTTTCTCTGAAAGGACAGCTGCAAAACCAGCTGGTACTTGGTAGATCTCTCTTTTGCTTTAACAGATACCTAAGCTCCACGAACAGAACAATGGCTGGGAAAAATCGTATTGCTAAAGCTGTTGCCCCCGTTACAGCTTCTGCCTCGGTCCAGACAGAGGTCCTAATGCCAGTTGAAGGACCGGTTCCATGTGCAGGGTGCCTGCATGCTGAAGCTCTGAGGAAACAAGTGGAGGAACTCAGAGAGGAGGTGGCGAGGCTGAGGAGCATTCAAGACAGTGAGAAGTACATTGATGAGATGCTTCTTGCAGCAACCAGGCTCTCCAGCACAGTAGAAGATGGGTGCCAACAGAATGTCGATGGTTGGACACACGTCACCAGGGCCTGCAAAATCACCAATCCAACTTCTCCAGCCCTTGAATTGAAGAACCATTATGCAGCCCTGGAAGTGGAGGAGGTGAAAGCATCCCTGTGGAGTGTACGTTGCAGTTCTGCTTGGGTGGGGGGATGTTGTGTATCTGGTGGGGACTGTTGTCTATCTGCTTGTAAGTTTCTGTGAAGAGCAGGGTTTTAAGGGCCTTGCGGAAGTCTGATGTCCTCTAATTCCTTTAGGCTCATTGGGAGGGAGTTCCATAGTGTGGATGCCATTAGTGATGGAGCTGCTCTTGTCGTATTTTGTTTAGTCTTGTGATATCCTGAAGGTGTGCTGATAATGTTGTCGTCATTGTTCCTTCTTGGTCTATTACTGATGTTCCTTGTTACAATTTCTTGTAGTACATCTGCTGAAAGATAGTGTATGATCTTGAAGATGATCAAGATTATTTTAATTTTGCTCTGGCTACCATTGGTAGCCAGTGTAGTTGCTGTAAGATAGGGGTGATGTGTTCTCATCTTGGGGTATCAGTGATGATGCGTGCTGTAGTGTTTTGCACCATTTGGAGTGGGTGTAAGGTTTGCTGGGGGAGGCCTTGATATAAAGAATTTCGATAATCAAGCAGAGGTGTGATGAGTGCTTGGCATACTGTGCGGAAGTGGTCTTGGCGGAGTAGTGGTTTTATCTTTCTTATGGTCCTCAAACATTGATAGGCCTTGTTTGCGGTTTTGGCGATTTTATAAGATTTCATGTTAAGAGCTCTGTCCATTGTGATGCCCAAGTACCTAACTTCATCTTTTACTGTTATAAGTTTGTTTAGAATGCTGATATTCTGTGGTGGAATAAAGCTAGGGTTCCTGGTGACTAACATTGCCTCAGTTTTATCGTAGTTGACCGTCAGGTTATTGTCTGTGAGCCAGACATTCATGTCTTCAAGGCATTTAGTTATTGTGGTGTGAAGTGACCTAGATTGGCCACTGTTGGAAACAGGATACTGGGCTTGATGGACCTTGGTCTGACCAAGTATGGC